>OX463306.1:4377457-5735582 GCA_949820665.1 Scrobipalpa costella
CATGCCCACTGCTAGACATTTCTTTAATCTGCATTCTTGACATTTCCGTCTCATGTACATGTCCATTTCGCATGCGTGCCCGAATTTGCAAATGTATACCGCGTTCTTTGTGACGCTTCGTCTGAAGAATCCTGGAAAGAGAGATTTCGGAGATTAGTGATTTGTATGATTCAGTTTCTTTTGGAGGACGTAAACTGGCAAGTAAGAATACTGCTGAAATAAGCGAGTCACTTGAATAGCAATAATGTAAGTAAATACTTTAAATAGATCCAGCTATAAAGAACAAGAATTTTACTTTGAGATAAGAATTTGCCATTGTTCAGATTTTTGTAGTTCTTATTCTATTTAAATTTTAATCAGCTTAACATATGTTACCGTAAATAGGTTATTTAGGGAATAAAGTAATAATTTCTTTAGCTAACATGCGCTTGCATTAAAATCATAAACACTTGAAAAAAAACTACATTCTAGAATTTCCAACTTTGCTCAGTGACGCTGTTCGATAAGCGAATCTGCGTGAAACAAGATAAAAAAGCAAAAGTATTTTCGCGATATCTAATCAGTACAATCGTGACGAAATTCGCGAAAACCGACCGATAACAACGTGTGAAGGTCGGTTGAAAGGCAGCGGTCGTTGACAGCAATAGATGTTATTTGTACGGTCAGAGGCAGCGTAACATTGGAAAGGTTTAACAAACTCTGACGGATGAATCTACGCGTGAATAGGGGTAACTTTTTCTTTGGGATTATTCGTCTTTGAAAAAGTTTAAGGTTTAGCGCCCTCTACGCCTGCAAAAGAAGAAACACAAGTTCTAAGTTCTCTAGTGTATATTTGGTCCCTCCAAATACGTCCGTTTGGAATTTGGTGCTCTTCGTAGAGTCATACCAGGTGTAAGGGACAACGTCCCGCAAACTGATAGGGGTTGCTCAGACAACGACATAGAACAGCAGGATTTTTTTTTCAGGTAGTGAGAAAAATAAAGACTTTTCCATACAAAATGTTCACCTCGATCAGACAATTTGTATGGAAAAGCCATTTTGCTTTTACTTCCTTAAAAAGAATCCTGCTGATAGTTGTTCAGTGTCGTTGACTGAGCTACCCCTACCAGTTTGCGGGACGCTGTCCCTTACACCCGGTAAATCCTAGAGTAGATGAAATAGGAACAAAAGTCCAACATGACGCGTACTCGATTGTATCTAACTCTGTGCCAATTTCTTACAGCACAAACAAGATAGATGGGCTTGAATTGAGTGTAATTGTTATGGACAAGTCACGAAATACTAGGCTAAGTGAAGTGTTGATGTCATCGCTTCAGACATGAAAGAATGTGTTGAGTGCAAGAAACTTAGGCTTGTATTTATAAAGCGATCTCAAGATTGAGAGTGATATTAAGTATGGATTTGTCAGACGATTTCGTACTGAAATTACATTTCTGATACGAACACAAACTCGCATTCACTCTCAAGTGCATGCACTTAAGATTTACAGTCAGTTTGAGTTCGTATCAGAAATGTTATTTCAGTACAAAATGGCTTGTCAAATCTGTACTTAATATTGCTCTCAATCTTGAGATAGCTTTACGAATACGAGTCTAAGATCATTGTTAGTTTCATGCTGCATTATTAGTCAATGTATTGTCGAAAAGATTATTGTATTTTATTCACGAATTTTAGTTATTTTAACCCTTCGTAACTATTCATGTCCTCTATACTGGACTGGGAGCGAGAGAAAAAAGTAGAATGTGCAAGCTGCATTTCCTCTCGGGCATGCTGTAAAAACTACCTAGGGGGGATCCGAGGGTTTCAGTATATTGCAATTTAGGCGATAGGCTTACGTACTGTCACTACAACAATATACCTACCAATCTATCTTATATAACCCTTGAAACTTTGTCTAACGTGGCGGAACGACCTTTATTTAGGTCGTTTACCTCTCAGGGATACAGGCATAAAACATATATGTATGGTATGTATTGTCGAAAAAATAGGTTTATTTTTTTACGAATTTAAGTTATTTAAACCCTTCATAACTGTTTATAAACTTCAGTTAACAAGTTTCATGGCTATTGCACATAAAAATGAAATAACTCCATAAAGTCATTGAATTTCAAATTTCTAGTAATTAACCAAGTCACCGTGACCAGGTTATTCCGCCATTCTAGTTTTCAGTTCAAGGTTATAATACAACAATATCGAGGAAAAATGTACTTCAATTTTTTTTTTTCTCTAGCTAGTGCCACCATAGTTTTACATTACACGATTGTATTTATATGAACCAAGGTTTATAAATTGTACTCAATATTATTGTCAAAATTGGAAAAGTACTTAATGACAATCAAATGAAATGGAAATCATAGGTCAGTTAGGAAACTAGAAATTTGACAATGTCCCTAAAAGTTGCGTAATCAAATATTGATAAATACATTAATTACGCCTTTATCCCTAATGGGGGTAGGCAGAGCGTAAACGACCAAAACAAAGGTCGTTCCGCCACGTCTGACAAAGTTTTGAGGGTTATTAAGGATAGATTTGTAGGTATATTGCTGTCGTGACAGGTTGTCAACCCATCGCCTAAATTGCAATATACAGAAACCCTCGGATCCCTTAGCTGGATTTTACAGCATGCTTGGGAGGAAATGCAGTTGGCACATTCTATGTTTTTCTCTCGCTCCCAGTCCAGCATGGAAGAATTATTGATGTTTGTATAAATTACAATTATTTCGTTTCTATCAATAAACACCATATAATTGCATGTCACACATGAATTAAACCCAAAATGGCGGCCAATACGCGACCATGCAATACACTGCATTATTTTATGGTGGTCGTAACCTGCCCCAACATTCTAGATCTAGTGCTGAAATTATTACTGGTAAACAAGTGACGTCATCAACTGCAATTAGGTACTGTTGAGTTGTTCAAAACAGCTGCGTTTTGCAATGCGTATTAATGATTAAGGTTGGTCAGAGATTGACCCTGAAACAATCTCTGTCAATAAAACTTTAGAAAGTATCGCTACATAACTAAATACCATACGACAGAGAGAGGGTCCTTTATAAAACAACATTTCTATAATTCAAACTCTACTATAATTTATTACACTTCCAACTTTCATAATTTGCTTTTATTTTTTACCGCTTCATAGTTCTTTAAGTCGTGCAATGTTTCTCTGACTGAAAATTTTCATTGAATTGAGAATTACCGTCGCAATTTCGCCATACTATTGGTCCAGCGTTCTGTCACCGTTTGTTATCGTGACCTACAGAAGACCAGACGCGGTGCAGACAGGCATTGTGACGTCACATGCTCATGCGCAGGCGAACAATGCGACAATTCAGCCGAATTGGCGCGCCCGTGGGCGATCCAGGTCTTGTAGTGAACTGTAGTGGTTTAGTAATACAGTGGCCTATTTTGAGACTGTCAACGAGCACATTGTGTTATGCAAGCTTGTTGTTTCGACCTTGTAGATCTCGTTGAGTCGTGCTTTTTGCAAATGGCGCCCTATCTACAGAAATACAGTACTGCCTACTAAATTATTTTAATAAGTGCAAGTAAAAAACAGATGTAGAGGGTAGCTAGCGTGCAGTAACCATGGAACCGAAGACCGAAGTCTATACGGACATATTTCGATATCGCGGTTCAGGATTCGTGTTTCTTCTTGTGGCGCATAGATGGCGCTACAAGATCTTACAGCAGTAGAGTAGACTCTACTTTCGCATCCTTCACACGCGCCAGGGCATTACTTCTGTCTTCTGGTGACGCCATCTGTGCTGCAGCCGTTTATTTCTCTAGATCCTCAATAGAGCCTACCTTTGCATCCTTCACACGTAAGCGCGTTGTAGAGTAATCCTGAAGCCATAAGCGTTCTTCTGTCTTCTGGCGTCGCCATCTGTGCTGCAACCGTTCATTCCTCTAGATCCTCAATAGAGCCTACCTTTGCATCCTTCACACGTGAGCGCGTTGTAATGGTTTCCTGAAGCCCTAGGCTTTCTTCTGTCTTCTGGCGACGCCATCTGTGCTGCAGCCGTTTATTCCTCTATACCCTTAATACAGCCTACCTTTGCATCCTTCACACGTGAGCGCGTTGTAATGGTATCCTGAAGCCCGGTCGCCGCAGACCAAACAGAGCTCTTCCTGCTGTCGTGGCGCCGGGCCTTTCTTCTGTCTTCTAGCGTCGCCATCTGTGCTGCAGCCGTTCACACTGGACGCTGGTGATAGTTCCTCTCGACCTGGAAAGTGGAGAGAGGGAAATTAGAACTTATCAAAGGCATGGTAAGAAATGGGCGGGTGATAGCAGGTCCCTAAATGGGCTCATGACCAGTAGTAGACCTCCTGTAAAGATAGGGATCTATACTAAAGAAGATGAAAGGATAGCGAGAATAGTATTTAGAGATGCTTGACTGATCGTGGAAATGGCGCGGAACGGCTTTTGAAGTCTTTTGAATTCTATGAATAGAGTTCAGTACTCTAGTGCGAACTACACCTAATAAATCTTACTGTAACTCAAGAAAGGAGTAACTTTAAAAGACTTATCTGTAAGTCCAATGAGATTAATTATGTTGTTGTTCTACAGCCAGTAACAAAGTTATTCAACGTTATTCAGTGAGAAGAGTAAACAACATGTTTATTTTATACACAACATCACATTGTCTTGTGACGTTTATCGCATCGTTAAAGACGAACAGATTTGCAACTTTAGGCAAGAGCTGTTTACAGAAATTTTAAGAGGAAAAGTGCGAAAGAATTGCCGAAAGTTTCCCACTGACCTCTGCCAGAAACAGTGCAGTGCCAAGAAAAAGTTAGTGCATTACTTTTCTTTAAAATGCAGGCACCAAACGAGCCAAGTCCGTAGCAAAAGCCCAGGCGTCGGTCGGCACGTCTAAAATCGGACGCTATAAAATTTGCATACATTTCATGAACCATTTGTCGAGTCGGCGAACGAAAGATCGTTTTATTTTTCACTTCACTCAAACAGCTTCTTCGAATGTTTCGGAGTTCGTTCCAAGTGATTTTCGGTGGACGTTTCCTGTCCAAACAAAAGGTGGATGGTGCGTCGGGCGCATACTGATGAGGCTGAGGATTTTCGGTATTCCCTACATGGGCGTTGCTACGCGTGATGGTAGTGTAATTGGCAATTGTCAATCACCCGCGCCTTTAGCAGCGAGGCAGGAATCGCGAGAGGATTTATTACAGCTCCGCCGATTGTTTGCCCAAAGACGAGAGTAAATAGGTACATTCGCTTCCTTGTCCGACCATAAAAAGGCAGTTGTAATGGACTAGTAATACTTTGTTTCAATAGACGGATACGATAGTTGTCATATGAGCTCCACGTGTGCTACCAAGTCATGTGGTATTAATTGTGTTACCAACGTGTTAAACATCGCTCGTGATCGCACTGATCGCGCAGAAACGCCTTGGTAATAAAATGTTAAGCTCTAAAACGGAACGTATTTTTTTATTAAACCTTGAACATTATACGGGCACTCAACTGATGAGCCCTGTAGATTTTAGGTAAACACTCGGCTCAGTCGGATCTACGTGTTTACGGGTAGGGTCCATTTAAGCCTCTCTCTGTCATTAATTTTATTTACATTTTTATTGTAACCATTAGGCGGGTCGCTGGCCGGCATCTCGTTACGTAACCATTTAAAATGGCTGCCAAAAAACTAGTTCCACGTCGGAGCGAAGCCAAGTCCCAGCCGTCTGTCATAAAAGGATCTTTAAAATAGACCCGGTAAAGACTGACTGTTCTTATAAAAATCTCGACTATTCGAATGGACAGACAGAATTCGACCTTGTTTACTTTCGTTTGCCAATTTTGGTGTCGAGGCGGTGAAGGTTTCTGCAAATATACGAGCAATCGTCAATAATGACAAGATTGCTTGCAAAGTGATCGTCGCGCCGTGACCAAACTCAGATATGGTCGATTACCTCCAAAGCGAAACAGATAAAATAAGCTTCTAGCATAATGAAAACAACTAAAAATTCCAACAAGAACTTTATAGTTTAGGCAACGACAAGCAGCCATCCCATAGTAAATAAACTACATGATAATTAGGAGTTTATGTTAGTCTTAGTGCATGCATAGAGCGTTAGTTATTGAAATTTATAGTTGATCTAAAATTGCTCTACTCTAAATTTTCTCAACAAACAGGTCAAGAGAAACATTTTATCTTCCAGATCTTCATCACCTAACACACAGACCATTCTGTATCTTAAAGGCGCATAAATATTGAAACCACTGACCTGACAAAATAAGAATACGCGAATTTTAAACATTGCAACAATAAATCTGAATGTCTGTTCCTTTTTACCGGATACATAAAAGTTTCATTCGAATATAAACGCAATGGAAAATTTGAGATCGATATTTTTGCCAATTCATCTTACGTTACTTCTACTTTGAATACTTTAAATCAGTCCAGTACCTCAAGGTAGTATACTAAGATCTATCTTATTTAAAGTATTCATAAATATAAAACTTAAAGTAAAATTAATTTCACAAATGCTACAATCAAAGGGAATGCCATAAAATGTTCGAAGGTAAATTGAAAATATTTTGTAATCTCCTCATCGAGGTCTTTAATTTCGTAATAAACGTTCACAAAATAACTTGGAGATTATCCAAATAGACCAGAAATGTTAATGACAATAGAAATGGCACAATCCACACAATTTTGATCGTAAAGTGACGCAACTATCTAAATTTGGAGAAAGTGTCCACACTCTATAACCGGTCTCGTCCGGTCGCACTAGTATTTCGGTTTAGTGGGTCTACAGGTTTTTATTTTTATTGTTAAGCTTTTCAACCTTTCCGATTGCACCATTGGGGTCTTAGGAAGTTTAAAAAGTAAGTTTGTGTCAGGAATTTCTGCTTTTTAAAGCAAGTTGTAATGTCGTCAGGTCGGCCATTCGGCCGAATTAAGACCAGTTTGGACTTCCAGTTTTTTGCTAATGCAGGTTGCTAAACTTTAATCAGAAACTTCAGATATGCTACTTTTACAAATAACACAGTTAAGCTATTGCACTTGTTTAATTATTTAACTGTTGTAGAACTAATCTAGTATTACGAAGTCAACAATATTTGGTATCTTGCCGAATCTAAAAATACTAATTAAAAATATCTCAATTTGTACCAATAAAGGAGAGAAAGTACAGAATCATTCACTGTCAGTGGTCAATGAATAATAAAATAAAAACGAACATTAAAACGATAATGATTCCACAGGCTACCATTATGATACTTTATCAAATCACTGTCCATGAAAAAGAAAGCCAATCAAAAGTTGAATGCACGGATGACCGAGTCAGTGTGTTATTACGTCTCAGCTGTTCAATGTTGCGCTCGCACAGTGGAAGGTCTAGTTCGTCGCGCGTCGGTAGAGTTCGGGCAAGTTCGTGTTGGTAGAGCGAGAGAAGGATCGTAGAGCGGAGAGCGACAAGTGGGGCGCGGCGGCGGCGCTGTGGTGCGAGCGTCGACCGGGGGCAGCGTGCGGCCTTGACTCTTGCGCAGCTCAGTTCCCCCCACCACCCCTCTCCTCCGCCCGCACAGCCACATTATTTATGATAGCATCAGAGCTCGGAGCAAGCTCGCAGTTCTCTACCACTAATAATAACTCGTTTTTCCTCTCACGCGACTCTACTCTTTTTTTGCACGATTTCTTGAACGTTGCCAGTATGTATTGAAAGATTGAAACAGGTAGCCTTCGTCTGTTTCTCTTCGTAATAATAACATGTTTTAACGATGGCTCTCTGGTTGTTTGCGGATGATGTTTCGCCAAGAAGTATGAGGCAATTGCGATTAAACAATACGCGAAAACTTTCACTGTGACCCGGCAACGGCCACGCAATGATTTCGCAGGCGGGCCGCGCTGCCAGTGAAAGTTGCCCAAAAGTAGGTATTGCACCACACTAGGCGTACGCGCACGTAATTGAAATTTTGGGGGCGGCGAAAGTAAAAATGCGTAGTGACGTCACATCTAGGGGCCTTTTGGGGCTCTAGAGATATCGTAGCCAGCGCTGTTCATTTCCATTTGAAAGAACATAAACTTTCGCATTGTTTCAAAGCAAATACAATGCACTGCGAACTGACCTACCCTATTTCTCTGAGAATGTTTTGCACGCAAGTTAACTACAGTTCTTAAGGGTCTGCCTTTTATTCCTAACCAGTAAAACAAAACTTAACCAAACTCCGTACACATGACCAAATGCATCTATCCTTCTAATTAGGTTTGGTTTGAAAATATATACAAAGTACAACATTATAAAGTAAATTTAATTTTAGGCAATTTCCACACAAAATCGTATTTTCGTTTTTTTTATGCTAAATATTTTCAAACCAAACCTAAGTATAAGCATAGATTATGTTGCATTTGGTCATGTCTTTGAAATATGGTTAAGTTTGGTTTTAATAGTAATAAAAGCGTTTGTATGGGATTTCGATTCTTCGGCAGACCTTAATTAAAATTTCTTTCCGGCCAGTGTTTTTAAGGAAATGCTAGAGTCGTTCCATTTCACAGGCCGATTTCTTAGAAGTGGTATCACGTTTCTGTACTCGTTTTTATTGAAGTGCAAAAAGAAAAGTAGCAAATATCGAGTAACATTCCGTCTTGCACGCACAGCATCAAGTTTATACATTTAGGGTTGCATTGCTAGCTAAATTAAAAGCAAATAGAGTTTGCTTTGGTATGAAGTAATTGCAATCGATACAGCAGAAAGTTGACTTATGAAATATGCAGTTTCTGTATCAAAGAATATCAATTTGCAAACATAGTTATTAAGCATTCAGACCGATTCAGTCGACATACAGACAAACTAATGAAAAAATACAAGCATTTCCTTTCGGATATCCTAAATTACAACAGCTGTAAGCCCAAAAATAACCTAAACCGGACATGACGCCACTAAAGAATCAGTTTTGACAATCTCCACCTGGCAACCCTCGCTTTTTTCTTTTTTTAAGGCGAACTGCGTGATCGATGCGCTTGCGCAGACTGGCTCTCAGTGTTACTTTCTACGACACTTTCTAGCGAGATGTAGAGTAAGTAGAACGATCGCTTCGGTTTCTCTGTGGGGAAAATCGATTGAAATAGAAACACGGGAAAATCGATATGCGTGTATCTAGTTGTAGTGGAAAATGAGCGGGTTTTCTTTTTGATTGGCTGTTGGTAAGTTGTTTGCGTTAGTTTATGATAATGGTTCTATTAAATAGGAAACTGGCTTCCCGGACCAACGAGATTTCCTGTGGAAATAAGATGTTTTCACGCGGTAGTGGCAAATGTTGCTAATTTTTGAACAAATATTTTCTTCCTCCTCAACCCAAAACCTTTCTTTATGCATCCCCAAATGAACAGTGAGATACAATCTTCAGACTTCACTCGAAATTGCTCTGAAAGGAAACAGATGAGCGAGTGTTAGATCCTCGTTGCGCGCACATGGAAGTGTTTACATCCGCCGCCGGAGGGCGTGGAACATCCGCCGCATGCGCAGCCCGAATAGAGCAACGAAAATTTGAAATTGGAATGCGGAGGGCGCCCGGAGGACTGCTCCTATTGGTTTCTACCGTGTGAAAGGAAGTAGTGAGGTGGAATATTGATTGATGTTAATTAGTTGGATGTTTTTAAAAGATCAGTAAGATCTGAACTGAAGGAAGTTCGATTTAAAATTTAAAGCTATCGCGTTGTTTGTACTGAGTACTTTTTATAAAGAAAAGCTAGTTTTTTCTTAATATTAAAATCATGCCCCAGATTCATTTTGTTCGTTTCGTTTCGTATCAGTATTCAGAGCATTGGTATAAAATAGCCACTGCGACGAAGAGCGTTACTCATTGTGAGTCAGAAGGAAAAGATTTCCATGTGCCTGTAACTTCCTCCTATGCTCTTCGGAAAATCTTAAGAAAGAGTCTTTGACAATCTTATCGTATGAAGTATACCTACGAGGGTATCTCTACAGATACCTATCTCATTTTATCTGTCGACAAACAGCCGAAACGTGGACATGTCGTCACCGCCGTAAATTAGAAAGCGGACGAAATATCACGTAGGTACTATCAGTCGGTAATGGCATGGTGTAATGGAAGGTGTATGTAGGGAACAACCCTCCGTTTGGTTGTTGACAGAATACGTTCCCATAACGTCGGTATGTTTACACCGAGACTGTAGATAGGCTAGACAAGTAGCTAGAACAGACAAACGATGCAAAAACAAAAATAAAATGTTAAAACCCGTATCAGTCTACTGCTGTTGAAATACAATATATTTGTCTCAGAAGATCCTTGGAAATCGATACGAAGAAAAGTTAAGCCGTACATTCGCATGACATTTTGCAGCGGAACGTACGTTTACTTAAATAAATACTTTAAAATGTCGCATTATTTTACTGGCAGTGAAAGGCGAATGTCAATGACAAGGAGCAAGTCAATTATGCAGTTGGAGTCGCCATTTTGAGAGCTGAATGGAAATAATGCTCCGGCTTAATGAGATTTGCAGATATTTGTTTACTTGGGACGGCAAGTGAATAAAAAAAAAAAAAAGAATAGAATAGAAAACATTTATTCATGAAACAATACAAAACTCAACATAAATAGTGAATGTTCGGTGTTGCTGCTTGGCTTAAAAACTTCGATGATTCAAAAGTTTGCATGAAGTTCAATGAATAATGTGAACGGGGCATACGATTATAAAACTATATCCTCAATGATTCAAGTAGATAGTTTTTAGAAACAAAGATACGTCTATGATTCAAGAGCTTCAGTCTAGTTTGAAACACTCGTCTCGCAACTGGCATAAGTACTTTCCCAGTGTAAACCAGACTCTAATAGATAAACCACGTTTTTTGTCTCTGTCGGCTCCCCAATTTAGTGAACCGCTCGCCCACGCCCTGCCTGCCTGCCTTACAAGTAAACATGGGAATGGGTAAGTAAATAGAAAAGGGAGATATAATTAGAATAAATGCAGCATGCTTTCCTAACTGGAATGCTCTCAGCACTGGCGTAGTTTAAACAGGCACGAATTATGGTGATTCTCCAATTGAATGCGTTCTCGACTATTTTGGAGAGTCATAGATATTGGACGCTCGTTTGTTAGGTTTCATGGAGGGTTTAGGCCCTCGGACCTTCTTAATGTGGTCCATACGTTAGTAGCCTTATCGGGAACGACAGAGCGGCTGAAAAATTGTAGAGATGTCTATAAAAATGGACTTTGTAATTCAGTTGATAGCAAGAAGTTATCGGCACATCCTTTAAATGTATTTTATAATGACAATAATAATATCAGACACAGTTTTGAGTTCGTTATATCTTTACATTTAATTGGTTTTGTTATTTTAATTGAATCAAGTTGGATGAATGCACAGTTTTACAGTAAGAGCCCTCTCAAAGAAACGCACATAAATAAAGTGATGATTTTCATTTTTAAGCAGTAACTGTTTGTTTATATCTCCTTTATATTCTTCTACTGTCGAGTGGGTATCGAGTCTATGGACTCGATGAACCCTGGTGTCAGAGATTTTAAACATCAGGCCTCTGACATGGTTTTGTGTAACATTGGAAAATATAGAAACCACTGTAACGACCACTATCAAAGACGGCTTAACGTGCCCTCCGAAGCACGAAATCTTTTTCTTTTCGGACAATCAGGTGATTCAGCCCGCAATGTCCTACCCAAACTGGGGAAAAATTCACAAAGTGATAAATTCTCAAATATCAACTTTGTGTTTTCCCCCCTGGGAATCGAACCCAGGACCTCCGGATCGGGAGTCCATGGCACTATCCACTAGACCACGGAGGCAGTTAAGGCAGTCAGTCCTTTATATTAAACCCCGTTTTAACGTCGAACAAAAACCGCCGACCTTTAGCGGCGAATAAAATTCCCTCGATGTAAACAGAAATAAGGATAAAACGTTGTAACTGACGAAGCCCAGTTTTCGAGAAAGCGAAGTATGTCAAGGATGAAGAGTTGTAACTTGTAGACAAACTGGCCGAGTTACACTCTTATAAACGGATGATTAACCTAACTGGGTCGGCCTTTGTTTTCGGATAATAATGGTCAACCATGGAATCATACTACCAAGTTTGTTTGTTGATTTTAGCTGGTCCGCTTTGTGCCGGGTCGGAATAAAATATCTTTCTGTGAATGTTACATATACCCGCATGATAAGTTAAGGCTCGTATTTATGAGCGATCTCAAACTCAAACTCTAAATTGCAATATACTAAAACCCTCGGATCCATTCACTGGTTTTTACAGCATGATTTTTGCAGCAGGGACGAAATGCAGATATTTTTCTCTCGCTCCCAGTCCAGCATGGAATAAAGATAGAGGAAGATATACATACATTGTAAATAAATAATGTCAGAACCTATAGACAGAGCCAAACACGCTTTATCACGTAACCTACATTAGAAACAATGTCATAACTCGTAATTGTATCACCTACAATTTAGTAGCAGTTGAGATTCATTTTCCTGTTTTTTGTGTTACACTTGTAACACGAAAACAGGCCAGGTCGGGTCAGACCGAAACTGGGTCATTACCAAACTCGAGGAAATGGCGAATGAACGGAGTCTAGCTGAGTAATGAGTTGTGCAGAGGAAAAATACCAAATCCGTCTGACTGAACGGAAATCATGGAAACAACTTCTATAGAACGTAAACAAATACATACATTCCTACATATAATCACACCTGTATCCTTAATGGGGTAGAAAGAATGAAAACGTCCTAAACAAAGGTCGTCCCGCCACGTCTGGCAACTGTTTTGAGGGTTTTTTAAGATAGATTTGTAGGTATATTGATGTAGTGATAGGTAATCAGCCCATCGGCTTAATTGCAGTATACAGAAACTCTCGGATCCCTTAGCTGGTTTTTACAGCATGCCCGGGAGGAAATGCAGCTGGTTCATTCTACGTTTTTCTCTCGCTCCCAGTCCAGCATGGAAGAATAAGAATATTGAATTTTAATAATTAGAATTAATAATGTTCCATTTACTGAAATTCCAGTTATATTACGCAACGAGTGGCTGATTAATAGTTGTTAGAAATGTTATACAAGATATATAATTTTCATACATTAGTAAATCGGCTACAGACTTGAAATTATATTCAAAATAACTCAAACATTACTTTGCTCTAATTATTGATTTAGAAACATTAATGGATATATATATATATACGTAGATAATATTGGAAATAATAAATATATAAATATTCGAATGTAGAGTTCCAAAGCTTCACATTTATGTTCAATAATTCAAAGATAAATCTATTATAAACTATTTCTAGTATGTTAAACCATTAACACTTCGGAAATCAGCTTCCAGAGTTTCATTCAAGGATGAAATAACTTCATTACCACGGAATACCAAGTATTTACCAGTTCAAAGTACCGGAATGACTACAGGATTTAGCCTTTAAGCGTTCTCATTAAACCATTTATAAATGAACTAGGAGTTTCATTCAGTGACTTAATTAGGAAAAATGGTTCCTATTTCAGTAAAGCCCGTGTCCATTGGAAGCCAAAGTAATCCTATCCCGGATTATTCCTGTCCGTCAACCCGTATGGGTGTCCCGTGGTAGATTAATGACCCTTCTAGGACACTGTTGCCCTTAGGGCACGTCCTAATACGGACTTTTCGAATTCTTGAATCGGTGCGTCGAATAAAAACGAAAGTGTTCTTATTTCAAAAAATGATCTCGGCGTTCTATTCAAATATGCCAGTTGCTACACACATTGTCTACTCTACAGGTTCGAAATTCAAAATCTAGTTTGAATTTGGAGTATCGAATGCCCTTAAAGACTAAGCATAGCTTATATCGTTAAAGGGGATGATGTAAAACCTTCTGCGGTCCTTTAGAGGTTTTAGGGTTTACTCCAGGCCTTTAGTTTAAGGATAAGGCTTGGGAAGGATCTAATAATGCCATCTTGTTTGGTATTTATTTTAATGTCAGTGAACTAGTTTTAATGGAAAATACGAGTTGGTTTTGAGGAATGTTATCTTCATGTGTTTGTTTAACCCTTATCCAAGTGAACTATTTATACGTATATACATTCTTAGAAAATAGTTATACATCCACGATAAGATTGTAGTAAATTGTTTAAAAGTTAAAGGAAAAATTATTAGGTCTTAATCACTTAGAAACCATTGAAAGTCAGCAGTAGGGAATGGAAAAAAAAATCAGCAGTTTGTGGGAAACTGTCCCTTACACCTTATTGAGAAGTTTTGATAAAGAACGAGGATAGATGTAAGGTTGTTTGAGGTTCAAGGACAAAACGGAATACAGAAAGGGCTGGGCGATTACGCTATGGAAGACGTATTTACGTTCGTAAACATAATAAAAAGCAATTCTAGTAATATTTGCCTTAACATACATACATACATATAATCACGCCTTTATCCCTAATGGGGTAAGCATTGCGTAAACGATCTAAACAAACTAAGGTCGTTTCGCCACGTCTGACAAAGTTTTGAGGGTTATTAGGATAGATTTGTAGGTTTATTGCTGTAGTGACAGGTTGTCAGCCCATCGCCTAAATTACAATACACAGAAACCATCAGATCCCTTAGTTCGTTTTTACAGCATGTCCGGGAGGAAATGCAGCTGGCATATTCTATGTTTTACTCTCTCTCCCAGGCCAGCATGGAAGAAATATATATTTAAGATTTAAGAAATAATATTTGCCTTAATACAGTACTAAATAGCCTAGCCAATGTCCTCGCAAGAAGCTACGATACAAGTCCGTTTATATCACCATTTAACTATTTAGTTTGGTAAATGAATGCTCATATGGGGATATAGACGGAAAAGTTCGTCCATATCTAGGCAACCTTTCGAGATAGACAAAAAATTTAAAAGACAAAGTTGTAGGTAATTTAATAAGGTTTCATTATGTAGTACAACAAAAATCGGTACGACGCACCGTTTTCGAGATGTAAGCAAATAATTGAAAAAGTTAACTTTTCCAAACAAAATTCCGAAGTAATTCCTGTTCCGACTTTTTCCGTTTAGAATCATTCGTTTCCCAAGCTTATATTAAGTTAAAGTTACCTCAACACTACGTGTCCTTTAAAGAACCCAAACCAACGTTGTATTGAATGTTTATAAATGATCTGTTGCTAATAGGCACAAGTTAGTAGTTCAATATGTCGTGTGTATTGGGGTGAACGACCGCGTATCTCGAGATAAGTCCACGAAACTATTATCGTGTGTGGACCAGCGCTTTGTTTTGAACCGAGCCAAACAACACAGATTAGATAGATGTACATACATATAATCACGCCTAATGGGGTAGGCAGAGCGTAAACTACCTAAACAAAGGTCGTTCCGCCACGTCTGACAAAGTTCTGAAGGTTATTAAGATGGATTTGTACGTATATTGCTGTAGTGACAGGTTGTCAGCCCATCGCCTAAATTGCAATATATTGAAACCCTCGGATCCCTTAGCTGTTTTTACAGCATGCTCGGGAGGAAATGCAGCTGGCACATTCTATGTTTTTCTCTCACTCCCAGTCCAGCATGTAGGTATTAGACAGATGTGCTAGTGTGGATGTGTAGAGTTTAAGAATGTTATTAGATCTTAAAGTAAGGGCAGGTCTTCTGGAAACTCTAGATTGCGTTTAATGAAATAGCTACGACTATCAAAGCGGTTTTTATGAAAGAAAGATCGCTTTTTACCTAGAGAACAATCGATAAGTTATCATTTTTTATCTTCATCGGCAAGAGATTTTATCAACGTGTTTCACGGTATGATACTAGGCATAAAATTACGAAATAATCTATAAAAAACAAGTGCTAAACGTCTACTAAGCAAGCAAACTTACTTTATTAGCGAAAAAACATTAAACTACATTTTTTTACTAACGTATACAACTCTTTGAAAGCATCATTACAAGCGATATCTTTTATAAAGTCACTAAGGTATGACTTGCGTATCTCCTTTATTCGACTAGTTTTTTTAAGCCATAATGTAGTCGGCCATCTTGGATTTTTGCGAGTTTCTACAGAGGCCCAAGTAACCAACGAGTATTAAAATCGTTTTGCCTAAGAGTATTTGATTGGTAGAAGAATAGAGATATTTTTTATAAGTCTTTATACAATTTGAGTCTACAAATGACAAGAGTACAAACTAAACCAAGGGGCATTTAGCTTTGAAGGCACTACACTCCAAAATGAAAATAAGGCACATTTAGACAAAAAGTAAGAATAAAAAAAACTGGATTGTGACTAATTGGTTTGGAATCCTATGATAGGAAGATAAACTATGCCACTTCTAATCACCTTTTAATGATACAGCCAAGCTACAACTAGCAAAATGGCATGTTATGCGGTCACCAAAATCAACCCAAAATAAATTGCTGGGTATGTACATTGAATTTTCGAGAAAGTCATCATTTAATTTATGCGACATTAATAATACCAACAAGGTGATACACGTGGTCAGCCAGAAATAGCTGGTCTGCGCAGGCGCATCCAGCAACTGTGTCATGGGCTCGGCCCACGCCGCAAGGCCGGCCGGCCTGTGTTGCCATATGGAAAACGAGGGAAATGGCATTGACATCTTCAGTTTTAAAAAAAGAACGAGATTTTACTCATAACATTTACTTATTTTTAAATTTTCGGTGGCGTGTTTAGTGGCAAGCCTGGAAAAACGAGTAAAATAGCCATTTTCAGTTTAAAAAGAAAGAGCGAGAGACATTTAATTTTGAAAAACGAATACGTGGTTTCGATTTTTGAGTAAGTGCTTATAAGTAAGTGGTCAGTGCTGTTTGTAGATATTCATGCTTATAAAAATCGAAAATCATCTGTATATAGAATAAGAAGTATGTGAAAAAGAATCTATTTTTGGTAAAACGATTGTAACACCTTATCGATTATTACTAGTTGATAACTGCTATTTTAACCGTTGGTGTACTAGGTTTATGGTTGATACTAGCTGTTAACTGTTATTTAACAGTCGGTATCTGTTATTTAACTATTGGTGGCTGTTATTATTTTCACTGACAGCAGGTACCTTGAGAAGGTTATAAATAGGCTGCTATCCTGGCCAGGAGCTCATTCGCTGTTAGCGTTTAGTGGAGTCAACATAATTATAAGACGAAACTCTGTCAGTCCAGTTTTTGATTTTAATAAACCCGTGTTAAAGTTTTCTGGAGTTTGCATTTTTAAAAATCTCTTGAGGGTATCAACTTTCAGAAGTGAAATAACTGCACGCCCGAAAAAAAAAGGATTATAAGTTTCAGGAAATGAATTCTGACCACGATGACGGGACCAAAGAGGGCACAGGCCGGAGCCGTAGTCGCAGTATTATTCTGGTCCCGGGCCGACGAGAACGACGGGACTTGAGAACACCTGAACGAATGAGAGGAAGGTTGAGCCGTATTGACTTTGAAGATCAGCCATGTCGCCGTTCAAGGTCACCTACTAGAAGTCGGAGCCGCCAACGATCTTTATTTAAAGAGATAATAGTAGAAGTACGTACTTCACCAGACGAGACACGAAGACTGAGCCGTATTGACCCTGAGGAAAGAGTTCATCGTCATACTCGCTCTCGTAGTCATAGTCGCAGTCGCAGTCGTTTGAGAAGACTACGAGAAAGGGAAGAAGAATACGAAATACAAATAAGAAGATTAAAAGTTTTAGAAAGTCGGCTTAAAAGAGACGGATCTAAAGAACAATTTGACAGATCAAAAGGGTGGAGTATGGAAGTGAATGTAGACAAAACAAGGTTTCATCCAGAAGACCTTCGTTCTTCAAGAGAAACCGACTTGGAAATGAAAGATGGTGACAAATGTTACTCGAAAGAACGTCCGGGCCACTCTAGGAAGAGGAGTCTAAGTCGCTCAGACCACTCAAGGAGGAGAAATCGAGCACCATCGGAGGATACCAAAAGGAAGGCGCCGACGGACCGTGCTAGGAACTATCCTGGCACTGCTGAAAACAACAGGTATGACCCTGCATCTTATTTCTTTGAAGAATTCTCAAAATTTATGCATAATAAACCCAGTGAACGTGAAAGCTTTTCATCACAAATGAACAATGTCATTCCCGAATTTGACCCCCTTTTAAAACAGCAAACCATCAGTGTTTGGCTGGATAAGGTAGATGAATGTACTGAAATTTATGGATGGTCCGATATTCAGACAATACATTACGCATTGCCTAAATTAACGGGTCATGCAAAATTATGGTATCAGGGCCTACCTTCTCTTAAACGTTCATGGAAAGAATGGAAACAACTTCTTAAAGATTCTTTCCCATCGAACGAGAATTATGCTGAACTTCTATCAGAAATGCTAAGACTGCGGGCACGTTTTGGTGAATCTTTAGAAATATACTATTATAAAAAGATAAATTTGTTGAATCGGTGCAAAATTTACGGACGAAACACTGTGGACTGTATAGTACATGGTGTGGATGATAGGGGTGTAAGAGTAGGAGCTCAAGCTGCAAAATTTGAAAAACCCGAGGATGTTTTAGACTTCTTCAAAACTGTTAGTGATAATAGTGATAGAAGGGAGAAGCGTAATCAAAGTTTAGTTTCACGAATAAAAATTAATGAACAACCGAGTACGTCGAAACAGAATAATCAAATACAACAAAAGGTGTGTTTCAATTGTAAACAGAAGGGGCACTCGAGTCACAGTTGCACAAAACCGTTGATTAAGTGTAGTTTTTGTAACTTACTTGGTCATGTCGAATCTGAATGTCGTAAGAAAAACCTTTCAAATTCAGAAAATAAAGAGAAGGCTGTTTTGAAGGTTTCAATGCAGACTTTAGATGATTTGAAAGGTATTTCTGATAATGTTAAGCAAGTTGGTGAGATTGCAGATAAGGACTGTACCAACAAGAAATACTTATTACCCATACGAATTAATAATCAAATTATCTTGAGTTTAGCTGATTTAGGAAGTGAAGCCACATTAATACGTAAAACCGATGCTAAAAAAATAAATTTGAAATGGTCGGAGGTAGATGCAACATGTCTTCGTGGATTAGGTAATATACCCTTTCTACCCATTGGAATAGTGTACGTTACGATAGAAGCACAAGGAATTGTAGAAACTAATGTAGAAGTATTTGTTGTTGAGGATCAATTGATAAATTATCCAGTTCTATTAGGTCATACTTTTACAGAAAGGCCCGATTTGCATATAACAAAGACACCTCTTGAGATTATCTTTAAAAAAGTCCAAGATAATGCTGTAAAAATTCCTTTATTGGCTTCGTGTGACGTCACAATTCCTGCTGGGAAATTAAAAACGGTTTGTGTTAAGTCTGACATTAGGGATAGAGGGACCGTATACGTTGCTGGTACTGTCAGAGGTCACTCAGGTAGTGAATATTATTTACTACCGGGTGAATATAAGATCATCCAAGGGGAATGCAACTTGTTGCTGCATAGTTTAGGTTCACAACCTGTCAGTTTATTAAAAGACGCTTTAGTTACGCGTGCTTTAATTTTAAATAAACAATTGAAAGTTAATGTTGTGAACAGAGACGCAGATCATACAAATTTTGTTGTTAACTGTGGTGAACAACTCTCTCCGAATGAAAAACACAAGTTAGAAAATTTACTAACCAAATATAAAACTTGTTTTTCTTGGGGAATGTATGATCTGGGCTTTACTACTGAAACGGAGATGAAAATTGAACTAATTGATTCCATTCCAGTGGTTTATAGACCTTATCGACTGTCTTTGAGCGAACGCAAAAAGGTACAAAACATAATAGAAGAGATGGTTGAGTGCGGGATAGTCCGTGAATCGAGTTCACCATATGCCAGTCCAATCGTATTGGTGAACAAAAAAAGTGGAGAAACGAGACTTTGTGTAGATTATCGCGCACTCAATAATAAAACCAAAAGAGACCACTATCCCTTGCCAAGAATAGAAGACTTACTTGATCAGTTGTCAGGACAGTCTATTTTTACAACATTGGATTTAGCGTCTGGGTATCACCAGATACCTATTGCAGCAGATTCAATAGAAAAGACTGCATTCGTTACACCGGATGGTCAATACGAATACACTCGTATGCCATTCGGTCTAGCAAATGCTCCTGCTGTTTTTCAGCGCCTAATTCACA
Organism: Scrobipalpa costella; assembly: GCA_949820665.1. Classification (NCBI taxonomy): domain Eukaryota; kingdom Metazoa; phylum Arthropoda; class Insecta; order Lepidoptera; family Gelechiidae; genus Scrobipalpa; species Scrobipalpa costella. The sequence goes on from OX463306.1 coordinate 4,397,536, forward strand.
AAGTCCTAAATAAAGCTAAAATTAAACACACAATTGTATATATGGACGATCTTCTAATACCATCCAGTTCAATTAATGAGGGGTTAATCAGATTAGAGGAAGTCCTTCAAGCATTACAAGATAGCGGACTAACGTTGAAGATGGCAAAATGTAACTTTTTCAAGGAGTCTATTGAATTTCTTGGGTTTGAAATTAGCAAAGGAGAAATAAGACCAGGTTCTCAAAAAACTCAAGCGGTTGCTCGGTTTGAGGCTCCCAAAAACCAACATGAGGTCAGAAGATTTCTTGGACTAGCTAGTTTCTTCAGAAGGTTTGTTAAGGATTTTGCAGCAATAGCGTGGCCTTTGACAGGCCTTTTGAAGAAAAACACCACATGGCAATGGACTGATGAGGAAAATAGGTCATTTGAAACATTAAAGCATAGTCTTATAAATAGACCTGTTTTAGCTTTATATGAACATACTGCCGAAACACAGTTGCATACTGATGCTAGTCAGATTGGTGTGGCTGGGATCTTATTACAGAGGAGTGACTCAAAACCCTTTAGGCCGGTAGCATACTTTAGTCGCCAGACTACCGTGGAAGAACAAAAACTCCACTCATTTGAGCTAGAGACACTGGCGGTTGTTAGTTCATTGAACAAGTTCAGGGTCTATCTTCTGGGAATAAAATTTACTATATACACTGACTGTCATGCTCTGCGATCCACATTTACCAAAAGAGATCTTGTTCCCCGTATATCTCGATGGTGGATACAATTTTTAGAATTCGATTGTAAAATCGAATATAGGCCTGGGGACAAGATGGCTCATGTGGATTGTCTCAGCCGCAAACCTATACCAGATGAGTCTGACGAAATTCACGTTATAGAAGTGCTGTCTGTTAACATAACAGATTGGATATCTACAGTACAATCTGGAGATAATGAAATTAACAAAATCAAACGAATTCTTGAAGACCCAGACACTGCTAAAATAGCTTCTATTCGCAATGAATTTAAAGTAAAAAATGGTCGTGTATATCGTATTATAGACAAAAATACTGAGCGATGGGTTGTGCCAAGAGGAGTTCGTTGGCAACTTTTAAAGGCCAACCATGACGATGTTGGACACTTTGGGATAGATAAGACATTAGAAAGGCTTCAAGCCTTTTACTGGTTCCCAAAAATGAGAAGGTTTGTTAAGAAGTATGTTTCCTCATGTTTAGGTTGTGCTCATCACAAAATACCTTCGGGTGCCAAGGAAGGAGTACTTCATCCTATTCCCAAGATCGAAGTACCCTTTCATACAATACACGCGGATCATCTCGGACCATTTGTACGTAGCAAAAAGAAAAATGTGTATCTTTTAGTTATAGTAGATTCTTTTACTAAATACGTCTACCTTGCGCCAGTTCGCAGCACCAAGTCAAAAGCAAGTATTAAGGTTTTTCAAACTTATTTTAGTCTATTTGGTGTTCCAACAAGGCTTGTAACTGATCGAGGTACAAGCTTTACAAGTAAGAGATTTAAAGCTTTTACACAATCAACTGGTATTAAACACATTCTAAATTCAGTTTCCTCTCCACGTGCAAATGGTCAGGTAGAGAGATATAACCGAACAATTTTGTCCGCGCTAGGAGCAATGACACATGACAAAGCTGCCAATACTTGGGATAGTTACATCCTGGAAGTCCAAATGGGTATCAACACGACCGTGCATGAGGTTACCAAAAAGACTCCCACTGAACTTTTGTTCGGCAGAAAAGTTCCAATTCCTTCTCAAGGAATTCTAAACGAGGTAATAGAAGATGTAGGAAATTTAAATAAAACATTACATGAGGCTAGGGATGAAGCTAGTAACTGCATTAAAAAGAACCAGGAAATTAATAAAAAACGATTTGATAAGCGTAGGAAACCTGCTACAGAATACAAAGAGGGTGACTTAGTTAGAATCATTAGGGCTGTGCCATCTGGTTCAGGACAATCGAAAAAGTTGGAGCCCAAATGTCAAGGCCCTTATAAAATAAAGAAAATTCTACCCAATGATCGATTTGTGGTTGAAGATACCCCTCTTACTCGTAAGGGAAGGCGATATGAGGCAGTAGTCGCTGTTGACAAAATATTTCCCTGGTTGAGTTATGGTGCTGATTATTCTTCTAGTGAAGGTAGTGATGATGAATGATTTTGATTCCTTATGAATAAGTATCCGTTCACTGGTATGCGTAGAATTAAGAGTATTTTAAGATGCTGAGTTTTACACGTGTCATTTGAGATGACATATTTGAAAATGCCATTTGAGATGGCATAAATAAAGAATGTCATTTGAGATGACTTTCATAAAAAAAAAAATGTCATTAGAGATGGCATAGGTAGAAAATGTCATTTGAGATGACAAACCTACATAGAAAAGTCAGAGATGACATAAATAGTAAATGTCATTTGAGATGACATAATAAATAAGTGTCATTTGAGATGACTAAATTCATTTAGAAATTAGAGAGTGACAGCTGAAATAGTTGATTTGAGATATAAGTTGTATTTATGTTGCAAAATTGGAAATAAAGTGTTACTGAAATGTTGATTAGACATGGTGTCATTAGAAGTGACGAATTATATTTAGTTACATCTACAGTGAATGTAATTAGTAAAGAATAGAATTTAAATAAGTTGTATTGATATTTGTTTTTTTTTTATATATATATATAATTTTAATGATTTTATTGTTGTTAAACGAGGGGACTCGTTTTGTAAAGGATGGCCGACTGTAACACCTTATCGATTATTACTAGTTGATAACTGCTATTTTAACCGTTGGTGTACTAGGTTTATGGTTGATACTAGCTGTTAACTGTTATTTAACAGTCGGTATCTGTTATTTAACTATTGGTGGCTGTTATTATTTTCACTGACAGCAGGTACCTTGAGAAGGTTATAAATAGGCTGCTATCCTGGCCAGGAGCTCATTCGCTGTTAGCGTTTAGTGGAGTCAACATAATTATAAGACGAAACTCTGTCAGTCCAGTTTTTGATTTTAATAAACCCGTGTTAAAGTTTTCTGGAGTTTGCATTTTTAAAAATCTCTTGAGGGTATCACGATACGCGATGTTCGACACTTCTGTGGCTTGCATTGTACCAATCTGAAAATAGAATGAGTAGCAAATTAATGACTTAAAATAAGTCTCCATTGCTAAATATTATAATCCTTTTCACACAAATCTACTTTCAGATTCGGATATTCATCAGTTAATCGATTTGAAAACGTATCCAGACGAACGCTTAAATAACTACATTCAGAAATCGGATTAACGAAAATTAAACTCATTCGCCGTTTTTTCGAATGAGTATATTAAAATCGATTTTAACTCGTTAGGGTAAAGGTACATATGAACTGGCACCCTTTCCGGCAGTAAAGTAAATGTACAGTACGCTACAGTATGTTAAGGCTTTAATTGAACGTGGGCGAGTGCGCTGTATGTAGGGAGAGCTGTCAAAAATGCGTTAGTTCCCTTTCAAGCCACATTCATTTAAAGCTATGTTAGTACTCTACAGTAATCGGTGGTGTCGGCGTGATGGATGGTGGTCTGATGACGTACAATGGTACAGGCGGCAAAGAAAGTTTTACTTGTCGTTTTGGGGGGACATTTTTATCAGTTTACTGACTAGAAAAATAAGGGTTGCTTAAGAAATTAGCCATGTTTTTTGCGGTTTTTATCGAAGTTCCTTCTTATCCTTCATCATTGTTTAAATCTCTACCATTAATAAACTGGAAGGACATCTATGTTGAAAACATTGGCTAACTAATACTAATTAAGATTAATTACCTAGAGACGTAAGTGCTGTAATTACCATAACTGCTAATATAGAACAGTCACATAAGAAACTAAATTATGAAAACTTCCATCCAGGTGCCAAGCATAGAAATGGAAAAGCGGCTGGCAAATATCCAAAAACTCTATGCCATAATTAGATGCTATCTCTATGACTAATATGCCCAATTTTGTTTCCGACTGTACAGCCAAACTCCCACGCACATTGGAAGCTAGTGCTTTGAACGCTATAAAAGACTAAAATGTCTAAAAAGCCTGGCTGCCATGACATGCAGAAATAATTAAAAAGTATACACACAATAATGTGGCGTATTGTACTTTACCAAGAATTATGAATTTGGTGTTGAATTTCTTGGCTTCTATTTGGTTTCTGGAAGCTTACCTGTAACAAAATAAAGGATTATAAGTAAAATTGTTAAAAGGTTTACATTTTAAGTCAATAGAGTAATAGATACCAACAATATTAACAGAAAGGACATCTTGTTCTTTAACTTGAGGAGTAAAACTTTTAGAACCAGAATTATTCACGTGTTTTTTTAAATTCAGTATCATGTACCTCAGTCACATTAGTAATACCTAGTGCTTTTAGTGTCTCTAGGACGTGTCTTGACTTACACCCTAACTTTCTAACTTACGTATGTCGAACGTGCTGGCTTTAATTTCGATCCTTGTCGTTACAAGTCGAACAAATCTCTAAGAAGCGAAATCCAATTCCGGACAAGCGATTCGATTGGTCTCTTCACTGAAATAGCGATGAATCGGAGAGAATAGTCGCTATTTTGGACCTAGATCTCGTTTTAGGGAGTTTCACCTCTAATAGAGCGATCACGACACGAGATTTCAGACCGAAAGATTCTCGATTTTCGCCACTGATACGGATATTCTGTCTGTCTGTTGTGGGCCTTTCACGTCTAAAAGGCAGAACGGATTTTGATGAGATTTGGCATGGTTATAGATAGTAACCTTGAGACGCATAGAGGCTATTTTTACCGCGGGAAAACAACACATACCCACAGGAAAACTCACTTAACCACAGGTGAAACTAGTCTGTACATAATGAAAGCGATACACGTGTTCGCACAATCTTACACACTAGACAAAAGCTACATTCTAGCGTTGTGTGTACCAGCTGCCTTTTCCCAAGGCCTGGCCGTGACCCCGGGGGTCAAACGCCGGGTAGGTATATTAGATGATTAAGCAATGACTATCGATTCTATGACAACCATTGTTGGTCACCCTATTGGTGGTGGTTATAGTTCGATAGGGGAATGAATTATGCGAATGGATGCCTTCTTTTTTTAAATTAATTATTACTTTGTTATCATGACGCAATACGATTTTTACTCTGTGGGTTCAATTGATATTTTAGGCGATTTAATTTAAGATTTATTAATAGGTAATACGCAGAAATATTCTTTAAACCGTCTGTCTGGTTTGGACGTGAATAGAGACGAAAGACACAAACAAACAAAAATAAACTTCCGCGTTTATAAAATGAGGATTAAGATTTTAACGTGGAGATATTTCTTGAATTTTGGCAAAAGATTTCCTCGAGCTAACTGTAGGGATCTCTTCTGGAATTCCCTTTCTCCAAGGTTCGTGTTATACCTAACATCAATCTTCATTATACACAGTATTGTATGGTCGATGGTCGTTACGACTATGGCCGCCAACATGAGTTCTCTTTTCAAACATATTGCTTATTTTAAGCTTAGCTTTACTGGTAGAGCAAATTATAGGTAATTTTCTTTTATGGTAGTTTATTTTTCATGGCTAGTCTCGTTGAAATCAATTGTTGTTCTATAAAGGTAGCAAGCAGTTAAGGGCGAAGACCTTACACTAATGGAGGGTTATTGTTCTATTAAGGTTAACATAGAATGTCAGGACACGAAAGTGGTCAAAGATACTATGAATATGTGATATAATATGGATAGAGCGGTTATCCTGTCAACAATTTATAAGAATCATTCCATGCAGGACTGGGAGCGAGAGAAAAACATAGTATGTGCCAGCTGCATTTCCTCCCGGGCATGCTGTAGAAACAAGCGAAGGGATCCGGGGATTTCAGAATATTGCAATTTAGGCGATGGGCTGACAACCTGTCACTACAGCAATATACCTTAAAATCTATATTAAATAACTCTCAAAACTTTGTCATACGTGGCGAAACGACCTTTGTTTAGGTCGCATAAGCTCTGCCTACCCCATTAGGGATAAAGGCGTGATTAAATGTATGTATGTAATTTATAAGACCAATATGGTATCGGGGCATGGTCAAGTCAATGGTTGAATGTGGGTTGAAATTTATAACGACAACGAATGATAAAGTAACAAAACTAAAGTATACATTGTTTTTTACAATGTCTTAACATGGAAGCTGTAATAAACCCTTGAAACTCCATAAATAAGGTAGAGATAGCTAACAAAAAGGTTGTAGAAAGACACATGGTAATTCCACGACAAAATGGACGCAATAAAGAACACATAACTAAACTGCGATCAGATAACGATGAGATAACTTTATTATCCTCATGTCTAAGGTATTTTACAAAGGTATTCTCCGCATAGTGACCATCAAACCCGCCTACATCGTAATATCCCGTGTGGGAATCACGGAACACAGAAATTATGTCCGAGGACGAAGTTACCGTGTCATGTGATCATGACATCTAGCGGACGAAGATATTAATCATATAGTTGCTATGATAATCGATATACCTACAAATCATACATACATACATATAATCACGCCTTTGTCCCTAATGGGATAGGCAGAGCGTAAACAACCTAACAAAGGTCGTTCCGCTTCGTCTGACAAATTTGGTTATTAAAGATAGATTTGTAGGTATATTGCCGTAGTGACAGGTTGTCAACCCATCGCCTAAATTACAATATACTGAAACCCTCGGATCACTTAGCTGGTTTTTACAGCATGCCCGGGAGGAGATGCAGCAGGCACATTCTATGTTTTTCTCTCGCTCCCAGGCCAGCATGGAAGACAAATCTATATACCTACAAATCTATCTTAAATAACCCTCAAAATTTTGTCATACGTGGCGAAACGACCTTTAGTTTAGGTCGTTTACGCTCTGCCTACCCCATTAGGGATAAAGGCGTGATTTTAATTTAATGTATAATTGTTTTTTTTTTTATTCATTTAGCGAGTTACCTAAGAACAAAGCGTATAGTCTATAAGTTATAAGCCTCTGGGCTGGTTTGTGTAACGACTCCGAAAAAACCGGCGACCAAAACCGACGTAACAACTTAACATGTCCTCCGAAGCATGGAATACCCCTGTCCTTGACAGACAAGTATTGTCTGGCAAATCTCAAAAAGTAATAAATATCTTGCTTCTGTGTCAGGAACCTAAGGCTTAGACCACTACACCACTGAGGCAATTAAACTAAGGTATTATTCATCTAGTTGCTAATCGATTAATAGTAAATCGTTTAATGCAATCTTTGATTCGAAGAGGAAGATTTATGATAATTTATGAGGTTATGAGGTATATGAAGATGGTTAAGGTTATGAGATGCCCGCGGGCGTGCTAATGACTGTATTAAAGGCGAATCAAAGGTTCCGGATGGAATGCGTGTGCGCAGGCAAAATGGCGGCGGTATCATCAACACAATCATCAACGTAGCAATCCTATGTAATTTGCAAGGGATTAAGCAACATCTTACTATAATAATTAAAGAATCATTATGTTTTCTAGCATCAATGATTGAACTTATCCGCAGGTCTATAGAGGCTAAACTTAGCTCTATCCCTGCGTTGAAAATCTGAGCTCTCGCAAAGAAACTTATGAAAGTGTCATATTTCTTATTTTATTTATTCATCTTTAGAGCACAATGACAAACGAAGCGTAAAAAATATCTATCCTATTAAGTAACAAAGTTAGAACAAAAAAATAGCGTAATTTAGACTATATATAACACTAGCGACCCGCCCTGGCTTCGCACGGACATCATCAGTATATCTCTACTATATTCTGCATGAATTATATATATAAACCTTCCTCTTAAATCACTCTATCCATTAAAAGAAACCGCATCAAAATCCGTTGCGTAGTTTTAAAGATCAAAGCATACATGGGGATATAGGGACAGAGAAAGCGACTTTGTTTTATACTATGTAGTGATACCCATTATCTTTTTCTAATCCTCCTATTCCTACTTACCTACTGATACTTTTGATGCCTTTAATGAAGAAGAAGTCAGCCACAGAACTACCCCTATTTACTCACTTCAATCGTCACCAACCTCTAAATAACCAAACACTCTCTCTAGCACGCCGGTAAGACGGTAAGAAAGCTCAATGTTAGCACGGCGCATTCCTGCGACCGGTTCTCCGCCGGCGCACATTATAAATAGACCAACGCCATCTATCTTCAGCTCAGTATAAGTTTTTCATTGCATCTTTTCACTGTTACAATAGGGAGGTATTTATTTTAAGAAAAAGTTTTACCTAAGTTGCTGAGACTGAAATAGACGGCAATCTACGAAAATATAGAGCCGATTGTACTATTCTCTTGTATTTACATATAAACACAGAAAATCACGTCTATACTGTTCAAGGGACAGGCAAAGCTTCAAAAGCCTAACAAACGCATTCGCCACATCCCACGAATGTTGAATTTACTTATAGGTATGCCGGGTGTAAGGGACAGCGCCCCGCAAACTGATAGGGGTTACTCAGTTAAGGAAACTGAACAACTATCACCAGTAAATTCTTTCAGATGATAAAAAAACTTGCCTTCCCATACAAAATTACCAGACCTCGATAAGACAATTTGTATGGAAAAGCTAATATTTTTTTCACGTCCTGAAAAGAGATTCTTCTGATAGTTGTTTAGTTTCGTTGACTGAGCAACTCCTACCAGTTTGCGGGACGCTGTCCCTTACACCCCGTATTCTTCAAATAGTAGAAGATATATTAGTAGATAGATAATAATAAATATAAATAATGGTAGATAGATAGAACAGCAATAAGAGAGCCCGATGGTGTAGTGGATAGGGCCGCTGCCTCCTGAGCGGGAGGTCGTGGTTCGAACCCCACCACGTACCAATGTGTTTTTCGGTTTTCGAATTTCATATGTACGTTTATTCGGTGCTTTTTCCGTGCTTCGGAAGGCACGTTAAGCCGTTGGTCCCGGTTAATATCGTTTAATACCGTAGATATTAGTCGTTAAGCCCTTACAGAGGCCAGTGCTAAGCATTGGCGGCTTGAAAACTCTGACCTAATCTAGGATTGGGTCTGGTTTCCCTTCTGGGTTGCGGAGGTCAGATGGCAGTCGCTCTGTGTAAAAACCAGTACCCTCGTTCAATCCCCTAGATTAGGAAGCCGACCCCGTGAGATACGGGACAAGGCTAGGGAGATGGGGAGATAGAAACAGCAACGGCCTAACAACCATTTGATAAGAACAATTTGGTACACCCGATAAATGTTTAAGTTACATCAGACAAGATTCAAAATAAATATTATTCATATCGTATATCGATACAAATTAAAATAATAATAAAGAGAATACTAAAGAATGTTAAAAGCAAGTATTATCATCGCATAATTAAACGTTGCGGAGTGAAAGTAAGCAAGTAGGCATTCATCTTGCGCGAGAGTGGATCGCGATGTTATCTCACCGCTCACAAGTAGCGTACTCACTAGGTAACAGAAGTATGTTGCGCAACGTTGCCAAACTTTTGGCTATTAACATGTTATTAATTTGAGTGACAAGAGTGCTGATAAGTTGACTGAAAATTTAAATTTATGCAATTTGGGAGACATATGCGTGCATAAGTGAGAAAATGAGAGACGATAGAGGTAAATCCGTATATACATATAATCACGCCTTTATCCCTAATGGGGTAGGCAGAGCGTAAACTACCTAAACTTAAGGTCGTTCCGCCGTGTGTGACAAAGTTTGAAGGGTTATTTAAGATAGATTTGTAGGTATGTTGCTGTAGTAACAGGTTGTCAGCCCATCGCCTAAATTGCAATATACTGATACTCTCAGATCCCTTAGCTGGTTTTTACAGCATGCTCGGGAGGAAAGGCAGCTAGCACATTCTAGAGGAAGACAAGTGCAAATATAAAGTCGCCATTAACTCGACTGCACGTAATTAAAGTTTCTAAATAATACAGATCTTTCCCAGTTAATAGTTGGTTAATGACTAACTGCCTTTACTTGCCAACTGGCATGCCAGTAACATATTCTCGTAACTCGCACGCAACTGGCATACGAGTGATGCACGAAGATTTCTATCTGGATTTGTTTAAAGGACTGCCTTGATTGGTTTAGTATTATGAGATGAGATAATTGTGGATGCTATAATTTGTTACTTCCTTTTATGTAGAGTTGCTTTAATATTATAGAAATAGATTAATTTCAGTATCTTCCATCTTTCTTTGTACCAGCTGCGTTTCCTCCCGAGCATGCTGTAAAAAACAGCTAAGGGATCCGAGGGTTTCCGTATATTGCAATATAGACGATGGGCTGACAACCCGTCACTACAGCAATATACATACAAATCTATCTAAATAACCCTCAAAACATTGTCTGACGTGGCGTAACGACCATTGTTTAGGGCGTTTATGCTCTGCCTACCCCATTAGGGATAAAGGCGTGATCATATATATATGTATGTATGTAATTTCAATATTATTGTAATTTAGGCGATGGGCTGACAACCTACAAATTTATCATAAATGACCCTCTAAACTTTGTCAGACGTGGCGGAACGACCTTTGTTAAGTTTGTTTTGTACTCTGCCTGGCCCATTAGGGATGAAAGAGTGATTATATGTATGTAGAATAGTTTGTAGTCAGTTATCTAGATCGACGAAATATAACAAATTGTAGAGTCAACATTATTATGGCACAAAATTGTATACCACGAATTTATCTGATATCACTTGTACTAAATAAATACCAGGTGTAAGGGACAGCGCCGCAAACTGATAGGGGTTGCTCAGTGAACGACATTGAAGAACTATCAGCAGGATATTTTCAGGAAGTGGAAGAAATAAAATTGCTTTTCCATACAAATTATCTGATCGAGGTGAACATTTTGTATGAAAAAGCCATTTTTTTTTTCACTTCCAGATAGTTGTTCAGTGTCGTTGATTGAGCAGCCACTATCAGTTTGCGGGACGCTGTCCCTTACACGTGGTATATATGAGAATGAGCATATTCATAATAGTCACACATATTTGATACAATATCTCTTATTCAAGTTTCTAGTTATGATACAAGCCTTTAACGATGCTAGTTATAACCAGATAATGGTCAGATGTTAAATCTACTATGGAATACCATCACACAGCCAATTTGCACAGATTATAATAGTACTAGCGAACCGACCCGGCTTCGCACGGAAATTATCAGTGTTTCTCTACTAAATTATGCATGTATTATACATATAAACCTTCCTCTTGAATCACTCTATCCATTAAAAGAAACCGCATCAAAATCCGTTGCGTAGTTTTAAATATTTATGCATACATAGGGATATAGGGACAGAGAAAGCGACTTTGTTTTATACTATGTAGTGATTATCCGTTTGAATATAATAAGAACATTAATCGAATAGGATATCTTTGGGTTTGATCCGAGCTTCTATATAAATTGTTTGTGAATTGTCTAAGTTAGTTTTGTAAGGGATAATAAGGGTCTCGAATGTTCAGTAGTAATGATAATATTGAAATATTATATATTATTTGACAACTATTTGTGAAAATTGCACGTGTACGAATCTAAACAGTTTGATATTATTTTGTTTGGTTTTCAATTTTGTAGGTAAACATTATAATTTTATAATTAAGCTCAATTTTAAGTGGGCGCCTGATCTCATAACCTCAAAAACAAAGCCCGTTGAAATGCAAGTCCATCAGTTTGTTTGTTTGAAGCGTCGCCCCAAATACTCGAATGCTGAGTCTCATTCGCGGAACCGAGGATTGGCGACGATTACATAACATAACATCAGCACGTGGCGGGACCAATGACCTGTGACGTCACCGCACAGATAATAAACACTTGCCCGATAAACCAGCAAGTATATTTACGAAAATTCGTACAGGTGCGTTCTAAATTCAAAAAGAAAGTAGCAGATTAATTTTAATTCGCTGTTCATTGATGCTTTGATTGCAGAAAGTGTAAGTGATGTGCGATGAAACATGTCAGTGTCATGAGAACGAAGTGACAGCCCACCTGCTTTATTGCCAGCCAGTACACTTTTGCAATCAATCACATTGAGTAATGTAGCTTACTCAATATGTCTGTACCTTTAGTTTCGGAGTTCCGTGTCGAAAGAGATTATCAAAAAGATTTTAAAGATTGCGTCGAGTCACGATGAGATACAAAGAAAAAAATGTTAAGACGAAATAATAATCATCAAAGATGCTGCACGTGTAAGTATTATCTCTCTTAATTTTTAATATCAACTTTCGCAGGTCAAAGACCAAGAAACAAATGATTAATTTCATTACAAAATCCCAGATAAGAGCCATAAAAAAATCATTACTTGTCACGTTTCTATAAAATTCAATTCACGATACCAGCTTGGCGTTCTCATTCAGACGTTAGCAATATTGCATAAACGATGGTTCTGACGGCTCCGGCACAGTTCTGACCTAGTAAAGTCAAAGCGGGTCATTGTCACCAGCCAGCACAGTCGACAGACACAAGCTTTACTTCGAATTTCGCCTCTACGACAGAACATTTAGTGTCCAATATTGCAACTTCATCTGTGTGTTATTGTACCTTAGATAATTATATCGATTGGGTCTTCTTAGAGTCTGTGACCCCGATGTAAATAACCTGAACGTTGTTCAGTAAACAAGCTACTTATTGCTTACGTCAATGCCTCGCCCAACCATTGATGCTTGGCAATTTGACTTACTGCCGAGCTATTTCTGGACGAGCATTGGATAGCAAATACCGCTGAGTGACTCGATGCGCTATTTCTGAACGTGTTTGAAAAAGGAGCGTGGAAATATGACGGAAAGAGGCACGCCTTAGAACAGTTTCCTATAAGATTAAAAAACCTTTCTAAATAGCTCAAGACATATCATACCATGCTAATAGAAACGGAAAACTTATAATATAACATTATTTCGGGAGCGACAGAAAACATATAATGTAGATACAGAAGTTTATTTTTATATGTAGGTATACTGCTTTCTAAGAGGAAGAAATAACATGTTTTAGTCCAACAAATGCCTGAAATCGACATAACGATTTGTAGAGCGGCCATAAAGTGTCTAAATTAGCTCGCCGACTATTAAATTCACATTGAATTTAGTGTTCTTGTACCGAACTTCGTCATTCGAGAATAATCTCTAAACATGTTATGGTTTCGCAGTAAGGAAATGTTAGGAGCTAAATAACTGTAGTCTTAGAATATTACTAATATAAGAATGGACTAAACAAAGAAACCTTTTCGAAGATTGATGGTACGTTATTCAAATATCTGCCCGGCAACGAAGCTGCGGATTTTTATAAAATATTCTTCGAAAAACTATTATTGTAGAAAGTGCAGCAATATTGTAATCTACGAAGTAAGGTGACCTATATGATAAGATTATTTCAATAGCTGCACACCACGCATCGCGCTGGTGTGTATGTATGCGCAAGAGTCGATCGTACAATGACTCTGTCGACCTTGACTACTGGCTCGTATATCAGCTGCACACATACAAACGCACACACATATTTATAATCAGGAATGTGTTCGTCATGCGTGTATTTAAAGCCGGTAAATATTAAACGCCCGATTTGAAATGGTACGACTACGCTCAGAAACACAGAAACGGTCACTACGTTCATAATGGCAGGATATTAATGAAACTACTGAATATAGTCTACTGGTACATTGATATAGAGCAGTTCAACACACGATAAGGTGTGTGCCAGCACACTAACATTGATGCACTCCAAGGCCAAGCGAACAGCCATTAGCGATATTAATTCAAACGAACAAAACAACTTAGCAAAATAAAAACGCATCTTTATCTAGGTTTTTTATGGATCATTTGCATGATGGAAGTGGGCTGTCAAGATCTTAGACGAGGAAATTAATAACAGGCAACAAAATAATCTAGGCGTAGGCGGCCATTTTGAAGCAACTTTGTAGATCTGGCTAATGCGAAAACAAGACGTCCCCATATATTTCCCAATAATCTCTACATCTGAGAAGTAATTGATATTAATAAGCGATATTTACTTACACAAAGAGATGAATAATGGTTTCAAAAGTGCCGAGTTGATTGTGCTGAAAACATAAAATGCGCGAAAACATTTTTTCTTTTGATGTTTTAAAATGTTTTTTTTTTATTAGCGCCCGACTGTATCCACAGAGCCAAAGACAAATGTCAATTAAGGTGGATGATATTTCGGTTTATTTAAAGTCGTTTGAAATAATTGACTGTCTGATTGCCATCAAGATTGTTTGTCGTTCTTTCAACTCTTATTATCGTCGGAATTTACAATAATTTTTCGAACAGCTTTCAATGTTATGACTACTGTCTCTATGGCACTTACTATGTAAAATATCGTTTAATGGGATTATTCTAGTCTGCTTTATTATTCTATTCAGTGTTAACGCACTCTAAACCGGTTTTAGTTTTAATAACCAAGTACTCGGCTTGTAGGAAACAATTACCAAGTTTTTAATGTGAGAAAACTTTGCTATTACTCGCAATCACACGTCTGCTCCCAAAGACTGAAGTATAGTATTACAGCGCCACAGTATAGTAAACCAAGCTATAATATTCCAGTAGTGACAGGGTAGACGGTGTTATTACCTACGCTAGACTGGTTTGGCCATCTAAACTTGGCTAAGCGTGTGTCTTGGGTAGTCATAAAGAGTCATAACTTGACGTTATGATTTTAATCAGCTTAATCACGAAGAATGTAGCTAAGAAGTATTCTTTCACGCTGGCCGGGGAGCGAGAGAAAAACATAGAATGCGCCAGCTGCATTTCCTCCCGGGCATGCTGTAAAAACCAACTACGGGATCCGAGGGTTTCAGTATATTGTAATTTAGCTATCTTAAATAACCCTCAAAACTTTGTCAGACGTGGCGGAACGACCTTTGTTTAGGTCGTTTACGCTCTGCCTACCCCATTAGGGATAAAGGCGTGATTATATGTATGTATGTTTGTAATGTAACTAGGAACACGCTGATGATATATTCGACGGTAAGGTCGGTAAGGTTATAAATTAATTTAATCGAAATATCATTTGCCATTTAAAAATTGAATAGTTTCTCAGACAATATGTTCGTAGGTAAGAACTTCACGTTAGCACCGCAATTTGTAGAATTTACCAACTAATTACGATCTAAACACTCAAGTTGAAGATCGGAATTAATTTCGAAGTAATTATCAACAAATTACTGCCGCTTTGTAGACATAATGTTGTATTGAAAATTAATACTAATTTTCCTGTAAATATTTCGATCAAAACAAAAGTATATTTGAGAAAAACAACGGCGGAGATATTTTAGCAAATATATTATTTGATATAATATTAGCATTAAACTTTTAATGTTTGGCGCGTGTAATATTTCTTGTGTAACAAATTCCAAATAGAATATAATATTGCTTTTCCTATATCAAAACATTTCGAAGGTTCGTTGTCCTGAAAATTAGAAGGTAGGTATCAAATTATATCATTTTTACACATCACTTTGATCTTACTCCAAAGGAATACTTCCTTTTGTTCTATTCTTCTTCTTCGAGTGGATTCTCGAGTCAAAAGACCCGATGAACCCTGGTGTCAGAGTTTTAAAACCGCCTAGTAGCACAGCTATTAGGCGTCTGACTCGGTTTGAGTAACGAATACTATCAAAGACAGAGAGCTGGACGGACCTTTCTCTTGTACCTTTTTCTTTTTAGACAATCAGGTGATTCAGCCTGCAATGTCCTAACCAAACTGGGGAAAATCTCACAGTGATAAATTGACAAATATCAACTTTTGTTTCCTGTGAATTGAATCCAGGGCCTCCGGTCGTAAGCCCATGGCTCAGACCACTGTTGTTTTATTTACACATGATATCCATAGACTTAGGGTATTGTGAAAACTTTCTTACTACTTCTTTTTTTGAAATTATTTTAGCGTTTGCAGGCAATCTAGCCAGTACCAACTACCAATTGAAAAACTATTTATGTCCTTATGATATCCAAAGACTTTGGGTATTGATAAGGACATAAATAGTAGATGATATTACTAAGGCTATAAGCGTACCTTGGCAAAAGAAAACTTTTCACTTGATACTGGCTAGATTGCCTGCAAACGCTAAAATAATTTCAAAAAAAGAGGTAGTAAGAAAGTTTTCACAAAATGCCTGGAGAGTCGTTATTTTTAATTATGAAGGATGGCACAATAGGCTATCTACTTGTGAAGCCGTGGGTGGCTCTACGTACAAATAAAGTACAGTTTGGTACACATTCATTCGGCGATACAACAACTTTATTGTTTGACAGTGTACTCAATTTGAATTTGATTCAAAGTCACGGCGCATGCTTCAGTTCCGGGTTCAAATAATGTTAGAGACATAGAGTAGCGTTCTTTAGGTTTTTTTTCGACAGGCAAAGAGGTATTTGCTATACAGCCAAGTTAAAAAAATATTTTGCAGTTTCATTAAGATGAGATATATTATACTAAGATATTAACTATGACGTTATCATCATAATTTGCAACTTGTGGAGATGAAAATATTCGATGACGTTGCCAAGAAGACTGATCAATCTTGTCTTGAGCAACCCGTTTGATTGATAACATTACTGGAAGAGCTTCTTATCTAATCTTCAGAAAAAACCGAAGCAGGTAATGAAAACGGTATAAGAGTTTTCAGGAGATCAATATAATAAATTATGTTCAACCAAGGCGATTTACTCAATCACAGAAAATTAGGTATTACGGAAATAATTTTGTAGAATATTTTCCAACCAAACAAAAAGATAAATTGAAAACGTTATACAAGTACCATTACATTAACTGCCGTGGCATTTTACACTGATTAAACTGGCAGGTTGGCATTGTTTCTTTATTATTCTTATTTTAAAACGACACAAACATGGCTGTCTCTTTTACGCATACTTTTAAGACTATCTGAATTGTACAGATTGTATCACCCCTCTAATTCTGATTGACATTGGAAAGGTATGGCAGAGGTGAACAAAAAGCATCAGATACGATTGTGCGACAAATACAAGACATTAGGCTGACCGTTACGAGATAAACATTGTTAAAATGTACCATAAGAATAGTGTATTAGATCTGATTTTCAATTGTTAGGCTTCGTAGATAGATGTTTGGCTATCACGACTGCTGTTTTTTATGTTTGGTTTTGTCCTATCACGACTTTAAAAGACTCATTAGTCTTTTGAAATTGTTCTAATTAATACTGAGGGCATTATTTTTTTTGTTCGATCAAGATCCGGAAAGCCAAAGCCTAACAAGCGCCATCTTTGTACTGCAGATGTTCTTTAGCGATATAACGAACATGCCACGAGATTTGATGAGAAAACGCTGATATTAATAAAGAATAGCATTGTTTTAATATCTGGCTCATCATTTTCAATTTGTCTGGCTAACGGTGTATTTGGTAAAAGATTGTCTGAAAAGTTTGTTGTTTGAAACTTTAAGATCTGTTAGGACTTTTTTGTGGGTATTATTTGTCTTTCTATGTATTTGCTTAACATCATCATCTCTCCAGCCTTATCCCGTACCCGTATCTCACGTAGCTGGCTAATCTATAGGATTTGATGGGATGTAGTTCTATGTATTTGCTAGTGATGTATTTAAATTCAGATATCCAATATCACTCCGAAATAGTGTTCAGACTCCGTTACTTTGATATTCTCCCGGAGTTTACTTTTGAAAGAAACGAAAGAAAATTCGTCTACATAATGCTTTTGAAGTATCAAATGATAACATTTTGTCATACCTTTTATTTACAAAAATAATTTCCAAATACGCAAAGGCTTAGACGTATGAAAAATAAAATTATACAGCGCGTCACTCGTGCGAGCATACTTGAAACGAACTTGTATCGCAGTAAGGTCAACAAAGCAAGCTGTAATAACATTATTCAGGGTATAAACGTGTGATAGGAATACCAAACAGCTATTTTATATAATTCGTAGATAAAAGGAAGATATATTCATGAATGTGCTTATACGCAGTATCTTTTAAAGCACTTTGTAGCAAGATCCTTGTAACTTTGCGTAAGTAAAATGTACGCATGTTATTTTAGGAAGAAAAGATGAAATATCATAGGTGTTTGAAGAAAAATATAATATTCATAGAGACGGTAAAACATGATATGAATGCTTAAATATAACTTCAAAGACACCGCAAAGTTACGAATAATTGTAGGGACTCGTCAATACAGCGATACACAGTCCTACATAAAATACCCCTCAAGGATTATAATATAAGTCTAAGTATTTATTTATGGTGGTTCTTCTAAAATCTATTTTTGTTCCTGCCCCATTTGACGATGATAGTCCAGTGAAAAGTGAAACACTAGGCTAGGGCGAGATCAATGGTTTTTCTTGCGCCGGATGCGCGGTCGAGCGCGCGTCGCGGTCCGCTGCGCGCGCGCATACGCCATTATCTCCGCCTTCGGCTGTGATTGTGACTTGTTACTACCTTGAGACAGTACGCTCTGTGGCTTCCGATGTTGTTATAACTTTGCGATGACTAGAACACTGGCTTGAAGTTCGTGGAGTGAGACTTTTATGTGATTTTATGTGGAAGACTTTTTACTGGAGTTAAAGAGTGAAGAAAGGCGACAAGTAATAAAATGTTTCACAATATTAAATTCAAGCTATACCTTATTAAATATAAAGTGGATCATATATGTAAAGAACATGCTTTGATATTATAGTTTTTATTAACAATTTCCGTAAGGTTATGCTTTTACTTGTCTTTATCTTTGTTTTTTCGACAGTACATCAACGCGTTCGGTACCTATCATACTGGGCAGAGATTATACTATCAAATTGTATAATTCGCATTGTGTGACGCCTGTTTTTTTTATACAAGTGTCAACTCGTGTCGATGACCTTTGCTTAGCCGATCGAAGACATGTTTTAATAGAGAATTATTTAGTTTGGTATAGGTAGTTGTTTAGAATAAGAAATCGATAGAGGTTAGGTTGGTTGTCCTGCGGTTAACCTCAATTTCAAATCATGACTAGAAACCTTAGCAGAAAGAAAGTTAAAACTCGTTTCAAGATTGATTATTCCTATAATTCTTACGAATCATAAAATTCCCTAACGAACAATATAAAATATTCTGCACTTACGCCAAACTGGATTTTGGCGAAATTATCAATTTCGCGCCCTTTCTTAATATGAAGGGGCACAATTGTCCATTATACAGGGTCGTACTTAGGGAATGAGGGTCAGGACGCAGGGCCACCATTAGATGACAAAGGGTTGCCAAATTCAAATGCTTTTTATAATAACACCCTTCTAGAACGGCACTCGGCAGCTGTTCATAGATTAATATTATTCTAACACCAGAGCTCTGGTTTAATAGTTCCTATGGTAATCCGATTTGTATGTAAATTAATAGTAATGGCGGCAGTATTACGTAAACGGAAACCTTAATTATGTAACAATGAGACAAGAACAGGATAATAGCCGATACTATCTTATTTTACGGCAAGTATCAATGCGCGCCATTTTGCATGCAAAAACACTTTTTCGAAAATAAAGCTTGCGACCTAAAATACTGGCACGTGGATTCGAAAAGAGAATGTCTTTAAAAAGTTATTATTTTTAGGGTGAGGTGGAATGTTTTCGTCAACATTATAATCAGTTGTGTAACAGGTTACACGGATGAAGCTCAGCTATCTGAAAAGAGGTCGTTGACCCGATGATTAAGGAATCATCAATCACGAGTGGTGCGTATCACGTTACCATCTCGCGTTCTACCAACATAGTCTTAATAAAGATCTGATTATATTTGATCAGGCTTCAAGCTTACTAGAATTACTTCAAACAACTTCAAGCGTAATATTGAGTTAGTATAAGAAAAAGTTTATTTACCCGGTGCAGATAATAAAACTTTCCTTTGATACCAGATATTCTTTTGTATGATATTTCTAACTTCATTACACAATTCACATTTATTTTATAACACGACCTAAGTGTTTGTTCGCACGAAACACGAGTAAAGTAATAAAGCAAACGCAAGTATTTTTTATTGTAATAAAATAATTAGGTTCATAGACTTTTTAAATTCTATAACGTATTTATCATATTAATCCACGTAGCAACTTGAAGCTAGGAAGTACATTTATTAAAATTAAATAAACTTGCAAATCTAATGGTCCCTCAACTGCGTCTGTTACCTTGCAAAATAAATTCGAATTTAGAATACTCAATAGAACGATTTCCGGTCAACAGTCTCTTGGACAAAGAAGCAAAAACTCCTTGCTCACGAAATAAAAAATAAATAAATTCGTTGACTGCCGCTATGGTTTGAAACGTCAGGGGGCAATCAAGGGGTGTCAAGGGGTAAATTGGTCAGTAAGAACTCGAGAGAGCATTTAAAAGGTTAGCTTTGAAATTTACTTCCATCTTAAACGTACTTAGCTCCTATTAAGAGATCCATAATGGCTTAGTTCTGTTTTTGGTATATTGAAGATTATGAGTGAAAAAGATTTGAAAAATATTGGTTTTTAATTTAAAAAATAGATTAATGTTGATTAGCTAAATAGCCAAAACTACGCAATACTGATTACGAGTCTGTTTCCGCAACTATTTATACATGGAGGTGTCAAAAAACCTGTGCGGCCTTGAGACCCACGCGGCGATACGTTCACCTCAGCGCGTGCGCAGGCCCCACCGGGCCTCTGCCAGGCTATAGCAGCTAACTAGCTGAAAAAGTGAGTCGTGTTGCGTCATAGGGTTTTAGCAAATTAAAAAGGCAGTGTTCTCTTTTTGAATTTATTTCTTGCCGGCCAGTCTTACGGCCTGACCCGTCGTCACCATCTTCGGATTCTTAATTCGAATCTCTTCGATAGAGCTTCCTCAATAGAGCGGTGTTTACTCATTATTAATAGACTGCTTTAAGGATTCACCAAGTGTGCCGGCCAGTCTTACGGCCTGACCCGTCGTCACCATCTTCGGATTCTTAATTCGAATCTCTTCGATAGAGCTTCCTCAATAGAGCGGTGTTTACTCATTATTAATAGACTGCTTTAAGGATTC
This sequence comes from Scrobipalpa costella, assembly GCA_949820665.1. NCBI lineage: Eukaryota > Metazoa > Arthropoda > Insecta > Lepidoptera > Gelechiidae > Scrobipalpa > Scrobipalpa costella. The sequence continues at coordinate 4,418,571 of OX463306.1, forward strand.
ACCAAGTGTGTACGATAGGTATTAAAACCACGCAACTTGAGGTAAATTCCATCAGTGTCCTCGAATCTTCCGATTCAGTTTGTACTTTGAACTTAGCACCGTGCGGAATAACTAATAGCAGCAGCAGGTAATGACAAAATTTACGTTTACCTTGTACTATATATATTCCGTGGTACGCGTTTAGTTGTTTTATCTCGCGACTGCCGCTAATCCATTCTTGTGTGTCTAAATGTACACGCACATTGCCTTAGTGTGCATTAGTTCGCCATAGTAAACTTATAGTTACAAATGTGAACGAGCGGCAGTCTCGAAATAAACATAAATACATACATATAATCACGCCTTTATCCCTAATGGGGTAGGCAGAGCGTAAACGACTTAAACAAAGGTAGTTCCGCCAAGTCTGACATAGTTTTGAGGGGTATTTAAGACGGATTTTTGTAGGCATATTGCTGTAGTGACAGGTTGCCAGCCCATCGCCTATATTGCAATATACTGAAACCGTCGGATCCCTTAGCTGGTTTCTATAGCATGTCCGGGAGGAAATGCAGCTGGCTCATTCTATGTTTTTCTCTCGCTTCCATACTAGCAATTTGAGATAAAAATACTATAATATGAGGTATTTTGCCCACGACACATCTCGCAGTGCCATCATCCAAGGTCCTATTATTTGGCAGCTAAATGTCGTTCCACGTCCTTGTTTACCAACACCCTACGTTGAGCTGACAATGACTCACTGAGGTGTACAATGGCCTCTTAAGTTCATTCGGTAACCTGCCATAACGTGGGAACTTAGTAAGACGCAATAGCGTAAGCAGGCTGGTTTTTTGGGTCGATATAAATGTTTCTCGGTATGTCTAGCCAAGTTGATTGAAAGCTAGATTCGCTTGATTCGATCTCACTCGTCTCAGAAAGAAGATTAAGAATCATTGTGATCGAAAATGTGCCAGCTGCATTTCCTCCCGGGTATGCTGTAAAAACCAGCTAAGGGATCCGAGGGTTTCAGTATATTGCAATTTAGGCGATAGGCTGACAACCTGTCACTACAGCAATATATCTCGGAACGACCTTTCTTTAGGTCGTTTACGCTCTGCCTACCCCATTAGGGAGAAGGACGTGATTATATGTATGCATGTGATCGAAAACTCGAAACCAATGCTAATGATTTGGAAAAATATCCAAGTGGTCCTAGAATTACCTGTATCAACCATCTGATGAAAATCCCGATCCAAATGCTCTAGTGTGTTTTATTTCCCAAAGTTTATCAAAAATGTTATCCATTTGCTAACATCGACTTGTAAAACTGTATGTCCGTCTGTTTGTTTGACATCGTAATGTAAGATTAGAATTGACACACACTTGTTGATTTTCGTTGACCACTGTCGGGTTATTTTTCCCACGGTAATCTGTGGAGTTTGAATTGTTTTCAATTTTATTACTGTTGATTCGCCCGTAATCATAATCAGCTTTGACACTGATAGCAAGTTAGAGTTAGTATTAGAAATGTCATTTCAGTACAAAACAAATTGTCTAATCTACACTCAAGATTGCTCTAAATTTAGAGATCGCTTTATAAATAGAGAATAGAAAGAGCAATATCAAGTATGGGTTTGACAGTTCATTTTGTACGGAAATTACAATTCTGATACTTACTCAAACTCCCTGAATGTCTCAAGTGCTGTTTATAAATATGGGCCTCAATGTCTTTTTATGATGTGACAGTGAAGTGAATCAAGTAGATAATTAAAAGTCAGTCTGCAAAACAAATCTACAAATGAATTTAGGTTTAGTTTGAAGTTGATTGTTTGAAGGTTGTTTTTCGCAAAATTATTTTGTAGGTGTTAGCAATTCACGGAAATTGAACTTGATATTGAAGAATTTGCCTTTGAAACCTCATTTTTGGTAAAAGCTTTGACATAAACAAATATTATAGAAATGGCTTCTTTGATCATAGTATTTCTGTTACTGTTCAATAATTTTATTATTTGTTACGAAATTCGCATTGCGGCGTAACTATAAACACTTTGTATTTCAAAAGAAAATACCCTCAATAATAAAACAGGAAGGCGTATTATTGACTACTAGCGACCCGCCCGGGCTTCGCACGGAAAATTTTCAGTGTTTCTCTACTATATTATGAATGTGTTATACATATAAACCTTCCTCTTGAATCACTCTATCCATTAAAAGAAACCGCATCAAAATCCGTTGCGTAGTTTTAAAGATTTATGCATACATAGGGATATAGGGACAGAGAAAGTGACTTTGTTTTATACTATGTAGTGATTACCAAAATAGAACAGAATTATCGGTTTTCTAATATTTGCAAACCTGTTTTGTTGTAGGGATGATAAATTCCTTAGCAACGGAATAGTAAGTAAGTAAAAACACTTTATTGTACAAACAGTAACAAAATAAACTTAAATTAATGTGCACAAAGGCGGTCTTATCGCTCGAAGCGATCTCTTCCAGACCCTTTGGGTAGAGGAGAATGTAAAGAGAAGAGAGTAGTGCTGAAGTATAGGTAATATTTAAATACTTTAAATACAACATAAATAGAATAGTGAAAATAAGAATAACTAAAAACTAAAATAATTATTTGCATATCTTTAGAGGATTTAGATATAAGATTATGCAATATAAAATTACTATAATAGTATTCATAAAATACCTAAGTTACTGAATAGTGGTCTCATGTAGGTTCTAGTAAGGTTGGAAGGAGAGACCTGAGGTTTTTAGTTAGCTCTTACTAAGTCGAATTTTGTAATAGGCATGATTTAATGAAAACATTTGCTCATTAATAGACACCACAGTCCGCTACTAATTAACTATACACAGAATAACAAAACGTTATGCTAAACCAGGTATAAGTCTAAACAATGCTCCGTGCCATTCACCTCTGAAAATACGCAAAAAAATAATGAAAATATCTTCACTGCTGGACTGGGAGCGAGAGAAAAACATAGAATGTGCCAGCTGCATTTCCTTCCGGGCATGCTGTAATAACCAAGTAAGGGATCCGAGGGTTTTTGTATATTGCAATTTTAGGCGATGGGCTGACAACCTGCCACTACAGCAATATGCATACAATTCTGTCTTAAATGTCAAAACTTTGTCAGTCGTGGCGGAACGACCTTTGTTTAGGTTGTTTGCGCTCTGCCTACCCCATTGGGGATAAAGGCGTGATTATATGTATGTACGTAAATACGCAAAAACACAGATCAGGTGTGACTCAGGATTAGTAAAGAAAGGTTCTGTAACCGCTATACATTTAGTTAGCTTATAATTTTACGGAGATTGAAAAAGAGCATTTTCGTTTCATTACACAACGGAACTGTCTTTGAGTTAGTTGGTTTCAGACGAAAGGAAATCAAAATTTATAAAAAAAAAACAATTATTAACAGATTTTTTTTCATGTACTTTCGAGGGTAGTGTATTGCAATTTTAGGCGATGGGCTGACAATCTGTCACTATGCAATATCATCATACTCATCTGAAATAACCCTCAAATCTTGTCAAACGTGGCGGAACGACCTTTGTTTAGGTCGTTTGCGCTCTACCTACCCCATTGGGGACAAAGGCGTGATTTTATGTATGTATGTACAATATTGTGATTGATACTAAACGAATCCAATAAAAAACTAATACGTCCTATTTTACTGGTCCCTAAAAAAAAATTCTTCTATTTATAAAATACTGTCGTCTTTATTTTGATGGATCGGCTTGTTACGTATGGTAATCGTACGGAAACGGACTTTTCGAAACGCGAACGACCATCAGAAAGTTGCCGCACCTAATTTGTTTCATGAAATTTTATTTTCGACCCTAATAAAAGACCCGCATAGCGACCGTATGTACCTAATGAATGTTGATTCCAGTTAACTATTGTATTACATAGATGCGGGTGTTATTTATGTTAGATTTAAAATAGCTTCTATATACTGGATTGCCAGCGATAAGAAACATAAAAAACAGCTGTTTATCCCGCTTCGCTGTTGCTTCCATGCTGTCATGGGAGCGACAAAAAAACATAGAATATGTCAGCTGCATTTCCTCCCGGGAATCCTGTAAAAACCAGCTAAGGGATTTGAGGGCTTCAGTATATTGTCATTTAGGCGATGGGCTGACAAACTGTCACTACAGCAATATACGTACAAATCTATCTATCTTTAATAACCCTCAAAACTTTGTCAGACGTGGCGGAACTACCTTTGTTTAGGTCGTTTACGCTCTGCCTACCCCATTGATTAGGGATAGAGGCGTGATTGTACGTATGTATGTTTATCCCGCGTATCAGAAATAAGTAACCTTTAATATTTGTCGCACGAAGTCTTTTGACATACGCTCTACCTCGTAAGCGATATAGGCATGATTTTACGTACGTTATTTATGAGTATTTATACATATGTACATATAGTCACGCCTTTATCCCTAATGGGGTAGGCAGAGCGTAAACGACCTAAACAAAGGTCGTTTCGCCACGTCTGACAAAGCTTTGAGGGTTATTTAAGATAGATTTGAAGGTATCTTGCTTAGTGGCAGGTTGTCAGCCCATCGCCTAAATTACAATATACTAAAACCCTCGGATCCCTTAGCTGGTTTTTACAGCATGCCCAGGAGGAAATGCAGCTGGCACATTCTATGTTTTTCTCTCGCTCCCAGGCCAGCATGGAAGAAACTATTTATACATGTTTTGCATAAAAACATGTCATGTTCTACGGCAAGTAGATTAATAGAAAAAATACACTTACAGTTCGTCAGTAAATTTCCGTAAGTTTGCGCAAATAAACAGTTATTACAATGTAATAACTACGCATGAATAACGTCTCGAAACGCCACTCAAATTCAAAATATACAGCATTGCCAGTATGTTGACATATAGCCACAAACATAGCAGCTTCACGGTTGTATAATGAATGAGCAAATAGAATTGAGACAAGTAGGAAGAGCCATGAAACGGTCGAAATTGTTTTAGCGCAAACACATTGTGACGCCTCGGCTAGTTAAATGACCTCGTGATGAAAAAAAACTACAAGTAATATACGTACTTGCTCTTGCTCGCATAGGTAGAGGCAGATACATACAAATACTGGCCTTTACTTCCGTGGGCCAGCTAGTGGAAACTTCTTCTGCGGTTAAAAGAAGTATTTCAGTTTTTCCCACCGCTTCATCGATCTACCTTGGTCTAAAACCTACAATGATCCTACACAGCTCATAACATATTTAGCGCTGAAGATGTTAAACCAAGCGACACACAATATGAAATACGAAAATGTTAGTAACTTAAGTTTTGAGTCCTATTTTCAACGCCCGGCTTCATCCCGACAAAGCAATCCTTTACGACGTTCAGCGAAATTGTATTTCTACTTACAGGATCTTTGTGCACGAACAATAATTCTTAGTAAAGATATCTTGATACAGATAAATAACAATCTTGTGTGAAACAAGAATTTGCCGCTTGGCCGCGCATAAAAGAAAGTGGAAATCTGCACTCGCAAACTCGATTTTATGAAAGCTATAAGAAAACGATTCAGCATCGAGTCGAGCATAATTTCAAGCACAACCGAAGGAAAAAGTTAATAAGCAAAGTGGCCGATGAAACGAGCGACCCGTCTCAAGAAAATTAGCTCGAGAAAAGCGAAATCACATTATACTATGCAGGTACACGCGAATTTAACATGCTTATAATGTTTGAATTTTGTCTTTAACGTGCTCTGCTCGTGTATCGTTTAAATTTCGTCGTGACACGGGTTGATTTAAAATTAATCACATCTGAATTCTTTATTTTAATTTTGAAACACTCGCGCCGAAACCTTAACTAACGGCCATTTTGTTTCGGCCGAACGAACTTTAAAAAAAGAAAGGCTGCGGCGGCGGGCAAAGAACACGATTTATTCTGCCACAATCGGATTGCACGGTTTACTTGTAACAAGTCCACGTATAGTTGAACCTATATCATGTATGCGGCTTGTCAGGCGGTGCGATTTACCATCAGAAGTGGTTTAGAACCGGTCCAACTGGCTGCCCGGCTCGACGAGACGCCTGCATCCTCTCAAATTGTTTATCTGTATTTAGCTGGCAAATTGAAACGGTCATAAATGGAAAGGAACGATTTAGAAGCCACGGTTTTAAATTTTCGGCTTTCGAGCTAAGTCGGAATGGAACGCAAATTGAGGTTCAAAATATCACGCACTTGGCGAGTGGAATTTTAAGCGACGACCGAAGAATAAAGTTTAGAATATTTGTTAGCCCACACATGCCTAACATTGACAAAACAAATTTTGTGGTGAATATTAATGACTGGTATTACTACTATTATTACTGGTATACTAGTGTATCTCAAAAGAATGGTATTTATTCACCATATTCAAATCTTCAATGCCCAATCAGGCTGGAAAGACTTCGTTACTGTTCGTTCATGTTTGGAGCTATTTTCGTTTCATAGATTACGATATTGTAGAGACGTTATTTTAGCTCTGCGAGGGTGGGACGACCCCTCTTGGCGTCTCAAATGTACACAGTATGGTGTTGCCAGATACATCAATTTAATTTTTATTATTTTACTCGAAAGGACCAAAGATATTTTATATCGCACGAGTCCAATGTGTGACATTTAATTTTAACTTATTCATATTTGATCGTCATATTATTTGGACTTCCAAATATATGGGATAATATTTTAAGGAACGGGCAATTTCTTGCAATTTGAACAGCTTTTAGGTTACATGTTATAATAGTTTATCAGTCGTTTCGGCAGTTTTTTTAACAAGTTCATCAAATCTTGCTCTCCTTTCCTAAAACTAATAAGTAGAGAGTCTGGCAACTCACAGTTAACCCTCATCTGATGATAGATTACTTTTACTATTCTGGCAAGAATACGATAGATCTCTTGAAGAAGATATTTTCGTAAGAGTAGCGCGGTTATGTAAGATTTTGGAGCCTTGACTCAGAAATTCTACTAAGTAGGGCACAAGCCCATCGGGATTCAAGATATTAAGCCCTTTAGACGGGAAGAAGAAATTAAGCACTTAAGCACCTTTTTCTTTTTTGTCTGAACGATAAAGTTCGACAGTTTGAGAGACTTATTGGGCTCAAACATAGGGTCAAACAAATAATTTCTTTTGAATTCGTAATTGATTTTGTCTATTAATGAATAATTAGGTAAGTGGTGGCCCTAAGACATTTCTATTTGATTGCGGCGTCTAGACATTTCATTAGAACTTTTACTCAGTGATTTTTCAATCTATTTAAGTAATAACCCACTTACCTAGCCTAGGCGAAGTAGTAAGTTACTACCTATCGTGGTATATAGTTAACTAGATATAAATAGAAAGTACCTTCTTTTAAATTAATTTTATAAAGTGAACTCCATAAGGTCTGTGTTTTTAGCGTTGAGTTATCGATACCAACGTGTTTTGCGGCTCATAAACTGCTTTTTCTTTGCAACTTAGCAGAAGTCCAAATTTCGGAACCGCAGACGATAACCTTGTTACAAACATGTTTTGCGGTTGACTTTCTTTTAAATTGTAAAGCAATAATAGGACCGCAAAAAAGTAGGTATCTATAACGCAACGTTAAACACACGGACCTTAGCTATAATCTTTTGGATATAACATTGTAACCAAAGAAATGACTGCAGTTGTGGCAGGTAAGAAACGTACCTAGACATTGTAAATTTTCCACATTGCCCTTGGAAAAGCGATAACGATTACTCATGCCGTACCTCATCCTCCTACAGGCCATTGTTTACTACAATAATGAACTTAAAAAGATGTACAAGTAATAAAATGTACTGAATGGGTCTTATTTTTAATGCATATCTCGCCCACATGTAGTCAGTCTGTCATGCTGTGGGTTTATTACTCACAATACCTAGGCAGGTGCCATAAAAGGTATGCAATAATCATTATAAAAAGGATACCTAACGTTCCTAGCTATAACTTTTATAATAAATAAAAAAAAAAACAAAACATGCTAAAGAAATTTAGAGCACAAGATGTTGCTGGCAGGTTAAATTGCCTAAAATAAAGAAAAATAAAAATCTTCGTTTTAAAAGTAAACGCCATTCTACAAAATGCATGCAGCCAGTGTCAGCCGGTTTGAGAGCAAGTTCGTTTCATTGCAAATGCCCTTTCCAAACTTCCAAAGTAGGTAAACAAAACGTTTGCAATCTGCGGGGCAAGGAGACATCGCCCGGTCAAGGTATCCGGGCCAAAGGTCGTTGACAGCGGGCGCAATGTTTGCCTGCCGCCAAAATGACGCAAACTATTCGAATCTCGAGATTTTCAAATTCTTGAACGATTCCTATGACATTTTTGAACTAAATAGATAACGGATATCCGTTCCGTTTCGTTTGAATTCTTAAATAACATTGCAAAGTTTTTCAAAACGTTCGTAATTCTTATTTTTCCGTTGTAACTTTCAATTACTTACCAATCAGTCTACCTGCATTATTTTTTCTTATTGGAATTTCGATTGACTCTTGATATTGACGCTAGAATATTGCGTAGAGATATGTAGGTAATTCGAAAAGCAAGAAATAGGTAAATCCTGACCTGAAGAAATTGACTCGTTTTCCGATTTGGGCGTTTGCGGGTTCATGGGCAGTGGCATGGAGGGCAGAGCTTGCGCCTGCTGCTGCTGAGGCGGCATGTTGCATGCGTTCGCCTGCAGCAGCTGCGTGGCGTTGTAGTTGATGCCGTCGTCGTAGCCCCACAGCTCCAGCGCGCCGTACTCCGGCGACGCCAGCGACTCCGGGGACATCACCATCGCCGGCGGCAATCCCAACGCACTAGAAGAAGTCACTTCCGAGGAACTCTCCTCCAGCATACGCAGTGTCTGGAACCCGCCGTTGTTCGACCACCGGCGTCTCATGTCGACACGCTCACTCGCCCCGACGTCCACGGACGGACATATTCCAACTCCCGCTTTCACTTCACTTTTTCCCCACACTAAACTATCTAGACGCGGCTCAAAGCACCATTCGTCTGCGCGTCGAAACTGAAGCGAATCCAGTCTTGCGTCTTGAGTTGCACTTTGATAACTAAAAACTTTTTTGAACACAATCCGAGCAACAGGTGAGAGAGCACGCGAATCCCACGAGTTTGTCCGATCGGATGATGAGGATACGTTGAGGTCGCGTTCTCTAGCGAAATACACGTTACACGCGCGCGACGGTCGTCAGAAGAGTACGTAGAGCAGGCGAGCGAGCGAGCGTCGCGGCCGCTCTCACTACTCACTGCCACGGTCGCGGCGGCGGTGACGTCACCCCCCGCCCCTGCGGCCGCCGCGCCCCGCTTCTCCCCGCCGCGCAGCGCCGCGCAGCCGTGGCACAGAAACTCAAGTCATCGGCGACGAATGTAGCGCGCGATAAAACACCCTCGATTTATGAAGTTGCTCTATCAGAACAACTTCTCTCGTTGTTACGCAACTTTTGAACTTGAGAACGTTACTGAATTGTAGGTGTTTTAATTTTGTATTTTGATACAAAACTTTCTTCATTTCCTCATAGTCTCTAACTTAGTATAAAGCGAGTAGGTACTTAACTAACTCTACCTAGGTAGTATTAATTAATTATAACGGAGTGGCGTTCCATTAAAGGGATGATGAATGATATTGAATTGTTTAAACTGTTATTTTCAGTAGGATGGTACCTACCTAGTTTAAGGGAGCTCTTACATAAAATACTCTACCAAGGTGGGGGCAAAAGCAGACATCCACTTTACCTTTAGGACCATAGGCCTAGAGTTTTAATGATGATGGTCTGAAAATTCTTCACAGCCGTAAATAAATAGTGGTATCTGAAATTCTTAAGTGATAGCTTAAAAAGTTGGTTTAATGTATGTAGAGTCAAAAAATTCTCCCAAAATGCCTTTAGTTCCAATTTAAGTGAGCTTTAAATAACATACATACATAAAATCACGCCTTTATTCCTAATGGGGTAGGCAGAGCGTTAACGACCTAAACGAAGGTCGTTCCGCCACGTCTGACAAAGTTTTGAGGGTTAGGTATTTAAGATAGATGTAAGCATATTGCTGTGGTGACAGGTGGTCAGCCCATCGGCCCAATTACAATATACTGAAACCCTCGGATCTGTTAGCTGATTTTTACAGCATGCCCGGGAGGACACGCAGCTACAGGCCAATATTGAAAAATAAAAAAAATCCAACTTAAAACAACTAATAGGAAAATTATGAACCTAGGGCCGTATTTATAATCAGCGCTCATGAGTGACAGCGAGTTTGAGTACGTATCAGAAATGTCATTTCAGTACCAACTGGCCTGTCAAACCCATACTTAATATTGCTCTCAAGTTCGAGATCGCTTCATAAATACGAGCCCTAGAATTTAACACTGACAGATGAGTGGACTAACTATCAACTTTTACCTTTTAACCGTTTTATCGTATCAGCCAACGAGCAGACAGAAATATTTTCAGAATCGAATTTTCCCATTCAGTCATCAACAAGTTTGGCCTAGATAGATAAACAAACAATCTAGATCTAGGTGCTAGCGAGATAGGAGGGTAGCCCGACACAATGACACGAATAGAGCGACCTCCAAATTTGAAATTGGAACGTCGACCCAAATTCCTTTTACAGGTTATCTCACTTCAGCGATATATGAACGCTGCGATCAGTTTTGCCAACCTTGTCAACTGAAACGGCTTACCGGACGGATGTTTACGTTCCATTACATTTACGCCGTATGAAAAACATTTGACTTCGCTTGATTTGATTATTTATGCTTTAAACAGCGTTGTATAATATTAAAAAGAATATGTCCTCTACTAAAAAAAAAAGTAACATTTTTGGCAATCAGTCGACTGATCTATTAGAAAATAAAAAATTCCGTATTTTTTTATTCAAGCTAGATTCTTGACCGTCTGTCTACCCCATTAGGGATAAAGGCGTGATGTGTGTATGTATTCTTGAAGGTAAAAAATAGCGAAAACGTCGTAATTATCGCTATTCAAATAAAAGCGATACAGATTTAATTTGTCATCCAGTGGCAGACAAAAATTGCTCTCTTGGCCGGATCGCTAGCTCGCGAAAGAACGTCAGCGTATCACGTGGTGTGTTAACAGACCAATGACCTCTGTGTTTTGGAAAACACCATCGCGGAATCAGACGAGTTGTTACGAAAATTTGTTATGTTGGTAGTTGGTAATTGACGAAAATTTAGATGGATGACGTGATTTTAGTATAGGATGAGCGTTGATTTTATTTATTAGATTTTATTTTAAGATATTACTAACTCATTCTAGGACTAGTGTTTCTAGGACTTCGTGATATCGTAGCTTATAGAGAATTCAACCATATGATTGGGAAATGAAAATTTAACCGAAGTATTGCCAAAATTAGTAACTCGGTAGGTATACTGCGGGAACAACTGTTATGACAGCTCACACAAATTGTACTCGTATGCACGAAAAATCATTTTATCTGAGCTGTCACATAGGTTAGTTTTCTTCCATGCTGTACTGGGAGCGAGAGAAAAACATAGAGTGTGCCAGCTGCATTTATTCTCGGACTTGCTGTAAAAACCAAAAAGGGTCCGAGGGTTTCAGTATATTGAAAAATAGACGATGGGCTGACAACATATCACTACAGCAATATACCTACAAATCTATGTTAAATAACCCTCAAACCCTTGTCAGACGTGGCGGAACGACTTACGTTTAGACCGTTTACGCTCTGCCTACCCCATTAGGGATAAAGGCGTAATTATATGTATGGATGTCAGATAATTTATCCTCTTTGCATAATATAAACAACAGCGTTTTTAAAAATATCTATAGGAATAGTCGCTGGAAGTTCAAAGGACAAGGCTAAGAAAATACTAGACGTCTAGGTATAATGACTTCTGCGTAAGTTGTGTGGACAATAAAATTTATCTAGCCACCTATTACTAATACTCGACCAGATAATAAATACATTCTATCTTTCAGCCTGTATTTATCTGTGTCTCTAACATAATTCTCCCGCTTATTTTTTGTCAAACGTAGGTGTTTAGGGAGCAGCCATTTTGTTTTCTGATTTATTGTAGAGTCAAGTGTTCGGATATTTGTTTACATTTCCAAGCGTTTAAGAAGAATTTGGATCTTTATTGCGAAAAGAAGTAAGGAAGTAATTTTAATGACTGACTTTGTTATTTTCCAAGTATGTACCTAAATACTTTTCATGATTTATTTACAAGAATAACTTGTGGAACCTTTTAAAAACTTAGCCTAAACAGGGCGGATAGCTACTTAACCTGCCTGTCGACAAACATCTATAGTCTATATCTAAAGTCTATTACTTTATTGGCTTCGTCTAGACATATTCAGAAACGAAACAATCAGATTAATCTATTGGAATATGCAATATACAATAAAAAAGAAAATGTAGAGTCAATTTTGATGGCTAACTAAATTGAGGGATGTTTATCATAAATGAAAAGGAGAATAACCTAGATTTTCCCCCATCTATACAAATCTAAATAAATACAAGGAGAAATTTAACTCGAGAAGTAGAATTTATAAACCAATCTTTGAATCAGGCTAATTTTTGAATTCAGATCCTGACACTTGATCAAATTAAAAAATTAAACAAATTTTGAAATAGTTTAGTTTAAAAACTGTTATTTCTGGAATACACTTAAGTAACTGAATTAATAATTCAATGTGAAACGAAAAAGCAACAAAATATAGAGTTCAATTTCAAACATACCTACATATAATCACGTAGTCAGCCTAAATTACAATAAAATGAAACCCTCGGATCCCTTAGCTGGTTTTTACAACATGCCCCGGGAGGAAATGCAGCGGGCACATTCTATGTTTTTCTTTCGCTACCAGGCTAGCATGGAAGAATTTCAAACAACTATAGAAATTAATCTACTTTTGCAAAATGGCTACATTCTAGGTACAGAAGTGGTAAAACATTGGTAAGCTGCAGCCCAAATAAGAGCCGTAATAGATTTCCACCGAATCACGAGAACAGAGCCCACTTAGCAGTGATTCGATACGAAGCATTTCGTAATGATCATGATACTCCTCTGTGCAGTACAGACAAAGGAAAAAGCGTTTCGATCAAAATTACATTGACTTCACTAAATAGTATAAAACAAAGTCGCTTACTCTGTCCCTATATCCCTATGTATGCATGAATATTTAAAACTACGCAACGGATTTTGATGCGGTTTCTTTTAATGATTAGAGTGATTCAAGAGGAAGGTTTATATGCATAGTACATGCATAATATAGTAGAGATACACTGATAATTTCCGGCAAAAGCGGGGGCGGGTCGCTAGTTAAAAATAAAATAATAAACATGTCTTCCATGCTGGCCTGAGATCGAGAGAAAAACATTTCCTCCCGGGCATGCTGTAAAAACCAGCTAAGTGATCCGAGGGTTTCAGTATATTGTAATTTAGGCGATGGGCTGACAACCTGTCATTACAGCATTTACCTACAAATCTATCTTAAAGAACCCTCAAAACTTTGTCAAACGTGGCGGAACGACTTTTGTTTAGGTCGTTTACGCTCTGCCTACCTGCATTAGGAATAAAGGCGTGATTATATGTATGCATGTATGTTAAACCAACAAATATATCTTAAATAACCCTAAAAACTTTGTCACGTGGCCGAACGACCCTTGTTTAGGTCGTTTGGCCTTTGCCTGTATGTGAATGTTTGTAATAAATAAATGTATGTTAAAAATAAGTACGGAATACACAGAATTTGTTTTTCTTCCATGCTGGACTGGGAGAGATAGAAAAACATAGAATGTTCCAGCTGCCCTTCCTCCCGGGCATGCTGTAGAAGTCAGCAAAAGGGACTCGAGGGTTACAGTGTATTGTAATTTAGGCGATGGGCTGACAACCTGTCACTATAGCAATACACATTACAATCTAAAATTGCCCTCAATTTTTGTCAGACGTGGCGAAAGCGCCTTTTACAAGGAGTTTAACGCTCTGCCTACCCCGTTAGGGATGGGGGCGTGATTTTGTGTGTGTGTGTGTGTGTGTGTGTGTGTGTGTGTGTGTGTGTGTGTGTGTGTGTGTGTGTGTATTATGTTAATTTTAGGTTAGGTGAAATATCTTAAATAATAGGTTTCGAAATCAACTTTAAACACTCTGCAAAATGTATAGAGCAAAAACAAAAGATAATAAAAGAAGGGACAAGTATTTATTGAATTGCCCTGAATAGGTAAAATATAAAAAAGTATTATAATAATAAGTCCTCAGGCGATAAATAGATATAGAATGATATTTATGTAATCTAGGCGCATAAATTAACTATGCATATTTTTTAGCACGTGGTAAACTAAATTAAATAAATGTCATCCGTCTGTTTAAAACAACGCGTCAAACAAAAAACATTATGTAAAGTAAATACAAAGTTTCGACGCAAACAGAAGTTGTAATGGATGGAATAAAACAATGACCTCAAGTTTCTTATTTTGATGACGACAAACAAGAATTTGCTTATTACCAAAGTTTTTATTATTTTGCACCTGAATTACTGTTATCACGAGGAATTCAATGTCAATGATCGAAGTACTTTTACACAATTTGAACTTATAACTGTGATGTTATTTATTTGATTCTGTTTGTACGAAGTTCTGACATAAAAATAGATCAAATAAATAAAACGAGCATGCCAACTTTGAGTCTGATTTGAAGTTCGAACATCTCAATTCAAATGCCATTCCGAATTCAAAGAAAGAATGGTGTTGCCACCTGTACCTACCCCGAGTGTTAGCAAGTCGTGAGGCTGGGCAATCGTGCGTACTGCGAGCCGCCTGATTGGTTCCTATATCCCCCTCCCCCTGCGGATTCAACATTAGCAGAGAGGAAAACATTTCCTCGAAATTCGGAGAAACGTTTGTAAAATTTGCCAATATGTGGGAAGGTGACTGAATCTTTTGTATGTCAAAGCATTGTATGCTACTTGTTTAGAAAAATCTCTACCTATAATTTCAGGTAGCAACAAAATTATCGGTTTTGTATAATAAACCGGCTTCAAATAACACCAAATATTAAGCGCTTGTGGCTAATGACATTAGGCAAGAAAAAACACAGCAAACACCTTGGCTGCCAAATACAATTTACATCTGTTTAAAAATAGTCGCTGACTAGTCCATCTATATTCACTATTTATTTTTACAACGGGCTCATTTATTTAATTTCGTTGTGTAGTTGGCGAAAATCATATAAACACCTTAGAAAAAAAGGAATGTTGCATTTATAAGTATCCAACTGTCAAATATATTTTAAGTACAAGAAATAAAATTACCAACTCTACCTTGCCATAATACCTTACGTACGTCAGTAACAAAAAAAGAAACATCGATTTCCTACAAATGGAATTCTCGATTCTCGATTACTCGTCACGTCTATCGATCGATTCCACAGATCCTCAATAACCCTGAAATTGCCTTTCTGTGCTCGTGACCTTGTACGGTCATGCTCGCAATGCTTTGCACTTTTTTTTTAGATTAAACAGTGTAATCGACTTCTTGCTTCATCGGACACCATTAGATGCAAATTAAAGATCGAATGATTGATCTGTCTTGTTCAAGGCCAAAAATTGATTCGTAAGCAAAATTATTAAGCAGACAAAGAACCTTTCGAAGCTACAGCCTCATCTCAATTGCGAACCATATGCAAAATTTTTGCTGATCTTTTTCCCTCCTTCTAGGTTTTGTGTGTGTCACTGCTACATAGTCAACTTTTTCTTATTTTTTATCCTAATTCTAATCAGGGCTTAAAACACTGACGTCATCTAGAATATACTTAGTATCTCCAACCAGTTCCATCTCAAACTTTATTTTATCTACTGTGGTTTTATCGTCAGCCTCGACGCTTACTTGATAACTTTTGTTACTTTTATTGCCAAGACTGGTTTCATCTGTAGATATAATGATGTCTAACAAAACTTGTTCATGATGAATACCTTATACTCCTACATCATTTATACCCCTGCTATTATATATTACTTCTGTTTCCTTTGAACTAAATGTTTTGCTTTCAGCCGTAGCATTGTGGTATGTAAAGATTTATAAATGACGAAAACATGGCCAGTGTGATTAATATAAAAAGAGCTTTGGCTTGTAGCCATCGATGCTTTTGTTGTGGTTTTTGCACGAGCGAAAAATAAGCAATAAATTAAGAACTTTCTCCTACCGATTTGTCAACCCACTTTGACCGCAACCAATTGAGCTTCCTTACCTGAAACAATAAATAAAACAATGAATTAAAACATGTTCTTCTTCTCCTGTTCGTGTCACTGATGATAAATTGATACTGTCTTTTTTCCATGCTGGACTGGGAGCGAAAGAGAAACATAGAATGTGCCAGCTGCATTTCATCCCGGGCATGCTGTAAAAACCAGCTAAGGGATCCGAGGGTTTCAGTATATTGCAATTTAGGCGATAGGCTGACAACTTGTCACTACAGCAATATAACTACAAATCTATCTTAAATAACCCTCAAAACTTTGTCAGACGTGGCGGAACGACCTTTATTTAGGTCGTTTTCGCTCTGCCTACCCCATTAGGGATAAAGGCGTGTTTATATGTATGTATGTCAATCTCCAATAATTAGCGACGATAACCGCCCGTTGGTTTGCCTCGAGTAGGTCTTCTGCGGTGCAGGAATTGGGGAGGGACATGACAGCAAGTGACTCATAGTTTGGGTAGCCCCGCAGCCACACTTATCATCCACCATATAACCCCATTTCTTTTTGTTCTCGGCACACCTTCCAATGCCTGCTCGTAGCCTATTAAGAGATTTCCAGGTAGCCCACGGAAGTTGGTGTCCTGGCGGTTAACTCTCTAAGACATGTTGAAACTTATAAATTCTAGAAAGTTTGAGTACACAGCTCCTTTTAAGATAAAGTTCTTGAAGTACGCCAGTGGTGGTATTAACGCCTTTTTGAGAAGGACACCTGTACGCGGAGGTAAGTGCTGTCATTTGCATATTTATAAAACTCACAATTTTGCGCTCGTAAAACTCCTATCCGACATAAAGAGCGATTTCAAAGCATCTGCATGACGAAGTACGACTCGGACTCGCCGTTTCTCGGTACAGCGCACACGCAAGCAGCGCCTGCGCACAGCCACAAACCAGTTTGGATACTTCTTTCCTCACGGTGCCATTTAGAAACGGCCGGGTAACCGTCGCCGTGTTTTTACTAGCTATGTGCAGGCGCATAAAAACTGGCCAGTGGAGTCGCACAAGCAATTAAGACCAAGGTCTCCGGGTTATCAAACCCAGCGAGTCGCCGCCGCAAAAAATGTAGCGAATAATGAAGTCGATGGTATTAAAGATAATGGCCGGGTTAACACGCAGGCTTAACCACCCCACTGTGCCCTATAGCTACATAATGAGCCTCCATTGCTTGAGAGCGCACTTGCTACAATTATTACTTGCTGACAGCCTTGGCATTGTTCGCGTCAACCAATGAACCATCATCTCAATGTTGACTTGATGGAATACTTGTTCTTTATTATAGGAAGCTTCTTGAGAAACATCCACATACATGTTAAATTCTTCCGTACTTCCATTGAACATGAACTTTTGGAAGTGTTCCAAAATATGGTACAAATTTAATTTTAGTCGTCAACTACCGCGAAGGAAAGTACTTCTGCCGCTTCGGCGTAATTCACACCATAGAGTTACCATCCAAGATTATACATAATGTTGTGTAATTTTGAGACTTCAGTATGAATCATCTCGGTTAAATTAAGGTGACCATCGTCACAGACACGTAACCAAAGTCAACATCACAAACATTCCACCTTCAAATCAGAATATCAAACTCCCATTACGGGTGATCTGGGAATCCCATACTCCAAGTGGGTCAGTGAATGGCGCTGGCTGTAAGCCCAGTCCCCGAGGAAGTCAAATAGCCAAGCCTGGTGCACGGCTGATGCATACGCAATCGAATCCTGTTGAATCCAGGGCTGGCAGTGTGACAGGCATAGCAAATTGTAACGGCACCAGGCCTAGGCCAAGAATATCCTTGGTATTTACTACTGCCTAGGAATTTACAAGTGGGTAGAGGCCTATGTCCAGCAGTAACCTAGATGATGAAGAAGAGCCTTAGCTTACGCCCCGACTACTTGATGGCCCTATAAGAGTGTTAGCTAAAATTATAATTATTGGCTTTAAGAAAGATGGTCCAAGAAATATGACATGAATAAACTTCCTTCAGATATTTGGAAAAGTAAAAACATCACTTCCTTTCAGAGTGAAATTAAGAAACTCTGGGGTTTAGGGTTAGATAAATCGGACAATACGTAGGATATTTATTTATAATTTTAAGTTTCGGATATATATATATTTAGGATATTTATAGGTATCTATTTTGTATTATAAACATATATTTAGTATATTAATATTAAGCATTAAATTGTATATATTTATATCTAGTATTTATGCGTTCAAATTTAAGTTGTTATGTATATATTTTGTCTATGTCACGTTATTTAACCGTTTCAAGTACCTATCTTAATTTACCTGCAAGCATAATTGTCACCTCTGGGTTTATCAAAAGTTGGCTTGAAGAGATCCCTTAACGGGATAAGTCCGCCTTTGTGACACTTTTGTCTTATTCTTCTTGTATTTTAGTTTTAAGATTTTTAAGGTACAATAAAGAGCTTACATACATGAATTTTGGTAACTCCAAATGTCCAATAAAATAATTGGGTTGGTTAAACCACGGTTAAACCCATGTAATTGTCCCGAAGTGGGTACATTAAAGGTAGAAGATTGAAATCTGTTTTCATTACAATGTTAAACACAACATTGATGTCAATCTTGTTTGTCATTGGCAGGTCATTATCATAGCACCATTAGCAGCACAGCAACACTCGGTTCAATATTTTCCACTACATTGTAAGGGATACGCACTGAAGCATCAAAAATCTGGCTTAGCACAAATGATTACTTAGTTTGATTAAAGAGCATCATTTATCAAACCTGTAACATACAAGTGTCACATTAGCCTACATTGTTTCAAGTAGCAGCACCGAAATGCCAAAGCAAATCTACAATGTCCTCGTATGCGCATTGCGTTGCACTTGACAGTTGATGTCATTCGCACTAACGTGACCTGCTAAGGAACCATGTTACCGTTTGCAACTTACATAATGCCTAGACAATGCACTATTGTTTCACAATCTCCACCTTCAGTAGCCAGCTTTAGATTCACTTTCGTTTGTACGACTTCGCCTGTTGCATCGTTCGTACTATCACTAGGTGTGTGGGTTAGGTCTACAGTTTCAACTGGAGTTTGAATCCTATCGTCTTCAAAGTAAAGTAGTGTTTTGAGTAGCTCTGAAAAATGTTACGTCGTTTTGTTATTATGTATCTGTATAGTATCATTTACGTGATGTAAGTATTGAGCCCAGTGATATGAAATTGCGTAGACCGATGGTCGAGGACCATTGTGGCCTGGGAACTTGAACTATGGGGTCCAAATGGGTTCAACTATCAACCATGGGTTTGTTTGTGCCAATTACCAACGGGCCTTTAAACACAGGGTAACTGTTGTTCTATTCAGAGTTCGAGACCACGCATAATGCAGTCTATATTAATTATTATGTCCGTTAGGAGTCTTCTAAGGGTTAGTAATTCTCTTGTTTACCGAGGGAATGCGAAGCGAATTGCCGTGGGACACAAATATGTTTTAAAGCTGTTCTTCTTCTTCTTAGCGAGTGGTTTCTCGAACGACCCGATGAACCCTGGTGTCAGAGTTTTCAAACCACCGTCTAGTAGCACAGCTATTAGGCCTCCGACATGGTTTTGAGTAACGACTACTATTAAAGACAGCGACCGGGGCCGACGGATTAACGTACCCTTCGAAGCACGGTTTTTTCTTCCTTTTTAAATCAAATTTGTTTAATTTTCATAATTCAATACATTTTGGTTGACGTAATCATCTCTTCATGTGTTCAATATAATGAATCAATATAAAACATATACGTATAATTTACTTTTAAAACACATTCATAATTAGCTTGGTAATCATTAGGTATTGAACATCTCCATTATTCCAATTCATTCTAAAAAGAAGGATATTAATCACGAATAATGTCAGAAAGCCTAATAATTTGGTGTCTGGCTTCTTTACGACAAATTTATAACTTTTCTGAGCCAAGAGGTTATTTTTTGTCGGAGACCAGATATTATTGCGAAATTGCAAACATGCTTGTTTGTACGCATGCATGGAGAGGTCTCTCTGAAAATCCCTTAACCAATTTCTGGAACTTCATTCATTAATAGAAAGCTATACTATGCCGAAACGAAGCTTGCTATATTCCTACGGGAAAACTTGAGTAAACGAAAAGGAAAATCTGGTGGGAAAACTGATCAGTTTATGTCTGTGGTGTTTACGTGCGTCGATGTTGCCGGCCTGTGCAAACATAAACAGTCATTACTATGGGGGAAAGGAACCCTATATCCGGAGAAATGAGGTGTCTCGTAAAATTGGCAGAATACGCCGTGGGTACAGAAATTGTGATGTTTATGATCATGTCTTCGAGTCATACTCTAATTTACCAAGTTCTTCTTTCGAAAGGGTATCGAGTCTATGGACCCGATGAACCCTGGTGTCAGAGTTTTTAAACCGCCTAGTAGCACAACTATCAGGCCTCTGACATGGTTGAGTAACGACCACTATCAAAGACAGCGACCGGGACCGACGGCTTAACGTGCCCTCCGAAGCACGAAATCTTTTTTTCTTTTCGGACAATCAGGTGATTCAGCTTGCAATGTCCTAACCAAGCTGGGGAAAAATTCACAAAGTGATAAATTCTCAAATATCAACTTTGTGTTTCCCCCCTGGGAATCGAACCCAGGACCTCCGGATCGGGAGTCCATGGCACTAGCCACTAGACCACGGAGGCAGTTACCAAGTGAACAGCATAGAGTACCTACCTAGAGAAAAAAATACAATCACGCTTATGCCGTATTATAAAATAAATTTAACAAACTTAATGTTCTTGGCTTTAATTATTATAAATTACGTAAACGTAAACAAAAAACCAATATCGGTGATTGATATAATATTCTGATTTCACAGATAGATTTTTAATTTAGTTTTAGCCGGTGGAATCTAGAATCGAGCCCATTATAATGGAGATGGCGTAAAGAAGACAACTCGACAGATATTCAGCCTAAAAAACTTGGAGTTTTGGATTATATTTCATCTAACTATAATTAGATTTTGGAACCGCGAGTCTATGAGTTAATTAAATAATAAGACCAAATGCCTAGCTATTTCCTCTTACCACTACTATTCTATGTAAAAATTGAAAATTAATTTATCACTACATAGTATATAACAAAGTCGCTTTCTTTGTCTCTATATCCCTATGTATGCTTAGATCTTTAAAACTACCCAACGGATTTTGATGCGGTGCTCTTAATAGATAGAGTGATTCAAGAGGAAGGTTTTTATGTATAATACATGCAGAATATAGTAGAGGAACACTGATGATTTCCGTGCGAAGCCGGGGCGGGTCGCTAGTAACATAAATTTATAACGACTGCGTGCACGAAGCTTTATAGAAGGCGCCAATCATTGATATAGATCGCGTTCATGAAAAATCGTGTCGTAATAAACAATAATATTTTTTCAAATCCATATTTACAATTCAAAACAGCACAATTAAGTACAAAATAAGACAGTATTGCATGAATGAATACTTATGCTATAAGCAACGCGTGAGTTCCCTTCGTACAATGATATTATTAAATTGATAATACACTGCTTGCAACCGTAAGTAAAAAAAGTGTAGCGTATTTTAGGGCATGAATCTACCCACGAAACTAAGGGCCGTATTTCTAATCAGCTCCCATGAGTGTCAGCAAGTTTGAGTTCGTATCAGAAATGTTATTTCATTACAAACTGGCCTGTCAAGTTTGAGATCGCTTCATAAAGACGGGCCTAAACAACCTTCTCCGAGAGACATCCGAAACATGAAACATGGCATTCCCTTAAAAAGCTGCTAGTGTAATTTTGTTGGCGACATTTTTTTTCACATATCGTCCTATGTTTCTTCCATGCTGGACTGGGAGCGAAATTCTTCCATGCTGGACTGGGAGTAAGAGAAAAAACATATGATGTGCCAGCTGCATTTCCTCCTGGGCATGCTGTAAAAACCAGCTAAGGGATCCGGGGGTTTCTGTATATTGCATTTTATGCGATGGGCTGACAACCTGACACTACAGAAATATACCTACAGACGTGATTTGTATGTATGTTTCTTAGGGAAATTTCATCACTTTCGAGTATGTTATATCCTTAAACATGGTCAGTTTTTTTTTAAATTTTCGTTTACACAAGTAATGTATAGTGAATTCAAAATGGCGACTTGCGTGATAGATTCTCTACTAAATAGGTCAGCCCATCGACCGTTGGTCATGCGCATGATTGTCAATGCAAGTCGCATGCTAATGCAGTGCATACTGAATCTTATTACTCGATAGTGTGACAAAGAAGTATGAAAAGTTACTGTTATTTTTTTGTTGGAAAAATTCAGTTAAAATAAAAAGACAGAGGTTTTAGTCATTTGAAATGTTTGCTGGAATGGAATGGGCTGTCTGAAAATCTTTCTTGGGTCGCCTGGAAGCTGTAAAAATTGTTACTTTAGCAATATGGCCGCCAATTCTTCAAAAAATCCCCTTGGAAATGTTTTACGTGTACACTGTACGTGTTTAGCTTTTCTCAGAAACAAACATATTTGTATTTTTGTAATCACTACATACTATAAAACAAAGTCGCTTTGTGTGCTTAGATCTTTATAACTATGCAACGGATTTTGATGCGGTTTCTTTTAATGGATAGAGTGATTCAATAGGAAGGTTTATAGGTATAATACATGCATAATATAGTAGAGAAACACTGATGATTTCCGTGCGAAGCCGGGGCGGGTTGCTAGTATAGTGATAACTGTAAAATAAACTTAATGAAATATGACATATCCACTGAATCTTCCAGCAATATTTTGAAAGGACTCTGTATTCTATATATTGTTGTATTATTGTATTTCTGCTTCAACCTTGTTATAGCTATTACATTATTGCTATTACATAATCACTACTATGTTGTTGGTTACTGTTATTATCACATTGTCAAGTTTAAATCAGTAAACAGCATTATAAGTAATTATATAAGTACTTCATTATGTATCCATCCTTATGTATCCATCTACTTATTTTATTAGTAATATAAATTTATTCCATGCTGGACTGGGAGAGACAGAAAAACATAGAATGTTCCAGCTGCCCTTCCTCCCGGGCATGCTGTAGAAGTCAGCAAAAGGGTTACAGTGTGTTGTAATTTAGGCGATGGGCTGACAACCTGTCACTATAGCAACACAAATTACAATCTAAAATTGCCCTCAATTTTTGTCAGACGTGGCGAAAGCGCCGACGAGGCGATTAACGCTCTGCCTACCCCATAAGGGATAAAGGCGTGATTTGATGTATGTATGTATGTAATATAAATTAGTTGAATTCAGTATGACCACAAAATAAAAAATAGTAGGTACCTCACGTATGACTGAAATATATTCAAATGACTTGAATACGTAGACTAGTTGTTTGCAAGATACATACAAACATAGTCACGCCTTTATCCCTAATGAGGTAAGCAAATCGTAAACGACCTAAACAAAGGTCTTTCGCCACGTCTGACGAAGTTTTGAGGGTTATTTAAGATGGATTTGTAGTGCTATTGCTGTAGTGACAGGTTGTCAGCCCATCGACTGTGTGACTTTTGACATTGATACGAAAAGAAGAAGATGCCCATCGCCTAAATGGCAATATACTGAAGTCCTCGGTTTCCTTAGCTGGTTTTTATAGCATGCCCGGGAAGAAATGCGGCCGGCACATTCTATATTTTGCTCTCGCTCCCAGTCCAGCATGGAAGATAACTAACATTAAGAATGCGAATAAATATAAATTTATTCGGAAATTGTAATTTTCTCCTACTCAAAAATAGGGTAAGCAGTAATCCACACTTCACCGCAACAAATAACAGAAATCAACTACAATAACTCTACACGCATGTTTTTCATCTATTCTCTCCATTTTCCTGTATTTTTAGAGCTGGCTATTAGTTTCACTGACAAGTTCCATGTCAGTTGTCTTCGGATGCCGTTGACTCCTGGTATTTGCCAAAAAGCCAGGAGTTATAATGGGAGCAAGCTGACAGCGGCGTTGGCGCAGCTTCCGTGCCAAATTTGCAATTATGTTGGGGAGTTAGGAACGGTGCATAATGTGAGGCGATTTTGACGGATTTGGATACCGGTTTTTGGTTTGAGGGAAAAATGAAGAAAAAAAACAAAGAATTGAAATGAGATTTACTCTTGACTATCAATGGAAGCCAGAGGTGAAACAGACAGATTCAATTGTAGATCTAGCTGACCAAGAAATTTACACTGGCGTTTCTTGCTGTCACCGGACTCAGGTGGAAAGGTGATTCTAAGCCATTCTAATTAGCTGTCCCTTACAAGATTTGCTTTCTGACCTGTTTTTAGTTACTTCATACTGATGTCCGTTATTACGTTTTTTATATCTGTTCCCGTGATTTTCCCTTCTTTCATCCTCATTAGGTTAGCTCGAAGAGATCTCTTATAAAGATAAGCTCTTTTTAATTTTTAAGTATACTTTTATATTTAATTCTTAAAACATTAAATAATTTAATAATTAATAATAATAATGTTCAAGAAGGAGTCCATCTCATTATATTCCTTCAATGATCAAAAGGTATACTGATGTGTGGATAACATGCCATTACTGCTTTTTTCTTCCATGATGGCCTGGGAGCGAGAGAAAAACATAGAATGTGCCAGCTGCATTTCCTCCCGGGTATGCTGTAAAAACCAGCTAAGGGATCCGAGGGTTTCAGTATATTGTAATTTAGGCGGTTGGCTGACAACCTGTCACTACAGTAATATACTTACAAATCTATCTTAAATAACCCTCAAGGCTTTGTCAGACGTGGCGGAACGACCTTTGTTTGGGTCGTTTACGCTCTGCCTACCCCATTAGGGATAAAGGCGTGATTATATGTATGTATGTAGGTACTGCTTTTTTGTCACCAACAGACAAGCAAAAAAATATTTGATGTCGAAATAAAAAAAAACCACAAATCTTAATTTTAATTATAACACTCAATTTCATTTAGGTTGAAAGCAATCCAGAGTCTTATATTTGTTCAAAAGGAAACACAACATTTTGAGCTTCCATAGCAACAACAACTCAAAATTTTAGGTTCCTTACTGCCGTTGATGTCATCGCATTTGAGCAAGTAAAAACTGAAGAACTCCTAATTCTGCAATTATTTAAAGATTAACGGCTTCCTGTATTTATCCTCGCTCCGACTGTGTGTTCAGTGTCTTATAAAACACAGATGTGCCATATTATTACATAGCAATTTGCGCGTTTTTAAACAAAATTACTTTGAGATCATAGTTTTTATTTAGAACACCATGTGTGATGTAGTGTCTTGTAGTATATTTTATAATTAGTTTTTGCTAAAATAATATGAAGGTAATAATTTTTAACAAGGAAGTGCTTAACAGCTGTCATTAAATGTGATCAAATATTTCAAAATGTTTAAAAAAATAACATTTGAGATTTTAATTTTACGAAAACAACTGAAGGTCTACTTTGAACTGTCTGCACGTCAGTCATGTTTCTCGTAGAATTCATTAATCTCTACAAGAACTGGCATCTTGTTAATTCTAGCTCAAATTCCGCGTAAAAAATCGCAAATATAATTACCACAAAAACGAAAATAATAATTACTACAATCAAGCCTGGTCTAACGACTATCAGTATCGTATTTAATTTCCTAAATGGCAATCGCCACCGGAACGAACTGAAACCAGACCTCTATCACAGCTCTATAAGGTGTAACAAAAAATGGTATCATCATCTTCCTAGCCTTATCCTGTATCTCACGAGGTCGGCTACCTAATCTAGGGGATTAAACGACGATACTGGTTTTTACACAAAGCGACTGCCACAGAAAGGGTAGGTATATGCATTTGAAAGGATGTGAATCTGCGCATGAAACTAAACAACTTTCCCCAAGGCATGCAGGTTAAAAAACGCGTAAAATTATCTTCCTATACTAATAATGTGCTATAGCTGACGCATCTTGAATTGAAGGTATTTTATTTTCGTTTTTCGACCTATGTTCCTTGGAGAAAGTTGTTCAGTTTTATGTCCAGTTTCACATCTTTCCATGTTACACCCTGTACAGTATTTAACACAATGACATAGGATTGTATAGATCCAATACTTTGCTTCCGCCTAGTTTTAATTTGTGCAGACAACGTAATTGCCAAGTAGAGTACTGGCAGGCATTAGATGTTAGGGCATAGGATCTGATTCAGTTGGACTGACAATTTATCACTTTTATGATAAATCACTACATAGTATAAAACAAAGTCGCTTTCTCTGTCCCTATATCCCTATGTATGCATAAATCTTTAAAACTACGCAACGGATTTTGATGCGGTTTCTTTTAATGGATAGAATGATTCAAAAGGAAGTTTTATATGTATAATACATGCATGACATAGTAGCGAAGCACTGATTATTTCCGTGCGAAGCCAGGGCGGGTCGCTAGTACAAAATAAAAATACCTTATCGGCATGCATGAGAATTGTTTATTATCATAAATAAGTCCCTTCTCAAAGTAATTGAACCTAAATAAGTTGCTTATAGTAATATTTTTATTACATGTCAAATGAAATTGACAAATAACGCGTAAAATAAACGATGTTCTTCCGTGTTGGACTGGGAACGAGAGAAAAACATAGAATGTGCCAGCTGCATTTCCTCCCGGGCATGCTACTAAAACCAGCTAAGGGATCCGATGGTTTCTGTATATTGCGATGTAGGCGATGGGCAGACAACCTGTCACTACAGCAATGTACCTACAAATCTATCTTAAATAACCCTCAAAACTTTGTCAGATGTGGCGGAAAGACCTTTTATTTAGGTAGTTTACGCTCTGCCTACCCCATTAGGAATAAAGGCGTGATTATTTGTATGTATGTATGAAACTGACATATAACTCGTTATGGTAGATAGCAGATATAACCAAATATTTTTTTTATTATGAAAGCACGATGTAAATGAGTTAGCTCGAATTGAGCTCACAAACTTTAAAAGTTTCTAACTCTACGAAATTTCTTTCAGCTTTAGCTTTACTGACTGATAATTATTATATTACAGCATGATCTAGTCACACAGTATGCACCGCCTAGCCAAGAGTTCGCAGACCACCGCGAACAGCAAATTGAAGGTAATTATAGATAATTGCAGTCATGGTCATGGTTAATAAGCACCAATAAGCACATGGGAAGGACCGAAGGTCTAAGTCATACACCTGTGAACGAGCGCTTGTTATCCAAGATTATACTTCTGTTATGAAATACAGAACTGCGTCTTACGTCTTTTTGTTCCATTACAGAGATACGCCAATCATTCGGATGGTTTGACTACCTGTTTGAGGAATTAAGGATGCAACGTATAATATAAGATCAGTCAATATTATAACTGCCTCCGTGGTATAGTGGTCAGAACTATGGGCTTACGATCCGGAGGTCCTGGTTTCGATTCCCGGGGGGAAACACAAATTTGATATTTGTAAATTAATGACTTTGTGAGGTTTTCCCCAGTTTGGTTAGGACGTTGCAGGCTGAATCACCCGATTATCCGAAAAGAAAAAGCATTCCGTGCTTCGGAGGGCACGTTAAGCCGTCGGTCATGGTCGCTGTCTTTGATAGTGGTCGTTACTCAAACCAGAGGCCTAATAGCTGTGCTACTAGGCGATTTAAAAACTCCGACACCAGGGTTCTTCGGGTCGTTGTTCGACTCGACAATCCATCCGCTAAGAAGAAAAGTCAATATTGACTGTTTGACTCAAGGCTTCTGTTTCTGTGCAGCAGTTGGAGTCTGTTAATTGCTTGGTATTCATAAAAGACTTTGTAAAAGATGTAATTTAATCAGATGAGTTGTGTTCTCGATAGAGGTTCTAGTGAGATAAGTAAGATCCAGAAAAGTCTGTATGGCACAACTCAAAGCTTCTTTTCAGTAGTCATATTTTCTGTGTGAACTTCCATGCTGGCCTGGGAGCGAGAGAAAAACTTAGAATGTGCCAGCTGCATTTCCTCCCGGGCATGTTGTAAAAGTCAGCTAAGGGATCCGAGGGTTTCAGTATATTGCAATGTAGGCGATGGGCTGACAACCTGTCACTACAGCAATATACGTACAAATCCATCTTGAATAACCCTCAAACCTTGTCAGACGTGGCGGAACGACCGTTGTGTAGGTCGTTTATGCTCTGCCTACCCCATTAGGGATAAAGGCGTGATTATATGTATGTATGTATGTATATTTTCTATGTTACCTTCTCTCTCTGGATTGCATACCTTTCTACGAGTTATTTAAAAGAACATGCCATTCCACTACTTTACTTCCATGCTGGACTGGGAGAGATAGAAAAACATAGAATGTTCCAGCTGCCCTTCCTCCTGGGCATGATGTTGAAGTCAGCAAAAGGGACTGAAGGGTTACAGTGTATTGTAATTTAGGCGATGGGCTGACAACCTGTCACTATAGCAATACATATTACAATCTAAAATTGCCCTCAATTTTTGTCAGACGTGGCGAAAGCGTAAGGGATAAAGGCGTGATTTATGTATGTATGTATGCCATTCCACGCCACTCGGGAACCACACAAGTCGATTCCTCATTCAGTACACCCTAAGACCCTGGAATCTAAAGTTCTTGAACCTCGCTAAAACTGATGATTCCGATCGCAAACCCACGCACAGTCGCAATCTCCGTATTTCTAAACAATCTAAAGTGTTCTTCTGCCAAGTCTAAATGACTTTGTTTGAGGCTAAATGAAGTAAGCGTTCGTTTAATCAATTCGGTATTGAGATGTTAAAGTGGGCAAGGCTTTAATTGGATCTGAAGAGTGAAGATTCTGAAGACGAATTAGATTCTATGAAGAAATTTATTTGCCAGCGATTTTAATTTTACCAGTGATTTTTATGTGGGATTAGATTTTAAGTAAAAAAATATGGCTTGAACTTTACTTTTTTATTATTTTTTATGATTATTGAAATCTGTATCATCAATACTACAAAATCCTTAAATAAAGTTATCCCTCATCAGTTTCCAATAAATCGCCAGCATCATTCATTCACTATCAGATACGTGGGATTCCATTCCTTCCATTCAGTTCCAAAACTATGTGATGGCGGGAATGCCAGACTCTAAAGGAGATCGGCAGATAGCCGAGCGTTGGTCTACTTGCCCTGGACAACGGCCAATGAAGTCGCGTCAACTATTCCAAGACTTAAAGAATCAGGTGGAATTCACGAATTTTGTGGAGTAGAGTTTCACTAGTGTGCCTTTTAGTTCTTTAATTCAGACGATTATTTACAATTCACAGTAAGGTCAGAAATATAAGATTTATTAAATTAAATTTGTCGGATGTGTCCTTAGATGAAAATGTAATATTAAATCAAAAATCCAATGTGGGCAGAATTTGAACCTGCAACCTTGGAGTACCGTTTCATCGTTCAATCAACTGAGATATGAGCAGGTGAGGTAAGCAGTTAGTCTGCTGTACCTTCAATTTACGCTATAGAGTCTGCAAACAGAAGTTATAGTCGGCATCAGAGTCATATTACTTGAGCTCCGACTCTTGATGCAGGGTTGTCACGTCACCATACAATCAGTTTTTTTTTATTGAAATGGGTTTGCTCTTGACTCTAGACACAAAGGTCAGGGATGACTGTGACGGAGTCGACGATGGAGCGAGCAAACATAGAAGTTGCCTGTTATGGCATTGGCAGACTCATGACTCCGGTGGTCGTGAGTCGGGTGGCCCCTTGCGGAGCCTATCACCGCTTTGTTAGGATCGTTCAGCCGGACTTATTCACAGGCAAGCATGTGTTGCCGTTGCCCGGGGCGGACCACTAGGAGACAAATCCCATCACACCCTATTGGGTAACGTAAACGTCTAATAAGTTCCGGTTTTTAGAATTCGTGATCATTTAAGTGCTTCGGACATACTTAATGTATATCAACGCTCTTACTTCTCAACTGTTATTTTAGTTATCAAAACTGAAAATATAGCACACAACTTTCCACATTCTGCCAGCCCTACAATTAGATTACATGCACGTTTCAATTTGCTTCAAGTGTAATTGAAATCCAACAATACGTACATATGTGAATCTTCTTGAATTTAACTACATCGGGTGGGGCGTGTGAAATGTCAATATGAAAACTACTTCTACTCACTACAGACGAGACCGCGAGACCGCGAGACCGTACTGTGTTGTTTAACTTGTATATGAGACTAGTCTTGTAGATTGTACGTCTGTTTTATTAAATTATAGTGCAGACATCTGTGTTGCTTTCTAATGTGAATAAGGGTAGCTCAGCGTAACCCTTTTA
Source organism: Scrobipalpa costella (assembly GCA_949820665.1). Taxonomy (NCBI): domain Eukaryota; kingdom Metazoa; phylum Arthropoda; class Insecta; order Lepidoptera; family Gelechiidae; genus Scrobipalpa; species Scrobipalpa costella. The sequence continues at coordinate 4,449,063 of OX463306.1, forward strand.
CGGGTAATTGGATCGTTAGTCGTAGGCAATAGCAAACTTGTTTTTGGTTTATGACTTTTTACGATAATAACAAAAAAAATCAAGAGTATAATTTTACTAATCAGAAGAATGCTTTGGACATAGTTGTTATGTACATTCTAAGCAGTGACACAATTGTTTCCCATACATTTTGTACATTCTCCTTAAGAGATTAATCGTTCTAGGAAAAAAATTGCCTCGCGTTTTCAGACCTACTATTTTATATCGACGATCTTTTACTCTTGACTCAGCCCTAGAAGTCTCAGGTCATGGGCGTCTTACGTGTATTTATAGTGTCGTAACGTCGTCGCGATCGGCCGCGTATTGCCAGCCTATTGTTCAGCTAGAAATAAATGAAGAAACGCGCCTTTACATGACTTCGGTTGGTCCAGATAACTATTAATATTAGTAAACCCACTCTATTGCTAAAATCATACTGCTCTGTGATAAGCCCTAGAAGTCTCAGGTCATGGGCGTCTTACGTGTATTTATAGTGTCGTAACGTCGTCGCGATCGGCCGCGTATTGCCAGCCTATTGTTCAGCTAGAAATAAATGAAGAAACGCGCCTTTACATGACTTCGGTTGGTCCAGATAACTATTAATATTAGTAAACCCACTCTATTGCTAAAAGCATACTGCTCTGTGATAAGCCCTAGAAGTCTTAGGTCATGGGCACGTCTCACCTGTATTTATAGTGTCGTAACGTCGTCGCGATCGGCCGCGTATTGCCAGCCTATTGTTCAGCTAGAAATAAATGAAGGAACGCGCCTTTGCGTGGCTTTGGTTGGCCCACGTTTAGAGAATATTAGTTTGATAGAGCGGAAGTAACGAAACTTCTCCTCTGCTAATATAGGGTCAGCATAGGAATCATTCATTTATTCGAGTGACGCAGTTCCTCTTGCCAGGATCTTGGTAAATTAGAATGGATTACCTGCAGCATATAACTCATCACCAAGTATCTCTTAACAAATGTTGCTCATGGTTTATGACCATGAGTGATCAATAACCAAATGGCCTTATAAAGGAAATAGGCTTATTCTTTCGATTTAATATGTTGTCTTCTTTAAATCAATACAGATGAAAAAAGACATCGCAGATGAGAAATTCTCATTTCTAGACCTACCGTAGCAACTTACAGTATCGCTTGCACCAATACGTCTTGTTCTTGTTCAAGTTTAAACTCCCGCGCACATGCTGTTTACTACCGCATAGCGCTATGCAAAAATTCACCAGGCATTCGCCGCCGGTACCAGGGTGCTTTAAGAGTTCTTATACAGGGTGCTATAGGTAGGGAGATATAATTATAACTATGTGCGCAGGCGATACAACTAAACAACTTTTAAACTTACTAAAAAAAAAGGAAAAATTAACGCGGAATTCAATTTGGGACTCCATAAAATTAAGGGAAGTAGGTATCTAAGCAGATAATAATTTTTTTAAATGTTTTTTTACGTAGAAAAGATGCTCTCTCATATCGTCAGAGTTCTTTGTGAAAATATTAACGTTTTAACATCCTGTATGTTTAGTGCCATAAGTCGGCGGAACTCATAGCAACAATCGCAAGCAATTTATGTTTCTGCTGTTTTTAAATGGCGTTGCAGAATGTGTTGGGTTGTTCGAATAGCACCTATACAGTGTTCTGTTTCTGATGCTGTAGATTTATTTACACTTACGCAAATCCCTGAATGGATGGTTGGTTGATTTTTGGGGTATTGTAGCTTACCTGAAACAAGAAAAATGAAAATTAGTTCAATATTCAGTAGATAACTAAGCGATTGACTTAGGGTAGGTAAGCTTAAAACCAGCTGAGCTGTGCTTATGCCTATTTCATTTCTATAATTTATTGTGACTGTATGTAATGAATGCATGTTAATTGGTAATGAAATAAATGCTTTGTATTTAGATAATAAAGGATAGATTTGATAGAGTTAGGCTCGTATTTATATTGCCATCTCAAATAAAATTGAGAGAATATTAAGTATGGATTAGACACGCCATATTGGACTCAAATGACATTTCTGATACGAACTCAAAATAGCTGTCTGTCTCAAGTGATGTTTAAACATACGGGTCTTAGGGTTCATCGAGTATAACTCAGTCTACGACCTGGTACATTTAGGGATCATCGGGACAATCTTTAACCTAATAAACCACACGAAAACTGAAGAAAATTCTTAAAGCATCATTTTATCTCAAAAATAAATTCAATGATCCCAAAACAAAGTCTGCCTCGCAACACGGAAAAATCCAAAATGTCGTCTCGCAATTTATTGGTCCAAGCAATGGAACTGGGCTGTAATTACTGGCCATAAACATGGCTGGATGGCGAAACCTTTTGACTTTTAATTATCGGACACGACGCCTGCCCTTTGGAGGGAAATATCGGTATATCATGGCTCAATTGGGGATTTATCGCTACTTGTTTTGGTTTTGGTAGGATATTGGCCTGTGACGAAATGATTGGATTTCCTTAGGTTGTTGACGAAAGATACAAAAGAAGCTGTCTGTTATTTTATTTCTTCTTGCCCCTATTGGGCACGACGTCTGCCAGCTCTTTGAGCGAATATATTATGGCTCAAGTTAGGGATTTACTGCTGTAAGTGGGTTAGTTCTGGTTCAATTTGGAAATTGGTCGATCTAATATCAAAAGGATTTACGTTATCAGAAACTTACACATTTTTTATCTTGGTTCGCTTTTTTTGGCTTTTTCTTTACCATCTTTGACTATCCACAGATCATGAGCCACAGTACAAACCTCAAGAGTTATCACATCAAATGCCAAATCGGAAAGTTTGGGCAGAATGTTACGCAAATGGACGGACGTGTCACAAGTGCCATCTTGACCCATAATTCTACTTCAGTACACAAAGTTTCAATAATAAATCTCAGCCTACATGAAGTCAACAACCACAACGAAGTAGGTATTACTAAGTACCTATAGCTAACGATCATTAGGGCTGTTTTTGCGTGTCACGGAATGATGTGCCGACCGTACGGAGCGTGGGCGGAACGAATCAGTAGCAAGCACCAGTATAGTTTGAGGCTTAAACTTGACTTAAAACGCAGTCTACGTATTGAAAATTCGACCTTAAATTCGAATGCTTAAAAGAAAATTTTACGTTGGAAGAAGATTGCCCTCTAGTGTACTTACTAGTAGTTACTATAGCAGGTACCAAACAGTACAAGTAGATGTACTCAGGTTCAAGATGGGTAAATATTGAAAATGGCCGTGCGATATACTTGCAATGCAACGGACTGGTTTTTGTTGATATACTCAGTTAGTACGTTTTAGATGGAAAGAAAGTTGAACAAGTTTCTTAGGTGCAAAATGTGTAAAAAGTGCTTAATTTTCTTTTTGCTAAAGATAATGTTTGTCATACCCATTTGATGCTTAAACTTAATATAGGTGTGGAGTTCCATTATTTGTACTTGGTTAAAGGATATGAGGTCGATTTAAATAGAAACATTTTCTGCTTTTTGTCAATGAGTTTGCTTTTGCTTCAGATCTAGAATAATCATCATATTTTGAATATTAATTCCATGCTGGCCTGGAAGCGAGAGAAAAACATAGAATGTGCCAGCTGCATTTCCTTCCGGGCATGCTGTAAAAACCAGCTAAGGGATCCGAGGGTTTCAGTATATTGTAATTTAGGTGATGGGCTAACAAACTGTCACTACAGCAATGTACCTACAAATCTATCTTAAATAACCCTCAAAACTTTTGTCAGACGTGGCGAAACGACCTATGTTTAGGTCGTTTGCGCTCTGCCTACACCATTAGGGATAAACACGTGATTATATATATGTATGTATTCATTTGTTGTATCTTATGTCTTTGGCCTCAAACTTATCCTCGTAGCTAGATCTCACAAAACATTTATGTACTCTTCGTCAGTTGTAAATAACAAACCAAAGAACTTCCTACGTTATAAATCATTATGTTTTACGTTTTACGTCGTTTTTGTTCAGACCACGTAACTCACACTGAAACCCGTAAACTGTGTGTTGCCATTTGTACCGTAAACGGAAAAATATTATACGTGTGTTTACTAAAATGAGAAATGTGTATAGAATTTATCTACGAAGTAGTAGTAGTTAGTAGGTACTCAAGTCAAGGTTTTCACAGCTGATATTGTACAAAATACTTTAGTAGGATTTGTATTTATAGATATGATAGAAAACGTAAAATATGATCAGTACAGTTTTTTTGTGTTGAGGCTTAAAAAAACAGTTTCCGATATATTTTCCAGAATCGATACCATTAACAGGTATACAAAAAAAACATATTTTCCATAATCGACACCTTTATCGATTTACAGGTATACAAAGAATCATGTAATAATAGTCCTCCCACCGATTTTCGCTGATGGTGGTCAATCTCCCAGAGATCGGCCAACTGCGCAGGACTAGTTTTTAGTGCCCAAATGTTTGCGCTACACACAGATGCACTCTGTTTCCTTTAATCTGTTATTCTGATGGAACAGATTGACTGATACGACCAGAGAGAAATCAGGTGCAAGATTATTTACATGCCCATCTGAAAGCATTGATCATCTTCATTTTCGGATAATCAGGTAATCAGCCTGCAATGTCCAAAACAAACTAGAAACAACAACACAAAGTCATAGGGCCGTATTTTTTTATTTATTTTATTTTATTTATTTATAGAAAAAAACTACATAGCGATTTATAATCAGCTCTCATGAGTGACAGCGAGTTTGAGTTCGTATCAGAAATGTTATTTCAGTACAAACTGGCCTGTCAAATCCATACTTAATATTGCTCTCAAGTTTAATATCGCTTCATAAATACGAGCCATAGTACCTACATGAATTGGTTAGTTTAGTAACTTGATAAAAAAAAAATACATATCATGAGAAACAATGTCTTTAGGCTTTTAACATTGACTACGTTCATGGTTATTCTACCAACAGAACGCTGGCACGTATAAAAAATAAAACAGATAAACTTAACATTAACAGCCGGCCATACAATATGGCACGGATACCTTTAAAATGTTAAAACACGATTACAGTACGTCGGGGATATAAATGAACACAGGGAAGCATACATATAATCACGTCTTTATCCCTAATGGGGTAGGCAGAACGTAAACGACCTAGACAAAGATCGTTCCGCCACGTCTGACAAAGTTTCGTGGGTTATTTAAGATAGATTTGTGGGTATGTTGCTAAAAATGGAACTAAAGTCGCTATTCTTCTTCTTTCGTGTGGCTATCGAGTCGATCGACCCATTCAACCCTGGTGTCAGAGTTTTTAATAGCACAGCTAATAGGTCTCTGACTTGGTTTGTGTAAGGAACACTGTCAAAGACAGCGACTGGGACCGACGGCTTAACGTGCCCTCCGAAGCACGGAATCTTTATTCTTCCAGACAGTCAGGCGATTCAGCCTAACTTAACTGGAGAAAATCTTACATAGTGATAAATTCACATCAATTTTGTGTCTCCTGGGAATCGAACCTAGGACCTCCGGCTCGTGAATCCATGGCTCAGACCACTTGGCCACGGAGGCAGCCAACGCCATTTCTGATAGTTCTTATAGCGTGTAGCGTCCTCGCCCACATTCATTTAAAGCGTTGTCTTTAAGCTAGACGCTAGACAACAAATTTGACATTAAACCTTATCTCAAGAATGCGTGTGGCTTTAATCTATGGCAAGTTAACTTATGTGACGAGTTAGGGTTGGCAAAAGCACAAAGCTATATTTCTGTGACCTGCGCAAGTAATAAATTGTGTCCTAGATATTTAATTAATATTAAATACCTCATAATGTATTAGTGAAGAAATTAGGTAAATATAATAAAGTACTAGTACCTACCTCAAATCAGCATATTATATCAATAAAATCCACCTGTTTTAACTTACTTCCATGCTGGACTGGGAGAGATAGAAAAACATAGAATGTTCCAGCTGCCCTTCCTCCCGGGCATGCTGTTGAAATCAGCAAAAGGGACTCGAGGGTTACAGTGTATTGTAATTTAGGCGATGGGCTGACAACCTATCACTATAGCAATACATATTACAATCTAAAATTGCCCTCAATTGTCAGACGTGGCGAAAGCGCCATTTACGAGGCGTTAAACGCTCCGCCTACCCCGTAAGGGATAAAGGCGTGATTTATGTATGTATGTATGTTTTAACTTGCTATAAAATTACGAAATACCTTTAGTACAAAGTCTATTGAACTATTCATTTACGTATCTCCAGTCATCAACGCAAAGCAAACGTCACAAACGACCTTCCACATTTCCATACTCCGTGACGCGTCTCTATTTCGGCCAACCGGAGAGCGTCAACCCTGATGACGTCACGAGTCATTACCAACCAAGCCAACCGATGTCCTGCCGTGTCCTTCACGATAACAATATTTACCTACTGACGGCTCTGTCGTTGCATAACTCTGTATGGTAGGTAGAATGTGATCTATGAGAAATTAGATATTGATACGAAGTGGGATGCAACAGTATTGAATATATGTATTACTCGTACTATGATGCAAATTGGTTTTCATTTGTCATGCTCGGAAAGCGCCATTTTGTGCAGGATGTAGGCTGCACAAAATTGAATTTTGTGCTCTAGGGTAAAAACGTATCTACTTTTAAATTCATTTCCCGATAGAGCCCGATGGTGTAGTGGATAGGGCCGCTGCCTCCTGAGCGGGAGGTCGTGCTTCGAACCCCACCACGTACCAATGTGTTTTTCGGTTTTCGAATTTCATATGTACGTTTATTCGGTGCTTTTTCCGTGCTTCGGAAGGCACGTTAAGCCGTTGGTCCCGGTTAATATCGTTTAATACAGTAGATATTAGTCGTTAAGCCATATCAGAGGCCAGTGCTAAGCATTGGCGGCTTGCAAACTCTGACCTAATCTAGGATTGGGTCTGGTTTCCCTTATGGGTTGCGGAGGTCAGATGGCAGTCGCTCTGTGTAAACACCTGTACCCTCGTTCAATCACCTAGATTAGGAAGCCAACCCCGTGAGATACGGGATAAGGCTAGGGAGATGATGGAAAAGTACAGGAGATCTATTCTCTCCGGTTTTTGATTTATAGTCGGTGGTTTTATGCGTTATCTGCCATTTTTATCCGCCGTCATATATTATGGCGGATAAAATTGTCAGAAATACTGGGGAATCGTGCAAAAGCGCGTCAAAATCTAGCAGACATAGTGTAAAACCATAGAGTATAAATCGCCTGTCCTTTTTCAATTTTATTATTTTTAAAGTGACAGATAGATTTTAATTTTTGTTTTAGCCGGTGGAATCTAGAATCGAGCCCTATATCTAATGTCTGATACTTCCTATCAGACATTAGATATAGGGCTAGATTGACTAGAATTAGAATACTTGAACGTTTCAAATTATATTAAAAACGTACCTAGGTAAATTAACATTAAGCATGGAAAATCTCAAAAGAGTTAATTCATTACATACAAACATAAACACATTTATGTCCACTCTACAATGTTGGTATAAAAAAGCTCCAAGCAATATTACAGGAAGGAAAAACCAACATAACACGTGTTCCATTCGAAGGTGGTCGCAAATATAAACTACTAGCCTTTTATGCCGCAGGTTTACCCGCGGCTTACTTAATTAGTTTTCCCGTGGGAGTCAGATATTTTTCCCGCGGTAAAAAGTAGCCTACGTTACTCAGGGTGAACGTAGCTTTCTAATGGTGAAAGGATATTTAAAATTAGTCTAGTAGTTTTTCTTCCACGCTGGCTTGGGAGCGAGAGAAAAACATAGAATGTGCCAGCTGCATTTCCTCCTAGGCATGATCCAAGAGGTTTTAGTATGGACTATCCCGCTATCTGCTATGTGCTATCCTACTACCCAAAGGATGCCTGGTAGAAATTGCTGCTTTAGCAATAAGGCCGCCTATATTGTACTGTTTTGTTCTTTACTTTTCTGCTGTATGTATTTGTGTTTTTTGTGCAATAAAGTATCTTGTATTGTATTGTATTTTAGGCGATGGGCTGACAACCTGTCACTTAAGAAATATACCTACAAATCTACCTTAAATAACTCTCAAAACTTTGTCATACGTGACGGAACGACCTTTGTTTAGGCCGTTTACGCTCCGCCTACCCCACAGGCGCGATTATATGTAATGTAATAATGTTTTTGAGTTTATTCGTTACAAACACACACACAAAAATACAAATCTTTCCTATTTATAATATACTAGCGACTCTCCGGCTTCGCACGGAAATTATCAGTGTTTCTCTACTATATTATGCATGTATTATACATATAAACCTTCCTCTTGAATCACTCTATCCATTAAAAGAAACCGAATCAATATCCGTTGCGTAGTTTTAAACATTTATGCATACATAGGGATATAGGGACAGAGAAAGCGACTTTGTTTTATACTATGTAGTGACTACGGAGAATAGATTTAGACTAGAAACATCAAATACAAACTAGAAACATCGTGGATATGGACACCTGGGATACCACATTGCAGACGGCAGAAGTAGGTCATGATAATTCCAAAAGTTATGTTATAGCACTGAATATTAATATTATTATTAGTGCAGCAACATACAGGCGTCTTACTGCGCGCAACACGCTATTAATGCTTTCTGAATTGTCTACAACACATGCGTCACCTAACGCGTGCGTAGCGAGGAACTCTATGTCGGCGCATCCCTCTGCCAGAATGCGCGCGTAGAGCGTAAGGTGACGCATGTGTGTTGTAGGTAATGCAAAAAGCATTGACAGCGTGTTGAGCGCAACCTTGCGCGCAGTAAGGGCCGTATTAATAAAGCTATCTCAAGATTGAGAGCAATATTAAGTATGGATTAGACAGGTCATTTTGAACTAAAATGACCTGTCTAATCCATACGAATACGAACGAAACGAATATCAACTCAAACTAGCTGTAATTCTCAAGTGCTGATTATAAATACGGGCCGCATGTGTGTTGCTGCCCTTATACATAGTTGAAACGAAGCCAATGATACACCTAGATGATATTACTATTACCTACGTAATATTGCTTGATTTACTGATGATGATTCATATTATGTCGCAGTATTTCTGTATGAATCCTGACCTAGCGCAAATAAAGGGTATTTTAGTCATCTTTATGAACTATTACCCAATTTAAATTATATAATGCGTGAAGTTTCCACGACGCATTTACTTTCCATTGAGTTCTAGAATTTTCAGCGTTGGCCTATTTATTTGTAGTACGAAATTCAAATTTGGCTGTGCATGTTTCTAAAGGTTGGATTTACCAATGCAACTATACCTATAGTCACCTTTTTGCAATCATAAGAGTGGAACTCACTACCTGCCACTGTGTTTCCGAATTCATTCAACCCCCAACACTTCAAAATTAGAGTGAACAGGCATTTTCTGGGTGAGCTCGCTCTATCGTTGACTCCGTCTTATTCGCTCCCGACCTAGACTGGAGTTACAAGCTAAGTCATTGCGAAGAAAAAAAAAATACATATCACCCTAGCTTGACTCTCTCCTATCTGAATCATAGTATAATGAACTGTATGGAAACAGCAGACGCAAGAGGCAGCCTTAACCCGGGTTACGGCTCCAAGTATCACTACACAGTATAAAACAAAGTCGTTTTCTCTGTCCCTATATCACTATGTATGCTTAGATCTTTAAAACTACGCAACGGATTTTGATGCGGTTTCTTTTAATGGATAGAGTGATTCAAGAGAAATGTTTATATGTATATTACATGCATCATATAGTAGAGAAACACAGATGATTCCCGTGCGAAGCCGGGGCGGGTCGCTAGTGTTTCAATAAGCGAGAGTTACATAGCGCTTTTTGAGTTATTTTAGCTAACATCTTAATCAATGTTACTATTTGCTACAAATCCTCCTAGCTCGCTCTCTGAATCATAGTATAATGAACCGTATGGAAGGCGGCCAGCAGACGCAAGCGCCAGCCTTGACCCGCACAGTGCGTATGCGCATCGCCTTAACCCGAGTTACGGCTTCAAGTATGTTTCAATAAACGAGAGTTACACAGTGCTTCTTGACCTGATTTTAGTCAATATTTTTAAAATGATGCTTATAGGCACAGTACAGCAGTTGTACGATTGAGCTGAATTACTAGATATTTCTAGAAATTTAATTTCGTGTAAGTGGGACTCTAACCCGCGAACTCGGCGATCCGTGCCGCAGATTTAACCAACTAAGACAATGAGTGAACAATTTATTGGTCAATGTTTGGAAGGAGATGATCTCGGTTTCCTTTTAATGTCTCCTTTAAACCATTAAGAGTTGAGACTCAGTAATTTGAGCTATTTCGCTGTCCGTCTGTCACATGAACCCCAATAACCTAAGTAACTAAGGGCCTAAAACATTTACATACATACATATAATCACGCCTTTATCCCTAATGGGGTAAGCAGATTTTTAGGTACATTGCTGTAGTGACAGGTTGTCAGCCTATCGCCTAAATTGCAATACATAGAAACTCTCGGATCCCTTATCTGGTTTCTACAGCATGCCCAGAAAGAAATGCAGATGGCACATTCTATGTCTTTCTCTCGCTCTCAGTCCAGCATAGAAGTAACGTACATGTAAACTTTTACATTTTATATTATATTTATAAAAAACGTTCTTATAACACCCAATCCTCTATTTATCCTTTATCTCAGTATAAACACGTGTAGAAACAGCTCTCATTACATTACCTAACAAGTAATTGGAGATAAAGAAGTGGCACTCCGAAGCAGGTCACTGCTGGAGCCTTGACCCGTTCCGTTGCGCGGGCGCAGCTAGTAACGCAGCGCTTGGTTACCTAACTGCGAGAGTGCTGACAAGTGATGGTGGAAGTTGTTCTATTTGGATAGAGTGCTGGTTTACTGCGTAAGTTTGGTTACTAGGTTTACGCAATGAAGATTTTTGCTATTTAATCTATTGACACATGTTTCAAATGTATCATCTTTCATGCTATATTGTCCTGGGTTCGATTCCCAGGGGAAAAACACAAAGTTGATATTTGAGAATTTATCACTTTGTGTTATTTACCAGTTTAGTTAGGACTTTGCAGGTGGAATGACCTGATTGTACGAAAAAGAAAAAGATTTCATGCTTCGGAGTTTCACGTTAAACCGTCGGTCCCGGTCGCTGTCTTTGATAGTAGTCCTCAAACCATGTCAGAGGCCTGATAGTTGTGCTATTAGGCGGTTTAAAAACTCTAACACCAGGGTTCATCGACTCGATACCCACTCGACAGAAGAAGAAGCAGTGCAGTCATAAAATACAGATCAAATTTTTAAATATTTCTCAGGTCAAACTACCCAGTATCTGGCATATTGACGTGAGCAGACCGTATCTAAATCCCCGCCACATGAGTGCACATTTGTCGCCAGGTTTACGGAATATGTAAGTGACTTTCTCGTCTTCTTAAAATGTTAATCCTCACTTTCCAACCTAACCTAACGAGCAGGGCAGCCATCTTGCAGCCTTGACCCGGCCCGCATGCGCCAGCGCATCCCGTCTGGTTTAATTGCCCAATGGAGAACATGCAGGAATTACGTCATCAGCGAAGGTTATGATATGACACTGTAAATGACAGTTAAATAAATCGATTGCAGAGTATTATTGCAGTCATGGTGGTATTATCCTTGCCGTGCTTCGAAAGACACGTTAAGCCATATCAGAGGCCAGTGTATTATTAGACTTCCTTTCCTTGCCGTGCTTCGAAAGACACGTTAAGCCGTTGGTCCCGGTCGTTCACTACCGTAGATATTAGTCGTTAAGCCATATCAGAGGCTAGTGCTAAGCGTTGGCAGCTTGAAAAATTTGACCTAATCTAGGATTTGGTCTGGTTTCCCGTCTGGGTTGCGAAGGTCAGATGGCAGTCGCTCTGTGTAAAAACCAGTATCCTCGTTCAATCACCTAGATTAGGTTGCCGACCCCGTGAGATACGGGATTAGGCTAGGGAGATGATGGAGGTATTATTAGACTTGATATTTAACTTGTGAGTATGTGATCTTTGGAATCGATAGATAGTAGTTTTATTGATGAAATAGCGACCCGCCCCGGCTTCGCACGGATATCATCAGTGTTTCTCACCTATATTTTGCATGCATTATACATATAAACCTTCCTCTTGAATTATTCTATCCATTAAAAGAAACTGCATCAAAATCCGTTGCGTAGTTTTAAAGATCTAACCATACATAGGGATATAGGGACAGAGAAAGCGACTTTGTTTTATACTATGTAGTGAAGTGTACAACTATGGTCAAGAAATATTGTTGAAATATGTTTTTTTTTTTTAATAGCTTATAAATTGTCCCACTGCTGGGCAAAAGCCTCCCCTTCATCTCTCCAAGCGTCTCTGTATGAAATAAAGAATGAATAAAAATTATACCTTACCTAAAGCTGATTGACTTTAATTAGGAAGCCGTTTCTTTTTTAATAATTTTCACCAATATTACCTTCCGTTCTAAAACGGCAAACATACAAATTAAATGAACTTATTGATTGATTCATCAAATCACAACTCGACGCTACATTTTATCTTATTTCGTGTTTGTTTTTTACGAAAACCAATCGGATATTTCGGCGCTTAAGTTTGGTAAAGGATATCCGCATCCGCTTTAACCTGAAGAACCGGCTGAGTCCAAATACGAGTATAAAATACACTAAAATTCATCAAATGAGTTTACTATGTATTTATTGGCTTTGGTATGTCTGAATTTTCATGTCTGTCGCATAAAGTTTCATATTTTTTATGATGTTATAACTTTAACTCCTAACACGTTTGAGCTGAGTTTCATTATTTAATTTGTGGTTATATTTAAAAAACTAGCTGTGCCCGTGACTCCGTACACGTGGTAGTTATGATTTTAAACAGCGATGTATTTTTTTGTTTTAAATTTTACATAATACATACATACATATAATCACGCCTTTATCCCTAATGGGGTAGGCAGAGCGTAAACGACCCAAATAAAAGTCGTTCCGCCACGTCTGACAGTGTTGAGGGTTATTTAAGACAGATTAGTAGGTATATTGTTGTAGTGACAGGTTGTCAGCCTATCGCCTATATTGAAATATACTGAAAACCTCGGATCCCTTAGCTGGTTTTTACAGAATGCCCGGGAGGAAATGCAGCTGGCACATTCTATGTTTTTCTCTCGCTCCCAGTCCAGCATGGAAGAATATTACATAATTGGGATAGAATACAGTCTTACAGTACACCTATGCCAGCATAGTACCATATAGTAGGTACTCTATGTACTACTTAAATATGGAAGGAATTGTGTTGCCTAACGGTTGTTTCTTTGTTTCCATTTCTTTTTGTTTTGAGATCAAGTAATTATATACAAATATTGATACAAATTTTTCGTTGAATTTGTCATTAAACTATTGAATATTTAAGATTATTTATAAGTTACGTTTTTAAATAGACAAAAAAATAACTTATGTATGATGTATAGCTGTGCCCGCGAATTCGTACGTTCGGTTTGTATGGAAAACTTGCAGTGTCGAACATACTGAAAACGCTTCTCCGCGCGTTGCGTTTACAATATGTTCGACACTGCGTGTTTTCCATACAAACTCGGGTACTTACTCAATATAGAATGGTTTGCGTGATTATTTCTAACCTAGGCTGGACACCAGGGAATTAAAAAAAAACTCAGTCAAAAAACTAAATAAAATCGTTTTAATCTTTATATCGTTAATAATGCCTGCTGCAATTATGTTTTTGTAAAAATATTCAATGTACAGACACGACCCTTCTAGAGATTCATTATATGTATAGATTGGCTACTACTTAAAAAAATATTTTCAGACCTTTTGGTTCATAGACATAGACATAGACATATAATCACGCCTTTATCCCCAATGGGGTAGGCAGAGCGTAAACGACCTAAACAATGGTCGTTCCGCCACGTCTGACAAAGTTTATAGGGTTAACTAAGATCGATTTGTAGATATATTGCTGTAGTGACAGGTTGTCAGCCTATCGCCTAAATTGCAATATACAGAAACCCTCGGGTCCCTTAGCTGGTTTTTACAGCATGCTCGGGAGGAAATGCAGCTGGCACATTCTATGTTTATATCTCGCTCCCAGTCCAGCATGGAAGTATGCTTTTGGTTCATACATCGTATATATAGTATGAGAAGCATTTATGAATAAGTATCTACACGAAATTGGACACATATAAATGCTTTATAATAGCTCCGATTTTTTCATTGCTGTTCTAGATCCTGATGAACCCCAGCTCCTGATTAAGAGCTTCATCCTGTGAGGAGAATCCGGGTCGAGGATCCAGGACAAGGTTGGAGGCACAGAATAGATAATACCAGGGGCATTATTCTATCAGCTGGTCTATTTCTGCGTCCAACGGAACGTGTATCATAAATGCAGAATAGACTTTGTAATTTGCACTTGTTTGACCTATTTTGATTAATGATACTGAAAAGAAAAAAAATATACTGAAAAGTTGAAAATAAATGACAATCTAATAGATCTCTAAGTCTGGACACATACATACTATCACGCCTGTATCCCTAATGGGGTAGGCAGAGCGTCAACGACCCCAAACAAAGGTCGTTCCGCCACGTTTGACAAGTTTTGAGGGTTGTTTAGAAAGAACTGTATATTGCTGTAGTGGAGTCTGGACATGTTATTTATAATTTTTTTAATAAAAGATTTGAACATAAATTACTAGCAAAAACAATATTATTCGACGATATATTTTATCAAACATTTTAAACTTAAGTGAGACATTCTAAAAAAAGATTTTAATAAAATCTTTATATGTTTTATGCTGATTTAACATCCTACTGTTCAAAATGAAATAACAATCGGCACTCATATCATTAGCAATACTTACAGGCCTTACAAAATTGAGCATCAAGTTTAAACCAATAAAGGATTAGGAAGCCAATTGCAAAATTAAACATAATATATATACAAATATATCTTAAATAACCCTCAAAACTTTGTCAGACGTGGCGAAGCGTCCTTTGTTTAGGTCGTTTACGCTCTGCCTACCCCATTAGGGATAAAGGCTTGATTGTATGTATGTATGTATGTATATATATAGAATATAAGACATACACAAACAACAATACCCCACGAGTACAAAAACAATCCAACTTTTACAATCAAAATGTTTTCCTGTATTAAAGCCACACAGTTCCACTGCGGAAATAAGGCCTTCAATTCTAGTTATAATACCAGCCCAGGAATATCTACTACAACATGTAAAAAAACTGTGACATGCTGAAGTCCAGTCGTTATAGATACTGACTTGTGTAAACAAGAAATGAACGCATAGCCTGGGTAATTTTTCTATGACGCTAACCGTACTATCAATACTCAAATTACGTATATGAAACTGATGAAATTTTGGACCATCTCTACTAAAAACCCGGCGCCTTCGCGGTTGGTAGGTATGGGAGGTCCAATTTATTTGAATGTCACCTTTCTGCCAGTGATACTTTTTTGAAAAGTTGTTCTTTTGTTTAGTGGCAAGAGTGAGATTTATCACTAGAATTTGCCTTGCTTACATACATACATACATACATATAATCACGCCTTTATCCCTAATAGGGTAGGCAGAGCGTGAACTACCTAAATAAAGGTCGTTCCACCTCGTCTGACAATGTTTTGAGAGTTATTTAAGATAGATTTGTTCGTATATTGCTTACAAAAGTGCTAATTGGCGCCCCCATCATTAAAAATAACATAATTCACTAAAAACGCAATGAATCGAAAAAGCAGTCCAACAGACTCAAGTAATAGTTATAAAGATAATTTAGAATCTTATAAATTAGCGATTCTTAGTTCGTTGTAGTAATAGGTAGAACAAATGCCGATAGTCGCAATTTTCATTTTCTTGCTGTTACTACAACGAACTATGAATCGCTAATTTATAAGGTTCTAAATTATCTTTACAACTATTACTTGAGTCTGTTGGACCAGATTTTCGATTGTTTTTTATTTTTTATTTTTTTTAATAAAAAAGTAGTTTATTTTCCAATTTAACAATAATTATTTAACAATAGATGTGACAAACTGTTCTTAGACTATTTAAGAGGAGCCCTGACACCCAAACCAGGATTTAACCTGTATTTTGGGGGACAGTGTTCAAAGAGTAAAGAGGAGACCGACACATAATGATTGTATTTTTAGTGAGTTATGATTTTTTTCTGATGACGGCGCCACCTTCACACCCTGTCTAATACCCCTTGTTGTTGTGGCCAGAATCTCATTAACTAATGGAAGCTTCGAATTTCCAACGCGAGAAAACTCCTCGCCACATTAGCTTTGGGATTAGTAACCTACATACATACATATATTCACGCCTGTATCCCTAATGGGGTAGGCAGAGCTTAAGCGACCCAAACAAAGGTCGTTCCGCCACGTCTGACAAAGTTTTGAGGGTAATTTAAGATAGATTTGTAGGTATATTGCTGTAGTGACAGGTTGTCAGCCCATCGCCTAAATTACAATATACTGAAACCCTCGGATCCCTTAGCTGGATTTTGCAGCATGCCCGGGAGGAAATGCAGCTGGCACATTCTATGTTTTTCTCTCGTTCCCAGTCCAGCATGGAAGGTCATTAGTAACCTACTTCATTCAAAGGGAAAACTTGTTTAAGGAAGTTCTGGTTATTGTAAGTAACTGCCACAACACAAAGTGATGATTTGATTACTTTGAAATATACATCTAACAAATAGTTTATAAATAAAAATATGAGCCCGATGGTGTAGTGGATAGGGCCGCTGCCTCCTGAGCGGGAGGTCGTGGTTCGAATCCCACCATGTACCACTGTGTTTTTCGGTTTTCGAATTTCATATGTACGTTTATTCGGTGCTTTTTCCGTGCTTCGGAAGGCACGTTAAGCCGTTGGTCCCGGTTAATATCGTTTAATACCGTAGATAATAGTCGTTAAGCCATTTCAGAGGCCATTGGCGGCTTGAAAACTCTGACCTGATCTAGGATTGGGTCTGGTTTCCCTTCTGGGTTGCAGAGGTCAGATGGCAGTCGCTCTGTGTAAAAACCAGTACTCTCGTTCAATCCACTAGATTAGGTAGCCGACCCCGTAAGATACGGGATAAGGCTAGGGAGATGATGAGTTTATAAATAAAAATAATAATTATTTCTTTTCAGACAACTTAGTCCATAGACGTTAGTAACAATTTTAACTTAATATTTTGTTAGTCTGACAATCAATCAATCATATATTTAAAAACTATAAATTAAAAAGATAAGATATGTAGTTTATGTTATGTTCGGTAATGACATAGAATACGGAATGGACGGGGTGCAAGAGATAGCGTCTCGAATACTGATAGCGGTTGCTCAGTCAACGAAACTGTACAAATTTCGCCAGGCAATGCTTACCTACAGAAAATATAAAAAAAATACTTTCCAAAATTGAAAGCTGTTCATCAGTATTCATTCGGGACGAAGTCCCTTTCACCCGGTATAGTAATAGTACTACGTTATGAGTTAATCACTACATAGTATAAAACAAAGTCGCTTACTCTGTCCCTAAATCCCTATGTATGCATAAATCTTTAAAACTACGCAACGGATTTTGATACGGTTTCTTTTAATGGACAGAGTGATTCAAAAGGAGGGTTCATATGTATAATATAGAAGAGAAACACTGACGGGGTGGGTCGCTAGTCCATTATAAACAAAAATACAGTTCTTTCTGTTACTTTACTTCCATGCTGGACTGGGAGAGATAGAAAAACATAGAATGTTCCAGCTGCCCTTCCTCCCGGGCATGCTGTTGAAGTCAGCAAAAGGGACTCGAGGGTTACAGTGTATTGTAATTTAGGCGATGGGCTGACAACCTATCACTATAGCAACACATATTACAATCTAAAATTGCCCTCAATTGTCAATCGTGGCGAAAGCGCCTTTTACGAGGCGTTAAACGCTCTGCCTACCCCGTAAGGGATAAAGGCGTGATTTATGTATGTTACCTATTACTTAGTATATATGAAATTAATGCCTTCCAACCTTGTTCCTACAACACATGATGCGCATGACTAAACTATGACTTCAGTTATTAACACAATGTATGACCTAGAGCTATTATTAAGCAGAGGCTTCTCAAAATATCCTTATTGGACGCCCACTCGACTAACATTGTCCCAAATTATCACATCTTATCTGTGAGGTCAGCCTTGAAGTTCCTAACAGACATATTTACTGAATAACCTGGCCAAATTACATCAACAGGCTGGTTTAAGCATAATGCCAAGGAGAATTTAACCTATGGAGTGAGCATTCATACTTTTTTGTAGATATAACTCACGACTTAATTTAATAGCGGGGGAGGGAATTTTTCCGGATGCTTTTGGCTGACGCAATCATTTTCATTACGTAACTGATAAATTATCCAATTAATTTCTTAAAATTATAAAACTGACAGAAATATTGTGACAACCAGCAAAATGGGCTAATGTTTGGTGAGTGCATTTGCCCCCGCGTTTGTATGTTTTCTTCATAGTTTAAATTCTCCTTGTATAGTACTTAGGTTGATGTGACTTCGTAATTTGGTAGGATATGCTTCCGTGTTTTCGAGGCCGCCATACTTCTTTATCTACAACGGCCTTTTTGTAAGAAAACAAATGCAGCCGTTATCGGTGACCTTCTAGCTTCCGAGTGTGAGGATTTCGGCCTGAATTTGTTGTCTGGCTGATAGCATCCGATTGATAACATTCATACATACAATCACGCCTTCATCCCCAATGGGGTAGGCAGAGCGAGTACGACCTAAACAAAAGTCGTTCCGCCACGTCTGACAAAGTTTTGAGGGTGTGACTGTGTCAGTGACTGGTTATCAGCCAATCGCCTAAATTGCAATATACTAAAACCTTCGAATCCCTTAGCTGAATTTGCAGCATGCCCAGGAGGATATGTAGCTGGCACATTCTACCTTTTTCTTTCGTACAGGCCAGCATAGTTATATTAGGGAAAAGGCGTGATTGTACGTTTGTATGTATGTATATCTTAAATAACCCTCAAAAATTTGTCACACGTGGCAGAACGACCTTTGTTTAGGTACTTTACCCCATGAGGGATAAAAGCTTGATTATACGTAAAGTATGTATATTTACATACTTATTTACTTCCATGCTGGACTGGGAGCGAAAGAAAAACATAGAATGTGCCAGCTGCATTTCCTCCCGGGCATGCTGTAAAAATCAGCTAAGGGAACCCAGGGTTTCTGTATATTGCAATTTAGGCGATAGGCTGACAACCTATCACCACAGCAATATAACTACAAATCTATCTTAAACAACCCTTAAAACTTTGTCAGACGTGGCGGAACGACCTTTGTTACGGTCGTTAACGCTCTGCCTACCCCATTAGGGATAAAGGCGTGATTATATGTATGTATGTATGTATGTATATTTACAACATTTATGAATACGTATAAAACGCTTGTCAAGTATTTGTCACCTGTCACCTAATTAAGTATCACGTGATGCACGCTACTGGTATTCATAAATATACAGAACTCGCAAAGGTTAAGGGTCATTCTATGTACAGCCAAGGTGTTCGACCTTTGCCTATTATAATGACGCAATCAACTTTTTGTTCACAGTCGGTTAATTTCATGCCGCGGACTTTTTATTGGAACGTTATTTTAATTATACGAGGTGTAAGCGACATCGTCCCGCAAACTGATAGGAGTTGTTCAGTCAATGAAACTGTCATCAGGATTTCTATTCAGGAAGTGAAAAAGAAAACATATATTCCATACAAATTTTCTGATCGAGGTAGTCATTCTGTATGGGAAGGTATTTATATTTTCACTTCTTAAGAAAAAATCCTGCTGATAGTTGTTCAGTTTTGTTGACTAAGCAACCCCTATCAGTTTTCGGGACGCCGTCCCTTACATCCGGTATTGCGCAACGTATTTTCACTAGCAACATTTTTTATTTGATCATAGAATTTACGATCAAATTAAAAGTATCTTTATTAGATTCACGTAGATATAGGTAGCCGCAACAAAATTTTCTGCTTCCTTTACTTAGGGTACTCTTCCATGCTGGACTGGGAGGGAGAGAAAAACTTCGAATGTGCCAGTTGCATTTCCTCCCGGGCATGCTGTAAAAACTAGCTAAGGGATCCGAGGGTTTTTGTATATTGCAATTTAGGCGATGGGCTGACAACCTGTCACTATAGGAATATACCTACAAATCTATCTTAAATAACCCTCAAAACTTTGTCAGACGTGGCGGATCGTCCTCTGTTTAGGTCGATTACGCTCTGCCTACCCCATTAGGGATGAAGGCTTGATTATATGTATGTATGTTACTTAGGGTTAAGTGGTCTAACTTTATTTATGTAGGTACTAACTACCTGACTTACAGTAATATTGGTAGCAATTCATAGTTGTAAAAATTACGACTAAACTAATAGAAGCCTATACCTGTATTTTTCTATCATGAGAGAAGAGAAAGGGACGGTTTAAATTTAAGTCCAGATTTCGAACGAATCAACAGCATTGATAAATTATAGAAATGCCTGCTAAATTGTAAAGGTCAACGAGTAACAAGCATGGCGGCTTAGTGATAACAAAAAAATATCGGATATAAAACTGGTATTTTATTTTAAAAAATGCCATGGCATGAAATATTTTTCGACGTCTGTTACGTGACGAAACCGTAATGTACCACGTTGAGGTCACAAATCGTAAGCATCGTAGCAAAGGCCTAAGCCTACTACGCCGTAGACCTAAGCAGTGAACGTATTATCCATCCATCACACATAGGAATAATGTATCCACGCCTTAACGGGGAAAGCAGATCGTCAACAGATGTTAATAAGCCACGTTGTCAATGACAGTTGACAATTGTCCTTCCATGCTGGACTGGGAGAGATAGAAAAACATAGAATGTTCCAGCTGCCCTTCCTCCCGGGCATGCTGTAGAAGTCAGCAAAAGGGACTCGAGGGTTACAGTGTATCGTAATTTAGGCGATAGGCTGACAACCTGTCACTATAGCAATACACTTTTTAATCTAAAATTGCCCTAAATTTTTGTCAGACGTGGCGAAACCGCCTTTTTACGAGGCGTTTATCGCTCTGCCTACCCCGTAAGGGATAAAGGCGTGATTTTATGTATGTATGTATGTACGTATGTCAATGACAGTACTTACAGAATAAAATGTGTTTTAGATACATACTATTATCACACTAATATGACAAAGTGTCCATACATCGCCTAAATACCAATACAACACTGAAGCTCGTATTTATAAAGCAATCTCAAGACTGAGAACGATATTAAGTATGGATTTGACAGGTCATTTTGTACTGAAATAACATTTCTGATATGAACTCGAACTCGCTGTTACTCTCAAGTGCTGTTTATAAATACGGGCCTGAAACCCTCCAGCTCAGCTCAGCCTCCCTCTATTGGAAGAGAAGCTAGAATATTTTATATTTTGTACTCTGAGTCACAAAAGCAACAGATTTTATATCTGTTGCTGTTGACATACATACATACATACATACATATAATCATGCCTTTATCCCTAATGGGGTAGGCAGAGCGTAAACGACCCAAACAAAGGTCGTTCCGCCACGTCTGACAAAGTTTTGAGGGTTATTTAAGATAGATTTGTAAGTATATTGCTGTAGTGACAGGTTGTCAGCCCATCGCCTAAATTACAATATACTGAAACCCTCGGATTCCTTAGCTGGTTTTTACAGCATGCCCGGGAGGAAATGCAGCTGGCACATTCTATGTTTTTCTCTCGCTCCCAGGCCAGCATGGAAGTTGCTGTTGACACAGAGAAAGTATCAGATATGAATTGCGAACTGCGAGCATCGACCTTGCGTTATCAGGACACGCCCTTGGTCCAGTTAGCTATCTGCATCGCAAGATAAACAGACACCGTACACAGCCTACCTGGGTCTAGAACTAAGCTGTGATAACAATGAAATTATAAAATAACTGTTTTGATACATAAAAACATGCTTACAGCTTACGGATTGATGCTATCAATGAATAGAATAGAGAAAAAAAGGATAGAAAATGTTTATTCATGAAACAATACAAATCTCAGCATATATTAAGTAGACTTATGTTACTACTTCAATGCTGGTCTGGGAGCGAGAGAAAAACATAGAATGTGCCAGCTGCATTTCCTCCCGGGCATGCTGTAAAATCCAGCTAAGGGATCCGAGGGTTTCAGTATATTGTAATTTAGGTCCTGTCACTACAGAAATATACCTAGAATTCTATCTTAAATTACCCTCAAAACTTTGTCAGACGTGGCGGGACGACCTTGGTTTAGGTCGTTTACGCTCTCCCTACCCCATTAGGGATAAAGGCGTGATTATATGTATGTATGTATGTATGTTACATACATGAAAACATAACATTCTTTTTTATTGTATGCTTTAGTCTAACTAATACATACATATACATATAATCACGCCTTTATCCGTAATCCTTTTCTTCTATGTTGGACTGGGAGAGATAGAAAAACATAGAATGTTCCAGCTGCCATTCAGAAGTCAGCAAAATGGTTTCGAGGGTTACAATATATTGTAATTTAGGCGATGGGCTGACAACCTGTCACTACAGCAATATACCTACAAATCTAAAATAACTCTCAAAACTTTGACGGAACAATCTTTGTTTAGGTCGTTTACGCTCTGATAGGCCCCAATAAGGGATAAAAGCGTAATTATATGTATGTATGTATAAAGATCCAAAGTCGACCGAAATACATAGCTGGTTTTTACAGCAAGCCCGGGAGGAAATGCTGCTGGCACTTTCTATGTTTTTCTCTCGCTCCCAGACCAGCATGGAAGTTATTATTTTACGATTTGTGCCTTTTCATCAATTTGAGAGTACGTTTGTCATTTTTGTTTTGTTTACATTTTATCATGATAAAATAGAACCAAGCCCACGATTTACATTGACACAAATATTATTCCGCCCACTTATAAAGTTTTCCTTATATTATTGTGTTCTAGATAACACAAGATTTACTAGTATTGTTACGATTAAATAAACGACCTTAGTAATAAAAGATTTATGCAGTCCAAATGTAACTTAGATTAGGATTCTAAGAACTGCGCAATAAACTAAATTATTTAAAGATGTGATCCAATCTAGATCCAAGTTTTGTGTCTAGATAAAGTAGGTACCAAAATTGAATTGTAATGTGCTTTTCTAAAGTCCGCCGAATCATGATAAGTCACAGACAAGATTAGGTCTCACAAAAACTACACAATGGCTGACCACGAGATAAATTGCTGTTGGTACGTTTTAAGCTAAATTGAACCAAATTTTGTCTGAATAAAAACCTTATTTTAATAGCAGCAATTTCAGAATTTAATCTACTGTAAATTTAACCTAAAGCATGCAGAGTAAAGTCGAGAATAGAATGGTTCATGAGCCAGAATTCACTTAACAAATACGTCACGTAGTGAGGTGATTTGCAAGAAGATTTGTTTTATTGTAATAAATTGCTTGGTAGGTATAATTTTGCGTTGTATTTTGAATCAATATTTGCGTAGGAAGACCGAAAAATGTAATTTTAGTAAGGCGACGATGATACCAGGCAGATTAGTAAAAAATCGTAATTCACTATAAACGCAGTGAATCGGAAAATAGGTCCAACAGAATCAAGTTATAGTTTAGCGATATACCTTATAAATTAGAGATTCAAAGCTCGTTGTAGTAACAGGAAAAATAGGCAACAGGCAATTTTTCTTCCTGTTACTACCACGATCTATGAGTCGCTCATTTCATATATACATACATAAATCACGCCTTTATACGGGGTAGGTAGAACGTTTAACGCCTCGTAAAAGGCGCTTTCGCCACGTCTGACAAAAATTGAGAGCAATTTTATATTGTAATATGTATTGCTATAGTAACAGGTTGGCAGCCCATCGCCTAAATTACAATACACTGTAACCCTCGAGTCCCTTTTGCTGACTTCAACAGCATGCCCGGGAGGAAGGGCAGCTGAAACATTCTATGTTTTTCTATCTCTCCCAGTCTAGCATGGAAGTAATTTATAAGGTTCTAAATTATCTGAATTTTTCGGTTTACTGCGTTTTTAGTGCAATATAACGTCAATACATAAATGTATCTATGACTATATCTTATGGCACTCCACCACTGATCGGAGATGCATAATTTCACAGAAGACTTCTAGATATATTGAGCACTTCCATTTTGGAAGCCTTTAGGTCGATGATCTATCCAATCAATATTTTAAATCTTAATCTCTAAAAAACTTAAGAATCATTCGATCAAGACAAGGATTATTTTGACAATAGATCCTTAAGGCTACAATCATCATTAATCAAGCACGTATGGTGTAGGTGTCGTTATTATAGTCGGAAATCTATGTACCGTTTGATAATTATTTAGATAGACTACTGAGATCATCGCTATGATATTAGCTTCCACCATCGGACTTGGTTTAAGTTCTACATTTTAATATTTGTAAGGCTCGTAGTTATGAAGCGATCTCAATCTTGAGAGCAATATTAAGTATGGATTTTTGTACTGAAATGACATTTCTGATACGAACTCAATCTCGCTGTCGCTCATGAGCGCTGATTATAAATACGTTCATTTTTTTTATTTTTTTTTATTACAAACATTCAGACTTGTTTCATCTGCCTAACGTAATTTATTTATTTAACAGTTTACTGCACACATGATCATACAAAGGACACAAACATAATAAACAATAGCACAGCAGGTACAGCTTATCTATAAAAAGAAATTTCTTCCTGCTGACCTACGGTAGTGAGAGTGCATAAGTGAGGCAGATAAGGCGTGTAATTGGGCGTGCAATTTAAAATATAGGTAAAATTACATTAAATACGATTCAAACCCTAATATCATAAAATACACCAAATACCAGGCCACTCAGAAAGTATTGCGATAAATAGTTTTTATATATGGCAGACTGGCCGGTTAGAATCTTTTTTGAAAATATGATTACTTGTAAGTAAAAATATGTGTGTTCCATTTTCAAAATTTCCCTCCACATTTTTTGCGAACCAATTCAAAGTATCGTGTCTTACTGAAAAATGGATCTGCGCCGGGAACATTTTAGAGCAATGACTTTTTACGAAGTCAAGTGTCGCCTGAAACCGGATGAATCGTTCGTTCGTTCGTTCAAATGGCATTTATGGATGAAAGCCCCTCCAAGGCAACCGTGTATCGTTGGTATAACGAATTTAGGCGCGGTCGACCAACCTTGGGGGATGAAGAAAGAAGCGGTCGGTCGCCCTTTGACGGCTATTACGGAAGAAAACGTGCTAGCAGTGAAAAATTTAATCCAAGATAATAGGCGAATTACATATCAGGAGATTCAGCACATATTAAAGATTGTATCGGGAAGCGTTCACGAGATTCTACACGGGCATCTTCGTGTGAGGAGGATAGTATCGCGCTGGGTGCCACAATACCTCACCGTCGCTCAGAAGCAGGCCCGGGAGGAATGGTGCCGTGATACATACATACATACATATAATCACGCCTTTATCCCTAATGGGGTAGGCAGAGCGTAAACGACCTAAACAAAGGTCATTCCGCCACGTCTGACAAAGTTTTGAGGGTTGTTAAAGATAGATTCTTAGGTATATTGCTGTAGTGACAGGTTGTCAGCCTATCGCCTAAATTGCAATATACACAAACCCTTGGATCCCTTAACTGGTTTTTACAGCATGCCCGGGAGGAAATGCAACTGGCACATTCTATGTTTTTCTCTCGCTCCCAGTCCAGTATGGAAGTGATATGTTGAACAAATTTGAAGCAGGCTCGTCTCGGCATGTTTACGACATCGTAACAGGTGATGAGTCCTGGATTTATCAATACGATCCAGAAACCAAGCGCCAGTCGACAGTTTGGGTGTTTCAAAATGAACCAACGCCTACCAAAGTGAAGCGATCTCGAAGCGGGGGGAAGATTTTGATCGCCAGCTTTTTTAATTTGACTGGCCACTTGGCCTCAATTCCCTTACAAGATCAAAGAAGCATTAACGCCGAATGGTATACTACCAAATGTTTACCACAAGTTTTTTCTGTTGTGAGCAACAAGCGACCAAACACAGGGCTCCGCGGACTACTGCTCCACCACGACAATGCGCCTGCACACACCGCGCTCAAAACGAGGGACTTCCTGGACAGCACACCAGTCAAACTCCTGGGTCACCCTCCTTACAGCCCTGATCTAGCACCGTGTGACTTCTTTTTATTTCCAAAAATAAAAAATCAGCTCAAGGGGATACAATTTTCGTTGCCGGAAGATGCGCTGGCTGCGTTCGAGCAGGCTGTAAACGAGGTGTCTACGGCGGACTGGAAAAAGTGTTTTGAAAACTGGTTCAGACGCATGAATCTTTGTATAGAGGCTGGTGGAGAGTACTTTGAAAAGATTTAATGAAAATATATGTACCTGTAGAACAATTTTTTTTAGTGTCGCAAATCTTTCTGAGTGTCCCACGTATATATAATAATACATACACCTACATAAATAATAAATAAATACATATAGTTATAAATAAATAATGTATAATAATCACTACATAGTATAAAAGTCGCTTTCTTTGTCACTATATCCCTATGTACGAGTATGCTTAGATCTTTAAAACTACGCAACGGATTTTGATGCGGCTTTTAATGGATAGAGTGATTTAAGAGGAAGGTTTATATGTATAATACATGCCGAATATAATAGAGAAACACACTGATGATTTCCGTGCGAAGCTGGGGCGGGTCGCTAGTAATATAATAATACGTTTCTACGTTATATCCTCTTTTCGGCCTTGTCAATTTAGTACTATTTGAGACTTTGTAAAAGTACGATATACGGATTACCGAATAAACCAACATACTTCTACAATATTTTATAAATAGTTTAGATCAAGATATCGACTACACGCCCACATTTAATATGACAGAACCAATTAACTAACTGCGCAGATTTTGTTGTTTTTTACATACATACATACATACATAAAATCACGCCTTTATCCCTTGCGGGGTAGGCAGAGCGTTAAACGCCTAGTATAAGGCGCTTTCGCCACGTCTGACAAAAATTGAGGGCAATTTTAGATTGAACTGTGTATTGCTATAGTGACAGGTTGTCAGCCCATCGCCTAAATTACAATACACTGTAACCCTCGAGTCCCTTTTGCTGACTTCTACAGCATGCCCGGGAGGAAGGGCAGCTGGAACATGCTATGTTTTTCTATCTCTCCCAGTCCAGCATGGAAGGAGTTTTTTACAGGTGATATTTATAAAGATAATAAATAATAGTATTAATCACATATTTCAACAGTCTAACATTTTGATTATGTGTTTAAGGCCCGTATTTAACTGCGTCCGTGGTCTAGTGGCTAGTGCCATGGACTCCCGATCCGGAGGTCCTGGCTTCGATTCCCAGGGGGGGAACACAAAGTTGATATTTGAGAATTTATCACTTTGTGAATTTTTCCCCAGTTTGGTTAGGACATTACAGGCTGAATCCCCTGATTGTCCGAAAAGAAAAAGTTTTCGTGCTTCGGAGGGCACGTTAAGCCGTCGGTCCCGGTCGCTGTCTTTGATAGTGGTCGTTACTCAAACCATGTCAGAGGCATGATAGTTGTGCTACTAGGCGGTTTTAAAACTCTGACACCAGGGTCCATCGGGTTGATAGACTCGATACCCACTCGACAGAAGAAGAAGATTTATTCAGATACATTTTTCATCGCACCCAGTATTTATTTCTTAACCAGTGGAAGGTATAGCTGGAACTATAAGTCGATCTTATTTATAAATTCAATACAGGTGCTAAGCCGCATGCGCAGGCGCAGGTGTGAAGAGTTCACTGCATTGTAGAGACTTTACATAAAAACTGTTTCTGCAATTTACAAACAAACTGCAATGAAGTATTGTAATGTTTTTCTTTGAGTACAGTTGTTGAGTATGCGCGGTTTGACTACTAATATAATGGTGCAAGGCAGTCACATGCAATTTTAAGTTTATAGGCAGTGCTGCCAATAACTAGACTTAAAATTACAATTATTGCCATTTAGGCTATCTCGGAGGCTATCTCGTGCTGTGGTGACCAAAAATTGCGTTTGCGACTGGTCGCAATTTAGACTATCTCGAAAAAAATATTAGGCTACTTCAAAACTAGTTAGGCGAAGCAGGCTATTTTCATCAAAAAGATAAGATAAGAATGTACTTTATTGCACAAAACAAATAGTAGTACAAATAGGCGGCCTTATTGCTAAGCAGCAATTTCTTCCAGGCCAACCTTAGGGTAAATAAAAGTTGAACTCGTGGGCTGGTATACATTGTAAGTAAATAAGCTACTTAGGTGTATTTATATTATTAATAACAATAAATAGTCCTACATATAAATTATTAAAAAGGGTAAGAATACGAACAAAATGAGCCCAAACACATAGGGCTTCTTAATAATCATTGGAAATTTCTACTATCCACCCATGATCCACCCTCTTTGACCAAAGATTTTGAGATCAAACCAAATTATTTAAATAACATCCCTACTAAATAGAGTCTTAAGGGATAGGTCTCAAGCATTTACAATAGTAGCTATTTAGACTATTCGTAAATTATTTAACCGATTTTAGGTTACTTCACCTTAGGCGAATTTAAGGCGACTTGAAATTGACTATTCGGCGATTTCATACTAAAAAGACTTGGCAACAGTTGTAGCTGTAGCTGTGAAGAGATATCTTCTGATATATACGTACATATCGTTTGCTAATTTATGAAAGAGTATTCTAAAATGTTCCATGCTGAACTTGGAACGACAGAAAAACATAGAATGTGCCCGCTGAATTTCCTCCCTGGCATGCTGTATTGCAATTTAGGCGATGGGCTGACAACCTGTCACTACAGCGATATACCTACAAATCTATCTTAAATAACCCTCAACACTTTATCAGACGTGGCAGAACGACCTTTTGTTTAGTGTATGAGTGTGTGTGTGTTTTCTAAAAAGGTGTCAAATAAATTTTTCATTTATTTTTTGTCTTTATGAGTATAGACTATTCCTAATTTAATAAGTTTCATTGCTTGGTAAAACTTACTTTCCGTAGCAGTACCTAAGTACATGCCTTCGAGCAAAGCTGAGAAACAAGTTAAAAGCAATAAGAAAATGAAAATCCTTCAAGTCCACAGCTGGCATTTATAACTAGAATCTATAACTAGTTTTTAAGTTTCAATAACTTAAGTCTAGGGCTAGTTAATTGAACAAGTTTTAGTTTCAACTTAATCAAGTTAGAATTTAATTTAAGCAAAAGCTCGAAAAGACCGGTTTTTAGATTAGTTATAGGTATAACCTGACTGAGCATATTTCTTAGTATCTAGATATTTCATCTTTAAATTCGACATTCATATTTATCAAATACATTCATATACATCATCATCATCAGCCTGTATCAGTCCACTGCTGGACATAGGCCTCTCCCATGGCACGCCACTCAGCTCGGTCTTAAGCCATTCTCATCCAATTTCTGCCCGCTTTCTTGCGCAGATCATCGCTCCACCTGGTTTCAGGACGTCCTACACTACGTTTGCCTTGCGGTATCCACTCTAGAACTCGTCTGCTCCAACGGCCGTCAGTTCTACGACAGATGTGACTAGCCCACTGCCACTTCAGCCTACTAAATCTCTGAGCTATGTCGGTCACTCTGGTTTTATGTCGGATAACTTCGTTTCGTATCCGATCTCTCAGTGAGGTATGGAGAGAGCTATGCTTGGTGTTTCTCTGAGAGATCGGATACGAAACATTCATATAATCACGCCTTTATTCCTAATGGGGTAGGAAAAGCGTAAACGACCTAACAAAGGTCAATCCGCCACATCTGACAAATTTTGAGGGTTATTTAAGATAGATTTATAGGTATATTGCTGTAGTGACAGGTAGTCAGCCCATCGCCTAAATTACAATATATTGAAACCCTCGGATCCCTTAACTGGTTTTTACAGCATGCCCGGGAAGAAATGCAGCTGGCACATTGATGTTTTTCTCTCGCTTCCAGGCCAGCATGGAAGTAAAAAATAACTATGAACTTATTTATTACGAGTATTATAATGTTTATAAAATCCTATTAAATATTTCATTATACGAGTATTATGTCACCTAAGGATTAGCAACACACAGGCGTCATTTACTGCGTGCAAGGTTGCGCTCAACACGCTGTCAATGTCTTTTGCATTGCCTACAACACACATGCGTCACATTACGCTCTACACGCGCGTAGCGATGAATTCTACGTTGGCGTATCGCTCTGCCAGTACGCGCGCGTAGAGCGTAGGGTGACGCCTGTGTGTTGCAGCACAAGGTAAAGTCTATAAATAAGTCAGTTTGTTTCCTCAATGACCTCAAGTATAAAGTTCAGGTTCAATCATGCAAGAAATGTGACAAAGAATAAAGTCACAGATGTAATAATGATTACCTTTATAACCGATGACTTTTAACATTTCTCAAGTTATTTATTAACAAGAAACTGTATTAATATGAAACACATATTTGCGATAAGGGTCTCCAGTATATTATAAAAATGCGAATATTATTACTAAGGAATTTCTTCTTTTATTATCATATCTCTCGCTGTAAATATGTTTTTTAGTTTACTATCACTTGAACCTTAACCTCAAGCATTTATGTTTATAATTATAAGATTTATCACTTAAGTCATATATAAATGGTGTTTGGTAATATTTATTGGTCGGACTTTTACGATTCCAAAGATCTTGGAATGCATTTAAATGTCAACGGTATTGTAATAAACTATACTAAGGATGGATCAAGAGGGATAGAAATTCAAACAATTTGGTTCGGTATGATTTACAGATACTAAATATGTGCTTTGTGATACCCCCGTGGAAATTGAAGATGCTTTTCAAATATTCGACTAGACTAGACAAAACAGCTCCCACGAGTAGAGAACATAATATTTAGTAACTGATATGTTGTAATCGATACAATGTAATTAAACATGTCTATTCCTAATTTAGGCACTTATTAGAGCAATTTCCAGCCATTCCTAATTAGGCTTCAAAGTCAAAACATAAACTGAAACTTGTTACTATGAGTGAAAAGAAAAACATTTTCAAAGAAATGAACAAATATAGAAGCTTTCATAACATTAGTCCTGGGGGCAAGTAGGGCAGGTCAGGATAATGGCGACCCGTGTCAGTAGGTCAGTAGATCTAAAATTAGATACTTTGTTATCATGTTCTTCAAAGTTTATTCAAAGTGACCTTTTAAATGATTAAAAATATGCTTTAAACATCTGAATAAAATTACAAGTCGAAATTGTAGTTCGGAATCGGTTACTTAAAATATAGTTATTGATAAAGCTTTCGATATTATTTGTACTGTTTCTAGTTCGGAATAATAAAAACGTTATCTGTTTATTTGTACAAATGTACTTAATCCGGTGATTAAGTATACACTTTGTAGTATGGTGTAAATAGGTCCATTAAAATATATATATACAAAAGTAGTATAAAAGCGGACCCAATATGCTTGCAGTAGAGCTTTTAACAAAGACAGGAATAAAATTTAATAAGAAACCAAACTATACCTACTTGGAGAAATACAGAAATATATATCTAAACATATTCTCCCACAAATGTTGGCGTTAAACATAATAAAACGCAAACATGGAAGTCTGAAGATGTTAAAGTATACTTTGACGATCATAAAACCGAACTAAGCATGAATATTCTGTAAATATGCTTATAAGATTAACACAAGGTTTATGTAAATCATGTTAAAAGATGAAAACTTAAAGGCGAGATACAAAATACTTCAACCAGAATCGTTTAACTTGAAATGTTGGTTATCCATATATGAAACGATGTATGGTTGAAAAGTACAGTTATTGGATAAAAGTAATTAACACATTTTACAAGTAACTTGGACCGAGGAATGTATGTATTTTCTGTGCAGAAAAAATACAACTTATTTTTGCAATATTAAAGGCATAAATTATTGTTCGCCAGACAAAAATCCCTTTGAAAGAGATCACTGCGACGTCTGGTTTCAATTCGTAAATATACAAAACAAATTTGATCTGGATGGTGTTTATTCGCATTTATTACTTATTATCAGTACCTTACGACAATAATAACGTGGTAATGACAATAATAACGTGGTAATGACGTTATTATTGTCATAAAAGTTCCTCGAAAGCCCTTACAACGCTTGTTACCTCCGCTAAATGCCTCATAATCATACTACGCTTAAAGACTTTATTTCTTAAGCTAACTGCACCGTAAAATTGAACTGAGCGTATGTATTCTTTATACTTTTGAGTGTTTACCATCGAGCGCAAATCAAATAAGATACTAGTAGTACGATTGTAGCTCATACGGTGATTGATATAAGAGCCAAAGAAATTTGAGTTTGAGATGGGTTTGAGTGTACCGATACCAAAACCGGCAAGTTACACAACACGGTCAACGGGACTTTAGAAATGAGGGCACAACTAAACGCCAAATCAGTTACATCTGGTTAATAGTTACAAGATCACCGGCAATAAGAAAAATGTACCGCTAAAAGTTTGGGTTGATCGTGCGTGCGGTTACGTTACCAAGTATTTTGATTGATAAACCTGCTAGATCGGTGTTTTAATGAAGCATAGCACATAAAAATAACTGTCTGCTTGTTTTTATGCATTCAAAGGAAACATACAGATAAATATTTAAAAGATTACTAGTTATTTTTACCTCAAACTTGACACACTCTATTTTCCTTGTATTTTTTTCTGACTACCTAACCCAAGTCCGTGGACTGTGATGATTCGATCAACCTCAACATTCCATTGTCATCATTTATAAAAGCTTGAGGCATTGATGATGATGAATCAATGTCAGTGAATACTACCTCTACTTGGAATATAGAATATTACCTACCTAAGGGACTGGATTTTTTTCACTCCTTAAAATCTTGAATCATAGTTCTTCTTATCTAAGGAATACTTCAATCCTTGCTTCTATTTACCTCTAGAAGGTCACTTATCATCTCAATTTAAAACTGCTTGCCGAATTTCAAGTTTAAAATCATTAGCACATTCGTCATTGTCAGGTTGAATCACGAAGCATACTTGTTCACTTGTCATGTGTACATGTTCATTAAAGGTGTGCTATACTTCGACCGTTTCCTCAAGCAATTTGGACAAAGAGTTCAATGTCCATACATTGAGTAAGGTAAGGCCATTTGTCATCCCGGATATATCTACTGCGATCTGGTTCTCCATCTCTGTCTTCAGAAACTTCGTTGTGAGTATTATTTCTTGGAAGACTGGATGCTAATTATGTTAGTTCCTCAAACATTTCATAATGTTTCTTCACGGTTGCACTTCTATTGCAATACCTTACGTTTGCAAGAAAAAGTACAATTCTATTAAAATTAAATTTGGTGTCACGGAAACCTTTGGTTGTAGATAAACCAATTAGAACAGCATCAAGACCTCGTTCTGATGATAGACGCGATAGTTCGTCTCCGGTGCGTAAAGCGGGTGAGTTGCGCAAGCGCACGCCCGTGACCCAATCTAGGGCCTGCGGTCTCGGTCCACTGCGGCACGTGGCAACCGAGCTTCCAAATTCAAACTACTGTTGGAGATATTTTCTACTTTTACAATAAAATCTTTGAAGATAACTTCAGGTATTCTAAAATGTTTTTAAACCGTATTATTTTTACATACATACGACTCCATCCCCAATGGGGTAAACGACCCAAACTCGAACTCGGCGATCGAACTCACAACCTGCAGATTGAGAGATCAAAACTAATATCATTAGATTGATTGCATGTGTACGAAGTTAAAGTTTAGTTAAATCAATATACATATATCACACCTGCATCCCTAATGCTAATGGGGTAGACAGAGCGTCAACGACCGAAAAAAAGGTTACGCCTCGTCTGACAAGTTTTGAGGGTTATTCCAGATAGTTCTGTATATTGCTGTAGTGACAGGTTGTCAGCCCATCGCCTAAATTACAATACACTGAAAACCGTTGATCCCTTAGATGGATTTTACAGCATGTCCGGGAAGAGATGCAACTGGAACATTCTATGTGTTTCTATCGCCCCCTGTCCAGCATGGAAGCTCTGAATCAAAACATTTAAAGATACACCTATTATTCATTCAGCCATATTGGATATTTTAAAATTTATTGTGATCTTGACGATTTATGAACCTACACTATAAAAAAATATATATATATCTGTGACGTCGAACGAAATAGATTCCAATTTAATAAAATTCCTACACATAATGGGCGTTTTTCCACTAGATGGCACGGCGACAGTGCCGTCACGATCCCGAGGCTCTGTTTTTCCACTAAACGGCACGGTAACGACACGGCAACGTCCCGATAACGTACACCTAGTTCCAATCCGAGCGCACACACACACGCGCGTGCCTTGTACGAATACAAAACACATGCAGTTTGGCAGGACGGCGACGACGGTACCGGTAGTAATCAATGCCGTGCCGTTGTCGTGCCGGCAAGTGGAAGAGCGTTCCATATAATTTCATAGATTATCTCATCCACGGTACAGTCGATGGTGACGTGCCGTCGTTGTGCCATCTAGTCGAAAAACGCCAATTGAATATGATTTTATTTTTTTTCTCTGTGAAATTTATTACCAAACGATACATGTGTAACATCAATGGATCTATTAATAAAACAATCCAAAAGAGCTTTTATCTCCATCCATATTCTTTGAATCGTATTTGTATGATAGGCTTCTTTGATCAAATGAATAGGTAAATAATAAATTAATGTTTTATATTATGTATTTCAGATTAGCTTGTCTATTATCGGTTTTTCCTACGTTGTATGACTTTTCTACATGGGTATTAGGTATTTCCCCTAAGCACGTGGTTTAAGATGCAACATTTTTATTCTTTCTCAATTAATTTAATAATTTCCTCTATCAAACTATGTTGACTAAAATTAGGATAATTTTAAACATCTATCTGGAACTGAACTTGACATGAATAACAATAAATTGGTTATTCTATAAATCGTAGCCAGTTCCGACATAAACATGATTAAATAGATAACAACAGTAAGGGCAATGTATCATTATACCTAATAACATTTTATCGAAGCCTAATCTATTAGCGGATTCAGCACAGACAAAAACATCTGTAATAATAAAATTACTGACTTGAACGTTGAGTATTGTGGGTTTTCCAACTTCTCCAGAACTTCTCTTAAGTAATTTGCTGTTCGACAAATTACAGTGCTGGTTCCTAAGTGATGTGATGTTCTTTGAAGAATAAGTAAAAATTTCTTTTACTATAATTTATAAGGCTATGTTGAACTACATAAGACAAGACAAGTAGCTTTTATAATACAAAAGTGTCGTTCAACTATGTGATTTACTAAATATGTCTCTGTTCATTTTTACATCATCATCAATTTCTTCGCCATCTTCAACAAATAAAACTGCAACGCAGACAAAGTCACGTGCTACACCTAGTATTACACATTTGCTGTATGTATCACATACATCATTTGCATGTGTGAGTGTATATCTGTAAACACAGATACATCGTCCGTTGCCCTCTGCGTACGCGGTGACATTGACGGAACACAAATAAGAGATAACCACACTCGTATATAGGCATAAGTAGGTGGATACAGATTGCGGGTATCTTTAGAAAGGAGATGGACTCCGGTTCGGTAATTTCTCACGCAATAACGAACTTCTTTGTAAATAAACACCTATGTAGGGTAATTTTTGTTGATTAAGTTTTAGTCTGAAAACAATGAGCAAATATATGTGAAATTTTACCCATGAAACTGATAAAATTTCTCCAATGAGCGTTTGTCAAAATAAGAATCTTTGACCTTTAGGTACTTACTGTTACCATTGTAGGTCGAAGTCAATTTTCAAGAACAATTATTTTTCTAAAACAGATAAAACATAAGGCCCAATGAGTTATACGGAAAAAATCGCAAATCTTGAATAAACCAATATTGAACTTACACAAAATATGGAGTTGCTATTTACCATATACCACACAAAAAATCACAAGTAGTCGTTACCCATTCTTGGAGCCTCGAAACTTGCCAAACCGCAGGAGGTAATGACATCAATGTCAACAGAACGTGGGTTTCCGATTAGGTGAGCAATCATCAAGACATGACTCTACGCTGCGCAGACGCACAGGACGTTGCTAAACATCGTAATGGTGGTTAAGTTTGTACTTAGATAACCGCAACCTACCTTTTGTAATTACCCTGTGGATTTCTATTTTCGAATCCGGGGAAAATCTTTGCTCTTAGTCAAGTCTATCAAACAAAAATATGAAATAGTAAGAGTTAGTATCAAAATCAAAGGCATACGAATTCTTAAAATTAATTAATATCTAACTATTCCATCCTGTACAAAATTTTCTATGCGTCATAGTTACTAGGTGATTATTTTTGACATGCTTTTTTGTCAAAGATCTTTTAAAGGCGTAGGTGACACTACCACATGACTATGACTAATGTATTCTTATATTTCTTATTCTATATCGTGGTGCAATGATCTCATTGTATGCCGGGTTGTTGCAAAATTTTATGATTGCATCTTATCTTGGGGATTGGAAGTGTGCTGCGATGAATTTATTAGTAGTTGCGCAAGGTTATATCCTAGGTCCTCTGCTTTAGATAAGCTACAAGACTAGACAAAGGAAAAACGTCATTAGATGTCTTATCTCTACTGCTATTGCCTAATGATATTTTTGGACATCGTTATTTAGCATTCAGGAAGAAACACAGGCTAGAATTAAGTTCACAAACTCGATTAAATAAGTTAGTCTCACGGCAAACTCCTAACTGAGTTTACATAACAAACCAAATTAGCGGGGGCAATATTTCGATCATGGAACTCTAGAGGCTATTCATCTGTCCGAATGGCGTGACGTAATCACAAAGTTTAGTGAACGCGGTGCCCCTGCGCCTGCGCAGCCGTTGATCTAAGCTGCGCGTCCAAGGTCACCCGTATCAAGGCCAAAGTTGGCGGGAACACACAATCACGAGGCAAATCATGTTTATTCTGTGGCGCTATTGGTTATTGGCGACAATCTTTAAGATATCTGACTTTCTGTCTGTTTCCTGGAAGTGTTTACTTGGTTGTCGCATTTAGTTTAGTTTTAGCTCCATTGTATATTTAGTAATGTTCTGTTCCTTTTGAACAAACGTGCATTTACTGACTTAGCATTATCTAAATCAGATTTTAAGTATACCTTAACTAGAGCAGGTTGCGTCTCCAATTTGCTTTCAAAGAATGAATCCCGAATTTAATAAGTATCTTAGCCTTCCAAATCTAGATTCTATGGATGAAAATTATAAGCTGATCTTTATTTCCTTTGCCAAATTAGGTTTTTAGTTTCGTATCACGTATTGATGCGTCACTAATACAAACGTGTTATATAAAAAGTATAGTATACCTAATCGAATACATAGTATGTAGCGTACTTTATATAGCATCTTCGCGAACGGGAAGTGTCGAAAAACAGATTGGAATGTTGTTTTTTAAGGTGCTTTTGAATTATTTTGTCTTCCTTCAACAAGGGCTTATCGATAGTCGTGCCAGTAATTTTAAGCGGGCATCATTCAATATGGTAACGTTTTAACAAAAGTATAGAAACATCATTTTTTTTGTTATGTCATGAAACCTTCGTAAATAAGTGAAATATAATGTTCCTATTTGGCCTGTCTTTAATTTTTTGTTTCAGTGCCTACTTAAAAAAAACAAAACAACTCAATCAGAACACGTTTCATATCTTCGATCGACGACCAATTCGTTTCGTTATTGTCGTTTTGTGATACTCAATTTAGAATTGAATTTGGGTTGAAGGATTTCTTTGATGTTTCTATAAGATCGGAACTTTAAATTTTACCAATAACAACTATCTCAATTGCAAAAACTACCAACGATATACAAAAATCAAAGCCCATGACGTTGAGTCGTCTTCCACAACTTTCATTTTGAAAAGGCATTGTGTTATTGTTTCTCATTGCTCATTGGTTCCAGTGAGGAAATAAAAACAAAAAACATAAAAAAACATTATTATCACGGATCGCGATCGTGCCTCGTAGACCATAGTAATCATAACCACGGAATGAACGTGGAACATGTTGACGAGAAGTTGTTTGATGTACATTACGTGCTTCTACATTGATTAAAGAAAAATTGAGGTGATATTTAAATGCTGATATTTTATAAGGTACTACCACAATTAATTTAAGATGGGTAGTACGAGACTTAAACATATGTATGAATGGTTAACCACCTAAAAATTGTGGTTAGATGGAGTTTTTGAAATAACTGTCAATTAAGTATGAAGAAGAAACTTTGATCCCATAAAATGGATCGAAAATTCGAAAGGGATTGAAAATCGTCTAATTAGGCGCGAGAAGAAAAATAACATACAATATACATTTCTCTATGGCTGGAAACAAATGTAATAATCTAGGAAGTCAAAGTAAGTTCACTGAAGCTATACACTGTAGTTTACGCCAATGTACAGCAAATAATACAGACTCTTTCGCCGTCTACTCTGTGTTCCATACAAAAACCCAAAGTCGTTTCCCATGACTGTGAGTTGTTTTATTCAGTACCTGCTCTATTAATTGCCTCTAAATATGACACTGACGTGATAAAAAGGCATACGAGAGTTTCAGTCGTAAAAAAACAGGAATCGTTGACAGCACAGCAATTAAAAATGTGTATTAAATAAACCGGTAGCTAGAACATAACTAAGAACGTTTTCCTTCCATGCTGGACTGGGAGAGACAGAAAAACATAGAATGTTCCAGCTGCCCTTCCTCCCGGGCATGCTGTAGAAGTCAGCAAAAGGGACTCGAGGGTTACAGTGTATCGTAATTTAGGCGATGGGCTGACAAACTGTCACTATAGCAATACACTTTTCAATCTAAAATTGCCCTCAATTTTTGTCAGACGTGGCGAAACCACCTTTTACGAGGCGTTTATCGCTCTGCCTACCCCGTAAGGGATAAAGGCGTGATTTTATGTTATGTAGCTAGAACATTTTTCGTCAATTATACTGGGATATTAAACCTAAGTACTTGAAAATGTAAAATGGAATCGTAAATTTTCTGTTGATTACTCAATTCCATTTTTAGAAGGTCGAGTTAGGTATGACATTTTAAATTTATAATTTTAAGATTAGCATCATGAAATCATGACGTGATTTATTCTATGTGACACTTTTTTGTTCTGTCTCAGGATTCAAATGCGTGTAAACTATTACATCGGTCGTAATCCTGGCTTCATACTAGATTTTAACCAAAGTGCAGCAACACACATGCGTCACTTACTTCGCGCAAGGTTGCGCTCAACACTCTGTCAATGCTTTTTGCATTGCCTACAACACACGTGTCACCAGATCAGAACGCGCAGTAAGTGACGTCTGTGTGTTGCTGCCCTAAGTGATAATCCTTTGACTAGAAATAGATTATTCAACCGACAAAGCAGTCAACATTGGAAATCGTTTTAAAATTACATTTCGTGCGGAAGGGACAATTTAATGAACACTTTCCAGAAGGATCCAAATTACATTTATATTTTATCAATCCTACTCAGTAACAATTTCTGATAACTTAAAACCCATTGGCTAGTCGAAGGGTCACCGAGCGGCCATTTTGAAAGTACGGCCATTTTGTGAATGCGTTTATAATAAGAGGATTCTGCCTTATCTGAAACTGGCCAGGGGTTTACCGGCCGGGTCAGACTGTGGCCTTTTTTGATCACTTTTTATTTATTTTATTTAGCCCAAAGCTGTCGATGTAAAATAAGCTTAAAAAGGCTCTTCTGATTAATGTTACAGTTATTATGACGAGGGCGATATTGAAGGATACTTTATGCGAGAAAATATATTTTAATTCGGTTACTTACTAAGAAGGCGCCATTTTTTTGTAGAGATTTATGTTAAAGCTTACCTGCAACAAGAAACACAATAAATAAGTAAAATAAATACTTATTTTATGAAATAAAATTCTTCAACTGCGGTTAGAAACTTAATTTAAAAAAAAATACATCGGTACTTATTACGGTAAAATCACCTGCAGTGTATAAAAATAATATCCGTATACGTTTTTATTGTTTTGAAATTGACAGTTCTATTTGCATTTAACGATTTAGGTAGATTATTAGTCAATTTAGGTGACATTTGACAGCTCTCTGCCAAAGTAAAAACATGAACATCAAAGATATATTATCAAATGTGATCTATTATATTGGCCCTCATATTATACCTACTGTTCATTCTAAATATCAAGAACTAGCGACCCGCCCCGGCTTCGCACGGAAATCATCAGTGTTCCTTTACTATATTATGCATGTTTTATACATATAAACCTTCCTCTTGAATCACTCTACCCATTAAAAGAACCACATCAAAATCCGTTGCGTAGTTTTAAAGATCTAAGCATACAATATCCAATATCCCTTATATTGGGACAGAGAAAGCGACTTTGTTTTATACTATGTAGTGAAGACCAATGTTGGACCAGTAGAATAAAAAATCCATTATAATTTTAGTCAACTGTCCTCCCACGCGAACGAATCCCGATTCCTATTTTAAGATCGCTTCAGAAAACGCGTTTACTTTTACTTAAATACATTTGGAACAAAATAAACGTTTACCTATTTTACGAATCTCTTAGATGGGAAGTAAGTATCTAGGTACCCAAAGAATTTTCGTTTCGTCAAAGGAAGTGCTTGAAAATTGAGAGGAGCTTTATCTAGATGAAATTAGAATATCTTTATTACGCTGTCTTTCTGTCTCACTAATTTAATTTATTACCAGTTTTTCGTTGGCTTTGGTTTTGACTCTGTATTTTTTGATATTATAATTTATTATTTTACTTCTTTTCGTTACTTACACATATTTGAGAACATTTTCCTGTTTGCCTTTTATCATTTCCAAATTGAGAAAAAAACACTTCCTTCGAGAAAAACATTAATCATCCCAATTTTATACGTGTTTGTTTCGTAATTTTCTTTATTTTTTGTGCGAGGTACGGCCCTCAGCTTGTAGTACCGTTGCTCTCTTATCTTCGCATTAAGTTTTGGATCCGTTATTTCGTATCTCGGCTTAATATTTTTTAGGCATGTGAACGCACAACTAAGGCGTTTTTCGCACATAAAATGTTGACCAAAAGTTGATTGTCTTAGTATAGTATAGGTCGGTTCGGTTATAAAAGGCTGATGCTTTTTTGTCTTTTTGTATTGCTTTAACCCAAATTTTTATGTTAATCTTTGATCTAACAAAGCAAGTAGAGAAAGCGATGTAATGTTCTGCCACATCTGACAAAGTTTTGAGGGTTATTCAAGATAGATTCGCAGGTATGTTGTCAGCCCATCACCTAAATTGGAATATACTAAAACCCTCGGATCCCTTAGTTAGTTTTTACAGCATGTCCGGGAGGAAATGGAGCTGGCACATTCTATGGAGCTGGCACATCTCGTACCCAGGTCTGTATGGCACAATAATAACATATGATCATTCAGCATAATCGCTATTCTTATAATCCAAAGGATCAAAATGCTGCCCAATATCAAACGCCTCTCTCTGATCCTACAGGATGATATCACATCAAATTATAACCTCCAAAGAATCCTCCAATGTCCGTTCGGGCTTCGCGGAAGAGAAACGACTTTCCTCCAACTGTAAAAAGCTGCAGAATGTCTGAATCATGCGTCTGCGCAGCTTCAGGGTTAGCAGTACAATACAATTTTGATGCCATAAAATTTAAATATTGGTAATTTCAACAGTTATTTTACCCTTTCGAAATATCAAAGGATCATTTTACTTTTCAGTATAGGTTCAAAATTTAAAATTCAAAGTACAAGAGACATCTACTGACTAATAAAATTGTCGAGTGGTTTTTGACGGAAAAAATACGTCCCTTCATTCTTAAGGAGATGGAAGAGACGACTAAAAAATTGAGAATCAGACGGACCAGATTCTGTAAATAAATTCAGTTCTGCATGGAACTGATTATATTTATCCGATTATATTATCATCTTTATTTGGCAACCCTGCGGTAACATGCGCTTGCGCACGACCTACATACCGCGCGGACTTTACTAAAACAAGAAGTAAAGGAAGATATTTCGTAATTGTCAGTGTTTTTTTAAAGATATACGAAATATTTTCATACGAAATACAATTAAGGGCTAATAATGCAATAATTGCCGTGTGATTGTATGTTAAATGGTTTTATTAAAGCTGAAGGTAGATACACTGATGATTTATTTTAAGAGAAAAGAGATAACAATTTATTCGTTGCTTTTGATAGAAAGACATCATCCATGTAGGTTTAATAGGGGTAAGTATTTAAATTCAAACCAATTTGAATCGATTACAAAACTAAACTCTGACTGAAATTTTAAAATTTTGATGCTCTCTAAAAGTATGTTTAAAACTCTCATTGCGCTCTACGCTAGCTAGCCAAACAACGCAAAAGTAAAGCAGAATTATCATTATGGCTTTTAATATAATCTCTGGATCTGTAAATCTGACATATTGGTATCAATTCACCGAGTTGATAAGCCGCTTATGAGGAACCTTCACACTTCCATACCCTTCATCACGATCTGACAGGGGAGGTATTATCGAAATACATAATCTGGTCGACAAGTTATTATTAGATTCAAGTATTTTCTTGATTTATAATCTGTGTCGACT
This sequence comes from Scrobipalpa costella, assembly GCA_949820665.1. NCBI lineage: Eukaryota > Metazoa > Arthropoda > Insecta > Lepidoptera > Gelechiidae > Scrobipalpa > Scrobipalpa costella. Next base: position 4,491,815 of record OX463306.1, read on the forward strand.
ACAAAATTTAATTTTGCGGGATATTATGTACCGGAGTACAGATTATATTACACCATGAAATTAAAGGGAACATGCAGAGGTAATAATTTCTTGTTCATTAAGTTTATCACATACAGATAGATAATAAAATAACGAAAACACACAATTATCTTTATAGTTTTGCAGGAGTATTAATGACTAGATTTCTAAGACTGGATTGCATTTTTTTTAAATGAATAATTCAATGCAGAAAATTTTGCGAGTAAGAAGAGAAGCCTTTCCTAATGTAACAACACAACACCTACAAGATTCTTAACGAGAACCATTTTTTTAAACTCTGCTTCATGGAAAAATAACTACCACCTAAAAACCTAATCCCCCAAAGCCCATATAATATGTTAGACACTACCGACCACGAAAACACCTTTTTTTATCCACCAGAAGCCATGCAAGAGAATATGACACCCAAAACACCAGTAACTGTATAGGGTTTTCATGGTCACGGTAAGGCAGACCTTGGGCCTTCCAAACAGACACGACATCCTTGCACACCTGATCAAACATTGGCCAAGGAGATAACGCGACACTTGATGTAGGAAAAAGATAAGGAAGGATTTAAAGTGATTAGCATGAATACTGGGCCTACAAAATCTTTTCATGTGTGACTAAAAAGTCTAGTCAAGTGTTAGATATTTCTGTAGGGCAGTCAACCCTTTGAGAAACATTAGATTATGTGCTTTGTTTCATACAATAAATACAAAAATCTATATCTCCTCCAGGCATTTAGCGTATGCTTATATCTTTTTTCAGACATGAAACAAACCTTATCTTCAGCAAAAGCTACACAGACCCCTTTGTCTTAAGAACATAAGAACCCATTAGTATCCAACCTCCAACTGAAACAATATTAACATAAAAAGTCTCAGTTGAAGTGAAGCTCTCTGTTTAAGTAAACGAGACCTTGGATTACAAAGGACTGTGCATGGTTGGAAAAATCGACAACATTTCTCTATCCACATTGGCGAACTTTCAACATCCATTACTGCTTTTGTCTCACGTATGCGTCACAAGTTTGAATGTCTAGAAGCAACGGATACAGCAGTGCTAAAAGTTGAAACTACAAGTGAGGATAGGACCATTGAAAGCATCTTTCGTTTCATATGCAAATAAGTGGCAGAGATGCGCAGAGACTTACGGTCAGGATCAAAGGTGAACTGAGGATTCGAAGAGATGTATTGTCTAAGTTTAATGCAAATACAATGCGAAATGGTATGCGAAAGTTCAAGGTGATGTACCTGTCATTGTTTCACATATCAAAAATACCAGAGGGAGAAATACGTATGTAGGTATAGATATTGAATTAAATTATGGACTTGTAATGGAACATTCCTACACAAAAGGAAAGACGGTTGTTTCCAAAAGAGAAAAAAGAAACATTCGCAAAAAGGTTACAAGAACTTGAAGTCCGTATGTCGATGCGTCTCCTGACTGCTTTTTATAGCAGCTATTGTAAGTTATTGTGAGGCTGCTTAGTATGCGCCGTCCACGTCCGACGTCGACAGATAAATAGCCTCGGACGAGATAAACCCAGCGCCGACACAACAAACATAGATATAGTCGTAAATATCCTCAATATCTGGCCATGATCTATCTATAAAAATCACCAATTGAGGAGATAGCATGAGGATCGAATCGATTATCTATCGAATATTACTACTTCACGCTGGTTTAGATTGTTGATAGCTAAACTATAAACATCCAGAGTTTTTGCCGTCAAGATTTTGTATTACAGTAGGTTCCCTATTCGATTGATGGTCCATTATGTGCAGGCCGAAACTGGCCACGTCCAAAATTTCAATGGCCCAAAGCGATTGAGTTGGATGGCACGTGTAACTTTTTGTGCAAATCTCCTTGGAATTCTTCACGAAAAGGTTCGGGTTGAATATCTTATTATGCAACACTTTAATAGGTTCGGGCTAATTCAGGGTTTTTTAGCTATAACTCAAGATTTCTTTAGAATTATAGTGTCAAGCTTGAATTTCCTTAGACTTGAAATTCAAAACAACATCGCGTGTGTGAGTGGGTTATACAAAAATTCCGTAACTGTATCCTTGTTCAATGATTCAGAAGACGATTCAGTTGGTGGTGTAATGGTAGTAAATCGTGATGTCTCCGGCGAAGAGGCCGTGGACAACTTTCTACGTGACCTCGAAATGCATTCACTTTCCTCGAACGCGACGGCGACAGCGCCTGCGCTTGCGCAACGCGACCGACATAGTGAACTGATGGAGCAGCTTACCGAACTCGTCTGCCCACTTCATACGTCCAACATTTGTCTCTTCAAATACTTTCTCGTCGATTGTCATTATCAGATTCTGATTTGATTTTCTCTGTTCTAATGGTAAAGTCGTTTCTAAATTAGTTGCTTTGTCTACATACTTTGTTAATCAAATAGTCTGTTATACAAATTATTTCTACTTATTTTGATTTAATACTCGTTTTTCATGTTTACAATTGTTAACCAAAACCTGCCCGACGAGTCCGCGTTCAAATATTTGTCTCCCCAAATACTTTCTTCGGCTATTACATCATCAGAATTTGAATTATTTTCGTTGTTGTGTTCGTAGATATTTCTGCAAGCGATTTTATTTAAAGGGCAGATAAAAACGCCAGGTGCCGTGCCTCCTGCGTCCAAGGCCAGCGTTTCCTAGGCTGCATTTAGAATACTTTTTCTCTTTTTAGTCGTTGCATGTTGGAGCAGGCTTGCGTGCCCAAACCAGTTTGATGCTGCTCGCTTAGGCCGCGTTCATTACACTGGCTTTCATGTGTTTCTTTTTATGACTCTGTAGACATAATTTTATAGTTGACGATTCTTGGAAACGTGGGATAGGAGCTAATTGTGAGGGGAGCTTCAGTCAGTAAATAATGTTTTATTTGAGTAAGAATTCTAAAAGAATGCGTTATTTCCAGCAAGAAACTTGATTTATGATCTAAAATTTATAAATGCAAGAATTTATTCGCATACCGTCTAGGAAGCTCACAGACATTTGCAATTTTCATACATTTTCTTCATAAAATACGAAGTAGGCATTCGAAAGTGTGCAAGAAGCTTTATAAGGCTAAACTGGAAAAGCAATAAAACGAAAACCATACGAAAACGTCTGCTGCGAATTCGGCGTTTTCTTAGAACTCACCAACTGCAGAACGGCCAGGAAGTGGGCCTTAGTTTATGTAACCTAATCACCTGCTGGGGAAAAAATCAAGGTTACGCCAGAATGCGGCCCCAAAAGGCCCACAATAGCCTACATAATACCATCCTATAGGATATAGATGTGTGGGTTTGAATAACCCTTTAGTGCCTATATTGCATAAGCCATCTTGCTTTGTTATCCTTGGAGTCCACATCGTATATCGGATTAGTTTTTTGTTACTTCTGTCGTATTTTATACCGGACGACTGTGTTTTGTTGGATGAGTATTTTTTTGTGTTTTTGTTGCAGCTGAGTGTATCATGCCAAGTAAAATATTCACTCGAAGTTTCTGTGGAGAATCTAACTAGTTTCGTCCTCGTGACAAACTTTATACCAAGTGCAGTTTTTCATGTGAACTTTCTCGATTTTCTCACTGTTGGTGGTGAATTTTTCACCCGTTCTTGGGAGTCTTTTCAGCCAAATGATGTGGAAACTAAGGAGCTGCGAGGTGGAACGAAATAGCAGTTTTAAGTAAACATGACCGAGGAAATTTAGTAGCTTTACGAAGTTGTTTTCCAGTTTTGAAGAATCTTCCTGGGTTTTATGTAGATGACATACCAAGATAAGGTGAGAGCGGACCAAATGCGCATAAACACACATCGATATAGGAACCGTCATTTGTTATTTATGAAAAAAATACTGCGTCGGGGGATTTCCGAACTGCAAGATTCGTGGGGACACCGTCCCTAAATCGGGCCCCACCGGTTGCCTAGCAACGTGTCTAATACAATACAGTATTCAGTACAACATAGTACAATGGAAATAGACTCGAATGTGATGAATAGATATTATCTAGCGTGTTTAATTGTGACGTTGTTGACATTATTTTTGAATGAAAGGCGCGTGCAAGATTTATCCTCAGCTGGGCCTTTGGATATTTTTTTTTATTGGATATTATTATAACATTTATCTCTTTGTATTTATCTTGCATTACAATGTTATTAAAATTCTCTGCCTACACCAAAACAAGAAGAAATATATTTTAGTTCAACTTTAGATCAACGAAGAAAAAGACTTAGTAAAAATAGTAACTGACATGACTAACGTTTTAAGGTTTTTTTTTATTATAACATAATATAATATTTATTAGTGATTCGGTCTTATATGTCATAAGCATAATAATCAGAGGTCGGAAATTCGGGTGCAAAAAAAGTAAAAACCCACTGTTGGAGCTACTAAGAGTTGCTACAACCACCTTTTTCAAGATTTTTAGGGCCCCAGTTTATTTTTCTTTATTAATAAAAACAACTACTTGGCTTGGTCTTGAACAATTGTGTCCTACTAACTTCAACATCAATTTACCCTGAAACTATCAATCGTAGAGAAAAAATGACAAGAGTGAAAAGCGTTTATCTTGTCTTAACCTTGCCAATTACGAATTTTTATTTTGATTTACTCCGCAATTTTTTTTAAAGAAATAAAACGCTTTTGGGCCCCCGAGGGCACCATTCAAATTTTTGTGTAAAAATAATAAAAGCATCGTAAAAATCATTTCTAAATGGTATTCAATAAAAATATCAAACAATCAAATGATATTTTTATATTTTTTATATTTTTCAGTACATTGAAAACACATTTCTACTTATATCTTTCAAATTAAAACAAATATAAAAAAAAAATGCAAACACTTTCGACTTATATTGACGCAAAGAACACATTGGTATTACTAAAACAATTTAATAAAGAAAAATAAACTGGGGCCCTAAACATCTTGAAAAAGGTGGTTGTAGCAACTCTCCGTAGCTCCAACAGTGGGTTTTTACTTTTTTTGCACCCGAATTTCCGACCTCTGATAATAATGCTTAGTTTAGTTCGGTTTCAATTTGATCTTAATTCTGTAAAGTTTATGAACTCTCACAAAACATTATTACATTCTTTCAAAAGATAAGCACCTCTTTTCCATGGCACACTGCACATTAATTATCAAATAATTAAAACAAAAAGCGATCCAAATTAAATTAACAATACAAAAAACATGGCATTTTGACCAGCTGTCTTATTCATAACCTTAATAAGCGGATACCTGCTAATATGAGAGTAATTGAAAATGAAAAGACACTTGAACTCTGAAGATTCTCTTTCAACGCCCGCTCCATTCCTCACTCATAAGAAGATACTCATTTTATAGCCATACAAGAGTAAGTGTCTTCTTCCGTTTCGTATATTATTTTCTTTAAACTGCGTATGCGCAAGGTAACGGCTATTGCAGGTGCGTGAGCGCGTGCCGTGGTAAAGGTGAGGATCAGGATATGATACTTTTTTTTTTAACAGAATGAAGGATAATTGCTCTGTTTTTGCCCAAGAAAAGGTGAAGGGTTAAGTCATTAGACTTATAATAATTATTATTATTTACTTATATACCTAGTTACGTCATGTGTATTATCTTCATTATTGAATTAATCTTTATTAAAAACACGTAATTTTGATCCAAGCGTTGTGTCTCTTTGATTAAGCGCTTAAAAAAAAGTACCTAATGTTTAAAAAAAAAAATGCTGCACATAAAGCTTAGAACTATAAAAACTACCATCGTTTTGCCAGCCTATTCCCTCTCTATCTCGGAAGCATGGCAACACTTTCTTCGTTCACTTTTTGTTTCCATACACAGAACGAGCCGAGTGCACAAGTCGGTCCGCGGCCATTTTAAAGTATAATAAGCTGCGCCCGCGCCGGTCGACCATGGAGACTCTTTTTCAAAACATCTATAGTTTTGACGAAACGAAATTTGTAAGATATTTCACAGTCAGAATACCCAAAAAGGAAGATTCTATGAGGCCACTGCATTCCTATGTTGCTGATATTGTTCACAGAAATGCAAAAAGTATAGTTAAGTAGTTATGTAAACTATGAATTCAAAATAATGCTTTTAAGCAGTGGACCAATATTTAAGGTCGTTTGTAAAAAGACTCCTCATTTACTGTAAATTAATTACTTAAAAATTAGCAATCTTGCTGATGTTTTTATTCTGTCTTTTCACAGCGTTACTACAATACACGTGTTAATAACGATCATTTTATTTCACAAGTTTGAAATGAAGAGTTAATTTCATTATTAGGTTGTAATATTCCTCACATGTCCAAAGTTTTATTTTCGTTGCGTATTTTTGAAACATGTCTATGAATTATTTATTCCCAACGTAGACACCATTACAATTATTTCTTTTTCTTCTTGAGGGAAACGGCTTGTGAATAATAAGTGCCGTTTTACTTAACCTCATGTTTTTTTCATCCTAACCTATAAAATTTTAGATATCTCTAACCTAGCCCCTAAAAAAATACTTTTCACTCGGTTTTGAAACTAAAAGTGTCCCATGACAATGTGTTGTGTTTAGAAACTTTTAAATGGGAACTTTGGACCAATAGCATTATTATATTCTCTGCTTTGGAGAAGCATTTGCATTTTTAAAATGCAACAACAGTTTTAACCGTTCTAACTTCTTTTTTAAACTTTAAAGTTAGTTTTTTGTGTATTATTTTCGTAATATTTTTTTAAAAGTAATAATATGCTCTGTAATCTAAATTCGTCATAATTGAAACTCAAAAATTACAGGATACATAATAATTTCTTCTTTCACCGATATAAATCACAGAAAGAACATCGTCTACATAAGCAAACACTTTTCGTCTTAATGTTTTCCGAAGAATTCTCCCAAACAGTTCTGTACAGTATACACAGATAGTTTTTGTTGGTTTAACGACACGCTATCAGTGTGTTCTATTTTAAGCCCCCCAACTTCCCTCCGACGGTTTACACGAAGATAAACGTGCAACATCCCTTCATACTGTATACACATTTAAAACGTCCTATATCGGTATGAAGAAAGAGAAAGTTGAGTAAAAAAATCTTAAGTTATTCTAGTAAGCGATTGGTTTGACTTAGAAATATTATATTCAAAGAAATTGACTGGCCAATACAGAATAAAATAGACCTTTTTAAAGCTTTCAAAGGTATTATCTATAATCAGAGAGTATTCAGTTGATCATCTCTTTTCCCTTTTCAATTTTATCAAACTGAAAGTGAACTAATTTAAATTCAGCTTCAGAAAGTGCCACTCGGAAATTAAGTCCAACATTTCATAATTTGGGTATTCGTTCAGGATTTGCAAAAAGTTTCAGACGCGACATAACCTACAACAACATAAGTAAAAGTAAGTGAGATCTTTAAAACCCCTTTCATTTAAGTGGTGCCTTGCGTCGTAAACTGCGAGCTGAAGTTCACCTGCTCTGCAAGAAGACATAAACCTCAGGGTGACTGACCCTCTGAACTTGGCATGGTTTTCGGACCCCCCGCCTCTTTTAAGTAAGGTCTTTGTTGGAGTCATACTACAAAATCAACAGCTGATTTAACGGCAACCAAAGTTACTTTAAACAATTAAAATACTTATTTTGACGACACAATGTAACAACAAAATTCTACCTCAAATTCAAATTATGTACCTCAGTACATAATTTTGGACGTCTATCTTTGATGGCCTAAAATGATTAAAAGTTGAATTTCTTTCTCAAATTTCTAATTAGCATCTGTATAATTATTTACTTTAGAAATATATTTGAAGGAATACCTTTGGCAACGTATAGATTTAGTTGCATTGGTTTGTCTTCCTTGACATGGCTGACGTTGCGGTGACTGACCCCCTCAACTTGACCCAGTTTTGGTTACATAGTAGCTTCTATCTGTCCCACAAAGCGAAATCCTGTTTTTCTACTATCTATTGTATGCTTAATCTAGGAACTGGTCTTCAGATGCGAACAGTGCACGATTAGTGACACCCCTTTAAATTGATAAATGTTGGTTTAGGATGCTAACGTATTTCGTTCCTTGACAAGATCATAAACGTAGGTAAAGTATCTGATGTCGTCTTTACTCTATTTCTTTCAATGGCACATGTGAGTTTGGGCCTCTTCAAATTTTGAAGCGGTGTACTTACATTACAAGTATACTGGAATTACATGATGTGACTCTATCATTTATATCTTCTTGTCATCTATCTTGGTAAACACTGCAGGGAAAATAACCTCCTCAACTTGACACATATTGGCCTCTACAGCTTTAGGACTGCTTAATATTTTAGGTTGATTGAAATTAAATTAATGTAATTTCATGTTACGGTTATGTTAGCATCTTTTATTTCCATTTTCAACGTCGGCTCGGAATCCATTGTAGACGTAAACATAGCAGGGTCAATGACTCTTTCAACTTGAAACATTTATGATTCTGCTACTCAGAAATCGGGTTTTCCGGCAGCAGCACTATTAGGTATTTTGGGATTACATCAATTCACGCTTTCATCTCCATCTTCTTCCGACGTCGCCTCTGTCTCCACTGCAGACGTAAACACACCAGGGTAAATGACCCCCTCAACTTGACACATTTCCGTCCCGGTTGGCCCAGTTGTGCGCGACTTGCGCAACGCAACCGCAGTTGCCCCAATCAATGTTTCGCTGCACTTCCTGTTGGGGGCGCATGAAGCGACGACCAAATGTGTGGTTAAAATTTATTCACTTCGGCCTTAATATTTTGGCCATAAATCGGAGAGGTTGAATGAAGCACGCTGTGAGATATTTATTAACAGAAGAATTGTTTGGCGGAGTAATTGTAATGAAATTTAACGTAATTTCGACATTGGAAGATGAACATTTGATATATAAAAATATTGATAGACACTTTTATTTCCAATAAAGTTATTATCTGTACTGTGCTGTTTTGTAAAGAAGGTGTTGGAGAAAATTTCTTTATTGTCACTATAAATCCATCCGAAAAGGATCATAAGACGAATTGATTGTAAATCTCAAAGTCGTATAATTTAAATCATTCGGTCTTTAATATAACTATTCTGAGCTTTTATGACTGAAGTATGGATTTTATCAAGATCCCCAAAAGCTGTGATTTACGTAGGTGGATCATAAAGCTTTTAATGGTTCTTTGTTTACAGTTCTGAGTTTAGCATAATGGCCGACAGATTGGGTATTGTTATAACAGGGGTTCGATTAAGTCTAAAATATGATTATAAAGCTGTATAAAATTTTTGTATTATCAAATTATAGAAATAGTTAGTGCCTGCATGTTGTTAAAAGCACAAGTTCCGGACTATTATAGTAAAGCAAAGATCAGGTTGCTTGTTGATATTGAGAAGAAACCGATCCAAAACACCGAACACTGAGTTGCTATGTCCAATGTGTTACAAGTTAGTTATCCAGATAACTACAATGGAAAGGGACAAAAACATTTCACCCCCGAAGTTTTTGTACCAGAAAGAGTTGAAAACGGTAAGGCGGTCTCAGCAAATGAAAGGAATACAGTTTTTACTGTCTGTGGGTCCGTTTGCGTCACAGGGGATGCAATAAAAAATGCAGGTAGGGGCCCGAGCATCGACCCCTCGGTTTGGCTGTGACGTCATCAGGGGAACGATGCGTCTGCGCGTTCAGTAACACGAATCAAAGAATTGATGCTGGTGGGTGTTTTGTATGATGTCTTCAAAATATCTGATAAGATCAACCTGTTTGTTCGAGAACCTTCGAGATTTTGCGTTGGTAAAATGACACTTCAGCAATAAAGGAGTAGATTGAAGTAACGCTTCACACATTAAACGCCAGTTGTTGATGTAAATTACCTTGCGAATTTAAGAATGTTGATTTTTAAAATATTCACAACGACTTCAAAGAAAAAATGTGCAGCCGGCGATGCATTTAGCACTGTGAATGTCGGAACAAGGATAAATGCATCCGAAAATACTCACACATTCGTTATTTTAAGTGCCCAAACATTCCGAGAATGCGCCGCACGGATCCGCCAACAAAATGGCTGTTTTTTGCCTTCTTCAATGTGTAACTATACAATTTGCACTAGCGCAGTGTCGTTGACCTCTGCCAGCTGTTTTACTATGGCCATTGTGGACGCAAGCGCAAGGTAAGACGGGTTGCAAAGGAATGGTACCGGTATACTCTTTTATTCGATCCGTAACAAAAGAGCCGTGAATAATGACATCGTTATTTCCAAAAGCAGTAATGAGGACAGCAAACAATTGTTTCGAAGATTCGACAACGACATATCAGCAAATTGTAAGTAATTCAGAGACCGAAGCAAATGATACACTCGGATATTGTTTAGATTCACGAAGCATTATTAACTCAACAAATACGGAGAAAGACTTATTGTCAACGAGCACGAAACGCTGGGAACATTTCGAATGTATATTTCTTATTTAGGTAGCGTTTTGAATAGAATTTTAAGCAGTCCCAAGTCACGACTTAATGTGTCTCGGTGTTAGTGTAGCCAGGCTTGGGTCATGAGGAAGCATAAATTTAGAGAAGTCGATAGCGTGGCTCTACAAACCTACAACAGCTGTGGAAGCCACACATGCCCGCACCCCTAACCCACACATGCACATCGACAAACATGTCCGTGTAACGTAAACAGACGCAGGTTTATGTGTACCAGATGCCCCTATAGAAAGAGACAAACATATAGACAATATAAACGACAGAAACGAAGCAACACTTGAGGGAGTGAGGTTTGACAACGTGCAGAGACTAATTAAATGTATTGAAGGTTGAAAAAATAGTAGGATGTGGTCTTTATAATATGACAGAAACATGTCCCGTCCACTTGAGTGTAAAACACAGGAATTTTCAATTTACAGACAGACTAACGTTTCTGATAGGAGCTAAATAGGGCTCGCGAGGCCGTTTTTAATTAACATAGAGATAGTTTAATAAAAGGCAGGAAGCAGGCAGCGAGGGGAGAAGGCAACGAAGCGGTAAAAATAGACAAGGATGGAGGCGGGGGCGAGCAATCGATCTCCTACAATGTGACGGTGCGTTTCGTGCCAATCGATAAATAGAATTCGAGCTTTGTCGCCTTGCAACGACAAGATATCGATCGGTTGCGTATGTTGACGATTTTATGATTGAACAGCAAGTAAAAATCTGATAAACAAGTTTTCTGGTGCACGGTGACAAAATTTTTGTGACTTGAGCTTTGTAAGAGTGGTGCGTTTCGGGCTAACCATCGAAAGTGCCAGTCGATAAATATATCCGAGCTTCGACGCTTTGCTGCAAGAGCAAACAACATGATATCGATCGGTCGTTTATGTTGACGACTTTATGATAGAACAGAAATGAGTATTTCTAGTTAACAAAGTTGACAATTTTTTTTTACGTGCTGTCACTTTACTCCATGCATCATCTATATTTTACACAATGTGTATTATATCTTTAAAAGAATTAAACAAAATGTATTAAAAACCTAATTAGCAGGTATTCATATTACGTAGCGTTTAAATATTCATTCTATCTGCAATATAAGCTTCTCTTTATCAGTATAGAGATACAAGGTTCAAAGAATCTATTACATTCAAGATTCTCACGACACTTGAATTATAAAGAGAAAAAAGGAACATTATCTTGGAGGCACTTGAGCTTTTATTCAACTAATAAGTGTTTTACATAAGACTCTTATCAGATCAAATAGATACTTACTTATATCTGAATTCCGTATTATGGCATTGCTTGATTTCATGATACATACTTATAATATGTGAAAACCTAGATGAGGATTTTCAGAGAAATAAATAAACAAACTCTAATTTGAGTTTTATTAGACTCTGGAAAACTCCTACTAAAATAAAGTAGGAAAAGGAAATAAACAAGAAAAAATACGTTAGGTACTAACGATGGTAGGTTAAGGTAAGTAAAATAAAATTGTTGCATTTCATCTAATAGAAACCACTTACGACCGGAATGCAAATAATGGATCCCTGTCCTACTTATGGTCGTGTGTAAATAATTATATTTTAATAACTTTACCCGCAATGTTAATTAGGTAAGCATGCATTTAGGTTAAATATCATTCATTGTTTAAACAGTGGTCATATAAATATTAGCTGAAGGGCAATGACCGGAGTTCTCGTAATGACCTTAAACATACAAGATGAGAAATGCAATTAAAAATTATTAGAGAAATAAATCTGTGATTCCTAAAAAAATATGTTACTTAAAGGTGACGGTAAAGGTTGAATGAGGTTGAACAGTGAAATGTGCTAAGTGACAAAAGCAAAAGAAAAAGAAAGTCGGAAGTAAGTACAACAGCGACACACGACAGCTGCGCCCCGGTTATTTTAGCCACAACCAAGTACCGAGTGCGGTAGGTCATGCCCAGGCACAGGCATTCACCGTGAACCCTAAAGCACTGGGGGACGAATATAGGTCATTAAGGGAACGAACGAAGCCAAACAATTGTACGTGCCTGCAGAGCGGAAAACAAGCTCTGTTTATTCTGCAAGCTGACCGCAAGCGGCAAGTTTGGTTATTATGCGCGTTATCAGCGACGCGAAATAATTTCAGTTGCGGCAGGTCATGGGGTCACTGCACCGCTGATTGCGTATGTATATTCGCTCATGTATATTCAATAATCATTCTTTAATCGCTTCAATATTGATCATGTCTACATTGTTATAACAATTTACATTTTGTTGTTTTTCTGTTTTCATTTCGTTGTCGATTTCTAATGGGTTCTTGATTACAGAAACAAAACCTCTCTGTTTTTTTTTGTAATAACCACGATCAGGTTTGTGGGAACCCAGCAGGAGTCTCACCGCAAGCTCGGTAGGGAGCGAGCATCACGGTAAAGTTCACCCAAGCAAAACCAAGTCTAGACGCCGCGTGTATTATTTAACACTCCATTATATCATGATCTTCGATCTTCCTTCATCAAATCAGTAATGCAGATCTTTTGTAAATGGCTCAGCGGTATGTATGCGCTTTAGTTTTTAATTCGTTTTGGAGCGCTTTGAATGCGATCCCGTCGGGTGGTCTCGATAAAATACTCGTGCGATTCGAACGCGCATGAATCAGTATTGAGCATTAACATGGCCAAGTTAATTGGGTGTGCAGTTGCGACGGAGAATATTGTTTACGACGTCGTTTTAGCCAATCTCGGCTAGATGAGTCAGTTCAGCCAACCCTTTGTTATCGGCTGCGGCGGTGTAAACGACCAGCACAAAGGACGGACGAGGCGCCCTTCAGCGCAGACCTTGGCTGCATTTAGCCGCGGTTCGATACCCTCCGCGACCATTCCTTTTAGTTTTGATGTTGTGTTTTCATCTTTTATTGCAGCCGGCTGGCTTGCCTTTTGAATCCTTACTTTTTAATTGAATTCCTGATTCAAATTCTCGAATGCTTTCACAGATTCTTTGATTGCTTTAAAGTTCGTTGCACTTGGACCTTGGCCGATTTCGAGGGTTCGACGTTCGTTTGAATCATTGGCGTGTTTTATAACTTTCGCCGCTAAGCGATAAAGTTTATGTAGACGATGCTCTTCCGTGCGTTCAGCTTTATAAATATCTTGACCAGATGGTGTAGTGAGAATTTTATGAAAATGTTTATGGACGGACAAATATTTACACATTCGTGCGTAGTATAAAATAAAGTTAGGTTCAGTTGAGTCCTCCGTTCACCCTCCAAAATACTGAAGGTTGTGAGTGCGTTGACTGCTATCCCAGACATAGCTGCGACCTCTGAAGGGTCTATGAATTTAGTACACTAGGTCGTTCACTTTTGATATTTAGGGCGAATGGACAACATTTAACTTGTTTTTAAAAGTTTACGCTTGTTTTACTGATGGATCGTTAAAAATGTAACTTGATATGTAAACCTTCAATAAAATAACATTTTATGTAAGTTTTTTTACTTATATAGTATCTGATTTCTGATGGATTTGCTCTTGACTTTCGGCAAAGGCGAGGGGAAACGAAAAAGTAACAATAATGTAGCAACCTTACTAAGAAGGCTTCGGCACATGTCACAGAAAAATCCGATGGCAAGTACTAGATGCTCATGCTGGACTGGGAGTGAGACGAAAACATAGAATGTGCATTTCTTACAGCGAATGCTATAAAAACCAGCTAAGGGATCCGAGGGTTTTAGTATATTAGGGTTAATGTATATTATTAAGATATATTACTGTAGTGACAGGTTGTCAGCCCATCGCCTAAATTAATATACTGAAACCCTCGGATCCCTTAGCTGGTTTTTACAGCATACCCGAAAGGAAATGCAGCTGGCACATTCTATGTTTTTCTTTCGCTCCCAGGCCAGGATAGAAGAATACAATACAATACCAAATTCTTTATTGCACAAAGAAACACACACAACATAAATAAAAAGCAACAAACGTGACAGTACAATATTGGCGGCCTTATTGCTAAAGCAGCAATATCTACCAGACAACCTTTAGTTATAGAAATTGTATAAGCAGAAAGCGGGATAGTGCATATTACTACATATAATACTTAGACAATATTTACACACTATTAAATAAATACTACTAACCGCCTCCGTGGTCTAGTGGCTAGTGCCATGGACTCCCGATCCGGAGGTCCTGGGTTCGATTCCCAGGGGGGAAACACAAAGTTGATATATGAGAATTTATAACTTTGTGAATTTTTCCCCAGTTTGGTTAAGACATTGCAGGCTGAATCACCTGATTGTCCGAAAAGAAAAAGATTTCGTGCTTCGGAGGGCACGTTAAGCTTCAGTCACCGGTTGCTGTCTTTGATAGTGGTCGTTACTCAAACCATGTCAGAGGCCTGATAGTTGTGCTACTAGGCGGTTTAAAAAAAAAAACTGACATTGGGTCCATAGACTCGATACCCACTCGACAGAAGAAGAAGCACTGTTTTACTATGCTATAGTAAAAAACACAACACTCTCCTATCTAACTAGGACCACGGACGGACATTGCTGCTTAACAATCCTAATAGCACAGACCACAACCAAAGTCAGTCCTAGCTGAGTAGAACCCGAGACTAGATCAATGGCAGGGCTGCGGGTGTCACGGGCAGACCTTGGCATGATTTCGGCCGGGGTCATCGCCCTCTGCTTTCACCGACGCACGCGCGCAGTGCGCAGGGTTGCCAGTCGTAAGGAATAAGGTAGGAAGGGTCTGTATCCAAACAAATAATATCTGTGGCTGCTAGCATGTTCAAATTATAATGAGTGAAATCACTACATAGTATAAAAAAAATCGCTTTCTCTGTCCCTATATCCCTATGTATGCTTAAATCTTTAAACCTACGCCACAGATTTTGATGCGGTTTCTTTTAATGGATAGAGTGATTCAAGAGGAAGGTTTATATGTATAATACATGCATAATATAGTAGAGAAACACTGATGATTTTCGTGCGAAGCCGGGGCGGGTCGCTAGTTATTAATAACGAAAAATTATAAAGGCTGCCGTTTAACCCTTGATGGAATCAGATAAACTTTTGCGACATAAAAATCCTTCAGTCTGGTAAATAAATGTAGCTTTCGGCTAGTTAAACAATTTTCAAAATAGGCAAGCAATTTTTAAGGTTTTCTTTTTCATGTTTGTTTAGGGTAACTGAGCCCGGATTTGGTACCTAAATTCCTTAAAAACTTGCTGAAGTTGCTGACCAGTTCAGCTTTTCTTCTCTGGCAACCCTAACCGCGTCTCGGTACAACAGTTTTTAGGTTATGTTGTGCAAGATTTTTCGTTGTTTACCTTTTAGTGATGTTGGGAAGATGTTTAGATGGGGTAGCCTAGCGTTAATAGCTTTAGTGTATACCTACTGTAGATAAATCTTTTGTCTACCTTAAAAGGATGGTAAGGAATATTAGGAATTACTTAACCTAATTTTTGCCTTTATAGGCGTTAGCGTTTCCCTAATCGGCTTTCTTGCGCGAATAATATTGAAATTGAACATATGAAAATATCTGAAATTAAATTCTACTATGGTTAAAATTAAGGCTATGGGCTGACAACCTGTCACTACAGCAATATACCTACAAATCATTCTAAAAAATGTGTCGTTTCCGCTCTGCCTACCCCATTAGGGATAAAGGCGTGATTATATGTATGTTGTATGTATTGAACATGAATGAATGCTGTCTCTAAGCAACGGAGAATTTATTCCCTCAGAATTCGATTCATGGTTAAAATCAAGATTTTATTGGTTTTGTTGCTAAGTCGGCGGTCCCGGTTGCTGTCTTTGATAGTGGGTGTTACTCAAACCAACGTCAGAGGCTAATAGCTGTGCTACTAGAGGGTTTGAAAAACTCTGAAAACAGGGTTCATCGGGTCGTCCGACTCGAGAATCCACTCCCTAAGAAGAAGAAGAAAAGATTGGTTTTGTAGTGAATCTACATTCTACGTACATTAGAACTTGCTACGTATAACTGTAAGTAAATAAATATCCACATAATAAACCGTACATAGGTACTTATTTGCCAATCCTATCGAACTAGAGTAAACATCTAGTCTTAACGGATCAAATAAATCAGCAATAATAACCGACCGCACTTGATCTGGATCAAGTGCGGTCGGTTATTATTCAAAATCTTTTTCTTATAAATACTTCAAAAAGCATTTTCTATTTATATGATAATTACAAGGGTCAAATATACAATTCACATTATATAATAAAAATATTATACGTAGGTAATTGCAATTATTATGGGTAATTTATTTAGATAAATAACTAACTAATAGTATTTATAAGTATTCTAATGTAAAACAATGCTAATTAAGGGCCGTATTTATAATCAGCTCTCATGAGTGACAGCCAGTCGCTAACTGACCTGTCAAATCCACACTCAATATCGCTCTCAATTTTGATATCGCTTCATAAATACGAGCCTAAACAAGAAATGCTTATGTAATTTATGTTTGAACATTAGAACTTGCTGGGTAAATTCACATAATAAACCGTAAGGATGAGTTCCTATATACTTATTTGCCAATCCTATCGAACTAGAGTAAACATCTAGTCTTGACACATCATCCAGCTCAAGTGCTGTCGAGAAACCTCAAGTTGTGCTTATTATTATTGCTTTCAAGTTATCAGTAACATGAAATTGAACTTTAAAAAGAATTATTATACTAAAGGCAGAGCGTTTTGCAGCCTATAAACTGCTTTTTCCTTACAAATTTTAAGAAAGTAAACCGCAAAACATAAGGTTATAGACTGCGGTTCCGAAGTTTGAACCTCTGGTTACTTGCAAAGACAATGTTGTTTATGGGCCGCAAAACACGTTGGTATCGATAACACAAAGTAGAAAAAAACGAACTATAGGTTATTTATGTTTGAACCTGTAATTTGAAGATAGGGTAATTGACAATAATTACTCAGTTGGTAGAGACTATAAAACAACAGTAGTCTAACGTTGCAGAACTTTCCCATAAAGGTCGAGAAGAAATACAAAAATACTAAGCACCTTTTTATTTTCGTCATATTCTATCCGTTTTATTAAGGTGCGTCCCACCTTTCCTCATGATTCTACTCCCACACCTATATCATAGATTTTATCATTTAACTATTAAACCATTACATAACACATTATCACACTGGCCACGTTTGTAGGAAGTGGCCATGCCCGTATGTCTGTCGTCTGTGTCAACATTCTCGCCAACCTTGGCGGGTTGGATGCCATGATTGATAAACTCATGTGCAAAAAAGCTGGCCTTGAATTGAGTGCTTCCTCCATTAAAACGGTTGGAAATTTGAATTTGTGAATGTTCGACGGCTAAAGAGCGTTTGATTTCGTCAAGTTTAAATTGAACACCTAATGTCCGTGCATCCATGCTGGTCTGGGAGCGAGAGAAAAACATAGACTGTGCCAGCTGCTTTTCCTTCCGGGCATGCTGTAAAAACTATCTAAGGGATCCGAGGGATTCAGTATACTGTAATTAAGGCCATGGGCTGACAACTACAGCAATATACCTACAAATCTATCTTAAATAACCCTCAAAACTTTGTCAGACGTGAAGGAACGACCTTTGTCTAGGTCGTTTCCGCTCTGCCTACCCCATTAGGGATAAAGGCGTGATTATATGTATGTATGTATCAATTGAACATGAATGGTGGAGAAAAAGAATGCTGTCTCTAAGCAACGGAGAATTTATTCCCTCAGAATCCGAATTTTTATTTCATGTTTTCACCATTTAATTAGGATGGTTCCTATAGATTTTTGTTGTCAAGGAGCATAGTATTATTTTATCTACTCACACCGAAACGTCTCTGTCTAAATTCATGTAAGACACATAGGAATTTATTCAGACAGACAGAACTAAAGATTAAGTATTATTAATAATAATTCTTATTTTTTAAAAGGTTATACTTTATACTGTATTTTTATGGTATCGTAATATTCTATACAGATTAATATTATTATGCACGTTATATCCGCTTCTCGACATCAAATCTCACTTCTGTAAGAAATTTCTTTATAGAAATTAGTAGTGCCTATTGTGTCTTTTTTCTTTATGTTTGTGTTTTTTCATCTCTTTGTTGTGTGCAATAAATTGTCAAATCAATAAAGATGGATTTAATAGTGATATTATTATTATTTATGCTTGTATACTTTTTTGTATCTCTCCGAAGAGGAAAAATTAAGGCACGGGCCGAAGCCAAGTGCATAGAAATTATACTAAGTTAGAGAGAGGAATTTCCGGACAATTCTGCAAGTGTTCAAGATAACTGCTTTATTATTATTAGTGATTATTTATTTACATGATCTACCCACATACCAGGTTGATTTCAACGTAGAAAACAATAACAATAATTTCGCAGAAATACGCATTTCGATATCAATAAAAGCGTATTACCAAAAGTTTGTTGTCGTTCCGTATCGAAAAGCTCTTCAAGGAACAGGAGCCGTATTGTTGAACCACTCGAAAGCTAATGCGCATACGAAAGAGTAAAATTTTTCATACAAATACATACATACATATAATCACGTCTTTATCCCTAATGGGGTAGGCAGAGCGTTAACAATCTAAGCAAAGGTCGTTCCGCCACGTCTGACAAGTTTTGAGGATTATTACAGATGATCATGACGTATATTGATTTAGTGACAGGTTGTCAGCCCATCGCCTAAAATTGCAGTATACTATAACCATCGAATCCATTAGCTGGTTTTTACAGCATGATCTGGAGGTGATGCAGCTGGCACATTCTATGTTTTTCCATCACTCCCAGTCCAGCATGGAAGAAACATTCATACAAATTGACATGCGAAAATTGCGTTTGCGTATGCGAATTCGATTCGAATCATTCAAAAATACGACTCCAGACGGACAAACATACTGTTTGCTTTACGTATCTTGTTTGCAGGCCCGAGTGGCTTCACCTTCAAAATGATATATATCTTGAAAAATAATAATATATCTAGGATACTATATTTTTATTCTTCCATGCTGGCCTGGGAGCGAGAGAAAAACATAGAATGTGCCAGTTGCATTTCCTCCCGGGCATGCTGTAAAAACCAGCTAAGGGATCGAGGGTTTCAGTATATTGTAATTTAGTCGATGGGCTGACAACCTGTCACTAAGCAATATACCTACAAATCTATCTTTAATAACCCTCAAAGCTTTGTCACACGTGGCGAGGCGACGAGTCGAGTGGCCTTTCTTTAGGTCGTTTACGCTCTGCCTACCCCATTAGGGATAAAGGCGTGACCATATGTATGTATGTACTATATTTTCATACATACATATAAGCCTTTATCCCTAATGGGGTAGGTAGGGTGTAAACGACCTAAAGAAAAGGTCGTTCCGCCACGTCTGACAAAGTTTTGAGATAGATTTGTAGGTATACAATTGCAATTTAGGCAATGTGCTGACCTGTCACTACAGCAAGTGACAGGTCACTATAGTGAAACCTTTGGATCCCTTAGTTGGTTTTTACAGCATGCCCGGGAGGAAATGCAGCTGGCACATTCTATGTTTTGCTCCCTGTCCAGCATGGAAGATATATATTTTGACGCCGGGTTAGAATAGTATCTGTTAGACTTAGGAAATAAATCCGATGAAAATATAGTATTTATATCATATTTTAAGTCTGAATGATCGTCCTTTTCTAATAAAAGTCAACTGCCTCCGTGGTCTAGTGGCTAGTGCCATAGACTCCCGATCCGGAGGTCCTGGGTTCGATTCGCAGGGGGAAACCACAAAGTTGATATTTGAGAATTTATCACTTTGTGAATTTTTCCCCAGTTTGGGTAGGACATTGCAGGCTGAATCACCTGATTGTCCGAAAAGAAAAAGATTTCATGCTTCAGAGGGCACGTGAAGCCGTCGGTCCCGGTCGCTGTCTTTGATAGTGGTCGTTACACAAAACCATGCCTGATAGTTGTGCTACTAGGCGGTTTAAAAACTCGGACACCAGGGTTCATCGGGTCCATAGACTCGATACCCACTCGACAGAAGAAGAATAAAAGTGGATTTTTATAATATTTAATTTTCCAATTCAGAAGATGATCTTCGTCATATTTTCCTCTATATTGATGCCATATTTATTTGGATCATTTATATTTATATCATTTATATTTCTTCCATGCTGGACTGGGAGCGACAGAAGAACGTAGAATGTGCCAGCTGCATCTCCTCCCGGGCATGCTGTAAAAACCAGCTAAGGGATTCGAGGGTATATTGTAATTTAGGCGATATCCAGTTCTATCTTGAACAACCCTGAAAACTTGTCAGACGTGGCGGAACGACCTTTGTTTGGGTTGTTCACGCTCTGCCTACCCCATTAGGGATACAGGCGTGATAGTATGTATGTATGTATGTATAATTTATTATGAAGGTAAGATTTAAAATAAAAGCGTAATAAAATAAGTACTTACCTGCCCATGTTATTCTAATTTTGTCAGACGCGGCGAAAGCGCCTTTTACGAGGCGTTTAACGCTCTGCCTACCCCGTAAGGGATAAAGGCGTGATTTTATGTATGTATGTATGTATGTTATTCTAATAAATCATACTCTGACAAAATTGCTCACATTAATCTAATATCATGCTCATATATGCTGATACTTTATTATATCGAAAATTATAGTTAATTGCTTGAAAAATTGCCTACGGGTGGTATTTTAAATTTACAATTAGATTAGATGATTTATGTAAAATTAAAAACAAAATAATAAAAACGTGCTCAAAATCTCAAATTCGGCACCTACACAAAAATATGATACATACATACATATGATCACGCCTTTATCCCTAATGGGGAAGGCAGAGCGTAAACGACCTAAACAAAGGTCGTTCCACGACTGACGAATTTCTGAGGGTTATTTAAGATATATTTGTACGTATATTGCTGTAGTGACAGGTTGTCAGCCCATCGCCTAAATTACAATATACTGAAAGCCTCAGATCCCTTAGCTGTTTATTACAGCATGCTCGGAAGGAAATGCAGCTAGCACATTTTATGTTTTTCTCTCACTCCTAGTCTAGCATGGAAGAAAAAATCTGATAGGCCGAAAATATTTAAATCCAACATTTTAAAATCAAAGTGTAATTCAAAAATGGAACTCAACGTAAAGTTTTTAAAAAGCCATTCTATAGAAACAGCCAGTGTTACCTGCGCATGCGCTCGAGTAAAATGTCAAGGCTAAGAACTGGTTGTGATGTTCTTTCGCCATGGGCCATGGCTTCTTGCCACGGACGTCTTATTGTCTACATACCGGCGGTAAATTACAGGAAATGAATACCTGTAAATGCCAGACCGAATTATCATCACGATAAACGAGTCTTTGATACATGATGTGGAATTATAAAAGAGTTCTGTGGTGATGTTTTGTTGTATTTGTCTCAACCTATACAAGTGGACTTTTAATTTTGAATTGAAACTTGGTGTTTCAAAAGCTTTAATTACAGGGACGGTGGTCGCGACAGAATAAGGCTCGTATTTAGGAAGCGATATCAAACTTGAGACAAATATTAAGTATGGATTTGACAGGCCAGTTTGAACTGAAATGACATTCCTCATACGAACTCAAACTCGCTGCCACTCATGAGAGCTGATTATAAATACGGCCCTAAGATGCCGAATCGGAATCTATGCTTAGATCTCTATAGCATTTCCATTTCAGTTATAAAGGTAAACAAGCTTTTCTTGCCTTTTAATCAAAATCTTGTTTCTAAAATAAGTTTTAATTATCAGATACGACAACGTAATGAAATAGTAGTTTTAGTGATTTAACTAATATGCCAACATGTATCATTTATTTTAGAATTGTGTTTATGAATAAAAAGACATGAAATTTTGTTCATCTTTATTTTAAAACTCAGTTGGAAATACTATAGACCACAAAAGCTAAGACCGCTAAAACAAAAGTCTGAACATAGATCTTTTAAAACACAATAAATTCATCTCTACTCCCTCTGTACCTTACTACAAACAACTAGTTCGTCTTTGGCCTGAAATTTTATGAGATTTTTAACGGCTGCCATGTTTAAACATGGTAGAAGCGGCGTGCGTGTGCGCATCAAAGCGACCGGATGTAGGCGGTAGAAGCTGGAGCGGGTCTTACTAGTGCTATTTAATTACTGGCTAGATTTTGACTGATCTAAAAAGATCAAGGATTTAAAAGAAATATCGAAAAAAATGTATATGAACTAATTTTAGTGTTGGAAAGGGACGGATGACATTACTTTAATTTTTGTGATATATAAATATTTTTGTGCCGATTAAGTAGATTTAGAAATTAAAAATAAAGTCCGACTTCTTGTATCCAACAAACTTTTAAAACTTTCTATATTTGTAACTAAAAGAAGTAATAATGATATTGTTTACTTTGAATTACTACATAGTATAAAACAAAGTCGCTTTCTCTGTCCCTATATCCTATGTATGCATAAATCTAAAACTACGCAACGGATATTGATGCGGTTTCTTTTAATGGATAGAGTGATTCAAGAGGAAAGTTTATATGTATAATACATGCATAATATTATATTAAACACTGATAATTACCGTGCGAAGCCGGGGCGGGTCGCTAGTTAAGTAATAATACAGCAATTTACTCCTATAGAAAGATAGAGATAGAAATATTCTATTTCATTTTATTTCTCCCTAATGACTGTTTAACAGAATACAACAGAAACACAAAGCCATTTACCGAAGTCATAAAATGTTTATGGAAAACAACAGAATAACCCTTTAGGAAAACAATTAAATTATATGACTATAAATTGTTCTATTTACAAACTAATATCAGATACGACAACATAATGAAATAGTAGTTTTAGTGATTTAACTAATTTGCCACCACATATAATTTATTTTTCAAATGTGGTTTTGAATAAAAAGACATGAAACTTTGTTCATTTGTATTCTAAAACTCAGTTGGAAATACTATAGACCACAAAAGCTAAGACCGCTCAAACAAAAGTTTGAACATAGATCTTTTAAAACACAATAAATTCATTTCTACCCCTCTGTACCTTACTACAAACAGCTAGTTCGTCTTTGGCCTGAAATTTTATGAGATTTTTAACGGCTGCCATGTTTAAACATGGTAGAAGCGGCATGCGTGTGCGCATCAAAGCGGCCGGATGTAGGCGGTAGAAGCTGGAGCGGGTCTTACTGCTATTGCTTAGTGCTATTTAATTACTGGCTAGATTTTGTCTGACCTGAAAAGATCAAGGATTTAAAAGAAATATCGAAAAAAAATGTATATGAACTAATTTTAGTGTTGGAAAGGGACGGATGACATTACTTTAATTTTTGTGATATATATAAATATTTTTGTGCCGATTAAGTAGATTTAGAAATTAAAAATAAAGTCCGACTTCTTGGATCCAACAAACTTTTAAAACTTTCTATATTTGTAACTAAAAGAAGTAATAATGATATTGTTTACTTTGAATTACTACATAGTATAAAACAAAGTCGTTTTCTCTGTCCCTATATCCCTATGTATGCATAAATCTTTAAAACTACGCAACGGATATTGATGCGGTTTCTTTTAATGGATAGAGTGATTCAAGAGGAAAGTTTATATGTATAATACATGCATAATATATTAAACACTGATAATTTTCGTGCGAAGCCGGGACGGGTCGCTAGTTAAGTAATAATACAGCAATTTACTCCTATAGAAAGATAGAGATAGAAATATTCTATTTCATTTTATTTCTCCCTAATGACTGTTTAACAGAATACAACAGAAACACAAAGCCATTTACCGAAGTCATAAAATGTTTATGGAAAACAACAGAATAACCCTTTAGGAAAACAATTAAATTATATGACTATAAATTGTTCTATTTACAAACTTGCAATGGGTTATATAAAATCACGCTTGTAAGTGACACAGGGTAGATAGGATTTAAAAGAAATACGTTAAGGTGTGAAACTGTGGTTCAAAATACAAGTTTATAACATTCTTACACCCTGTATTTCTTAGTGCGAAAGTTATTTTCTAATAAAGGTTTAAGGTTATGTATTATTTAATGAACCCGGGCTGAACAAAGAACAATTGTTTTCATTTTAATTGGTTTTCTACTGACATAACTAATAATAAGATAACTTTAAAGTTAACTTATTATTAGTTACTTAATAAGTTAACTTTTTCTTCCATGCTGGCCTGGGAGCGAGAGAAAAACATAGAATGTGCCAGCTGCATATCCTCCCGAGCATGCTGTAAAAACCAGCTAAGGGATCGGAGGGTTTCAGTATATTGTAATTTAGGCGATGGGCTGACAACCTGTCACTACAGCAATATACCTACAAATCTATCTTAAATAACTCTCAAAACATTGTCAGACGTGGCGAAACGACCTTTGTTTAGGTTGATTACGCTCTGCCTACCCCATTAGGGATAATAAGGCGTGATTATATGTATGTATGTAAGATAACTTTATGTATTTATTTTCTACCCAGGTACAAAACAGAATAGTAAACTTATACGGGGTGTAAGGGACAGCGTCCCGCTAACTGAGGAATTGCTCAGACAACGAAACTGGACAACTATTACCAGGTTTTTATTAAGGAAGTAAAAAAAAATGGATTTACATACAAATTGTCTGATCGAGGTGGTCATTTTGTACGGGAAGGTATTTTTTTTAAAGAATTTCCCGATTATAGTTGTTCAGTTTCGTTGACTGAGCAACCCCTATTAGTTTACGGGACGCTGTCCCTTACACCCAGTATTATAAATGCTATCAAAAATAAATTTGCTTTTAAAGCATATATAAATTTTTTGACATACCTTCCATCCATAGGTATTAATTCCTTTTAAAAATAAAAACAATGAAGTACCTATCTTAAAACATACAAACTTTAAATATAGTTAATTAAAATGCATAAAAAAGATAAGTATGCAGAATTTGACATTGGCCACCGAAGACATAAACTACAAAGTTAAAATCAGCTCAATTAATTAAGGCTCGTATATATAAAGCGATCTCAAGATTGAGAGCAATATTAAGTATGGATCTGATAGAACATATTGTACTGAAATGACATTCAAACTAGCTGTAACACTCAAAAGCTGTTTATCAATACAGGCCTAAGAGTCGATACCTACCGGACCTCAAGAAACATAATTATTATTCCGTATCTCATAATTTATTATACTATTGTTTATAAAGTATAAAGGTGAACTAATCAATCATTATTGTAATAAATTATAATATGCACTGATGGTCCGATCGGTAAAACAAGTATACAGGGTGTTAAGAAAAGGCAATGGAGATCGTTACGTAATCACTACATAGTATAAAACAAAGTCGCTTTCTCTGTCCCTATATCCCTATGTATGCATAAATCTTTAAAACTACGCAACAGATTTTGATGCGATTCTTTTAATGCATAGAGTGATTCAAGAGGAAGGTTTATATGTATAATACATGCATAATATAGTAGAGAAACACTGATGATTTCCTTGCGAAGCCGGGGCGGGTCGCTAGTTACTAAAAAGTGCAAGTGAGTCATCATCTCCCGCGCCTTATCCCGTCTCTCTCGGGGTCGGCTAGCTAATCTAGGTGATTGAACGAGGGTACTGGTTTTTACACAGAGCGACTGCCAAATGAGTGAATAACTGCCAAATTAGTGTTAAGAAAAGTTTGACTAAAAAGAAAAAGAGAGATTTAACTAAAATAGGAAGAAGAACACAACGAATACATAGAAGTACCAGATGAGCGTTTCAAGTAATTATTTAAGTACAGCAAGTTAGCGAACATAGAATGTGCCAGCTGCATTTCTTCCCGGGCATGCTGTAAAAACCAGCTAAGGGATCTGAGGGTTACTGTATATTGCAATTTAGGCGATGGGCTGACAACCTGTCACTACAGCAATAAACCTACAAATCTATCTTAAATAACCCTCAAAACTTTGCCAGACGTGGCAACACGACTTTTGTTTAGGTCGGAAACGCTATGCCTACCCCATTATGGATAAAGACATGATTATATGTTTGTATATCTTAAAATAAAACTAATGACTTCGTCTCTAATACCTCCTATACTACCTCCTAGGCTCGTATTTATAAAGCGATCTCAAGATTGAGAGTTCTTTTGTCCTAAAATGATATTTCTGATACGGGCTCAAACTAGCTGTCAGTCTCAAATGCTGTTTATAATTACGGGTCTTAGACGACTACAGTGAGGAGCAAACCCATTAGAATATAACTAGCGACCCGCCCCGGTTTCGCACGGAAATCATCAGTGTTTGTCTACTATATTCTGTATGTATTATACATATTAACCTTTCTCTTGAACCACTCTATCCATTAAAATAAACCGCATAAAAATCCGTTGCGTAGTTTTAAAAATCTAAGCATACAAAGTCATATAGGGACAGAGAAAGCGACTTTGTTTTATACTATGTAGTGATAATTACGGGCCTTAGACGACTACAGTGAAGAGCAAACCCAATTTAAAAAATAGAATATATTATGCTCTTTTTTTAAGATTGCACACATCCTACAATGGTTCTTTGTTACACTCTGAATAACCAGTTGTCTTAATACCTTAATGAACTTTGCCTTAGGGGTTTTGTTCAGTCTTGCAAAGAAAATGGAGGAGTATTTTTGCATAAAGCATTTTTCCCACGCAATTCCGAACAAAATACGTATTTAACCTAAGCTAAGGGTAAAAACAGCGTTTGACAGTAAGTGCCTATAAACACTGCTCTGGGTTTTTGTAGACCCATTTATATCGCTGAGTAAACGATTTGAACTTAAATAAACGATCTTATATCAAGACAATCTATCGTGAGCATATAAAGATGAGGTTTATGAAGCAAAAGGATTTGCAGAAAAAATATAGAAATAACTTAAGTTTTAGGTTTTGGCATTATAATATCAGAAAGTGCAGATTATTAATTTGCCTATTTTTGGCTTTTCCATACAAAATGTTCACCTCGATCGACAAATTGTATGGAAAAGCTTAATTTGTTTAACAAATCTTGAAAAAAAAAAACCTGCTGATAGTTGTTCAGTGTCGTCGACTGACCAACCCCTATCAGTTTGCGGGACGCTGTCCCTTACACTTGGCAGAAAGTTAGCATGATACCACGATTGAACCTTACAGAAAAATAATTTTAAATCTAAGGCGGAAATCACGTCAAAAGTATTTGTAGAAAAACGACTAAAGCGTGACGAACATACTTAAAGGTTAATTTTATCAAACTTGAGATAAAAATAGGGTCATAATCTTGTTAAGTGGGTATGAACAAAGCATTAAGAGGTTTCCCTAGGCTGCCATTTGTTATCCAAAGTAAAATTTCCTTTATAAATTCCGTTGACATTCTAAAATTTCATCGTCGTTCCAATAAAACCTTCGATTCCTTGTCTTATTAAGAAGATGATCTCATCAGGCCTCACCAGGAACCCATGATTAATGTGTCCGTCTTCGTTTATAAATTACACCGCATTGCCATGGTGACCATAATGGCAGGCCAGGCTAAAAGCACTTACGTAGATGACTTCATCTCTAGGACTTGACCACTTTTGATGGTGATTGTTGGTGGAGATACTGAAGTAAATGAGACGTTTTGTTTCATTTCTTTTAATCGAAGATCTTGTTTCTAAATTAAGTTTTAGCTATTAAATATCATCATCATCATTGGCCACGACATCTTGTTCAGATGAATGTTGCAGCGTCAACTAAAAACAAGCTATTAAATATAACCACACAATAAAGTAGTAATTTTATTCATTTAACTAATTTGCCAACACATATTATTTATTTTTGAAATGTGTTTTTGAATAAAACGACATGAAACTTTGCTTACCTTTAATCTAAATCTGATTTGAATATAGTATAGTCGTAAGATTTAATAATAACATTTTGTCTTGTCTTGAGCTGGTGGCACCTTTCCTAGGTGGTGTACCTTAGTCGAACGAATACTAAATATTTTTATTTTTATTTGATTAAAAAATCTTGCAGCAATCGGCCCTTCTTCGTCTCTAATGTTAGTAATGTCTCTATAGAGCAATCAACAGTCCCGCAATTAAATATAATGGCCGATTGGTTATAACAGTTCTAGAGCTGAGATTCCATTCCATTCAAATCTGATAGAAATATAATTTGAACTTTTATTTTTATTCTCGGATTTTTATTTTATATCCCGAGTGAAGGAGTATCATCTCACTACAGCACAGAGTATAATAATACTTAATTAGTACAAGACAACACCGTTCACCTGCAATACTTTAAAGTGTGTAAATTTTAGTTCAGGAACAGAATTATAGATGGCGCTTACAAGTAGCATCTACTCATTATTTTATTTATAAGGACTATTTAGACCGTATGTGCAGTTTTTACACTATTAAGCTAACTGTTTAGCTAGATATCTCAGATTAGCAGATCGCCCGCTGAGTTTAAATAGTTGTTCGATGTAAATGTTCTCTTAAGCTCATGCTAATTGAAAGCGCTATTCGTCATTGTTTTTCTAACTCTATTTATTCTTCTCATTTAAAACAAGATAAACGATAGAAAGTTTATTTTATTTATCACCATTCTAGTAAAGCAAGGGTATGTAGTACTATTATATATTCTGTGGCAAGGGTCAAGCAAGAGAGAAACCTTTCGTCTGAAAGGATATTCTAAATTCTAATCATTTGGTTTTATAATGTGAAGAATGATGGGATAAAAATATAAACTCTATCTACAGGTCCGAATATTTGAAACTAAAAGAATAACAACAGCACTGAGCAGACCACTCCAGATATACGACCCACTCGTATTATGAATTGTTTAGATTGCATAAAAATAGTCGCACAAAAAATGCTATGAATGCTGTATTTTATTATCTATCTGACCGTCTGATTTGCATTACCAGCCAGTGCCAAATAAAAAAATAAAAAAAAAACGTCGAAATGGCGGAATACCATTAAATGCACAGATAAAAAAGACAAAGTCAAGAGACCTACATAAATCCAACCATTAAAGCGGTTAGAATGAAACCTTCGTCCCTAACTTTATGATACGTGGAGGAAATAAAAATTCTAAGCTACGACCATGTACTTTTAGTTTTTACATTTATTTTTATGACTCAATGTCGCTGGGGTCACACAACGCATAATATGACGATGGCATAAAAAGGTAGGTAATTTAAAAGTTTTCAAGTATACCATAGAATAGAGGTACAATAATGGTAGAGACATACGAAACCACTTACATACATAAAATCGAATTAAATTACCTATAAACCACATCAACCATGGAATTAAATTAACGAACAACTAAAGCGAATTGCCTATATTATGCGCTTGCATATACTTATAGGTCGAAGCAAGGTAAATTGAAATAGGTAAATACTCGGTAAATACGCTGTCGGCATGAAAGAGATAACTTTTTATATGTAAAATAGTAAAGGTACGAATAACATTTGCAAGGCTCGTATTTGTAAACTTATCTTAAGATTGAGAGCAATATTAAGTATGAATTTGACAAGCCAGTTTGTACTGAAATTACATTTCTGATACGAACTCAAACCGGCTATCAATCGGTGCGGATTATAAACACTTATGGCCCAAGAGAAGAATATTAAGAACGAAAACCAACAAATATTTTGTACACATTTCATTGCGATCTGCAGAACGTCAAATAAAATAAACGTCCGCAGATTTTACGAGAACCTCAAATTTATTCTCGATTTTATGGGACTGTTAACGCCATCTGTTGAGTGCCTCCGCGTAAATCAATGTCAATGAAAGTCACTCGTTCAATGTCCTACAGTTGTACACAATTTGTGTTGGTTGTGTGTACAATATTTTTCAGTTTTGAATAGGCAGGTTAATAAATTAAATATAGACTAGCGTTAATTTTTAACAACACAATTTCCTGTCGAAAGGTTATTGGTCTCATGATGAAAATTATGATGTCATAGCTAATGGAAATAGGAAAAAAACATAGCTTTACTTAATTTGTATTTACATAATTAATTACTTATATTGCTACCACATTGTAAATAGTGCACAAAGTTTTGTAAATTGTAACACATGCGGTTTAATAAACAGGTAGGTAATTCTTACTAAGTGAATAAACACATTCGTTGTCAATATTGTAAATAAATAAACATCGCATTGTAAGAAAATTCAAGGGAAATACGTAACAAAAACATAACCTTAGCGAATAAAACCACATAGCGAGTCGAATCGCTTTTACGTTGCGTTGCTGTTGTTATGTTGTCGTGAACTCTAGTTGCCAGTCAAGAACGTTCGTTTACCGCGCGCGTCACAACTGCGTACTACGGCCCCCTCGCGGTCAATGTCGGCATTACACGGCCGCGCGAGTAACTCACTAGTTCAGGCCGTTGATAACAGATGGCGCTACTAGTAGCTCACTTGCCGTAGCAGTTGACGCAAACAGACGCTACGTGGCGTGGCTCTACATTAGTGTTTGTTTATTTTATATCTGTGTCGTTAACCTACTTTATTTTGGTTGATAGTGGAATTAATTTTAACTGTAATGATTTCACACGTAATATAACGTGTTATGATTTGTTTTGGACCGATATAGGTATTTAGGACTAGGTCTACTTACAATGTCATATATTATAGACAAACTGTGGTAAACTTAGGAATTTAAAACTGAAATCTCTTCAAACTTTACGATGATACAAACCTTGTTCTGTTGCAATGCTAAAGCCTACAGAAATAAATTGTAAGCCAACCTCTAAGCAAAACGAAGCATGCAAGCTAACCCCACTTCGGCCTAAATTCGCCGGCCAAACTAACATTTTGTGCAGTCGTAAATGCCAGCAATATTTATTATACTTTCGGCAGTTCCTCAATAAGCATTTTACAATGTAGAAAACCGGGTTGTGCCAAGTATTCTAAACAGATACGTATTTAGAACACGGTTTTCGCATCTACAAATGATAATATTTAGTATTTTCTGAGCTCGATAAAATCTGTTCAGTCATTTGAGCGTGTAGTGTATGGTAGAGTAATAAGAATTAGAGTTTACCTTTTTTAATTTTACTTTCTTGCTTTTCTTTTTTCATTTATGCCCAGAAATAATTACCCGGTGAAAATTGTTCAGTTTTGTTGACTGAGCTGAACTGAACTCTATCAATTTGTGGAACGCTGTCCCTTACACCCGGTATTTTCTGTGATTGTGATTATGGTATCGTTTTTTTTTCTTCGATATTTACATATTTCATGATCGTGCTTGATTGTCAATAAATTTAATTGCTTTAGACAAGAAAGTCATGAGCGTTCGTGTCGATCATGCAGATCCTGAAGCCAGTGTGAGAATCGCCTTAGGAATAAAGAAGCTGTCTTTTTTATAGTTTTATTCGTCAGCAATATTTCTAAATCCTCTCCTGCCTGCCAAGCGAGACAAACTGCATCCCAGGGTTAGACCTAACCTAAATTAGCACCATTTGAAAGTGATCTCACTGGCCAGGCCATTACTCATCGGTTGCTGCTCTGAGTCCAGACGGCCTTTTCAATTATGGGTCCGCAAAAGTCGGTCTGTAAAGAGCTTAATTTGCCCTGTAGTTTGACTCTAAAACTATTCGGGGAAAAGTAAGCTGCAGGATAGACGTTTTATCTTGACGACTTTTAGGAATACCGGACTATAAGGGTAGAGACTGATTTTGTCTCTGTTAAATTTTATATTAGAAGTAACTTTTCTGGGTGTACCTATTACATATACAAATGACCTATAAATAATATGTAACCTGATATTTAAAATATAACATTATTTAACCTAAATAGAATCGTAAAAGGAAATATTACCAATTTAACGTCAAATTGAGGTCAATCTTCTACTTAAAATTATTTTGATTCCAGTTCAAATTGATGTTGATGGTTTTGCATTTTGATGTCTTTTTTGTTTTCTTTTTCTACAAACCTATGTTCATTAGGAAATCTAAGTATAGCAGGTATCAAAGCATACCTTCTGGTGATGGATTGTACTTGATCATTCAAAGTAACGGACAGGAATTCGGTCCGGTCCCTTACATTTCAGATAATGCCGTTTGCAAATTGGAATTCCAGCCTGTATGGGAATTCCAATAGTTTTGGAATTAACGGACATAGTTTCCAGAGATAGACGACGTCATATTTCCTGGCGAAGGATATTCAAGGACAGTATTCAAAAAACGAGTAAAAGAGTACTATCTTTCTCTTCCAAATTAATTTGTTATTGTAATTTTTTATTTATTTATATGTTTAACTGCCTCCGTGGTCTAGTGGCTAGTGCCATGGACTCCTGATCCGGAGGTCCTGGGTTCGATTCCCAGGGGGGAAACACAAAGTTAATATTTGAGAATTTATCACTTTGTGAATTTTTCCCCGTTTGGTTAGGACATTGCAGGCTGAATCACCTGATTGTCCGGAAAAGAAAAATATTTCGTGCTTCGGAGGGCACGTTAAGCCGTCGGTCCCGGTCGCTGTTTGATAGTGGTCGTTACTCAAACCATGTCAGAGGCCTGATAGTTGTACTAATAGGCGGTTTAAAAACTCTGACACCAGGGTTCATCGGGTCGATAGACTCGATACCCTCTCGACAGAGAGAGAGACTACGAGTATATGTATTTATTTATTATTTATGTAGTTTTATGTATTATTATATGTATTTATTGTATTTTATGATAGTAGGGTTTGAATTGTTCACGCCATATCTGCCTCACTTATGCACTCTCACTACCGTAGGTCAGCTGGAAGAGATTTCTTTTTAGAGATAAGCTGTACCTGTTGCGCTATTGTTTTTTATGTTTGTGTCCTCTGTATGTTCATGTGTGTGTAACAAATTGTTAAATAATAATAATAATGTGTTGATTTCCTTATGACTTGTAATATCATTTTGTGTATCTTCTTAGACAAGATTTCCACGTGATTCAAAAAGGAAAAGTTGCTTTAAAGTGACCAGTTTCTAAAAGTATCAAATCAAACTTCAGGAAATGAGAGCTACAGTATGGAACTACTGATAGCTTAGGAGTTAGGGCGCAGCTCTCAATAGGTAAGTTTAGATTTCATTTGCTATGTGTCTGATTTTACTCGATATAGAGTCGACGATAGACGACACAATTATGTACAAGACGACAGCAAGTTTAACTAGATGTCGTCTTGTACATAATTGTAATGAGTTTTTACGCAGTTCAGGTAGGAAATTGCAATGAAAAAGGATTCCGTGCTTCGGAGGCCACGTTAAGCCGTCGGCCCCAGTCGCTGTCTGTGATAGTGGTCGTTACTCAAAACCATGCCAGGCCTAATAGCTGTGCTACTAAGCGTTTTGAAACTCTGACATTAGGGTTCATCGGGTCGTTGTACGACTTGAGAATCCATTCGTTAAGAAGAAGAATTATAATAATTCCCAAATCACAGAAATTCACTACAAACAAGGAGCAAAGATCATAAAGCCTCAACCACAATGCAGCAGTGAAATCGCAGAGAAAGTGTCGCGGTTAGCTCCCCCGCCCCCTCATTTAATGTAGGCATCAGCAATAACCTGCATAGTTCTAAGCAAGCCAGTGATTATGGCTTTCTCGTTGCAGCGTTGAAATTTATGCAATAGGTACGTAGTTTTTGTGAGAGACTTGCGTTTTCTTTTAGCCGGATCTTTGAAGAAACAGCGAAGCTGCTAGGAATCATGATTGAACTAAGGTTCTTTACGAACTACAGGGTTTAGCTTCATCAACATGTGTCTCCCCCCCTAGCCTGATCCCGCATCTCACGGGGTCGGCTTTCTAATCTAGGTGATTGAACGAGGGTACTGGTTTTTACACATAGCGACTGCCATCTGACCTCCGCAACCCAGAAGGGAAACCAGACCCAATCCTAGATTAGGTCAGAGTTTTCAAGCTGCCAATGGTTAGCACTGGCCTCTGATATGGCTTAACGACTAATATCTACGGTATTATACGATATTAACCGCGACCAACGGCTTAAAGTGCCTTCCGAAGCACAGAAAAAGCGCCGAATAAACGTACATATGAAATTCGAAAACCGAAAAACGCATTGGTACGTGGTGGAATTCGAACCACGACCTCCTGCAGAGAAGGCAGCGGTCCTATCCACAACACCATCGGGCTTTATCAAAATGTGTGTGATATGAAAATCCACAAATATTTCATTAATTCTATGATAGATTAAGATTTGTATTTTAAAGATTGGTTGGTACGTTAGCACTCCTACATATAGAAATAAACACATACACACTATACCTAAAATTAGACATTTATCCGAACAATCTACACCAGCACCTCCCTTGCTAATTCACCGTGAAATACATCATTATTGTAGGTGACTAATTACACGAGCTTCATTGTTGCGATAGTTGCGATTGTTCGCGAGTTCCGCTCCGTCGCCCGACAGAGGGCGCGCCGCCGATTGTGTCTGGGGTGACCTTTACTGCAGTTTTATTTTTATTTTATGGTTGCAGTGCTATATACAATTAAATAAGGTTGTGTACGGGTAAAATTTAAATTAAGGCTGTGAGTTGAGGTAATATTAAAATAATGGTAACTTGATGGCTACGTAGTTTTATTTTAGACATTAACATCAGCCACAACAGTCCACTGCCGGACATGGGACTCCCCAAAATTGGGGGTATATACCAGTGGCGAGGGGTGCAATTTTATCAAGAGTAAACCAAAACAAAAAAAAAACATTCAAGTACTTTACAGTTTCGACGTAATTCCAGATTTGGTGGAGGTGGAATTCTTGAAAGGGAAACCGATGGGTATCGGCTTGTATTGACCCTTCGCCACTGGTATATACCATACTCACCACGCTGGGCAGGCGGGTTTGGTGAGCGCAGTAGAAGTTTTCCATTCACAGGGAACGCTGGTGCCCATTTCCTGGATTTATCCCTTAGTCGCCTTTTACGGCCCAGCACCCACGGGAATTTTAGACATAATCTAGCTCAACTTAACCAGCTACATAAAACATATTTTTTTTATACGTAGCTGGAAAATGGCGCGAATGAATTGCAACTTGTAACTGAAGTGCGCATAAAGGTCGTTACACACAATGACGGGTGCGTCGCAGCGGCGCGCCCTCTAGCCCTCGGCGCGGGCGGACAAAGCAATCCATGTAATTACAGTCACCTCTGTTGGTACTATAAATCACGTGAGGTGTAGTTAGTGACTTCTTTAGAGGTACATTGGTACCGTCGCAACATGTCCCTTTCGCAAAATTTACCTTTCTAATAAAGTCCCTTTTGCACAATGCCCAATACCAATTCATCTGGTATGAGTTTTACGTTACAAATTTCAGTCAGGTTTTTTGAACTAGGTTACATTCTTCTACCTACTTTTGTCAGTGGACGAAGTCCAAACCAATGAATGATTGTTGCCACCCCAGTGGTACAAAAGGACCTTCGTGAGACTTCTCACTACGCTCCTGTTCTATGCCTTTCTCTTCGCATCACTTCAACTCAGCCCGAATGCTCGGCATAGACGGTGCGAGCATTCGAACCAAGTAATTCATAATGCATTTGTATTGAAAGGAGGGTTAGCCCTCGACGTTTCAATCCTATACGAGGATCTTCATCAGCGGAGAAGAAAGTCACACTCCACCGCCCGCCGCATTATTTCTTTTTGAGATTTTGCAATGAGATGATTTTAATCACTTTACATTCTCTCGAATCTATGCCATCTGGTCAGTCGTAGGAATGTTGTTGAGTAAATCAAAAACTTCAGTTTAATTTTATTACATATTTTTTTATCGTTCATTATCATCTTCCTAGCCTTTTTCTATCGGCTATCTAATTAAAGGGATTGAACAAGGGTATACGCGTTTTATACACAGAGCGACTGCAACCCAGAAGGAAAACCAGACCCAAACCTAGATTAGGTTTAAGCGATATGGAGCTAATACAGTTGAAGTTATTTATTCGCTCACCTGTCTATACGTATATTTAAAACTTTCCTGCATCATCAGCATCATCTTGCCGTATTTAAAAAAATACATACCTGAAACAAAAGATAAAACTTTAGTAGTATTATTGCATACTAAACAAAACAAACAGTACATTTTTATAACCTAACCACAGCTTTGCCCAAGAGAACTATTGTACTAAATCTGAGTACAGTCCACCAAGTCAAAACTTAGACGTAAAACTAACCACACGATAAAGTCTAGAGAGTTTCAAGGTAACAATAGAGTTGTAGTTTACCGTACAGGTACGAAACTACAAGACCAGTGTCCCAAAGGGTGTAGAGAAGCTAGAATTGATTCTATACAGTCACAGCAACTTCTAGTAGAATAGAATAACTCCCTCGACATTGACGATAGAATAGAATGTGTCCCTAGAGAGATTATTCTATTGTTACAGTCCATGTGTCTCTTCAAGGGCGGTATAAAGTGTATTCTTAAGTCCAAGATATTGTAAGTATTAACTATAAAGTAACAAGAGGATTGTGTGAGAAAAGGACGTATGCTCTGCAAATTATTACACTAGATATTAATCTAATATTAAACAAGAAAACTAAAGAGTATTTATTTAAAAAGATTAAAAAAACAAACGGTCCTAGATCTTTTACTGTTGATGATTTGGAAACAAAAATAAATCTAGGAAAGATCTAGATAAAGATTACCTATCATATTCTGCACTATTAGTCTTTCATAGGTGAGACTGAGGTCGACCACAAGTTCAAAGATTCTTGAACAAAGTCAAAAGATCTTTGAACTTGTGGTCGACCTCAGTCCAAACCAAAATCTTACGAACCAAGCCAGATGGACTAGAGAGCAATTTGTGTGAACTTACAAGGAAAATTAATTCCAAAATTACCGTGTATGTGTAACAAGGTTTTCGTAACCCCTGTCTGGTTGTTAACCTTCGAAAATTGCTGCTAAGAAATGATGGTTGTAAAGAGCTGGTAAAGTCTAGAGACTGCCTTGGAAAAGAGCAAAATCTAAACAAGATCTTAACACTGTTAATTAATCTGTTTGCTGTTCGATTCAATCTCTTGTTGGAATACTTAACACATATGAAAAAAATGTCAAATTCAAAAAAGACATCATTCAATCAAAAAATATAAGAGATACGAAAGACACAGGCAAGGAGGTAATAGTATATTAACTGGTATACAAGTATACTGCCAAAAAGTAGTTTCAATCATATATTTGCTAGCAAGCAATCCAATCAAAATAATCAACGTACCTATTGCGTATCTATTGCCCTTGTCTCGACCACAATCCAATTATCCAGTCGAACTAATTATTCTAGAATAACTTTGGACCGAGGCATAATAATTACACTTGGACTAAAAACAAAGACAAATTATAAATTGTAATTGTCAAAAAAAAATTAGACAACCAATTTAGGCCCATTTCGCATAATAATAAAGGAAATCAGTACTCTGAATTTTCCAGTTTCTGGAGAAGAGAAGTGTGAATAATTCCATTGCCCTTGCGGTAACATGGTCGCATCGAACTGATTAGTCCAGCAACTAGCATAGCCAATGCTCTTCGCTTCCTACTTCCAGCGTTAATCTGGATTTCAAGGATGGTGTTGCCAACGATGACAGGTGTTTGGTGTTTGACGAGATTAGGCAGCTGATTTGCTAACAGAGCTTCCCGAAGTGCGTTTATAGATCGTTAATCATTTTTTAGGCTGCCAAAAATAAATTTAATTGGGTCTAGTATTCTGTGTTAATTTTTAGCTTTAAGGGGCTCCCCTGGACTAAGTGGCGCCCTCAGCAGTCAGAAAATCATAATTCACTGCTAATAGAATCAATGGAAAATCCGGTAGATCAGACTGAGGTTAAAGCAAAAGGTTATTTAGAAGCATGCTTCCATGCTGGACTGGGAGCGAAAGAAAAACTTAGAATGTTTCAGCTGCATTTCCTCCCGGGCATGCTGTAAAAATCAGCTAAGGGATCCGAGGGTTTCTGTATATTGTAATTTAGGCGATGGGCTGACAACCTGTCACTACAGCAATATACTTACAAGTCTATCTTAAAAAAACCCTCAAAACTTTGTCAGACGTGGCGGAATGACCTTTCGTTTAGGTCGTATACGCTCTGCCTACCCCATCAGGGATAAAGGCGTGATTATATGTATGTATGTATGTTATTTAGAACATCATAAAATTGAACACTGAATTATTAATTTATAATGCTTAAAATAAATTTCACTACCTATACTTCAATCTGATCTACCGGATTTTCGATTAATTGCGTTTTCAGTGAGTAATGATTTTTTAACTGATGAGGGCGCTGGCGTGCACCGGGGATCCCCTTAAGCGACAGTTGCAATAAAATATTACGAGGATATTTTAGTAACAATATTAGAACAAAAATAATGTTCAAAAACGTAATTGCTATGTCAAAACAACATTTATGTCATAATAAAGAGCACTGTAATCTACAAAACGTCTCGTATATCTATATTTTTAGACACATGACCTGGCAACATTGCTGGTGCTGCCCTTTAAATTGGCTCGGCCTCGATTATACGTGGTCGTTAGTACTCTACTCAACCTTTATGGTCCGTTAAACTATTGTGAGAACGATGAGCTGAGCTGTGAGAAATTACTGAAAGCTTTTACGCTGACTAAGGAATGTGGAACGTAAAATTCAAGGTTAATTGCTCACTAGAGGACGTTCTGGAAAAATCTGCTGCGTTTATTGATTTAAATGAAGCTTTCGATTCCCTCTCGCACAATGAAAAACAATGTTTTGAGGAAAATACGAAATAATTAATAAACTTAATCAAAAACAGTAATGGCACAAACAATGCCAGTAAAATTAAATGAGGTTTGAATGTCTGAAAGTCTTAGAATATTGTTTGATAAAGAGCTGTAGCGCAGGGATGTTAGTTCATTCATTTAAGTTAAATTATTTTTATGTAATGTCTTATTAAGAGGGTATGTATGTTTATGTTTTCTCAAGACAACCTTATATTATTTTAAGTAACACATTTCTGTTGTTTAGGTTGTAGTAGTACACAAGCAATAAGTAAATTTATTTTAGTAAGTTTATATGAATATATCTTTGAGAACCAACTTTCAGCTTTCAATTGCCTATTAACTTAATATATATATGCGACCTTTATAATCTTTATTAAAAAAAATTCAGAATACGATATTAGCTATAAACTTTGATACATCATCTGAAACACTTTTATCTTCAAGATTTATGAAGAATATTCTAGCTAAATGTTCTCAGCAAGGCATTAATCTGCCCTTGGATGAAAGGACTCTTTAATATTCAAAGTGTGGTTTGTGCCTACACGCAAGATGGCCTTTTGAATTCAGGTAAATACATATTCAGTATCTAAGCCGTCGTCACTCAAGACACATGGAATCTTAATGAAGTCCTTAGCAAAGATTAGATTGCTCATCAGAGTTTCTAAAGTTTGCATTAAGTTGCAGTTTTCAAGACCGTAACTTTCTTTAATGGAGACTTTAAAGCTTTGAAAACTCAATACTGTCTCCTTGAATGAACTTCATGAGCAGTATTAAAGGAAATAGCAAGTCGTGGTGAGTACATCGTTTAGTGGCTGTGAATCGAACATTCTGGACGATGCTGCAAGCGCGAGCTGTGCCCTTGAATTCGGATGAGGTGTCTCATGTGTTATACATGCACGCCGGTCCAGATGCAATGTCGATAATTGATGTGGCTACCGACTTGATCAATGGCTTCGGCTTAGACTCGAATTTCTTTCCTACCCCATGATTCAAGGACTTGGCTAGGGAATTTATATATAAATCAACATTTTTACAACCATTTATTGATATCACATTACCGAAGAGTGGGTAGTTCAATGCCTAAAATTCAATTTCAAGTTTTGAAAGAGTCACTACCTCTAGCTTACTAGGTGCTAGAGTAACTACCAAACAAAAGAAAAGTATATTCGAATTCACAGTTTTAATTAAGGTAACTACGCTTATGAGCCAATAGATGAGATTTTATGTAAATCTGGCTGAGTCAAAGCTGGTGGAATTACATTATAGTCGAATAATTTGACTCTCAACGTCAAGATGCCCTTCCTTAGTTGTAAGATCCAGACTAAATGAAATACAGATGAATCACAAATCACACCGGATGTTTGGCACTTAGTTATCATAACTACGTACGTACACTGGGTTTACCCTATCTCCTTTGAATAGATGAATAAATTTTCTCCCAAAACAATTGGTATTGAAGAAAGTCTGCTCGTTTCTTGCATTTTTCAAGATCATTGTGTTCATTTTCACATTTATACATATTTTGGAGACTTTTGCGTCTCATAAATAACAAACTGGCAATTCATGACAATCTTACATTGTCATCGCCATTGTAAAAGGCATTTTTAAATTTATTCTTGCCACATTCTTTCAGCACAACATTTATTTCAAATGTACGCATGTATGTTGCCAAATAAGAGTACGGGAAAATCTAAGCGATTTTTAACGAGCATGGAGGAGCGAATGTGCTGTGTATACGTAGATGATCTTCTGACAAAATAAAATACATTCATGTATTTTAAGATCGACTCGTCGTTGTTAAGAAAACTAGGTTTACGAAGGAACGCGTAATTTGAAATAAATCGGAATAGCCTAGAAACACGTACCTATTTATCAACCTCCCGTCGACCTAATTTCAGTATCCTACTAGCATCCTTTTCCCAGAGACATAGTATTAATAAATCCTACTGTGCCTGGAATCCTGCCGGGCCGTAAGGCAGGTCAGGACCTGGCTAAAAGTGGGGCATTGGGACGCGCCCTAGTTTCCCCTGGGATCGGGTGCTATACGACCTAAAATGTCAGCCTACTAGCATCCTTTTCCTAGAATCATAGGAGTCCCATTGCTATATCTCTCCTGCCGGGCGGTGGGGTAGGTCAGACCGCAGAAATAGGGCATTAGGCCGTGTCCTACTTTCTACCAGGGACAGCTAAGGGCGTGCGTGAGATGCGTCGGGTTCAGATTTAAATGGGCTATTACCCAGTTTTCAGTCATGTGAAAATGATTAACTCGCTGGGCGAAGCTCAAATGGAGCGGTGTATCGGGAATCGACGTCTCCTTGAAAGAATTCATCAGTTTTCGAATTCAGTTACTTTCGTTAGACGTTTAAAGTTTCAATAGTCTTTTTAAAACTTTCGCAATTGTCAACATTAGAATTTTAAAACGAAGTTACCGTGGTTTTCCATCTTTGTATGAGTGTCTGATGTTTCAATGCAGTTTCGTGATCACAGAAAACCACGGTTTTTTTTTCGTTTTTAAACATTCTAATAACGTTTAAAGTTTCTTATAAAGGTCTTTCAGAGTTAGGGCGCCATACGCTTGAATACTATTTGGTTTGAGGCTAAGTTTTTAGTAGGACCTATAGGATAATATTCATTACTTCCATGCTGGACTGGGGGCGAGAGAAAAACATAGAATGTGCCAGCTGCATCGCCTTCCGAGCATTCCGAGGGTTTCAGTATATTGTAATTTAGGCGATGGGCTGACAACCTGTCACTACAGCATTAAACCTACAAATCTATCTTAAATAACCCTTAAAAATTGTGTCAGTCGTGGCGGGATGACCTTTGTTTAGGTCGTTTACGCTCTGCCTATCCCATTAGGGATAAAGGCGTGCTGATATGTATAGAATAATAGCAATCTTTATTTTCCAGTTAAATGCAGGTAAAACAATTCCCCTCTAAGTACTTTATAAAGCGAGTACTGAAACTCTAATACAGTACATACTGCTGAGTAATTTCACGCACTGGTGGCTCCAAACAATGCTTTATTTCTATACTCTGAACGTGGTGCATATTGGACAATGTACCTTCAGAGTTGAACGAGTAATAAAGAGTAATGAAAACTATGTAGAAGGATTTGCGTTTGTAAATAATTGCATCAAAACATCGCTCCTTCGAGAAGACATCAACGTCAAAAGTTTTGAAAGAAGAGGGAACTGTAGAGTTATATTGCCATAGCATGGAGTAATATAAAATAGCCATAGTCAACAGATCGCAACTGCTGTAGCATTCAATGTTGCTTCACATATCTCTTGCTTTACAAGTGGCCATTGCTTCCCTAAAAGCTGGGTTGTTATAGGCCATGAAAACCCTAGGGCATTAACGACATTTGAAAAAAAGAACTGTAATTTCGCTGATTGGTAAAACTATATTTTAAAAAGTTAAAAGTGATTTTTTTTCTTCTATTCTAGGAATTGCATATTTAGGTATTCGATGTGAAATCGAATTTAAAACGCAATAGTGTTCGAATTTACGAAAAATAAAAATATTTCGAACCGGCCAGTATTGTTTTCGTAACGCGGTAAAAGAAAAAAAACATGGTAAATGAAATATATTTTTAATCTGACCTTTTTATAACCTCAAAATTAGTTTGTCGATTTATTAATCAGATTTGTATTACGAAACATCAAAATATTTAAACGATCTGTATGTTGTACAAAATGCCTACTGAGTATTTATTATAAGATACAGTTTCTTACGCGAATGAAGATGTTTTGTGATGGATGAAATCATTCATAGTGAGTTGGTTGGTTGGACTATTCGTATTTTTTTTTGATTTTTTGAACTTATCTTTCACTCGATATGTTAAGCATAGTAATAACCTCGGGTTTAAGCATCAATTGCGTACTTGTACGATTAGCCCTCGTATGCAATTGATGTATAGCGACCTGTGGTTACTAATGTACTACTATCGCATCTTGTTGCTATGACCTGTTGCAGCTGTTTTACTTAAATATAATAACACAAGCCAAGCTAATAAGAAACAACGATGTTCAGCGAAAACCTTAAAGTTCAATGATGCAGAGATTGCGCGCACGGATTCAGCTCACGAACCCACAATAGGCGGCGCGTGCGCAAACTACAGCACGTTCCTTAACACTAAAAGTTACAAGCAAAATTCGATGTAACTTGCGGAGCTAGTTAGCCATTATGATACCGAGAAATTAAAGTGGCTTACTGGGTAAGTAATGTACATCGAACTGTCCTTATAAAATGTTAGTAATGTTGTGTTTGTCCGTTTGCCCCTGATGTTACAAAGAATCTGAACGTCAGTGTACTCGAATGACGTCATGCAATGAATTGTCTGCGTGTATTGAAATTTGAACCGGGTTGAAAGAGATGGAATGACGTCAGAGTAAAGATATAATATTTGTTTGACATGGTTTCAAGATTTTCAAGCCCGTGTTCGGTCGAATACATTCAGGCAAGAGGGTT
Organism: Scrobipalpa costella; assembly: GCA_949820665.1. NCBI lineage: Eukaryota > Metazoa > Arthropoda > Insecta > Lepidoptera > Gelechiidae > Scrobipalpa > Scrobipalpa costella. The sequence continues at coordinate 4,535,411 of OX463306.1, forward strand.
TGATAGAAACATAAAGTGTTAGATCTTATTTTGTTTTTAGATAAATGACAATTTGTTCAAAAAAATACATTGTTCTGCGCCTACGCAAGAACGAGCTACTTCCGCCCGCTTGTCGGTAGGGCATGAAAATAAATTACTTTTTGGCACCCACACTTATTTGTTTGTGTCATGGCCTTTGTTTACATGATTACTGAATTTTTGACAACATTTTTCCTGATGAGTTTAAATGATACACGTCACAAGTGGTTTCCTCTGAAAACAGAAATAAATTGCTTCGATATTAAGACACTTGTTTAACAAATATTTTTAAATACAGAAAAAATATTAATTCTATACGCCCTCTACTCTGATGTTTTTAATTGGAGTATGAAAAGGGTTGTTACTTCCATGCTGGTCTGGGAGCGAGAGAAAAACATAGAATGTGCCAGCTGCATTTCCTCCCGGGCATGCTGTAAAATCCAGCTAAGGGATCCGAGGGTTTCAGTATATTGTAATTTAGGCGATGGGCTGACAACCTGTCACTACAGCAATATACCTAAAATTCTATCTTAAATAACCCTCAAACCTTTGTCAGACGTGGCGGGACGACCTTCGTTTGGGTCGTTTGCGCTCTGCCTACCCCATTAGGGATAAAGGCGTGATTATATGTATGTATGTATGTATGAAAAGGGTAAAGGCTGAAATTCAGTGCTACCACTGTTGCTTTGAGTAACATGGTAGCAAAATACTGAGACCTTCACCTTTTACTCTCAAACCGTAATATTGTGATTGTTCTTTAATGTGTTTTGTTTACTACAGTAACTAAAAAAAGAAAAAAAACGTGTGTGATTAATAAACATATTTTGAATTTGAATTTTATTTACAGACCAGCTGGCCAGGTTGAGAACATGGAAACGGTAGCTGTCTCATCGGCTACTACGAAATCCATTTAGATATATTTGGAAATTGTACTATGCAGGTTACTGTGAAAAATTCGAAATCGCGTTTCAGGATTTGTGTTTATTTTTAACTGACTCCGTGGTCTAGCAGCGGTTTGAGCCATGGGCTCTCGACCCGGAGATCCTGGATTCCCGGCAGAGGACAATGACTCTGTGTTGTTGTTTCTAGTTTGGTTAGGTTAGATCACCTGATTGTCTGAAAAGTAATATGATCCATGCTGTCGGATGGGCATGTAAATAGTCTTGTCTTGTATTTCTCTCTGATCGTGTCAGTCAGTCTGTCCCATCAGAATAAGAGATTGAGGGAATAGAGAGTGCACCTGTGTAGCGCAAACACTTGGACACTTAAAACTAGTCCGAACGCATCGGTCCGTCGTTTGTTGACCACTGTTTCGTCTTCATTTCGACTCATCCGGGGAGGATCACTCTGCGGAGATCATGCTTAACGGCTGCTCCTAAAGAGTTGGATTCCGATCCAAACAAGCTGAGCTCACAAGAGCGAAGCACTTGCAAATAAAGTTATTTGTTAATTTGAAAAGCGATAGCGGATGTCAATCGTCAATAAAGTAACTTTTGGTTGTAAAATCCTCGCATAAAGGGGATAAAACGTGTCACATATGTCAACCAATTCCCAATTCATCAATTCATGGAACCAATAGAAGGATAAAAGAGAAACTTTTTTGCTAAAGCTGAATTCCAAAATGAACGGATATTGGGAAAAATGTTACACTAAAAAAAGCTCCAGTGTTTGATGATTTACCTACCAGCGTTCTACCCGTAGATGTAATATCCGGTCTGAAATACAGGGCCTTAATTAAAAAGCGTAGTTCCTGGGTGGTAAATAAATTAGAAACATACATAAATAAAATCACGTCTTTAAGGGGTAGCCGGAGCGTAAAACGCCTCGAAAAAGTGCTTTCGCTTTAAATTCGAAACGTAGCTTAAAATTTTTATTAGAAAAATATTTTGGGCCTCAAGCTAAAGTGGATAGAGAAATAAAATACTTGTTGGACAATAAATTTAAATAAATCGACAAACAAACATACATATAATCACGCCTTTATCCCTAATGGGATAGGCAGATCGTAAATACTCAATCGCGACATCTAAAGCGTTTATGGCGTTTCATAAAAAGATCTGAAAGATGATTTCTTCCATGCAGGCCTAGGAGCGAGACAATAACATAGAATGTGCCGGGTGCATTTCCTCCCGGGCATGCTGTAAAAACCAGCGAAACGATCCGAAGGGTTTCTGTACATTGCAATTTAGGCGATAGGCTGACAACCTATCACTACAGCAATATACCTACAAATCTATCTTAAATAACCGTCAAGACTTTGTCAGACGTTGCGTAACAACCTTTGTTTAGGTCGTTTACGCTCTGCCTACCCTATTAGGGATAAAGGCGTGATTATGTGTATGTATGTAGAAAAAGATGTTGATTTGACCATAGATATAACTACGTTCACGACGACATAAAACAGAAATAGAAGATAAGTATCGGAGCTCTCTGTAACTTAAATAAATGAAAAGTAACTGAAGATAAATACATACATACATACATAAAATCACGCCTTTATCCCTTACGCGGTAGGCAGAGCGTAAAACGCCTCGTAACAGATGCTTTCGCCACGTCTGACAAAAATGGAGGGCAAATTTTAGATTGTAATGATTTGTATTGCTGTAGTGACAGGTTGTCAGCCCATCGCCTAAATTACAATACACTGTAACCCTCGAATCCCTTTTGCTGACTTCTACAGCATTCCCGGGAGGAAGGGCAGCTGGAACATTCTATGTTTTGCTATCTCTCCCAGTCCAGCATGGATGAAACATAAATAATTGTCCCAAAACCAATAAATAGTTTTGTAGTCGACCTAAGAAAAAACAAGATCAGACGGTGTGACGTCCGAACTAATACGAAGTGTAAGGGACAGCGTCCTGGAAACTGACAGCTGGGTTGTTCAGTCAACGAAACTAATCAATTATCAGTAAAAAAAAAATCAGGAAACAAAACAGAAAATACAAATTGGCAATTACAAATTGGGTTATATGGGACCATACAACATAACCAGCTCGATCAGACAATTTGTATGAAAAAGCCAATTTATATTTTCAATTCCTGAAAGAATTTCCTGGTGATAGTTGTTTAGTTTCGTTGACTGAGATACCCCTATCAGTTCGTGGGATGCTATCCTGACATACATACATATAATCACGCCTTTATCCCTAATGGGGTAGGCAATTAGACAACGTCATTCCGCCACGTCTGACAAAGTTTTGAGGGTTATTTAAGATATATTTTCAGGTATATTGTTGTAGGGACAGGTTATCAGCCCATCGCCTAAATTACAATACATTGTAACCTTCGAATCCCATAGCTGGATTTTACAGCATGCCTGGGAGGAAATGCAGCTGGCATGTTTTTCTCTCGCTGCCAGTCCTTACACCCGGTATAAAACTATTTCCGCCAATTGACATCACCATAAGGTATGATTTTTATCAAAGAAATCAAGTAAGTATTTTGCAGTGTCATATTAATAAACATACATACATATAACCACCCTTCATCCCTAATGGGATAGGCAGAGCGTATACGACCTAAACAAAAGTCGTTCCGCCACGTCTGACAAAGATTTGAGGGTTATTTAAGATAGATTTGTAGGTATAGTGACTTGACAGCCTATCGCCTAAATTACAATTTACTAAAGCTTCCGGATCCCTGAGCTGGTATTTACAGCATGCCCGGGAGGAAATGCAGCTGGCACATTCTATATTTTTGTCTCGCTCCCAGGCCACCATGGAAATCTATATAAATATGACGACCATAAATTTGATTATGGGAGGTCAAAGATATTTTAAAACTTAGATCTATTACTGATGCTCCTCAGGGAAAGTTTGTTATCTATGACCAATATGTACACTAGTTTAGATTATCGGTTACTAGTAAAAAGTCACGCTATATAGAAAGCGATGTCTTCGGAAGTTCATATCTTCACAAATCAGTAAATACGATTGTTGACTCTGTCTTCAAAACACTGCATCTCTTTGTAAAAAGTGGTCCATGTTCAGTGATTACTTAACAAACAGACAAACAGGGAGAAATACACACATACGAAAAAAAACTGAAAACCAATCGTAAAAATACTAAATACCAATGCTAAAAATACTGAAAACCAATGCTAAAAATACTGAAAACCATTGCAAAAAATACTGAAAACCAATAGAGGTCACGTGCCACTCGGCCGGCTCTCCAGTCCACTGCGTTCGCACCACGCCAATAACGCGGATTGTCACAATAATACGCAGTTTGGTGTCCATTCGATTATCACTCGAAATAAATTCAGGTACACGAAATACTGCATGCAAGGCAGAAAATTTCGACTTGTTCTAATAATTGCCATTTTAATAATGCATTAGACAATAAAAATAATGCGAAGGACTATAATGAACTTATTTTAGTGCTGCCTGTGAGAACACGTTTAAAAAAATTTCAAGGATTTTAAATAACATAAGTGATATCAAACCATTATCAAACCCTTTCGCATCATGATTAAAACCAATAATAAAATTTTGATACTTATGTTATTTGACAGAATTAAAATAAGTTGTTTATCTAGCATCCCCTTCTGTTCTCCCATGACAGAAACTAAGAAGGTTTAACTTCCAAGTAAAATTTTGCATGGTATGGCGTTTCATGTGGTGACTTTTATTACTAAATTTATGTAATTTTAGTTAGTTACGTCATATATCAAAAACGCAATCCAAAAAAAAGATTGGCGTGAGGTGGCGCAAGCTGTACAAGCTTGTTACAGAGGCCAAGATCCTGTTTAAATCGCTGAGCCACATGGCAAATAGGACGTGGCGAGGCGGAGGCGCGCCTAAGTAAGTCGTATGCCAACAGAATCAACACCACTGGTGTGTGATTGGAGTAATGTTGCGTGGATCCGCGGCGCAAGGTTGTTGGTGTCATGCGCACAATGTCATTGTGGTGTTACTAGGTGTATGTTGCATTGTTTCTATCTAATTTATTGTTGGGTTTGTGTGTTTATTGTAGAGCTGATCACCTGCTGAGTAATAGTGAAAACGTAAAAAAATGAATTTGTGGTCCATTCAAGTACTAAAAATAGGTCTGTTATCATACCAACTTTAAGGGCAGCGTCCCGCAAACTAATAGGGGTTGCTCAGTCAACGACACTGAATAACTTCCACCAGGAAATTCTTTCAGGAAGAGAAAAACAGAATTGGATGTTCCATACAAAATGTTCAGCTCGATTAGACAATTTGTATGGAAAAGCCAATTTCACTTCCTAAAAAAATGCTGATTGTTGTTCAGAGTCGTTGACTGAGCAATCCCTATCAGTTACGACTTTAGTAGATGCAAAATCTCACTTGTCTGTTAATTATGTAGGTGATTCAACCTGCATCATCTTTACCAAACTGGGAACAAGAGGGTTTCAAGAGAATATGAATTTTGTGTGTCCTTTGTTGGAATCAAACCTCATCATCTCCCTAGCCTTATCCCGTATCTCATGGAGTCGGCTTCCTAATCTAGGGGATTGAACGAGGGAACTGGTTTTTTTATTTGGTTTTACACAGAGCGACTGCCATCTGACCTCCGCAACCCAGAAGGGAAACCAGACCCAATCCTAGATTAGGTCAGTTTTCAAGCCGCCACTGCTTAGCACTGGCCTCTGATATGGCTTAACGACTAATATCTACGGTATTAAACGATATTAACCGGGACCAACGGTTTAACGTGCCTTTCGAAGCACGGAAAAAGCACCGAATAAACGTACATATGAAATTCGAAAACCGAAAAACACATTGGTACGTGGTGGGATTCGAACCACGACCTCCCGCTCAGGAGCCAGCGGCCTTATCCACTACACCATCGGGCTCTTCCCACTACACCATCGGGCTCTTCCCACCAAGTTGGAATCAAACCTACGATCTTGAATAATAAGATTCTGAGTCCAAGGTCCGAACTACTTAGGTAATTAGGTATAGTCACTTTCTTAACCTAAGTGAGGCCAGCCAACACAATATGCCCGTCATAATCATAGAGCAAAGAAATATTTGCATAACCTTAAACTAGAGCGCGCATGTGTTCTTTAGCGAGTGATTGCTTCACGTCTGCGCTTGCGCCACTCAGTTCACACGGGTTCAACTGCTTCGACAGGCCTTGGCCATATCCTAAGTCTTGTAATGCATTCACTTGTCACCAAATTCTTCTATCACGATCATTAGATTTGAGATTTTGATGATAGGTAGTGGACGAATTAGGTCAACCATTCTTTCATGCAATCATTCTGTGATGCAAAACAAGAGTGAATAGAACTCCTGCTCCAGCTGGTTACATTGTCGACTCTGTATTTTTTGTTAAAACTGGCGTCAAGAGTAATCCTATTAAAAAACAATCATTTACCGATGTTTTAATGTTTGATATCAATAACATCTTTATGAAGCGACTGCCTCTGTGGTCAAGTGGGCGAGACATGGGCTTACGATCCGCAGTTCCTGAGTTCGATTCCCAGGAGGGAACACAAAGTTGATTTTTGTCAATTTATCGCTTTGTGAGGTTTTCCCCAGTATGGTTAGGTAATTGAAGGCTGAATCACCTGAGAAAGAATTCCGTGTTTTGGAGGGAACGTTAAGCCGTTGGTCCCAGTAGCTGTCTTTGATAGTGGTCGTTACTACTAACCACGTCAGAAGGCTAATACCTGTACAAGGCGGTTTGTAAACTCCGACACCAGTGTTCATCGGGTCTTTCAATTAGACAATCCAAGAAGAAGAATATAAAGCAACTCCCAATCCTTCATATAGCTATTAGTTTCGTTTCAATACCCACGGTTCCCATGAAACTTACACCATAAAACAATAAAAACTTCCATTGACAAAGCCAATAGATTGTGTTATGTTACGAGAGAGCTGCATCGGATGCACAATGCACATAACCTACGATGGAAGCACATTACATGCGACCTTGATAACATCTCTGTTGTCTATAATGTCACAAATGCGCTGGCGCAGAGGAAAAGCAACTTTCCATTGGTAAGCGTACTAGGTACTGCATACTTACACATAGTCAGGACTTTATCCCTACTGGGGTAGGCAGAACGTAAACGACCTAAACAAAGGGAACGAAAGGGAAACAAAGCAAAACATAAAATGTGCTAGCTGCATTTCCTCCCGGGCATGTTGTAAAAACCAGCTCAGGGATCGGAGGGTTTTAGTATATTTCAACCTGTCACTACAGCAATATACCTACAAATCTATCTTAAATAACCCTCAAATCTTTGTCAGACGTGGCGGAACAACCTTTGTTTTTGTCGTTTATGCTCTGCCTACCCCATTGGGGATAAAGTCGTGATTATATGTATGTATGTAGCTTAATTTCCCATTATTCTCGTGAAACTATAAAACCTTCTATTGGCAATATATTGTGTTATATTATGAGAGTGCTATTCTATGTCGGATGCACATTACGTGACCTTGATAGCATCACTGTTGTCTATAATGTCACCCATGCGCCTGCGCAGAGTAAAAGCAACTTTCCATTGGCAAGCGTAACTATTATGCTTGCTTTACTATTGTAGAGAGTTGGTATTGCGGTTTCTAGGAGGCCTGGGAAGTGGGCTATATAGATTGTTATTGACGGTTCAATCTATATCAATGTAGAGGTACTTGTGTGTTTTCTAATGCAGTTTTAAGTTTAGAGGTACTTGTGTTTTCCAATGCAGTTATAAGTTTGGGGTAGGATGGGATCTACCTCCTAGTGGGCAATAATAACACAGGAATTCCTATGATTAAGTCCGGCTGAACGATCGCAATAAAGCGGTGGTAGGCTTTGCAAGGGGCCGCCTGGCTCGCGACCACCTTCTCACCGGAGCCAAACAGCTTGCTGTGTTCCGTCGGTGCGTAAGATTGTCAGTGCCATAACAGGCATCATCTGGGTGAGCTCGGTCCATCGTCGGCTCTGTCACGGTCATCTTTGACCTAGTATCTAGAGCCATAAGCAAACCTATTTCTAATAAAAAATAAGTGTTATTTCTTTTTCCTCTTGACCTATCTAGAAGTGACCGAGATAGAGTAGGTAAGTTCTTTACGTGTAAACGCCTAGAGTCAAGAACCAGCAATTCCGTCCTAAAAACAATACAAAATTGCCCCTCAAAGCAATACTCGGTACAATTTTCTTTAAGAAAGGACATAAAATAATAGTGAAAGCTTTAGCCAGCACTAGATCGTAGTTGGTGACAAGAGTTGCGCCATTACAGTTCACACGAGTTGAGCTGATAATGAGACCTTGGCCTCGCGTGATAAACAAACCATTATGAAACCGGGGAAAGTACAGAGACTAGGCGTACTAAGTCCAGTAACGATTTACGCTATTTCGTGATCTATAATCGGTGTCTTTATGCATGCTCTACGTGGGACACTCAGAAAGATTTGCGACACTAAAAAAAATTGTTCTACAGGTACATATATTTTTATTAAATCTTTTCAAAGTACTCTCCACCAGCCTCTATACAAAGATTAATGCGTCTGAACCAGTTTTCAAAACACTTTTTCCAGTCCGCCGTAGACACCTCGTTTACAGCCTGCTCGAACGCAGCCAGCGCATCTTCCGGCGACGAAAATTGTATCCCCTTGAGCTGATTTTTTATTTTTGGAAATAAAAAGAAGTCACACGGTGCTAGATCAGGGCTGTAAGGAGGGTGACCCAGGAGTTTGACTGGTGTGCTGTCCAGGAAGTCCCTCGTTTTGAGCGCGGTGTGTGCAGGCGCATTGTGGTGGTGGAGCAGTAGTCCGCGGAGCCCTGTGTTTGGTCGCTTGTTGCTCACAACAGAAAAAACTTCTGGTAAACATTTGGTAGTATACCATTCGGCGTTAATGCTTCTTTGATCTCGTAAGGGAATTGAGGCCAAGTGGCCAGTCAAATTAAAAAAGCTGGCGATCAAAATCTTCCCCCCGCTTCGAGATCGCTTCACTTTGGTAGGCGTTGGTTCATTTTGAAACACCCAAACTGTCGACTGGCGGTTGGTTTCTGGATCGTATTGATAAATCCAGGACTCATCACCTGTTACGATGTCGTAAACACACCGAGACGAGCCTGCTTCAAATTTGTTCAGCATATCACGGCACCATTCCACCCGGGCCTGCTTCTGAGCGTCGGTGAGGTAGTGCGGCACCCAGCGCGATACTATCCTCCTCACGCAAAGATGCCCATGTAGAATCTCGTGAACGCTTCCCGATCCTATCTTTAATATGTGCTGAATCTCCTGATATGTAATTCGCCTATTATCTTGGATTAAATTTTTCACTGCTAGCACGTTTTCTTCCGTAATAGCCGTCAAAGGGCGACCGCTTCTTTCTTCATCCCCCAAGGTTGGTCGACCGCGCCTAAATTCGTTATACCAACGGTACACGGTTGCCTTGGAGGGGCTTTCATCCATAAATGCCATTTGAAGTCTATCGAACGATTCATCCGGTTTCAGGCGACACTTGAAATCGTAAAAAATCATAGCTCTAAAATGTTCCCGGCGCAGATCCATTTTTCAGTAAGACACGATACTTTGAATTGGCTCGCAAAAATTGTGGAGGGAAATTTTGAAAATGGAACACACATATTTTTACTTACAAGTAATCATATTTTCAAAAAAGATTCTAACCGGCCAGTCTGCCATATATAAAAACTATTTATCGCAATACTTTCTGAGTGGCCTGGTATTTGGTACATAATTCGATTTTATAGCTACACGTGAATACATACATATAATCATGCCTTTATCCCTATAGGAGTGGGCAGAGCGTAAAAGACAAAGGTCGTTCCGCCATGTCTGACAAAGTTATGAGGATTATTTAAGATAGATTTGTAGGTATATTGCTGTAGTAACAGGTTGTCAGTCCATCGCTTTTTTACAGGTAGGAAATGCAGCCAGCACATTCTATGTTTTTCTCTCACTCCCAGTCCAGCATGGAAAATATATTTAATTAATTTCTAAAGCAGCTAAGCCATGATCGTCTAAAACCGGCCGACAGCTAAAAAATGGCCTGTTTATTAATGTTTATAACTATAATAAGTACCTAGGTCTTGGCGAATGCACTGTTATATAAACACAAAGTTCAATGATCAGATCGTCTCTAAACACTGCCAACTTGGCACCAGATATGAGCGACTGACTTAGGAACTATATTTGGTGCGATAATATCTGTGTCTAGGAAATAGGTGTATAAATAATAACAACGATATTTGCCGGTCTGTCCGTTTGTTATGTTTTATGGTAAACTACTGGATTATTCTTCAATAATGGCACCACCAGCAAATATTTTTGAGTGGAGAATGCCCAAAAGCTAATTGATATTACTGACATACATATAATCACGCCTTTATCCCTAGTGGGGTAGATAGAGCGTAAACGATTTAAACAAAGGTCGTTCCGCCACATCTGACATAGTTTTGAGGGTTATTTAACATAGATGCGTAGGTATATTGCTGTACTGACAGGTTGTCAGCCCATCGCCCAAATTACAATAAACAGAAACCCTCGGATCCCCTAGCTGGTTTGTACAGCATGCCCAGGAGGAAATGCAGCTGGCACATTCTTTGTTTCTTTCTTGCTCCCAGGCCAGCATGGGAGTAATAAATAAATAAAACAAGACGATTTATATCATAGATCAACGATCGCGGTCAATTTAAAACCATTTAGGCATTGCTTACGAGTACATTTTAGTACATACATACATACATAAATCACGCCTTTATCCCTTACGGGGTAGGCAGAGCGTTTAACGCCTCGTAAAAGGCGCTTTCGCCACGTCTGACAAAAATTAAGGGGACTATTTTAGATTGTAATATGTATTGCTTTAGTGACAGGTTGTCAGCCCATCGCCTAAATTACAATACAATGTAACCCTCGAGTCCCTTTTGCTGACTTTAACAGCATGCCCGGGAGGAAGGGCAGCTGGAACATTCTATGTTTTTCTATCTCTCCCAGTCCAGCATGGAAGAACATGGAAGTACGTTTTAGTACAACGATTAATGTAGGTATGTATGCCATTGTTTACTGTTTGAGTTTGAAGAAGTTAATAAATAAGTTAATTAGCTACGGTTAGCGGCGTAGGTGTCGTAGCTAATTACTACGCGACGTAGTCGTAGGTAAGGGCATTGGAGGTTATCATCATCATCTCCCTAGCCTTATTATACCTAATCTAGGTGACTAAACGAAGGTACTGGTTTTTACACAGAGCGACTGCCATCTAACCTTCGTAACCCAGAATAACCCAGACCCAATCCTAGATAAGGTCAGTGTTCTCAAGCCGCCAATACTTAGCACTGGCCTCTGAGATGGCTTAACGACTAATATCTGCGGTATTATAAGATATTAACCGGGACCAACGGCTTAACGTGCCTTCCGAAGCACGAAAACAGCGCCGAATAAACGTACATATGAAATTCGAAAACCGAAAAACACATTGGTAAGTGGTGGGATTCGAACCACGACCTCCCGCTCAGGAGGCAGTGGCCCTATCCACTACGCCATCGGGCTCTCAGGTAAGGGCACTGAGGTGCGATATCTAAATAAAATTGGCCTGAATGATGGATAATCCTGTCGATGCAGAGGAGACCGATGGTGTAGTGGATAGGGCCACTGCCTTCGGGAGGTAGTGGTTCGAATCCCACCGCGTAACAATCTGTTTTCGGTTTACGTTTATTCCGCGCTTTTTCCGTGCTTCGGAAGGCACGTTGAGCCGTTGGTCCCAATTAATATCGTTTAATACCGTAAGTATTAGTCGTTAAGCCATGTCAGAGGCCGGTGCTCAGCATTGGCGTCTAGAAAGATTTGCTCTAATTTATTAGGGAAGCCGCGATTATTAGTATAGCTGTGACTTGGACATAATTATTATTTTAAGAATTGTTCTTGTTCCAATGTCTTTACGTGAATCTGAACACTGACGTGAATAATCTATGATTTATTCCTCCTTAAATCCAAATAAAGAATAGTAGCTACTATAAAAATAACCATAGGTACAATATTCCACGAAGGGAAGTAAGATTTACATACATAGGTACTTAAATATTAATTTCACATAGCTATAAATCGAACAGCCAAGTTGTTACAGTGGAAACCCAATATAAATGGCGTGGAAGTATTGGTGAGGTTTAAAGCGGGCAGTTTGGCTGTTTGCTGCATCTGCGTTTGCCTCCGACACAGCTCAATGACGACTATAAATTATTGGCCGCAGTTATTGAGGTGTTGGAGGTCTAGACACAATTGGCAAAATGTAAAATCATTTGCTGCAAATGAAAAAAAAAGAAATAGATCGGTATTTTTAGTCTGTGGAATTACAGAGTTCAAAATGGCGTGGAAGTATATTCAATGTTTGAAGTGGACTGTTGGACTGTTCGCTACATCTGCCTTTGCCTCCAACACAGCTCTAAGACCTTTATAAAACATTGACTACTGGTATGAAGTGCTGGACCGAGCAATGTAGTAAAATTCCTAGGAAAACTACTCCTGTAATTCATTATATGCAATAATAAAAATCGGTATTTGGTTGTCAAATATCAATCGTAAGGTTGAGAAGGTAGAGGTTGACCTGCAATCAACCAAAGTGAAAAGTTATAGGCTACATAATCCGTTGTTGTCAAGTTGTCATCATTTAAATATTGGCATTAATTTTGTCACCATCCGTCTAGTTGTTCCCTACTAACTTCGGGTAAAATCTGCGCTCCATGTACTGAAATATTTTACCGCCTAAATTGAAACATAAACGAGACGAACGTTACAACAGCGAGTGAAATATTCCGATTCCGTATTGTGTGAATCTTTTACAACAACATAAATATGAAATTTCCATACCTTATATTCTCAAAATTCTTCATAATATAAAAAAGATAGCACTTAAGATTTGCAAATAATAATAGATCATTTTGCAAATAATAATAGATCATTTTGCAAAAATAGTTTTTGCTGACACCATTTATCATGAACGCAAATCTTAAAATTAATAAACAACGATTTATCTGTCTGTAAATCAACGTACAAATAACATCGTAAACAGATTATTATTTTTATTTTACAAGCAAAGCGATCGAATATAAAGGACATCTTGCCGACAGTTCTATTTTCAAATTGAAATAAAAAAAGATACTAAAAGAATGGCATCCTCCCACGCCGCGCTGCATTTTATCGCAGCTAAAATATTTAAAATTCGAATTAGGATTCTTATAATACCAAGATTGCGCGCGTCCAACCGGCCAGTGAGATATGGTTCTGTGGTTCTATTTTTCTTATTTTTTCGAACAGAATGCAGCCAGTTTTAAATTGGGAAGGCAATTAAAACTCATAATTAATTAGCACCTCGCCATGCTAAATCTAAATTAATTGTCTCATCTGTATCCGAAACATGAACTGAACTATTTTTAAATAGTTGTTTACTGACATACAAAATTTGTATCTCATTAAATCAAATATATCCACTTATTGTTTTTCGTACGATTCTTAAGTAATTACTTTGCCCAGTGTCCTCAAAGAATGAATGCAAAGTATTTTTCAATTGAAAAGAAAGAAAGTTAAATATTCAGTAAGTTTATGAGAGGAGTATTATTTTGTTATTTATTTGCTGGATGATATTTTTACATATTTTGTTGACATATTACAATCTAAAATTGCCCTCAATTTTTGTCAGACGTGGCGAAAGCGCCTTTTAAGAGGCGTTAAACGCTCTGCCTACCCCGTAAGGGATAAAGGCGTGATTTATGTATGTATGTATGTTGTTGACATACATACATACATATAATCGTGACTTTATCCCTAATGGGGTAGGCAGAGCGAAAACGACCTGAAGAAAGGTCGTTCCGCCACGTCTGACAAAGTTTCGAGGGTAAATTAAGATAAACTTGTAGGTATATTGCTGTAGTGACCGGTTGTCAGCCCATCGCCTAAATTGCAATACACTGAAAACCTCAAATCCCTTAGCTGGTTTTTACAGCATGCCCGGGAGGAAATGCAGCTGGCACATTCTTTGTATTTCTCTCTCTCCCAGTCCAGCATGGAATAAATTACGCACTTCTAAAAATAAGCAATAAATATTGTTTTTAACTTCATTAGTCATACTTACGCATTCAGTAAGTTACCTACTTTAAATAACTTCAACAATACTTATTTTCTTGCCAAGAGTTAATAATGAAGGTATAACAGTCCTCACATTATTCAAAAATCGCTTTTATCTTACTCAACATAAAGCTCAAAATCGCGTAATATTGTGCAACTTTAGGCATGTTTATTTCACCAAATATATTCCTAATTGGACCCGAACTTTGTCACTTATTTTCGGAAGAATTTTCCAGATATTTTGCAAGTGAAATATTTAAAGGAAGCATTCCTTTATAAATTGTGAGTCAGTTGAGTTCTTCCATGGTGGCCTGGGAGCGAGAGAAAAACATAGAATGTGCCAGCTGCGACTCCTCCCGGGCATGCTGTAAAAACCAGCAAAGGGATCTGAGGGTTTCAGTATATTGTAATGTAGGCGATGGGTTGACAACCTGTCACTACAGTAATATACCAACAAATCTATCTTAAATAACCCTCAAAACTTTGTCACAACTTTGGGACAAAGTTTTGAGGGTTATTTAAGATAGAGTTGTAAGTATATTGCTGTAGTGACAGGTTGTACGCCCATCGCCTAAATTGCAATATACTGAAACCCTCGAATCCCGTAGCTGGTTTTTACAGCATGCCCGGGAGGAAATGCAGCTGGCACATCCTATTTTATTCTCTCGCTCCCAGTCCAGCATGGAAGAAAGGGATTAGGGATAAAGGCGTGATTATATGTATGTATGTATGTACGAGTATGTAATAGATTTACTCGCAAGAAAAACCAGCTAACTGCAAAACAGTAACGCGATGTTCTTTTGTTTTGAACATAAATCATCTTTAACTTATATTGTTAACCAGCACTGACGGGTCTTCAATCATGTTCGCTTCAAGCAGAGTTTGATATAACTGAGGTTTAGTTCCGAGGTTAAATTTAACCATGCTGTGACCTGAAAGTTAACTGATCTATAGTGCGGCCTAATAGAAAGCCTTTAGTCATAAAGATTTACGAAGTGCCATAATAGCTCTATAAAAGCTGTTTTATGTGTAGGTCAATGACCGTTTATATATACATACATACATATAATCACGCCTTTATCCCTTATGGGGTAGGCAGAGCGTAACCGAACAAAGGTCATTCCGCCACGTCTGACAAAAGTTAGGATGGTTATTTAAGAAAGATCTATAGGTATATTGCTGTAGTGACAGGTTGTCAGCCTATCGCCTAAATTTCAATACACTGAAACCCTCGGATCCCTTAGCTGGTTTAACAGCATGCCCGGGAGGAAATGTAGCTGGCACATTCTATGTTTTTCTTTCGCTCCCAGTCCAGCATGGAAGTAAGTTTATATATGGTGTAGCCAAAAGACCTGTAATGATCATACAGGGTGATATTTCACTTAATACCTACCGTATACAAATATTTCTTCCATGCTGGACTGGGAGAGATAGAAAAACATAGAATATTCCAGCTGCCCTCCATCGCGGGCATACTGTAGAAGTCAGCAAAAGGGATTCGAGGGAGTGAAGTGTAATTTAGGGGATGGGCTGACAACCTGTCACTACAGCAATACACATCATTGCAATCTAAACTTTGCTCTCAATTTTTGTCAGACGTGGCAAAAGCGCCCGTTACAAGGCGTTTTACGCTTTGCATACCCCGTAAGGGATAAAGGCGTGATTGTATGTATGTATAAAAATATGAATCATAAAACTTATCAGATTTTATGTCACAAAAATAAACCGTAATATTTTCCATATTTTTCAGTTTACCTAACATATCAACACGTGTATCTTATCTGTACCACAGTACAAGAAAGACTCAGTAAATCAATTTAAATGAGCGACCAAAATTGACAAAAACCAGCTTAAGTAAAAAAAGTTTCTGATTTTCAGTGTAGATACAGGTTCAGTGCGAGCCATTCAAGCCAAATCAAGGAGATAAGAAAAAGGTGTTCTTCTTCTTGTATTGAATCAATCGACCCGGTGAACCCTGGTGTCAGAGATTTTAGTTAGTTAGTTAATAGTACAGCTAATAGGCCTCTAACATGGTTTGTGTTACGACCACTATCAAAGACAGCGACGGGGATCGACGACTTAACGTCCCCTTCGAAGCACGGTTTTTTTTATTTCAGACAATGAGGTGATTCGGCCTGCATTGTCCTAACCAAACTGGTAAAAATCTCACAAAGTGATAAATTGACAAATATCAACTTTGTGTTCTCGTCTAGGAATCGAACCTAGGACGTCCGGATCGTGAGCCCATGGCTCTGACCACTAGACCACGGAGGCAGTTAAATTACATTTTGTTCTTACTGCGACTGTGTATAAACTACTACTTCACTTAACAATGAGGTCAATGCACTTTTATCAGCGATAACGCAAAATACGGAAATAATCTATCCGCCATACTGATAAAAACAGCCGATATATTAAGATCCCTGACGTCAACAAGATTCTTTAATGGAAGAGATCAACATATTTTATTTTACCTAAATAAATGTCTGTTGAGTAAAAAACAAGTAAACATCTAATAGGTATATAATATGAAAGAAAGAAAATAATGAGTTCGTTTCTGGCAAGACTCGAACCCTGGAGTCGTCACTGGAGTGCCGGTACATCACTCTACCAACTCAGCTACAGAAACGGTAGACGGAGTGACGAATTTATAACCATACATTTTTAACCATATATTATATGAAAGAAACTTAGTTAAAGAATTACGTTTCATTCATATTATATGAAATAAAATAGCATTCATCGTCTCCCTACCCTTATCCCATATCTCACGGGGTCGGCTACCTAATCCAGGGGATTGAACGAGGGTACTGGTTTTTACACAGAGCGACTGCCATCTGACCTCCGCAACCCAGAAGGGAAACCAGACCCAATTCTAGATT
This sequence comes from Scrobipalpa costella, assembly GCA_949820665.1. NCBI lineage: Eukaryota > Metazoa > Arthropoda > Insecta > Lepidoptera > Gelechiidae > Scrobipalpa > Scrobipalpa costella. Next base: position 4,552,346 of record OX463306.1, read on the forward strand.
AGGTCAGAGTTTTTAAGCCGCCAATGCTTAGCACTGGCCTCTGACATGGCTTAACGACTAATATCTACGGTGTTAAACGATATTAACCGGGACCAACGGCTTAACGTGCCTTCCGAAGCACGGATGGATGAAATAAAATAGCATTGCGAGTGCTAAAATCATAAAAAAAAGTCTTATATCTTCGATGTTCGTTAATTTTATACAAATCTGAAACCTGGAACTCAGATAATGCAATTCTTAAGAATTTTCTTTGGAAATAGACTTGCGAGTCTTAATACGTAGAATTTTCTAGAAAGAATGAAATACTTAGTAACGTATTCTCTGTTCTCAGTTTTAAAAATAAATAAAAACAAGCGCTTACAAGTTTGCTCTCTCAATAATTGCACAATTCTTTGAAAATGTAATTTTATGTAGAGCCTTCTTAAGTCTTGTATGTTTCTATTTCTAATAATGTCATTAGCTTGCTTAGGAGTAACTGCCTCCGTGGTCTAGTGGTCAGAGCCATCCGGAGGTCCTGAGTTCGATTCCCACGGGCGACCACAAAGGTACTATTTGTCAATTTATCACTTTGTGAGGTTTTCCCCAGTTTGGTTAGGACATTGCAGGCTGAATGTCCGAAAAGAAAGAGGATTATGTGCTTCGGAGGGCACGTTAAGCTGTCGGTCCCGGTCGCTGTCTTTGATAGTGGTCGTTACTCAAACCATGTCAGAGGCCTAAATGGCTGTGCTACTAGGCGGCTTGAAAAATCTGACAACAGGGTTCATCGGGTCTTTCGACTTGACAATCCACTCGCTAAGAAGATTAGAAATACGTGGTGCAGTTTGTACGAACATTCTCATAGTCGTTCTAGGAAAATGAAATGATGATCATTTAAATAGCTAAGAGGGTAAGGAAAATTTGCAAGCTTTGTTGCATCTTTTATGTGTCTACAAGGAAAATATATATGACATATCTTAAGTTATTATTTTTTGCATAAAAATCAAAGCTGTTATATGTATATTATGACACTAATCCTTGTGAGACTAACATCAGAGACAGCGACTTCAAAATAATCTTTTCTCCCATTTGCTCGGAAAAAAAACTCTTTTCTGTCCTCATATTCGTACTACTAATAAAATTAACGACCGCTTTTGGTGTTGTTTAGTTCACATTATTGATTATATTTTAAGGCTGAATGCGCATACAACTTTTTAAATTTAATAAATGGAATAAATGAATGAATGAAATGTGCACCTGTCAATGGCGCCATGCAAATCTTAAATGTCTAAATATTATGGAGTAATCGCAAATTTGATGTCTGTTTTTCAGTGCATTGTTATTGTTTCCTCGCAAAATAAATAAAAAGTACTATACTTCTCTCAGCTGAAATAGCAATTTAAGGTCTTGTTTGCATTGGAAATTTACTCGACCTTTTTATTTTATTTATTTATGAGTGTCCACTGCAGGGCAAAGGCCTTACTCAACCTTAAATTGGCTTTTTTTCGTCCTTGTAGTAATGTTCTATTTTTACTCGCAATACTGAATTTACTTTAAAATCTCTGTGACACTGTGCACTGTAAATACTCGTAGCTACCCGCTGAAAAGCTGTACTGAAACAGCTAACTGCAACCTTCGCCACAAGTCGGACAATTGTGAAACAGTGGGCGATCGCACAATGTGTGACCCAGTTGTGGGCACAAAGAACTACAATAGTCCATTTGTTGCCATTGCTGGTTAATGATCGGCCTGGGTTGGCACCCCGCGGAATTGCCATGAGTAAGCTGGGTTAAGGACGCTGTAAGGCTTTGATTATAAAGGACTAGCGACCCGCCCCGGCTTCGCACGGAAATTGTCAGTGTTTCTCTACTATATTATGCATGTATTATACATATAAACCTTCCTCTTGAATCACTGTATCTATTAAAAGAAACCGCAACAAAATCCGTTGCGTAGTTTTAAAGATTTATGCATACATAGGGATATAGGGACAGAGAAAACGACTTTATTTTATACTATGTAGTGATAAAAAAAAATGTGATTAGAAAAGAAAATATCTTTGTAACTAAACTAAGGCTTGTATTTGTAAAGTCATCTCAAGATTGAGAGCAATATTAAGTATGGATTAAGTATGGACATTTTGTACTGAAATTACATTTCTGATACGAACTCAAACTAGCTGTCAGTTTCAAGCGCTGTTTATCAATACGGGCCTAGAGCACATGCTGTAGGAAATGAAAATATCTTTGTAACTAAACTACATCCTCAGGATCACTTTGTAAACCGATTGTTTTTGATAATTTGAAGTGAATGTGGTTGGGTTTCCCGAGTCTGCCGTCCACTCCCGGACATATCCATTCTGGCCAGTGTGACTCCCGTATTATTTAGTCACTTAAGGAACTTACCTATTTTCCCGTTGGGTCTATACGGCTTGTCTTACTGGACCGCGAGGAATACCATCCACTCCTGGACTTGGCCATTGTGGCCGTTGTTACTAACCTCTGGCTTGTTTAGTAACTAGCTTAAGAAACTTACCTATTTTCCCGTTGTGGCTGAGTCCTGGCTTATTTAGGGTTGTATTTTAAAAGCGATTTCAAACTTGAGAGCAGTTGTACTGAAATGACATTTCTGATAGGAACTCAAACTCGCTGTCACTCTTGACAGCTGATTACAAATACGGCCCTTAGTCACTAGCTTAAGGAACTTACCTATGTTCCCGTTGGGACTATACGGCCCGTAGCTACTGGACGACAGCGGTGAGGAGTACCCGTTGGGCTGCGTGGTCGGACTGGGCGAGCCCGCCATCCACTCCCGGTTCTTTAAACCACCTGCTTTAGGGCCATGAGAGATGAAGGAACTTACCTATTTTCCCGTTGGGACTATACGGCCCGTAGCTACTGGACGACAGCGGTGAGGAGTACCCGTTGTTGGGCTGCGGCGCGGCGGTGGTCGGGCTGGGCGAGCCCGCCATCCACTCCCGGACATGGCCGTTGTGGCCGTTGTGGCTGACTCCCGGCTCGTTCTTCACTTGTCCGGGCAGCACGCCGCGGTAAGCCACTTGCTTCAGGTCCATGTTACCGCATGTCGAACCGTTGCCGGCCCCGCCGCCCGCGCTCCACACTTCTGTGGACAAAGGAAAGAGGAAATTAGTATACAATTTTCTATTACACACACACACACACACATATACACACATAATCACGCCTTTATCCCCAACGGGCTAGGCAGAGCGTAAACGACCCAAACAAAGGTCGCTCCACCACGTCTGACTAAGTTTTGAGGGTTATTTAAGATATATTTGTAGGTATATTGCTGTAGTGACAGGTTGTCAGCTCATCGCCTAAATGGCAATATGGTGAATCCCGTAGCTGATTTTTATAGCATGCCCGGGAGGAAATGTAGCTGGCACATTCTATGTTTTTCTCTCGCTTCCAGTCCAGCATGGAAGGAAAACTTTTCTATTAGGGTTGCGAAAATAGGCCTAAATGTGTTAAGTTTTCGCTCGTGCTTTCGTCGTTCTTGACTTGGCTGGGGCACTGGTCGTGCCCCCCGATTATTTACAAGTTTTATCCTTTTCTATCTACGATGAATCCTTCATTCCATTTAATGATACTGCATTTTCTACTCTTCTCCTAAAAATCTAAAATATTTGTAATTAAATACTAATTGGTCTTAAATTAGGTTGTAACGAGGTAAATATTTATTAAGGAAATTTCTTAATTTTCATTATTATTATAATAATGACCATAAACGTCTGCTACTTAAGTATTAGTAAATTTAGACAAAGTAATTTTATGATAAAATCGATTATTGTAATTTATAGTTTATAGGGATTTACATACCGATTCAAATCTTCATGACTACATAACATTGTGTTAAATAAGATGAAGTTACTCTATCTTAGCAGAGTCCTTATGGGCAACTACTTATTTTAACAACGAGATCCTCAATAAAAATATCAGAAACTTTATAAGGCGCATAAAATATTTTTCCTATTACTTGCAGAAGATATAAAATTGCTTCGCATACATACAGCTGATTGCTTGTATTAATTTCGTACGTTTCGTTCTTCCATGCTGGCCTGGGAGTGAAAGAAAAATATAGAATGTGCCAGCTGCATTTCCTCCCGGGTATGCTGTAAAAACCTGCTAAGGGATCTGAGGGTTTCAGTATATGTCAATTTAGGCGATGGGCTGACAACCTGTCACTACAGCAATGTACCTACAAATATATCTTAAATAACCCTCAAAACTTTGTCAGTCGTGGCGGAACGACCTTTGTTTAGGTAGTTTACGCTCTGCCTACCCCATTAGGGATAAAGGCGTGATTATATGTATGTATGTATGTAATTTCGTACGGGGTAAGTGGTTGATATCGCCTTTTACGCGGTATAAATTTCGCCCGCCCGATCTTAAATCTGAGCGAGTATCTACTCGATCTTAGTCATAAACTGTGGAGCTAACTGACTCCATGATCTAGTGGTGTGGGCTTTGGGTTATCGATTCACAGGTCGTGAGTTCGATTTCCATGGGAAATATTATTTGTCAGTTACTAAATTTATCAAGTTAGGAGATTCTGTTCAGTTAAGGCAAAATAGCAGGCAAATCACAGAATCAGTGTTGTTTTCGAACTTGATATGCGTTTGACCGTTAGTCCCGGTCTCTGTCTCTGGTCTGAGAGTGGTGGTTTGGTTACACAAACAACGACGACCCGCGCAGCCTAGTTGGCAGTGTACCTGCCTGCTACGCAGAGGGTCCCGGGTTCGATTCTCGGCCGAGGCAGACATTTTAATGATGAGTTTAAATGTCTGTTTCTGGGTCTGGGTGTTATTTGTGGTTGTTTCTGTGTATGTCCATGGCACCCCGATACAGGGAATCCTAGTGGGGGCTATGACTGTGATCGTGTTTTTTTTTTTTTTTTTTTAAACCTGGTCTGCACATTTTTTAAAACAAAATGATACACCGTAGACGAATCTACTTATAACATTCCTAGCCAAAGGAAAATTTGGACTTACAGAATACACTGCGGGTTTAACAGGGATGTTGTGAAGTTATATCCTGCACTACCCGACAACGTTAGCAATTGCGTGCATTGTTTGTCCCTCGTAAAACCGGGTATCTGCGACCTCTATATAATGTATTCTTTACAAAAACGGCGAATATACCCGTATCTTCTTAGAACTTTGAAATATTAGCCCAGGTTTCATGAGACCTAACAAAGGGATCATGTTTCGTTTGCTATTTTGCTTCCATACATTTTAAACTTATAATATTAAGGTTGACTTTTATTGGCATCTTCTTCTTCTATGATAAAGTAAATAAGTATAGAAACTTTCACGATAGTCTATTTGGTCTTATTCTTGTCATAATAGAGTACCCATTCGTAAATATCTTTATAGCATCATCCATGCAAGTCTTCTGTTGAGTGGGTATCGAGTCTATGGACCCGATGAATCCTGGTGTCAGAGTTTTTAAACCGCCTAGTAGCACAACTATCAGGCCTCTGACATGGTTTTGAGTAACGACCACTATCAAAGACAGCGACCGGGACCAACGGCTTAACGTGCCCTCCGAAGCACGAAATCTTTTTTTTTTTTTTGGACAATCAGGTGATTCAGCCTGCAATGTCCTACCCAAACTGGGGAAAAATTCACAAAGTGATAAATTCTCAAATATCAACTTTGTGTTACCCCCTGGGAATCGAACCCAGGACCTCCGGATCGGGAGTCCATGGCACTAGCCACTAGACCACGGAGGCAGTTCCATGTGAGTGAGCTCATATTTATTTCAAAAGGCTCTATTTGTAAATTTCAATGTACTTAGATGGTACACTCAATTTTCTTCTTCGTACATGATATTCTTAATTTTCCTTCCTGTGCTTTTAATGTCTCCTATTTTATAATATATCTCGGTTTAGGTAAAACGGATGCTGTATGTTCTAAAACGGATGTCATTAATATTATGTCTTGTATGTCGAAGAATATTATTTGCCAAGTTTTATGTGCTTCACAATAAACTTTGTAACTTTAAACATTTTACGAGACAACATAAAATATAAATATGCAGACACGCGATTTTGCTCTTAGTACAGACTACAGGCTAAACATAAACTTGGCACTACCCTGTTCTCATTTGTTTTTATGCATTTCAAAGTGTAGGTTTTGAATTGAAATGAGCTATGAATTCCTGCTTCTGTTTATAGGGGAAAGTAGAGCAGCATCGAAGATACTGTAATCTTTTACTTATAAGTAAGTAGTAGACGTAGGCGCAATAAAAACGCAGAAAAAATTGTTGTGACAAAAACGTACTCTATGTACTTAAACTTCTCTCCATCATTCTACGGTATGACCTCTGCTCCTGAAGGCCTTCCTTTTTTTCTGTATTTGTCATACAATCATATTTTTTTTTAATCTACATTTACCTCTATTTCCGAGCAGTGACTGACCAGCCTTCAACACACCACCAAAACAACACTCAAACCGTGATGATATCGTTCATTCACACCGCACACCGGCGCGCGCGCCGTCGGTTGCACAACGCGCAGAGAAAGCTGCTGACGTCACGACCTCGACACGTTCACCTACTTGCGCGCGCGCAGCAACCCACTTCTGCCGATACTGGCCCAATGTCGCTCGCGCGGTGGCTTTGCGCTTTCCCTCGCGCAGCAGCCGGCGTATGCGCGTGAAGAGCGGAGAATGACTGTTATGTGTTCGGAAATGTTGTGTAAGACGAGCGAATAATATGTTGAGGATGATGGCCAATACCTATATGATTGAAGTGTTCTTGGATAAACTTACTGTTGCCTTAAATTTTTAGGGTAAACATGACAAGCATGGGTTGGTAAAAAATACCCCTACATCTGCTCAATCGATTGAGTATAACTACGCTTTAAAATTCAGTTGCAATATTAGACTCAAATATTGCAAGGCTTTTAAAAATAGGTTTTTTCATAGTCATCATGACGATTGTTATTGAAACATATATGAGTCTGAGTCAAAATATGAAAAAAGGAGAACAAAAAATGACATTGCAAATATGCTCAACGCGATTGCTGTTGAGAACAAAACAGGATTATTGGAACTTATAGACGGAAAATAAATGTAATGGCGTCAGCCGTTCCATAAAACCCAACATTGTTCGTCTGAAGGTGAAGCCAAAACAATCCAGCTAATTTCGGCGATAACGTCGGTTGAGACGCTCTTATGGTGCAGGAGCGGCGCCAGACCTCGTAAAATCAGATTGCACTCGCAACTCGACAACACTCTCAAAAAGTGTCGACGAAGAAACTGCAGACAATCGCGACGCGGAATTGCAGCAACGAGTGAAACGTGGCCAGAACTACCATTGAACCAAAGAATTGGAAGAGTAACTTCACCTCGCACACATCGTTACATCCACTATCACACGTTATACCACACCAAAGAGAATTTGCTTTTACGAGCGCTAAAGTTTTACAGCTCATTACGATAACGTTAGAATAAAATACGAGAAGAGCAATCGAAATAACGCAAGTACCAGTCCGCAATGGCTCTCTCCGATCCAGGGAAATATTCAAGACGCCTGTACGATTGCGATCGTCTGATTTATGCGCGATCTCATGCAGCTCGGATAATATTCACTGGCGGTAATATATTCGGTGCGCTTGGGTGGTTCGCGCGAGTATAAAACTATAAAGTACCCTCGGAGCGGTCAGGGGTATTCTCCAGGATCGCATAAAGGCGTTATCGGGAAGCGAGTACGTGGCAGTGCCCGCGGAATGTTCCCACCCGGTGACACTGATGGAGTGGCGCAGTCAGCGCGGCGCGCCGTCTATTTGACCGATGCGATCGTCGTCTGAATGCAAAGCGCAGAGTCTTTGGGAAACGTCGTCGATGACGCGGAAATAGAGTTTACGAGTGACGCGACCTCACGGCGCTGGTAGCGTAGTAGCGAGGTCGCCGCCACGGCGGGTTGCGTCACCGCGACTAGCGGCCTTGTTATATTTACGTATGGTTCCTAGGTTCGATAACCGGGCCGTGGGGGGAACGGTTTGTTTGCCGTAATTAGAGAGTCGGTCGTCTGTTCGGCATCGGACTTGACGGGTTCATGCATTATTGATTCGCGAGCGTATCGTATGGGCTCAGGTGATTGGAAGCAAATTGCTGCCGTTCCCATGGAATGGACACAACATCTAGCAATTATTGGACATTTGCTATTAATGAGATTTAACCTGCTCTGCGGGTATTACTGACTTTCAAGACGTAATTGATACTCTTGCACCTTATTTTAATCACAGGTATTAAAACTCATAAAGTTTTAAATGACGTCAAGGATGTCAGAATATTAAAGCAACAACCGAGAAAGCAAGACAGAAATGCACTTTTGTTTATTAATTTTCAAATGTAAGTGACACACCGAGTCCGCGACACTAACCACGCCCAGAACTTTCATTAAATAAATTAAAAAAGTTAAATGACATTTTCCAACTCGCTTTACATTAAGTATGCAACTCTCTAGCGACGTCCTCAATCCAAGGACATAGCTGTCTTTCTTTCGCGTAACATTTTAATTCAACGTCTGCAAAGAAAATAAGGATGAGACTCGACTATTCCGAGAAATAACAAATGAATTCTTCTTAACAACAACATCGAGAGGGTATCGGGAGAATATTGAAGAGATTCGGAATTATATAAATCTGTTTTCCATGCTGGAGACGCTGGGAACTGCCAATATAGAGCTGATATCCGTTGGGGAGTGCTTCGGAGACGCGATTGCTAGTCTAGCTTCGAATGTTAAGTCCTTGGGTATTCCCGGCAGATGACAGTCCGTGTTTACTGCGAGACTGCGACTTTCCGAAGCTGAAATCTCGATGAAAAGATTGGAAGATCTCGTGGAGGACACGTCGCTGTTTTATAGCGGCTGATGGGCCACCGCTGTCGGGGTCTTTTGCTAGAAAGCATTTTGCGATCAGACTCTGTTTTATATGAAAATATTTTTATGAAAGTTTTGAAAGCTTGTCAGTCAGCGATATGGAATATGATTTCTACTACCTGCGATATAAATACGGTCAAAATCATAGCGTCCACAAGAATTCCCTGCACAGGGGTGCCAAAGACAAAGAACATCCAAAATCAGAACAGATAATAAATGTTATCAGTTCGAACGGATTTGACCCCAGGTCCCTCCCTCCCTAGTAGGCTCTGTGGGTCGGTAAAAACCCAAACAGAAAGCGTGACTCAAGATTTTGGAGAATCGCTAAGATGTGATCTCTTGATGGATCGTTCAAATTGATTGCGGCACGACATGGCTTGCTCAACGTCGCCGTTTTAGGCACAATCCCTTTAGCTACAGTCGCTTATTAAACGTTCCTAAATGTGGGCTTCGATTTGATATACATTGCTCTTGCATCCGTATTACTTGAAATTAAGTACTAGAGGTAGGAAGCAATGTAAACAGAATCAGTCTCTGCGTTTAAGAAGGCGTTAGTCACTCACTAATATGGGCATGATTTATACGGGGACCAGTTGATCATGTTTGGACAGCTCTTAAATGTTACGAAAGATTAGATTAAGCTTCTAATGTATCTTGATTTCTTTCTGAGGTGAAAATGTTACGTCTTAAATGCTACATCACTATAAGAAGTGTTTGATCAATGATAATCGCTTGTTAATACCGGGTGATAGGGGTTACTCAGTCAACGAAACTGAACAACTTTCACCGGGGAATTCTTTCAGGAGATGAAAAGAAAATTTTACCTTCCCATACAAAGTAACCAACCACCTCGATCAGACAATTTGTATCGAAAACCAATTTTATTTTAAACTTCCTAAAAAAAATCTGGTGATAGTTGTTCAGTTTCGTCGACTGAGCAACCCCTATCAGTTTGCGGGTCGCTATCCTTTTCACTTCGTATGACTATGACGGGATTTATCCATATATACGATCAAGATCATCTTCAGTGATCGATAACCATTCCTCATTAAGTGGCTTGCCTGTTATTTTTGTTTCTTCACTTTTACAATTTCAGTCTTACTGAAATAAGTTAAAAGCTTCCAAAATCTATTTCGCATCTAAAACAATACTCTTCCGTAGTTCACGTACAGAGACTTTATCAAACTTCCCAAACGGTGGACTGTTTACAAAAGGAATATAAAAATATGCAGTGCAGTCTTTATGTGACAATAGGGAAAAGCGAGCTTTTAAAACTATACTTTGTTTTAGAATAGAACGAAGCAAAGTGCTCGGAAATATCGAATGTAAAATATGTAATGGTTTTATGAATAGTACCTTGAGACTGAGACTTCCATTGTGGGTAAAGCCACAATTTGGAGAGAAAACAGAGCAATTTGTGAGAGAATAAGTAATATTTTGATATCAAATCCACAGTTCCCGTTCGAACGGATCTATAAATTATTTTCTTATCGAGAATCGGGTTATTGCTAGTAAATAACGAGCTTGGATGCCATCTTTACTATCTATTTTCTGGTAAACTATGGATTTTTTTCTTATGTGACGATATAATAATGTCATCCATGTATACTCGTATCAACAGCATCGAAAAAGGCACATAGCAGTTTTGAGAACATTCTGTGTATTTAATTATTATATTTTGAAATTATTCACTCTTATTCATATATTTTGAGGTAAGATACTTATCACATCAAGAACCAAGTTTATATCGCCAATATCCAGTGAAGAACAAAGACGTTTTTACACAGACTGATATTTTGCTGGATATGTCTTTATTACTTCCTTCGCCAATAACATTTTTACCAACTTCATCCACCGATTGTTCGGAAAGCACAATAAATTTAAACCGTTTGATATTGCCATGCATATGAATTGAAGTTGAAATAAAACTATTATGCAAACGCTCCAACTTGCTCCTCGGGACAATACCACAGTCTTTATGAGAGAACTTCTAAGAACAGGGAACTTAGAATACTTGGAAATCATAAGTCTAAAATTTTACTTATGAAAAAGAGGGTATTGTGAATGATGAAAATATTGAACATGAATAAACATATGGATCATTCTAAAATTTTGCTCAAGCAAAAAAGATTTTGTGAAGGATAAAAATATTGAACGTAAATAAAGCAGTCTTAGAACGAAACCAGACTGACAAGTTGATCTCTACAAAGCTGTGAGAAAATCTATTTAACGTGAAGAAATTCTTTCTGAAAATAGGCATAAATTCTGATGTGAGAAGAACGGTTTTTATTGAGTATTATAAGCCCTACAGTGCTTTTGAGAAAAAAAGGGAATGTTGAATAGAAAATAAGATTCACACACAATAAAGTAAACCCACAGAAAATACGTATTTTGGTAAATAGGGTTTCAGATAGGTCTGAACCAGTGGTAATTCTAACTGGTCTAAAATATATGTGTTGAGTACTAACTTCTACTTACTCCAAGAATCTGTGAAAAATTTAAGTATATAATTTAAAAAATAAATCTCTTAGGTTGTCGTTGAATCTTGCAGGATCAGGAAGTATAATCCTGAGTTCCCATTGTACCACTACAAGCTTACACATTGTACAAGCTTACACAATTTATAACTTAAATATAAACCAATGGATCCCACACTATTTCAGGGGTTGTTAGTACAGTAGCTAATACGGGGTGTAAGGGTGAGGTTGCTAAGTCAACGACACTGAACAACTTCCACCACGAAATTGTTCAGTATCATTGACTGAGCAACCTCAATCAGTTTGCGGTACGCTGTCCCGTACACCCGGTATAGGTACTACCACCGTTTCAGCGAAGGGCGGCGCGAGGTCTCTCAGTAACCTTGCAGTTGCCTCGACTCATAAAACCAAGGACAGATTTGATGCTAAGATTGCTATTTATGCATTGTGTTGTGATGTATGCATTTATAGGTTTATGGTTGATGGCTTGAATGTGAAAGTGTATAGGTTGTAATAACAGGTTATCAGGATTACAGAATACATGTATTCGCAGAAAAATCTTTGGATTGGTCCATTAACATCATTGTCATGAAGATGAATAAAAAAAACAATCAAAGTCACTGATCAAGTCTCTGATCAAATCAAGGGATCAGACTAAAACTGAATACTCAAATCGTTAGTATCTCATTCTCGACGACCGAGTTGAGAGGGTGTCGACGTAACAAAAAAATTTTAGAGAAAAAAACATTTTTTAAGCATTACCAACGTAAAAGGAAAAGCCATAAACTTATTAATAACAGTGTACATATCTGATGTCTTTTGTGAATCAGTTTATGGGGAACATAAATATACACCTACACCTGAAAGTCGACAGTAAAATTTCAAATCATTCTATGTCGATGATTTATTTGTTGTGGCAAATAAAGAAACGTGTTTATTTCTTCTTCCTTTCAGTACGAAAAGTTATAGAGCTAGAAGCTAATAAAACAAAATTAGTCATAACATTACGCTCTTTTGTAAAGTTATAAATTCTTTAAACGTTTACTAGGTCGACATGTGGGTGTCAAGCATCGTTCATAATTTTAATACCAAATTGAAATTTGAATATTACGGACGACATATTGTAGAATATTTCGAGGAATGTGTTTATCACCCTATGTATGTATGTATGTAAGTATGCTTGATTCTCTGTGTCGTTCTAGAGACCAAACGCGTGGGTCTAAGATTCTTACGTCAATAGATTGGTCTTAATCATACGAGAGTCACTAAAAACATTATTTTGTAAAAAAATCAATATGACGACAATAAGACGCTATTTTGTGAAAATGTAAAAAAATCAAGTCGACAAACTATGCCGAGTGGGGTATCACTGAATAGGTATTTGAAAATCAGTTTGAGTTTTCTTACATAATTTATTGATTTGAACAATCTTAAAATCAATGTCGATATAGAGCCTTAAAGCTAACTTGTTGTATACTGTAATATATATTTATTTTTTTGTTGCACTGACTATTTTATTTGTGTGTTTCCTACTGCCTGGTTGCCTGGAAGATATTCGTACATTAAGCAATGAGGCCGCCAATTGTACTACTTTTCTGTTTATGTAATTTCTGTGTTTTTGTGCAATAAAGTATATTGTCTTATATTTGTATTCTACGTAGATGTTTTTATTAATATTTTTAAATAACTTGTTTGATATTGTATAAGATAAGAATGTTTATACTGTCCTTTTCATCTAACTCCTAATCACTATAGCTCCCGATTTCCATACAAAGCGATATCACCTTTGTAATCCTGGTTATACTAATTGCTTCTCTCATTCTGCACAAAGCTGACAGTCTCAGAGCACGTTCCAAATTCAAAATTTCAAACTTGGAACTCGACAGTTACAGTTTGCATCTAAATGCTGCGATCAGTGGAGTCGCAACTGACGGCGTCGTCTATGTAGGTGTCTTGTTAGACTACGGAGTTTGATTAAGGTGACGACAGTAGCCAAGTGGCGCCCCCATTAGTACAAAAAGCATAGTTCACTAAATCATAGAATCGAAAAACCGATTTAACAGAATCAAGTTATAGTTATTAAGATAATTTTGAACTGTTTCTTCCATGCTGGACTGGAAGCGAGAGATAAACATAGAATGTGCCAGCTGCATTTTCTCCCGGGCATGCTGTAAAAACCAGCTAAGGGATCTGAGGGTTTCAGTATATTGCAATTTAGGCGATGGGCTGACAACCTGTCACTACAGCAATATACGTACAAATCCATCTTGAATAACCCTCAAAACTTTGTCAGACGTGGCGGAACGACCTTTGTTTAGGTAGTTTACGCTCTGCCTACCCCATTAGGGATAAAGGCGTGATTATATATATGTATGTATGTAGATAATTTTGAACCTTATAAATCAGCGATTATAGTTCGCTGTAGAAACTGGAAGAAAAATTGCGAAAAAGGGCCGGGCCACCAATGGCAATTTTCCTTCCTCTTACTCATCAATTTCTCTAGGACCGGTTTTTCGATTCACTGCGTTTTTAGTGAATTATAATTTTTTACTAATGGGGGCGCCACTTGGTTAGCATCAACACCATAAGATTTCGATATAAGCTTTGGAAAGGTGAGGATACATTCATGTATCATTTAAAAATGACAGTGGTTAATTTCCATAGCATTGTTGTAAAATGTTCTTGACTAGATGGCGTCTAATAAATTTCGCAACCCTAATTTGATACCGCTTAAATTTAATACATACACATAATCATGCCTTTATTCCTAATGGGGTAGGCTAAAGCGTAAACAACCTAAACAAAGGTTGTACCGCCACCTCTGACAAGGTTTTGAGGTTTATTTAAGATAGATTTGTAGGTATATTGCTGTAGTGACAGATTGTAGTCAGCCCATCGCCTAAATTGCAATATACAGAAACCCTCGGATCCCTTAGCTGGTTTATTACAGCATGCCCGGGAGGAAATGCTATGCTATTGTTGTAAACTACGCTTTCTGTATTATCAGCAGCTAGCTGTATTGCGAAAAAATCCGAGACAAAGCCAGCATGCATAAATGGTCAATGCATTTATTTTGTAATTTCACTAAATGAGGAAACATCCCACCCGCCATGACTTGTTATGCAGCTCATGCCAAGATTGCTGCACCGATGTGCACGCGTGTGTGCATCTAAAATACATTGCTAAATTGGGTTATTTGTATTTCTAAGCATATTTATTCTTCCATGCTGGACTGGGAGCGAAAGAAAAACACAGAATGTGCCACCTGCATTTCCTCCCGGGCATGCTGTAAAAAACAGCTAAGGCATCCGAGGTTTTCAGTATATTTTAATTTAGGCGATGGGCAGCACCATACACACATATACCTACAAATCCTCAAAACTTTGTCAGACGTGGCGGAACGACCTTTGTTTAGGTCGCTTACGCTCTGCCTACCCCATTGGGAATACAGACGTGATTATCTGTATGTATATATGTAATGAATGAAGCTAGTGAAGAACTGTCGGAGGCCAGGATCCACTTCGGGTCGCCGCCGAGCCAGCGAAGAGTACTTAGTAAGTAGTACTTAGTGTTGTGAAGAACGTCTTTCGTACCAATGTGCTGATCACCAATTAAGTAACAGTTGGAACTGTTTTTGTACTAACAAAATACTCAATCACAAATTTAAACAGACCACATTGGAACAAGCGTTGTCCGATCATGCTCCGGATGTGACGAATCAGCTTGGAAACAGTTGTCGGCCTGTTCTCTCTGTATCGTTTTCATTTCCGATGGATTTCCTCCCAACTAAACACTTTGATTCGGTTCTGTTTTTAGCTCTTCAACTTTTGGTACTTGTATACCCGCTACAACTTCACAAATTGCGATTATAATATTTATTAATTTATAAAAATCATTGGCGTAAAGTTCCTTATTCTACTCAGCTGTTACGTATTATAAAAAAATGTCTAGATGATATGAATATCTTATCCTTACACGTGCTGCAAAGATCAATGTCAATTTGCTGGTAATAAAAACACAAACAAAAATGTTAGTACAAATCCAAGATTTGTATTGAAAATATTCAAATAAGTTGTATTGTTTCCTCGTGCATGTTGGGGTCGTTAAACGTTGAAGGCCCCTGGTTATTTGTAAAGGTGTTTCAGGCGAAAATTTATCAAAAAATATCTTCTAATTTAATGAAGCAGAATTTCAGAAGAATTTAAAATTGTTTTTACTTCCACGTAATAGCAAAAACCGAAGCGCGGAAATTGAATTAATTATTTCATAATTTGAGACATGAATAATAAACGAAACACAACATTACATCAAAGGTTTGGAGAGCCAAAATGGCGAGACTTTCGTAACTAGCGGCCCTAAGTGATTGATGGCATACAATCTGCCCTTTCGGTTGAGCAATGTTTTGAACAATCAATTTAAACGAGTCGTTGTTGTTACATTCAATATTTTGGATACAAACGAACAACAGTGCTTTCTATTTGATCGTTCCATCGTATTCAATTTCAATTCAGTTGTAATGGAAGTTGAATGAAATAGTGAAAATAGTTGTCAGGTCTAAATCTATTGTACTATTAAAACACAAACAAAACAGAATGAAATGGGAGCAGACTTCCTTATACCGAGTGTAAGGGACAGCGTACTGATAGGAGTTGCTTAGTCAACGATATTGAACAGGAGATGAAAAAGAAATCGAACTTCCCATACAAAATGACAACCTCGGTCAGATAATTTGTATGGAAAAGCAAATATTTTTTTTACTACATACATACATAAAATCACGCCTTTATCCCTTACGGGATAGGCAGAGCGTTAAACGCCTCGTAAAAGGCGCTTTCGCCGCGTCTGACAATAATTGAGGGTAATTTTAGATTGTAATGTGTATTGCCATAGTGACAGGTTGTCAGCCCATCGCCTAAATTACAATACACTGTAACCCTCGAGTCCATTTTGCTGTCTTCTACAGCATGCCCGGGAGGAAGGGCAGCTGGAACATTCTATGTTTTTCTATCTCTCCCAGTCCAGCATGGAAGTAATATTTTTTTTACTTCCTGAAAAAAGGAATCCTGCTTATTGTTGTTTAGTTTCGTTGAGTGAGCAACTCATATCAGTTTGCGGGACGTTGTCTCTTAAACCCAATATTTAGCAAAACTATTGCAGCAACAGTTCTTAAGATATGAACCACAACATAATGAAGATAAAACGATGTCACTGACAGGTCTGCCGCAGACTCTGGCCATACACTTCTAAAAGTCGTCTGCCACCTTCAAGACACTTAGCATTTGTCCTTTCCTTATGATCAAGAGGAAACACATACATACATATAATCACGCCTTTATCCCTAATGGGCTATTCAGAGCGTAATAACCTAAACCAAAGGTCGTTCCGCCACGTCTGACAAAGTTTTAAGGGATCCGAGGTTTTAGTATAGGTATTGCAATTTACGCGATAGGCTGACAACCTGTCACTACAGCAATATACCTACAAATCTATCAAAACTTTGTCAGACGTGGCGGAACGACCTTCGTTTAGGTCATTTACGCTCTGCCTACCCCATTAGGGATTAAAGGCGTGACAATATTTATGTATGTATGGTGCCGCCAGCTTAGTCAGGTCTAAGGCAAAATCTGGCCATACACCCCTAAAAACCGTCTGCCACCTTTAATCTACTTAGCATTCGTCCCCAGTGTCCTTATTCCGAGTCTGAATCGAGTCGAGTCCCGCAGTGCGCGTGGAGTGTCTGGCTGGCATCGATCCGGCGCCCCCATTTCTGCCGACTGCGCCTAACGGCCAAGGTATAAGGGCCGGCGGATGCGGGCGGAAGATGGAACTTGGCAGACAGGATGCGCCGAGGCAGGAAGTGTGAGTGTTCAAATTGAGTAGCTTGAGTGTTTGTTACATAATAATAATCCAGTTTTTTCTCTTCCTCCCGGGAATGCTGTAGAAACCAGATAAGGGATCTGAAGGTTTCAGTATATTGCAATTTGGGCGATGCGCTGACAACCTGTCACTACAGCAATATACCTACAAATCTATCTAAAATAACCCTCAAAACTGTCAGACTTAGCAGAACGACCTTTGTTTAGGTCTTTTACGCTCTGCCTACCCCATTAGGGATAAAGGCGTGATAATATGTATGTATGTATGTTAAACCAGTACTAGTTCCGGTTATCCGGTCAGATTCATGTCGTCTGCACAAAATCCTCTGGTTAGTAACTTCCGGAAATACATAGAAGAATCTAGTTCACAACGCAAATGACCTTCATCAAATGAGAAGTGCGAAAACAAAGAGAAAATCACCTTAAAATCGCCAAATAAATTGAACACCAACATAAAAAAAAATACACACAGTTCTTCGAAGACTAATCCTTTGTTTACAACAGTGATTGCCGCTTCCGCTGCCGCTTCTATTTTGAATTCAGGTCATGTTGGGCTAGGCTTGACGTATCGCCACTTGTGTGGGAACATAATGGCTGCAACGTCTTGCGTTACCAGACTGCGGTTAAAAATGTACGCGCCTTTGTCAATAATACTATGTTTTGCAGATTTTGATTAATAGTTTGATTGTAGAAATGTTGCCTTAATAGATGGTTCTAAAAGTAGGACACAATATTTTTTGAATAGGGACAACGATAAATTGATATTTTAGTTTTTATAATTCTACATACATATAATCACGCCTTTATCCCTAATGGGGTAGGCAGAGCATAAACTACCTAAACAAAGGTCGTTCGCCACGTCTGACACAGTTTTGAGGGTTATTTAAGATAGATTTGTAGGTATATTGCGGTAGTGACAGGTTGTCAGCCCATCGCCTAAATTGCAATATAAAAAAACCCTCGGATCCCTTAGCTGGTTTCTACAGCATGCCCGGGCGGAAATGCAGCTGGCACATTCTATGTTTTTTTCTCGCTACCAGTCCAGTATGGAAGTTCAAGTTCATGGAAGTATAATTCTAACGTGAGATTTATCATCAATATAAATAAATAATAACAAAAGAGTGGTTTTGTTTTCTAGTTTTTCGACCAATCAAAGACGGTGACTAGGACCTTCTTCTTCTTCTGTCGAGTGGGCATCGAGTCTATCGACCCGATGAACCCTGGTGTCAGAGTTTTTAACCCGCCTAGTACAACAAGTATCAGGCCTCTGACATGGTTTGAGTAACGACCACTATCAAAGACAGCGACCGGGACCGACGGCTTAACGTGCCCTCCGAAACACGAAATCTTTCTCTTTTTCGGACAATCAGGTGGTTCAGCCTGCAATGTCCTAACCAAACTGGGGAAAAATTCACTAAGTGATAAATTCTCAAATATCAACTTTGTGTTTCCCCCCTGGGAATCGAACCCCGGACCTCCGGATCAGGAGTCCATGGCACTAGCCACTAGACCACGGAGGCAGTTAGGGCTAGGACCTTATCAACTTGGAAACAATTTTCACAAAACGATTGCAGAAAAAATATTGAATATACAGAAATATGACAAAAAAAGTCTTTCGTTCGTAAATTCGTGCAAAAAGTTACATGACCCCGCTGTGATTGCATCGCTTTCATAAAACAATGTCAGTAGCAGAAAGCTCTTCTGTATGAATATTGTTGCTCCATTTCGATTGCAGAAATTAAATGTAAACGTGATTTGACCTGTTTCTGTTTCTCTTTGATTTAATATTTCCGTTTGCCTGTATTATCAGCGCTGTAACAATCGCTAAACGGAAAACCAGAATCACAGAATGGGAAAAGTATACGTTTTATACATACATACATCACGCCTTTATCCCTAATAGGATAGGCAGAGCGTGAACGACCTAAACAAAGGTTGTTTCGCCGTGACTGACAAGTTTTGAGGGTAGTTTTAAATATATCTGTATATTGCTGTAGTGACAGGTTTTCAGCCCATCGCCTTAATTACAATACACTGAAACCCCCGAAGCCCCCAGCTGATTTTTACAGCATGCCCGTGAGGAGATGCAGCTGGCACATTCTATGTTTTTCTGTCGCTCCCAGTCCAGCATGGAAGGAATACTAAATACGTTTAATTAATGGTCCTTTTTGATTTCTTTTACGGCGCGATAACTACTTGGCCAGGTTATACGTACAAGTTATTATGTTTACTTATTAGAAATGTGTCTGCCTTTGTCTCTTGACTAGGTCGGGGATGACAGTGACAGAGTTGGCGATGCTAGCGAACGAGCTGAGAGCTCACCGAGAAAATGCCAGATATGGCACTGGTATTGTCGGGCATTGACGAGACACAGCAAGCTGCTTAGCACCGTAATCCGTTTAAAACTGAGCGCTTCAGAATACTAAATGTGAAGAAAAATTGCCGTTGATGGCCCTTATTCGCAATTTTTCTTCCAGTTATTACAACGAATTATGAATCTCTAATTTATAAGGTTCTAAATTATCTTAAATAATTTCTTCCATGCTGGACTGGGAGAGATAGAAAAACATAGAATGTTCCAGCTGTCCTTCCTCCCGGGCATGCTGTTGAAGTCAGCAAAAGGGACTCGAGGGTTACAGTGTATTGTAATTTAGGCGATGGGCTGACAACCTGTCACTAAAGCAATACATATTACAATCTAAAATTGCCCTCAATTTTTGTCAGACGTGGCGAAAGCGCCTTTTAAGAGGCGTTAAACGCTCTGCCTACCCCGTAAGGGATTAAGGCGTGATTTATGTATGTATGTATTATCTTAATTAGTAGAACTTAACTCTGTTGGACCGGTTTTTCGATTCACTGCGTTTTAGGGAATAATGTTTTTTTTACTAATGGAGCCGCCACTTGGCTAGTATCGCCACCTTAACACAAGTTAAAGAGTTTGAAGTTGAAAAAGATAACACAACGCAAATAATATAATGTTTCATGCTACCTAATTCGCTAAACCAATAAATCACACAAACTGCAGATAGGGATCAAAGTGCCAAGACTGCCTTTGTCCCAGCAAAGTTAAAAATATCAAAGGAAAATACAACCCGAGATAGAATGATAATAAAACACATAAATCACACGACACTTCGTTCTTCCATGCTGGCCTGGGAGCTAGAGAAAAACATAGAATGTGCCAGCTGCAGTTCCTCCCGAGCATGCTGTAAAAACCAGCTAAGGGATCTAAGGGTTTTTGTATATTGCAATTTAGGCGATGGGCTGACAACCTGTCACTACAGCAATATATCTACAAATCTATCTTAAATAACCCTCAAAACTTTGTCAGACGTGGCGGAACGACCTTTGCTTATGTCGTTTACGCTCTGCCTACCCCATTAGGGATAAAGGTGTAATTATATGTATGTATGTAATCACACGACAGAAACCAGTTATGAAACAAGGATAATAACTGAAGACTTAGGTACAATATTTTCCGAAGAAAACAGTGAGTACAAACGAGAATCAGAAGATTATTCGATATACTGGGTGTAAGGGACAACGTCCCGCAAACTGATAGGGGTTGCTCAGTCAATGACACTGAACAACTTCCACCAGGAACTTCTTAAAAGATAGGCTTTTCCATACAAATTGTCCGATCGACGTTATCATTCTGTATGGAAATGGAAATTTTTCTTTCACTTCCTGAAAAAAAATCCTGGTGGAAGTTTTTCAGTATCATTGACTGAGCCACCCCTATCAGTTTGCGGGACGCTGTCCCTTACACCTGGTATAAACCCGATGAGGGAAACCGACGTTTGCAATAAAGTTATTAAATTGACGGAGACGACTGTATACATACATACATACATATAATCACGCCTTTATCCCGAATGAGGTAAGCAGAGCGTCAACGACCTAAACAAAGGTCGTTCCACCACGTCTGACAAAGATATGAGGGTTATTTAAGATAGATTTGTAGGCATATTGCTGTAGTGACAGGTTGTCAGCCCATCGCCTACATTGCAATATACTGAAACCCTCGGATCCCTTAGCTGGTTTTTACAGCATGCCCGGGAGGAAATGCAGCTGGCACATTCTATGTTTTTCTTTCGCTCCCAGTCCAGCATGGAAGATGGGATAACTGTTCATTTCAGGGTCCATTGGCTTTACCACTCTCAGAAGTGTCAGTAAATTGGCCGCGCCACTTTACGTCTTTGGCAAAAGAGCGTGTGCTCACAAAAGTATATGTAAGTTTTATGGAAAACATTATTAAGTTTTATGGCGAACTTTAGTGCTACTGATAGTGTCTATATGTGATGTGTCTTCTTCCATGCTGGCCTGGGAGCGAGAGAAAAACATAGAATGTGCCAGCTGCATTTCCTCCCGGGCATGCTGTAAAAACCAGCTAAGGGATCCGAGGGTTTCAGTATATTGTAATTTAGGCGATGGGCTCACAACCTGTCACTACAGCAATATACTTACAAATCTATCTTAAATAACCCTCAAAACTTTGTCAGACGTGGCGGAACGACCTTTGTTTGGGTCGTTTACGCTCTGCCTACCCCATTAGGGATAAAGGCTTGATTATATGTATGTATGTATAGTGTCTATATGACCAATAATTCCAATAATTTATACGGGGTGTAAGGGATAGCGTCCCGCAAACTGTTAGAGGTTGCTAAGTCAACGAAACTGAACAACTATCAGCCAGATTTTTATTTAGGAAGTGAAAAAACAATCCTTTTTCATACAAATTGTCTGGTCGAGGTGGTAATTTTGTATAGGAAAGTCAATATTTTTTCGTCTCCTGAAAATAATTCCCGCTGATAGTTGTCCAGTGTCGTTGACTGAGCAACCCCTATCAGTTTGGGACGCTGTCCCTTACATCCCGTATAATAAGAATATTACTTTTTATGAAAATGGCTCACTTTACACAATATTTATTCTGTGCATTGATGTGTATTCTATTCTTTTCATTCTCGATGAAACTTTTTGAATGTATTTGTCCTACACTTGCCATGTTCAATTTTATAGGTGCTTGGTTTAAGTAAACTACTTATGTGACATTGGTATGTATAACTATTGGCCAGTGAATACTTCTTACGCAGTTATGTTTGTAGTCTTACTTGAAGTTTTCATAATTGAGTAAAAGAGTTATGTTATAATTACATACATACATACATAAAATCACGCCTTTATCCCTTACGGGGTAGGCAGAGCGTAAAACGCCTCCTAAAAGGCGCTTTCGCCACGTCTGACATAAATTGAGGGCAATTTTAGATTGTAATGTGTATTGCTGTAGTGACAGGTTGTCAGCCCATCGCCTAAATTAAAATACACTGTAACCCTCGAATCCCTTTTGCTGTCTTTTACAGCATGCCCGGGAGGAAGGGCAACTGGAACATTCTATGTTTTTCTTTCTCTCCCAGTCCAGTATGGAAGAATATGTTATAATTAGGTGGACATAAGTTACTCGTATTTTGGGTATTGTTATTTTTTAAGTCTGTAATCCTTTTTTTGCTGCAGCGCATGAATATTAAATATCAAGAATAAGCCCGTAGGTAAATTAATCATGGCTAGCTTTTGTTATCCATTTTTATATACATACATATAATCACGACTTTATCCCTAATAGGGTAGGCAGAGCGTACACGACCCAAACAAAGGTCTGCCGACGTCACGTCTGACAAAGCTTTGAGGGTTATTTAAGATAGATTTGCAGGTATATTGCTGTAGTGACAGTTTGTCAGCCCGTCGCCTAAATTGCAATATACTGAAACTCTCGTATCCCTTGGCTGGTTTTTACAGCATGCCCGGGAGGAAATGCAGTTGGCAAATTTTATGTTTTTCTCTCGCTCCCAGTCCAGCATGGAAACATTTATCTTTCCTTCAATAAAATTATCTTGCTTCTTCAACAAAACAATAATTATTACATTCACGATACTAAGCAAACGATCCTATAATTTGCTCGTCTTCAACGTTACTAGTTTAATTTGTTTGCTCGAGCCGTGTTAACGCCGTAGTATCGCATCGTCTAACTAATGTTGTTATCAAAGCTATCTCGAGCTTCGTGTAATTAGCGCCATCTATCAGCTCAGTCTGTAATTCCGGTGATAATATCATCAAGCTGATTGTTGCCTTCTGTAGTAGTGTCGTCTTTAAGACGGGCATTTTGTCTTGATTATAAAATGTGGCGTACCTATCAATAAATATTTAAATTTTTAAAATGCCTATCTATCAAAAATCTATCTTAAATAACCCTCAAAACTTTGTCAGACCTGGCGAAACGACCTTTGTTCAGGTTGTTTACGCTCTGCCTACCCCATTAGGGATAAAGGCGTGGATATATGTATGTAAGTGTGTATTTACTGTTCGTCATTATAGGTATAAACATATGATATTTTTCTTTTAGTTCTCTTGTGATGAATCAACTAGATAATTTATGTATCTTTCCATCTAACTAGATGCTTGTTCCAATTTGCTAAGCAACCAATGAGCAACCCGCCCAGACGATTCATCGTTCAAATTAACAAACATATCACTTTCGTCCATTAATACGTTCGCTGCTGCAACGGCATATTTATTTGCAGCAGCATGCAGACTGTTCAGTTCCTTCGTGTTTACAAAACCTCCATCTGTTGATTGGTTCTCAGCAACTGTATTCGGTATTTATATTTACGTTGCATCTATAAATTTCCTTTCTGCTTTGCAAAACAGAAACCATTTACCTAATTGAATTTGTGTTTTTGCTGGTGGAAAATTGGCTTTGTGCATTGAATGGGGAGCCGTGAGAGTTTATAAGACGGGAATAGTAATTGTGGGTAATTTCAGATATTTTGCAGGAGTGCATGCGGTGTTCTTTAATGGAGCAACATGCAAATACAAGACAAGGTAAAGAGAAAATGTTTTGAATAAAGAATTTGCTTTGTATTGCGGTGCTCTAAAAGGAGTGTAGATTGTAGATACATCGGTAGATAGAGCTGATATACTAGTTTACAATTCTTATTTGAAACTTCGTATCGATTTTAAATTAAGAAGTGAAATTAAAATAAAACGTATAACGACGAATGTCGTTAAGGGCCGTATTTAAAATTAGCTCTCATGAGTGACAGCGAGTTTGAATTCGTATCAGGAATGTCATTTCAGTACAAACTGGCCTGTCAAATCCATACTTAATATTGCTCTCAAGTTTGAGATCGCTTCATAAATACGAGCCTTAGATTGGTTAAAGTAATCTCAGGAAGAAGATCTATTTAAAAGATTTCTATGAAAATATAATATTATGTTGTAAATAGAGCACCTTTTTCTAGACGAATAGTACAAAATAACAAAGCAAGAGCTAGTGCAATATCGATAGCTTGTTTACAAAATTCTAAACAAACAGCTCAAACTTTCTCAAAGCAAGGATATACGTAATACAGTTTTGCATATGAACAGATACACTTTGTTCTGTTGGATGTCTTTTTGTCGGTAGCGTCTGTAATTTCGCGGTTGTGGGTTCGAATCAGTGTTCGGAACGATATAATTTATAACTATACTTATTTGCATTATTTAAATATAGTTACTGGTTGAGTTAGAAATTCACTTGGAACATAACATAAATTGGGGTTTATAAGATATTTGGAAACGAAGCTTATAATTTCGTGTTTGATTGAAGAGATAAGCTCGATTTTGGAGGCGTTGAGCTTGAAACAGTTACAGAATTTAGTTAGTAATTTCTCACTTTGTATGTTATTATTAAGCATTTAGATTTGCAGCTATAAATTAAAACGGCTCAAAAGAACAGACTGCTTACGTCATTCTCAAAGCGTTATCAGAACTTTACTTTGAACATAAACCAGTCGAAATGCTCGACAAAGCATTTCACGATTTTACGCGTTATTTTATGAAGCAAAGGCGAAACGAGGTCAAAAGAGGCTGAAGGCTGAAGTCTCCTTGAGAGAGAGGGAGAGAAACGTCTTCTGTTGACGATGAAGCGACCTACCCGTGACCCAGGCGACCTTTGACCCGCGACGTGACCTACATTGGGTCAATCGATAAAAACGGTCTATCGACAAGCGCGCGGTTCATTAAAAGTTTTGATTGCGAAACACGAGCAACAGACGTAGTGAACACGCAGTGTATAAGTTACATTGACTTTCGCACGTCCTTCGTGAAAATAACCTCTCCGTCCTTCGCAATTTAGAATGGAGGTATTTTTGTACGATGTTTGGGACTCGTAATTTTGGATCTTTATTGTTTGGGTTTAGGATCATTTTCGATTGGAGTATCTCTACATATATCTACGTAGGATTAGTGACATTCTAACACCCACGCTAGTAGCTAAAATGTTAATCATTGACAAATACATATAGTTTTGATGATAATCATGTCGTGCCAAAACGCATGATGAATTTAATCAATGTTTTGCTAAGAAATAGATAGAACACAGCAATTGATCAACATAAGGCGGACATTTGAGTAAAATGCTTATGTAAATGATATGTCAGTGTAAATATAGTTTGTATATAGGTCAGCACGACTTGTAGGTATTAGAATAGAATTTTCTTGGCGCGTGTAAAAAAATATTACTCAGCATTATAGTAGTTGAAAAAGAAAAACAATTGTTGAATCTGGGATACGATTTCGATGCAACTGTCAAGTAAATGAGGTTAAGAAAGTCATTCGATTTAGGAATCGTAACAAACCGTTTCCCATATTTTTGAGGATTGTTAGTTCTGCTATTTTACACATTGCTATTTTATTTCATATAGTATGAAATAAAGAAAACAATAGATTAGATTCGCTTAGTGGTAGAACGATGGACCGGCATTCCAGAGACGCAGGTTCGAGACCTGCCCAAAACGATTTTATTTCTTTCTTTCATATTATATGAAACAGTTTCCCTATGCATACATACATAAATATAATCACGCTTTTATCCCTAATGGGGTAGGCAGAGCGTAAACGACCTAAACAAAGGTCGTTCCGCCACGTCTGACAAAATTTTGAGGGTTATTTAAGATAGATTTGTACGTATATTGCTATATTGACAGGTTGTCAGCCCATCGCCTAAATTGCAATATACTGAAACCCTCGGATCCCTTAGCTATTTTTTACAGCATGCCCGGGCGGAAATGCAGCTGGCACATTCTATGTTTTTCTTTCGCTCCCAGTCCAGCATGGAAAATAAGTTTCCCTATGGTTTCGAGTATTTCTAAATATTTACAATATATAACATTTTCTTTCCGGGATTCTTTTGCCTTCCGAACCTTTTTCGACCTCTTACTATTTTTTTCTCCCAACCTTCTTCCACTTCTTTTTACCCACAATTTTAATTTTTTGCTTTTGACCCTCACTACAATAGTAAGGTAAATGTAAAAGCTATTACTTAGTATGATAATACTATATCGCGTTGATGCACTGAAATGACATTTTAAAACAATTAATTTCACTAACAAGGCTATCAGCGAACACATCAAGCAATATTTTAATGTTCACAAATGGTGGAATTAATGTAAAATTTGCATGTGATACAATGCACATGAGGCTACGAGGTAACAAAGAAAATGTTAATTTAACTGTTTTAACACTTTCACTGCTGGAGGAGTGTTCAGGAGCAAGCTGCTGCTCTGGGCTTCTTTGTTGGCTTTGATCTTCTTAGCGAGTGGATTCTCGACTCGAACAACGACCCGAAGAAACCTGGTGTCAGAGTTTTCAAACCGCCTAATAGCACAGCTATTAGGCCTCTGAGAACGTTTGAGTAACGACCACTATCAAAGACAGCGACCGGGACTGACAGCTTAACGTGCCCTCCGAAGCACGGAATCATTTTACTTTACGAACAATCAGGTGATTCAGCCTGCAATGTCCTAACCAAACTGGGGGAAAAGGGGAAGGGTTAATTAAGATAGATTTGTACGTATATTGCTGTAGTGACAGGTTGTCAGCACATCGCCTAAATTACAATATACTGAAACCCTCAGATCCCTTAGCTGGTTTTTACAGCATGCTCGGGAGGAAATGCATTTGGCACATTCTATGTTTTTCTCTCACTCCCAGTCCAGCATGGAAGATAGATTTGTAGGTTTATTGCTGTAGTGACAGGTTTTCAGCCCATCGCCTAAATTGCAATAACTTGAAACCCTCGGATCCCTTAGCTGGTTTTTACAGCATGCCCGGGAGGAAACGCAGCTGGCACATTCTACGTTTTCTCTCGCTCCCAGTCCAGCATGGAAAACTACCGAAATCAAACTTTAAAAAATTGCACCTTGGAAAGAACAATCTAAACTCTTTGACAACAGAGAACAATCAAATTATATCACACATTCGATATGACTCAATAAAATCTCTAATAATAAACAATAATACAGCGTTTGGCTAGCAACCTTTAAATACAACAATGTATTTATGATTCCGTCGAATAATTCAACAATATCAGTCTGGGCAGCGGCCGTGTTAAACGTTTTTTAATACACCAACTGCGAGGTAACGAATGTTTAATTTCATGCACAAAATTGTTTTCTTTCAAAAGATATGGTTAATTTACAGTCGGTGAATAATTTTACAGTCCCGCGAATAATATTGCAGAGTTAATTTTATGTTAAGCAGGTCTGCTGTTTTTTTTAGTTGTTCAGTTGTTACTGACACTGTGAAGTGTTTTTATTTTGCAGTGAAATAGGTAAATTGAATTGCATTATTTTGTGTAAAATTATGTGGTCATCTTAAAATTACGTGTGGGTACCTAGCAATTTAAAATGGTATTATTAAAGCATTATGTTAGGTTTTTAAGTAGTATTGTTAAATCAACACAATTAGTTGTTCGACTCGAGAATCGATTAATCGAACACGATTAATTCTTCCCTAATCATTTTATCAATCACAATGTTCAAATTCTCGTAATGTTCGTCATGTTATAACAAAATAAGATTGATAATTATGCTAATGTTCAGGGCTTTATATTGATGTTCCAAAATACAGAACTATAATATAGTTAGAACTAAAAATATTCAATTCGTCATCACTACTCAACACCTAACTACAAAGAACACATTCGTCCATCTCGTCCAGCAGAGAGCTGCACTATCTTTCATCTCCCATCACAGCCGGGTCACACTGGGCGCGTGCCCGGGCCTCTGTGACCGGGTCACGCCCCCCACTCCCCACTACCGGGGGGGGTTTAGCCCCCCGACCCCCCGTGCTCTTGAACCGCCACTTTCGGTTTCGCGCGCTGGGATCGCTTGCCTGACCTACCCGAAGATTTTGCTGCAAGTATAGCTATCCTATAGTGTGACTCCCTGTGACTTTGAACTCTCTGGCTTCAGTCATATTAAATGTTGTATTTAATTTTAGAAAAGCGTAGTTCTTTCTGTGTTTATTTATAGTGGATACCTAATAAAAGTGTTTGTCTCCTTCAAGAAAAAAATATTTTACCACAAATTGTTTAGTGGGAAAAATCATTTCAGAAACGTCAAAACTCCGCTCATGACAAAAAAAACAATACACGGAACCGGAATAGGTGCTAACAAAATTCTTAAGCACTTGTAGGTACCTAATTAATTATTAATCTCACTTAATTAGAGAGATGCAAGTAAATTGAGCCTATGTCAACAAATTTTCAAATAAAAGCCTACTACTAAAGCTACTTTGACCTTTACTTCTTTTTGAGATCAAGTAATTGTCTTCAGTGAAATTAAATAATACTAGGATTTAATTACGTAAAAGCCTACATAATTCAATATTGAAACAGGAAGGTTATTTTCAAAGGTTTTTTTCTTAAAACGCTATTAAAAAGTTCTTAAGCTTGCTCTTCTAAAGGGTTATTCAACTTTTTTAGAATATTTAATTGTCTGTATGCTGTAAAAACCAGCTAAGGGATCCGAGGGTTTCAGTATATTGCATTTTAGGCGATGGGCTGACGACCTGTCAGTACAGCAATATACCTACAAATTTATCTTAAATAACCCTCAAAACTTTGTCAGACGTGGCGGAACGACCTTTGTTTAGGTCGTTTACGCTCTGCCTACCCCATTAGGGATAAAGGCGTGATTATATGTATGTATGTATTCTTATGGCTCTATATTAAAGTTGTTTATTAAAAGCACATACCACACCCATCTATTACTATGTATTCAGCAAAAATACGTGTCAACGTTTCAGCATATAAGACAAGTCCACAATGGTTGTCATCGTGGTATTATGGTGTTAGTTTTCGCCATGAGACACTATTTTGGGACTAATGGGGTTTTACTTGGAAATGTTAAACGGCTAAATATACTTATATTTTCTGACAACCACGCCTATATACGTCAAAGACAGTGTATATAGCTAACTCCGTGGCCTAGAGGTCTGAGCCTTGGGCTCTCGACACGGAGGTCCCGGGTTCGATTCCCGGCGCGGGACAATGACTTTGTGTTGTTGTTTCTAGTTTGGTTAGGATATTGCAGGCTGATCACCTGATTGTCCGAAAAGTAAGATGATCCATGCTGTCGGATAGGCACGTAAATATTCGGTGCTGCGCCTGATTTCTCTTCAATCTGTCCCATCAGAATAAGAGTTTGAACGAATAGAGAGTGCAACAGTGTGTAGCCCAAACACTTGGGCACTAAAAACAAGTCCTGCGCATTTGGCCGATCTCTAGAAGATTGGCCGCAATCACCGAAAATCGGTGGGAGAACTATTTAAATATAGTTAGAGCTACAGTGATTTCAGCCCATTAACTAATTTGCAAACACACCGAAACCCTAGTTAAGTAAGAATGAGAAGCAGAAGTAGTCCAGTCCAGCCTTATTTATTTTATTTATTTATTTATTACATTAAAAAAATTCTACACAGCGATTACATAAGGCACGCAACAAAAACCTGTATAGAGGTTTATCCGTGCGCCCTGATATCGTCATCACGGCGGCGCTCGGTAAGTATCTCTAGTGATCGACCAGTTATTGTTTACGCGGCTCAAACCCAAACGAAAGTACAGTCCTGCCGCCGGTAGCGGACAACTGTACAGCGCTCAGCCAATAACCGGATTCCGAACGCGCATATACAGTGTGTCCCTGAGAAAAGAAAGAAGACGAAACCCAGAAATAATTGCTTATTTTAATCTTCTAGTTTAAAAAGAAAGTGTTTTTTTAGATTTGTTTTAATATTTTTTGCAATTTAACTCACTTTTTAAATCACAGGGTAGTGAATTTATGAGTTTTGGAATTATATCGTGAAATTGACTATTGACATGTTGGTACTTAATTTTGATTTGACATTTCTTACAAGGGTGTCCAGCGGAAAATATTCAAGTTTGAAATTAATAAATAAAAAACTAAAGATTGTAGCTTATATTTTATTTTGCCAAATTGTGCTGTCATGTTTTGGATTTTAGTTTTAAAAAAACAATGTCGTCAAATAACTGCTGATTTCAGGCTCTCTTGCAGCTAGACCCTCTCATTTGCAATAGAAGAAATGGCACGTCAAACTGTGGTTTTCGGACAATTCAAACGCATTCAATGTCTTTCTGTAGCGTTTTTCGGGCACCAATAACACATGCTCTGCTTGTTTATAAAACCTTCAATATGAAAATATGTTTCATCACTAGACAATATGTTTCCAAGCGTTCGTACAGATCGAACTCGTTCGAGCAAGGTTTATGAGAAAAAATATCGCGAAAATTGCCATTTTCAGTCAAACCTTACATTACTTGCACACTGGAGTCAAGAGCAAACCCATTAAAAAAAAAAAAAAAACACTGTTGTTTTTTTATTCCTTTAGAGACTTCGATCTGTCTTAAATGGATTGAAACGGATTTTGCATGATTTGGTGTCGAAATTGAGCCACATGTTCCGGTGTTGCTGCTGACGTTGAGAGACCCGAAGGAGTTCAGTCCGCCACTGTCTCTTCAAGTCTAATTCATTACGCCCACGATCAGATAAGTCACGTGCTCGAGCCATCTTGCAGATATTGATGTGCGAACAAAAATGGCGACGCGCCTCCGCCGTCGATTTACTCGTTTCAGATATTGCTCGATAACAAACGCGCGATATCCTTCTGATCAGTAACTCCTCGCGACTAATGATTCCAAAACATGAATGCTCAATTTAGAAAAATAAAACGTCAGCGACATTGTTTAGTTTTTCCTTTATTCCATTTCAAACTTAAAATTTTCCCACTGGACTCCCTTTATTTGGTAGTAAATTGGACTATACCCTCGAAAATCTTCCTACCTAACCTATATACATTGTTTATGCTTCTTGATATATAAGTATTGGCGTAAAGGTCAACGCCTACAACATAATAGACAATAGTTGTTTTTCACGACTAAAAGGCTTGTTTAGTGGTAATTTGATACTCTTTTTGGCGAGGCTTTTAGATGCTTTCTTTGAGAGACACCTTTATTGTTTGTGTTGGGACATGGTCTCAAAGGTAACGTACCCTTATATTTCAAAGATTTTTTGCTGGACTGGGAGCAAGAGAAAAACATAGAATGTGCCAGCTGCATTTCCTCCCGGGCATGCTGTGAAAAACAGCTAAGGGATTCGAGGGTTTCTGTATATTGTAATTTAGGCGCTACAGCAATGTACCTACAAATCTATCTTAAATAACCCTCAAAAGTTTGTCAGACGTGACGGAACGACCTTTTTAAGGTCGTTTACGCTCTGCCTACCCCATTAGGGATAAAGGCGTGAATATATGTATGTGTCTTTTGGTTGAATTATATATTGTCCTGTAGAGATGTTTAAAATAAACTGTAGTCTATTTTGCCCTCTGTTGCTCTACATTCATAAATATAATATATGTATATAATAATTTTAGGCTAACATTAAAAAAGCAATTTTAAGATTGAGAGCAATATTAAGTATGGATTTGACAGGCCACATTGTACTGAAATGACGTTTCTGATACGAACTCAAACTAGCTGTCAATTTTAAGGGCTGTTAATCGATACGGGCGAAAAGGCTTACAACAGATTAGCAAAATAAAAAATACCTCTTTATAAAATTAATAACAATTAGTAAGAAAATGAAAGCGTTTCACAAAGACCTGCGAAGCCTTTTAGCTGTTCTCAAACAACGGGCAAGTTTAATTGTTTCCCTCCAAAACTCGCTAAGTCCATTTTGATAGTACTTTCATTAATTAAAAATGTTTCAACGCAATTAATTGGCGTGAGGAAAATAAAAAGCTTAAGCGATTTTAAGACAAACAGCTTTGTAGTTATTTCACATAAATTCTTGAAAGTAAGAAATTTTTCTATACTGAACTGAGAGTGATAGAAAAACATTGAATGTGATAGCTGCTTCTCCTCCCGGGCATGCTGTAAAAACCAGCTTAGAGATTCGAAAGTTATAGTGTATTTCAATTTTAGACGATGGGCTGACAACTTGTCACTATACCAATATACAAAACTCGCCATACGTTTCAGAACGACATTTGTGTAAGTCGTTTGTGCTCTGCCTACCCCATTAAAGGCGTGATTTTATTTATGTAAGAAAATACATCTTGAAATATTATGTAGATTTAAAGAAAATATGCAAATAAATAATATTATCAAATATCTGTTAACCAATTTAACTGACAGAAACCGTAATTACATGTCAAATTTATGTAAGAAAAAATATTGAAAAGTTCTAATAATTTACAAAAACTAATGCTTCATTGTTGCTACGCCGTAATTAAAGATTTAATTTTAATTAGGTACCTTGTACTATGACGATTTTTTTGAGATTTATACGCGTCACTATATTTATTTTAGTTGCACTGACCCGTCTCAAACTCTTTATTATAGATTTTCCTAACTGCCTGGTTGCCTGGAAGATATTGCTGCTACCTTAGCTATAACTATGTTTTCATTTGTTTGTTTTCTTGTGCAATAAAGTATATTCATCACGCCTTTATCCCTAATGGGTAGGCAGAGCGTAAACAACCTAAACAAAGGTCGTACCGCCACGTCTGACAAAGTTTTGAGGGTCATTCAAGATAGATTTGCAGGTATATTGCTGTAGTGACAGGTTGTCAGCCCATCGACTAAATTACAATACACTGAAACTCTCGAATCCCTTAGCTGATTTCTACAGCATGCCCGGGAGGAAATGCGGCTGGCACATTCTACGTTTTTCTCTCGCTCTCAGTCCAGCATGGACGAAGATATATTTATGTATACCATACCATAAACAATACTTAAGTAGCCTCCAGCGTTCTTGTTATCAATACATTGTAACAAATGGTTCTGGTTCCGGAGCCGACATGCTAAATGCTTTTTGATAAAGTGCGCCTACGCAGACCACTAATGCAGCTTAAAAACTAACATTATTCATTGATAATTTGACAGTAAATCAAGTTGGTACTCGTTGAGGGCAGAAAGGTATAAAAAGTAACAGACGGTAAGTCAGTTTTCTTAGTGAGTGGATTCTCGAGTCGAACAACCCGATGAACCCTGGTGTCAGAGTTTTCAAACCGCCTAGTAGCACAGGTTGCTGTGCTCTGACGTGGTTTGAGTAACGATCACTATCAAACACAGCGAATGGAACCGACGACTTAACGTGCCCTCCGAAGCACGGAATCCTTTTTCTTTTTGGAAAATCGTGTGAAAATCCCGTATCTCATAGCCGACCGGCTACATAATCCAGGTGATTGAACGACGGTACTGGTTTTTACACAGAGCGACTGCCATCTGACCTCCGCAACCCAGAAGGGAAACCAGACCCAATCCTAAATTAAGTCAGAGTTTTCAAGCCGTCAATGCTTATAACTTTCCTCTGATATAGCTTACATACATACATTAATCACGCCTTTATCCTTTACGGGGTGGCAGAGCGTTTAACGCCTCGTAAAAGGCGCTTTCGCGCCACGTCTGACAAAAATTGAGGGCAGTTTTAGATTGTAATATGTATTGCTATAGTGACAGATTGTCAGCCCATCGCCTAATTTACAATACATTATAACCCTCGAGTCCCTTTTGCTGACTTCAACAGCATGCCCGGGAGGAAGGGCAGCTGGAACATTCTATGTTTTTCTATCTCTCCCAGTCCAGCATGGAAGAAATAGCTTAACGACTAATATATCTACGGTATTAAACGATATTAACCGAAGCAAGGAAAAAGCCCCAAATAAACATACATATGAAATTCGAAAACCGAAAAACACATTGGTACGTGTGGTGGGATTCGAAACACGACCTTCCGCTCAGCAGTGGCCCTATCTACTACACCGTCGGGCTCTTTTTCATCTCTACCCAAACAGTAAATTTATATGTATAGAAAGCTTCTTCCATGCTGGACTGGAAGCGACAGAAAAACATAGAATGCGCCAGCTGCATTTCCTCCCGGGCATGCTGTAAAAATCAGTTACGGGATTCGAGGGCTTCAGTGTATTGCAATTTAGGCGATGGGCTGACAACCTGTCACTATAGCGATACACATTTCACTCTAAAATAGCCCTCAAAACTTGTCAGACGTGGCGGAACGACCTTTTTATTGTTCGTTTACGCTCTGCCTACCCCATTCGGGATAAAGGCGTGATTATATGTATGTATGTATGGAAAGCTACAGTTCACAGGCGGATATACCTTTCCTAAAATAAACGGTAGATATGTAAAATCGACTAAAAAACGTTCTGACTACGTGACAAATCTCAACAACATGGTTTGATCGATTATCTCGACTCTATCGACTCCATAATCGATTTTATTTTGAAAGTAACGTTGTTCAAAAGTCCCGCTGCAGTTGTCTAATACAATGAGATTTGAATAATTCATTTGTTTATACATACATACATAAAATCACGCCTTTATCCCTTACGGGGTAGGCAGAGCGTTAAACGCCTCGTAAAAGGCGCTTTCGCCGCGTCTGACAATAATTGAGGGTAATTTTAGATTGTAATGTGTATTGCCATAGTGACAGGTTGTCAGCCCATCGCCTAAATTACAATACACTGTAACCCTCGAGTCCCTTTTGCTGTCTTCTACAGCATGCCCGGGAGGAAGGGCAGCTGGAACATTCTATGTTTTTCTATCTCTCCCAGTCCAGCATGGAAGTAATATAATAGCAGCATTTGTTTATTATGAAGAAGTATTGAATCTGAGCGTCTACCTGTATTCTGTGCAACTTAGGATAGATGCGTTTGTATCGTGCTTCGGAGGGCACGTGAAGCCATCGGTCCTGTTCGCTGTCTTTGACAGTGGTCGTAACTCAAACCATGCCAGAGGCCTGATAGCTATGCTACTAGGCGGTTTGAGAATTCTGACACCAGGGAATTTCGGGTCGTTGTTCGACTTTCTTCCATACTGGACTGGGAGAGAAAGAAAAACATAGAATGTTCCAGTTGCCCTTCCTCCCGGGCATGCTGTAAAAGACAGCAAAAGGGATTCGAGGGTTACAGTGTATTTTAATTTAGGCGATGGGCTGACAACCTGTCACTACAGCAATACACATTACAATCTAAAATTGCCCTCAATTTATGTCAGACGTGGCGAAAGCGCCTTTTAGGAGGCGTTTTACGCTCTGCCTACCCCGTAAGGGATAAAGGCGTGATTTTATGTATGTATGTATGTATGTTCGACTCAAGCATCCACTCGCTAAGAAGAACAGAGATTTTTGTCAATTTCCTCCGCCAAATCGTAAGATAGCGGATAAAAATGTCAGATAACGCATAAAATCACCAGCTATAAATCAAAAACTGGAGAGTACAGATCTCCTGTCCTTTTCCAATGTGTTTAGCCTGAACGTGACAAATAGATTTAAGTTTTAGTTTTAACCAGATTTAGAATCATGCCCATTAGAGAGCTATACTCCAGATTTTAAAGAAATTGCTTCAATTGGGTTTCTATTGTTCACAAATATAAGATGCGTAAATATTAAAGTTCATGCTTTATCTCTTAAGGTTCTCATGTTTATTTGAAGTATAACTTAGGAGTTTCTTACAACTTTCACTTCGTTTATCAAGGGTCACTTGTATGACAGATGAGCTGACAACTTCACTGGGTAGTGTTATAAGTAGTTTTCTTTTGAGTACAGATTTTTAATTAATAAAAGTCAATTTATTCACCATAAAATATTTTTAAGATGATATCTGTTCGTCTAGCTAGCACAGAAGGCGTACGAAAGGCCATTTTGTTATCATTACGTAGGCTGGACTGGGGGCGAGAGAAAAACATAGAATGTGCCAGCTGCATTTCCTCCCGGGCATGCTGTAAAAACCAGCTAAGAGATGCGAAGGTTTCTGTATTTTGCAATTGAAACGATAGGCTGTCACTACAGCAATATATTTATAGGTACTCGTACAAGTCTATCTTAAAAATCCCTCAAAACTTAATCAGACGTGGCGGACGAACTTTGTTTAGGTAGTTTACGCTCTGCCTACCCCATTAGGGATAAAGGCGTGATTATATTTATGTATTACGTAGGCAAAAGATATTCATCCTCATAAGTCAGGTTTCCAAAATGGTTGACAATGAACCTTCAAATCAATTTATGAATGAACGAAGGTCTAAGACTATAGATATTTATCATTGCGGTATCTTTGATACCGTTTATAAAGCCTATAAATAAATCAAAGTGAACATAGATTTACTCCTTCCATTGAATAAATTCAATGTCTTCAATAAATAAGTCTAAATTTAAATAAACAGTTTTGTTGCCGCCCATAACGCGTCCCTTACATAGATTGACTGAATAATTGTTTGGTATTTCTATTCTTATGGTGGAGACACACTGAGAGCTACTTTATGTACTGAGAACATAAGGGCAAAGAACTATGGTAGGTACTGCGATTTTATTTGTTATCATTTTCAGTGCCAGTGTGTCTACATGGAAAAAAGATGCCTCGACCGCTATCCAAGGCCCAAGGTCACGCGGCAGATCAAAGAAGGCGCTGGCTGGACGTCGTGAAAGCGGACATGGAAGAAAACGATCTACACCAGCGGATGCCCAAGACCGTAATCGTAAGCCCATGGCTCTGACCACTAGACTACGGAAGCAGTTACGGAGGTAGTTTTCAATTGTTAACACCAGACACATTTATGCAACAGTAGTTAGGGACTAAATGAAATAATTTAGAGTGACGTGAACAATTAAACATAAGATCATGTTGCAAAGTAATATTATATTTTTGTTTCTATCCATCTTGTCACACGCGTTGATGTAGTATATTTGTTATGAGCCATGGTATTTATGAGACCTCGTTTTCAGAAGCAACCAAAAGGGGTTTTAGGCGTGATTTTTATGATCGCTCGTAGTTCTTCCATGTTGGACTGGGAACATAGAATGTGTCAGCTACATTTCCTCCCGGGCATACTGTAATAACAACCTTAGGGATCTGAGGGTTTCAGGATATTGCAATTTAGGCGATGAGCTGACAACCTGTCACTATAGCAATGTACCTAAAAACCTATCTTAAATAATCCTCAAAACTTTGTCAGACGTGGCGGAACGACCTTGTTTTAGGTCGTTTACGCTCTATTAGGGATAAAGGCGTGCTTATATGTATGTCTGTATGTTATGTCCCACGCATTCATGTATTATATTTGTTATGAGCCATGATATTTACGAGACCTCGTGTTCAGAAGCAACCAAAAATGCTTTTAGGCGTGATTATTATGATCGTTCATAGTACTAAAGCGAGATTATCATTGCGTTTACTGGAAGATATTGCGATGCTGGCAATGAAGTAAAGTAAGTATTTTTTCTAATCACTAAAATCTATTTTCAAAATACATATTCGCTTGATCCCCTTCCGAATGGCTAAATGTTTCAGCTACCATCCTTGATTTTGCAAGATATAGTCAGTATTCTTTGTTTCTTTTTAAGTGATCTACTCTGCCTTGCCATTTCCCAAACTGTTCGGTCTTTTTGTGTGATCATCTGTATAAAAATAAAAACAAATGTAACCTTTGTGTACCAACAGCTTAATATCTAGTTACATGAAGCATTGCGTAGGCGCATCGAAGGCGCATGCGCACCTGGATAAGCATTTTCAAAGTCAAATGTCGAACGCAAGGATCGTAGAGAATTATTGAATTTATAAACAATATGATAAAGGGTAAGGCACAAATAGAAAAAAAAAAACTATTTTATACATACATACATACATATATTCACGCCTGTATCCCTAAAGGCAGAGCGTAAACGATCTAAACAAAGGTGTCCCGCCACGTCTGACAAAGTTTTGAGGGTTATTTAAGATAGAATTCTAGGTATATTGCTGTAGTGACAGGTTGTCAGCCCATCGCCTAAATTACAATATACTGAAACCCTCGGATCCCTTAGCTGGATTTTACAGCATGACCGGGAGGAAATGCAGCTGGCACATTCTATGTTTTTCTCTCGCTCCCAGTCCAGCATGGAAGTAATTATACATATATATATATATATACGTATAACATTTTATATGTATACTTCTGGGTATACGTGTAACATATGTGCATAGACTTGTTGTTAAAATAATTTGATTAGTGAAACGCACATAATTTTCAATGAAATAGTTTTCTTAACAATGTAATTTTAGCTTAATGTATCTTTTAAACCTTTATCTATCTACCTAATGCACCC
Organism: Scrobipalpa costella; assembly: GCA_949820665.1. Lineage (NCBI taxonomy): Eukaryota > Metazoa > Arthropoda > Insecta > Lepidoptera > Gelechiidae > Scrobipalpa > Scrobipalpa costella. Next base: position 4,591,075 of record OX463306.1, read on the forward strand.
TAGATAAATTAGGAATTATATTCAAGAGTTCCTATGTTCGAATAGTTTTAATATTCGCTGGGAATCCATTTTTTTTATGTGGATGTTAGGAAGGAAAAATAAGCGGAAATAAGAATTCATTCACAAGACTAAAATTAAAGCAGTGTATTGCCTGAAAATATTAAGATTAAGTTTTTAATTCATTTCGATTGTAAATTTATACGAAGAAGTTCGGCAAGGAGGTTTTTTTTTATAAACCCTTTCTATACAAAATTTCCTCTAAAACAGAATCTAACCCATTTATGTATGAAGAAAGATTTTTTATTTATATATTCCGTTTTATTCGGAGCTTGTACGTAACAGGGCGATTGTTATTTTGTTCATTGAAATACAGTACAGAGGTTTATCAGTTTTTTGTTGAATGAAATCTTTTGAGCTGTAGGAGGATATCAGTCACATGACTAACGGTGGTTTATATATTTTTTTTTCTGAAATGTTGCAACTTCTGGCAAAGATTTGTTGGTGCCGATTAAATAGAAAAAAAAAGCGCTTTAAATTTTTAAAAAGAAACGATGCCATTTCTCAAATTGTTACCTACAATGAAAAGACCTGATCAAGTGAAATTTGCTGCTTAAAATTACGCTTTTATATGTTTTTATTGATCTCTAATTTGACCTAATTTCTTCTAATTTTTCTCTAATTTCTTCCATGCTAGACTGGGAGAGATAGAAAAACATAGAATGTTCCAGCTGCTCTTCCTCCCGGGCATGCTGTAGAAGACAGCAAAAGGGACTCGAGGGTTACAGTGTATTGTAATTTAGGTGATGGGCTGACAACCTATCACTACACATTAGCAATACACATTACAATCTAAAATTGCCCTCAATTTTTGTCAGACGCGGCGAAAGCGCCTCTTACGAGGCGTTTAACGCTCTGCCTACCCCGTAAGGGATAAAGGCGTGATTTGATGTATGTATGTATGTATTTGACCTAAAATTGTTTAATTTTATAATTTATACTTGCGATTGTCGGCACTTGGTGAAACTCCATATTTTTATAATGTTGTTATTAAAAACACTTGTACTTGTTTCACTTAATATAATTTAATCCTAGCGGTTTCGCTAACTTATAGCATCATCAGGGATTTTATACACATCATACACAACACATAAAACATTTTAAATAAACCGTTCATATTTAGCGAACGAAGTGCAACAATTGATATGTTAGTTATAGTCAATAATGTTTAATTTTAAGCTAAACAAGTTAACTTAAATATTCAATGTCAAAGATTTTTTTGACAAATTATAATTTATAGTATTCTTCCATGCTGGCAGCGAGGGGAAAAACATAGAATGTGCCAGCTGCATTTCCTCCCGTATACGCTGTAAAAACCAGCTAAGGGATTCCAGGGTTTCATTATATTGTAATTTTGGCAAATTGTATTATTAAGTATTGACACAAATGTTTACTGTATTTGATTTTTTCACCCACGATTACTGTAGTAATTACTATTATGCCATAGTAATTGAAATAAATACACCTGTCACCACAGCAATATACCTACATATCTATCTTAAATAACCCTCAATCAATCAATCAATCAATCAATAAAACTCAAAACTTTGTCAGACGTGGCGGAACGACCTTTGTTTGGGTCATTTGCGCTCTGCCTACCCCATTAGGGATAAAGGCGTGATTATATATATGTATGTATGTTATAAGTGTCATTGGAACATGATAAAAATTATAGGCAGGTACATTGGGTACCATCTTCAAAGTTAAAAGGTGGTAACCATCGCGGTCTTTAGCAGTTGTCTTCGGTTGATAATAATATACATACATACATATAATCACGCCTTTATCCCTAATGGGGTAGGCAGAGCGTAAACGACCCAAACAAAGGTCGTTCCGCTACGTCTGACAAAGTTTTGAGGGTTATTTAAGATAGATTTGTAAGTATATTGCTGTAGTGACAGGTTGTCAGCCCATCGCCTAAATTACAATATACTGAAACCCTCGGCTCCCTTAGCTGGTTTTTACAGCATACCCGGGAGGAAATGCAGCTGGCACATTCTATGTTTTTCTCTCGCTCCCAGGTCAGCATGGAAGAAAATAATAATATAATAGCAAATATAATAATAACAATATAATAATAAATTCTTTATTGTCAGGTACTAGTCCCATAGTTAACATTTAAAGTTACAAATAAATATTAATAATATTATTATTACAACAAATATTATCTATTCGGGATCTTATTAAGCCTCTTAAAAATAACACTATTTATAGAGAACTCTACCGTCGTCGGCGAGAGCAGAGAAACGCGCAAAAGACGCGCGGGTTTTGTGGTATGCGCGCGCGCACGCTGGAGAAATCTAGTCAGATAGAGACGATTTATTATTAAAAATTGAATGCTATTATTCTGCATTGTTTTATAATGTGCAATAGGACTTGGCATCTAATTAAGATGAGATATGTTCGTAGGTACGTAATTTTTAACATCACTACATAGTATAAAACAAAGTCGCTTTCTCTGTCCCTATATCCCTATGTATGCTTAGATCTATAAAACTATGCAACGGATTTTGATGCGGTTTCTTTTAATGGATAGAGTAATTTAAGAGGAAGGTTTATATGTCTAATACATGCATAATATAGTAGATAAACACTGATGATTTCCGTGCGAAGCCGGGGCGGGTCGCTAGTGAACTATAATCCTTACTTCATGCAACATGGCGCATTAATGAGAAAGCTTATGAGAAGTTCAATCAGGCACAAGACAACTAATTAAAGCTAGATCGAAAGTTGCAGATATAATAAAAATATAATAAGGATATATTGCTTGTTAATTGCATTTTATAATTATATCTACCTACATGCACATACATACATATAATCACGCCTTTATCCCTAGTGGGGTAGGCAGAGCGTGTACGACCTTATCAAAGGTCGTTCCGCCACGTCTGACAAAGTTTTGAGGGTTATTTGAGATAGATTTTACATACATTGCTGTAGTACCAGGTTGTCAGCCTATCGCCTAAATTGCAGTATACAGAAAACTTCAGATCCCTTAGCTGGGTTTTACAGCATGCCCGGGAAGAAATGCAGCTGGCACATTCTATGTTTTTCTCTCGCGCCCAGTCCAGCATGGAAGCCTACATGCATAGTTTCATAAACTGCTGTTTTGTGTTTCATTTATTTCAAATTTCAGTTTGATTCTGCTATTTTTAATTATTTTGTATTTTTTTTTGCTAGAGTTGCTCAGAAAAGACTCACTCTCTTTTAAGTTTCACAGAACTTGGAGTTAAAACCTCAGCTGCTATAAAAAAACTAATTAAACCTTATTATTACTTGGCAACACAGACCTGTTTCTGCAGCTTGCATACTCTTTATTCCCTTAACATAAGGTTCGTTTTTGCGTAGAATATTATGGTTCATGTACATCATGAAGAAAGCCTAGGTGATTATTTTCTTCCATGCTGAACTGGGAGAGATAGAAAAACATAGAATGTTCCAGCTGCCCTTCCTCCCGGGCATGCTGTAGATGTCAGCAAAAGGGACTCGAGGGTTAAAGTGTATCGTAATTTAGGCGATGGGCTGACAACCTGTCACTATAGCAATACAAATTACAATCTAAAATTGCCCTCAATTTTTGTCAGACGTGGCGGAAGCGCCTTTTACAAGGCGTTTAACGCTCTGCCTACCCCGTAAGGGATTAAGGCGTGATTATATGTATGTATGTATGTATGTAGTTATTAAGGGCCGGTATAAAAAGAATGTAGATAAGGCCATTAAACGAAATTGTAGGGTATTTAGGGATAATCAAGAACAGAGAAATATGAAGAGCCGTTTATTTTAACAATAATTTAGTCATTACTTTATTAGAATTAAATAGAAAACGTTTCATAGCTTTTATAATAATAAGAAGTTTGCAGGGGTCGTAGCAAATGGAAGGATGTGATCTCTGCTTACCCCTCCGGGAAAGAGGCGTGATGTTATGTATGTATGACATGTATGTATGTATAATAATAATTGTTGTTGATTTATCCGCCAGGTACATACATGTATTTTCCAATATGTAACCATTGATTGAGGCCATAACAGGCATCTTCTGGGTGAGCTCGCTCCATCGTCGACTCTGTCACTGTTATCCCTGATCTTTGTGTCTAGAGTCAAGAGCAAACCCATTTCACTAAAATAAAAATACAGAAAATAAAGATATACGAAAACAAATCGCAGTGTTTAATTTTTTTCACTTATCAGCAATATTTTGGTTTAACTTATCTATGTAGAACTTCCATGCTGGACTGGGAGCGAGAGAAAAACATAGAATGTGCCAGCTGCATTTCCTCCCGGGCATGCTGTAAAAACCAGCTAAGGGATCCGAGGGTTTCTGTATATTGCAAATTAGGCGACAGGCTGACAACCTGTCACTACAGCAATATACCTACAAATCTATCTTAAACAACCCTCAAAACTTTGTCAGACGTGGCGGAACTACCTTTGTTTAGGTCATGTACGCTCTGCCTACCCCATTAGGGATAAAGGCGTGATTATATGTATGTATGTATGTAGAACCTAAAAAATATGCAAGTTAGGAGGAATCCAACCTGATCTTAAACCCGTAACTAACAACTACGCTGACCAGTGCTTCGTTCTTCTATAATATTACAAATATCAACTTCACTTCTTCCATCCTGGACAGGGAGCGAGAGAAAAATATAAAATGTGCCAGCTGCATTTACTCCCGGACATGCAGTAAAAACCAGCTAAGGAATCCAAGGGTTTCAGTATATTGCAATTTAGGCGTTGGGCTGACAACCTGTCACAACAGCAATATACCTACATATCTATCTTAAATAACCCTCAAAACTTTGTCAGACGTGGCGATACGGACTTTTTTTAGGTCGTTTACGCTCTGCATACTCCATTAGGGATAAAGGCGTGATTATATGTGTGTATGTAACTTCACCCTGACTTCCTCCCATAAAGGGGAGGGTGGGGCGGATTGGACTTGTGGGTCGTAGTTTCACCTTCACACTAGTAGGTATTATTTTTACTAGGTAATACCTATGGACTACTAGGTAGGTGCTATGCATGTAGGAGGCGAAGCGAGACGACTGCTGGTCGATACGTCGCAATATAGCCGACGATGTGAAGCAAAAATGAGTAAAATAGTAGGTAATAGTAGGTGTGATAACATAGAGATTATAAAATAAAAATTATAAAGTCATACATAAAATGTCATAGCTAAAGAATTAATTAATTAGAATTAATAATTTCTTCCATGCTGGACTGGGAGAGATAGAAAAACATAGAATGTTCCAGCTGCCCTTCCTCCCGGGCATGCTGTTGAAGTCAGCAAAAGGGACTCGAGGGTTACAGTGTATTGTAATTTAGGCGATGGGCTGACAACCTGTCACTAAAGCAATACATATTACAATCTAAAATTACCCTCAATTTTTGTCAGACGTGGCGAAAGCGCCTTAAACGCTCTGCCTACCCCGTAAGGGATAAAGGCGTGATTTATGTATGTATAGAATTAATCGTAGATAACTTGGATTTGTAAACTCCATAGGAAATTTACTCAAATGTCAAATTGAAAACTCATGGGTATTTATGAAGCGATATCGAACTTGAGAGCAATATTAAGTTATGGATTTGACAGGCCAGTTTGTACTGAAATGTCATATCTGATACGAACTCAAACTCGCTGTCACTCATGAGAGCTGATTATAAATAGCTACGGCAATAAAACTAGTACGTCATTCATCATCTTGCACTTTTCTTTAAAGGCCTAGTTCAGCAGTAAGTGTACACGGGGCATAGATTGTGGCTGGTATGGTATAGTCATGAGTGCCTCTATACTTAGTTCTGATTTGTACATACATACATACATATATTCACGCCTGTATCCCTAATGGGGTAGGCAGAGCGTAAACGACCTAAACAAAGGTGTCCCGCCACGTCTGACAAAGTTTTGAGGGTAATTTAAGATAGAATTCTAGGTATATTGCTGTAGTGACAGGTTGTCAGCCCATCGCCTAAATTACAATATACTGAAACCCTCGGATCCCTTAGCTGGATTTTACAGCATGCCCGGGAGGAAATGCAGCTGGCACATTCTATGTTTTTCTCTCGCTCCCAGACCAGCCTGGAAGTATTGATTTGTAATTGGATAAATTTCGGTCCATCTAACTCGGTTTTCTCGATTTTCTTCACATGCACACATTTATACCCGCCACACACTCTTTCACACACCATACACATATACACACTCATACACACCCAATCTAAACTTATATCTTTCATTTGTATTTATTATATTTAGTTTTTCTCTATGTTCAAATATTTTAATTGTTATATGAATAAGCAGCTGGTGAAATGGTTTTTAAGTTGCATTATTTAAAGACGACCACGGCGAAACACCTAAGATACAGGATTTCTATCTTAGTTTACATACATATAATCACGCCTTTATCCCTAATGGGGTAGGCAGAGCGTAAACGACCTAAACAAAGGGCGTTCCGCCACGTCTGACAAAGTTTAGAGGGTCATCCAAGATAGATCTGTAGGTATATTGCTGTAGTAACAGGTTACAGCCCATCGCCTAAATTACAATATACTGAATCCCTCGGGTCCCTTAGCTGGTTTTTACAGCATGCCCGGGAGGAAATGCAGCTGGCACATTCTATGTTTTTCTTTCGCTCCCAGTAAAGCATGGAAGAATTAGTTTAGCAAGCAGGGTAATGTAAGTATCTTTGTCAAACAAGCATGTTTGACAAAGATAATTTAAGCAAAGCAATGCAAACTCTATGCTTTTGTTAACTTATCTAAATTCATTGATTACAATAATAACAAATGTCCTATAGCTAAGTGTTTCTAGTTAATAGTTAAACTACAAATATGCCCGATGACACCCAATAGCAGATATCTCGTCAAAACAAGCGAAGGAATGACGGTATCGGCCCGATTGCACTGATACCTATAGTAGTACTTCTGTAGGTTGTTAACCCACTGAGATAAGGTATCGGTCCGCGGCCTACATACTTCCGCGCCGTCTCGATGTAGTATGTATGAATTTTGTGTCAGTTGTGCAATGCTGTTGGGACGTTTAACCGTTTTTTTCTAGTACTTAACTGGTAGATATAAAGAAAAGTATAAAAAAATACATATTATCACGCCTTTATCCCTTGGGGTAGACGCGCAAACGACCTAAAGGTCGTTCCGCCACGTCCGACAAAGTTTTGAGTGTTATTTAAGACATATTTGTAGGTATCTTGCTGTAGTGATAGATAGTCAGCCCATTGCCTGAATTGATATATACTAAAACCCTCGAATCCCTTAACTGGTTTTTACAGCATGTCTGGAAGGAAATGCAGCTGGCACTTTATATGTTTTTATTTCGCTCCCAGTCCAGCATGGAAGAATAACTAGTCTGTAATAATGGCAGCAGGCTCATGTCTCGCGTGCCGTTGTATGAGCCCGAAATTTCATTGCTGGGCTTTGTTAAATCATCTCCCTAGCCTTATCCCGTATCTCACGGGGTCGGCTACCTAATCTAGGTGATTGAACAAGGGTATTGGTTTATACACAGACCGACTGCCATCTGACCTCCGCAACCCACAACGGAAACCAGACCAAATCCTAGATTAGGTCAGAGTTTTAAAGCCGCCAATGCTTAGCACTGGCCTCTGATATGGCTTAACGACTAATATCTACGGTGTTAAAAGGTGTGCTGGGCTTTGTTAAATATGCTTAGAATAATTTTAAAAGAATTATAATTAAGGGACATATTACTGTGATAGAATATTTCTTCTTAGATCTGTTAGGATGATCAAAAGAGAGAATAAATTGGCACGAACCGAATACGAAGTAGGTAATTGGAGTAGGTTAGTAGGATCTATGCAAAAATACTTTCTGTGCTGCTTTTTATGAAATGGTTAAATTGGTTTTATACTCATTGTGTGATAGATAGCGGCACCGAATCCTAGAATCGTCCGCAAAAAATACCATCGTATTCTCAACCCCGCAAAACATTTAATACGACTTATCCCCCACACTTTAAAAATGTCAGCAAAGACAATTTCGTGGGTGTTTTGTAAAATCAGGAGAATATTCCCCAGGATCTGGGGCAACACTGACATTAATTAATTAACTGGCAACACCTTTCCAAGGATTAGGACTTAAGTGCTTGACATTTTCAAAACTGGGTTAATGTTAAATTGTGTCGTTTTTCACGACAAATTCAAAGTAAATGTCTCTAAGGTTGGGTTGGGGACTGAAAATGTGGATATAAGGATTGTAAGGTGGTATTTTTTTTGAACTTAGGATGTTTTGTAAGAGAATTGGGGTATAATAATTAGAATCCAGAGCCTTTGATACATCTCTCTCATATATCTTATTTGAAATGAGTTTGCTCTTGACCAGTCTATGTTTGGAGCGACTGAGACGGAGTCGACGATGGAGCGAGCTCACCCAGAAGATGCCTGTTCACTCTAACATTGAAGTGTTGGGGGTTGAATGCATTCAGAAACAGACGCAGATAATTAGTTTCACTCTTTTGCTGTGAGCATTTTAAATGAGTTTTGGAAGCGTTTAGTCCGTATTGGTGGAATATCAACCAGGTATGGATGGTATATCTGTCTAGATGACATCTATTGTTTTGTTGTGACTATAGTCATGAAAGATGTACAAACATACATACATACATAAAATCACGCCTTTATCCCTTACGGGGTAGGCAGAGCGTAAAACGCCTCCTAAAAGGCGCTTTCGCCACGTCTGACATAAATTGGGGGCAATTTTAGATTGTAATGTGTATTGCTGTAGTGACAGGTTGTCAGCCCATCGCCTAAATTACAATACACTGTAACCTTCGAATCCCTTTTGCTGACTTATACAGCATGCCCGGGAGGAAGGGCAACTGGAACATTCTATGTTTTTCTTTCTCTCCCAGTCCAGTATGGAAGTTTTGGAAGCGTTTAGTCCGTATTGGTGGAATATCAACCAGGTATGGATGGTATATCTGTCTAGATGACATCTATTGCTTTGTTGTGACTAGAGTCATTAAAGATGTACAAACATATTTTTTTAACTCCCAAAAAGGACAAACCTACATTTTACAGTTATTATTTTAACTAATCAAATGTCTTTCGAGCCTCCCCATAAATAAGCTTGAAAATCAATTTTGAAATGAAACATCATATCTCGATTTCAGGTAACACCAAACCAAACAATATTAACTTGTTGGTTTGATATTACATAAAATAATGAATAGTGAAATGTGTATTATTATATTATGTTTCATCATTCATTGTAACTTGATGATAACAAGTAATTTATATAATGTGTTCTTGTAACATTAATATTAGAAACAATAAATTGGAAGACAGTCAACAATTATTTATTAATACCGATATTGCTTTTACTATCATCGAGTGGCTTCAAAGGTTAAGTTTAAATATTACATACGTACATGCATAAAGTCACGCCTGTATCCCATCACGGTGAAGGTAGAGCAAATATATAATATTGTATTGCTATACTTATACTAGTGATAGATTGTTAGCCTATCGTCTAAATGCAAGCAACATATTTTTTCCTAAAACAGTGAGTCCAAGAAGAGATGCTGGAACATTTTATGTTTTGCTATCGCTCTCAGACTAGCATGAAAGTTTTATATAAGTCACTTTAAAAACAGTTCATCTACTTTCAACATAATTTTTATAAGATAATCTACATTCTCATTCTTATAAACTCATTCATAATGCGCACGGCAAAAGAGTGGAACTCACTACCTGCGTCTGTGTTTCCGAATGCATTCAACCCCCAACACTTCAAAGTTAGAGTGAACAGGCATCTTCTGAATTAGCTCGCTCTATCGTCGACTCGGTCTCAATCGCTCCCGACCTAGACTGGAGTACAGAGCAAACCCATTTCAAAAAGAAGAAAAAAACATATTAAAGCTTTCTCAGTGGGATGCTTCTACCCTACGATCTAATAAGCTATAGAAAGCCCCCAAGGTCTTCACGACTCCAGATTTATCGTCAAGCAAATTTTAATCTACCCGCCTGTTCATGAACAGCCCCTTGATTTACCGACTTAGCCTTTAAGTATATTTTATTTTATGTTCAAAATTTATTGAGATTGAGATCAAAGATTCAGCCGCTTTAAGAGCTTTTTTATTATTTCTCGTAAGTATTCTTGCTAATTACTTGTAATGAAGATAGCATCTTAGCAGTAAGTTAGTCGTAAGGTATTTATAATGACTTCATGTCTATTTAACACTGTCTTGAACGTAATTGAACTTTCTTTATCAGCACTATACTTATTTATAAATATTCTGTGGTTAAAGTGATAGGTTTTTTTTCAGTTCATTGTAAATAAATTAAACATAACTTGATAAATTTATTATTTATAGGAAAGAAAAACTATTGATAATATCCTGATCACGGTACCAAAATGTAGACAGATTTTTCAAATAAGCCACTTAAGTTTTATTACCAAATTCAGGGCTTTATATCTAAAAAGTAAGACACTCTTGGTATGATCATTACATCATGCCAAGAGTGTCTTACTTCTCAAAATTGCTTAATATTTTAAAGTACATTGCGGACATACCACTGGAGGCGTTTTCCGAGGCGAACAGCGGGGCGGCGTTGTAATCTGTTGACAATAAATAGTCGCATTAGAATTCTTATACCACTATTATAGCACTCTATCAATTACCTATAAAATGTCGTTGACATTTCTAGGTTAAGCCAATTAACTTTTTTCCATAAATTAATGTTTAATGCTAGGGCGTAGTGGAGCAGTCAAAGTTTTACCTATTCTAACATAATAGCCTATTGTTTCTTTGCGATCGAACTATCTATTTAGAAGTGGAATAAAAACTTTTATATTAGCAGTGTCATTGTCCTAGCTCCCAGGGCACCTAACTAAGAAGACAGAGAAAATATGCAAAAAAAAAATCTACTGTTCAGTTCTCTTTGTATATAGATGCCGCTAACTTCGCTATGTATCAACAAAACCAACACAAATAGATAAATATCAAATACATTAATCAGCTGTATTAACAAGCAATACAAACTAGCAATGGCAGAACTAGTCACACCATTCACGGGAAGTGCTGCGACCACGAAGGCCACGGGGTAAACGACATCAGTCTCTTACGCAACTAACTAGCCATACGACAACGACCTCTCACACCAAACAAACTTGACATAAACACAGCTCTACTTATACTGTTTAGTAAGCAACGCGACTAAATTAAACCGACGTATCTTGCTAAATATTTGACAAACAATTTTGAGACAATGCTATTTAGGCGGTTGTTTGAGATAATGCTGCTGAATTGTCACGATTCTCACGGTAATTAAAACACGTATTCGAAAAGAGCCAACTCTATTTTGTAGTGTGTTATATTGACACAATATTAACGACTAAATTGTAATGAACTCCACTATAGTACAATTCCCTAGTGACAATAGGTCTTTATAAAAGGGTATGCCGATCTTGCAATGTAGAATAACCATTGTACGTTGACCTTTGTCGCAAACAGATTTAAAAGAATAATGTGTAGATGCTAGAGGTCAAGTTATTTTGGATACGAGTATCACATATTGAGCAAAGTTTTGTTACACGCGGTTGGAAGAGCTGTTATAAGTTCTTTTTAAATGAAAATGTTGAAACGTGCTAGAGTTTCTATGTCAATTTGCTTATTTAAATATGTAGCTCTTATTTCTAACAGCTAGTTTTGGTGATATAATCGTTTATACAGCTTCTACACTTAATTATAAGCGGTAGGAGTGTTATTTACTACAATTTGCTTTATCTTTGCCATAAATCACTTGTTATGTCTTATGACTAGGTCAGATAAACAGGGTGTAAGGGACAGAATCCCGCAAACTGCTAGGGGTTGCTCAGGCAACGAAACTGAACAACTATCAGCAGGATTTTGTTTTCAAAAATTCACAAAGTGATAAATTCTCAGATATCAACTTTGTGTTTCCCCCCTGGGAATCGAACCCAGGACCTCCGGATCGGGAGTCCATGCCATTAGCCACTAGACCACGGAGGCAGTTGCTAGGTTTGCTACGAAATGAAGAATACAGATAGAACATAGGGAATTATGTAAATCTATTCAGTCTAGATGATTTAAGGTGTAGTAAATTTTCTAGATTATACGTTAAGCACACCATTCGTCTAGTTAACTGGAATACATTCTATTCACGATGTACCTTGTTACGTTTATGAGCAAAAAAAAAAACTATTAGGTACTTTACTACGCTTTGGAGTAGGTAAAAATACTTCTGTGGGTCGAAACATCATCTCCCTAGTCTTATCCCGTATCTCCCAGGGTTAGCTACCTAATCTAGGTGATTGAACGAGGGTACTGATTTTCACACAGAGCGACTGTCATCTGACCTCCGCAACCCAGGAAGGAAACCAGACCCAATGATTAGGTCAGAGTTTTTAAGCCAACAAACAACAACAAATAATTTGGCTTTACAAATAATATACTACGGTACAGCCGTTGATCCCGGTTATTATCGTTTAATAAAACGATAATAACCGGGATCAACGGCTGAACGTGCCTTCCGAAGCACGCTTTGGAGTAGGTAGCTAGATGTAAAATATGTGTAAATGTTCTTCTACAATCTAAATTTTGTATCATTTCATTAAAATTTGCCATCCTACAGGTGAAAATAAAAACATAAGTATGTAGTTAGTAGGTACTTTGATCATAGTATATCGTCCGACTATTAAGCGAGCAATTAAGATTTTTTATTTCAGAACTAGCGACCCGCCCCAGCTTCGCACGGAAATCATCAGTGCTTCTCTACTATATTATGCATGTGTTATACATATAAACCTTCCTCTTGAATCAGTCTATCCATTAAAAGAAACCGCATCAAAATCCGTTGCGTAGTTATAAAGATCTAAGCATACATAGGGATATAGGGACAGAGAAAGCGACTTTGTAGTGATATAAGATTTCATAGACTTAAATTAGTACTAAGTGTTCCAAGAAACAGAGCTGTATTTTGTATCCCAACTATAGGTTATTTCCAAACGTGTTACCAACCCATAAAAAAATAAACTGCCATGCTGGACTGAAGAAAAACATAGAATGTGCTAGCTGCATTTCCTCCCGATCCAAGTTTCAGTATATTGCAATTTAGGCGATAGGCTGACAACCTGTCACTACAGCAATATACCTACAAATCTATCTTAAATAACTCTCAAGACGTGGCGGAACTACATTTGTGTAGGTCTGTCTGCCAACCCTATTAGGGATAAAGGCGTGATTATAAGTATGTAAAAAATATATTTCTGCCATGCTGGCCTGGAAGTGAGAGAAAAACATAGAATGTGCTAGATGCATTTCCTCCCGGGCATGCTGTAAAAACCAGCTAAGGGGTCCAAGCGAGAGTTTTAGTATATTGCAGTTTAGGCGATAGGCTGACAACCTGTCACTACAGCAATATACCTACAAATCTATCTTAAATAACTCTCAAGACGTGGCGGAACTACCTTAGTAGTTTACACTCTGCCTACCCCATTTGGGATAAAGGCGTGATTATAAGTATGTAAAAAATATATTTCTGCCATGCTGGCCTGGAACTGAGAGAAAAACATAGAATTTGCCGGCTGCATTTCCTCCCGGTCATTCTGTAAAATCCAGCTAAGGGATCGAAGGGTTTCAGTATATTGTTATTTAGGCAATGGGCTGACAACCTATCGCTATAACTACAAATCTATCTTAGATAACGCTCAAGACGTGGCGGAACTACCTTAGTAGTTTACACTCTGCCTACCCCATAAAGGCGTGATTATAAGTATGTAAAAATAAAAAAAACATAAATCACAAAAAACAATGACCACGACGCACGATGACAATATCCAATTGGAAACAATGTGCTTAACTTGGTGCTGGACTGACATACTGATCGAGTATTCCTACCACACTTCCACACGACGCGTGTATTATGTTTTATGTATGAACAAACACACACATACACCACCCATATAAACACACGCTGTGCAAACACACACATGGGTAGCGTAACCAGTCTGCGTGTACCGATGGTATTGCCACACTCACACAAGTGTAGATTGTGGTTGTGTGCGTTCGCGGCCCCTTTACCCCGTCTATAAGTAACTAGAGTTAGACTTAAAAATAGTATGTGGTGAAGGAATGGCGAAAGTGAGTCGTGGAAACCAGCTTTTGATATATTTTTCATCAAATAATCAATTGGAATAGTTTTCTGACTTAAAAGGTTACGTAATCAAGTTTCTTCAAGAAAAATACAGAATGTGCCAGCTGCATATCCTCCCGGGCATGCTGTAAAAACCAGCTAAGGGATCTGAGGGTTTCAGGACATTGTAATTTAGGCGATGGGCTGACAACCTGTCACTAGAGCAATACTCCTACAAATCTATCTTAAATAACCCTCAAAACTTTGTCAGAGGTGGCGGAACGACCTTTGTTTAGGACGTTTACGCTCTTCCTACCCCATTAGGGATAAAGGCGTGATTATATGAATGTATGTAAATAATCAATTGGAATAGTTTTCTGACCTAAAAGGTTATGTAATCTAGTCATTCCTAGTATTTGAATAGTACAAACAAACAGATTTAATACATAATTTATTACTTTAGTATGTAAACTGTGAGTCAACGACCTCATTATATACATTACATTGTATTAGCAGTCTTTATATAATTAGTCTAGAATACGCCGATAATGGATGACGAGAATACTAAGGCTTGTATTTATAAAGCGATCTCAAGATTGAGAGCAATATTAAGTATGGATTTGACAGGCTATTTTGTACCGGAATGACATTTCTGATACGCATTTAAACTAGCTGACAGTATCAAGTGCAGTTTATTAATATGTTTCTTAAAGTCTTACTTAAGTGTTATCTGAAACAGACGAAAAAATCAACTTTAATTTGGGCACTAAATCATTTCTTCTTCTCGGTTTTTCTTATTTTAAAAATACCTAAAATATACCCAAGTTATTTTGATACCACTTTAATGTGAAATGTGAACCAATGTCTTTATAGAAGTCTTTTGAAAGACTTTTTTAATGTTATTATTTATATTACTTAAGTACCTATTCAAAAAGTCAAATAAGAAATGTAGACTTTATTTCTTTTACTGGTCATTCTTGGAAATAGATCTGAAGATTTTATGTAAATAAACAAAATTTTTGCATTTTACAAATTTAGAGTTTGCAACACAGCGTACTTTTACCCCTACCATTCCCCATCTGCTTCAATTCCTAACCCCATTCCGTTTTCATGACCTAGACTAACTTGTTTCAAAATTTAGGTCTCATTCATTCCATGACCTATGTCAAATTTCTGTATCTCACTTCACTGCGTTCGTGCCTACATCCTTTTTGCACGCAATATGCATGTATGTGTGAGTGACAGACCACACGCATGCACTCTCCCCTAGGGTTTAGACTTAGTGTTTGAAGTAGGATGCCTGGATGCCTAGACTTTTAGTGCTTGCGGGAAAATTGTGCGCTTTTGTGAATGGCAGACAAAGGAGCGTTTGATCAAAACATTGTGGTCTGGAGTAGTCATATACTGAAACAAAAGTCTGGTTTCGGTATGTTGCACGTCTGGGCAGGAATTTCTGGCAAACGTTGAAATAAGCATACGAATTAGTATTATTTCGGGTCTAAGCAAGAATTGATTTAAATAGGTATTAAAATAAAAATATCTTTGTCCGACGTTTTGACTGTGTTTCAACAATCATGGTCGCGAAATAATACAATAAATGTACAGAGCGCGAAAATCTAAAACAAATGTACTATGTAGTGTTTCGTAGATACCCTTTTTAAAAAAAACAAAATTTATATTAAAATCAGAAACTGAGATACCTACAAACTGAGAAACAGAAAATAAACTAACTCATATCTAGGCAAAAAATAAAATCATAAACCAAAAACGGGTTCTTTGCTTACATCTTCAGTATACCAAAAGCCTTTGCTCTGTAAACATTCGATGGGCATGAAGACTGGGTGGCTAAAAATATTTAAAACGTTTATACTTCAAACTGATGACTAAAATACTGTGGATCTCATTCAATAAAAAAAATGCACATTTACATTTAATAATTAAAAATATAGAAGTTATTGATTTGAGTAGTCAGGATTCTTCCATGCTGGACTGGGAGAGATAGAAAAACATAGAATGTTCCAGCTGCCCTTCCTCCCGGGCATGCTGTTAAAGTCAGTAAAAGGGACTCGAGGGTTACATTGTATTGTAATTTAGGCGATGGGCTGACAACCTGTCACTAAAGCAATACATATTACAATCTAAAATAGTCCCCTTAATTTTTGTCAGACGTGGCGAAAGCGCCTTTTACGAGGCGTTAAACGCTCTGTCTACCCCGTAAGGGATAAAGGCGTGATTTATGTATGTATATTTACAGGAGGTGTAGCTCATAGCTCAATATTTTCATACAAAGAAGAGTTTTTGACATTTCTTAAAAAATGCTGTATTGACTAGTAGGAAAATAGCGTGTGATGAACTTTACTAAATGGTTTAGTAACACTAAACCACATAATAAATTACGGTAACAAAGCATGTCCTACGTCCTACATATTCACATAACTGCCTATTCACAACGCAAATCAATAATCTAAACCCCCGCAGCAAACAAACAGTCTTCATGTCCTACAGAATGTCCCCTTGAGACGTAGGTATAGGTATGACCTAGGTAGCCTAAGCGAGGGGATGCAAAACCTACCTCAACGCGGCATTGAAATGCAAGCGCGTCTAACTTCACACCCCTAGGTATCCTAAACAGTGCTGCCAACTGCAGAGTATGGAAGTTAGCTAAAACTACAGTATAAGTTACGTTTCAAATAACGAAAAAGTTATTTATTCCATGCTAGACTGGAAGCGAGAGAAAAACATAGAATGTGCCAGCTGCATTTCCTCCCGACCATGCTGTAAAAACAGCTAAGGGATCCGAGGATATCCGAGGATACCTGTCCCTACAGGAATATACCAACATGTCTATCCTAAATAACTCTCAAAACTTTGTCAGACGTGGCCGAACAACCTTAGTTTAGGTCGTTTACGCTATGCCTACACCATTAGGGATAAAGGCGTGATTATTTGTATGTATGTATTTAATTTGATTTCATGCTCTTCCGATGCATACTATAAAAGCTATTAGTCTCTAAAGCGACCCGTTTTCATTGCATTGCAATTAAGGCTAATTGCTACAAATCATCAATTCAGCAACCAAAAATCATCTAAAATATCCCTAAAAATACTCAGATGTGGCGAAAAGGCTTTTAATAACTGCTGTGCTCTGTCTACATCATATTATACTGTATGTCGAAAAACTGGTTATAATACTAATGAAATCAAGAATATATTGGAAACAGGATAACAATCCCGCAATTCGCGGTTCACGCGGCGGGGTTGGCAACACTGCGACTATGCATTTATGGCGCTCCCCCCACCCCTCCCAGGAAGGGGGGGAGGGAAGTGGGGTAAAGTCCTGACCATGCACAATAAGGCGGCGCATCCCGACGGCCTATATTTAGATGCAGTTGTATGGCAGCTATGAATGTATTGGTTATGGTGTCACGTGATTCTTGGCGAATGTGGCGGTTGTAGGGAATTGGTGGTTTAGGTTACTGCCTCCGTGGCCTAGTGGTCAGAGCCATGGGCTCACGATCCGGAGGCCCTGGGTTCGATTCCCAGGGGGGTACAAAAAGTTGATATTCGTCAATATATCAATTTGTGAGGTTTTTCCCAGTTTGAATCACCTGATTGTCCAAAAAGTAAAAGGATTCCGTGCTTCGGAGGGCACGTTAATCAAGGTATAGTCATCATCATTTATTTAAGAGCTAGCCCTTGTCAATTGAGTACTGTACAAGGTATAGTAATTAAGATAATTTAGAACCTTATAGATTAGCAATTCATAGCTAGATGTCGTAACAGGAAGAAAAATTTCAAATAACGGCCTCCAACGGCAATTTTTCTTCTTTCAACAACTTTTAGTGAATTATGTTTTTTTAACTAATGGGGGCGCCACTTGGCTAGTATTGTCACCTTAATATTTCGACTTTACAGCCAGCAAGAGAAAACAAGTAGTTGATTTTGCTATGTTTTTGTTGATGTGAATTCAGTACAGTGAATTCGGATTGAACTAGAATAATTTTACAAGTAGGTCGTGGTTATTTATTATCTAAACGTGGATTTTCGACTAGATAATCACCTCGCTAAGAAGAACTGGGGTAGGCAGAGCGTAAACGACCTAAACAAAGGTCGTTCTGCCACATTTGACAGTGTTTTGAGGTTTATTTAAGATAGATTTGTAGGTATATTGCTGTAGTGACAGGTTGTCAGCCTATCGCCTAAACTGCAATATACAGAAAGCGAATGAAAAGCGTTTATGAAAGAAACAGTGCAGCTGTGAACATTGACACTGCGCCACACTGCGCAAAGTAGGTATTTTCCTGGATCTAGAACAATTAACTTAATAAACACAACAAAAAAAAAAACTTATGCTATGAGAACTAGAAATATAAGATGAAATACATACATCCATATAATCACGCCTTTATCCCTAATTCTTCCATGCTGGACTGGGAGCGAGAGAAAAACAGAGAATGTGCCAGTTGCATTTCCTCCCGGGCATGCTGTAAAAACCAGCTAAGGGATCCGAGGGTTTCTGTATATTGCAATTTAGGCGATGAGCTGACAACCTGTCACTACGGCAATATAGGTACTTACAAATCTATCTAAATAACGTTGCGGAACGACCTTTGTTTACGTCGTTTACGCTCTGCCTACCCCGTTAGGGATAAAGGCGTGATTATATGTATGTATGTATGTTTATCCCGAATGGGGTAGGCAGACCGTAAACGACCTAAAGGAAGGTCGTTCGACAAAGTTTTGAGGGTTAATTAAGATAGATTTGTAGGTATATTACGAGTACTGTAGTGACAGGTTGTCAGCCCATCGTCAAAATTGCAATATACTGAAGCCCTCGGATCCCTTAACTGGCTTTAATAGCATAGGGAGGAAATGCTGCTGGCACATTCTATGTTTTTTCTCTCGCTCCCAGTCCAGCATGGAAGTATGATGAGATAGATATTTGTAAAATAATTTGAGTGATCCTATGGAGAAATTCATAACTAATTTTAATTTGTTATTGTCATTTTTTCGTAGCAAATTTCTACGTATTTCAGAGCAATTTGATAAATTTTAAAATAAATTATATTAATAATGCCAAATCACTTCAAACTTTAAAAAAAACATAACACAAACTGTTATCTTTCGACTTCCTGTGGTGCAAATATATCGATTGGTTTCATTCCACGTAACCCTAAAATCTACCTAGCATTGGCGGACCGACCGCACAATACAACCCAAACCCATTTCTCTGTAGATTGTCCTAGCCCTATCGCTTAAACGTGCCTCCTATCTAGAGGTGGTCACGGAGTGTCATCAGTGTGGGTGCTCCCCTCTCCCCCCTTTCTTTTCACTCCCCCCTGCATAGTCTGGCCTTTGTTGCGGCCGCGGCTAGAAACACTTCACGATAGGAAATAGGTTTATGTATGGTATGTAGGTAGATGTTTGCGCTACATTTTATGCTGTACCCGATTGAATTTCACGGAGTTACAAGCTTTAGTGTACGGTTTTGTATTTTCTTTTAATATTACTTTTAACCCACAAAAAGTAGAATGCTTTAGTCATTTTCTTTTCTTACATGCTGGACTGGGAGTGGCAGAAAAACATACAATGTGCCAGCTGCATTTCCTCCCGGGCATGCAGTAAAAACCAGCTAAGGGATCCGAGGGTTTCAGTATATTGCAATTTAAGCGATGGGCTAACAACCTGTCACTACAGCAATATACCTACAAATCTATCTTGAATAAAACTTTGTCAGACGTGGCGGAACGACTTTGACTTTGTTTAGGTCGTTTACGCTCTTCCTACTCTGATATGAATATAGATAGTCTATATAAGTAAACGTTATTTCAATATGTACTTGAAAAGTATGTAGGTAGGGAAGTAATTTCTTCCCAAGAATCAGTAACAGCTACTAAACTGGCTATTATTTATGGTTTAGTATTTGTGGGCCTCAGGCACAGTGAACATTTCCTCCTAACAAAATGGCAACATGGAGCTAGCTAGTAAAGCGTTTAACAGTTTGTGTTTAACTGTACTTCGTGTTTGGTTTCTTTCGGTGATTGGTCACGGCTTCAGAGCTGCCAGTTCCAATAATAACGGAATGTTGTTACTTCTTGTTGCTTGCTTTACAATTAAACGCATTTCTCATTCTCTATGACATCGAGGACGAAGAGAAAATTACTTTCTTCACGATACATACATATAATCACGTCTAACGGGGTAGGCAGAGTGTAAATGACTTAAACAAAGGTCGTTCCGCCACGTCTGACAAAGTTTTAAGGGTTATTTAAGATGGATTTGTAGGTATATTGCTTAAATTGCTATGTACTAAAATTCTCGGATCTCTTAGCTGGTTTTAACAGCATGCCTGGCAGGAAATACAGCTGGCACATTCTATGTTTTTGTCTCGCTCTCAGGCCAGCATGGAAACACCCAAGCTAGCATGGTAGCACGATAAGCTCTCTATAAGTCAAGAAACACACAGGAAGCAACATATTCCGATGCTGAATCTACAAAGTCGATTGTTCCGACAGAGATAGGAAAGTCCAGTTAAAAAAAGTCCGCAGCCGTCGAGAGCATCGATCACGATAGCGAGTGAAAGCTGAATTTCCAACGTGTTTTCTCAGAGCTTTCTCAAGCGAGACGCTTCGGAAAACTCCAAGAAACCGTCGCAAAAACGTGTACAGGCAAATGTAAGAACGCCGCATCGCACGTCCTACACAATAACGTAAATCGATAATAGGAAGCCCTGCGACTAGTTCAGCAGTGCGTGCGAGCGACCTAATACACCCACAACCGCATGCAATGCGGGCTAAATATACAGGACTCGCTGCGTTCCTCCACAACCAACCAGCATTCTATCTTGCAACCAAGAAGTAACGTCTAAATTCCCTTGAAGACCTTTCACGACCGGTTTTGCGTCTACCGCTGGACAATCCCAACCGAATAGTGAGGCAATAAGGTTAGTTTTGAAGAGAAGGGTTGGCGGAGGAAGGCCGTTTCGCAAGGGAGCCGAAGTAATAGCACAGCTAGGTGCATTCTGGTTGCAATTTCGCTCTCGGTCGGCCTCTGTGTTTGTAGCGCTGAAGTGAAGATCAGGGCTAACGATCGGGTTTTCCCTCTCGCTCGCGCCTGGCAGCAAGTGCATGTATTTGTTTCTGTCTGGCAAAAGAAACGCAACAACTTTATCTGACAGCGACGCGACGCCGCCTGAGGCTTTTGTGCGTTTTCCATGTTTATGTTTATAGGCAAGCACGTACAAGCCGTGTTGCCAACGACGTCTGATAGTAATAAAATATCTAGTTGGGGTTTTTACTCTTTTTGGCATCGGTTTTAGCTTGTCCAGTGTTTCTAACGAATGGCGTGTTGGTGGGAACATGAGGTGGGGTGTAGAATTTCTTTGTTTACTTCAGCAACGTTGCAACACTGTAAACTGGCATTTCCGGTTGCATTTAATGGAAAAATTTATTGCACAGTAATCAGCACATTTCTTGGATTACGGCTGGAAAATAGTTGTTGGACTAATTAATGAGGTTAATCATTGCTACGTCAATCGTCCGATTTCGGCCTTAACCCAATCCGATCTAATGAGACCTTCACCCAAATGTGATTAACTGGGCATCGCAAACAAATAGTTGATTTCTAATTAGTTTTAATTTAAACTTTCTATCAAACGTTAACAGAAAATGAGGACAGAATAGAATTACAATCATCAAGATAAACTTCAATTAATGTTACAAAAGTACCCCTAATACACATAAAATTAAGAAATCAAAAGTAGGGCAGGATTTATAGATGCGAATGGGACGATGTTCGTACGTAAATACAGTTCCATCGCTCTATTATTTATATTTTATACGATGACTTGGTTGGTTAAAACTCTAATACACCTTTATCCCTAATGGGGTAGGCAGAGCGTAAACAACCTAAACAAAGGTCGTTCCGCCACGTCTGACAAAGTTTTGAGGATTATTTAAGATAGATTTGTTGTTTCAATAGGTATATAGCTGTAGTGACAGGTTGTCAGCCCATCGCCGTATTTGTAATATACAGAAACCCTCAGATCCCGTAGCTTGTTTTTACAACATGTCTTTTCTCTTGCTCCCAGTCCAGCATGTTGCATTTTAAGAAAAATTAAGTAATCTTTTACATCTTGAGTCTATTTTGCAATAAGACAAAGCTGCATCTATATAAAATTCTCCTAGATATATTACGTGATACGACATGACGAATTCTTAAAAAAACATCATGGAAGGGAAATTAGAAGGCAAGAGAGGAAGGGAAAGACCGAGACGCAGTCACTTTGACTAAATTAAACAGAAGGTGAATGTCAAATCGTATCAGGAAGAGAAATCGTTGGAAGAAGACAGAGAAAATTGGCGATTACTCCACCGACAAGTGCCCAGCACTTAAATTCAAGAAGATATACATACATACATAAATTGACTCCTTTATCCCTTACGGGGTAGACAGAGCGTAAGACGCTTAGTGACGCTTGTACGCCACGTCTGACAAAGCGTGAGGGCAATTTTAGATGGTAATGTGTATCGTTATAGTGACAGGTTGTCAGCCCATTGCCTAAATTACAATACACTGCGACCCTCGAATCCGTATTACTTACTTCTACAGCATGCCTGAGAGGAAGGGCAGCTAGAACATTCGATATTATTCTATCGCTCCCAGTCCAGCATGGACGAAATAAAATACTTATGTTACGTGTAGATGTATGACCAAAGACTGTTGTTGATATTTTCCGGTTGGCAACTCAAGATCCTCTGGTTCTGACTGAAGGCATCCGAAGAGGGTGCTTAGTACTTGTTCGTGGCAGGCGCATGCTCGTAATCACCGCGATTTTCTGTTTTTATTCCCCACTTCTGGCATCCCACTTCTGGCATCCCACTTCTGACATTCAATGTACGTTAAGTTTTGGTGTTTTTTTTCGGCTTTCAAGGAATGTAGCTAGGTTTTAATGCAGTCTGAATAAATATGAAGCAAGAAAAGAAGTTTAGAATTATTGTCGTTGATTCTCGCGACATAATTCTAAGCTAGTGCTGCCACTTTCTTATCTTTGACATAAGAACAGTTTAGCAAATGATCACATGACTTTAAAATTCCTAGTCTGACATAAGACTGCTTATTTGACGTAAAATAAGGAAGCATGCTCTATGCGCAGTTCTTATTTTAAGCGTCTTACGTCAAATTAGGAATGTCAAAGTCATGTGTTTATTTGCTAAACAGTACTTAAGTCAAAGTTAAGAAAGTGACAGCGCTAGCTAAGAATTAGTTAAGGAATAGTGCGTGCAGAATTTCCGCCAATGTGTGACTAGTTGCGTCCTATATTTTGGTACCTTAATGCTTATGACAATAGAAACAGAAATGCCTTCAGTTAACATTCTTTTACTGGAAAGAAAACTTTATTCATTAACTTGGAAAGCTGTATCAGCAATAAGGCTCCTACCCTCAGATAAGATAGGACTTAACCCCCTCGTTAGTAATTTCGGCCATTACGATCCCTAACTAGTTAAAAAAAATGTAGTATAGTGGAATAACACCCTCATCTATCACCATTCCCTCATTAGTGGCACGTAAGAAAAAAAAGGCCTATATACAATCTAGAATCATCATCATCTCTCTAGCTTTATCCTGTATCTCACGGGTCGGCTACCTAATGAAGGTAATTGAACGAGGGTGCTGGTTTTACACAGAGCGACTGCCATCTGACCTCCGCAATCCAGAAGGGAAACCAGACCCAATCCTAGATTAGGTCAGAGTTTTCAAGCCGTCAGTGATGGCTTAACGACTGATATATACGGTATTTAACTATATTAACCGAGGCTAACGGCTTAACGTGCCTTCCGAAGCACGGAAAACGTACATACAAAATTTGAAAACCGTTAAACACATTGGTACGCGGTGGGATTCGAACTCTGGATAAAAGACAAAAGATTTAATTGCACATCAATTGCAGCAATAATTTCTCGGTTATATTTTTCAAAATTTAGCTTATTAATTTATTCCACTTTAAGTGATACTAGCGACCCGCCCCGACTTCGCACGGAAGTTATCAGTGTTTCTCTACTATATTATACATGTATTATACATATAAACCTTCCTCTTGAATCACTCTATCCATTAAAAGAAACCGCATCAAAATCCGTTGCATAGTTTCAAAGATTTATGCATACATAGGGATATAGGGACAGAGAAAGCGACTTTGTTTTATACTATGTAGTGATGGGAATTAAAAAGGGCTTTGACCAGGAACCACATAAACTAATTGTTACTATAGCACGGAACAACAACAGAGTTCCATAGTTTTCTCACATCAAACCCACCAGTCCCATCAAGTGTTGATTGTTTTTGTAGCACCACAGCTTCAATCCCACCAGTCCCACCATGACCAATGTGTAAATTGAAATCAGGAACAGATTGACTGCCATTAGTTATTCTAATGTACGTCGTTTGTGCCATAATTCATATACAGTTAGTGTTAATGAAAGCTGTTGGCTGGAGGAAAGGTGACTGGTAGATCGTCCACATAAAGTTGGACTTACTGATTTATATGAAAAGAAGGGATTTATTTCTTCCATGCTGGCCTGGGAGCTAGAGAAAAAACATTAAATGTGCCAGCTGCATTTCGTCCCGGGCATGCTGTAAAAACGAGCTAAGGGATCCGAGGGTTTTATTCTAAGTATTGTAATTTAGGCGATGGGCTTACAACCTGTCTCTACAGTAATATAGGTACCTACAAATTTATCTTAAATAACCCTCAAAACTTTGTCAGACGTGGCGGAACGACCTTTGTTTACGCTCTGCCTACCCCATTGGGGATAAAGGCGTGTTTATATATATGTGAAAAAGGTACGAATTTCTTCAAAACTCATTAATGTTTAAAAGTATTTTCTTTTTTATTAATAATGTATTGTTCAAGATCGGGCAAAGTGGAGAAGACGAAGTCATTAAATGGACCCAAGCACTATAATTAATAGGCCGAAAAAACGCTAGGCAGAAGAAGAAACCAATAGATTACGGTAATAGAGACAAAATAGGGCCCTAACTAAAGTCAAAAGCAACATACATACATACATAAATCACGCCTTTATCCCTTACGGGGTAGGCAGAGCGTTTAACGCCTCGTAAAAGGCGCTTTCGCCACGTCTGACAAAAATTGAGGGCAATTTTAGATTGTAATATGTATTGCTTTAGTGACAGGTTGTCAGCCCATCGCCTAAACTACAATACAATGTAACCCTCGAGTCCCTTTTGCTGACTTTTACAGCATGCCCGGGAGGAAGGGCAGCTGGAACATTCTATGTTTTTCTATCTCTCCCAGTCCAGCATGGAAGAAGTCAAAAGCAAACCGTAAACCATTGTTTTCTTCTCCTGCCTAGCGTATTCCCGGCCTATTTATTATAGTATTACAAAATGGACGAAAAAACTAGCTCATCTAAAACGTCTAGCGTCAAAACGGCGTTTACTATTTCTACAAACAAACGACGGAATTAGATCCTTGGCTTTATAGCTCTTCGACCTATATAAATCCTTTTACAAAACCCTCTTAAGCCATGAAACGATCCTACACAAATGATCATAGACTTCCGAGAAAATACTGAAATACTTTGACCTCAACTTAAACAGATTTTCCGTATTCAGAGATTTTTACTTAGAAGAGTATATTTTTCCAGTCATATAACAACAAGGAAGAAGATTTTTCTGTCTATATTACATTGATACAGATCTTCTTCAATCCAATCAAAGCTTCCCAATCCCAAAACAAATTGTTATTTTTTTCTGCGAAAGAAAATCTAAATTTAGAACCACTGAAGTTTTATTAAGGTTTTCTTTTTCAAAGTATGAGAATTTACCTACGTTATTATACGTCTTTCTTTCGTAGTAGAGGCTGGTTTTCGAACACGTGTTTCGACGTCGCTGGGCGCTTGAGAAAACGCGCGAACCCAACGCAGGAGATTTTTAGGGATTCCTTCAACAAGGACAACAAGCAGTTACAGTTGTTTTGTAACGGCGGTGTACTATATTTACCTTGGGCACGTGTTCGGCTCTCAATGGGCCCGGCTTGACCTTGAACCCGGGGGAGATCGAACGCACGCACGCACCCCAAACGCCGGCCACGCCTCTGCCGACCGGGTTTCCCCCCGACCAGTGTTGCCAGATGTAGGGGATGGGTTTCTACGAATTTGTTAACTCAAGAAAGGGCTTTGGATAGCGGTCCCAATACTTTGCCAACTGAGTTAGCGCTGTCTATGCCGGTCGCCCGACCCATTATTGCTATTGCTTTATACAGTTCGTCGCATATTGATGACAGTTTGCAGCTTTTTAAATCAAGCGTAGAAGTAAAGTATAAAATACCGTGTTAAGTATTTTTATTTTTATTAGTTGGCTATTATTTATTTCAATATCATAGTAAATGCAATATTATTTAAGTAAGATATTTTCTTAGATATCAGGCAACACCAGGTGTATCTAAGAGGGGGGTAAAGTATTGCGTCCCTCGCGACGTGATCAATAGCAAAGCCCGCTTCCTACTTCCACACTTCCGGCGCCTATTACATAAAACTTGTAATTCAAGTGTTAAGACCTTTTTCCTCTGAGCCGAGGGTATTCGTGAGTTGCGACCTTTCTCTCCGGAGACGGGGGTAATGTTTTTCGTTTACGGTAAAGGTTTTTACTTGCGATTTTACTTGCGTGAAATACGGTTTTGTACGTAAAAATAAGATAGGCGCTCTGCTAAAATGTAAATAGACTATTTATTATCTGTATTCATATCTTAAAGAAGTAGGTCGAGCTTTGGGTTCTCAATCCTGAGGTCGTTGGTTCAATTTCCATGCCATGGGATAATTCAATTCAATACTTTATTTTATAAAATAATTTTACACGTCACATAATGGCATTATACTTATAACATAATTACAAAAATTGTTTTAGAATAAGTCATGTCAAGTAATTTTGAAATACAAGATAGTTAATTTAATTTATATAATTTCATCTATTATGTCAGGCCTGGCCAAAACAAAGTTATGTTAAAAAATCATTTACTGTAAAACACACACACTACACATAAAGTTGTTGTAATCAAAGTATACTTTCATTAGATTGTTTTGAGTTTGATTTGGATATTTTGGTTGGGTTGCCTTTTCCCAGTTCGTTTAGTAGTGAGTTTAGCTCTTAACGTCTAAAAACGATCTTGCGGAACTAAAACTACCTACAGGTGTACTACGGCCCTTAGGGTACTTTTTTTAACCTAATTGAATTAACTTCCATGGGAATTAAATGAAATATGAATAAATATCGATTATAAGGGTATTGATATTTATCTAAAGATCACGATTCGCGTGTTTAGTTTAATCGATCACTTTGGCATTCCCACGAGAATGATCCGTTTTTATACATTTGTTTTAAAAAAAAAAAACAGTTTCCGCTGCTACAACTCCACTGTGTAAATGTACGGTGTCACGCGAACCTTAGTACAACCAACGTTAGTGAACAACCACGTGAATGCGATTTTCTGTGCTACTGTTACGTATTGGAGCCATTATCCCTAATGGGGTAGGCAGAGCGTAAACGAAATATGACAAAATTTCAAAGGTTATTTAAGATATATTTGTAGGTATATTGCTGTAGTAACATGTTGTCAGCCCATCGCCTAAATTGCAATATACTGATACCCTCGGATCCCTTAGCTGTTTTTTACAGCATACCCCGGAAGAAATGCAACTGGCACATTCTATGTTTTTCTCTCGCTCCCAGTCTAGCAGCAGCGTGCCGCATATTGTTTTCTAAAACTAAAGAATATGGCAATGCCTGCAGTTCCACCTAACGTCCTACAATGTAACATCTTGATACTTCGTGGAATGCAATAAAGGTTGTAGTATTGAGTACGTATAGGAAAGTATTTCGTATCATGCACGGTAGCTTTGTTGAGAATGTATCTATGACTTGTTTTCCTGTGTTACATGCCAAATCTAAGAATTTCAATGAAGTTCTAAACAGCCGTGATACCTATTTGACTGTCCATCGCAATTCAATACGGAAACACGACGAGTGCCGGGGGCAACATGGGACGGGTAATTTGAATGACCTATCCCTTTTATTTTATTAAGTTATTTCGCTTTAAAACCCAAATTGCTGATGTGACACACGCCACCGCTAAGCTAAAGTGGGACTGGGCCGGCCACGTCTGCCGCATGCCGGATGAATTGTGGGCAAAGACCACTACACAGTAGAAGCTACCGACTGACAGAAGGCGACGCGGCAGACCGAGGTGAGCTGGACGCCTTCAGTAAGGCAGAAGAAAAAGGAAGCCCAAGATAGGGAGTCATGGACGGAACGGAGAGAGGCCTTTGCCCAGCAGTGCGATATTTAATGGCTATATAAGGTACGAGTAAGAAGATAAGATGAACTTATTGTAAATATCGTATTGTATCAATCAATCAATCAATAATTCTTTATTTGCATAAACATGG
This sequence comes from Scrobipalpa costella, assembly GCA_949820665.1. Classification (NCBI taxonomy): domain Eukaryota; kingdom Metazoa; phylum Arthropoda; class Insecta; order Lepidoptera; family Gelechiidae; genus Scrobipalpa; species Scrobipalpa costella. Next base: position 4,619,723 of record OX463306.1, read on the forward strand.
TATATAAAGATATACATTTTTGAGTAGTGCTTACATGTTTAGCTAACTTATAATTAGCATGCAAATTTCTTGTGAAAATATTAAGAAGTTAACAAAATTACAAATATAATAATCATTCTTTTATGTCACGTCATATCTATCATAAGCTAATATACCTGAGTCACTAAATAAATTATTTATCAATTCATTTATGTATGTACAATGTTCATTCATGTATACTGCGCGCCGCATCTCTTACCTCCGACGGCGCACAAATCTCTTCCCAATTAGTTGACGCTGCAACAATCATCTGAACAAGATGTCGTGGCCAATGATGATGATTGTATACTCATTCCAATAAAAGTCTCCATGCTGGCCTGGGAGCGAGAGAAAAACAAAGAATGTGCCAGCTGCATTTTCTCCCGGGCATGCTGTAGAAACCAGCTGAGGGATCCGAGGGTTTCAGTATATTGTAATTTAGGAGATAGGCTGACAACCTGTCACTACAGCAATATACCTACAAATCTATCTTAAATAACCCTTAACACTATGTCAGACGTGGCGGAACGACCTTTGTTTAGGTCGTTTACGCTCTGCCTACCCCATTAGGGATAAAGGCGTGACTATATGTATGTATGACTATATGTACCAATAAAAGTACCTTTTGGATCATTTGACTGTAGTCTAAGGTATTTCTATCCGAAGATATTTAAGTCCGTTTAACATTTGGCATTTACAGCTATTTTAAACCGGACGCTGTTATTTCGAAATTGTCAAATAGTTTCGTCTCCAACTTTGTTGGTGTTCGTTTGATCTCAAATTTCTATTTTTAATTGATGTTTATTCAGGCATTACAAATATTATGTAATCGTCTTTTCAACTGCAAATAAGCAAATATACACGTGTGTTCCTCTTTATTATACTTATGTGTTTTATTCCATTTAGGTCCTGACCTACTTTTCAGAAGGTATGACTAAACTTATCCGAACCCTTATCATATCTGACTTGGGTACACAGTAAGGGTAATCTAGGGTTTATTAATTTATGTAGCTTATATCTTAATACAACCACTGAAATATTCTACACATTTTGGGCATAGATGGAAATTGATTTAGCCATTGAGGTATAAGTTTGAAAAGGGACTTGAGTAAGCCTTGTTATCATTTCAAGTTAGATAAAGAGTGTATTGTTATATCATGATTTACGCTTCAAATATTTTGGGAAACCAAAGAATACTATTGGTGAGTGTATCACCAAGAAACTGACTTTAAAAAATATGTGTCATATTTTTACAGTACTAGCGCGAGATGCGCTAGTACTGTAAAAACATAAGTGATTCATAAATCTTAACAGCACTTATTGCAGCATGATTAGCTTCAAATAATGTAGATAGATACTTTAGAGTCTGTTCGTGCAGCAACACACAGGCGTTACTTACTGCGCGTAAGGTATCGCTCAACACGCTGTCAATGCTTTTTGCATTGCCTACAACACACACGCGTCACCGAACGCACTAAGCAAGCGTACTGGCAGAGGAAGGCGCCGACGTAGTTCTTCGCTACGCGCGCGTAGTGCGTGAGATGACGCATGTGTGCTGTAGGCAATGCAAAAAGCATTGCCAGAATGTTGAGCGTAACCTTACGCGCAGTAAGTGACGCCTGTGTGTTGCTGCCCTTATAAGAGGCGTCTCAAACCTCAACCACACCATGCTCTATATCTTGACATTGCTCTTCCAACCAAAAAAAGCGACCACAGAAGCACAAAAAGCCTGATAGAAGTGAAGTCTGAGACCTTGGCCAGGTTTCACATCTGGCGTGCCGGTCGAGCGCGCAAGTAGGACGCCCTGGCCATTGTCAATCGAGGTGCGCGCGCGCAGCGATCGGGCACGTCTTCGAGAGTAGGTAGGTAGTAGTTGAGATGGTTGAGATTAGGTACGGGTTTTGTAGTTCATTGTGGTTTGGAGTTTAAGTACTGGATTGGAGAAAATGAGGTTATTTTAAAAGAGGAAATGTTTTTCTGATGTTTCAGAGTTCGAGCAGATCTGCCTAATACTAGATTTTACAAACGACAGTTTTTAGACAAGATTATTTTTGGTGGGAATGGAATCTTTGACTTCTGGATCGACAGCGACAGCCCAAAGATCTCACCAACATACCACAGAAGTACGTAATTAATTGGCAAATTGTGTTTTATATATTATTGGCTTTTGCTATGCTGGACTGGGAGCGAAAGAAAAGCATACACTGTGCCAGCTGCTTTTTCTCCCGGGCGTGCTGTAAAAACCAGCAAAGGGATCCGAGTGTTTCAGTTTATTGTAATTTAGTCGATGGGCTGACAACCTGTCACTACAGTAATATACCTATAAATAACCCTCAAAACTTTGTCAGACGTGGCGGAACAACCTTTTTTGGTTGTTTACGTTCTGCCTACCCCATCAGAGATAAAGGCATGTATGTATGTATATTATTTGCCTCGTTTTAAATAAACTTAAAATTTGAGATAATTAAGTTAAATTTGACTTCAACAGAGCTTAATTTCATCAATATCAAAATTAATTCGCGTGGAAGATGTTAAGTCAAGCTCAAGCCTATTAATAGGGAAACTTCATTAGTCTGGCGGCAGACATGATAACAGTCTGTTAATTTGTCTAACGATTTTGCAACTTCAATCTTCCGTATGATTATGTTAAATCATTTGCATATTATTGTGTACATTGCTGTGTAGAATATAATATAGTTATACATACATACATATAATCACGCCTTTATCCCTAATGGGGTAGGCAGAGAATGACCTAAAAAAAAAATGGTCGTGCCGCCACGTCTGACATAGTTTTGAGGATTATACAAGATAGAATTATAGGTATATTGCTGTAGTGACAGGTTGTCAGCCCATCGCCTAAATTTCAATATACTGAAACCCTCGGATCCCTTAGCTGGTTTTTACAGCATGCACGGGAGGAAATGCAGCTGGCACATTCTATGTTTTTCTCTCGCTCCCAGTCCAGCATGGAAGACATAATATATACTTATAACAGTAGTTATAGTTGGCAGTGGGAACCACCGGCTGCTGGGGCAAAAATACTAAGAAGTTCATTGCTGAACTAGGCCATAGACTCAGGGAGAGCGGTCAAGACTCCGGGTCACTTCTGACCCAAAGGCTGTCCATCGCAATTCAACGCGGAAACGCGGCGAGTGTGATGGACACCTTTGTACCGGGGGCGACACGGGGCCAATGATATTTCAAGAAAGATACGTTACGTTCATACTGCACGCACATTTTAATTGTTCCGCGACACATATACATACATATTTATAACATTGCATATCTAAACAAACGCTGCGTGCAACACAAAATAGGCAAAGCGTAAGAGTGAAACAGATAGCTATTTGTAATCAGTGCAGCTCGACTGCCTAAAATGGTCACAATTAGGACCATTTGACGGCACGAGTTTCGCGCGTTGGTAATATCATTGCACGGGGAGGGTTATTTGAGTGACCAATGCCTTTAGTTTTAATTTGTATACTTTTTTATTTTATTAACTTATTGTAAAAAGCGTATTGTATACTCATACAAAAAAAATATTTAATTATAAATGTCTTGATCTAGTTATAACGTGAATCGTGTAAGATCCACGTATGGATATTCAATAGAATCCTGTTGTCATCGTACTGTTGTACTAGTTCTTCCATGCTGGCCTGGGAGAGAGAGAAAAACATAGAATGTGCCAGATGCATTTCCTCCCGCGCATGCTGTAAAAACCAGCTAAGGGATGCGAGGGTTTCAGTATATTGTAATTTAGGCGATGGGCTAACAACCCGTCACTACAGCAATATACCTACAAATCTATCTTAAATAACCCTCAAAACTTTGTCAGACGTGGCAAAACGACGTTTGTTTAGGTCGTTGACGCTCTGCCTACCCCATTAAGGATAAAGACGTGATGTATATTCGTCATAGTTTCGGAGTTTTTGCAACTCCGTTGATACAATGACCTAATTGTATTATTTTTTTAAAACGCCTTAGCTCGTACTAACTAAATATTTTCCGAATGGTAAAGCTAGTTTCGATTCATGATCCAGTTTCTTTGATCGTTGGTGTTTTTTGTTCCGGTAGTCGGTCAACGGTCGGGCTCAATTATATTCGGCCCATTGACATCGATATTTTAGGGTTAGATAGATTCGAAAAAAAAACTCATCAAATAATTTAAATCGCGGTAAGAAACCCGTAAAATGTCTTATGGTTATAGTGAAAACAACCGCGAAAGTTTAAAATTAAGTGTTAGATTCGAAAAGTTGTGAATAAATAGATTAGTTAGTTATTTACTTAAGAAAGGTGTTACTATTGTAATGGATTTTTATGGGTAAAATGTGAATTATTTGTATTTGTGAAATTGGGATCTTATTTATTATTTAACAATTTATTGTACACATAAACATACACAGAACAATTACATAAGGAAATAAGACACAACAGGCACTGCTTATTTCTACAAAGAAATTTCTTACAGCACACCTAATAAAAGTCTGATAGCATGAAACGTAAAGCAGATAACCTAACAGTGCATTTTTTTATTAGTTTTAGTTGGCAGTCAAGATACACGAAACGAAGAAGCATGTAAGTACTACCACAGTAAACTAGCTTCTGCTACTTAAAGTAAAGTAGCATACAGGACTTCGTTTCTAATAATGGCATCTTATAAATTGAACCCATGCATACATACATACATATAATCACGCCTTTATCCCTAATGGGGTAGGCAGAGCGTAAACGACCTAAGCACAGGTCGTTCCGCCACGTCTGACAAGTTTTGAGGGTTATTACAGATGATCATGACGTATATTGCTATAGTGACAGGTTGTCAGCCCATCGCCTAAAATTTTAATATACTATAACCCTCGAATCCATTAGCTGGTTTTTACAGCATGCTCTGGAGGAAATTAAATTGAACCCACTATAAAAAAAATGGTACCTACTCATGGAGTTTACGTCACCCAGGTGTGTAGTGATAAGTACTTCCTACCCTTTCGCTTTCAAATAAGTGCTAAAACGAGTCAAACTACCTAGTTAAACAAGGCCCTGTACAAACCGGGTCTTATATAAAGCTCTAATGCGGCACATACCATCTGCCGCGTGCCCTTATTTTGGACCCATTGACACCAATTTTTGGGCTAGCTTTAATACCTTAGCGTCCTACTTAGCTTGTTTCATAAACTGAACTTTATGTCCTTGTTTGAGGGTTCAACATTCAGCAGAATTCAGCTCGATGAAGGGTTGACGGTTCAAAGCTAAATCCTAATTCCTATACTGAGAGTACAATATTAGCACAAATAATACTTTTCAAATGATTCTATTGAAATGTTTAGGCACACGTGCGCGGGCGCAGAGGGTGAGGTCAGTTAGACTTTTGACACGTGAACTGCTAACAAATGCTACGACGTAGCTAGCGTAGGATTCGTCTACGATAAATGCTACGAAATAGAAACATATTGGTAATCGTTTTGACGGAGCGTAACATTCATTGTTTAAAATCTAGTAAGTATTTTTCTAAAGATAAATTTTCGATGAAATGGTCATAATAAAAGGTATTGTTAACTTACATATATAATCACGCCTTTATCCCTAATGGGGTAGGCAGAGCGTAAACGACCCTAAATTTTACGACGGTTATTTAAGATAGCTTTGTATGTATATTGCTGTAGGGACAGGTTGTCAGCATATCGCCTAAATAACAATATACTGAAAACCTCGGATCCCTTAGCTGGTTTTTATAGCCCGGGAGGATAGCAGCTGGCACATTCTAAGTTCTTCTCTAGCTCCCAGGTCAGTATGGAAGAACTGGATTAAAGATTGTTAACTTAATGTATCTTATCTCAGTTCAGTTATCTTATCACAGAAAACATTTTAAATTAATAGTATTGCGTCTTTGGACCGTGATTAATAGCACAATATTAATTTAGCAAGATATCAGCACATTATTAATTAGCATATATTCAATTAATAAAAACACAAACTAGTTTTGGATATCAAACTAGCTTTATAAATAAATGCTTCTAAATAAATATATTTTATCTCAAAATGGTTCCGCTAATGACCTAGGAAGTACAAAAAAATATTGTAAGAACGTACAAGTTTACGAGCGTTTAAAATTAATTTGTGCACATATTTGGATTATACCGGGTGTAAGGGACAGCATCCTTATTTTGGGTTGCTCAGTCAACGATACTGAACAACTTCCACCAAGAAATTCTGTCAGGATATGAAAATACAAATTGGCTGATCGAGGTGGACATTTTGTATGGAAAAGCCATTTTTGTGTTTTACTTCCTGAAAAAATATCCTTATGATAGTTGTTTAGTGTCGTTGACTGAGCAACCCCTATCAGTTTGCGGGATGCTGTCGTATATTTTCCTCATTTAGGTATATTGAGTCTATTAAATACTTTAATCATGAATTTATTTGATTATTACTTCCATGCTGGACTGTGAGGGAAAAAAATATAGAATGTGCCAGCCATTTCCTCCCGGGAATGCTGTAAAAACCAGCTAAGGGATCCGAGGGTTTCAGTATATTGCAATTTAGGCGATGGGCTGAGAACCTGTTACTACAGCAATATACCTACAAATCTATCTTAAATAACCCTCAAAACTTTGTCAGACGTGGCGGAACAACCTTTTGTTTGGGTCGTTTACGCTCTGCCTACCCCGTTTGGGATAAAGGCGTGATTATATATATGTATGTATTTAAATATGGTATAATAATAAAATAGATTTTTTATGTTTATGTCAAATATTTTTTTTCTAAATTCAAACAGAAATAAACTTAGAAAAAAATAGGTAGGATAATGGATTTTATTTGACACACATCATCATCATTGGCCTTATACGTTTTTGACAGACGATTTAATCAGTGTCTGAGACAAGATTTTTTGTGGCTATGTAAGCCGATACGGGAGCGGCAAAATTTCCCACTTGACACACATATTATTAATAAATTCTATTGTTTCAAATGTATGTATTTTTACTACTTCTATGACTGAATGAGTCATCTCATTTACGCGTATGGCATAGATACATACATACATATAATCACGCCTTTATCCCTAATGGGATAGGCAGAGCGTAAACGACTTATACAAAGGTCGTTCTGCCACGTCTGACAAAGGTTTTGGGGCTATTTAAGATAAATTTGTAGGTATATTGCTGTAGTGACAGGTTGTTAGCATATCGCATAAATTGCAATATAAAGAAACCCTAGTGACAGGTTGTCAGCCTTTCGCCTAAATTGCAATATACAGAAACCCTCGGATCCCTTAGCCCTTGGCTGGAGGAAATGCAACTGGCACATTCTATGTTTTTCTCTCGCTCCCAGTCCAGCATGGAAGAATCATAGATAGACATAAAAAAATACTTAAATGTTAGTAACTACTGGTTTCTTAACTAACATAACAAAAGTACTTTGATATGAATATTGATAAGTACTTGAATTTAAGACCCTGTTTATACTGAGCTTCGGCAGATCTGATCCATAAAAGTCGATCAACAAAAAAAAGCTTATAATGGGATCTTTAACCTCTCCCTCAAGTTCCCGTCCATTGCATTCACAGAAGCTTTAAGGTGATTCCTAACGGCAAATGGTTGTTTTAAGAGCTTATTTCTCCTAAACGAATCATTGGAAAAATCTAAAAAAATAAACATCGTTGAAATTAGTTTATGGCTTGCAATTGCAACATTTAAAAATATTCTAGTTCATAAATAAGTATGCTAAAAAAATCTGGAAGTAAAGTTGTTTTTATCAGTAAATTTGATATTCCTTCTGAACTATTAGGAGCGCTTTCACGGTTGCTTCGGGAAAATATTCGTATTATGACTATCTAAATTCGCAACAGAGCTTGTTTTAATCCGACTCGTAGCTTTTTTGGAATTAGGTTATTTGGGCGTCTTTCGTCTGCCTGCCTGCGTCTAACTGCCTCCGTGGTCTAGTGGCTAGGCGGAGGTCCCGGGTTCGATTCCCAGGGGGTAAAACACAAAGTTGATATTTGAGAATTTATCACTTTGTGTTTTTTTCCCCAATCTGGGTAGGACATTGCAGATTTCGTGTTTCGGAGGGCACGTTAAGCCGTCGGTCCCGGTCGCTGTCTTTGATAGTGGTCGTTACACAAAACCATGTCAGAGGCCTGATAGTTGTGCTACTAGGCGGTTTAAAAACTCTGACACCAGGGTTCATCGGGTCCATAGACTCGATATCCACTCAACAGAAGAAGAAGAAGCGTCTTTCGCATTTTTTTGACGTGGCCACGGACGTAACCGCCACGTCGTAACGTGCGCTAATTTGAACAATATTCTAAGGCATTGCGGGCGATGGTTGCATATCTTGAAATCTACCTGCTCATCTGCCGTTGGGATACACCTTAACAGTATTAAAGGTTTCAAGATTTATTGATAGCGTGAACGATCATTTGATAAAAATATTGCTTCTAATAGGTAGATAGGTGCTAGGATTTGATATTATAATTTTTTATTGCCTATTTAGTTATTAATTTAAAACTATTTTAAAACGCATGAAAGAAATTAAAAACTTTTTGTTGAAATAAAGTGTTTTGTATTTGAAATTAACAACTACACATTTGTTTGCTCCTGAATTATTTTTCCAATTTACTTAATTTTTAAGAAAATTCTTGAATGCTGTTAGTATAACAACCAGTTTGTGACACAACGTAAATTATGTTGAGAAGTAGCTAAAACTTGGTAAAAATATCAAGAAATTTTAAGATAAAAATGTTCCGAATTCTTCATAATCTTGAGATAAATTTTAGACGAACAACGTTGCCGCTATTCCAAAGAAGTTTTAATGTTTTTTTGTTGGAATAAATATTTTTGGGCTGAAGATGTAATGTTAATTAAAAAGCTTAATTAGTTGTGATTTGTTACTTCGTCAACCGAAATGGGCATGACAAATTATGCTATTATATTAATGGCTTGTTTATACCTAGCACATTGTAAATGTCGTTTAAAATGTATTTAAAATGGCCGTCGACCAAAAATGTCGCAATAGTCCATCGACTTTGATTCAAGATGGCGGCGGACAGTTGACTCAACTCAACATTGTTTTTGGACACTTTGGAACAATAGCAAGGCCGCTACCAATTTTTTTTATTTGGTTAAGTATCAATTTAAAATACAGAGTCTAAAGTAAAATCATAATTGAATACAGTCAAAAACTTGAAAATTTGTTGTTACATAAACCACGCTTGAAGCCTAGCTATAGGTAAGCGATTTAAAAATCTGAAAGTTTCATCTAGGGTCATTCGATCTGAACTACAGAATGTGATAAAGAAAATAATTTTAAAATTACCGAGTATGCACACAATGGCAGAGATGAAATGGGTAAGTTATTTATTAAAAAATCCGTGCCTGAACAATTTTGCAAAGAAGATTTGCAGAAATTGCAGATTTACCCTAACACCTGGTATGAGCACGCGGCAATGTTTGGTCTAGGCATTCGATTGAAACAGGCGTATGTTGACCGGGCGATTCACCTTGAGCCGCGCCTCGTATAACCCGCACTAGCGAAATCGCCACCGACCAGCGAGGAATGCCAACCAGCCAACCGGATTTTTAAACTGGTCGGTTGGTGCCGAGGACCGGTCCGCCACGGCTGTGGGTGAGCGAGTCAAGGAATGTATGGAGACGGCGTGATTTGAAAGTGCTCGGTTATCGACTTAGGAATATTTTTTAAACTTGTTCCTTTTTTAAATCCATGCTTTTTATTTTTAAATGCCAGTACAGCCTCAATGCTGTTATTATTGTTACATGCTCCAAACGTGGGCTGCGAATTTTTCGCGAGAACAATTTTGTACTTCATTGTTTGGTAATTCAATATTACAACCCATAATCAAGGCCCGTATTTTTATCTAACCGACCTATTATATGCTACAGTTGTATCATTATGGCTAGCGAGTAATCAAATTATCATACTTAATACATTAACTGACTCGAGCAGGGAACTGAAGCAAAAACTTGTATTTTAATTAAGTAAGAAAAAAACATGATTAATTTCGTCAAATTTGTTAGTTGTCAACGGAGTGAATTCGCCACAGTTGTTAACATACAATGCAATGTATTTGTTAATTTATTCATTAGGAATAGCAAGTTGTAACAGGTATAGTGCCAGAATTTTGAAACGTTTAACATAAGTACATTTTAAAATGTACAATTACTTCCTTAATTTGAGAGAAAGAAATTAGGCGTAAATGTGAAAACGTTTGAAGAAATAAATAACCATTTAAATGAGCCTCGATGTATCGACAAAGCTAAGCTTGTGTAATTTAAATATAACATAAAAATAATCCTAGAATCTAAATAAAAGAAAAATTAAATTGATTAATAATAATTTAAAAAATACAAATTATTACTTCCATGCTGGACTGGGAGCGAGAGAAAAACATATAATGTGTCATAATGTGTGTATAATGTGCCAGCTGTATTTCCTCCCGGGCATGCTGTAAAAACCAGCTAAGGGATCCGAGGGTTTCAGTATGTTGAAATTTAGGCGATGAGTTGTCAACCTGTAACTACAACTATATACTTTCACATATATCTTAAATAACCCTCAAAACTTTGTCAGACGTGGCGGAACGATCTTTGTTTAGGTCGTAAACGTTCTGCCTACCCTATTAGGGATAAAGGCGAGATAATATGTATGTAAAAATACAAGTAATCATTTTTTTTTTAATTTCTTTAATTTGGTAAACAGTTCTGACCCGGATAGGAAACTAAATCAACGAACACATGTTTTCTGCATTTTAAACGCTATTTAGTCAGGTGATGTTCTAATTCAATTTAGGTTTAAACAGCTATAAAAGCCTTTTAATACGTATCTCGTAAATACTTGGCATTCTGACGCCTACATCACGGTCATCAATAACTCCTACACATTTTGCCTAAGACTCTACCAAAGGTACAAAATCCCATACAAACGTAGTTTCTAACATAAGTAACTAACATATCAATTGTTGCACTTCGTTCGCTAAATATGAACGGTTTATTTAAAATGTTTTATGTGTTGTGCATGATATTTATAAAATCCCTGATGATGCTATAAGTTAGCGAAACCGGTAGGATTAAATTATATTAAGTGAAACAAGTACAAGTGTTTTTAATAACAACATTATAAACGTAGTTTCGTTCTCATTTTTAAACTGTTAGACGGAACTTAAACTTACTTTCATGCTAGCCTAGGAGCGAGAGAAAAACATACAACGTGCCAGCTGCATTTCCTCCCGGGCATGCTGTAAAAACCAGCTAATGGATCCGAGGATTTCAGTATATTGTAATTTAGGCGATAGGCTGACAACCTGTCAGTACAGTAATATACCTACAAATCTATCATAAATAACCCTCAAAACTTTGTCAGACGTGGCGGAACGACCTTTGTTTAGGTCTTTCACGCTCTGCCTAACCCATTAGGGATAAACGCGTGATCATATGTGATTGTATGTAGGACCGAACTTCACCAAACTTTGTACACGTATTCGAATCCAATTTATCTATGCTCATAACAAATAAATAAATAATAAAAATTTAATTAAATTACTTTTGGTATCAAAATTTTAACCATATACAAAATAAGAGACCAAATTCAATTTTAGGCTATTTTCCCGCAAAATCGTATATCCGCCATTATTTCTTTTGTGAATTATATTTTCCAACGACATCGAATTATAAGCATAGATATGTTGCATTTAATCATGTGGACAAAGTTTGGTGAAGTTTGGTCTAACCATTTAAAGATTTTAACGTAACTTCTGTTTGTATGGGATTTGATTTGCGTACCAGCTTTAATCTGTAGAAACTTCTTCGTTTGAATAGTTTCCTTCAAACAATTTTAGTAAAAGATCTAGGATGTCATAGTTAATCATAACAATGAAGAATGTTATTGAGAATTTTCTGAAGGCATGGTTTTTACAATCTACTTAAAACTATTGTTCGCTGGTAAGATTGGACGAACTGGAAATGCCTAACAAGACGGTTTTCTACAAAAGAAAGCCATCTCATCAGAATCTAACTAGACTTATAACAAGAGAAAGCCAAATTAAAAGACCCTTAATTTTGTTGCCGCTGATACTAGATTAAGTAAAATTTAAAAAAATCTGACATAAGATGTCACAGTTAACCATAACAATGAATAATATTACAAAGCCAATATCAGTAGTAAACGCCATCCATCTCCCTAGCCTTGTCCCGTATCTCACGGGGTCGGCTTCCTAATCTAGGGGATTGAACGAGGGTACTGGTTTTTACACAGAGCGACTGCCATCTGACCTCCGCAACCCAGAAGGGAAACCAGACCCAATCCTAGATTAGGTCAGAGTTTTCAAGCCGCCAATGCTTAGCACTGGCCTCTGTAAGGGCTTAACGACTAATATCTACGGTATTAAACGATATTAACCGGGACCAACGGCTTAACGTGCCTTCCGAAGCACGGAAAAAGCACCGAATAAACGTACATATGAAATTCGAAAACCGAAAAACACATTGGTACGTGGTGGGGTTCGAACCACGACCTTCCGCTCAGGAGGCAGCGGCCCTATCCACTCCACCATCGGGCTCTCTCTATCAGTAGTAAACGCATCGTGCTTTATTCGCTGGTGAGTGGAAATGTCTACCAAGAAAGTTTTCTACAAAAGAAAAGCCATCTCATCAGAATCTAACTAGTCTTATAACAAGAGAGAGCCAAATGAAAGACCAGCAAGACCTTTAATTGTGTTGACGCAGATACTAGATTCATTGAATTACTGTGGGGCGGTTTTATCACGGAACACTTGATTTACTGAACTATTAATTTCGTCCCCGTACACAGACGCCCGTTGTTGACCGCTCGGCCCAATTCGAACCCGAAATAAAACTGTGTTCTACTTTCGCCCCCACTTCTTTCTTTGACGCCCACGATATGACAGATATCCACTCTACAATGTCAACTAGGCTGGTTTATTCGTTCCGTTGCTAATAGTTCTAATGCTTTGTCTTACTGAACAGTTGAATTTTGTCTTGTCTATTGTCATTAATTGGCATTTCCAGCAGGATTTTAGCCCGAATAGTATTGCAGTAACCATAAAATTGTATACCAGCACTACCAATAAATAAGCAAAAACTGGTGTTCTTGTCGCAAAATTCGGCGACATAAAAAGAATAAAAAATAATCCTGTAACACGAGCTTCTTACACTAGCAATACTTTCACCACATTGTTCACGGTTACTGACATAGAAAACTGCCAAGACCATCCGAAAATAGGTCAATAGTAAACGTTTGTTCGGGATCAACATACGATAAAATTTTGTTGGAAACTGGTTTGCATCTCGTGTCGTGGCAGTTCCCTTCTGACTCATCATATGCAATCATAATAATAGAGTCGGTGCCTTTTTGACATTGAACAGAACATGTGTTAGGTATGACTGTAAATAAATCTAATTACAAATGCTTCGAAGCATAGAGGTGACTTTGTGAAAATTGAGAATTGGAAGCTGGAATCACGTACGACATATCACGAGAAAAATGAAAAGAACAGAAGCACAAAATAGGTTTAGGGAGTTTAGAAGATAAAGATACTTAATTTATAGAAATACTATATGGATAAAATCTAATACCTAATCTAGATAATAACAAAAATGTATTATGTTAGCTTACTGAAACTAACACGGCGAGAAAATTCACGAAATTTTGTCGAGTTAATCGACGGAAAACTGAGAGATATTTGATAGCCAAATACGATTTTAGCGTTTACTCTTAGGAACTTACTTGAAGAAAAACAATTTTAATTATTGTGACATACATTACATGACTTGAAACAAACGTAAAAAGCCGTGTCTTAATAGATATGCTGGCGATACTTATAAACATTCATTACTGTCTATTCAATGTATAGTTGCTCATTCCAAGATGAGACAGGATACACAGCAAGGACGTGCCTTTTTATAGAACAGGCACGTCCCAAATGCCGCTCCACGTGTACCCGTCTAGCCCGTTATCGCCTCTATATAACCGTAGCTATATATATCTGTGGTTGTGTAGTGTATCCAAATATCGGAGAGGGCGACGACCCCAGCACCTGCAATCGCGACGAATGTTGACACAGCGGCGTGACGTCGAAGTGATAATGACTGGTATGGCAGAGCAGTGTACTCAAGATTCTGTCGTGTATGCCTTGGACCTAAATTGCTGTCGACTTAGCAACAGTGGGATTTACCGGCTAAAACGAAAATTTATAGTGATTTCTCAGACTTAAAACATTGGAAAAGGACAAGAGATCTTTTCTCTCTAGTTTTTGATTTATCGGTAGTTTCATGCGTTATCTGTAATTTTTATCCGCCGTCATTTGAAATGGCGCATAAAATGACAGAAATACTGGGGAAACATGCAAAAGCGCGTCAAAACCTAGCGGACAAATTGTAAAACCAAAGTTTAAATATTTTGAAATTGACAGATAGATTTTAATTTCAGTTTTTGCCGGTGGAATCTAGAATCGAGCCCAATGACGGTATGGCAGAGCAGTGTTCTGAAGATTCTCTAGTGTATATATACCTTGAAACTAAATTGCTGTGGACTTAGCAACAGTGTTGTGTATGCAAACGTGAGGATATAACCAGTTAGCTGTTAGCAAAACTCTTCAAACTCAGTGCAGGTTCAAAGATTAGTTACGCTTTGAGCTACGAATTACTTCGGTCTTCAAACTTTGTGATTAATTATAGTTGAAAACATTACAGATCAGCTGTTCAGGATTAAGTAACACCATTGAACGTGTCTTCAAGATTCAAGTCCAGGCGATCGGCCATGTCAAGATAATTTGAAACAGTCGTCAGCCTGTCCGACATCAAGACCTTTATGTTTTTAATTTTCGAGCTCTTCCAGGTCTCGCCTTGCACAGTTGCTTTGAGTTAACAAGGCTTACCTTTTCATAATCTATATTTTATAACGAATTACTTATTAAATCAACCTTTGAAATCAATTACAGGAAACATTACAGATCATCTACTCACAAGATTAAGCAACGCCATTAAATGTGTCTTCAAGATATAAGTGCAGACGATCGGCCATGCCAAAATAATTTGAAACCGACGTCAGCCTGTTCAACATTAAGACCTTTCATTTTTCAATTTTCGCTCTCTCCCAGATCTCGGGTTGCAGAGTTTGCGGGTTTATTGCGTATGTCTGGAATCGAGGCCACGGCCTTGTCCCATTTACGCAGATTGGCACATTTTTATCTGGTGTATTTTGAACCACAGCCAACCAGGTTTGATTTTGATTGATGGTCCCCTGAAGGTTTGCTGACCGCTAAAGATTTCAGTTCGAGAACTGTTTACATTATAACTATAAGACATTTTACGGGTTTCTTACCGCGATTTAAATTATTTGATGAGTTCCCGATATTTAAATCGCGGTAAGAAACCAGTAAAATGTCTTATACTTATATTGAAAACAACCGCGAAAGTTTAAAATTAACTGTTTACATTGTTGTAAAAGGAAAAGGAAAACCTGTGAAAATCTGGTAGGATCCATTCCTATGTAAATTTTATCTAAACTTAGACGTAAACTAAGTACTTGTTAAAATTACATTCAGAGATAAGTTACCTTTAAAAAAAACATTAAAATTGCAATTTCATGTAAATTGAAAATATATTTTTGAAAACGTTCGGAACACGAACAAAAAAAAGAATTGGTCTTATTTTCAAGATAATCATCATCAATTAATTTCCTCCCATTCAATACGTTTCTTGAATTCACTTGAACTGTAGGTATATTCCGTATTATTTTTGTAAAATGTATTCACAATAAAATCTTCTTATGTAGTCTTCAAAGAATAGCTCTTTTGAAGATTAATATCATGGTTTATATAAGGTCCTTACATATGAACTTGCAACTATGAAGGAACGGCAATTTCGTATGTAAGGACTAAGGAGCCAATAACATAATCATTTAATGTGGAAGAATTCAAATGTTCATTAAATTATTTTCTTTGCTATGTGGCTCTTCTTTAGTAACTTCTGCTGTAGTTCTCACGCTTATATAGAACTAGCGACCCGCCCCGACTTCGCACAAAAATCATCAGTGTTTCTCTAATATATTATGCATATATTATACATATAAACCTACCTCTTGAATCACTCTATTCATTAAAAGAATCCGCATCAAAATCCGTTGCGTAGTTTTAAAAATTTATGCATACATAGGGATATAGGGACAGAAAAAGCGACTTTGTTGCATACTATGTAGTGATGTTCTAGATTGTGTTGACAGTATCGCTGTTCGATATTGTGTAGCGGCTAAGTTAGATATGCAAGTAGGGTTTTCTTAGCAGACTTTCGTCATATCAGATTTTGTTACATAACAGAGAAGTAAAACAAAAACATGTAGTAGATATTTTTTCACAGAAAACAAAAAAAAATATATTGTACATACATTACATTACATATAGTCACGCCTTTATCCCTAATGGGGTAGGCAGAGCGTAAACGACCTAAACAAAGGTCGGCCCGCCACGACTGACAAAGTTTTGAGGGTTATTTAAGATAGATTTGTAGGTATATTGCTGTAGTGACAGGTTGTCAGGCCATCGCCTAAGTTGCAATATACTGAAACCGTCGCAATCGTCTTAGCTGATTGTTTGGGAGGAAACGCATCTGGCACAGTCTCATGTTTTTCTCTCGCTCCCAGTCCAGCATGGAAGAAAATGTATATAGTACAGTAAAATATATGTTTGTATATACCTCCGCTTCACTACATAGTATAAAACAAAGTTGCTCTCTGTCCCTATATCCCTATGTATGCATTTATCTTGAAAACTACGCAACGGATTTTGATGCGGTTTCTTTAAATGGATAGAGTGATTCAAGAGGAAGATTTATATGTATACTACATGCATAATATAGTAGAGAAACATTGATAATTTCCGTGCGAAACCGGGGCGGGTCGTTAGTATACTTATATTGTAAGGCGTTGGTTGTTTTTATTACAAGTTAGAACCGTGTTAACATGCTCTGGTATTTGTTGGACTTGCATATTATTGTTTTTTTAGGTCAGGTTACTGAACTCCGGCTATTTACTTTAATTTGCGTTTGCATTGTGTAGATTTTTCTGGAGCGTTATAAAATTTAAGTCAGGTGTTTTTGTATTCTTCCATGCTGGACTGGGAGCGAGAGAAAAACATAGAATGTGTTATCTGCATTTCCTCCCGGGCATGCTGAAAAAAACAGCTAAGGGATTTGAGGGTTTCTAAATATTGCAATTTAGGCGATGGGCTGACAACCTGTCACTACAGTAATATACCTACAAATCCATCTTAGATGGCCCTCAAAACCTTGTCGGACGTGGCGGAGCGACCTTTGTTTGGGTCGTTTGCGCTCTGCCTACCCCATTAGGGATAAAGGCGTGATTATATGTATGTATGTATGTTTTTGTATTTTAAATAGTTTCTATAGTAACCTCCTTGAATGCGATCGTTGCATACGAACTGTCACCCTTATCCAATGAAGGTATTAGTATAATGCCCCTTTGCACCCAGCCCTGCAACTAATTCAATTTGCAGTGCGCTAAGCTGTTTGCGTTGCAAGCAAGTTGTTGACTTCTATAATCCGAGGATCATCGTACACATTCACGTCATTCGTATAAAACGATATGTCGTTAGGAGCTGAATTATTATTCTTATTGGATTTTTACGTAGGCGTAGTAGATACTAAGGCCCGTATTTATAAAACAATCTCTAGTTTGAGAGCTGTATTGAGAATGGAGTTGACAGGTCAGTACATTGTACATTACATGTAATTTCAGTAAAATACATATTTAAAACAAACTCAAACTCGCTGTCAGTCTCAAGTGCTGATTTTAAATACGGGCCTAAAGCTAAGTAAAGAGACGAAAGAGAAAACTCGAAACAAGGTTAAGAAACCAAACACGTTGATGCAACATCTACAATGAGTGAATTGAGTAAATAATTATGAGAGTGCATTCCAGCGACGGGTTGCACTTGCAAATAACTCGCTCCGGTTTCCTCACACGTAATAAACTAAATCAAACTGAGTGCATCTTCGTAATGAGTGAATCACGTCCAACCAAAATACTAACAAAATGAATGACCGCATTTCTCTCGGACGAGACGGGAGATATGCTTTCGTGACACAACAAATCAGCTGTGCGGGGTCGGGCCATGCGGCAGCGGCTGCCCGCGTCTTGCGGTGCGGCGTCGCGTCGCCACCTCGCCACCGCGAGCGGGAGCGACACTTTCCAACTTGCTCGCTATAAATATTCAACGACCGCTCTGCCAGCAGCCGCTCTCACCGGCCGCACCAACACCGATACCCACCTAGATACAGTTTGGGCTCAATTTTGACGGCCCGCTCGCACTCTCAGCCAGAAATACCGACGACTTGGCCCGCGCGGTAACTCGCGCCTCGGTCTACTCATCCATCACTGCACATCCGCAAGCTAGACTCACGATTTCACTGTCACCGAACGCGGCGGCCACCGGCCAGCCGGAGTCAACACCACTCACAGTAGCACGGGTATCGTCACTGCAGTTAAAGGGAAATTAGAAACTTGGAAACCGCGGAGGACCGAAACTGCGGCGCGCGGGGACGCGACCTCCACGCTCGAGAGCGTGAGAGCCGTCGAAGCCTGAACAGTGGCAGGTGTGCGAGGCGCAACGAGAGTGCGGAGAGAGCTGGACGAGGCGACGCGCGTGACTCGCCGCCGCCGACTGACGGGGCGCGCCGCGGCGGGCCGGCCGCACCACCACACGCGCACACCGCGCACACTAGCGCCGCCGCCGCCGCCGCCCCACACCACGCCGGCTCCGCCGCCGCCGACACTCCACTTCACTCGCTTGACGAGCTACAATATTTCAAATTCTCATTCTTAATTTGACTTTCAAATCCATGTAGCTGATACAAGGATACCCGTCGAACCACTGGAATATTTTCCAAAAAAAAACAACATTACCGCTTCTTGCTGGACGTGTTGGGTTGCGCAGTGAATGGACAACGCGTGTGGAAACTGCGAGAGCGCATGCGCCACGCACACTCCCACGAGGCCCCCGTGTCCGACTAGGATTTGAGCAAGTGTGCCTACAGTCTACAGTCTGAGTCTGTACCTGAGTTAGCGCATCCAAAATGAGCCACAAATGAAAAACAAGTCTTGAAAAACACAGACGAAGTGATATTTTGCATCAAACATTTTATAAAAGCGCGCGAAGCTAAAATATAACATCATGAAAACGAAGAGCGTTTATAAGTGAATACAATAATACCGTATCATGCAAGGGCTGGCAATAGAAACAGAAATCATTCAGAAATCGAAGCGTGCAGTCCACGCGGCGGCGGCGCGGCGTAAGGTCATCGGAATGCTAGCGCGATGCTACGAATTGCGCAAATAGATGTTCCAATGAACTCGTTTAATAATAGCGTAGTGAGGGCGTCACTATACGTAGTATATTATACTAGTATGCTAGTGGAGTATACTCGATACTAGCCGCCTCGTCGACTCAAGGTTGCTAAACGTACGCCTTCGTCACGCATCTGCTCACGAAAAATCTACTCGCACTCTTGAATGAGATGTTCTCAGAGAAACAATGGCATCAGGAAGGGTAATTATGTAAAAATCTAATTTGGTAATAGCCAGCTAACATATAATAAACCGTCTAATTAACACGTTCATAGTACTCAGAATGTATCTTAAAAATGTTCTGACAAGAAATTTCATCTAATCCATCAAAAGATGTCTAGAATGATTGTACATTGTAGCGAGAGACAGACTGTTTTCATTAAGTTGCTGACGTAGATTCAAATACAGATTAACATGAAACTGACTCCCAACAGATGCTGTATACGAATTGTGTAGAAAACATTAAAAATATGAAGTACCTATGTAGTGGATACTATGTATTGTATTTGATTTTCCATGCTGGCCTGGGAGCGAGAGAAAAACATAGAATGTGCCAGCTGCATTTCCTCCCGGGCATGCTGTAAAAATCAGCTAAGGGATCCGAGGGTTTCAGTATATTGTAGTTAGGCGATGGGCTGACAACCTGTCACTACAGCAATATACTTACAAATCTATCTTAAATAACCCTCAAAACTTTGTCAGACGTGGCGTAACTACCTTTGTTTAGGTCGTGTACGCTCTGCCTACCCCATTAGGGATAAAGGCGTGATTATATGTATGTATGTATGTATGTATTGTACTTCAAATATCTTTGATCAAGTATCATGGACTGTGATTATTACAAATGGAGGATAAAAAATGCTGTGTCTTACTTACCTAGCACAATAGGTACTAACTGTCTATTTAAGTTTTTTTTTTTGGTTAGCCGGGTTGGGCACATATTCTATTTTTTTTGGGGTAAACGAAGGCTAAATACAAATACGTTTGCATTGAGTAAATGAATACAGCATCCATAACAAAACAAGCGTATAAAGAATAAGATCACGAAATTATTTTCGGTCGTTAGCAAAAAATAATTAAAAGTGACATTGAAGGAACGAATGATGAATTTGGGAAGATGAGACGGTCATCAGCGCCAGGCGTCATGCGCCGTCAACTTTTGGCGACACTGAAACCGTTCGTTCATTGAATGACAGGACAGCAGGCTAATTATAAAAATAATAACATTGCAAGGACAGATGAATCAAAGAATAATGAGATGCATATGAGACATGGACAAACAAAAATCAATTCTAGATATACAAATTCTTACAAAATTGCAAATAGTAAACATAGGTACATATTAGTGTAAATAAAGTCTCTATAAATTGGAAATATTACCTATTTAGTGAGTGTAATGTGCTGATCCACCTAATCAAAATTTCTCAATTCTTTAATAAAATATATTTACCTACTCGTAAATATTTAAGAATGGTTTTGGTTGTTGTAAAATAAAAAACATGAAATAGAAACCAAGAGAAATAAATAACAAAGAATGATATTAATATTAACTAAAAAAAACATGAACAACATAATAATTTTATAATATTTATGATTATCATAATATAATTCCTTAGAGTGTGCAAAGTTCAAACACATTATTAAAATAAAACGATTGTGTTAATGTTATAAAATAATAGACAACTTCAAACGCCTACAGCCGCTTTACATTATACATAAAGAAATACTTTTGCTATGAAGAAAACAGTTGTATAATTTACTGCTTAGTTCTATAACCGGTATTACTAGGCTAATAAAATAAATATTATCTGATATTTTAACAATAAAACACGGTGGCGCATATATTTAACCCACATGTTACCATAGTAATATTATATTTAAGGAATACATACATACATAAATCACGCCTTTATCCCTTACGGGGTAGGCAGAGCGTTTAACGCCTCGTAAAAGGCGCTTTCGCCACGTCTGACAAAAATTGAGGGCAATTTTAGATTGTAATATGTATTGCTATAGTGACAGGTTGTCAGCCCATCGCCTAAATTACAATACACTGTAACCCTCGAGTCCCTTTTGCTGACTTTAACAGCATGCCCGGGAGGAAGGGCAGCTGGAACATTCTATGTTTTTCTATCTCTCCCAGTCCAGCATGGAAGTGAGGTTTAAGGAATAATAGGTAGGTATTAGAGATAGATATTCAAAGATTAGTGATAATAAAAGATGTAGGTTTCCAGTTCAATCTAAATAAAGAAAACGAGATTTCTTTTTGAATTCTATCAGATTTAGTGATGATTATGTTACTGGATTTAAAGAAAGAAAAGTACTTATATTATATTATTTATATTGCTGTAGTGACAGGTTGTCAGCCCGTCGCCTAAATTACAATATAATGAATTGTTAAAAGAAATATGGCTGTGGTATATGAGGGGCAAATATTATTAGCTTCCTTCTATGTCGACTGGAAACGATAAAAAAGCTTCTGCAGTTTCTTAGCATTATAGGCAGAGGAGGGACCTACGGGTTTCTACTGAGCAATACTATCCGAGAACGGAATCATAAAAGAAAGGTTTCCCGAGAACTCATCATGTTTTAATGACGTCAGCAGTGTATCAAAACAAGGCTCATCTCTTGAGAGGTGGTCGCCTGATCTCATCTCGACTGAGCCAATGACAGCATCCAACCAAGCTTCCGCCGGCGCCGACCGCTGAAACACTTAGCAGTTAGCAGGGAGACCGTGAAACGACTTGAGATGTCGTTACAGCAGATGGGAGGATACTTGTTGCTAACATTGTTTGAAAAGGGTAAGAATATGTTTGATAAATGAAAAACATGTACTCTACTTTAAGTAACGTACAAGAAATTATTACAAATTGAATATTTCATCCAGCGCGCCACACTGAGGCAAAATACACTTTGATAAATTAAATTTGATTCAATGTCAAAATACAAGAACGTTGACAAGAGTTAAAATTGAGATATCGCTCGCAGTACATTAGCTTTTGACATCGAAACTATTTGTGGAAATGCCGAAGAAACTATTTCACGAAAAGTGAAACCGAATGACAAAAATACGCGTCGGGATGGACGTAAAACTTTCAGCGGAGATGCACAAGAGCGTGAAATTCAAAGTCAACTGATTAGCAGTTCAGTGACAGTTTGGCAAGCGTGAAAAATTAATATACTCTTTTTCAATGTCAAAAACCATTTGTATCCGACTAAAATGCATTTTGGCGTGATTAGTTGGCACATTAACCCTTTTTTTATGTGTCCACATCACAGATAATATAAAATAACTCATACAAATATATGAATATGATTTCAGCTATAAGGTATCTAATTATTTTATTATTTTTCTTCTGTCGAGTGGGTATCGAGTCTATCGACCCGCTGATCCCTGGTGTCAGAGCTTTTAAACCGCCTAGTAGCACAACTATCAGGCATCTGACATGGTTTGAGTAACGACCACAATCAAAGACTGCAACCGGGACCGACGGCTTAACGAGCCCTCCGAAGCACGAAAACTTTTTCTTTTCGGATAATCAGGTGATTCAGCCTGCAATATCCTAACATAACTGGGGAAAAATTCGCAAACTGATAAATTCTCAAATATCAACTTTGTGTTCCCCCCCTGGGAATCGAATCCAGGATCTCCGGATCGGGAGTCCATGGCACTAGCCAGTAGACCACGGAGGCAGTTCTTATTATAATTTAGATGCAGCAGACACATCTTTGGAATTATTAGGAATTACATGGCCACTTTGCTGCAAAGGTAAGCATTTATTTCAGCAAACCGAAGTAAACAGACAGCAATTTGGAAAAAGTTACGCATGTTCCACGAATGGTGGTCCCCCATAAAAGGAGAGGCAGTTGCCTCGAATCGTCTACCATTGAATGGCTACCAGTCTGATGGCGTATAGAGCTGACTCTTTATAAGCTCCGTCGACTTTACAAAGGCCTTTGATTGCCATGACCACCAAACAAAGCGACATAAAACTTGATGTTCAAGAGTCTGGTATTTAGGAAGAACATTTTTCACGAATAGCAGTAACGTCTAGTAACATACAAACAAACATGAGATTTAATAGACAGTGTTCTCACGATGGTTCGTTAACTTTCTTTGGCGATGTCTCTTCGGGAAACATGTTTATGTTTAGTGGTTTTCTGGAACCTTGTTGGTGTAAAGTGTGAGAAAATAAGCCTGGAAATATGTAGAGTCGTCAAATTGTTGAATTATATGTGTGATTTGCATAGGTCATCCCTTGAAAATCTAATTTGATCCTAATCATAATAATTATACTCCTAGTTTAGGGATACCTCTTAAATCTGTATAATACTTTGTTTACTGATCCTTTTATTTTTTAAACAACGAAGTTTCACTTCACTTCGTTGTGAATGTTTATTAAACGTAAACACGTATACAAATTGTCACAATATTTGTTGTTGTCATGATGTTCTGAGGACCCCAGATCAACCTCAGAGTTACATTAAGCCCCCGATACGGCACATCAAGGTGCAAGGTCAACGACCTCGCGAGGACATTGGGTATTTAGAGATCGGATGTTTTTGAAACCCGCTCGTTAGTCCTTTTTCGGACTGACTCATAATTTGATACCACATTTTCGAGTCTCAGTGCAGGTATAAAATTTATGGAAGCTGTATGGGACTTAGTTGGTAGCAAAACGAATATTTTGCATATGTCTATACATACATACATTTAATCACGCCCTAAAGAAAGGTCGTTCCGCCGCGACTGACAAAGTTTTATGGGTTATTTAAGATAGAATTGTATTTTTTTGGGTTATTTAAGATTGATATTGCTGTAGTGACAGGTTGTCACCCCATCGCCTACATTGCAATATACTGAAACCCTCGTATGCCTTAGCTGACTTTTACAGCATGCCCGGAAGAAATGCAGCTGGCATATTCTATGTTTTTCTTTCACTCCCAGTCCAGCATGGACGATATTAATAACATTAAAACATAGTTAATTATTCAGTTCTAATCGTGCAAATTTATAAGTCAAGTGATAATTAATCCTAAAAATATTATGTATCATTTTCATATGTTTATCTATCTACGTATATATGTCAGATGAATTAGATTTTTTATGAGTAAAGAACAGAACGTAAAAAGTTTATCAGATGGCAAAGCATAATACTGTTTCACAATTTGTGTCATGCAGTAAAAAACAATGCAAATGTACATACATACATATATACTATCACGCCTGTATCCGTAAATGGGGTAGGCAGAGAGTGAACAACCCAAACAAAGGACGTTCCGCCACGTCTGACAAGTTTTGAGGGTTGTTTAAGACAGAACTGGATATTGCTGTAGTGACAGGTTGTCAGCCCATCGCCTCAATTACAATATACCCTCGAATCCTTTAGTTGGTTTTTACAGCATGCCCGGGAGGAGATGCAGCTGGCACATTCTAAGTTATTCTGCCGCTCCCAGTCCAGCATGGAAGCTACAATGCAAATGTTCCTTTGTAAAATGGTTCACCTTTTTGGGAACTTTAGTCAGTATAAAGTAACTTTAGTCATACCAAAATATTAAAGGCAATAAACAAGTTGTAATCAAATAAATGAGAACCAAACTTCTCAACCTTGGTCATGTCTCCATTAATGGTAATACTAATCATAATCATGCTCATTAATAATATGACGAGTCTCTTTAATGCCGACTCAAACATAACCTAAAACGTCTCCAATAAAAGGATTAAACGAACGATAATGTGAAGATTTTGTCACAAGGAAGCCTTTAAAAAGGCTGATCATGCGATACCATATTAACATTATTAGTCAGTATTAAGTACCGGTGCCATAACGGGAAACCAAAGTCTTCACTTGCATACATCACGCCTTTATCCCTAATGGGATAGGCAGAGCGTAAACGATCTAAACAAAGGTAATTTCGACACGTCTGACAAAGTTTTGAGGGTTACTTAAGATAGATTTGTAGGTATATTGCTGGAGTGACTGGTTATCAGTCCATCACCTAAATTGCAATGTACAAAAACCAAAGGATCCCTTTACAGCATGCCCGGGAGGAAATGCAGCTGGCACATTCTATGTTTTCTCTCGTTCCCAGTCCAGCAATGGAAGAAAGAAAAGCCTTTTGTTAAATGAAAATTACTTTAATGAAATAAAAAAAAAAACCTTATTTAATTTATACATAGTATTTGTCATGACCAGAGGTCGGAAATTCGGGTGCAAAAAAAGTAAAAACCCACTGTTGGAGCTACTAAGAGTTGCTACAACCACCTTTTTCAAGATTTTTAGGGCCCCAGTTTATTTTTCTTTATTAAATTGTTTTAGTAATGCCAATGTGTTCTTTGCGTCAATATAAGTCGAAACGGTTTGCAATTTTTTTTAATATTTGTTTTAATTTGAAAGATAAAAGTAGAAATGAGTTTTCAATGTACTGAAAAATATTAAAAATATAAAAATATCGTTTGATTGTTTGATATTTTTATTGAATACCCTTTATAAATGATTTCTACAATGCTTTTATTATTATTACACAAAAATTTGAATGGGGCCCTCGGGGGCCTAAAAGCGTTTTATTTCTTTAAAAAAATTGCGGAGAAAATTAAAATTAAAATTCGTAATTGGCAAGGTTAAGACAAGATAAACGCTTTTTACTCTTGTATTTTTTTCTATACGGTTGATAGTTTCAGGATAAATCGATGTTGAAGTTAGCAGGACACAATCGTTCAAAACCAAGCAAAGTAGTGGTTTTTATGGTGAAATCGTCTAGGTTAAGAAGATATAGGCAAGGCACTTCTCTTTCTTGTTATTTTTTCTCTACGGTTGACAGTTTCACAGTGAATTGATGTTAAAGTTGTTAGGACAATTTTTGGGCCTCTCTCTTTGAGATGTGCGACAAAGTCAGCATATTGACTGTATCTGTCTAAGTGCGTTTAGGATGTATTGTCTTAATTTTTGGTTTGTAAAATATGGCAAGTACACAAAATCAAAAGTGTATTACATGTAACCTAGTATCAAGTATTTTCTCTGATATACTTATTGGAAACCGGCTAACCCAGGGAGGGTTTCAGTATTGTATTTTAAACGATGGGCTGACAACCTGTCACTATAGCAATATACAGATCCTCCTGGAATGACCCTCAAAATTTGTCAGACGTGGCGGAACGACCTTTGCTTAGGTCGTTTACGCTCTGCCTACCCCATTAGAGATAAAGGCGTGATTATATGTATGTATGTACTTATTTGTAAAATATAAAATAAAGACGAATCCGGTAAAATTCTTTTTATATATATATGCGAGTGCTTGACTGGTCTTATTTTAAGGATTTAGGTGCTTACAATGAACCTTAATAGTTTCACAACGAAAGAAAAAAGTATAGTAATGTTTAAGCAGTAAAACGCTTTGGGGCTTCAGGCCCAAAAATTGTGTCCAGGGAATTTTAACATCAATTCACTGTGAAACTGTCAACCGTAGAGAAAAAATTCTTTCTTGAAAGAGAAGTGCCTATCTCTTCTTAACCTAGCTGATTTCATCATAAAAACAACTACTTGGCTTGGTCTTGAACAATTGTGTCCTACTAACTTCAACATCAATTTACCCTGAAACTATCAATCGTAGAAAAAAAATGACAAGAGTAAAAAGCGTTTATCTCGTCTTAACCTTGCCAATTACGAATTTTAATTTTAATTTACTCCGCAATTTTTTTTAAAGAAATAAAACGCTTTTGGGCCCCCGAGGGCCCCATTCAAATTTTTGTGTAAAAATAATAAAAGCATCGTAGAAATCATTTCTAAATGGTATTCAATAAAAATATCAAACAATCAAATGATATTTTTATATTTTTTATATTTTTCAGTACATTGAAAACACATTTCTACTTATATCTTTCAAATTAAAACAAATATAAAAAAAATGCAAACACTTTCGACTTATATTGACGCAAAGAACACATTGGCATTACTAAAACAATTTAATAAAGAAAAATTAACTGGGGCCCTAAACATCTTGAAAAAGGTGGTTGTAGCAACTCTCAGTAGCTCCAACAGTGGGTTTTTACTTTTTTTGCACCCGAATTTCCGACCTCTGGTCATGACTTTTGATTGTAGATGTAAATTCTTATGCCTGATCAGCAGCGTTTAAATCTTTTTCCTTTTCTTCAGCTAAAACTTGATCCAGCATCCTTGCTCGTTCCCTAAGCTCCACATCAGCGGCAGCTCTCATTTTTCTGGCGAATTCCTCATCGTAAGGTTTGTTGGCATCTCGAGGGTCAATAGGAACACTCCACGATCCTGGGCAGTTGTAAAGTCTTGCCAACCTCAAGATATCCCAGCCAGTAATGTGTGTAAGTTGACCCATCTGACCGTTATCGTTCTGGAAAGGTAAAAAGTATTGTAGAAATCACGAAGGACATAACATGCGTGAAAGTCAATTCACCGATAAGAAGAAATAAAAATGTTAATGATAAAGATACACTTACGAATCTTGCTACAATAGTAGGTTGGTTGTTGATGCTGAAGGCCCATGACCCATAATGTTGGTTGCTGGCGTATTCGTAAGGAACATTCAACATGGTGATTACTTGGTTATTGAAAATGTCGAAGTTGTGTCCCATACCTAAAAATAATGTTATTTTAGTATCGCATGCTAAGAAGTCAAATCGATATAGCTTCCTGCAGGTGTCGTAAAAACTATCAAAGGAATAAATCCAGAGATCGAGTAGCAAGAATCGTTCTTTATGAATGTAATTGCTAGCACTACGCTCGCTAGCCTGCTTGCTCAGCAGGTAGTAAGATGGGTGGTACATGTTCAGCAGTGGACTTATGTGGATGTATCTGACAGCGTCCTGCAAACTGATAGGGGTTGCTCAGTTAACGAAACTGAACAACTATCACCAGGGTTTTTTTTCAGGAAGTAAAAAGAAAAATTTGGATTTCCATACAAATTATCTGACCGAGGTGGTCATTTTGTATGGGAAAATCAATTCTTTTATTCATGTCCTGAAAAAGAAAAAAAACCTGCTGATCGTTGCTCAGTTACCTTGTCTGACCAACCTTTGTCAGTTTGTGGAACGCTGTCCCTTACACCCGGTATAGTGGAGCAAACAAAATTTGTAAAATTATCAATCTATCCTTACCTCCTGCAACATTCGCCCAGTTGATCCAAATCCAGTCGTATCTGTTGTAGCTCTGGTGCATGTGGTGGAAGCCCACAGAGTGCAGCATCTCGTGGATGACGATGAACAGGTTAAAGCAACCGTTGGGGGCCAAGTTGAGAGTGTGTGCTCCATGACCCGACCAGAAACCGACTGTAGCGTAGCAGCCGTCAGCACGACCCTGAATGAAAATGAAATTGTTTGCACATAGATACATATAATCACGCCTTTATCCCTAATGGGGTAGGCAGAGCATAAATAACTGTTAAATCTTTGAGGGTTACTTAATATAGATTTGTTGGTTTTTGCTGCAGTGACAGGTTGTTTGCCTAAATTGAAATATACAGAAACCCTTGGATCCCTTAGCTCGTTTTTACAGCATGCCCGGGAGGAAACACACCTGGCACATTTTATGTTTTTCTCTAGCTCCAGTAAATAAATAGCATCTCAACGAATCGTGGATAATACATCCCAAGTTTCTTTTTGCAAACTAGAAAAGTATTTTAAGCTTAAGCTATTCATCATCAAGGGATGGTACTACTGCTACATTCATATTGAAGTTTGGAGATAATAATATTATTAAATCCTTGATTCTTTTCAACAAGATTAAAAGTTTTATAAATTACTAATCTAAGATTATCAAATCTGATTTCTGATAACGTGTCCTTGTTATTACTTACTGTGATCAAAACATAGTCCCTCTGATTGGTCCTTCGCACCCAGCGAGTGCAAGTCCTTTCGTGGAAGAAGTTTGCTGCCGTGTGGATCATGTTCAGCTGGTGTTGGTCTGATGAAAGTATTCAAAATATATGAAATCTTAAAGTAGACATATAAACCAAATTCAAAGTCATTCGTATAAATGTTGTTGTAATCCTGTTCATGAAGATAATACTTACTGAAATGATTAGGAGCGATATCATAATATACAACACCACCAGGCCATCTGTGGCGGTTATCTACCAGACCATTTCTGGCACCGGTAGAGTTTCCTGCGTATTCTTCTACCATCTCTTCAATTTCTTCATCTAGAAGGACTATATCGCCTTGGTATTTGCCGCTGTTCTCCCAAGGACTTGCTTGGGGATTTTGTGCCATGGCTTCTTCGAAGCTGATCTTGCTCTCTGTGGATTTATATTTTTTATTATTTAGGATGTTTAATTATATTGTCCAGGTTAGCCTAAGCATTTCACAAGTCATGTCACTTTCAACTCAACCTGCAGTTATGTAATATGCAACTTCTTTAATGCAATTATGATCAAAATCTTTGTCAGCTTAATCAGCTTCAAAAATCTTACCTTCCTTGGTCTTCTCGAGAAATTCCTTTAACTCTTCGACATCTTCTGCACTCCTAGCCAATGGTGATGGATGTGCCACCAAGGCTCCCAGAAGGGATAAAAACACCAAACACTTTATCATTGCCATAGTCCGAATATGAAATGCAAAAATATTGATTTTGAAAGTATTTATATTTCATTTTGCTATCAATATCTTGACTAGTAAAAGTGTTGGATTTGTTCATGGTGGTATAATCAATATACATACATTATTCTAATATTAAAAGGACCGCAATATTCATGTGATGTAGTTTACATTTTTGGAAATATTGTTGCTACGAACGTATGCAGGAATATCAAACTTAAATAGGTAAGTAATTTTGGATAGACAAGATATACTTCTTAAAAAAATCTCGTACAGCTAAACGTTGTTAAACAAACAAATCATAAGTTAAAATATACAGTAGCGAAAGTGACAGATTAAAAATAATGTATTACAAACTTATCTTTTATAATACTTATATTAAATAATAATAATTTGGGGAGGCCCTGAATTGATTGAATTGTTATTGATAAATAAGATAATTAGACGAATTTATTAATTCACTATACATTGATAGTTTTTTTTTTATAAATTATATGATACGGTTATAAAAAAATACGAAATGGATGTTTAAAACTTGTCATTCACTCCCAATTTAAAATCTTTTTAAATATTGTTTGACTAATTGCTTTAATCTAATTACTCGTAATTAATTATATTGATAAAGGGATTGATAAGTTGATAATGCTTTTATATTTTTGTTTACAATATCTTGGATTAAATTGTTGTCATAGCTGGGCTTTCAAGTTTTGAAATTTTAAGTATTTTTTGTCATTAGCAAGTCACAATCATTAATATTTTCAAAATTGATCACAAACAGTGACATCATTAATGCATCCACCAAAACCCCTTCATTCTTTAACTTATGGCCACCACCACGTCTTTACTTTATAACATTTAAATCTATAGTGTACGTAATTTGTGGTGCGTCTGAAATAAACGTATATTATATTTTTTTCTAATTAACAGGTGTTAATTAGAATAATATAATTGCGGGTGCAAATACAGTGATGTTA
Organism: Scrobipalpa costella; assembly: GCA_949820665.1. Classification (NCBI taxonomy): domain Eukaryota; kingdom Metazoa; phylum Arthropoda; class Insecta; order Lepidoptera; family Gelechiidae; genus Scrobipalpa; species Scrobipalpa costella. The sequence continues at coordinate 4,650,671 of OX463306.1, forward strand.
CATTACAAACAACGGTGCCGCCATTGAAGATCAATATAACTGTTAACCCAATTTGATGTATTTAGACATGATTTTATATTTCATTTCTTAAACATTAGAATACATCATAATCTTTGAATTATTAGTTTTTTTAAAATATAAGTAACATAACCCATTTTTAAAAGTTTTATGACGTGTAAATTCATCAAGCCACTATTTAAACAACAGTTACGAAAAGTACCTATAACATTAAAAGTGAGCACCGAATATTGGATCAAAACATTACAGTTCTTAGAACCCACATAATATGAACACAAACGCTAAAATAATTTATGTATTAGCAGCAAGAATCATAATTAAATTGTAACATTTTTTTATTCATTTATATCACTTATCCGTATTGGGATATGATCGATCGTTTTATGTTCCTTTTAAAATAATATTTTATTGGATTTAATAAAAATAAAATGAATATGACATCGCATAAAAATGAGTTATGTGTTGACACTTAGGATTTGAGAAGAGGGTAGGTATAATTATACCTTTAGGATATGTTTTATTTTTATTTAATCGGTAACCAATTTATTATACGTCGATGATGAAGTGATAAACCAAGCGCTTAGTCAGACTTCATAAATTATTTAAAAGTAAAATAGACATCTCATTTTGATCATTACTTATATTTTTACAGGAATTGTTAGCCAATATTGCAATAGAATAGAACCCTTTTGGAAACATTCTGGTACATGGAATTCTATGATGTGTATATCTCTTACAGCCCAGCATAAAATTGCATTTCTTAATTATTAAAAAACAAACTTTGATGCTGTCCTGGCATATGGCAGCGAGATAAAAACGTAGAATATGCCAACTGCATTTCCTCCCGGGCATGCTGTAAAACCAGCTAGGGGATCCGAGGGTTTCAGTATATTGCAATTTAGGCGATGGCCTGACAACTAGTCACTACAGCAATATACCTACAAGTCTATCTTAAATAGCCCTCAAAACTTTGTAAGACGTGGTGGAATGACCTTTCTTTAGGTCGTTTAAGCTCTGCCTACCCCATTAGGGATAAAGGCGTGATTATATGTATGTATGTAAAAACAAACAGAAATCGTGATTATATTCGCAAATAATCCCACATATGTTTATAAAACCTGTAATTTTAATATGATGTGTGAGTAAAGACTACGCGATATTAGTTGTAATGTAATGTTAGTTGTAATGCGATGTTGTCGGGTGTGCGCGCGCGCAAGTAGGATTTCCTTTTTAGTCGACTCGTCTATGAATGGGTCAGTGTGCGAGCCAGCTTCCTATTACTTTCCTCTGCCACTGGCATTGCCGGCGTAACTTGCGTTCATATGGCATTTCTATCCCAATATTTCTATGAATACATACATAATCACGCCTTTATCCCTAATGGGGTAGGCAGAGGCCTAAACAAATGTCGTTCCGCCACATCTGACAAGTTTTGAGGGTTATTTAAGATAGATTTGTAGGTAATTTGTAACTTCCATGCTGGCCTGGGAGTGAGAGAAAAACATAGAATGTGCCAGCTGCATTTCCTCCCGATCATGCTGTAAAAATCAGTTAAGGGATCCGTGGGTTTCAGTATATTGCAATTTAGGCGATGGGCTGACACCCTGTCACTACAGCAATATACCTACAAATCTATCTTAAATAACCCTCAAAACTTTGTCAGACGTGGCGAAACGACCTTTGTTTAGGTCGTTTACGCTCTGCCTACCCCATTAGGGATAAAGGCGTGATTATATGTATGTATGTTTGGAAAATTTAATTGTAAAATTACAATGTTCAATGTGCCTATGTTTTCGAACATAAATATTTTTATAGCGTATAGCTTCTAAGGGTATGAATCGCTCATCAGAACAGTAGGCTCATTATTTTTGATTGCTTATATAAAAAGCACCGTACTATTTGTATGAGCAAAAGCGTTTTAATAAGAACGTAGGAAGTAAACAGCTGCCACCACATAAGCTCTTAACCTATCCTCTCCGGATAAATCCAGACTAATGAGTCTAACTCACTCTCAACTTCCTATCTAACTAACTAACCTAACCTAACCTAACCTAACCTGCCCCACGCAGTGTGTTTTGGGTTTATTATCAAATTTTCTAAGCGCAATAGTTTTTTGTATGGTCAATTGATTTTTAGGCCCGTATTGATAAACAGAACTTGGGACTGATAGCTAGTTTAAGTTCGTATCAGAAATGTCATTTCTGGTCGTAATTATAAATCAATCTCAACATTGAGAGCAATATCAAGTATGGACTTGACAGGCCATTTTGTACTGGAATGACATTTCTGATACGAACTCAAACTTTCTGCCAATCTTAAGATCGTTTTATAAATGCGAGTCTAAAATACATCATGACTTGTCAAAACCATACTTAATATTGCTGTCAATCTTGAGATCGTTTTATAAATACGAGCCTGAGTAAGAGCATAGGAAGAAAATCTAAGCTCCCAACCGGTGCAAACCGGATAAATCCAGACGCATTCCTAACCTGCCCCACGTAGTGTTTTTACGTCTATTGCATGCGCGCGCGCCGACGACGGCCGCTGCTGGTCTCTCGATTCGGGTCAAAAATACGGTTTGAACCCGAATATCGGGCGTTTGTTCACCTCTATAGGCCGGTCGACCCACTATTTTATATAGGTTGATGATTAGGTGCAACTATTTATAGATATGATTAGTATGTAAGTAGTTATATGATATTTTGGTGGTGAGTTTATATCTTAGTGCCAATTCTGGCTAAGGGAATAAAACTAACTATATTTTAGATTTAGTAGCCTTGTTAAATTAAGACAGGAAAGGAACATACGATTTAACGCCTATGCAAGTAACACATTTTGAAACGACATCATCTGTTCTAATTGTCTTGTCCATGCTGGTCTGAAAGCGAGAGATAAACATAGATTGTGTTATTATAAAGCAATATTCTGATATTACAATGAATTATCTATCTACATACATACATATTTATCCCTAATGGGGTAGGCAGAGCGTAAACGACCTAAACAAAGGTCGTTCCGCCACGTCTGACAAAGTTTTAAGGGTATTTTGAGATAGATTAGTAGGCATATTGCTGTAGTGACAGGTTGTCAGACCATCGCCTAAATTGCAATATACAGAAACCGTTAGCTGGTTTTTACAGCATGCCCGGGAGGAAATTATTAAGCTGGCACTTTCTCTCATTCAGTTATCTATGTAATAAAACAAAATACTTGAATTTAAACAAAGGTCTATATCACTACATAGTATAAAACAAAGTCGCTTTCTCTGTCCCTATATCCCTATGTATGCATAAATCTTTAAAACATTGCAAGGGATTTTGATGCGGTTTCTTTGCGGATTCAAGAGGAATAATACAATAATACATGCATAATATAGTAGAGAAACACTGATAATTTCCGTGCGAAGCCGGGGCAGGTCGCTAGTCACAAATAAAACAAGTCTCGAAGATCGTTGCCCTGAGCCCTTTATCTGACCAATCTAACCAGAGTAACGGTACCGTAGGAAAAAAACACAAAACCTCACCGTGAACCGTGATCTCGCGCTACTTAACTTTTATATTATAGTTAGTTATAGTTATAGTGGATCGGTCGATGAACCCGAGTTTTTGTCAGATTATTGGGGAAAGGAGATGACGAATAGATTGATGAATTGATGATATTATAGTCACCGCTGATCAGTCATTTTATAACTAGTACTTAACATGGATATCTCTATTTTAAGGTAATTTAAATTTAAGTGCAAATATTTTAGTGATTTACTTATGAAACTAAAGAGTCCTATTTTTGAGCAGTCTTATTAACCATCGCTTTATTATTGATACCTATAAAATCGACAAAACAATGTTAGTTTAATAGGCGGCTTAGAAACTTAGATACTAGGGTTCGTATTTATACAGCAAACTTAAGATACATACATATAATCACGCCTTCGTCCTCAAAGTGTTGGGGGTTATTTAAGATAGTTTTGTAGGTATATTATATATCGCAGATTGGAGTCGTTGTTATGGTTTGAAGGTGAATCCTACTAAAACCCAATCCATTATAATTGGCAATCATTGGTACGTTTCATGAATTGACCATAACCTCTTACCACAAATTGTTTTTGACGTTAAAGTTAAAAACCTAGGCGTTATTTTGACGGTTGCTTTTCGTGGAAGCCTCATTTTTCGTTTCGGAGGTAAGCAGGAAGGTGTTTGCCGCGTACGGTTCGCTCAAACGACTTAGGAATCTTTTGCCAACCAAAACAAAAATCTCCTTGGCACACTCTCTCCTTCTACCGATACTGGATTATGCAGACGTTTGCTATCCTGACCTACGAGTATCTGTTGTACTGCTGAACAAACTCGAACGTCTGCAGAATCTTTGTATTCGGTTCATATTTGGTCTGCGGAAGTATGACCACGTATCTGCCCATAGATCCAAGCTTCAACAAAACATAACATAAAATCAGGCCTTTATCCCTTACGGGGTAGGTAGAGCGTTAAACGCCTCGTAAAAGGCGTCTGACAAAAATTGAGGGCAATTTTAGATGGAAAGTGTATTGCTATAGTGACAGGTTGTCACCCCATCGCCTATATGATAATACACTGTAACCCTCGAATCCCTTTTGCTGATTTCTACAGCATGCCCGGGAGGAAGGGCAGCTGGAACATGCTATGTTTTTCTATTTCTCCCAGTCCAGCATCCAAGCTTTAATGGTTGCCAATATCCCGTAGGCGGGACTGCCATATCCTTTCCCTTTTATATTCCGTCCTGACCAATCCCAATTCCCCTCCTTACCTTAAGGACCGATTTACCTTTCATTCCTCAACTCTGGCACGTAATTTGCGCTCCAGCAACAGTTTAACTTTAAATTTACCCTCCCACAAGACGGACTTCTACGGAAAATTTTTCACGGTCCGAGCAGCCAAATTGTGGAATTCCCTTCCCGAAAACGTTCGACGAGCACCGTCTATTGAGAAATTTAAAGAGCGAACAAGAAAGTTCTTCTTAGAGAATAATAATTAGTTATCATTATTATGATTTATCCTATCTCCCATTAGCATAATATGTATTAGTTTATTATAAATATATATAGTAGTTTATTTTAGTTATGTATTTATTTAGTAGTATTTATATTGTTTAAGTATTAAGATTAACTTAGTATGCATTATCCCGCTATCTGCTATGTACTATCCTAATACCCAAAGGATGCCTGGTAGAAATTGCTGCTTCAGCAATAAGGCCGCCTATATTGTACCTTACCTTTCTGTTGTATGTATTTGTGTTTCTTTGTGCAATAAAGTATCTTGTATTGTATTGTATATTTCTGAAGTGATTGGTTGTCAGCTCATCGCCTAAATTGCAATATACTGTAACCCTCGGATCCCTTAGCTGGTTTTTACAGCATATCCGGGAGAAAATACAGCTGGTACATTCTATGTTTTTCTCCCGCTCCCAGGCCAGCATGGAAAAACTCAAGATTGAGTGAGGTTTTGACAGATCGTTTTGTATTGAAATGACATTTCTGGTATGAATTCAAACTTCTGGTATGAACTCAAACTAGCTGTCAATCTCAAGTGCTGTTTATCAATACGTGCCTTAGTTACTTTGTGTTGCTTGTCAAAATGTAAGAATATGAATCCATACCACGGGATAAGGCTAGGGAGATGATGATGATGACCGCAAAGTAAAAATCATTTTGATTATTTCTAGGCCAATCAATACAGAAACCCTGGTTACTATGCTGAGGTAGTGGTTCAGGCTCTCGGATGCAGCTGTGCAGTGAGATTATAAGTCCGGATATAGATCTAGATCGAAATAAGCTTCAGCTAGGTGTGAAGCTAGGTGTTGCAGGTCAAGTATTTCTGTCTTGGATAAGCGGTCAGTTGCCAGTGTTACCACTACAGCTATAGAGTATAGAGGTTGGATACCGCATGTACAATCACTACATAGTATAAAACAAAGTCGCTTTCTCTGTCCTTATGTCCCTATGTATGCTTAGATCTTTAAAACTACGCAACGGATTTTGATGCGGTTTCTTTTAATACATAGACTTATTCAAGAGGAAGGTTTACAGGTATAATACATGCATAATATAGTAGAGAAACACTGATAATTTCCGTGCGAAGCCGGGGCGGGTCGCTAGTAAATATAATAAAGTATCTTCCATGCTGGCCTGGGAACATGAGAAAAACAAAGAATGTGCCAGCTACATTTCCTCCCGGTCATGCTGTAGAAACCAGCTAAGGGATCCGAGGGTTTCAGTATTTTGTAATATAAGCGATGGGCTGGCAACCTGTCACTACAGCAATATACCTAAATTTTTATTTTTTTAGACGTGGCGAAACTTTTGTTTAGGTCGTTTACGCTCTGCCTTCCTCATTAGGGATGAATGCGTGATTATATGTATGAATGTCCAATAAATGTATGAAAATAGGATGGTATCTCTTCTTCTGTCGAGTGGGTATCGGGTCGATAGACCCTGGTGTCAGAGTTTTTAAACCGCCTGATAGTAGCATAACTATCAGGCCTCTGACATGGTTTTAATAACGACCACTATCAAAGACAGCAACCGGGACCGACGGCTTAACGTGCCCTCCGAAGCACGAAATCTTTTTCTTTTTCGGACAATCAGGTGATTCAGCCTGCAATGTCCTAACCAAACTGGGGAAAAATTCACAAAGTGATAAATTCTCAAATATCAACTTAGTTATTCCCCCCTGGGAATCGAACCCAGGACCTCCGGATCAGGAGTCCATGGCACTAGCCACTAGACCACGGAGGCAGGACGGTATGACAAAATTAGTGTCATTCTTGATTTATCAATAAACATCATCATCATAACATAAAAAATAACATAATAAATGTATCATTGAAAACCTGCTAGTGGCTCTCGCTTGTTATTTGCTATTAAGCATATTGTTATTTTGGCTGTTGGTTTTCCTAAATAAATAAATAAAATAACGTAAACGTCATGGTTATATTCGTAGGTACTTCGGATATGTTATGATATGAAAGATATCTAGCAGATACGAAAATACGATTCCTGATTATGGTAACGTAAGTATAGTGCATTACAGAAACTACATGCACATTATGCGTGCCTCAACGGTCGATTTGCTGTATCTAGCCTAGATTAAAGTCTGTGTTGCCACCCATTTGCCACCTTTATTTTTGTTATTTGGCTAACCGCCACGCCATTTAGGCACATGTTAATTCGACCACAGTGTTTAGATTTCTATTGTTGAGTGTGGTCACATTAGAGAAAGGTTTATAATAAGTCGAAGCACACTCGAATCTCTTTAGTACCCTTTACAGTACTTAGGCCTGTATTTATAAAGCGATCTCTAGATTGAGAACAATATTAAGTATGGATTTGACAGGAACATTTGTTCTTCTTCTTCTTCTTAGCGTGTCGATGGAACACGAGAAATTAAGACACTTGTATTGTGGATTGACTGCCGTCCATTAAATGCACGATGATATTGGGCAATGGATTGCACTGGAACGCAAACACATTTAACACTGCGGTGTTGTGGTGTTGTGAGCTGTGGTCGCCAGGCAAATCCAAGTTGAAGGTTGCGACGATGATGTCCAGTGGTGTGATCCATGGTTGCAGGTCTTTGTCGGAGTCACCAGTTTAGGAGTTAAAGGTTGAAGCCAATTGGCTTAGTGCTAATGGTTGGGAAAAGGGTAGCTACCCGCCTGGTCGGGTGTTGCGACCAGGGGACCGAAGTCCAACCGGACAAGTTTGGAACTTGTATATCTGCAGATCGCTGAGAAAACTTCGATACCGCGTTTCAGAACTTGTGTTTCTTTATGTGGCGCCATCTGTCGGCTACACACAGTCCACATCGGAGCTAGACGGAAATCCCCACCTGACCATGTCCTCCTTACTCCTGCCAACCTGAGTCCGAAGCCTGTTTAAGGACTTCAGGATCTTTTTACGTCCATTCTCGGCAAGTTTCGCGTAAAAGCTTACATCTGGCTATTTGTACTGAAATGACATTTCTGATACGAACTCAAACTCGCTGTCAGTTTTAAGAGCTGAATATTAATACAGGGCCTAGGTTGGGTCAACTGGTTCATTTTGATGTTTATTATCACTTCCTGTCCAGCATGGAAGCTATTAATATCCTACCTTTGTCGTCATCTCCATGGCATTATACTGTATCTCAGGGAGTTGGCTACCTAATCAAGGGGATATAACGGAGGTACTGGTTTACACAGAGCGACTGCCATCTGACCTACGCAACCCAGAAGGGAAACCAGACCAGTGATAATTCTAGATTAGGATGAGGCCAGTTTTCAATCCGCCAACGCTGAGCATTGGCCTCTGACATGGCTTAACGACTAATATCTACGGTATTAAACGATATTAACGTGCCTTCCGAAGCACGGAAAAAAGCACCGAATAAACGTACATATGAAATTCGAAAATCGAAAAGCACGTGGTACGTGGTCGGATTCGAACCACGAACTCCCGCTCAGGACACAGCGGCCCTATCCACCACACCATCGGGCTCTCCTAATATAAAAAAAAATAGTATCTTACTTTAACGAAAAAAATACTCTATCCGGAAACCCAATTCAAAATGAAAATTGGTAATTTGAATCCAAATTACATAGCCGTTGTGCAGAATTTTCTTTTAATAAAGTATCATTGTTATGATCTTCATTCAACGATGCCGCGGGGTGCTATATCACTTACATAAACAACACTAACTGCGGGTTATTGTATTTCTAAAGAACCGTAAAATCATACACTTATATACCTTAACGGGGTAAATAGAGCATCAAAAACCATAATAGGGCGTATTCGCCACATCTGACAAAGACTGAAAGTAATTTTAGAAATAATGAACTTTGTATTGCTTACCTATTGATAGGTTATCGGTCTTTTGCCAAAATGTCTATATCACACCGAAACCCTGATTTTCCCCTAGTGATCAAAATTGCAATACACCGAACGAAACCCTCATATAACTCTTTACTCATTTCTAGAAGAGAAGAGAAGCAGTTGAAACATTCTATGTTGAATAAAGTATCATTAACATGATTTTCGTTGGGCGATACCACGGGGTGCTATTTTTAAAAACAACACTAACTGCGAGTTATGACATTTCAAAAGAACCGTGATAACATACTTTTCACGCCTGCATGTTTTAAGGGGAAGAGCATCAAAAACCTCATAATATTGCGATTTCGCCACGTCTGACAAGGACAGAAAGAACAAATTTTGTATTACTTAAACGGAAACCCTCGTCTCCCTCTACTCATTTCTAGAAGAGAAGCAGATGTAACATTCTTTAAATAAAGTATCATTGGCCTGATCTTCATTGCACGATGACTCGGGGTGCTATTTCACTTACATAAACAACACTAACTGCGGGTTATTGCATTTCAAGAGAACCGTAAAATTTAAAATTGATGTAAACGATCTTTGGAGGATATGTTTACTTCGCTAATGGTGCCGATTCTGGCCAACACATCTCTTAACTAGTTAGAAGAACTGTCATTTTAATAAATTAATAATTATTAAATTCTTTATTTATTTAAAAAATTAAACATAAAAGTAAACTTAAAAATTAAAACAAAAGGCGAGCTTATCTTTATAAGAGATCTCTTCCAGCCAACCTAATGAGGATGAAAGAAGGGAAAATCACGGGAACAGATATAATTAACGCAATAACATTAATAATTATAGTAATACTAATACACACTAATATATTTCAATAAAATAAACTAATACATAACAATATCAATATGATATATAATTAAATGGTATAAAAGATATTGAAATGAATCTAAATATATAAATGTCATAGAGAGTTAATAAAATGCTCTTTCAGTCTCTTCTTAAAGGTGAAACTCGAAGGACTCTCTTGTAAAGTTTTTAGTAATTTATTCCAAAGTTGTATGGCTCTTACAGTGAAAGAATTAAAAAAGAATTTGGTGTTCGATCAAGGAACCTCCAACACCTTTGTGATGCAGGCGCGCCTAGATCGAGGGTCAGGAAGTAATAATCGGAATCGGGAGCGGAGATATTCAGGAGAGGAAGGGTCATTAAGGATTTTATACAGGACAGTGAGGATGTGCACATCACGACGAAGTCGGATAGGGAGCCATTTAAGTTGAGCGCGAAATTCTGAGACGTGATCAAATTTGCGAAGTCCAAAAATGAATCTAATAGCTAGGTTTTGTAAGCGCTCAAGTTTGTTTAGCAGCTCCTCAGTCGCATCCAGATAACAGACATCAGCATAATCGAGGATGGGAAGGAGAAGAGCTTGTGCAAGCATAATTTTTGTGTGAAAAGGAAGGAAATTTTGGAGTCGTTTGAGAGAATGGAATGAATAATGCATACGTCTACTAACCTCATTCACCTGTGCCGACCATGACAAGTCACAGTCCAAAATCAACCCAAGATTCTTAACTTTGTCAGTATAAGGAATGCATATGTTGTTATAAAAAAATCTTATCTAGATCTGCAACCTTAATCCTACAACTGAGCCTGCTGCTACCGACGATCATTGCCTGAGATTTGATAGGATTTACAAGTAGTCCAAAACTCCTTGCCCATTCCTGCACAGCAGCAAGATCTGCATTGACAGCATCAACTGCCTATCTAACGTTAGTCAAAGAAAAATGACTGTAAATTTGTAAATCATCTGCATACAGATGGTAGGGAGAAGAAATTACTTTAGAGATGTTGTTTATAAATATTGAGAAAAGAAGAGGAGAAAGAATGCCGCCTTGCGAAACACCAGCAGATAAGTTTGACCAGTCCGATGATCCATCATCTGTCTTCACACACTGCTGGCGCCCATGAAGATAAGAGTGGAACCATTCGATCACAGCAGGAGCAACGTTAAGAGAACGGAGAGAACAAAGAAGGATATCAAAGTCAACACAGTTAAATGAATTGCTGAAGTCTAATAATACAACAATGGTAAGTTTGGTATTATCCATAGCATGACGGATATCTTCAGTAACATTCAGCAATGCACTAACTGCGCTGTGAGAAGGACGGAAACCGGATTGAAATGGGCATAGGAGATGATTAGAAGTAAGGAAGGAATACAATTGATGATGGACCACATTTTCAAGAACTTTTGAAAGAATGGGAAGGATGGAAATAGGACGGTACTGAGAAAGGGAGGTGGGATTGGACGTTTTAGGCAGTGGAATAACAAACGCTTTCTTCCAAGCAGTAGGGAAGACATTTGCCGTCAGTGAATAGTTTGTAATGTGAGTGATAACGGGCAAAATGTCAGCCAATATGGGAATGATCATGTTAATGCTTAGCTCATAACTACCCACTGCCTTTGTGGAAATGGAGAGGATGATTTTCTTCACGTTGTCTACAGTGACCGATTGAAATGAGAAAGAATTACAGTCAGGCAGGTCAAGGTTAGATAGAAAAGAAATAGAAGAAGACTTGGTAAGATTATCACGAATTACAGGGGGAGTAGAAAAGTGACTGTTGAGAGCATTTAAATCCATAGAACCTGTAGGAGTATCCATGGCCTTGCCAATGCCTAGAGACTTTAAAAACTTCCAAGTTGAAGCCTGTGAAAGATTTTCTAAAGAAGAGTGAATATAGCGACGCTTTGCATCCCTACACATTCTGTTGCAGATGTTGCGAAGTTTTTTATAAGCAGCAAAATGTTCGTCAGAAGGTTCCTTCTTTAACCTGCCTTTTGCCCTATCCCTCTTTGCCATAGTTCTTTTGATAACCGGTGTCAACCAGGGAGCCAGAAAATGTTTGATTCGAACACGTCTGACAGGTGCATGTGTGTCAAAGAGTTTCGTCACAATAACTGTAAAAACAGCCACCTTGGCGTCAATACAGTTGGCGGATTTTACTGGAGACCAGCCAATACTCATAGCATCATCTCTCAAATGATCCAAATCCAATAATGGCACCTATATAGAAAAAATAGCGATAAGTATTCATTCACAAACTTTTTATCAAAGATAAACCTTTCTTCCATGCTGGGGTGGGTTCAAGAGAAAAACTAAAAATGTGCCAGCTGCATTTCCTACAACCCTCAAAACTTTGTCAGACGTGGCGGAGCTACGAGTTTACGCTCTGCCTACCCCGTTAGGGATAAAGACGTGATTATATGTTTGTATAAACCTTTATCAGTTAGGTAAATCATCCGATACAACGGGAAGCTAAAGGGAAAAAAAATACTATATCTTAAAAAGGACAGTCTATTTTTACTAAATAGGCACAGAAATGTTATCAATAGAACAATCAACAAAACGAGGAACAAAAACCCTAATAGACGTGGCACTCCCTTATTAGAAACAGAATCGCAAGCGCAGCTCCTGTCTACGCATAAATTATTTGCGGCGCCCTTTATTTAACCATAAACTACCTACTGTAGGGATTAAAATAGAGTGTAATAAAATAGCCTGTCTTTGAATCTGTTTTAGTATTCTTTATAAGAGTTTATTGGGTATTGAGAAAGGTAGAGAAAGCAAAGTTCAGATAATTAAATGTCTTTTAATTTATGATATGCTGATAAGCTATAAATGTTAATTTAACAATGAAGATGTATTTAAATGTATTCGTAGATAATGTTTCATTTATATGACATGAGATTATGGTGCATCTTTTAACTTCGGGTGCTTCGACTCGAGAATCCACTTGCTAAGAAGAACATCTTATAATACCGGGTATAAGGAATAGCGTCCCGCAAACTGATAGAGGTTGCCCAGTCTATGAAACTGAACAACATTCATCAGAAAATTATTTCAGGAGACAAAAAAATAATTGACCTTCCCATACAAAATGACCACCTAATTCAGACAACTTGTATGGAAAAGCTAAAATTTATTTTTACTTATTGAAGATCTTGCCGATAGTTGTTCAGTTGCTGTCTCTTACAGCCCGTATAATCCCTTAAATTGTGTTGTGTGTACGATGTGTGTACATACACACATCGTACACACAACACAATTTACCCTACCCTTCATACATATGAAGGGTAGAGCCAACAATTATTAAGACATAACATGAGCTTGAATCGAGAGAACTTACCTTCTAATATTCCAATATATTTCGAGTCATTACCTGAAAAATAGAAAACGTAAATTAATTGGTATTCCATCTTCTTGGCTAAGCTAAAGAATAATTTAGAAACTTGTAGCCGACAGATAGCGCCACATCAAGAAACACAAGTTCTGAAACACGGTATTGAAGTTTTCTCAGCAATCTGCAGATATAATAATAATAATAAGCATTTATTTTCAGACACAAGGTCCATCAATACAGTATATATGCAAGTTCCAAACTTGTCCGGTTGGACTTCGGTCCCCTGGTCACAACACCCACCTGGTCGGGTGTTGTGACTAGGGGACCGAAGTCTAGGTAGCTACCCTTTTCCTAACCATCATCACCAAGGCAATTGTCTTCAACCTTTAACTCCTAAGAACTTATGATGCACTTTGTCATCACTATATAGTATAAAACAAAGTCGCTTTCTCTGTCCCTATATCCCTATGTATGCTTAGATCTTTAAAACTACGCAATGGATTTTGATGCCACTACAGATATACAGTTTAGAGGTTAGATACCGCAATCACTACATAGTATAAAACAAAGTCGCTTTCTCTGTCCCTATGTCCCTATGTATATTAAAACTACGCAACGGATTTTGAGGCGGTTTCTTTTAATGGATAGAGTGATTCAAGAGGAAGGTTTATATGTTTATACATACATGCATAATATAGCAGAGAAACACTGATAATTTCCGTGCGAAGCCGGGGCGGGTCGCTAGTATTTTAATAAATCGTAATTACGTAGATTAACAAGAAATTGAGAGAAAGTATTATACAAGAAATAGTATTCCATTTTATTTTATTTCAATCATAACATTATTAAATTCTCAGAGCATTTTCAATGACGTAGAAATTCTAGGATCTGAAGCAGAAATTTCTAGAATTTCTATTTAATCAGTGCGTATTATACCTAGCGAAAGGCTTTTCAAATAGAGGCATTGAGAAACTTATTCATCAAGCATAGGTAGATTATGTAGTTTCAATGGACTCAATTTACGTACAATGGGCTTTATTCTAGATTCCACCGGCTAAAAGTAAAATTAAAAACTATCTGTCACTTTCAAAATAATAAAATTGAACAAAGGCAGGCGATTCTAAGGTTTTAAACTTAGTCTGCTAGATTTTGACGCACTTTGGCACGTTTAGCCAGTATTTCTGTCAATTTTATCCTCCATAGCATATGACGGCGGACACAAAACCACCGACTATAAACCAAAAGCCGGAGAGAATAGTTCTCCTGTCCTTTTCCAATGTTTTCAGTCTGAAAGTGACAAATACATTTTAATTTTAGTTTTAGCCGGCAAATCTAGAATCGAGGCCAATGTATACCTATACCCGTATCGTCCCTATATTTATATATAGCTACCCAAAACTATTATAATCACATCGTTATTGAAAAGAAGGAATATTTTTCTACTAAGTACAACGATTTACGTAACTCCATACGTAATCACGCCTTATTCCCTAAAAAGCTAAAAAAAGGTCGTTCCGCCACGTCTAACAAAGTTTTTAGGGTTATTTAAGATAGATTGGTACCTAAATTACAATTTACCAAAACCCTTGGATACCTTAGCTGTTTTTTTACAGCATGCCCGGGAGGAAATGCAGCTGGCACATTCTATGTTTTTCTCTCGCTCCCAGGCCAGCATGGATTATGTAACTCCAGTGCTTTTCAAATCTCATAAGGTATGATGATGATGAAAATGATGATGACGGATGATTATATAGTAAAGCTGGGAATCGAACCAACCCTCTGAGGCTCAAGTCTACGTTTACCACCAACGAATCCTCTCTCGTAGACTTGTTTATCATGTCTTATTTTTAGTTCAATTAATGTGATACTTGAGTTACGCTGGAAGATCAGTTACCTAGCGTAGGTGGGGTAACATACATACATACATATAATCACGCCTTTATCCCTAATGGGGTAGGCAGAGCGTAAACAACCAATAACGGTCCCAACAAAGGTCGTTCCGCCACGTCTGACAAAGTTTTGAGGGTGATTTAAGATAGATTTGTAGGTATATTGCTGTAGTGACAGGTTGTCAGCCCATCGCCCACACTGCAATATACTGAAACCCTCGGATCCCTTAGCTGTACAGCATGCCCGGGAGGAAATGCATCTGGCACATTCTATGTATTTCTCGCACTTTCAGTCCAGCATGGAAGTAACATAACACATAAAATTGTAGTTTTGTGTACTTGTCTCTTCTAAAAGATGGCAGATTGCCTCTGTGATCTGACTCCAGAGTTCTTGGGTTCGTATCATCATCATCTCCCATCATCTCCCTAGCCTTATCCCGTATCTCACGGGGTCGGCTTCCTAATCTAGGGGATTGAACGAGGATACTGGTTTTTACACAGAACGACTGCCATCTGACCTCCGCAACCCAGAAGGGAAACCAGACCCAATCCTAGATCAGGTCAGAGTTTTCAAGCCGCCAATGCTTAGCACTGGCCTCTGATATGGCTTAACGACTAATATCTACGGTATTAAACGATATTAACCGGGACCAACGGCTTAACGTGCCTTCCGAAGCACGGAAAAAGCACCGAATAAATGTACATATGAAATTCGAAAACCGAAAAACACATTGGTACGTGGTGGGGTTCGAACCACGACTCCCCGCTCAGGAGGCAGCGGCCCTATCCACTACACCATCGGGCTCTCTGGGTTCGTATCCACACACAGGTTAGTAATATTGTAAAATTGTAAGATTTACCTATTCTTCTTCTTATTGTAAGGGTTTTAAGATTCAACGAGTCATAAGTCTCCTCAACTGCATTATACAGTTCCCAGAATCAGATTAAGATCTATTTCATGATAGTTATAATGCTATTAATAAGAAAATGTACATATATTTAAATAATATTGAGGAGCCCGATGGTGTAGTGGATAGGGCCGCTGCCTCCTGAGCGGGAGGTCGTGGTTCGAACCCCACCACGTACCAATGTGTTTTTCGGATTTCGAATTTCATGTGTACGTTTATTCGGCGCTTTTTCCGTGTTTCGGAAAGCACGTTAAGCCGTTGGTCCCGGTTAATATCGTTTAATACCGTAGATATTAGTCGTTAAGCCATATCGGAGGCCAGTGCTAAGCATTGGCGGCTTGAAAACTCTGACCTAATCTAGGATTGGGTCTGGTTTCCCTTCTGGGTTGCGGAGGTCAGATGGCAGTCGCTCTGTGTAAAAACCAGTACTCTCGTTCAATCCCCTAGATTAGGTAGCCGACCCCGGAGATACGGGATAAGGCTAGGGAGATGATGTAGTTTACTTTGTAATTCGTTTTAGTCTATAAATTAACATATAAACGCTTTGGTATTATCTGTAAGCTTGTACTGTGATTGAATAAATAAATAAATAAAAACGAAAGACTCGATGAACTATAAAAAAATCTTGGTTCGCGGAGAGCGGAGTTAGTCACCATACCAACCTTTCTCTAGTTATAAATAATGCCAGCCCTGATAGGTACAAAACTGACGACCTCCATAACAAAAAAAAGCATTTGAAGAAATCACGTTTGATAGGTAGGTAGATATACCATTAAATGATTTGCCTGCTAACCTATGTAGGTAATAAAATAATTTCCTACAATTTTGCCACGTGTACACGTTTTCGAAAACAATCAGATTCTAAAGTTTATTTAGAAACAGGTAGCAATTTCCATTTTATTGTTTGAATAGTTCTAAAGGATCTTTGATATTAGAAATCAAAGTAATGGGAGTTGTTATGGAGACGATTTCAAAGGAAATAATTTCATTGTTATAATTATTTGGTCGACTACCTAGATATAATTGTTATTATTATATCTTAAAGGCTGTCCGCCCCGCGGCTTCACCAGTGACATTTTATAAGCAGGTTTTATTAAATAAGCGACTTATTTGCGCTAGAATACCTTAACAAGAGAGAATATCTAAATGTCCTAGATTCGACAATGAAATTCATAATTTTCACATAGTTTTGTCTTTGAGGTGAGGTGGCATTGACAAATTAATAGAGTTTATTATTGAGAATTCATCACACTTGTCTCGATTCCTCCAGCTAACTCTCTAAAAAAATCTAGATCTATAGTATTTCCAAATCAGTTTTAGAGTAAAGGTAAACAAAACACGGTCTTTTTATTCAAAAACGCATTTCAAAAATAAATGATAGATGTTGGCAAATTTGTTAAATTACTAAAACTACTATTTCATTATGTTGTCATGTCTAATAGCTAAAACTTATTTTAGAAACAACATCTTTGAATAAAAGACACGAAACTTTGTTTACCTTTATTCTGAAACTGAGTTCAAATCAAAATCAAATCAAAATAATTTATTTGCCAGAATACACGTCATATTGTTACAGATGTAGATGTAAATTATTAATTATTATGGTCCCAGTATATTCTACCAGCAATAGTGGCATGCAAAATTTTAAAAAAATAACTATTAATTATTATTCGTTGACAATTAAAAAGCGTTATATAAGTCACACTAGAAACCGGTCAAGACTATTCAAATTTGTCATCAAAGAATTTATTAATATTATAATAACATTTATCAATTAGTATTTTTTTTAATTTTGTTAAAAATAGTGTAGTTGGTAAACATCTTATTTGATAAGGTAACTGGTTGTAAATCTTTATTGACATCATATAACAGTTCTTACCATACAAGGCAGTACGACAATAAGGTAACTTTAAAAGTGTGCCATCTCTCCTTCGCAATCTATCGTATTGAATGGGTTTTTCGAAAAAGAATGGATATTGTCTTGCAAATGTAGCTGCCTCCAAGAGATATAATCTAGTAAGGGTAAATTATTTTAGTTTTTTAAATATTGGCTTGCATGTATCTATGGGTCCAGCTCCTGTAAATACTATAGTTAAATGATGCAATCAAATGCTCTCTTTTGACGTGAAAGAGGAACAAAACCAGGTTTTACCTATATTTTCACCCTATGGTTTTACAAATGTTTAAGCTGGCAACATTTACTCGAAACCATTTGCGTGAATTCATCATCTTCTTCTGTAAATAACTTTTATGGTGTTTTCACGACACGAATAAATCTTCCCTTACAACATTATGAAGTGCATTTTCCAGGAAAGTTCTAGAATATCCTAGAAAATTAATAACTGGGGAACTTTATTGGCGTTTGCTTTGAATGGATGAGATTTTTGTATTAAACTAGATGAAATATAAAATCGCTTTTGTAGAGCAGAAGCTTAAGCTTTGTAGAGAAGGGACTAAGAAAAGATTATGACGTCATATTGATGTGGAAACACAGATCTTTAAACTTAGACTATTTATTAAGGGTGTTTTGCGCCAAGCGGGATATGACCGCTTTTGACATCGAAAGCGAAAGATGGAAGGAGCTCGTTGAAGATAGAGATGAATGGCGAAAACGTGTGTTAGATGGGCGTAAAGTCCATGATGATGCCTGGTCTTCCTGTCAAAAGACTAAAACGACATCTAAATACACAGCAACCAGTCACCACCTTCAAATGCACAGCATGCGGGAAATTTTGCCGCTCCCGTATCGCTTTATATAGCCATGAAAAATCTTCTTCCATGCTGGATTGGGAGAGATAGAAAAACATAGAATGTTCCAGCTGCCCTTCCTCCCGGGCATGCTGTTGAAGTCAGCAAAAGGGACTCGAGGGTTACAGTGTATTGTAATTTAGGCGATGCGCTGACAACCTGTCACTAAAGCAATACATATTACAATCTAGAATTGCCCTCAATTTTTGTCAGACGTGGCGAAAGCGCCTTTTACGAGGCGTTAAACGCTCTGCCTACCCCGTACGGGATAAAGGCGTGATTTTATGTATGTATGTCATTTGTATCTCGATTATTCTCAGCGTAACATGAAAAGTCTTGTCTCAGTCACTGATTAAATCGTCTGTCAAAAAGGTATGAGGCCAATGAAAATATAGTGTTTTATTTTGACAAGTTGGGGATATTAAAAATAAGGTAGGCTTGTGTTAACAGACAACGTTTCTCAAGGAATTTACCTAGGTCAAATAAGAAAAAGGACCATCATCTCCCTAGCCTAATCCCATATCTCACGGGGTCGGCTACCTAATCCAGGGGATTGAACGAGGGTACTGGTTTTTATACAGAGCGACTGCCATCTGACCTCCGCAACCTAGAAGTGAAACCAGACCCAATCCTAGATTAGGTCAGAGTTTTCAAGCCGCCAATGCTTAGCACTGGCCTGTGACATGGCTTAACGACTAATATCTACGGTATTAAACGATATTAACCGGGACCAACGGCTTAACGTGCCTTCCGAAGCACGGAAAAAGCACCGAATAAACGTACATATCAAATTAGAAAACCGAAAAACACATTGGTACGTGGTGGGACTCGAACCACGACCTCCCGCTCAGGAGGCAGCGGCCCTATCCACTACACCATCGGGCTCTAAAAAGAAAAAGGATGATGGTTAAATATTCATAAAGACATATTATACTACCTCACTTACTTAACTTAATTTACCCACGCATGTATTAGTCTCTAGATACATCTATTCTATCTATTTATGAAGTAATCTCAAGATTGAGAGCAATATTAAGTATGGATTTGACAGGCCGCATTGTACTGACATGACATTACTGATACAAACTCAAACTAGCTGTCACTCTTAAGTGCAGTTTATCAATACGGGCCTTAGTAAAGTCGACTTACCGATTCAATATAAAATGAGGTTTACATACATGAAGTTTCTAAGCTCATATCGAAAGTGCAAGGAGTCTAGAAAACTAATTCCAAGCGAGTGGGCCACTGTAACAACTACTCTTACAAGAGCCCTACAATACTCCTATAATGACCAGCGATTATCAGCCTTAACATTTAAGCAGTAAGGTGGCTTATATGTTGAATCCTAGAAGGTATTTAAGTCCTTTTATAAAGGGATGAAACTTAGTATTAATAGAAGCACGTTACTCCATTAAAGCGCGCGGCGGTTAGCGCAAAATCGACTCCTACGCTTTTAATAGATATTATCAGTTTTATATCTTTCATGCTGGACTGGGAGCGAGAGAAAAACATAGAATGTACCAGCTGCTTGTCCTCCAGGGCATGCTGTAAAATCCAGCTAATGGATCCGAGGGAGGTTTCAATATATTGTAATTTAGGCGATGGGCTGACAACATATACGTACAAATCTATCTTAAATGACCCTGAAAATTTGGTCAGACGTGCCGGAACTACCTTTGTTTAGGTCGTTTACGTTTTGCCTACCCCATTAGGGATAAAAGCATGATTATATGTATGTAGAAATACATAAACTTACAAAAAACACACTTCATTCCTACACGGCATATTTTCGTAGATGTGAAAATTGTGAATAGAATTTGGATAGTTATAATTTACTGTATATACTTTAATGCAGTCCACATACCTTCATTTTAGGTATATGGAAATCGAATAATTTCTGAGGTTGCTACCGTAGTTTAGAACTACAAAGCATGGTGCATTTCCACAAAACATTTCCACTTAGAATTCTGCTACGGCATAGCAAGCATAGCACAGTTTTTTAAAATAAACCATAGTAAAAATGAATCGTTATAAAAATTTCACCAGATAGTCAAACATACATACATACATACATACAATCACGCCTTTCTCCCTAATGGGGTAGGCAGAACGTAAACGACCTAAATAAAGGTCGTTTCGCCACGTCTGACAAAGTTTTGAGAGTTATTTAAGATATTATAGGTATAATGCTATAGTGACAGGTTGTCAGCCTATCGCCTAAATTGCAATATTCTGCCCTCGGATCCCTTAGCTGGTTTTTACAGCATGCCCGGGAGGAAATGCAGCTGGCACATTCAATGTTTTTCTCTCGCTCCCAGTCCAGCATAGAAGATAGTCAAACAATGTACTAAAAAACATACAAAAGGATGTAATTTTATGAATGAGCGAAGTAAATTCAGTTTTGGAACACAATCGATTCATTACATCGTTTCAAGGCCTTGAATTTTTTATTCCAAATACTATTGTGATTTTTCAGAGGCTAAATACCCCATTCGGCTAGCTAACATAATAGACTGGGGTCATCGTCTTTTCAAGGTCATTTTATAACACTATCAACTACGCAGCGACTAATAGTGCAAAACAGACTGTTTGAGGAGGGTTCTGCTGTGGGTATTTGGAATTTTAATTTACGAGATAGGTGTGAAGATACAGGGTCAACGGACTTTGCAAGGCTGGATATCTATTAGGCATATATTACTATCGATAGGTACTACTAATTACTCACTCTCGATATAATGGCTATGAAACAAAATAATACTTAATGCTGGCCTGGAAGCGAGAGAAAAACATAGAATGTGCCAGCTGCATTCCCTCCCGGGCATGCTGTAAAAACCAGCTAAGGGATCCGAGGGTTTCAGTTAGGCGAGGGGTTGACAATCTGTTAATATAGCAATACACAAATCTATCTTAAATACCATCAAAACTTTGTCAGACGTGGCGGAACGACCTTTGTTTAGGTCGTTTACGATCTGCCTATCCCTTTAGGGATAAAGACGTGATTATATGTATGTATGTAACAAACGTCAATATAGTTAGCCTATCATTTTGTTTTTATCACAATCTTCTGTCAGGTCCCACAAGCTCATGAACCATAATGTCTTTGTAGTGACGTAAGATTTTGTTTGGCTCTAGTGACGGGTTGTTAGTTCTTTACTGAAATTTTGTAATAGATCCCTCTATGGTACATTCTTCGTTTTTATAGACCAGTGGGCTCGATTCTAGATTCCACCAGCTTAAACTAAAATTAAAATCCATCTGTCACTTTCAAAATAATGCAATTTAAAAAGGTTAAATAACTCTATGGTTTTACCCTTTGTCCACTAGATTTTAACTCGCTTTTGCGCGTTTCTCCAGTTTTTCTGTCATATCATATGACGGTGGATAGAAATGCATTAAATCACAGACTATAAATTAAACACCGGAGAGATTAGATCTCCTGTCCTTTTCCTATATTTTTAGTTTGAGAGTGAAAATATTTTTTATTTTATTTTAGTTTTAGCCGGCAAATATAAAATCCAGCCCAGTGTCAGATCACCTTGATAGTTTTTTTAGTAAATGAACCCTATATAAAACTAGTGCCTACAATTTCACGCTAGACATTGTACTACGCTGCGTGGACTGGCTGAGTCACGCGATTTTTTGCCGCCATTAATAAACCTGATGGGCGAGATGCGGCGATAAAACTAAAATATTTGCTCGTAAATTTACTTACATTTAGGTACAAAAATGTTTGTGAAAACAGTTTTTTCTAATGTTGTTATTCAATTCAATCTAATAAACATAAACATACATACATACATATAATCACGCCTTTATCCCTGTTGGGGTAGGCAGTGCGTAAACGACCTAAACATAGGTCGTTCCGCCACATTTGACAAAGTTATGAGGGTTATTTAAGATATATTTGTTGGTATATTGCTGTAGTGACAGGTTGTCAGCTCATCGCCTAAATTGCAATACACAGGAACCCTCGGATCCCTTAGCTGGTTTCTACAGCATGTCCGGGAGAAATGCCAGCTGCATTTCCTCCATTCACTGCACATTCTACGTTATTCTATCGCTATCAGCCCAGCATGGAATTTATGAAACTGTGATTAAGTGTATATTATGGGAAGTGGTAGGTCATTCCAATATTTAGTAGCCTGGCAGCGGAAGCTACTTTTGTAGGACATCATTTGCAGCTTACGGCGTTGTTGAAGCTTTTTAACATTTGAAATTCTTATGTTCGCTCCAATGAAATTGTTTTGATATTTTCACAGGTCAGGCTAGTAACAGCAGTGTCTTGGTTTGAACTGACTCCACCTTTCAACCTTCAACCTGGTGTAATGGTTGTTTGGGTGGGTGCGCCGGAGTCACATCACGCTGCTGTCACAATTGCAACATCCGACACGCCGTCTGCCGCGCCAATTGCGCGCGCGCAATTTGGAGACAACTGGACGAGTATTCTTGCCGTTTTTTTATGGAAATAAGTCAGTGTTTTTTTTTATTTTTTCAGTATCGACTCTTTCTACAAAGATTCATAGAAATGTAGAGATTCAATGATGTTAAAAACAAATAGGAAAAATAATGCTTTTATACCATAGTGAAATAGCGAAATAGCTAAAGCGCTTAAGACTTAATGGCAGGCGTTTTTGTTATTTCTGAGTCAGATAAGACATGACTGCCCACCACCATGAAGTGACAGTTTGTCAGCCCATTGCCTAAAATGCAATTTACCAAGAATCATCGGGTTCCTCTGCTGTTTCTTAAAGTTTGCGCGGGAAAACAATTAGTTGGTACATTTTATGTTATGTTTTGTCCCCCAGCAGTGCGAACTAAATTTAGAACGAGTCGTCGTCCAGTTGTCCGTGGCTATTAAAATGGCTGGGTGCAGCGAAAAGGCAATTGTCGCTCGTAAAGCCGTAACTGCATCTATGACCTCATCCCTGCTCGCCTGCTCTTGTTCTATGACCGCCAGCGGGCACGGACCCAATCAATACAATACATAGTAGTTTGTAGCTACAGAACTATAGATACTGGAGATTATTCTGTTTTTGAATGTCGTTTATTTGTTTTTCATTTCAACATACCTATATATACATAACATCAAAAAGCAATACATAGATATATTAACGCGGGTCACGCCTTTATCCCTAATGGGGTAGGCAGAGCGTAAACGGCCTAAACATAGGTCATTCCGCCACGTCTGACAAAATTTGAGGGTAATTTAAGATAGATTTATGGGTATATTGCTGTAATGACAGGTTGTACTTTACTTACTTTACGGTTGTGTTACTGAAACCCTTAGCTGATTTGAAAAAAACAATTATTGTTCTCTCATGCTGGACTGGGAGAGGTAGAAAAACATAGAATGTTCCAGCTGCCCTTCCTCCCGGGCATGCTGTAGAAGACAGCAAAAGGGACTCGAGGGTTACAGTGTATTGTAATTTAGGCGACGGGCTGACAACCTGTCACTACACATTAGCAATACACATAACAATCTAAAATTGCCCTCAATTTTTGTCAGACGCGAAAGCGCCTTTTACGAGGCGTTTAACGCTCTGCCTACCCCGTAAGGGATAAAGGCGTGATTTTATGTAGGTATGTATGTAAGCCGTAACTGCGACCTCATCCCTGCTCGCCTGCTCTTGTTCTATGACCGCCAGCGGGCACGGACCAAACACAATATGTACAAACATAGTATATATGTAGTTACAAAACTATAGCTTTGGGATACTAATTCATTGTCTGTCTATCAAATGAAGACAGCTAGGATAAATCAAGGTAAACAAACAGTTATACTGTCTTCTTCTTATTAGCGAGTGGATTCTCGAGTCGAATGACCCGATGTACCCTGGTGTCAGAGTCTTTCAAACCGCCTAGTAGCACAGCTATTAGGCCTCTGACATGGTTTGAGTAACGACCACTATCAAAGACAGCGACCGGGACCGATGGCTTAACGTGCCCTCCGAAGCACGGAATCCTTTTTCTTTTCGGACAATCAGGTGATTCAGCCTGCAAAGTCCTACCCAAACTGGGGAAAAATTCACAAAATGATAAATTCTCAAATATCAACTTTGTGTTTTACCCCCTGGGAATCGAATCCAGGACATCCGGATCGGGAGCCCATGGCACTAGCCATTAGACCACGGAGGCAGTAAACATACATACATACATATAATCACGCCTTTATCCCTAATGGGGTAGGCAGAGCGTAAACGACCTAAACAAAGGTCGTTCCGCCACGTCTGACAAAGTTTTGAGGGTTATTTAAGATAGATTTATAGGTATATTGCTATAGTGACAGGTTGTCAGCCCATCGCCTAAATTGCAATTTACTGAAACCCTCGGATCCCTTAGCTATTTTTAAAAAGCAATTATTGCTCATAAATCCATAACTGCATCTATGACCGCATCCCTGCTCGCCTTCTCTTGTTCTATGACCCCTAGCGGGCACCCACCCAATACTATATGTACAAACATAGTATAGTCTGTAGCTACAAAACAGCTATGGGATACATAGGCTCGTATTTATAAAGCAATCTCAAGATTGAGAGCAATATTAAGTATGGATTTGCAGGCCACATTGTACTGAAATAATGTTTCTGATACGAACTCAAACTAGCTGTCAGTCTCAAGTACTGTTTAAAATTACGGGCCTTATCATTGTAAGTATATCAAAAGAAAACTGCTTGGATAAATCAAGGTTAACAAACAAATTGACTGTGATCTAGAATAACCCATAACTACATTTTCACCGCGAGACATGGGAACACCTCCATGGGAAAACTTATTTCATCATTAAACATCAAAATTCGTAAAGTTCTTTCCGACGTAGTTCAGTTTGTCAACTCCCAACTATTGAACAGACTTGAAACAAATAACTATTATTTGCTACATCAAAAAGATTCTATCATCACTACAACATAGTATAAAACAAAGTCGCTTTCTCTGTCCCTATATCCCTATGTATGCATAAATCTTTAAAACTACACAACGGATTTTAATGCGGTTTCTTTGAATGTTCAAGAGGAAGGTTTATGTGTATAATAAATGTAAAATATAGTAGAGAAACACTGATAATTTCCGTGCGAAGCCGGGGCGGGTTTGGGATAAAGGTGTGATTCTATGTATGTATCAAATAGATTTCACATTCCCTAAAATCACTAACAATCTGATTGAAGTCAGTCTCATGGCGTGGTCGTCCACTGTAATTTCACTGGCAATTAGCTGGAACAATTTGGGTGGCAAGGCCGGTCGTTGACCCCACCCCATGGCCCACACAGCCCCCATAGCCCCCACGATCATTAGCTTCGGTCAATTCCTGTGAATTATGAATGTAGCTCTTATTGATGTTGAGGGACGAACCAAGTTTTTTTTTTAGTTTTTTTTTCCACTGCTGGGCAAAGGCAAATCTATGAAAAAAATATACATACTACTTATTATCGCACAAATATTTTATGGGTTGCCAAATTTGTCAAAACCAGGCAGGATCAAAAAATACAATTTTTTAAGGACTCGGGATAATTTCATTCATTTTACTTGCAATAGTGTTTGATCGCAAATAGACCCGGTAAAGGTAAAATGAGCGTTTTGAAATATTTCATTTTGTTTTTGTTATAGGCCCGTATTTGTAATCAACACTTGAGACTGACAGCAAGTTTGAATTCGTATCAGAAATACCATTTCAGTACATTCTGAACTGTCAAACCCATACTTAATACTGCTCTTAATATTGAGATCGCTTTTTAAATACGAGCCTAAGTTTTCCCATGGAGGCGTTGTGTTGTCCCGCGGTGAAAATGTAGTTTTCGGTTATTCTAGATCACAGTAACTGCCTCCGTGGTCTACAGAGTCATGGTCTTATGATCCGGAGGTCCTGGGTTCGGTTCCCATTGGGGAAAACAAAGTTGATATTTGTCAATTTATCACTTTGTGATTTTTGGTTTTCCCTAGTTTGGTTAGGTTAGGGCCTTAGTTAAAAAAGCGCTGCATATTCATAGGCGGCATAATTGAAATCACATTATGAGCCATATTTACATGAATCCAAGTTCATCTCTGTATTCTCTGTCCAAACCTTGAATGACATTGAAGTATTACCTCATTTTTACGTGACTTCTCTTATCGGTCATCGTGTACGTGTATTTACTATTTAAATTCACTGTTCGTCCGTCCGTCCGTCCGTTTATATGATACATCGTACGTGATACCCTGTGATTTTTCCATGCTCGACTGGGAGCTTTTTAAAACACAGAATGTACCTGCTACTATTCTTCCAGGACATTATGTAAAAGTTTTCTTCCATGCTGGCCTGGGAGCAAGAGAAAATCATAGAATGTGTCAGCTGCATTTCCTCCCGGACATGCTGTAAAAACCAGCTAAGGGATTCGAGGGTTTCAGTATATTGCAATTTAGGCGATCGGCTGACAATCTGTCACTAAAGCAATATACCTACAAATCTATCTTAAATAACCCTCAAAATTGGCGGAAAGACTTTTGTTTAGGTTGTTAACGCTCTGCCTATCCTATTGGGGATAAATGCGTAATTATATTTATGTGTGTATTGTGTAAAAGTCAATGGAAAGATTATAAAGAATTTGCGTATTTATACTATACTCTTCTCCATACGCCCGCGCCGTATACTAATATTAACTGCCTCCTTGGTCTAGCGGTCTGAGTCATGGGCTCTCGACCCGGAGGTCCCGGGTTCGATTCCCGGCGGGGACAATGACTTTGTGTTGTTGTTTCTAGTATGGTTAGGACATTGCAGGCTGATCACCTGATTGTCCGAAAAGTAAGATGATCCATGCTGTCGGATGGGCATGTAAATAAACGTCGTGCGCCTGATTTCTCTCTGGTTGTGTCAGTCAATCTGTCCCATCAGATAAAGAGATTAAAGGAATAAAGAGTGCTCCTGTGTATACCGCAAACACTTGGGCACTAAAAACAAGTCCTGCGCAGTTGGCTGATCTCCGTGAGATTGGCCGCCATCACCGAAAATCGGTGGGAGGACTATTATTATTATACTAATATGCGTCAGGTTGACTACCTATGTATGCATCTCGAAAATAACCCATTAAACGTTTCAGAAGTTGCGAAAGTGGTTCTTAGAAAGCTGTTGATGCTGTGTCTATCCCTTTAGGGATATAAAGGTGATTATATTATGTACTAGCTTTCCGCCCGCGGTTTCTCCCGCATTTCGGGTGAGAATAAAGTGTTTCCCGCGTAAATTGTTATAACCTAGGTATAAGTGTGCTAAGTTTCGTCCCAGTTGGTCCAGTAGTTGAGGTAAAACAAATCAAACATAATCATGACACATTTTTTATAGCTAAGCTATCAATTGATGGCGCTAGTGGTACCTTATGCGCATTTAAAAAAACTTCTTATGTTTAGTATTATTGTAATATTTACATGCACTATGCTTTTGGACACAGGATTTACTTCCTTTCATATGATATCCTATAAGATGCAGAAGAAGCAAATGTTTTGTTTCCCCAACACATTTTTTTTATATCTCGACTTTCAGATGGATTTACGAAAAAAACGAAACACTAGTGTTAGATCTTCAGCAATACAACAAAACAACGCCTTTTATTTGGCACGCGAACAAACATACCGACAGACAGACAGATAAAAAGTATTTTTGGTTTCTGTAGTACTTATAGAGCCCTTATATATTACCCCTAAGTTTATTTTTCTTATTTATCTCATGAACAAACATCGAGAAAAACATAGAAGGCGCCAGCTGCATTTCCTCAAGGGCATGATGTAAAAACCAGCTAAGGAATCAGAGGATTTCAGTATATTGCAATTTAAGCGATGGGCTGACAAACCAGTCACTACAACAATATACTTACAAATCTATCTTCACTCCGTCTTTTGGGCGCACCTTTACTAGACGACGCCATACCTTTATTCATTCAAGAACAAACCGAGAAATTCAAGATATATAGTACCCGGCTCACCGAAATTTCATCTCACATAGCTCTGGCAATTATAAAGTTCTGTTTATTCGTGCCACAATTCACGTATGCTCTACGTTTCAGTCCGCTCTGGAAGCATCAGGTTTTGTTGAAATCTGTGGATGATTGTATTTCCTAAGTCCTTGACCGCGGAGGCATGGACACAAGCATCGCTTCTAATCTGCTTCGGAAGTATAGGAATACGCAAGGTGTCAGCAATATTTTAGGCCTTCTTTAGGCCATTCATACCTTATCAATCTTTCCGAAGCTGTGGAAACATGGAAGTCCCTTAGTGGAACCGACTGTCCTGACCCCGAGGCAGCGCACTTACAAAAGCGGTGGGAAGAGGCATTGTGCAAAAATTCACAACAAGAGCTTCTGGCTGCCTTTCCAAACCCAGTTGATCGCGCCCGCTTCTTGGCTGCTTTCGAGAGGGAATCCGGCCTATATCTAATCTACGCACAATGGAACTTTTCTAGATAATCGCACTTTGTCCATAGCTTATAATTGTCAGCCTTAGGTTAGGGCTAAAGATTACGCAATCACAGATGTGCAGGTGTGGAGCCGTTGGAGACGTATTTAGACATCACGGGCTGTCTTGCCAGAGAAATGCTGGCCGTATCTCCCGCCACGCTATATAGTATAGCGTACCGTACGTCCGTACCGTCATTGTTAGAACCAAACGATATAGTTCGCTCTGACGGCAAGAGTCCCGACGGTCTCACGCTCGTTCCTCGGGAGAAAGGGAGAAGTCTCTTATGGGACGTGACGTGTGTAGACACTCTGGCACCATCACATGTTCGCGCCACCAGCCAACAGGCGAGCACTGCAGCGGCAAACGATGAGAAATTAAAGACATGGAAGTACACACGTCACGATGGAAGTGTCCATGCAGCTAGGTTGTGGAATGCTCTCCCGCACACTATGCGCGACAGCCCATCAATCGCTGTTTTCAAAAAGAGAATCAAAGAACATTATCTTTCTCTGCGTAATCCGTAGTATGTATTTATATATTGCATATATATGTATCTATGGTATGTATATATTTATTTATTTCAGTTATATTTATATACAGTATTTAATTTTCTTCCATGCCGGCCTGGGAGCAAGAGAAAAACATAGAATGTGCCGGTTGCATTTCCTCCCGAGCATGCTGTAAAAACCAGCTAAGGGATCCGAGGGTTTCGGTATATTGTGATTTAGGCGATGGGCTGACAACCTGTCACTACAGCAATATACCTACAAATCTATCTTGAATAACCCTCAAAACTTTGTCAGACGTGGCGGAATGACCTTAGTTTAGGTCGTTTGCGCTCTGCCTACCCCATTAGGGATAAAGGCGTGATTTTATGTATGTATGTATTTAATATATTTATAGGTATTATAATTTATTTACTTATTGTATGATCGTAGTATAGTGTAATTAAGTAGGTAATCCTTATTTACTGTTCATGTACCTAATTTGTATTCATATTGTGCACGTCTTATCCGCTTTACGTTTTATGCTCACTTCTTAGGTTTGCTGTAAGACATTTCATTTTAGAAATAAGCAGTACCTGTTGTGTCTTGATTCCTATGTAATTGTTCTGTGTATGTTTCTGTGTACAATAAAGTGTTAAATAAATAAATAAATACACTGACATTACTGGCACATACATGTTTACGCCGCTGTGTATCAAAACCTTGGGTCCTTGGGGCCCGTGTACAAAAAAAAACATAAAGGACCTTTCAGGGCGTCTCAGTAGGGTCACTGGTGACCGTAGGGCCGGTAACTTTCTGGCACAACGGATCAGACTCGCCATCCAGAGGGGCAACGCTGCCAGCGTCCTCAGCACCATGCCCCAAGGGGACGCTCTGAAGGCCATTTATTATTTATAGTTATTTTTAAGATTTATTTTGTATTTTCTTTACATTTTTGTAAATAAAACCTATATAAAAATAAAAATAAAATAACCCTCAAAACTTTATCAGACGTGGCGTAACGACCTTTGTTTAGGTCGTTTACGCTCTGGTAACCCTATTAAGGATAAAGCCGTGATTATATGTATCTATATTTTGTTACCATATCGACGATGGAAAATCTTTTTGTGATATGTAACGTGTTAATTAATCGCATGTAAATGTTGATGGATTTTGAACCTTGATGGTAAACGATAATGTGCATAGTTGGATATTTTGTAAATGAAGATTGATATGATTTCAGTTCAGCGAATGAATCTGCAATTTGGAATCATTCAGTGAATTCTCTCTATTGGGCGTTTTCCCACTCGACGGCACGGTGACGGTGCCGTCATGATCCCGTGGCTCTGTTTTTCCACGGCAACCGCGCGGCAACCGCACGGCAACGGCACGGCAAAGGTACGGCATCGGCACGGCAACGGCACGGCAACGGCACGGCAACGGCACGGCAACGGCACGGCAACGGCACGGCAACGGCACGGCAACGGCACGGCAACGGCACGGCAACGGCACGGCAACGGCACGGCAACGGCACGGCAACGGCACGGCAACGGCACGGCAACGGCACGGCAACGGCACGGCAACGGCACGGCAACGGCACGGCAACGGCACGGCAACGGCACGGCAACGGCACGGCAACGGCACGGCAACGGCACGGCAACGGCACGGCAACGGCACGGCAACGGCACGGCAACGGCAACGGCACGGCAACGGCACGGCAACGGCACGGCAACGGCACGGCAACGGCACGGCAACGGCACGGCAACGGCACGGCAACGGCACGGCAACGGCACGGCAACGGCACGGCAACGGCACGGCAACGGCACGGCAACGGCACGGAAATGGAAACGTTTACCCAATTTGAGCTCACACACACACATGCTTCGTACGAATACAGCACATCAGTTTGGCAGGCCGGCGATGCCACCGGATGGCATCAATGCCGTGCCGGCAAGTCGAAAAGCGTGCCATATAATTTCATAGACTATCTCGACGTTGCCGTGCCGTCGTCGTTGCCGTCGCCGTGCCGCTTAGTCGAAAAACGCCCATAAAATGTTTTCATACTCTAGATTAAAAACATTTGAATACATTTCCGGTAATATAACAGTAGCTTCAATGATTCAGTGATAAAAATTGATTGAAGCATGTCAAACAAGATTATAATATAAGGTATTAAAAAAATTAAAGCTACTTTGGAATTAATGGATACGAAAAACATTATTTTCTCAAATTTTAATATGAGTTATCCATAAAATGAGCTTTTATGCTGGACTGGGAGCGAGAGAAAAACATAGGATAAGCTGTAAAAACCAGCTAATTGAGCCGAGGGTTTCTGTATATTGTAATTTGTGCGATGGGCTGACAACCTGTCACTACAGCAATTTCCATACAAATCGATCTTAAATAACCCTCGAAACTTTATCAGACGTGGCAGTTCGACCTTTGTTTGGGTCGTCTACGCTCTCGCTCTGCCTATCCTATTAGGGATAAAGGCCTGATTATACCGGGTGTAAGGGACAGCGTCCCGCAAACTGATAAGGGTTGCTCACTCAACGAAACTGAACAACTTTCAGCGGGAAAATCTTTCAGGAGATAAATAAAAATGACCTTCCCATACCAAATGAACAACTCAATTAGACAATTTGGAATGCAGTATGGAAAATATGTTTTTTTTCACTTCCTGAATAAAAATCCTGCTCATAGTTGTTCAGTTTCATTGACTGAGCAACCCCTATCAGTTTGCGGGACGCTGTCCCTTACACTCCTCCGTATTTATGTATAAAATGTGCACTATCAAAGTGCACTCAACTGGTATGGCAAATGTAACAACACATTTTCGAGAACATATCCGCCAGCAGTCTCGAGAGGACGATCACAACCGGAAATAGGAGTTCCAGCAGACTGTAAAATGAGCCGATAGTTGTCAACTAATGATGCTTCTAGTCTAGATAGATAACTGGATAGACTAGCATTTATTTCTTGATTTATTTACTTTCTTCTTCAAGATACCTGTCTTAGCTTAGAATTTTGCACGTAAATTTTCTACCAATTTAACCGCTCTTATCCCACATATAAGGTGGTTACAATAGATTTTTTTCAAACATCTTCTTCTGTCGAGTGGGTATCGAGTCTATTGACCCGATGAACCCTGGTGTCAGAGTTTTTAAACCGCCTAGTAGCACAACTATCAGGCCTCTGACATGGTTTGAGTAACGACCACTATCAAAGACAGCGACCGAAGCACGAAATCTTTTTCTTTTTCGGACAATCAGGTGATTCAGCCTGCAATGTCCTAACCAAACTGGGGAAAAAATCACAAAGTGATAAATTCTCAAATATCAACTTTGTGTTTCCCCCCTGGGAATCGAACCCAGGACCTCCGGATCAGGAGTCCATGGCACTAGCCACTAGACCACGCAGGCAGTTTTTCAAACATGCTTGGAATGGTCTTATTCTATATGCAACAACAATACGGAAAGTATGACATTCACGGTTCCTCAATTTAAAAAATAAACCTGTCCTAGAATTCCATGTTTAAAACAACAAAGCTGGCCTGTAAAGTCTGTTTTTATTTTCATTGTTGGCACAGTATTTTTTTACACTTTCGTTTAGTTTCATAGATTTGCATTTGTGTGGACCAACCGTTTACAAGGCTGTACCGCTGTATGTACCATTACCTAACAAAAGCGGTAATACATAAAAAAAGATAATTGGAATTAATTGGTGGGAAATTGCGTATTGACATGAAGTGGAATGCGAAAATATGAATGGATTTTTCAAAAGAATATTTATTAATTTCCATGCATGAATAAAGCACTGAATCGGCGGAAAAAGCATTTGCCTGACTCGTATTATTAAAGTCCGAGCCGAAAGGTGAGGACTTCAGACTCTACTCGTCCGTCAAATGCTTGTTTTCAAATAGTACATTTATAGTCTATAAACTTTCTTTTTTGTACAAATATTACTATGGTGAATATATAACAGCAACAATGTGTCATTTAATTGACATATTATTATTATTTTCAAAGAATAAAAAAATATACAAATAGTTCTATGTTATATCCCTATGTATGCATAAATCTTTAAAACTACGCAACGTTTAAATATTATTAAATTATTTCTTCCATTTAAAACTATTTCTTCCATTCTGGACTGGGAGCGAAATAAAAACATAGTGCCAGCTGCATTTCCTCCCGGGCATGCTGTAAAAACCAGCTAAGGGATCTGAGGGTTTCAGTATATTGCAATTTAGGCGATGGGCTGACAACCTGTCACTACAGCAATATACGTACAAATCCATCTTGAATAACCCTCAAAACTTTGTCAGACGTGGCGGAACGACCTTTGTTTAGGTCGATTACGCTCTGCCTACCCCATTTGGGATAAAGGCGTGATTATATGTATGTATGTATGTACTACGCAACGGATTTTGATGCGGTTTCTTTTAATGGATAGAGTGATTCAAGAGGAAGGTTTATATGTATAATACAGTAGAAAAACACTGATAATTTCCGTGCGTATCCGGGGCGGGTCGCTAGTATATATAAAAAAAAAAATTGAAATGAAAAAGTTAAAAACGGTCGTCCATATACTTGGCTACCAAAAATTACGGCCCTACTTTAAATTAATGTTCTACCCAAGTTTTTTTTCAGTATCATTAACTCTTCTTTCAGTATTATCATCATAATATACTAACTAAACATCGTGTATGCTACTCAGAAAATGAAAAAAAATTTGCTACGAGTAACATTCAAAGGATACATACATACATATAATCACGCCTTTATCCCTTTCAATTATAATTATTCAAAGGATTACTTTCTATTCTCGTGTCGTAAGCTTGTCATTATTATACTTTGTAAGATACGACTTTATTTTTGTTATTATGTTATGGAATATATAACTAACTGCCTCTGTGGTCTAGCGGTCTGAGCCATGGGCTCTCGACCCGGAGGTCCCGGGTTCGATTCCCGGCGGGGGACAATGACTTTGTGTTGTTGTTTCTAGTTTGGTTAGGACATTGCAGGCTGATCACCTGATTGTCCGAAAAGTAAGATGATCCATGCTGTCGGATGGGCATGTAAATAGTCGGTCCTGCGCCTGAATTCTCTCTGGTCGTGTCAGTCAGTCTGTCCCATCAGAATAAGAGATTAAAGGAACAGAGAGTGCACCTGTGTGTAGCGCAAACACTTGGGCACTAAAAACAAGTCCTGCGCAGTTGGCCCATCTCCGGGAGATTGGCCGCCATCACCGAAAATCGGTGGGAGGACTATTTTTATGGAATATATTAACTTTAAAAGCAATTTTGAAGGATAGCTCAACATTGTCAATCGTTGTCGTATTTTTTTATAATTTCAATATGTGGTGAGATTTTGTAACTACAGTCTACATACATAAGGGTAAGGGGACAGCGTCCCGCAAACCGATAGGAGTCGCTAAGTAAACGATACCGAACAACTATAGCAGGATTTTTTTTCAGGAAGTGAAAATAAATTGCCTTTTCACACAAATTGTCGGATCGAGGTTTTCATTTTGTATGGGAAGGTCATTTTTTCTCGTCTCCTGAAAGAATTTCCTGGTGATAGTTGTTCAGTTTCGTTGACTGAGCAACCCCTGTAACTTTGCGGGACGCTGTCCCTTACACCTGGTACATATAATCACGCCTATTTAGTAAGAAAAACCTTTGTATGCAATGAAATGAGTGATATGAATAAATTACCACACACACACGCACACACACACACACACACACACACACACACACACACACACACACACACACACACACACACACACACACACACACACACACACACAGCGAAAGTCGTTAACGAGGTGCCAGGTGTTAGTTTAAATTTTTACAATATTGGTCCTAGAACATTGACTCGTGTAGTTGAATCAAAGTGATTTGGTATGCAAGTCATAGGTGATTGCAAAGTCGTCAATGTAGGTACTCAAATCTTTTTTATATGACTCAACTCTACTATCTAAAAGATTTCTTTTGAAACTAAAGATAGGACTCATAGGTAGTATAAGTGCTTTTATTGTTTTTATGCCTAAAATATAGTAGTTCGAAATGTGATGGAAATTTCGGCCCTCCCTTACAAAACAATTCAGGAAGCTGATTGTATGAGAAGTCTAAATATTTTTTCATAAAACTCTTAGGCCCCTATTTATAATCAGCACTTGAGTGTAACGGCGAGTTTGAGTTCGTATCAGAAATGTCAGTTCAGTACAAAATGGCCTGCCAAATCCATTCTTAATATCGCTCGCAATCCTGAGATCGCTTTATAAATACGAGCCTTAGTCGAATGTAAAGCATGCACGCCATTCAATCGTCAACGTCCTGTATAAAGAACCCTATTCTACCGACAAGTCCATAAAATGTAAGCAAAAAAAAATTATTGTCATATATAACCGATGGGGTCGGGGCTATGCGATGATAAATCGGTCATCAACATTCGTGATGCTTCTGTCAGATTAAACAGCTACCAATTTAGACGTGCCAGGATTGCCAAGTCGGTATGTATGTGGATGACATGCTGTAGAATGATAATGCTTATTGGGCTGTAGATTTCCGCCATGACACGTGTATAGGAATTGTAGCCAAAGTTAGATATTTTTGCGTTATTGTTAGCGTAAAATACATTATTATTATTATTCTTCCATGCTGGACTGGGAGCGAGAGAAAAAAATAGAACGTACCAGCTGCATTTCCTTCTGGGCATGCTGTAAAAACCAGCTAAGCGATCAGAGGGGTTCAGTATATTGCAATTTAGGTGATGGGCTGACAGTCTGTCACTACAGCAATATACTTACGAATCTATCTTAAGTAACCCCCAAAACTTTGTCACACGTGGCGGAACGACATTTGTTTAGGCCGTTTACATTATATGTGTATGTATGTAAAATACATATCGCTATCGCTCGCCAATCCGCCTGCCAAGCGTGGCGAGTATGGCATATTCCCCTCTTTGAGGGAGGCCCATGTCCTGGAGTGGACTTTCAGTGGCTGTTATGGTGGTGGTGGTATGTAAAATACATAAAATTGAGTGTCTATAATATTTGAAATTGTTATACGATAGGAATGAGGAGTATAGAAGAAAGATGAGCGATATGATGTTCCTTTTTAAAATTATAAATAAGATAATAGATATTTTCATTTTATTATTTTCTTTCACTATTGTTTCTTTTTTTTTGTTTAAAAATGTATTTACTGTGTTGTGTTTGAGACGTCATGAAAAATAAATGTTTTCTATTCTATTAGTGAAAATATTGAAGATATTTTTTTTTTATTCACAAAAAAATTGTATACGTCTAAGGTATATTACGTAAATAACATATCCTTAAAACTTTCATACGGTCTTAATTTAAAAGCTTCCCAAGTAATGATGTGCAGGTATCTTGAAACAGCTTCCATAATCCAGTCTTTCTAGGCAACCTCTTAAGATCTAGTGCAGCAAGACAACTTTCTTCAAAACCGGTCTAGCTAGTCCTGACTCACATACTAAGCTCCGACTTTAATTAACGTATAAGTACTTTTCTCTTTAATGCGAATAGTTTATAATTTACGTGATAAGGATAATTTAGAGGAAAATGAAAAAAAAAATGCGGGTACGGATGTTATATGAAAATAAACGGATATAGAGAATAAAAGTAGTTAAAAGATTAAATAAAAGCAACCAAAAAATATTACCTCTATTTTCATGTACCTTACATACATACATATAATCACGACTTTATCCCTAATGGG
Source organism: Scrobipalpa costella (assembly GCA_949820665.1). Lineage (NCBI taxonomy): Eukaryota > Metazoa > Arthropoda > Insecta > Lepidoptera > Gelechiidae > Scrobipalpa > Scrobipalpa costella. The sequence goes on from OX463306.1 coordinate 4,687,912, forward strand.
GTAGACAGAGCGTGAACGACCTAAACAAAGGTCGTTCCGCCACGTCTGATAAAGATTTGAGGGTTATTTAACGTCGATTTGTAGGTATATTGCTGTAGTGACAGGTTGTCATCCTAAATTGCAATGTTCTAAAACTCTCGGAGGCCTATACTCAGCAGTGGGTAGATGTAGGCTGAAATGACGATGATGAAAACCTTCGGATCCCCTAGCTAGTTTTTACATCATGCCCGGGAGAAAATGCAGCTGGCTCATTCTATGTTTTTCTTTCGCTCCCAGTCCAGCACGGAAGAAGTTATAAAATTATCTTTACTTACTTATATATATAAGTATCTTTACTATTTTATTAAATGTCATTGTTATATTTCATAAACGTTCAATAATAAAAGGCACCTGTCAAGTAAGTACGACATTTGAAAAAAAAACTAAATACAATTGATTTAAATATACTACGATTACTATTATCTACTATTTTTCCATGCTGGACTGGGAGCGAGAGAAAAGCATAGAATGTGCCAGTTGCATTTCCTCCAGGGCAAGTTATAAAAACCAGCTAAGGGATCCGAGGGTTTCAGTATATTGAAAGTTAGGCGATAGGCCGACAACCTGTCACTACAGCAATATACCTACTAATCTATCTTAAATAAACCTCAAAACTTTATCAGACGTGGCGGGACGACCTTTGTTTAGGTCGTTTACGCTTTGCCTACCCCATTAGAGATAAAGGCGTGATTTATTCGTATAAAGAAGACGAATATTTCATTTACGATTTTTCCTTCGGAGAAATATGAAACTTGGTTCGACAGCAGTATATTCTATCAGAGAAAAGCAATTTCCTGTTAAGTAGCAAGAATTATTATTGTTTCAAAGTTATTATTGTACTTTTCTGTTTAATATTTTTCCTGTTGTTATTTGTGATCATAGGAAGTGAGAAGTAATTTAGGTTTCAAATCGCTAATTAATGAGAATCCAGCCTCCGTGATCTAGTAGTTAAAACCAGTGCTCGCTGGGTGAAAATCCGTGAAAATGCACCGAGCCTGTCCCATTTTCATCGCTACAGCACACATTTTTCAACTACTTGTATTTTGGTGTTGTTACATACATACATATATATGATCACGCTTTTATCCCTAATGGGGAAGGCAGAGCATAAACGACCTAAACAATGGTCGTTACGCCACGTCGGACAATGTTTTGAGGGTTATTTAGATAGATTTGTATGTATATTGCTGTAGTGACGGTTTGTCAGCCCATCGCCTAAATTGCAATATACGAAAACCCTCGGATCCCTCAGCTGGTTTTTACAGCATGCTCGGGAGGAATCGCAGCTGGCACACTCTATGTTTTTTATCGCTCCCAGGCCAGCATGGAATTTTTGTGTTGTTTTATTGTTGTTTTTATATGTATCTTTATCAAAATGTATGTCTTATCTGTTTGTGTGTGATGCTGTTGGGAAAATAAACGTATTATCTATCTATGTACTACTCTGCACTGCAACATGGAATCTCGATCAGAATTCGTGGTTTAACAAAATGCTCCATGCAGCCTGGTATCAGACTTCTGTCGTGTGAGTATCGATCGAGTCGATTAACCCTGATGAGAGGGTTTTAAACCGCCTAATAGCACAGCTAATAGGCATAATAGTGTCTAAGCCTAAGCTGTCAGAGATTTCCTAATATGCCTTTACCATGTGGAATGACGACTACGATTCACTCTCTGTAGTGTGGGTATCGAGTCAATCGACCCAATGAACCCTGGTGTCAGTGTTTTGAAACAGGCCTCTGACATGGTTTTGTTTAACGGCCACTCTCAAAGACAAAGATCGGGACCGACAGTGTAACGTACTGCATTGTAGTGGTGATTCGTTTAGCATTGTCCTAACCATACATACATACATATAATCACGCCTTTATCCCTAATGGGGTAGGCAGAGCGTAAACGACCCAAACAAAGGTCGTTCCGCCACGTCTGACAAAGTTTTGAGGGTTATTTAAGATATATTTGTACGCATATTGCTGTAGTGACAGGTTGTCAGCCCATCGCCTAAATTACAATATACTGAAACCCTCAGATCCCATAGCTGGTTTTTACAGCATGCTCGGGAGGAAATGCAGCTGGCACATTCTATGTTTTTCTCTCACTCCCAGTCCATCATGGAAGACTCAACTGTCCTAACCAAACTGGGGAAAATCTCACATAGTGATAAATGGATAAATATCAACTTTGTCTCCCCTCCTTTTCTGAGAATCGAATCCAGGACCTTCGGATCGTAAGCCCATGGCTCTGACCACTAGGCCATGGAGGCAGTTATAGTCTAGCAATGGTGAAGCCACATTTCCTTAACAAACCACTGGACTGTGGAAATAGTATATAAAGCACTTGAAAACAGTATTATTTCCTTTGTAAAAATTTATGAATATGATAAATAGAACATAATAATGTCTTTGTTACAGAACATATATATCACTTAGTCATTCATTTCAATCCATTTATTACATACGTAGGTTAATATTTTTCACCTTTTATAAGAGACAAAGAATTTATTGTTTGCAAATTTAATAAATGTACATTATTTTATTTCCTTTTACATTTTCTTTGTTGAGTAGAAAAGTGGAAAATAAAATACATACATATAATCATGCCTTTATCTCTAATGGGGTAGGCAGAGCGTAAACGACCTAAAAAAAAGGGTGGTTCCGTCACGTCTGACAAAGTTTTGAGGGTCATTTAAGATATACTTGTAGGTATATTGCTGTGCAATTGACTGAAACCCTCGGATCCTTAGCCTTGTTTTACAGCATGGCCGGGAAGAAATGCAGCTGGCATATTCTATGTTTTTCTCTCACTCCCAGGTAAGCATGGAAAATAAAATAAACAACAGAAAAACCAATATCACGTAAATAAATCATGCTGGACTGGGATTGAGAGAAAAACAAAGAATGTGCCAGGTGCATTTCCTCCCGGGCATGCTGTAGAAGCCGGCTAATTGATCCGAGGGTTTCAGTATATTGTAATTTAGGCGCTGGGCTGACAACCTGTCACTACAACAATATACGTACAAACCTATCTTAAATAACACTCAAAACTTTGTCAGTCGTGGCGGGACGACATTTATTGTATTTTATTTATATCGTTTACGCTCTGCCTACCCCATTAGGGATAAAGGCGTGATTATATGTATGTATGTACGTAAATAAACATCCCGTATAACATAATAAGTGTCATTAAATTGTAGACTGAGAGATCATAGATTATTGTGGGGCAAATAAAAAACAATTTGATCTTTGTAAGACCGTTACATAATTAATAATACTTATTACTTATTAATTAATTTATGTATATATTTGTATATAAATAGCTATAAGTATTTATTTATTTATGATTATGTAAATTGAAAGTATTTATTTATTTCTTGTTAATATTTATGTAAAAGATTTATATTATATAATTTTTTTTTTCTTATATATATATATATCTATTATATATTATTTTATTATATATATTTATGTAAAAGATTTAGATATATATTATTATCTTATTGTTATTTATAACATTTTGTGCACGTTTTATCCGCGTATATTTAAAATTATCACTTCTGTAGGTCTGCTGTAAGAAATTTCTTTTTAGAAATAAGCAGTGCCTGTTGTGTCTTTGTTTTTTATGTCCTGTGTTTATGATGTTTTTTTGTGTACAATAAATTGTTAAATAAATAAATTAAGAAACAACTTAACTTCTTAACTTCGTCATTATTTTAGCTGACTCTGCCATAATGCAGTATCAAAAACTCTGACTATGAATTCAATTATAAATTTTAAAGTAACCGATTCTAGAATTGCCGGCTATAACTGGAATTAAAACCTTTTAGTCACTTTCAGACTTACAACATTGGAACAAGACAGGATCTATTCTGTCCGGTTTTTGATTTATAGTCGGAGGTTTTATGCATCTCTTCTCTTCTTGTTCTTAGCGAGTGGATTTTCGAGTCCAATTTATCATTTGTATTTTTTATCCGCCGTCATTAGATATGGTGGATAAAATTGACAGAAATACTGGGAAAACGTGCCAAAGCGCGTCAAAGTCAAAATCTAGCGGACAAAGTGTAAAACCATAGAGTATAAATCGCCTGTCCATTTTCAATTTTATTATTTTTGGAAGTGACAGATAGATTTTAGTTTTAGTTTTAGCCGGTGGTATCTAGAATCGAGTCCATTGTAGCCAATAAGGTAACTTTCTTCGTAAATAGATCGATACGATAATGATAGCATAACTTTGAAATTGTGAAGCGCCATTGTGATTAGAAAGATTATAAAATAATTCTCAAATCTATTAAACAAAATCCTAAATAGAGTTACAAATCATAGTTTAATTCGACATTAACTTAACTGCCTCCGTGGTCTAGTGGATAGTGCCATGGACTCCTGATCCGGAGGTCCTGGGTTCGATTCCCAGGGGGGAAACACAAAGTTGATATTTGAGAATTTATCACTTTGTGATTTTTTTTCCCAGTTTGGTTAGGACATTGCAGGCGGAATCACCTGATTGTACGAAAAAGAAAAAGATTTCGTGCTTCGAAGGGCACGTTAAGCAGTCGGTTCCGGTCGCTGTCTTCGATAGTGGTCGTTACTCAAACCATGTCAGAGGTCTGATACTTGTGCTACTAGGCGGTTTAAAAACTCTGACACCAGGGTTCATCAGGTCTACTCGATAATATAAACTCGATACCCACTCGACAGAAGTCTTCAGAAGAAGAAGAAGAAGTTCGGCATTTCAATAGGTTTTAACCACAAAATAACAATTTATTTTCCAAAGCCTCAAGCCTCAAGGCTCTGAGACAAGCCGCCATTTCTTCGGGGGTCATTGCGCGGGGTGTGACGTCATGGGTGACCTTGACGCCTCTCCCCCCCGGCCCCGCCCCGCCCCGCCCGCCGCTGCATGCGTGAAAAATGTCGTGGTAGGTGTAGTTTGGGGGTGATTCTGTAACGCTTTGCTACTCCGTATTTGGTAGAATATATTTTGATATATTTTTTCCTTTATTCATTGTTATTTACTTAATTTGGTAAAATGATGATAATGTAATTGTAGTTGTAATTTAGGCGATGGGCTGACAACCTGTCACTATGGCAATACACATTACAATCTAAAATTGCCCTCAATTTTTGTCAGACGCGGCGAAAGCGCCTTTTACGAGGCGTTTAACGCTCTGCTTACCCCGTAAGGGATAAAGGCGTGATTTTATGTATGTATTTATGATGATAATGTATAATGGATCCTTTTAGTAAAATCTTTGCAAACTGGCAATTTTCAATTATAAAGATTTAGTCGTTAAAATAAACGTTATTTTAGTTTTAGAAAGTATAAAATCTGCGTATTATCTGGATTTTGCTCTACTGAAGATTATAAACACTTTCAAGAATTATGGAAGGTGATCTTTATGTCTCAATCCTCACTTTGTTGAGGTAGATTCGTGGGCTGAAGCTTAGGTTCTAGAATAACCCAAAAAAAATAGTAAGTTTTTCGATTCCTTTTTCATACAGCGCTGCGCATTTTTGAACGACGTAATGTTTTAGAACTTCTTAGGTTTCTTTTTGACGGAGATGCGTTCGTAGAAAATGTAAAACCTTTTTTAGTCGTTTGTTGAGTCCGTTTTTATCGTTCGTTTCTGCATTTTACAACCTGCCAGTTTTTCGAACAGATTTTGCGAAATAAATGATGTGCTCATAAACTAGGCAGTGGGCACAGTTTTTTGTTTATTTTTTTTTATTTGTTTTTGTTTTAGTTTGCATTAAGCCCAGGAGCCCGATGGTGTAGTGGATAGGGCCGCTGCCTCCTGAGCTGGGAGGTCGTGGTTCGAATCCCACCATGTACCAATGTGATTTTCGGTTTTTGATTTCATATGTGCGTTTATTTAGTGCTTTTTCCGTGCTTCGGAAGGCTCGTTAAGCCGTTGGTCCCGATTATTGTTTAATACTGTAGATATCAGTCGTTAAGCCAGGTCAGAGGCCAGTGCTAAGCATTGGCGGCTTGAAAACTCTGACCTAATCCAGGATTGGGTCTGGTTTTCCTACTTTGTTGCAAAGGTCAGATGGCAGTCGCTCTGTGTAAAAACCAGTCCCCTCGTTCAATCACATAGATTAGGTAGCCAACCCTGTGAGACACTGGATAAGGCTAGGGAGATTATGAGTACTGAATCAAACTTATTTGACAAGCACGCATAATACGCCCATGATTATTAATAGCCCATGGTCTATGGTATAGATCATGTGTTTGAAAAAATATTGCCAAAAAAATGATGCCAAAACATATTGGAAAAGAAAATTTACTATCGATTCGTAGATCGCACAAGTTAAGTAAATCTTGACAAAAATTCTTGGCGTCCCTTTCTATTTTCTCATGACAGAAAATAACAGGTATAGATTTATTGGTTACTAGCGACCGGCCCCGGCTTCGCACGGAAATTGTCAGTATTTCTCTACATATAAACCTTCCTCTTGAATCACTCTATCCATTAAAAGAAACCGCATCAAAATCCGTTGCGTAGTTTTCAATATTAGATTAGATTTAGATTAGAGAAAGCGACTTTGTTTTATACTATGTAGTGAATACGTGATTTTTGCAACTACAAATTGGTACCATTGTACTCCTTTTAATTAAGTCCTTTCAATAACTAGATGAAGTCTGCTACTTACGATAGTTTCGTTCAAAAAAGAGCCTTATATTAAATTCATTAGAAGTAGAACACTAATGACTTAAAACGTTAATTTTATAAGTGGATAAGTAAATTAGTTCTGAATGAGTCGTCGGGGTTAAAACTCTGATGACATTTTGTGCCCTTGTGCCGCCGCCGTCAGTTAGCAAAGATAGATTCTCAGATAGCGTGAAGTTAGTAGACACTTTTTGAAGGTAGAATTTTGTGTCAGGTGATCAATTCTTGGCAGTCGCACTTTGATAAATGAGTAGGTATTGCAACGCTGCATATTATTTGACAGCCAATAAAAACAGATATCTTTTTAATGATTTTAAGAAATAAATATCTGAGGAGGTGCCTGGGGGACAGAATAAATAATTGAATATAGGAATAGAAGGATCACTCTGCAATTGCTTAACAAAAAGTTCATAATAAGCTCGTATCTGCAATTCGCGTTATAAGTTGGCGATGACGTAATAGGGTAGGTTAAACTATTCGTGCGTGTAAGCGAAAATGCACTTTATTAGGACACACGATCAACATACATTTTTTTATTTTTTTTAAATATATATAGGCGAGCATTTGTCCGCCATCTCACCTGGTGGAAAGTGACGATGCGGACTATGCTGAAGCATACTCACCTATGTAGTGCCTATTCACTCTCGCCTTGAAAAGGGCCAGGTTATATTGTTCCGGAAACAGATCCGCCGGCAGGGAGTTCCACTCCTTAGCCGTTCGCATTAAGAATGTGGAAGCGAACCGCTTCGTGCGAATTTGTGGTATATACATAATCACGCTTTTATCCCTAAAGGGGTAGGCAAAGCGTAAACGACATAAACCAAGGTCGTTCCGCCACGTCTGATAAAGTTTTGACGGTTATTTAAGATAGATTTGTAGGTATATTGCTGTAGGGACAGGTTGTCATTCCATCGCCTAAATTACAATATACAGAAACCCTCAGATCCCATAGCTGGTTTCTACAGCATGCCCAGGAGGAAATGCAGCTGGCACATTCTATGTTTTTCCCACGTTCCCAGTCCAGCATGGAAGTACGATTAACACAGCACCATATTCCCACAGATAATTCGAAAGCGAACATGGAAAACAGTAAATACCCTGTAACCACAAAATCAGACTATAATAACCTGCTAAGCGTGACGAATAAGACAATTACCCCCTTATTAGGAGCTTGTCAGCCTGAAGCTGATATCTGGGGTTAATATTCGGTTGACTTTGGCTGCCCTTGCGCAGGCGCAACTCGCATGGACCAATTAGCTGGGCGCACAACATCGTATCGGTCGAAGGCTACTCGAATTACGCGGGCCGACAAACGGATTACGATTTTTTATTTATTTTTAGCGGCATACTTAGTAGGTATACAAATACCAGGTGTAAGGGACAGCGTCCCGCAAACTGATAGGGGTTGCTCAGTAATGACACTGAACTACTATCAGTAGGTTTTTTTTTCAGGAAGAGAAAAAAAAAACTTTTTTCCATACATTTTTTTTACATCCTGAAAAAAAACCCTGCTGATAGTTGTTCAGTGTCGTTGACTGAGCAACCCCTGTTAGTTTGCAGGACGCTGTCCCTTACACCTGGTATAAGTTAGCAACTGTGTGTTTTTTTATATACTAGAACTAGCGAAATAGAAATCATCAGTGTTTCTCTACTATATTATGCATGTATTATACATATCAACCTTCCTCTTGAATCACTCTATCCATTAAAAGAAATTGCATCAAAATCCGTTGCTTAGTTTTTAAGATCTAAGCATACATAGGGATATAGGGACAGAGAAAGCGACTTTGTTTCATACTATGTAGTGAAGAAGATGATGAATTATCATAAGAAGAAAATAACTTACCGTTTATCAAGACGAACCCGTCCGAAGTGCTGGTAGAAAGAGTCACAAAAACACTGTACCTGTAACAGGAAAACATATTCTAAAGCACGTATTTTTAAGCGATCTCAAACTTGAGAGCAATATTAAGCATGGATTTGACAGGTCAGTTTGTACTGAAATCACATTTTTGATACGAACTCAAACTCGTTGTCACTCTTGAGAGCTGATTACAAATACGGCCTAAAGACACAGGCGTCACTTACTGCGCGCAAGGTTGCGTTCAACACGCTATCAATGCTTTTTGCAATGCCTACAATACACACGCGCCACCTTACGCTCTACGCGTAGCGATAAACTCTTCGTCGGAGCCTACCTCTGCCAGTACGCGCGCGTAGAGCGTAAGGTGACGCATGTGTGTTGTAGGCAATGCAAAAAGTATTGACTGCGTGTTGAGCGCAACCTTGCGCGCAGTAAGTGACGCCTGTGTGTTGCTGCCTAAGTTATCTATTTATTCTTCTTTAGAACGGTATGGGATCTACATACATACATATAATCACGCCTTTATCCCTAATGGGGTAGGCAGAGTGTAAACGACCTAAACAAAGGTCGTTCCGCCACGTCTGACAAAGTTTTGAGGGTTATTCAAGCTGGATTTGTACGTATATTGCTGTAGTGACAGGTTATCAGCCCATCGCCTAAATTGCAATATACTGAAACGAAACCCTCAGATCCTTTAGCTGGTTTTTACAGCATGCCCGGGAGGAAATGCAGCTGGCACATTCTATGTTTTTCTCTCGCTCCCAGTCCAGTGTGGATCTACATATCTCCTTGAAAATAAAAAGATTAAAATGAAAATCTGAGATGGAGAGAATTGAATAGTATCAACATAATCTAGACTACTACAATTTTTTTTTTGAAAGAAGCATACTTAAATCGGACAGCTCAGTCACTTCATCCACTCTATTTCATACATACATACATATAATCACGCCTTTATCCCTAATGGGGTAGGCAGAGCGTAAACGACCCAAACAAAGGTCGTTCCGCCACGTCTGACAAAGTTTTGAGGGTTATTTAAGATAGATTTGTAAGTATATTGCTGTAGTGACAGGTTGTCAGCCCATCGCCTAAATTACAATATACTGAAACCCTCGGATCTCTTAGCTGGTTTTTACAGCATACCCGGGAGGAAATGCAGCTGGCACATTCTATGTTTTTCTCTCGCTCCCAGTCCAGCATGGAAGAACTCTATTACGCCTACTTTTATTAAAATTGACAGGCTTAACAATAAAATTCCTCCAACCTTTTTTAAATTGTGTCTAGATTAGTTACGACATGATATATTGTCCTAACCATACTGATACAGGATTTACTTATATACGATAGTCCTTATCGTCAACCCACACGCCACTACAAAATTATATTCACCTATTAACACTGATTTTTAAAATTTCCCGAGGGAAAAGGCACTATGTTTCGAGGCTAATGAGGTTAGAGTTTCCTCCCACGTTCCACACTTTGAATGTTGCTTCCAGGCATGAAAAAATAACTTTTTACCAGATTTTTTAAAAACAAAATGCTTTATAGAGTTACGCTAGACTCGACTTAAACCTTAAATTAGACATCGTAGTAAAAAAAATTTAAAATACCAGCTGGATAAAATATCTTACTTAATGATTAAAAGTAGAAGCCAACGACTGACAGAAGGCGATGTGGCAGACCGAGACGACGATGGCGAGACGAGCTGCATGGCTTCAACAAGGCATGGCTGGAGGATGCCCAAGTTAGGGAGTCATGGAGGGAACGGAGAGAGGCCTTTGCCCAGCAGTAGGACACTTAACGGCTATATAAGATAAGATAATGATTAAAATATATTTTATCAGAGAACTTTAAAAAACTCTAAAAAAACCGATAATGTGTGGTCTGCATTATTATCAGAATCTTTTGTTTTTTCTTCAGCAAAGTAACGTACTGAATTCTCAAATCTGTTCTACCACAACCAGCAACTAGGCAGAAAAGTTTCGAAATAACTCGATACTTATAAGAGTAATGAAGTAAATTGCGATTATTACAGTCGAAATATGTACACGTGGCGAAACTAGTTGAGGATAAACTATTAATGATTACTGAGAATAAGGTTTACCTGCTGAGCTGATTAGATTATGTCATTCGAAGGGATGATGGTTACCATGTAAAGAACAGGTTTGGGTTAGACCTGACTACAGTGACGACTATCCATGATGACAGAGTGAACAAAGCAATGTGGGGTTTGTTTCAGTCTGTAAAACGATAGAACTAGAAAATACATAGACAAACTATGTAGGTACCTATTTATTAATTTGTGATAGCTTCTTCTTCTTCTTCTTAGCGAGTGGATAGATAGATAGATGCTACTTATCGCAACTTTTGATCTAGATGATAAACACCGTCACACTTCTGGCCTTCACTAGGATTCCCTGTATCGGGGTGCCATGGACATACACAGAAACAACTACAAAGAACACCCAGGCCCAGGAACATACATTTAAATTCGTCATTCAAATGTCTGCCCTGGCTGGGAATCGTACCCGGGACCAACTGCATAGCAGGCAGATACACTGCCAACTAGGCTGTGCGGAGCGTCAATGATGATAAATCTAGCATTATTGTGAATTGCAACTTTTTATGAATTAAAAATGCTAGTAACATCGCAGTCAAATAAACATTAAATAAGTTGTCACATTCACTATGGATCAAATATATTTAAGGGACGACAATAATTTTCATAAAACTTCAGTCAGTTTTCCAAGCACACGAAAAAGTTTCGTATGTTGTGATGAATGGCTGAATTCACTTTCTAATGTTTTCCATATTTCCACATTACGAAATTCTGAAACTTTGTAATGAGAATTTACGAGTCTTTTCAAGGACAGCTCTTACCCATTCATGATAATAACCTCTTGATTTATAACCGTGCAGTTTAAGAAGTGTTGAAAACTCGGAATATTCATTAAGAAATTGCGAAGTATCTCATTAGCTTTGGTAAGATATCTCGTTATCGTTAGACTTGAAATAGTGAAGAATTAAAACTAACTTACTTTTCTTAGCACGCACTGTCCTTATACCAGAATTTAAAAAAAATTAAATGTTTAGAATGGCCTGGAAGAGAGAGAAAAACGTAGAATGTGCCAGCTGATTTTTCTCCCGTGCATGCTGTAAAAACCAGCTAAGGGATCCGATGGTTTAAGTATATTGTAATTTACGTAATGAGCTGACAACCTGCCACTACAGCGATATACCTACAAATCTATCTGAAATAACCCTCGAAACTTTGTCAGCCGTGGCCTTTCTTTCGGACATTTACGGCGTGATGAAGTGTGTGTGAAAGTTATATTAACTAACTTACTTTTCTAAGCCTGATCCGCCCTTATTCTAGTTTTTTTTAAAATTATTTTAAGTATTTTGTACTCGGTGAATACTGATCATTCTGGAAAGTTAGTTACACGTGCGATACTCGCGTTGTCACGATGTCGAAAAAGTTGCTTAGATTGAGTTGGCATAAAGATTTTCCTGCAGGCCTATGATGCGCACTGTATACTTCGATTTGTCTACACGCGTGGCATACTTTACTATAATTAAATGTCTATCCTTTTGCAGTGTGAAGTGCGCAACGAAAAAGATAATGCGTAGACTAAACGAAATCTACAGTGCGCAACATAGCCCTGCTGATCATTTATCTAATATATCAAATAATTTATATTCTTTCGTGAAAGTTGTATAACTTACACACACACACACACACACACACACACAAACATAATCACGCCTTTAACCCTAATAGGGTAGGCAGAGCGTAAACAACCTAAACAAAGGTTCAGTTCAAAAGGGTTCCGCTATGGCTAACAAAGTGTCGAGGGTTATTTAAGATAGACTTGTAGGTACATTGCTGTAGTGACAAGTTGTCAAAAAAATAAAAAAACTTTTAAGTATATTCTACCCGGTGAGTACCAATCATTCTGGAAAGTTCTAAGCACACGAATACACTCTACACGTGCGATCGCGTTGTCGCGATGCCGTAAAAGTTGTTTAGACTGAGTAGGCGTAAAGATTTTCCTGATCTGAATATCTTCTTCTTTATCTTCTTTCTTGAAAGTTGTATATCCAATCAAAAACATTCTATGTAAAGTTTAAACTTTACATATAATGTTTTTGATTGAATGAACGCGAGGCTTGACTTACGGCGACTTGAGGCGTTCTTTCAGCCGTAAAAAGTAGTGAAATCTAATGGGTGAGCCATGTCAATTGTGTTCTCTTTGATGGTCATTTATTCACTGATCTTCGTCGTCTCTATATTTTCAGTGAAACCACAATAGTGACTTGGCATTACGCAGGGTGCAAAAAACATTTGAATGCCGATAAAAGTTGTAGGTGTCAAAGTTGTTTTACTTGTATTAGAAGCTATTTTCGATAAATCGTCGCGTAGCGGTCATAGAAACAACAATCGTGACTTAATACATTTTGCATGAATAAATACTTAAGATATTGGCGGCAATTCTGCACGCACTATTACTTAACTAATTCTTAGCTAGCGCTATCACTTTCTTAACTTTGAATTAACAGGATAGCAAATAAACACATGAATTTGACATTCCTAATCTGACGTAAGACGCTTAAAAAAAGAACTGAGTATAGAGCATGGTTGCTTATTTTACGTCAAATAAGCAGTCAGATTAAGAATTTTAGAGTTATGTGTTCATTTGCTATCCTGTTCTTAAGTCAAAGTTAAGAAAGTGACAACACTAGCTAAGAATTAGAATTAGGATTATATCAAAGGGTCAACGACAATGTATGTAATACACATTTGGACGATTACCATACCACCTATACGGCACCTACTGGTTACATTACATCCCGCGTAAACATTCATGCTGAGGAGCGCATATCGGCGGATGTGCGCGTTCGTAACGCGCAACGATGCGCAAGCGCAACGCGTTTTATTTCAGAACTTGATGCGTAAGCGCGCCTTTGAAGTGAGCGTTTCGTCTGACAGTCGCTGTTTGCTTTCAGAAGCCTGTTTGCGATTTCTTCTGTACATTGTTTGCTATTATGGTATGCGTAGTGCGAGAGATCAGAAGTTTTCTTGCAGAATATATCGAGAAACTGTGCTCGATTCTAGATTCCAGCGGCTAAAACTAAAATTAAAATCTACGTGTGATGAAACGTCTGTCACTTTGAAAATAATAGAATTGTAAAAGGACAGGCGATTTATACTCTATGGTTGCACAATTTGTCAGCAAAATTATGACGCGCTTTTGCACGTTTCCCTAGTATTTCAGTCAATTTTATTCGTCATAACATATAACGGCGAATAAAAATGACAGGTAACGCATAAAACCACCGACTATAAAACAAAACCAGAGATAATAGGCCTCTTGTCCTCTGTATGTATTGTCCTCTGTATCTGTTCCAATGTATTTAGTCTGAAAGTGACAAATAGATTTTAATTTAGTTTTAGCCGGAATATCTACAATCGAATCCAATGTCAAATCAAAAATCAAAATCAATCTTGTGTTACTCTGCCGCCCGATAGGAACCTAAAAAAATGATTGAAATACAAGACGTACTGATCACTACATAGTATAAAACAAAGTCGCTTTCTATGTCCCAATATCCCTATGTATGCATAAATGTTTAAAACTACGCAACGGATCTTGATGCGGTTTCTTTTAATGGATAAAGTGATTCAAGAGGAAGGTATAGGATATTTATAAAACATGCATAATATAGTAGAGAAACACTGATATTTTCCGTGCGAAGCCGGGGCGGGTCGCTAGTATTATATAAACAAAACTATACTTCTTGAGGCGTAACCATGTAACCATCTTTACCTACGTAATTAACCTCCAAAAATTTCGAACTACTAGGAAAATTTGACATTTGTAAAGGAAACCTTTTAATCCCAATATTACCGTATGTATAAGGAACTTATCAGGACAAAGAATAAGTTATTGAAAATAGGTTTTGCATATGTTTGGATTCCTATTTGAGTTTTGGCCAAAACGATAATATATGTGTGTACAAAACGTGATCATCGTAATTCAAAGGAACAATTTTCTCGAACCTTGAAAACTTTACTAGAATTTACTGTGAGGATTTCAAAGGAATAATTTTGTTTGATTATAGCATCATCACAAGAAGAAAGCCTCTGTTGGACATATCTAAGGGCCCGTATTTGCTAGTTTGAGTTCGTATCAGAAATGTCATTTCAGTACAATATGACTTGTCAAATCCATACTTAATATTGCTCTTAATGTTGAGATCGCTTTATAAATACGGGGCTAAGACTTTTTCGAGAAAAAACGATTGTCAAATATATATTTTTTGTGTTTGCTGCACCAAAGATTTAATTAAAGAAGACTCCGACAGAATGTGTTGATAAAAGAAAATTAAAGCTGGGTCCAGCCGTCCCGTCATCCAGTATGACCATTACAGCTTCTATGCGAAGTGTCTGCGGGCCATGGTAGCTTTTAACACTCTGTCTGCCTTTTGGGTCTATCAGGTCCAGCCGACCAAGTACAAATGTCGTTTTATCTGCCCTAGCTCTACTCTGATTCGTGTTTGCTTCAGAGTACGTTAAGGCATAGGTCCCAGAGTCACAGTCTTACGCTTCAAGAACCCAGAACAGCCTTCATTGATGTGGATGCAGTCTGCATGATAGAGTACTACGAAGAGATTTAAAAACTCAGAAATAAGTAGATAACCGTAATGACTCGTTGGTGGTATGACAGCAGTTATAACGTTAACATAAGCGTAAAATATTAAATTCCAGCAGAAAGCAATGAACTATAAAATTGAATGAATTACTTACACGAGCATCTCGCCCCGCTTCTAGCCGATTTATTAAACGCATCAATCAATTTGAAAATATCGTTCGCCATGAAAGAATAATTAATATTATTTTTGACGCAATAGATTCGCCATCAAATATGAAGTTACAATCGTAAGCTTACCACCGTACAATCTTCCGTGCTGGCCTGGGAGAGCGAGAGAAAAACATAGATTTGTGCCAGCTGCATTTCCTCCCGGGCATGCTGTAAAAAAACTTAACGCTAACGCCTAAATTAGAATATATTGAAACCGTCGGATCCCTTAGCTGGTTTTTACAGCATGCCCTTAACAGCTGACTACCTGTCACTACGACAATATACCTACAAATCTATCATAAACAACCCTTAAAACTGTCAGACGTGGCGGGGCGACCTTTGGTTGGGTCATTTAAGCTCTGCCTACCTCATTGGGGATAGAGACATGATTATATGTATGTATGTAAATGTACCAAAAATTTAAGTGTTATCTGTATGACAGACCTGAGTTGTACGGGAGTTGCCTAGGCGAGCATTGAAGTACAGGCTAATAATTTTTTTTTTTTTTCATCAGAATATATAGGATTAAAAATATATGATCATAGTTAATTTTCATATTCAACAAGAATGGTATTTTTTATATACTTATGCTATTCTTCGATCTATTCCAAATAAATTAGGAGGTGTAATTGCTTTAGTTATATCAATTTTAATTTTAATTACTTTACCTTTTACATTTAACAAAAAATTACTAGTAGTAAATTGATCAAGGATATTAGAAACTGCCATGCAAGGACAAGGTTGTACCTACAGTCATTGACAACTTTCTCAATCTAGGAACTGCAACTTTGCGACCAGATTTCACGACTGCACATCTGATTAGCGCCATCAAATGGAATTGAGTCGTGAAAGGATAGTTCTAACTAAAATGTGGTTTCACCAGAGAAGGACGAACGCCTGGAGCAATGCAGAATCCCACTCCTTTTCCTTCGAACTATTTTATCCCCTTTTGTGGCGCAGACAGATAAAAAGTATAACTAAACGTAATGTCTAAATTAGTGAGCTAGATATAAAGTAGTGGAACAGGATTTATTTTATTTTCTAATTTTCTTCTTCTTCTTCTTCTTCTGTCGAGTGGGTATCGAGTCTATGGACCCGATGAACCCTGGTGTCAGAGTTTTTTTTAAACCGCCTAGTAGCACAACTATCAGGCCTGTGACATGGTTTTGTGTAACGACCACTATCAAAGACAGCGACCGGGACCGACGGCTTAACGTGCCCTCCGAAGCACGAAATCTTTTTCTTTTCGGACAATCAGGTGATTCAGCCTGCAATGTCCTACCCAAACTGGGGAAAAATTCACAAAGTGATAAATTCTCAAATATCAAATTTGTGTTTTCCCCCCTGGGAATCGAACCCAGGACCTCCGGATCGGGAGTCCATGGCACTAGCCACTAGACCACGGAGGCAGTTATTTTTCTAATTTTTATCTGTGTTCAATGTGTGCATGTTATTTTTTTTTGTTACGTATTTCTTTGTTAGGGGGATCACTGCATTATGGGACTTAGGCTCGTATTTATAAAGCGATCTCAAGATAGGCAGTAATATTAAGTATGGATTTAACAGGTCGTTTTGTACTGAAATGACATTTCTGATACGGACTCAAATTAGCTGTCAGTCTCAGGCGCTGTTTATAATTACGGGCCTATATTTGTGCTGGCTTTTCACTCCACGGTTTCACTCACAGCTTAAAAGAGTTTTTTCGGTTGATGATGATCCATCAAACATGGTTTAGCTATATTTTCTGATAAAGATGGCTCGATTCTAAATTAACCGGCTAAAATTAAGTTAAAATCTATTTGACACTTTCATACTAAAAACATTGGAAAAGGACAATAGATCTATGCTCTCCTGATTTTGATTTAAAGTCGTTTTATGCGTTATCTGTCATTTTTATCCGCCGTCGTATGAGATGCAAAAGCGCGTCAAAATCTAGCGGACAAAGTGTAAAACCATAGGGTATAAATCGCCTGTCCTTTTTCAATTTTATTATTTTGAAAGTATAGATATAGATTAGTAGTATAGATTTTAATTTTAGTTTTAGCCGGTGGTATCTAGAATTGTCTTCAGTAATTTATAGATTACCAACCTATGAAGTAGCAAAATTGTATAAACTAAATAGTAATTTAATCAAACAATACAATCGTTGATAAATATATTCTGTTTACTAGTACGCCCAAAATTTCCCTTGAGCTATACAAACAAATCAGTACTTAAAATCAAGCCCTCTTCTTCCTGAACGTCGTTCCTCTGGTAAAATCACGGTAGAATCCCCCGAGTGAGTTTAACCTTCAATCGGGGATCCTCTGAATCAATGTTTCGTGTCAACGCACGTCACGCCGATGTTTAGGCAGGGTCGCCAGGGAAATCAGGGGAAGCTCAGATAAGAACCCTTGGGAGGCAAGTTGGTGGCTCGTGCGATGGTTTTTTTTTGTTTCGGTCGTAGATTTCGACGTTGTTTTTGGATGTTAGATAGGTAGGGACGGAAACTTTTTACTGAAGGCATCAGATTACTAACATGAACTAGAGCAACTAAATTGTAAAAAAATACCGCATGACATATATCAAAACGTTATTTATTAATTTAACAGTTTATTGTACACAGAATAATTACATAGGCAATCAAGACACAACAGGTACACAAAACGTTAGTTCATAAGGGATCACAATGGAACTATGGATCATAATAAAGTTCATATTTTTTTATCCAATAGTAGACAAACCACAGTTGTATATACCTATACTAAAGAGGATTAAAGAGGATGCCAGGCGCTTTCAGATTTAGGTAGTAAAATCTTCTTCTCCCATTTGCTCGGAATAAGCTTCATTATTTAAAAAAAAAACATAACCTACATTCACTTTTTTCGCCCCTCATATTCGCAAACGCCAGCAATTTCTCAAAACGACAACAATTAAATTAACCACCGCTTCAAGAAGTCTTAAAAGACACGCTACTATGGGTTAGGTGTTTTTAGGTTATATTATTGATTATTTTAAGGCTAAAGCGCATACAACTTTTATAAGGCGCCATGTAAGACTTAAAGGACTTGCATCCAAGCCAAAAAATATACAAAAAAAAACTTAAATGTCAAAATGTCATGGAGGACTGACAAGTTTGATGTTTGTTTTTAAGTGTATTATTATTGTTTACTCGCAAAATGAGATAAAAGTGCTATACTTCTCTCCGCCGAAATAGTAATTTAAGATCTCGTTTGCATTTTCGGCCTTCCAAATTTGCTCGACTTAAATTGCTTTGTTTTTTTTTCAGCCTCGGAGTAATTTAAATTTTTTTCTAAACCAGAACATGAAATACTTCGTTATTTTACTTCTAGAAAGGATGAATATAACCCCTTCTACTATTATAAATAACAGAAGCCCTCGTAAGAACAAACTGCTGGGTAAGCTTCAGTACAGCCTTGATCTCATACTACTCGCGATTAGTCTAATACAATTCAGTGAGCTTCCACAGACGACGTTATTACAAATAAAAGTGTTCTATATTTTCGACGAAATGATTTTCGCTCTATCGTTTGTCTAAATAGTAGAAGCTATCGAAGAACAAACTGCTGGGTTAGTTTCAGTACAGCCTTGATCTCATACTACTCGCGATTAGTATAATACAATGCAGTGCACTTACACAGACAACATTATTGAAACTGAAAGTGTTCTATATTTTCGATGAAATGATTTTCGCTCTATCGTTTGTCTAAATAGTAGAAGCTATCGAAGAACAAACTGTTGGGTAAGCTTCAGTACAGCCTTGATCTCATACTACTCGCGATTAGTCTAATACAATGCAGTGCACTTACACAGACAACATTATTTCAACTGAAAGTGTTCTATATTTTCGACGAAATGGTTTTTATTTTATAGTTTGACTAAATAACAGAAGCTATCGAAGAACAAACTGCTGGGTAAGTGTCAGTACAGCCTTGTTCTCATACTACCCGCGATTAGTCTAATATATTAGTCTAGTATTTGCACAGACAACATTATTGCAACTGAACGTGTTTTATATTTTAGGTGAAACGATTTTCACTGTTTCGTTTGCTCAACTTTGAAAAATTATTTTGTTCTTCTTGTGTTTAGTTTTTATCTGTAGGATCAGGAATACTACCGCTCAGCATCAGGTAAAGAGGACGCCAATTAGACGCTGTTGTATTTTTTTTTACCGAAACTACTCCGTTGAATCTGAAATCAATCGAACCGCGGTTCAGAACTTTCTGTGTTGTATGAAAGGTCATATCTGAGTTAGTCTAACAAGTCATAACTGAGTTAATTGCGAATCAGAAAGAAAAAGCATATACACGTACATCGTACATAGATCATCAAGCGCTATTCGACAAAAAACATTAGAGTAAACGTTAATTAGATAAAACAATATTCGAGCAAACGTTAACACACTACTTTACTAACATCACCAGCTGCATGGATTGTTTCAACGAATAACCCTGGTCTTTGTTGAAGCGGTATTTGAATAAGAAGTGGAACTTTCACTATTTTCTTTCGTAATTGAATTGCGAGGATGAACGTTTTACTTTAAATCCTTTGGTGATAGTAGGAGAGCTTTGAATGTAGTTTAAATTAATTCAATTTTAATATGTATGTTATGTGTTCTTATATGCCAATTTCAGTTTCTAAATTGTGTAGATACTTAAAGAGTTTTTAAAAGATAGAATAATAAGAAAACTCATGTGTGGATGACTCCGCGATCGGGAAAGCTTCTTTTAATTTTTTTTAATCATGTTTTTATGTTCGTTATTTAATTCTTTTGTTTGACGAAGTGCTAGTGTGGGGAGGGCCCAGTCTAGTACCTATTATTAGTTTCAAGATTGACATGTACAATTATATATATTAAGTTTTATGTGACATTGAATAAAGTACATTTAATTTAATTCTATAATAGAGTGATCTTCTTGTTATCTTGTACAATGTTTCTCAGAAACAAACTGTGCATATTTTAACTTTTATGCGCCAGATTATTAAAATTTGTTGCATTTTCTTAACCTTACAGAAGACAGACAAGGCTAAAGATGCAAGGTTAAGAAAATGAGGTAATTTAGTTGCTTTCATTTAGCACGCTTATTTGTAACGTAGAAAGCTCTACAACGGTAATGACTAGTTTCTTTCTAACATAGCTTTAGCAGTTTACGTATACTTTAAGAAAATATACCGGGTGTAAGGGACAGCGTCCCGCGAACTGATAGGGGTTTCTCAGTCAACGAAACTGAACAACTAACAGCAGAAAATTATTTCAGGAGATAAAAAAGTGACCTTCCCTTACGAAATGATACTCGATCAGACAATTTGTATAAAAAAGCAGTTTTTTCATTTCTCAAAAAAATATTTATAGATAGTTGTTCAGTTTCGTTGACTGAACAAACCCTATCTGTTTGCGGGACGTTGTTTCTTACACCCGGTATATTTTCTTAAAGTACACGTAATACGTATACGACATTTTTTTTTAGTTGATTGTAATGTTTTCTAAATTATATGGATTTAGCGAAAATCCTCTGTTATGAATCGTCTAGTTTTCAAAGGTTTTGGCAAAACTTAAGATTTGATACTCTTTTGAAGTCGTACGTTGAGTATGAGGTATAAACAGTTTCAGTTCTATATCTGGAGTTACCATCCAGAGAGCCCGATGGTGTAGTGGATAGGGCCGCTACCACCTGAGCTAGGTCGTGGTTCGAATCCCACCACGTAACAATGTGTTTTTAGGTCTTCGAATTTCATATTTACGTTTATTCGGAACTTTTTGTGCTTCGGAAGGCACGTGAAGCCGTTGGTCTCGGTTACTATCGTTTAATACCATTGATATTAGTCGTTAAGCCATGTCAGAGGCCAGTGCTTAGCATTGGCGGCTTGAAAACTCTGACCTAATCTAGGTTTGGGTCTGGTTTCCCTTCTGGGTTGCGGAGGTCAGATAGCAGTCGCTCTGTGTAAAAACCAGTACCCTCGTTCAATCCTCTAGATTAGGTAGCCGACCCCGTGACATATGAGGCTAGGCTAGGGAGATGATTTGGAGTTATCATCCATATATTTCTATAGAAACCTGCAATCGTCTTCTGCCTCGTACCGTCTAATGTACCTCGTCTTTTTCATAAGAAAATTTTGATATTACTGCCTGGTTACATAAAGATCTCTAGGGAAATCTGTAAGGATTACCTGAACATTCTGATCTCAATTGGGCAGTTCGGCTTTCCTGAAGGTAAGGCGATCTATTCAGATAATGCTGACTGTGGCAACTGATCCTATTGGGCAGTTACTTAATTTATATTTACAAATGTGTAGATACCTACTATTTAAAAGACCGATTTCAATATTTTGATTACGTTTAGTTCAAATTAAGTTTTCTTCCTAATACTTTAAACTATTGAGTGTAAAAATACTCAAATACTAGGTAAAGAAAGAAAGAAAGAAAATAATTTTATTTTGCTCCACAACACAATAACAACATGTTACAAATTAAACTTATCCTTCAATAGAAATTATATTGTGTAATGGGAACAAATAGGTAGATTACGGTCCAAGAAAAACTATCAAAATAACTCTTTAAATAGTGTCTTTAGGTTTTAATCCAAGGAAGTTATTTCACTGCTCTTTCATTTTAGATGAAAAGTTTTAACTAGAACCTTCTGTCTATCAGCAGCTAGAACCCAAGACGAGACTGGCTAATAGTCCTCGTCTGGGTCTAGCCAAAGTTCTTAGATTATAATTAAGAAACTATGGTCATAGGGATGGGATAAAGGATAGGTGTCACAGATATTGCTACTGTGACAATTTTTTTTTAATAGCCTATAATAGGTCATCCCACATTTGGGACACATTTTATTTATTTATAATTTATTTATGACCCTGTGGTGTGGGACACATAGTTATACAAAAATATGTCGCCGCTAACCCTTGTAGGTATTTGAGTATCTTTTTTTAAGTGCAGCATCACACAGGCGTCACTTACTGCCCGTAAGGTTGCGCTCAACATGCTGTCAATGCTTTTTGCACACATGCGTCACCTTACGCGCTACGCTACGCGCGCGTAGTCTACGTCTGCGCAACCTTCTGCCGTAGCGCGTAAAGTGACGCATGTGTTTTGTAAGCAATGCAAAAGGCATTGTCAGCGTGTTGAGCGCAACCTCACGCGCAGTAAGTGAGGGCTGTGTGTTGCTTCACTTAGGTGCGATAAATTTTGAATACAGTAAAGTATAGTGGGACAATTTATAGGCCATTAAAAAATAAAAGTAAATTGATGTTGAAATAAATCTTTAATGTTGGAATCTCTTTGTTTAATTTAAACAAACTGATTAGGATATGAGCTTCGTTCATCAGAAGAAAACAATTTAATAAATCCATAGTAATAATCTTCAATCCCTTAATGCAACTTTTAAATATTCATGATCACGCCTGTAATGTTAATGATCAAATATTATTGAATCATATCATAATGAATTAATCTATACCTACTGATAATATTGACGCATGAAAGCATTATTATAATGAGTTAATTTTATAGATATTGTACATCGATATTTAAGTATGCTATGACTTTATATTGAATTTTAAATAACTAAATTTGCGCAGCTATTTTGCGCAAAGGATTATTTTAGCCATACTAAGGGGTAATACCGCCAGCATCTTGGGTACTTTTAAAAAGGAACTTAATTAATCATAATTATATTAACTCATTTACTGGTAGATTACGCTATCTCTATCTAGCTCTTTCACGTAAATTTGACAAAGTTTAACGAATGATAATTCTGGTTTCGTATTTTTGGTACAAATTTTTTTTATAAAATAAATTTGAGTAACTGTTACTCAATCACATGAATACCTAGTATCGTAATAGCTTTACGGTAGCAGCTCTACCTGAATGCAAATATCCTTGCAGTAGTAGTACTACTATAACCGTGGTAGTTCAAGCTTTAGAATCGTTGGACGTGATTTTAAACCAGATTACAACTTTTACATGACTATAATTAAGCAGTGTCTTTTGAAATTATGGTGAAATAGTTATACCGGTTATTGTTTTAAGTCGTATTTTTTAATCCATTGAAAAACAATCGCATGCGAAATTGTATGAAATTTGCATGCGAAAGTTACTCTTTCGTACAAGTTTTTTTTAAATGATACATACTTACATGTATAATTACGCCTTTATCCCTAGTGGGGTAGGCAGACCTAAACAATTGTCGTTCCGCTACGTTTGACAAAGTTTGGAGGGTTATTTAAGAGAGATTTATAGGTATATTTTGCTGTTTATTTATTTATTTACCAATTTATTGTACACAAAAAACATCATAAACACAGGACATAAAAAACAAAGACACAAGAGGCACATCTAATTTCTAAAAATAAATTTCTTACAGCAGACCTACAGACGTGATAATCTGTTGTGAAAGGTTGTCAACCCATTGCCTTAATTGCAATATACAGAAACCCTAGGATCCCTTAGCTGGTTTTTACAGCATGCCCGGGAGGAAATGCTGGCGCATTCTATGTTTTTCTCTCGCTCCCAGTCCAGCATTTTTTAAATGATTTGGCATTAAATTTAAGATGATGAGTGAAATGGACTGCACCGGAAATGATCTGTCGTTTCACGTAAATGCGTTGCTGAAATCTTCATGAACATACGTGTTACAGTTGACGAGGGAGCAGTGATATTCATATTTAAATTTTGTACTGTGTGGACTCTCATTAACGAATTTTAGGTATAATTAAGGTGTCTATAGAAGCTAAGTGGCGCCCCCATCAGCAAAAAAAATATTACTGACTAAAACACAATGAATCGAGAATCCGGTCCAACAGACTCAAGTAATAGTTATAAAGATAATTTAGAACCTAATAAACTAGCGATTTTTAGTTCGTTGTAGTAACAGGTACGAAAATTGCCGTTGGTGGCCATTATTCGCATTTTTTTTTTACCCGTTACTATAACGAACTACGAATCGCTAATTTATTAGGTTCGAAATTATCTTAATTACTTAAGCATAATACCTATTACTTGAGTCTGATGCATTTTTATTTTCACTCTCTTAAAATTTTTTTTGGTGGAACTTGTTCAGTGTCGTTGAATGAGCAACCCCTATCAGTTTGCGGGACGCTGTCCCTTACACCAGGCGACAACAGCTGCCGCCGCTCTCTCTACCCCGGCATAGATATGGACGTGATTTTATGTAAGTTATTGTTTTACTATTAATACGTGTACATCTTCTTCCTCTACCTTACCCCATAGGGACAAAAACTTAGATAACTCCCTAACATCTACTCACCAGTTTCCTAGAATTTGCCAACAAACAAACCAACACATCTGTAGGTCATTGCCCCGCAATAATTACTACTCTTACTCATACTAATGCAGTTATACTATACCTATTCTTAGAGAGGTTGTTATTTAAATTCAAAAGCCCGACTGCGAAAAAAATATTTGCATCTTCTTGAGGTTTGCCACTGCCGCCGGAGTTTTCGTCGAGGGAATGCCATTTTTTTAATTAAAAACTGTTTACTATTTAAAACCATATTTTATATTATTTACCTATAGCATAGGTTTAATAGTATCCAAGATATTCGATGTATATTTCTTATTTCCCAGAATATGGAATCGGTTTTGTATTCTTTGCGTCGGTCTTAAACATCTGTTAATTTATACCTAGTCTGAATCATACAAATATTCTAATATAGTAGCATACAAATTATATGATTTCCCTATTTATTTTTTCGCACAGTCGGTCAAAATATAAGAAATAGACGTTGACTCACGTCTTTTGCTCAAGGGCTGCGCGGACGCACGCGCGTGATATGATATTTTAGACGCGATTAGTAGCTGTGAAGTAGTATGTTTTTAAAATTAAATAAAAAGTGCTATTAAATAAACATTTCTTTTTAAAAGCTAGCTTCTTTATCCAATAGTAAGGTTTAAGTTGTAACATACATATAGGTTGTAACATTAGGACATCAGGAATTAAACAGTTTCACCCATTATAGGTTCAATATAAGTTTGCGATAGCGATTTGGTTTACAGCCTTGCACATATAATCACGCCTTTGGAGGTGTGATTGTATGTATGTATGTTGTAAGTAATATTCAAAAGCTCAGCAAAATATTTACTACTAAACTTTGAGAGTCATTCTTTAGATGACAACAAAGCAACACATTATTATGATATTAAATGGAATGTCGCGTGTTTTGCTAGCAAACTGTTCGTTACAGTTGCAGTTTTGTGGACTAAATAAGATGTCTTTACGTTTATTTTTCTACAATATACCTACTTTACTCTGGATTGAAACTTTAGATGCAAAGCTCCTCGTTCTCTATTAGAAATCACTTCCATTTTATAGGATCATACAAATATACCAGTCTCGTGTAAAGAGGCATATTCTGGGTGAACTCGCTCCATAGTTGACTCTGTCACTGTCATCCCTGTCTAGAGTCAACTATTATTTATACAACACCAGGTGTAAGGGACAGCGTCCCGTAAACTGATAGGAGTTGCTCAGAAACTAAACAACTACCAGCAGGATATCGTTTCAGAAAGTGAGAAAAAAAATGGCTTTTCCATACAAATTGTCTGATCGAGGTAAACATTTTGTATGGAAAATCCGTTTCTTTTTCTCTTCCTAAAAACAAATCCTAATGCAAGTTGTTCAGTGTCGTTGACTTAGCAACCCCTATCTGTTTGCGGGACGCTGTCCCTTACACCTGGTATATATTTATTTCATTTCACATAAAAAAAGTTTTGAGCTTGATTTGGTATTGTAAAATGAAAAGTTCTTTATTACTTGACATAATCCTAACTGTAATGTAAACAATGCTGGCTTTGAAATAAACACTTGTTATTCCATAAACATGAAATACGAGAGCCAAACTTCTTAAATAAGGATTCGGTATTCAACAACTTATTGCCAAAGTTGTTGTTCCCAAGATTTGTGAAGTAAAGTTATTGTAAAGCCTCTCAATTTAGTTTGTTTTTGGATTACGTTCTTGCCTCCTTCAAATATATTGTATGTTTAATTTGGAGTACAATAAATAGAACTGTTCATAGCTGTTGTTGTATAATGTGCTGCTCTTACTGTGCTTATACTTCCATGCTGGCCTGGGAGTAAGAGAAAAACATAGAATGTGCCTGACGCATTTCCTACCGGGCAAGCTGTAAAAACCAGCTAAGGCGTTCATCAATCAGAGGGTTTTGGTGTATTGTAATTAAAGCGATGGGCTGACAACCTGTCACTACAGCAGTTCCTACACTTGTATCTTAAATAACCCTCAAAAGTTTGTCAGATGTGGTGGAACGACCTATGTTTAGGTCGTTTACGCTCTGCCCACCCCATTAGGGAAAAATGCGTGATTATATGTATGTGTGTATATGCTGCTCTGAATCATCCATCGTCATACATAATATTATAAAAGATTTTTGACTGATACGTCCTTCGATGCTTTAAAGAATTATTAAAAAAGGTTACATACATACATACATATAATCACGCCTTTATCCCTAATGGGGTAGGCAGAGCGTAAACGACCTAAACAAAGGTCGTTCCGCCACGTCTGACAAAGTTTTGAGGGTTATTCAACATGGATTTGTACGTATATCGCTGTAGTGACAGGTTGTCAGCCCATCGCCTAAATTGCAATATACTGAAACCCTCAGATCCCTTAGCTGGTTCATACAGCATGCCCGGGAGGAAATGCAGCTGGCACATTCTATGTTTTTCTCTCGCTCCCAGTCCAGCTTGGAAGTAAAAGAAAAGGTTACAAATTATAAAATACGTTTTTTTAGTCTACCGGTTAATTGATAGTCCCGGTCAACGGACCGATTGGCGGACGGGTTGTACCCTTTAGGAATGTCTCCTATATTACACCCTGTATAAATCTGGTCATGAAATCGCTTACTCCCGTCGTTCTACAGACATTCATCGTAGTTGCTACTGTAGAAGGTAGGCGTAGAGAGCCACGCCCCGCTAACACGAATACGATCGAGGCCTGCGCCCGCGCAAGTTCAAGATGAACACGATGTAGAGATACTGAAGTGGCTATTGAATTACATTGCCGCATCGTATACTGCCTTAATCAAACAGCCAGCTAGAAGTGACAGAGTCGACGATAGAGTTTGCTTAGCACAAATGAAATGGACTGATCAAATTAAGGCTGCAACGAACAGCATATTTTTCGAGGTTAGCTGTCAGAGAAGAATGACGTCTCATTTTTAAGAGTCGCCTAAACTTCACAAACTTTGTACACGTCATCAAATCCAACTTATTTATGTTTATAATTAAGTTTCGTTGGTAAATATCGACCATGAACAAAATAATGGTGGAAAAAATGGCCTAAAATGTGCTTGCTCTCTTATTTTGTATTTGGTTAATATTTAGATACTCCATCTAATTATAAACATAGATAAGTTGCATTTGATTATGTGTGCAATGTTTGGTCATACCATTTAATTATTAAACCGAAACAATAGTTTGTGTAGGATTCGATTTATGTGGAATTTTTAGGCGGGCAGTGGCATTGTTTCACTCAACATGATGACAATACTTCATGACGACCACGACCTGTCTGCCAAGAGTGCTACGATTAAAAAGAATAAGTTTTTTCTAAAGCATCTAAAGCCCTGGCATTACCAACGCTACCAAATTTCGGTAGCAGGCAGCATCCTGCAGAGACTACCATAGAATTTTAGTAGGATCGTCCAGTCTGACTTATCAACCTATATATCTATAAATCTTGTAAATGGGCAGTATAATTCCCTACAATAAGGTACCCATCTCAAACTGCATTTGCTAACGTGTCTAAATTGCGTGGCCAGTACTGAATTACCTTCATCCGAGAAAGCCATAGACTAGTTCTGCGTTCTGCTGTGGTATGTTATACCAGGTGTAAGACAGCATCCCGCAAACTGATAGGGTTGTTCAGTCAACGTCACTGAACAACTAACTGCATGTTTTTTTTTTCAGGCAGTAAAAAAAATGGCATTTCTATACAAAATGTTCACCTCGATCAGACAATTTGTATGGAAAAATCAATTATTTTTTTCACTTCCAGGAAAAAATCCGCTGATAGTTGTTTAGTGTCATTATTAACCCTATCAGTTTTCGAGACGCTGTCCCTTACACGTGGTATGTTATAGATAGACTGATCGTCATCTCCCTAGCCTTATCCCGTATCTCACGGGGTCGGCTACCTAATCTAGGGGATTGAACGAGGGTACTGGTTTTTACACAGAGCGACTGCCATCTGACCTCCGCAACCCTGAGGGGAAACCAGACCCAATCCTAGATTAGGTCAGAGTTTTTAAGCCGCCAATGCTTAGCACTGGCCTCTGATATGGCTTAACGACTAATATCTACGCTACTAAACGATATTAACCGGGCCCAACGGCTTAACGTGCCTTCCGAAGCACGGAAAAAGCGCCGAATAAACGTACATATGAAATTGGAAAACCGAAAATCACATTGGTACGTGGTGGGATTCGAACCACGACCTCCCGCTTAGGAGGCAGCGGCCCTATCCACTACACCATCGGGCTCTCATAGATAGACTGATATGGTATGGTAATAAATTCCAAGTAATAAAAAGCAGTGTATAACAAACAGCCTCACTTCGCAGTCTATCTGATGAGCCTGCAATTTGTATAGGAGCACGATCTTATTTGCGGTAGCTCTTCACGCGTTTCAATATCGGTCAGTGACCCTGCGTATGCGCAGTGCGAATTTGAATAATGTACGCGATTGAGTTATCCGCCTGATGGAGATTGGGTTGCATTAGCTCATAGCCAACACTCGTCTGATTATGAGAGTAACGAACATTTGCTAAGGTGAATTGGATTGCCTTGAAAATGTGTGGAGTTTTTTTTTCCTAAATACGTATATTGGTGATCCTTGTCATAGTATCTGATTAGGTGTGTTCGGAGCAACTAGGCATCCTTCTTTAATGAAGAGGCATCCGTAAGATGAAGAAGATTAGATGCAAAACTGACAGATTAATTTTTATGAGGGCCATCATCATCATCTTCATCCTACAAAGGGGCATGCGGGTTTCGGAGAGAGGTTTCTTTCGTGCTGGTCTAAGAGCGAGAGAAAAATATAGAATGTGCCAGCTGCATTTCCTTCCGGGCATGCTGTAGAAACCAACTAATTGATACGAGGGCTTCAGTATATTGTAATTTAGGCAATGGGCTAACAACATGTCACTACAGCGATATACCTACATATATATCTTAAATAACCCTTAAAACTTTGTCAGACGTAGCGGAACGACCTTTGCTTAGGTTGTTTACGCTCTGCCTGCCCCATTACGGATAAAGGCGTGATTATATGTATGTAAACTAGCGAAATGATAAGTGTTCCTAGTTGACCACAGAACCCTTAAAGTAACTGACTAATAGTAGTAGGAAAAGTCAAGACTTGGCAGACGATCACACGCCCAATTTAAAGCCAATAAAATCAATTAATTCTAGACAATATTAAGCAATTAAGGAACTAATTGTTAATTGTAAATGGTTCACAGATGGCCATTCGGTTCATGTCTAGACTATTGCTTTTTATTGGTAGTGAAAATACTATAAATAGATCTTAAATAGCATTTAACGGTACAGTTATACCAATAAATCTGAAAAAAAAATGGCCCGTTCTAGTAATCGCTCTTAAGACTGACGAGACGTATTCAAGTTAGTATCAAAAATGTCATATAAGTACTAAACGGCCTGTCAAACCATTATTGTTCTCAATCTTGAGATCGGTTTAGGATACGAGCTTAAGATAAGATAAAAATACTTTATTGCACATATAAAAAAAATCATACCACACAACAGATAACACAAAGACAAGTACAACATAGGCGGCCTTATTGCTAAGGTAGAAATTTATTCCAGGCAACCTTTGGGTGAAAGAAAAATGCGTAATAGGAAGCGGGATAGTACAACTCTGCTTAAGTTAATTAAATAAATAAACTACTTAAGTACATCACTACATAGTAAAAAACAAAGTCGCTTTTTCTGTCCCTATATCCCTATGTATGCATAAATTTTTAAAACTACGCAACGGATTTTGATGCGGTTTCTTTTAATAGATAGAATGATGCAAGAGGAAGGTTTGTATGTATAAAACATGGATAATATAGTAGAGAAACACTGATAATTTCCGTGCAAAGCCGGGGCGGGCCGCTAGTTATATATAATACACAGACTAAAGTATACATTAATAATTATAAAATAAACTGACATATAACATGTAACAAACTACTACTTATTACTTCCATGCTGGACTGGGAACGAGAGAAAAACGTAGAATGTGCCAGCTGCATTTCCTCCCGGGCATGCTGTAAAAACCAGCTAAGGGATCCGAGGGTTTCTGTATATTGCAATTTAGGCGACAGGCTGACAACCTGTCACTACAGCAATATACCTACAAATCTATCTTAAATAACCCTCAAAAATTTGTCAGGCGTGGCGGAACGACCTTTGTTTACGTCGTGTACGCTCTGCCTACCCCATTAGGGATAAAGGCGTGATTATATGTATGTATGTATGTAACAAACTACTACATAAACTATGGAAGACAAGATAATGCAAACTACAATCACAACAAGATGAAAGAAAAGACAGCAACAGTACAGCCCATGATTGAAGTGAAGGAAACTATGATCAATATTGATAAACAGCCCTTGAGACTGACTGCTAGTTTAAGTTCGTATCAGAAATGTCATTTCAATACAATGTGGTCTATCAAATCCATACTTAATATTGCTCTCAAACTTGAGATCGCTTTATAAATACGAGCCTAAAGCTGACGAAGCCGATCTGAACGAAAGCAGCCGTTTATGGATTTGACAGGCCGTTTTGTACTGAAATCACATTTCTAATACGAACTCAAACTAGCTGTCTGTCTCAAATGTTGTTTATCGATACGGACCTAAAGATCAGATGGTAATTATTTGCGCCAAATAAAAGCTTGAAATTTAATGTCCCCATACAAACAACAACCCCATAAAATCAACAAATATTTTGCCAATCCGCTCGTTATAATTTGTGTAACGAGTATTGAAAATGTATATACAGGGTGTAACGCAAACTTATAGGGGTTGGTCAGTCAATCACACTGAACAACTATGAGTAGGATTTTTTTTCAGTGGTGATTTTGTATAGAAAAGCCATTCTTATTTTCACAAAAAAAATCCTGGTGGAATATGTTCAGTGTCGCTGATTGAGAAACACCTATTAGATTGCGAGACGCCGTCCCTTACACCCCGTATTTATTAATTTGAAATGTAATCAGGATATAACACTCTTAGTTAATCTAAATCTTCGAAACACGTGGCGTAGAAACAAATAGGTAAATAAGTACCTATAACTGATTATTGGAAGTTTCTGTGTCAGCAAGCCGGAAAATTACAACTGAAATGCTCTCTCGGTTTGTCAAATCGTGGGTGTTTGTGCTCCGACACACTATGCTTGAAAGATCAATGATATAGTTGGTTAAAATATATTATGGGGCAAAAATAGCTGTTAACGTACAAAATGATGGGCATTTTCTTTCAGTAACTTAATTTGATTTGGTCTTAACTAGAAATAAGTTGGATAATATCAAAAGGTTTAGTAGGTAGGCTGACAACCTGTCACTACAGCCACTTTATTAGGAATAGACTTAGATTCTAATATGAGTTGGAAACCGTACATACAAAAAATAAAAAAAATATTATCGTCATTTATCTACGGCCTTAGACATTTAAAAAAGTAACTAACTTCAAGTCAGCCCTTTCTACCTATTATGCATATGCTCATTCTAGACTTTCTTATGGCATATTGCTCTGGGGTAATTCTTGTGAGGTGGATGATATATTTGTTCAACAGAAAAAATGCATCAGAATTCTTGCCAACATTGACTGGCTGACTTCGTGCAGACCTTACTTCATAAAGTATGAAATACTAACCTTAACTTCCATTTATATCTTTGAAGCATGTAAGTTTGTAAGAAAGCATCCAGAAGTATTTGCACCCTTGGAGTATTGCACTGACAGAGAAACTATTTTTAAATGTCAAAAAAGATGCATCCGCTCAATGTTCAGTCTCAAACAGATAGATAGTTGTAAGCCTTACTTTCTTAATTATAGGATATTGTCATTTCCCTGTCTCTATATTTTGGAACTAGCTGTATTTGTTAAACAAAATCCTGCCTTGTTTAAAAATGTAGAAGTTACAACTCGCCATAACCTTCGTCCTCGTGACTTAACTCAAATTTGCAATCAGCAGACCAAAACGTCCAATACTGCATTGCTAGCTAAAAGCGTTTTTGGTATGGCTCCAAAAATATATAATAAGATTCCCTTAGATATTAGAAAATGTACTTTGAATGTATTTACAAGAAAAATTACTGAACTTTTGACAAAAAAATGCTATTACAATGTAAATGATTATTTGAATGACACGATAGGTGATTGCAACTAAATATCTATAACTAATATTATATAATCCCTTGACATAAGTTTTATGATTATTCTGATTGTTTTTTTAATTTTAATTGAATTATTTTAAATTTGACATTTTTGTAATTATTTTAAATTTTCACAATTTATAATTTGTATCTCGCAAGGCCAAACATGGAGGACTCTTTAATTAACACTGATATCTGTAATTCTAATTTACTCATGTTTTACAAATAAATTATCTTTATCTTTATAACAGCAAAAGGAACAATAGAGATCTCCACAAATTCAAATGTCAAATAACTACAATGAAATTAGTCTCAGAAAGCCCTCATTACATGACAATAAAAATATACAATCATATCCCTAACAAAACCAAGGATTTAGAAAAGCCCATACTTTTCAATCAACAGCTTAGAAAGCTTTTAATTACAAAATGTTACTATAAAATCACAGATTTCTTTAATGACATTACAAATTAATTTTAACTTTGACATTGTAAATTTAATTTTTACTATCTGACATTGCTTATTAATTCTATCTATATTAAATTTTACATTTGAACTTGTTACCTAACTGAGGTGATATATTCTGACAATTGTGAAATAATGTGATATCACCCTATATTGATTTATTATCTGACATTGCGAATGACTAATATAATCAATAAAACTAATAAAATAATAATTAATGTGTTTTAAGTCTAAAAAGTACTATTATATAAATGTAATAACTAATAATGCATTGACATACATACATACTATACTGTCTAATGGGGTAGGCAGAGCGTAATCAACCTAAACAAAGGTCGTTTCGCCACGTCTGACAATGTTTTGAGAGTTATTTAAGATAGATTTGTAGGTATATTGCTGTAGTGACAGGCTGTCAGCCCATCGCCTAAATTACAATATATACTGAAACCCTCCGATCCCTTAGCTGGTTTTACAGCATGCCCGGGAGGAAGAACATTCTATGTTTTTCTATCTCTCCCAGTCCAGCATGGAAGGAATATAATAAATAATAATAATGCATAAATAATAATGCATTGACTACCTATATATATGTGTGTGAATTAGGAAAATAATTTATTATCAATGACAATGTTATGTAATTTCTTCCATGCTGGACTGGGAGCGAAAGAAAAACATAGAATGTGCTAGCTGCATTTCCTCCCTGGCATGCTGTAAAAACCAGCTAAGGGATCCGAGGGATTCCGTATATTGTAATTTAGGCGATGGGCTGACAACCTGTCACTACAGCAATATACCTACAGGTCTATCTTGGATGACCCTCTAATCTTTGTCAGACGTGGCGGAACGACCTTTGTTTAGGTCGTTTACGCTCTGCCTACCCCGTTAGGGATAAAGGCGTGATTATATGTATGTATGTATGTTATGTAACGGCCTTATTCAGCCTCTCAGTTGCTGTGCCCTTGCAGGGTATCACATACTATCTACCCACTATTGTAATTCCTTTATGTTTATGTGATATGCAATAAATAAATTTGAATTTGAGCAGCAATACATACATACATACATATAATCACGCCTTTATCCCTAATGGGGTAGGCAGAGCGTAAACGACCTAAACAAAGGTCGTTCCGCCACGTCTGACATAGTTTTGAGGGTTATTTAATAGGATAGGATTCTAGGTATATTGCTGTAGTGACAGGCTGTCAGCCCATCGCCTAAATTACAATATACTGAAACCCTCGGATCCCTTAGCTGGATATTACAGCATGCCCGGGAGGAAATGCAGCTGGCACATTCTATGTTTTTCTCTCGCTCCCAGGCCAGCATGGAAGTATAATAATTTGAGCAGCAATATACCTACAAATCTATCATTAATAAATCTCAAAATTTTGTCAGATGTGCTGGAACGACATTTGTTCAGGTCGTTTACGCTCTGCCTACCCCATTAGGGATAAAGGCGAGATTATATGTATGTATGAATAACGAAGATTTGCTGAATGTTAGTGTAGAGTGCTGTCTTGTAAATTTGAGTAGCAGTGATTCGAAGCGTGCTTACCTAATAACTAATTCTTCTTCTTCCGTCGGCGTGGGTATCGAGTCAATCGACCCGATGAACCCTGGTGTTAGAGTTTTGAAACCGCCTAATAGCACAGCTCTGACATGGTTTATGTAACGACCACTATCAAAGACAGCGACCGGGACCGATGGCTTAACGTGCCCTCCGAAGCAAGGAATAAACTAATTGTTAAGTAATTTTTGGTTGGCAACAAATATTATATTAAAATCGTACCGTTTTCCAGCCATAGTGTGTTACAAATCTCTAATCAGATACACCCTTGTCTCCTCGCGGCCATAAACATGTCATCTCAATTTTCCACCATACGTAAGAGTAATTTGAAACTCACTTTGATAATAAGTACGTTTCAGGTTTTAACGGATTAGTTCAATTAGAAAATTGAGCGTTTCAAGTGAGGTGTTATTTTTGAGAAGTGGAAAAAATACAAGGTCTTTTAAAAAAAACCTGTATTTTACAATTCTCAATTGTAATTTGTAAATGCTAGGAACATTACTGTGGTATTCAAACTTAAAAACAGCACTTTGATTTCTTTTAGAAAAAACATCTAGAGTAGGGATCCATCAAGGGTACATACATACAGATACATAAAATCACGCATTTATCCCTAATGGGGTTGGGAGAGCGTAAACGACCTAAACAAAGGTCGTTCCGCCACGGCAGACAAAGCTATGAGGGTTATTTAAGATAGATTTGTAGGTACATCGCTGTAGTGACAGGTTAGCAGCCCATCGCCTAAATTGCTATATAATAAAACCCTCGGATCCCTTAGCTGATTTACAGCATGCCCAGGAGGAAATGCAGCTGGCACATTGTATGTTTTTCTTTAGCTCCCAGTCCAGCATGGAAGAATGTAGTAGGAATAGTTAGCCTCAACTCAAGATTACTCGAGGCAACACGTTGACCATTTTCGGTGTTCCCAATTGATGGATGTAAAAATTGATCTATCATTTAAAAATAACATCCTTCATAATTAACCATCAAACCTTATTTAAATTTGAGGATTATCATTATATCGCATTATGATTATGCATGTGTGAAATTAACTTAGAATTTATAACATTGCTGGACTGGGAGTTAGGGAAAAACATAGAATGTGCCAGCTGCATTACTTCCCGGGCATGCTGTTTTTGTTTTGTTGGTGATCTTTTATCAGCTAAGGGATCCGAGGGTTTCAGTATATTGCAATTTAGGCGATGGGCTGACAACCTGTCAGTGCAGCAATATAACTACACATCTATCTTAAACAACCCTCAAACCTTTGTCAGACGTGGCGGAACGACCTTTGTTTAGATAGTTTACGCTCTGCCTACCCCATTAGGGATAAAGGCGTGATTATATGTATGTATGTAAGGGATAGCGTCCCGCAAACTGATAGGGGTTGCTGAGTCAACGGCACTGATGTGAAAGGTTTTTCTATAAAAAATGTCTAATCGAGGTGAACATTTTGTATGGAAAAGCCATTTTTTTTACGCTGTCCCTTACACCTATTATATTTTATAGCTCGGCATATTTCAGACTTTGGTAACACCCTGAACACCATCCTATTATTTTTCCAATCCTCACCCAATAACCCTTCCAACCAAACCAATTAGCCAAGTCTTCAACTAAATCCAGCTCTTCCAGCCTCTCAATCCACCTAGCTGGAGCATCCACGAACCAGGTCAGGAGAGGTCACGACCGGAAGAGGCAAAGGGGTAGGCAGGGGAGAGGGAGGGGGGGTTGACCTAGTTCCCATGACCGGGGAATACAGAGGCACCTGCGATTAATATGAACTATGCGTGCTTTTTGCCTGTTTGTGCTGTTATGATTCGTGGTTGTTGGGCCTTTTGTTTGGAGTAGATAGTCCCTTCCGGATGTATGATTTACTACATACATACATATAATCACGCCTTTATCCCTAATGGGGTAGGCAGAGCGTAAACGATCTTAACAAAGGTAGTTGCGCCTCGTCTGACAAGATTTTGAGGGTTATTTATGATAGATTTGTAGGTATATTGTTATAATGACAGATTGACAGCCTATCGCCTAAATTGCAATATACTTAAACCCTCGGATCCCTTAGCTGGTTTTTACAGCATGCCCGGGAGGAAATGCAGCTGGCACATTCTATGTTTTTCTCTCGCTCCCAGGCCAGATTTACTACGAGCGATAAATAAACAAAGAATGTATCAGTTATCAGCTCTATGCTCTTCTTCCTCATTTCGGCTTGAAGTTTTTGGTATGTTGCAATTTATACAATACACAGACCTATCTGAAATATCTATCATAATACGTGAGACGCATCAAGGACGGCCGTTTTATTAGACTGTTGACGTTCTACGTACAAATAATTATGGTTCGTATTTATAAAGCGATATCAAACTTGAGGTAAATATTAAAGCTCGTATTTATAAAGCGATCTCAAGATTGACAGCCAGTTTGAGTTCGTATCAGAAATGTCATCCCAGTACAAAATGGCCTCTAAAATCTATACTTAATCATAAAATTGATATAAAATTTCGACCCTTAGTAAGGATTTGACAGGCCATTTTGTACTAAAATTACACTTCTGATACGAACTCAAACTCGCTGTCACTTATGACAGCTGCTTATTAATACGGCCCTATATGCC
The DNA here is from genome assembly GCA_949820665.1 of Scrobipalpa costella. Classification (NCBI taxonomy): domain Eukaryota; kingdom Metazoa; phylum Arthropoda; class Insecta; order Lepidoptera; family Gelechiidae; genus Scrobipalpa; species Scrobipalpa costella. The sequence continues at coordinate 4,725,414 of OX463306.1, forward strand.
CGGGAAATAAGCGTGGTTTTTATATAGGCATCCTAAGCACTTGCAATAATTCATGATTTATTGAAATACTTATTGTCATCACCGTACCTACTACAACAATTCGTTTCAAGCTAACTATCCTCATACATCTTTCACCTTCAAAGGACAGCTTCGCGCCGCGTCGTGTCGCGTCGCTTTCGCTCCCCGGTGTGAACTTCTGTTACCCCTAAGATAACTCAACTGTCGTCATGGAAACTATGAGAGATAATGTAATAACTCTCTTCGATGCTGGTCTGGGAGCGAGAGAAAAACATAGAATGTGCCAGCTGCATTTCCTCCGGGGCATGCTGTAAAACAAGCCAAGGGATCCGAGGGTTTCAGTATATTGCAATTTAGGTGATGGCTCAAAACTTTGTCGAACGTGGCGAAACGACCTTTATTTAGGTGGTTTACGCTCTGCCTACTCCATTAGGGATAAAGGCGTGATTATATGTAAGTACGTATCTTTCACCTTCAAAGGACAGCATCGCGCCGCGTTGTGTCCCGTCGCTTTCGCTCCCCAGTTTGAACTTCTCTTACCCTACAATACAACTCAACTGTCGTCATGGAAACTCGGAGGAATAAAGTAATAACTCTGACTCAACCAGTTAATTAGTATCATTTTCCCAAAGGTGTTATGTTACAGATAACATAACACCTTTGAGGCCAGGTCAGAACCTGGCCGTGACCTCTTCCTGACCGTCCGACTATGACGTCATAAAGCGTGTTGAAAAGATGTGGGATTATCTTAGTTGTTGAGTCTGCAACTTTCATGATGCATTGGATCACAGTTTTGGAACGCTGCGTTCTTGGTCTGCTATTATATACGGATTTTGATCCTAGGTGCTTTACTTGCACAAATTAGGGTCGTATTTATAAAGCGATCTCAAGATTGAGAGCAATATTAGGTGTGGACTTGACAGTTTATAGTGTACTGACATGACATTTCTGATACGAAATTAAACTAGCCGTCAATCTCGAGTGACGTTTATCGATACAGGCCTTAATAACACAACAGAACCAATTAATTTGAAGTTTCCATATTATATTTTGTAGACCATAAACTGCCTGTGTGATTTTTCATACAAACATATAATCACGCCTTTATTCCTTATGGGGTAAGAAGAGCGTAAACGATATAAACAAAAGGTCGTTCCACCACGTCTGACAAAGTTGGAGGGTTTTTAAGATAGATTTGTAGGTATATTGCTATGGTGACAGGTTGTCAGCCCATCGCCTAAATTGCAATATACTGAAACCCTCGGATACCTTAGCTGGTATGCCCAGGAATAAATGCAGCTGGCACATTCTGTTTTTCTCTCGTTCCCAGTCCAGCATGGAAGGCATGTGTGTGATTTTGGTGGCCAATTATTACTTTGTTTATTGTCTCATGCTCCATAAGTAGTTTCCTGACGTAGTTTGTGACCTGACCTGACCATGGCCGCTTCCTGAGCGGTCACCGCCCACCAATCTGCAGTGAAGGCCTTAGTTGAATGGCGTTCACGCTATGTTCGGGAATTTTCTAGCGGACTATTACTTATTTGTATCAGCTCTCATGAGTGACAGCGAGTTTGAGTTCGTATCTGAAATGTCATTTCAGTACAAACTGGCCTGTCAAATCCATACTTAATATTGGCTTCATAAATACGAGTATTAATGTAGTTAAGGTTGGGCATGTTGTTTGTCACAAAGTTCATGCAGTTTGAGAGCGGTAGAGAGCGGATTCCTTATTAATACGCTAGTTCCCAACTCGTCAAATCAGCAACTTTTTATGAAATGTCAAAAACGCTTATTTTTGTGCGAATAGCGAGTTATGACGTCACTCCTTGTAAATATTGTACCTACTACTCAAGTCAATAATTTCTATACTTTTAACTCGATTATTTATCAAAATATGCACTATAATTATTTTTTTAATAAGATCCAAAATATTTGAGCCATTAGTTTTAAGTTTGAATGTTTTGAATTTTTCTAGCCACCCAATCAATACGCCTATTTAACAAGAAAAAGATTCAGCTACCTTACCTTATTTGACGTCAGGAAGTGAAAAAAAAAATTTGCTTTTCTTTACAAATTGTCTGATCGAGGTGAATATTTTATAGAGGTGAATATGTAAAAGCCATTTTTTTTTTTCATATCCTGAAAGAAAATCCAGGTGGGAGTTGTTCAGTATCATTGACAGAGCAACCCCTATCAGTTTTCGGGACGCTGTTCCTCACACCTGGTATATTTTCTCTTTGATATACAAATGTGTGCAAATGTCTCAAATGTACATATTTTTTTATAAAACAGTTTCTATTTATATATCGTATGGCTCTCTCTATATTAGTATTGCCAGTAAACAAAAAGGTCAGAAGCCGGCGGCCTAGTTTTGCCGGCAATCGGCAAAGGTCGGCACATCGGGAAGCGAGATAACACGCACGCTAGTAAACGTGTTATGCAATAACTGTTTGTTTTCTTTATGGCAGGATGACATGCGATTTAAGAGAATAATTTGATAATTACATACATATAATCACGCCTTTATCCATATATATATATATATATATATATATATATGGATAAAGGCGTGATGACCCCTATTATATATATATATAATAGGGGTAGGTAGAGCGTAAACGGCCTATACCTAAAGGTCTTTCCGCCACGTCTGACAAAATTTTGAGGGTTATTTAAGATAGATTTGTACGTACGAGGGGCGGCTGATATAAAATCTACTTTGTTAAAGAAAGTTTTGAAAATCGAACTGGCCATTTCAAAATCATATTCTATATTTATTCCTTTTTCAAAATTATGACGCTTATTTTTTTTCGCTTGCTTTTGTTTTTTTGGCGCGGCTTTGATTTCACCATGTCGAAAGAAAATTGCAAAATGATGAAATTTGAGCATCGAGCAGAGATTAAATTCCTAAGTAAAGAAGGAAATACGCCTACGTAGATCAGAGAGCGAATGTTAAAGGTGTTTGGTGATTCAAGTCCTTCTGAATTCGTCATAAAGTTTTGGTCGAAGCAATTTAAACATGGCCGTGAGAGCCTGGAAGACGACACACGTAGTCGAAGGCCAATTTCTGCTGTTACCGCAAATAATGTTGAAAAGGTGAAGAACCTGATTCTTGCAGATCGGCAAATCAAGCAGTGGGAGTTAGCCAGAGATGTGGGCATTAGCAAAGAACGAGTTCATTAAATTATTCACGAACATTTGGGCATGTCCAAGGTGAGCGCGCGTTGGGTCCCTAGAATGTTTACCCCCTTTGACAAACAAAGGCGAGTAGAATGTTGTCAGGCATTTCTAGACCTGGTCAAAGGTAAAGAAGAAGAGACTATCTCTCGAATTGTGACCTGTGATGAAACTTGGATTCGCCAGTGGGATCCGGAAAGCAAACAAGAGTCAATACAATGGAAATTTAAAGGATAAAAGCCGCCAAGGAAGTTCAAGGTTCGGCCGTCGGCTGGAAAACTAATGGCCACCGTATTTTCGGATGTCGAAGGGATTTTGATGATAGATTATTTGTCTAAAAATACAACAATGAATGCTGAATATTATGCAAACTTGCTTGACCAGCTTCGTGAACAAATCAAAGAAAAGCGGAGAGGCAAACTCAGCAAAGGTGTTCTGATTTTACAAGACAATGCTCCTGTACACACAGCCTTAACGGCGAGGTCAGCCCTGAGCTAAAACGGCTTCACAGAAATTAACTATCCACCTTATAGTCCAGATCTGGCTCCCTGTGACTATTTCTTATTCAAAGATTTTAAGAAAAAAATGAGGGGTCGCAGATTTTCGACGGACGAAGAAATGAAAGAGGCTGTGACTGACCATTTTGACGAGCAAAATAAAAATTACTATTATAACGGCATGATGTCACTTATTTGAAAATGTCATAAGTGTATTTCACTTGCAGGAGACTATGTATGCTCACTATTTTGATAGTTCCTAGTTTTTCGCTTCGTTGTTTCACCAGCAGCGATGTGAGTTTATTTCTGTAGTTATCAGGTTTTTACCGCCGTAATACATACATACATACATATAATCACGCCTTAGTCCCTAATGGGGTAGGCAGAGCGTAAACGACCTAAACAAAGGCCGTTCCGCCGCGTCTGACAAAGTCTTGAGGGCAAGATTTGTACGTATATAGTGGGAGAAAAACATAGAATGTGCCAGCTCCATTCCCTCTCAAGCATGCTGTAAAAACCAGCTAAGAGATCTGAGGGTTTCAGTATATTGTAATTTAGGCGATGGGCTGACAACCTGTCACTACAGCAATAACGTCCAAATCTATCTTAAATAGCCCTCAAAACTTTGTCAGATGTGGCGGAACTACCTTTGTTTTGGTCGTTTACGCTCTTTCTACCCCATTAGGGATAAAAGCGTGATTTTATGTATGTGTGTATGGCTTAAAAACTTTAACTTTTCCTCCTGAAAGGTACAATATGGGATATGATAGTGTTTACTTCCTAGCGTCTAGGAAACGACATGATAGCCAATTTGAATATTTCAGATCTGATTAGTTCAAAAAGGAAAGCTCCTTTGACCCAGTTCGGAAAAGGAACCCACAACAAACGATGTCCAAGCCGGCATCCGGTGATAGCGTGAGTTATGACTACACAGATTGACTTTTACGATTGTCCCCAATCGTATGAATTATAGCAAATTCTGCTGTTTGACAGAATGAGGAAGACGGTACGTAAATTATAGAACATTGTTTGATCCAAATATTTTTATATAACATTTTTTTTTTTTTTTTATAACTGCCTCCGTGGTCTAGTGGCTAGTGCCATGGACTCCCGATCCGGAGGTCCTGGGTTCGATTCCCAAGGGGGAAACACAAAGTTGATATTTGAGAATTTATCACTTTGTGACTTTTTCCCCAGTTTGGTTAGGACATTGCAGGCTGAATCACCTGATTGTCCGAAAAGTTAAAAAGATTTCGTGCTTCGGAGGGCACGTTAAGCCGTCGGTCCCGGTCGCTGTCTTTGATAGTGGTCGTTACTCAAACCATGTCAGAGGCCTGATAGTTGTGCTACTAAGCGGTTTAAAAACTCTGACACCAGGGTTCATCGGGTCGATAGACTCGATACCCACTCGAATGAAGAAGAATATTTTTTATTTCTAGCTGTCTACTATTATCAAAACGGCCACACACTTTACATACTTTAACATTTTTTTTTGTAATCGTCTATTTCGTCTTAGATTTATGTATTAATTTAGGCCATGCTGGCCTGGGAGCGAGAGAAAAACATAAAATGTGCCAGCTGCAAACCTCCCGGGCATGCTGTAAAAACCAGCTAAGGGATCCGAGGGTTTCAATATATTGTAATTTAGGCGATGGGCTGACAATCTGTCACTACAGCAATATACCTACAAATATATCTTAATTAACTCTCAAAATTTGTCAGACGTGGCGGAACGACCTTTGTTAGGTCGTTTACGCTTTGCCTACCCCATTAGGAATAACGGCGTGATTATATGTATGTATGTATTAATTTAGGAACAAATTTTCTGTTCCTATAAGAAAAACCTAAAAGAATTAAGAACTTAAATGAAAGTTCAGATAAACATGCACCTTGTAGCTCTACTTAGATCGCATCTTTTACGATTGCTCTTAATAGAGTGATAGCTCTGAACAGCTGCGCTTGCGATTGAGGGAGAGCTAAGTAGCTGTTGGTTCAATAATCGGCGTTTTTCCACTAGACGGCACGGCGACGGCGACGGCGACGCCACGGCAACGATGGCGGCATGGCATTGATTCCCACCCGTGTTTCTTCTGTGTGCCGGAGTGTCTTTTATGCTTCTAGGTTCAGGGTGAGTTGGCTCCATCGTCGACTCTGATTTTGTCACCACAAAACGATTCAAGACCAAGCCCACCATAAATAAAAAAAATATGCACGTACTACAGAACAGCTAGCAGAAACTTTTATTGAACTATCGTCTCAGAAATAATATTCAAATTGTAATGTTACATAATATGAATCATCTTCCTATAAACTATTCCATCTTTGTATTGCAATTCACTATAGCAATTTAACAATAGCAAATTGGACGCAATTCAATTGTTTCATTAGTGCAACTCGTCGGTCGCTGGATCGACAATTTTAATAATCGATAATGAATCGAATGATTCATTGGATGACTTAGATCACGGGCGAGTCACATTGTATCATAATTTCAATATTAGTAGCTTATATAAATACTTTCTTCCAGGATAAGAACTTAAGGACAAGGTAGCTACGGCAAGTTACAGCTAACATTAAGGTTATAAACAAGTAATTTAAAAACTTCAAAAACCCAACTGCGATGGAAACGAGGTTTAAATCCTCATAGATCCTAAACAGTCAAACTAAACTAAACAGTCAAACTAAACTAAACAGTCAAACTAAACTAAAACGGTAAAACTGATTTGCAAATACCTATTCAATCATAACCCACTCGGCATAGTAAGTAAAAAAAAACGTCGTCTGATTGTCGCCATATTTAATTTTGATCAAAACCATGTCTCCAGTGATACTTGCATAATTACGACGAATCGATTGATGTATGAATTATTAAAACCGGTCAACGCGTTTGGTCTCTAGAGCACCATACAGGTTCAAACATACGTACATAGGCTGATAGACACATTACCCTCATTTGCTTTGCGCAGTCGAGTAAAAAATGATCCTCGCTACCAAAATAGTGTCATCCAAATTAACAAAAGTTAGGCCGATCATATGATCGGCCAATGTACAATTGATTGTATCGGATATCCGATACAATCAATTGTACATTTTCTATCTCTAGTCTAAAAGTATCTAATTTTAGAAAGAGATCGTCTAATGTAAAAATAAATTAAGGAATTTGCTATCCAGAATCAACACCCTTATATTTTTCATTATCTTTTTTATTTAAATTACCTTTTGCAATCAATAAAGCTTTGTCAATATTAATTAGTTTCAAAACGGATAAGCTTCTCAGCTTCTGTAAGCATGCAACTTGCACGTATCTACTTCAGAACTTACAAAACTCGTATTTGACTTATATTCCTTTTCGGCCACTGACAAGACCGGATTATGACTTGCAAGATCGCTACTTGAATGCGCTCAAAAATGAGTGATGCAGCATCGATATTTTTGGTATCGAATTTTATCAAAAACTAAATCTGAAATCGGATAATGGATATTCCAAATCATACATACATACATACATATAATCACGCCTTTATCCAAATCATTCTTTGTTCTTTTACGGCGAGAGAGTGGTAACTGTCTTTTAGCAGCAATCAAATAGCAGCAGACAAAAACAAACAAACAAAAAATCAAGCGGAAAAGTTTAAAAGTGTGTGTTGTCGCAAACTAAGTTCAAATGTGCTCTTACGAAATTGATACCTTGAACCTCTGATAAATATACTTCATAGAATAAGGTTAAAATTTGTAACCACAAGTGTAATCAATACATCGATAATATTCTGCGGAATGTCGATATTAGGTATATCAAACTGTTAGGCATCACTACATCAAAATGTGTCAAAATCATGCATCGCATTTGCCTTTGCCATTGTTGTATGACATGTATGACAGACTGAATGAAACAACTGACGGCTTGTATGGCTCATTACATTATCATTAATAATAATGGAAAAGCTTTGTAATTGTTGTTTGATTAGTGTGTTGGTTTTGATAATGTTCTGATTATGAATGATGCAATGATGACCCTGCACGGGCGGACCCAGAAGGAACTTTTCTGCTGCACCGTTCCACAGGATTTCATTCGCCGTTTTTTCATCCAAATTAATTTTATTTCCATCTCGTTTTTTTTCTTTTTTTTTTAAGTTTTATTAGTTATTTAACAATTTATGTTGCCACTTTTATATACCATTTCTTTTGATATGTTGTAATACTAATTTGTTAACGGTTCAAATCTGTAAAGCGAGGTAAAAGCATGTCGCAGCCAGTACCACTTCCAAATAATGTCGCTGATAATCCCTGTAGCCTATCTCAAGGAGTATATTTTAAATGCGATTTATGTCCAGACTTTCCTCGCAATTTTCGCACCAAAAATGGCTTACTAATACATCAGGGCAAAAAGCACAAGTTGCAGAAAGCTTCAGATCCGCTTATCACCCAAAATGTTCTGCCTGCATGTCCTTTCCCTTCCCCAGCCGACCCAACCGTCTCAAGTTCCATTACTTACCCTAAAGCTTTTTGTGAGACTCTGCGTGATTTAAAAAGTACTGTTTCGATTGCTAAACGCATACCTCGCGGTGCTCGGGCCAGTGTAGCGCTTGCTCTCAAATTATGCGTCGACCGAGTGGTCGCATCAAACAGCCGTGCCGATTGGGAGGACTTGCTAACTTTTGCTTTCCGAATTTTGCATGTTGTAAAGGAAGATAGTAAGAAATTAAGCTTAACACAGAAAATAAAAAACAACTACTTACACCGAGTCCCTATTATAAATTTTAACCCAGCACGAACTGTTAAATACTCAAGGGGTTCAAAGAACGTTTTTAAAAGAGTGGAGACAAAAGTAGGTGACGGCGACTTGAGAGGAGCTTGCCGACTTTTGTTTTCCAATGACACTATTGCCCCGGATAATACAGAAACCTTACAGTCCTTACGTGCAAAACATCCCTCAACTTCTGCTGGCAGTCAGTTTCCAGATGCACCACAGGACGACAGTATTCTCCCTCGAGTTTCAACCGAAGATATCGTTGCAGCTATAGGGACCTTCAAAAATGGATCGAGCGGAGGAATAGACGGTCTGTCACCACAGCACCTTAAAGACTTAATTAGCGTTTCCTCGGGTGACACCGGTTTAAGTCTGGCCGCAAGTTTGGCGTCTCTTGCTAATTTGATGCTGTCTGGAAAAGTTTTGGATTGTATGACAGAGATCTTATATGGAGCTAATCTTTGTGCTCTGTTGAAGAAAGACGGCGGGATCCGGCCTATTGCAGTAGGTACAACTTTCAGGCGCTTAGCATCCAAAATTTCCTGTAAATATATAACCCCCACATTAACAACCAAGTTGGAACCCATACAAGTAGGATGTGGTTCTCAGGGCGGCTGCGAGGCCGCCGTTCATGCGACCCGAACTCTTTTGACAGGTGACAGCGATAGCTACCAAGTCCTACTAAAAGTAGATGTAAAGAACGCCTTTAATTCTATAGATCGCGGCGCACTCTTAACACAAGTCAAAGAACAGGTCCCAGCCATTTTCCCGTATATTTGGCAATGCTATAGCACGCCTTCCAAACTCTTCTACAGGAACCACCTCTTGCAGTCATCGGCCGGTTGTCAACAGGGAGATCCACTAGGACCAGCCTTGTTCAGCCTAGGAATCAATCCCATAATTTCTTCTTTGGCTTCCAAGTTCAATATCTGGTATTTGGATGACGGAACCCTAGCTGGTCCTGCAGATATTGTCTTGGGAGATCTAGAAAGCTTGATCAGGGATTTTGGGCTCATCGGGTTGAAACTCAACTTTGCAAAGTGCGAACTGTACGTGAATCCTTCTGTCTCTTCACTGGAAAAAGAGAACATAATAGCAAATTTTAATACAATTGCCCCTAACATCCAAATTGCCACAGATGCTTCTCTCCGCCTCCTCGGCGCACCTATTCTTGACGATGCCATACCATTCTTCATACAAGATCAAATCGAAAAATTTAATAAATCTAGCTCCCGACTTTCTGAAATCTCTTCACACGTAGCTCTGACAATCATAAAGTTTTGTTTATTCGTACCCCAATTTACATATGCTTTGCGATGTAGTCCACTCTGGAAGCACCAGGATCTGCTGACGTCTGTGGATGACTGTGTCTCAGAAGTGCTGTCTACGATTTTGAACTGCAGCTTGACAGCTAAGGCATGGACACAAGCATCACTACCAGTTCGCTTCGGAGGCATAGGGATTCGCAAGGTGTCGGCAGTATCCTTACCCGCTTTTCTGTCTTCTGTTTTTGGATGCGCAAAACTTTTTAATAAAATCATAAATCCTTCCTTAGGCCATTCTAGTGTTGTCCACCTCCCCGAAGCTGTAAATAAGTGGAAGTCGCTCAGTGGTAGTGACTGTCCCGATGCAGCACATTCTCAAAGGCAGTGGGAAAAGCCGTTGTGCGCAAACACACAGCAAGAACTTTTGGCTGCGTCTCTAGACATGACTGATCGTGCCCGCCTTTTAGCTACATTTGAGAGAGAATCCGGACTATACTTGAACGCAATACCATCTGCCAATATCGGAACGCTCCTCGACAACCGCACTTTCTCTGTGGCTATTGGCCTTAGATTAGGCCTAGAGATAACACAACCTCATATGTGTAAGTGTGGAGCCGTTGTAGACGAGTTGGGTCAGCACGGGCTGTCGTGCCAAAGAAGCGCTGGCCGTATCCCTCGCCACGCTATTTTGAACGACGTAATCCGTCGGGCCCTTGCCTCAGCGAATGTGCCGTCACTATTAGAACCAAACGGCATCATCCGTTCAGACGGCAAGAGACCCGACGGACTTACGCTCGTTCCATGGGAGAAGGGGAGAAGTCTTGTATGGGACGTCACCTGTGTTGATACGCTAGCACCGTCTCATGTCAAAGCTACAAGTCAACAGGCAAGCGCAGCAGCCGCTAACGCTGAAAAGCTCAAAATCCGTAAATATACGGATATTTCTGGCAGCTACATGTTTCTACCGCTGGGGTTCGAAACTATGGGTCCTTGGGGGCCGGATACAAAGAAATTTATGAAGGACCTTTCAGGGCGTCTTGCTGAGGTCACTGGTGACCGCAGGGCTGGCGGCTTCCTTGCGCAGCGGATTAGCCTCGCTATCCAAAGGGGGAACGCTGCCAGCGTGCTGGGCACCATGCCACAGCAGGACGCTCTGGAGGCCATTTATTACATTTAATTAGATTTAAGTTAATTTTGTAAATATTTTTATTTATTGTATAAACTAAGAGTTGGGTATGTTTTGTTACAAAAAAAGATGATTGACTCTAGGCCAGCCTGTGGCAGAGTCGACGAAAAAGCAGAGACATACATACATATAAACACGCTTTTATCCCTGATGGTACAGGCAGAGTATTAATAATTTTGTATGGGAACGTCTTTTTTTTCGACTACTGAATGATTTTTTTGGTGAATGTTGTTCAGTATCGTTGACTAAGTAACTATCAGTTTGTAGGACGCTGGTCCTTACACCCCGTATGTTTTAAGTAGACATTTTATATCTTTTAGAGATATTTATAAAATATTCGGCAACTCATTTGTGGAGTTGATAGAGGTATTCACCTCGACGTTTCGACTCTATACGAGGATCTTCAGTCGAAAGTCGCACTTGACGAGCGGAGGAGTGTGACTTTCTTCTCTCCTGAAGAAGATTCTCGTATAGGTTCGAAATGTCGAGGTGAAGACCTCTATCAAATCCAGAAGTGCGTGGCCGAATATTTTATAAATATGAATAACACTTGTTCATTGTTAAGTGATAAAATAGTCAATCTTTTAGGTCCGTATTTATAAACACCACTTGAGACTGACAGCTAGTTTGAGTCCGTATGAGAAATGTCATTTCAGTACAAAAGGACCAGTCAAATCCATACTTAATATTGCTATCTACGAGCCTAAGAGATGTTTTGTTAAAAAAAGTAAAACTTACCGATCGGTGACCGGGGTGATCCCGGTGATCTTCTTGGCAGTTATGTTATCCACTTTTACCACTCAATTTAACCGGTTAAAGTGAAAACTACTCTACATCCAAACTATCAATAAATGGCAGCGATTTATTTGAACTACGGCGGCATATTTAAAGCTAATTATTACTTTCGATTAAAACTACGAATGATTTTATGTTTTCGATTCATAGAATTTCCTCCTTGGTGTTCTTTGGATCTGAAACAAAGATAGTTTTACATTATTATTGTATGTATTTTTTATTACAACTTAATAAATAAACGCTCTTCCATGCTGGACTTGGAGCAAGAGAAAAATAGATTTATCCATGCTGGACTGGGAGCGAGAGGAAAACATACGAGGGGTGGCTGATAAGTAATCTACCTAACTATGAAAGAAAAGACTTTGATGGCTAGTTTATTTTTTATTTTTCTATATAGTCTCCTGCAAGTGAAATACACTTATGACATTTGCAAATAAGTGACATCACGCCGTTATAATAGTAATTTTTATTTTGCTCGTCAAAATCGTCAGTCACAGCCTCTTTCATTTCTTCGTCCGTCGAAAATCTGCGACCCCTCAAATTTTTCTTTAAATCTTTGAATAAGAAATAGTCACAGGGAGCCAGATCTGGACTATAAGGTGGATGGCTAATTTCTGTGAAGCCGTTTTTGCTCAGGGCTGACCTCGCCGTTAAGGCTGTGTATACAGGAGCATTGTCTTGTAAAATCAGAACACCTTTGCTGAGTTTGCCCCTCCGCTTCTCTTTGATTTGTTCACGAAGCTGGTCAAGCAAGTTTGCATAATATTCAGCATTCATTGTTGTATTTTTAGGCAAATATACTATCATCAAAATCCCTTCGACATCCCAAAATACTGTGGCCATTAGTTTTCCAGCCGACGGCCGAACCTTGAACTTTCTTGGCGGCTTCTCTCCTTTAAATTTCCATTGCATTGACTCTTGTTTGCTTTCCGGATCCCTCTGGCGAATCCAAGTTTCATCACAGGTCACAATTCGAGAGATAGTCTCTTCTTTTTTACCTTTGACCAGGTCTAGAAATGCCTGACAACATTCTACTCGCCTTTGTTTGTCAAAGGCGGTCAACATTCTAGGGACCCAACGCGCGCTCACCTTGGACATGCCCAAATGTTCGTGAATATTTCATGAACTCGTTCCTTGCTAATGCCCACATCTCTGGCTATCTCCCACTGCTTGATTCGCCGATCTGCAAGAATTAGGTTCTTCACCTTTTCAACATTATCTGCGGTAACAGCAGAAATTGGCCTTCCACTACGTGTGTCGTCTTCCAGGCTCTCACGGCCATGTTTAAATTGCTTCGACCAAAACTTTATGACAAATTCAGAAGGACTTGAATCACCAAACACCTTTAACATGCGCTCTCTGATCTGCGTAGGCGTATTTCCTTCTTTACTTAGGAATTTAATCACTGCTCGATGCTCAAAGCCGCGCCAAAAAAACAAAAGCAAGCGAAAATAAATAAGCGTCATAATTTTGAAAAAGGAATAAATATAGAATATGATTTTGCAATGGCCAGTTCGATTTTCAAAACTTTCTTTAACAAAGTAGATTTTATATCAGCCGCCCCTCATAGAACGTGCCAGCTGCATTTCCTCCCGGTCATGTTGTAAAAACCAACAAAGCGATTCGAGGGTTTCTGTATATTGTAATTTAGGCTATGGGCTGACAGCCTGTCACTACAGCAATATGCCTACATATCTATCTTAAATAACCTTTAAAACTTTGTCAGACGTGGCGGAACGACCTTTATTTAGGTCGTTTAGGCTCTGCCCACCCTATTAGGGATAAATGAGTGATTATATGTATGTATGTATGTTATAAATAAATGTCTAATCTATGCAGGATCGACAGCCCAAGGATACAAAAAAGTACCATACCGTACTGTTGCATCATTTTAAGTAAATTTAGTCCTTAGAAATGAGAGCCCGATCGTGTAGTGGATAGGGCCGCCTCCTGAGCGGGAGGTCGTGGTTCGTATCCCACCACGTACAAATGTTTTTTTTCGGTTTTCGAATTTCATATGTACGTTTATTCGGTGCTTTTTCGGTGCTTATGCCGTTGGTCCCGGTTAATATCGTTTAATACCGTAGATTTTAGTCGTTAAGCCATATCAGAGGCCAGTGCTAAACATTGGCGGCTTGGAAACTCTGATCTAATCTAGGGTTGGGTCTGGTTTCCCTTCTGGGTTGCGGAGGTCAGATGGCAGTCACTCTGTGTAAAAACTAGTACCCTCGTTCGATCACCTAGATTAGGTAGCCGACCCCATGAGATACGGGATAGATACAAGCTTTGTACCGCCCACGCTAAGTAATTATAGTATTTGGTACCTTACAAGTATGCGAGTCTAGACAAAACATGTTATTAGATAACATCAAATTGTTAGACCCGTAATTATAATCAGCACTTGAGAATGACAGCTAGTTTGAGTTTGAATCACTATCTGAACACAATGTCATTTCAGTACAAAACGATCTGTCAAATCCATACTTAATATTGCTCTCAATCTTGATAGCTTTATAAATACGGCCCTTAGTGTATAACGTTTTAATATCTCTACTACGTTATCGATCTAGTCAACGATATAAATTACATACATATAATCACTCTTTTATCCCTGATGCGGTAAGCAGAGTGTAAACGACCTAAAAAAATGATCGTTCCACCGCATCTGGCAAAATTTTCAGGGTTATTTAAGATAGATTTGTAGGTACATTGTATAACATAGAGTATCCTATCTTATGTAGCATATATTATGTATTAGTTTATCATAAGATATATCAGTATATTTTTTTATTTAAATATTTATTTAATAGTGTGTAAATATTGTCTAAGTATTATATGTAGTAGTAATATGCACTATCCCTTCTTCTTGTACAATTTCTATACCCAAAGGTTGCCTGGTAGAAATTGCTGCTTTAGCAATAAGGACGCCTATATTGTACTGTCACGTTTGTTTCTTTTTATTTCTGTTGTATGTGTTTCTTTGTGCAATAAAGAATTTTGTATTGTATTGTATTGTACATTGCTATGGTGACAGGTTGCCAGCTCAGAACCTAAATTACTATACACTGAAAACCTTGGATCCCTTAGCTGGTTTTAACAGCATGCCCGGGAGGAAATGCAGCTGGCACATTCTTTGTTTTTCTCTCGCTCCCAGGCCAGCATGGAAGAATTACTTATTACCTCACATAAAAGTCTAGGAGGCTTTTTTGCCTGTTTTTTAATGGAATATACTCAACTAGAAATCTGCACTTATTATTATGCAATAAGGAACTCATTTGCAAGTCAAATTATATGAACCATTAGCCTTTATTACAATCATATTTTGATTTACGTTTGTAGAGTAGGTTAAGGTAGTTAATTTTAAATTTAAAATCTGGCTTTTCTATTAGCTGACAACCTGTCACTACAGCAATATACTTACAAATCTATCCCTCTTAAATAACCCTCAAAACTTTGTCAGACGCGGCGGATCGACCTATATTTAGGTCGTATACGCTCTGCCTACCCCATTAGGGATAAGGGCGTGATTATATGTATGTATTTATGTATGCCCTTGGGTACAGACAAGACGTCGTAAAACTGAAAATGGCCGCTACACTGCCCATCTCTACTCTACTCCATTATAAACTCAAAGGCATAAACTACAGGGTTGCGAATAGCTTGAACCGTCCAAGTGCAATGTAAGACAGCTTCAACGTTTGAAAGTCAAACCAATGATCGCGAAGTGCACCGACTGTGCAATAAAAAAATAATTTATTCACGTCTGTGTAAATAAGATGATTGGCGAATTTGTTGCCGAATTCGTTTGTAACAGGACACAAGCTGCCGATTCTGTTAAAGACACAACTGAAGGTGATTTCTAACGGCAAATGGTTGTTTTAAGAGCTTATTTCTTCTAAACGAATCATTGGAAAATTCTACAAAAATTTACGTCTAAGAAATTAGTTCATGGCCTGCAATTGCAACATTTAAAAATATTCCAGTTCATAAATAAGTATGCTAAAAAGATCTGTAAGTAAAGCTGTTTTTATCAGTAAATTTTATATTCCTTCTAAACTATTAGGAGCACTTTCACGGTTCCTTCGGGAAGTTATCCGTATTATGATTTCAACTTGTAGTTTTTATGGAATTTGCTTTTTTGTGCGTTTTGCGCACATTGTTGACGCGGCCACGGACGTAACCGCCACGCTGTAGAGCGTACTGATTTGATCGATATTCTAAGGCATTACGGGCGATGGTTGCATATCTTTAAATCTACCTGCTCATCTGCCGACAGGATACACCTTAATTTATTTTAGATTGGTCCTGTTACTTAAAAAAATATGATTAAAATAGAGACAGCAACTCAACAGCTAATTATAATCCTGTCAGTCCTTAAATAAAATGGCGTCCGCGTTGGCTATATGGTGTCGTATTATTTGAAGCAGTCTATGTCACTTTGACAGAATAAAATCTCTATTTTATTCTAACTATAGAAAAAGACAGCACCAAACTAAAACGAGTTAAGTTGTGTCTACAACAGAATTGGCATCGCTGTGGGGAGACAGACAGACAGACGGACTATTATTTAGTAAGTGGGCGATGTCCTTTTGCTGGTTACGATGTGATTGAAGTGCCTAGCAACAGATGTGTCTGTTCAACTGACTAAACTACGAGGTTATTGCTATGAACGCAGGTCCTGTGACCCATTTCTAGTGCCAATATTCACATTCTTCTTGTTCTTATCCTTCTTAGCGAGTGGATTCTCTGGATAGACCCGTTGAACCCTGGTGTCTGATTATTTAGGCCTCTGACATGGTTTGAGTAACGATGACTATTAAAGACAGCGACCGGGACCGACAGCTTAACATGCCCTCCGAAGCACGGAATCCGCTTTCTTTTCGGACAATCAGGTGATTCAGCTTGCAATATCCTAACCAAACTGGGGAAAACCTCACAAAGTGATAAATTGACAAATATCAACTTTGTGTTAACCCCTGGGAATCGAACCCAAGACCTCCGGATCGTAAAAGCCCATGGCTCTGAGCACTAGACCACGGAGGCAGTTATAATATTCACATTGAAAATGTTTTTTCCAAGATAAATTTTGATTTGGGAAATATTGGCAACAGCAAGCTGTATTTGCTATCTGCTATGTAGTATCCTACTACCCAAAGGTTGCCTGGTAGAAATTGCTGCTTTAGCAATAAGGCCGCCTATATTGTACTGTTTTGTTCCTTACTTTTCTGATGTATGTATTTGTGTTTCTTTGTGCAATAAAGTATCTTGTATTGTATTGTATTGTATTTGTTAGTTCGCCGTTTCGATCTTCATGTCATTATTTCATTATCATTACCTATGCCTATGTGTTACTTAAATGCTTCTTTGTCCCCAGATTTAATTTTATTTTAATTTCTCTTTGTTTTCAACCTAGTTCTCAGGATGCATTAAAGTGATGCTAGATTAAATCCTTTTAGTCTCATAAATCCGATGAGGATTCTATGAAGCAGTTATCTAAGATTCTCCAAACGTAAGGTTGCCTTATTGCTTTTCTAGCTAAATCCGTTAGGTAACAGTTTATTCTAGAAGATGAAGGTAAGACGATTTGGTACCCCTAACTTTTACTTACATGCTGGCCTGGGAGCGAAAGAAAAACATAGAATGTGCCAGCTGCATTTCCTCCCGGGCATGCTATAAAAATCAGCTAAGGGATCCGAGGGTTTCTGTATATTGCATAGGCGATGGGCTGACAACCTGTCACTAAAGCAATATACCTAAAAATCTATCTTAATTAACCCTCTAAACTTTGTCAGATGTGGCGGAACGACATTTGCTTAGGTCGTTTACGCTCTGCCTACCCCATTAGGGATACATACATACATACATACATACTATCACGCCTGTATCCCTAATGGGGTAGGCAGAGTGTCAACGACCCAAACAGAGGCCGTTCAGCCACGTCTGACAAGTTTTGAGGGTTAAAGTAGAACTGTATATTGCTGTAGTGACAGGTTGTCAGCCCATCGCCTAAATTACAATATACCCTCGAATCCCTTAGCTGGTTTTTACAGCATGCCCAGGAGGAGATGCAGCTGGAACATTCTACGTTATTCTATCGCTCCCAGTCCAGCATGGAAGCATGGATTAGGGATACAGGCGTGATTATATGTGTGTATGTATGTAACTTTTTCTGAGTAGCGCTAGTGGCAGGCCTGTTTCACTCTGCAATAAGGTATGAAACCACTTGTGCGCCATCGGCCGCCGTAAACGGCGGCTAAGGCGGTCAGGTTGTCTATCATTTCGATGACCGCAGGCACAGTCATCGGTATAAATTAGCATGAATTATATAATTCAAGGTATGTCTTTAGCGTTTTGAGCGAGTGTTGTAGGGGACTGAAATTTCTGTACCGTTAAGGTACTATTTATTATTTTTGTTCTAGGGGTCAATTTTATTCACATCGGGAAGCGACGGCACGCGACGCGGTGCGCTCCATACAATAAAGAATATTTACTACAATTTCTACCATGCTGGACTGGAAATGAAAGAAAAACATAGAGTGCGCCAGCTGCATTTCCTCCTAGACATGCTGTAAAAACCAGCTAAGGGGTAGGATCCCTGTGATAGGGTTTCTGTAGTATATTGCAATTTAGGCGATGGGCTGACAACCTATCTTAAATAACCCTCAAAACATTGTCAGATGTGGCGGAACGACCTTTGTTTAGGTCGTTTACGTTTTCCCCCAACAGGGATAAAGGTGTGATTATATGTATGTATTTACTACCAATGCAAAAAAATACTTTTCATTGAAGCAGCATCGCATCAAGCATACGGCATCGCGGCGCAACCAATCACTTCGTGGTACGAGTACAAATGACATGCATCTTCAAGCAGCTTTGCGGCGCGTCGCGTCGCTTTCTGGTGTGAACTAACCCTTTGCTTGACATTCAGAACTGATCGTCTCCTAACGAGCTAGAACCCGACCCGACACGGTGCCACCTTCACTCGTCATCTATCATTGCTACGATCATATTCGCAGGCGCTTCAAACTATGATTGATGGAAGTTCCGTGATTCTACCATGTCTCGACTTTCAGTATACAAGGTGTAAAAAAACTCTGATACTTATGATATTTAGATAGATAGATAAAGCGTTTTATTCATATTTCTACAAAACATGTACATTTCGCAAATTTAAAAAGTCACATACAATAAAACAAACAGATAAATCAAAGTAATTTACACAATATGCACATGTGTGCTGCAGTGATGTGAAAGGGTCAAGGCTCAGTGAATTTTACCCTAAGAGGTTTTCCCAAAAGGAAACTATGATTTTCAGCCTTTCATAGTATATATATAGGCACCTTGCTTTGAAAATCTGGATAATTTTCATTCATATCAGAGCTGAAGGTAGGTGACTTTTAAAGTGGAACTGAAAAACTTACCAGAATAAACATACGAGTATTATCTAGCTAACTTCCATGCTGGCCTGGGAGCGAGAGAATAACATAGAATGTGCCAGCTGCATTTCATCCCGGGCATGCTGTAGAAACCAGCTAAGGGATACGAGGGTTTCTGTTTATTGTTATTTAGGCGATGGGCTGACAACCTGTCACTACAGCAATATACCTACAAATCTATCTAAAATAACCCTCAAAACTTTGTCAGACGTGGCGGCACGACCTTTGTTTAGGTCGTTTACGCTCTGCCTACCCCATTAGGGATAAAGGCGTGATTATATGGATGTATGTATGTATTATCTAGCTAATACATTCACACTTGACCCGTGTTTCTAGGAAAAAGTTGTTAAATGTTTTGAGACAAATAACGTTTCATCGTGTATAGTCTATCCTGAAAGTGTATCTAGGTTACTGCATTGCGTTCAGCTTTTGCAGGTCCATTCGTTAGAAATGTTGGCGCGAGCGAGAGTCAAGGTGCTAGTTTACTACTGGCTTCGATTTCTAGTATGTTATTGATGGGTTCAGAGTAGATTGGTTATTCTGGTGATGTTTGCTACAGAATAGCATCTTCATTTTCTGATCGTACTCAATTCGGAGAACAAGGTTCATACTACTAAACCACGAAGGTAGTTAGCATAGCATCATCATCTTACACGATTGAACGAGTGTCAACTTTTTCTTCTGTCGAGTGGGTTTTCGTGTCATATAAAATCCGACTACCGATATGAGTTTATCCTTAAACTGAAGGTATATGACAGGGAAGAATTAATCAGTATACTGGCATCAGCGTTCTCTGTCCGTGAATTTAACATCTTATGTCTAACGATGTGGACTAGCTTCGCTTCATATACTGCGGTGTGGAAGGCAAGAGGGAAACCACATACATACATACATAACCGCATTTTTCCCTTACGGGGTAGGCAGAGCGTAAAACGCCTCCCAAAAAGGCGCTTTCGCCACGTCTGACATAAATGGAGGGCAATTTTAGATTGTAATGTGTATTGCTGTAGTGACAGGTTGTCCGCCCATCGCCTAAATTACAATACACTGTAACCCTCGATTCCCTTTTGCTGACTTCTACAGCATGCCCAGGAGGAAGGGCAACTGGAACATTCTTTGTTTTTCTTTCTCTCCCAGTCTAGTATGGAAGTGCCAGTCTAGTAGGGAAACCACCACACAAAAAATACCTAAAAAGGAGAATTATGAAGATGAAAAAACAACAGAGATGACTGGCGTTTACTTCATACTTCACCGATAAGAGCAGCGCTCTTAAGTTTATGATGATGATGTCTAATTGCGTGGATTACTCGCACAATACCGCTGAGCTGTTCATGTGATAAGGCCAGTGGGCAGACCACCAGCCCGATGGTCAGACGACATCGTCAGATTCATAGGCACAAACTGGATGAGACTAGCACAGGACCGTGAGGAGTGGCGCAGTAGAGAAGAGGCCTATACCCTGCAGGGGGTGGATGTGGGCTGAAGATGATGATGATGTCTAACTACTACTCGCACCAATATTCTTGGTGATGTGAGCCCAATACTGGAATGGATGGACCATTTCCAGCATTTGACTGTTTGGGAAAACAAAAATGCTTTTTTCGATTTTTTAAGGAAGGTTAAAGGCGATGAAAATTTACGCTTTAAAATTTTAATATGTGAAGAAAAAAGCTTTCGATATGCCTTTCTCGCAACAGACATAAGCATTGTATGTTTTATTGGTATATGGTTTGAAGGTCACGGGATGGAGAGGCATTGAACTATCTGTCGCAGCCGGAAGAGGGGCCGATGACTGATGAGCACGAGGGTCTAGGGTTGGCAGAGGAAAGGGAAAATGGCGTGAAGAAAAGTAAGAGTAATGCTGACGGTAGTGTTGTCACAAAAAATTGCGACATTCATCGCGGACAATAAATTCAGGGAACATCGCACAAATGTAGATATACTACGAGAAAGAGTTCGGAAGCTTGTTTTCTACTCAAGAAAGGATAGATTCTGGGAGGAATAGAAATTCCATTATAGTCACGTCTAGTACCTTGCTTGTTTCCTTTGTTGGGTGGGAACGCCACACAGAAAGCCACGTTTCTGAATGAGCTCCACTGTTAGATTTGTCAGTCGCCTCTGGCTAAAATTCAAGAGCAGAGTCATTCGTTGCATAAACCTGAGGTTGCAACAAAATTATAGTGTCAAAAGTAAAAATTCCTGCCATATTTTCTCAGGGTGGCAACCTTGCGTGCGTGAAATATTTCTGCCAGCGCGTCACGTGTCTCATTGCGGCGCGTTTCGGCTGCGTATTTCTCGTGTTTATAATGCCAGGTATCGTGAAAATATTTTAAAATTCATCCTATTTTCATGACGTTATTCGACGTCAATACTCTGTTGCAAGATCTTGAACCCAAGTCTTGGACGAAACAGATTATTCGTCCAAGACCCAAGTTCATGAGGTAGAACTTGGATCAAAACAATGCAATATGAAATATTACTCTGAATATTAGCGAGAAGCTAATAAGTAGTGTCGAATTAAGTTAACAAAGAAATTAAACTATTTTTTCCAGGCGATTTAAAAGCTTAAGTACGTAATTGTAATATCAAGGACGAAGAGGAAATAGAACATCTTCAAAATTCCTTTTAGATGGTTCATAGAAATGGAATATCGGTCGGTTCTTATCAACCTGGAATTTTAAATACGGTAATTATTGATTGTAACGCTTTGGTTACAACCACTATTTCAGGGAAAATAAACTATATTTCTTTTTACTAAATCTAGAGTGCAGATATCATGGATTCTCGGAGGGAATTTCTGATATGCTTTACGAGATTTTATTCCTAAATTCTGTTCCTAAAGTGAAAGTTGGAGCGTTGGACTAACCGAGTCAATACGTAAGGTTGCCTTTTAAGTTGTGTCGTTTGCCAACCTCCTGCTATAATAAAAAAAAAATCTTATGGCATTTTCATCTTTTTGAATTTAGAATTCGAAAACAAAAGAATGTTTTCAAATTAATCGAATAGTTTTATTGCAGCGTCTATTCAAAGGTGATAAGTCGCTTGTTAAAATGAAATTATCTAAGGAAAATTTGCGTGCGATAATTTTCTACAACTTTCAAAGGGGATTATCGCGACTTCAGTGCTTTGAGGAGATAACTTCTGTGTTTAATGATGCAGCACCATGTCTTAGGACTGTAGAACGCTGGTATTTAGAATTTCAACGTAGGCACTCTAGCCTTAGTGACAAGCCAGGTGAAGGTCGTCCAAGAACCGCCATGACGCGAGAGAATATCGAAGCTGTGCGGCAGCTTATCCTCGAAGATCGTCATGTGACATACCGTGAAATAGAGGCATCCGTGGGCATTTCAGGGACCACTGTCCAAAAAATCCTACACGAAGAACTTGGCGTAAGAAAGTTGATCTCTCGTTGGATACCACATTTGCTTAGCGACGACCAAAAAGCAGCCCGTGTTAGTTGGTGTCGCAAAACTTTGCAGCGATTCAGCCGAGGAGAGTCAAAGCATGTTTACGATGTGGTTAATGGTGACGAGTCTTGGATATATGCTTATGATCCAGATTCTAAGCAGCAGTCAACTGTCTGGGTCTTCCAGGAAGAGCCAAAACCGACCATAGTCATGCGCTCACGAAGCACTTCAAAAAAAATGGTTGCCTCGTTTGTGGCAAAGGGTGGTCACGTTGCCACTATTGTACTAGAAGATCGCAAGACGGTTACCGCTGACTGGTATACCACTGTTTGTTTACCACAAGTCATCACCGAATTTCGAAAAAACAATCCAAGACGTCGTATGATGCACCATGACAATGCAAGTTCGCACACCGCCTCCCAAACAAAGACGTTTTTGAGCACCCATAATGTCGAAATTTTAGATCATCCGCCTTACAGCCCTGATTTAAGCCCTAACGATTTCTTTACGTTCCCCAAAATTAAGCAAGGTCTTCGTGGTCAACGTTTCAGCTCACCCGAAGAAGCTGTTGAAGCATACATATCGGCCATTTTGACTATCCCCACTTCGGAGTGGAATAAGTGTTTTAGAAACTGGTTTGAACGCATGCTAAAGTGTATTAAATATCGCGGAGAGTTCTTTGAAAAACAATAAATGGTAATAATCTATTCGATTGTGTGTACTTATTTCAAACGACACAACTTAAAAGGCAGCCTCATATAATCACGCTTTTATCTCTTATGGGGTAGGTAGAGCGTAAACGACCAATCAATCAATCCGCCACGTCTGACATAGTTTTGGGGGTTATTTCAGATCGATTTGTAGGCATATTGATGTTGTAACAGGTTGTCGCCCCATCGCCGAAATTGCAATATACTGAACCCCTTGGAGCCCTTAGCTGGTTTTTACAGCATGCCCGTGAGGAAATGCAGCTGGCACATTCTATTGTTTTCTCTCGCTCCCAGTCCAGCATGGAAGGTTTTTATTAGTGCTTGTCAATAATAAAGTTTACCTATTATATCGTTGATGAGCACAAAATTCCGTGCAAATATAAATGTCAACCACCCTCACATCCTTTATCCTTCAGTTTCCGGACACGAACCAATTTGCACATCTAATCAAATGATGGACCCAGTGATCGGCCAAAAACCCTCGAGAGGTTCTGGCCACTGACCGAGGGTATACATGATAAATGTGGCCTTGAAGACGATGTTGATATGGTTTTGACACCTACTGGGATAAGGGTCCGAGACAAGGTCCGAGATGAGTGGAAAAAACAAACAGCTTTATGTTTGCTTAAAAATATGTAAAGAGTGTTTGAAAATTAAACAATGTTTGCCAAACAACTTCGCCAAAACGACTAAAGAAGCCATTCCATACAAAATTTGGTAGTTTTGTAAGTAATTTTGTTGGAATATCGGAATATGGGTTTTTTATTAGAAGATGTAATTTTAGTGGGATAGGCAGCCAGGTGCAATGTGATTTTAATATCGTTATTTCTGTTTAGATTTTTACGTTTTTACTTCCATGCTGGACTGGGAGCGAGACAAAAACATAGAATGCGCCAGCTGCATTTCCTCCAGGGCATGCTGTAAAAGTCAGCTAAGTGATCCGAGGGTTTCAGTATATGGGTTCATCGGGTCGATAGAACCCATCACCCTTGATTGGACCCATTCGACAGAAGAAGAAGTATATTGTAATTTAGGCGATGGGCTGACAACCTGTCACTACAGCAATATACCTACAAATCTAACTTAAATCACCCTCAAAACTTTGTCAGACGTGGCGGGACGACCTTTGTTTTGGTCGTTTACGCTCTGCCTACCCCATTAGGGATAAAGGCGTGACTGCATGTATGTGTGTATGTATTTTTACGTCCCAAATGTAGTCCTAATTATGTAATCATCATTAACCTAGTTATCAAACCCAAATCTGTATTCTATCTGCAACTTCCTAAAGATATTAGAACCACAATATTCTACTTAGAACAGTCGCAAAAAGTCAAATTAGCTACCTTATAAATGATTTAAGACTTCCATTCCAGGTCCATTAAAACAATTATCGGCATGAAAAAACTCAGGCAAAGCTTAGTAATTACTATTTTTTTTACGAACGGACAAATATAAGTCAAATGTACAATTACGGAGGAAAATCACGTGTTTGCCTCAAGCTGCGCAGACGCAACGTTCCCAAGTCGAGATTAGCAGGAGTTTACATTGAACTTTGTCAACAAAATTCGAGTTTTATTCGGATTCTGAAAGTTCCATGACATAAGAAATGGAAAAATGAACTACTTACTGTTATCTTATCTACTTTTACTATAGAGAAAAACGAATATGTAACTTTGTGTAGTGTAATATTCATAATGCAGGTATGGTTGTCTTGGACCCAAGAATAAACAGAAATACATACATACATATAATCACGCCTTTATCCCTAATGGGATAGGCAGAGCGTAAACGACCCAAACAAAGGTCGTTCCGCCACGTCTGACATAGTTTTAAGGGTTATTTAAGATAGATTTGTAAGTATATTGCTGTAGTGACAGGTTGTCAGCCTATCGCCTAAATTACAATATACTGAAACCCTCGGATCCCTTAGCTGGTTTTTACAGCATGCCCGTGAGGAAATGCAGCTGGCACATTCTATGTTTTTCTCTCGCTCCCAGGCCAGCATGGAAGAAAGAATAATTAGAAATAGGTTTGTATATGTACACCTTCCGCATAAGTTTCCTAAAATTGGACTAAGAAGTAGATTTTTATTTAAAAAAAACCAAGGCTAAACAATCAATAAAGATTAAAAGTTCGATAACAATAAGTTTTAATGTAATTGTGTAACATCAAGTACTGACTCTAATATAATATCTCGTGATATAGTAAGGTTTGTTTTCTGTTCTAAAATCCAGTGTGCATTCATCTTTAGCACGTTTAGGCTGTATCAATAACACTTAGAATGTAACCTTGGATCCTTGTAGAGGACAAACCTCGTTTTTGCCTGCGTTTTTGTATCGACACAATATTGTCTCAAGTTGTGAAGAATACATTATCAACGGTCGATGCCTTCTACAGACATACATACATACATATAATCACGCCTTTATCCCTAATGGGGTAGGCATAGCGTAAACGACCGAAATAAAGGTCGTTCCGCCACGTCTGACAAAGTTATGAGGGTTATTTAAGATAGATTTGAACGTATATCGTTGTAGTGACAGGTTGTCAGCCCATCGCCTAAATTGCAATATGCAGAAACCCTCGGATCCTTTAGCTGGATTTTACAGCATGCCCGGGAGTAAATGCAGCTGGCACATTTTATGTTTTTCTCTCGCTCCAGTATGGAAGTTCTCTCGCTTCCAGTCCAGTTTTACACACAACGTGTGATAAATTACTACAAGCTTGGTGCTGTAGAACTTAGATTTTTTTTGGCATTTTTTATTAGGGTTTGGGCAGTTAGTGTTCTTTGTTTGGGTAGGTTTAGGTATTAGGCTTCATAACTATAGCAAATACAAAATAAAATTGCTCAATTTAGGAGTCTCAAAATTGGAGCGAGCTCTAGAGCTCGTATTTATGAAGCAATCTCAAACTTGAGACTAATATTAAGTATGGATTTGACAGGCCAGTTGGTACAAAAATGGTATTTCTGATATGAACTCAAACTTGCTGTCACTCATGAGCACTGATTAAAAATACGGCTCATGAGTGACAGCAAGTTTGAGTTCATATCAGAAATACCATTTTTGTACCAATTGGCCTGTCAAATCCATACTTAATATTAGTCTCAAGTTTGGCTAAGTGTTCACAGCGTAGGTGGAACGATCTATATGCAATTTAAAAAAATAGTGGATGTAAGTACATATTCCCAAAAAATCTTGTTCATCTCATAAATCGTGAAACTTGTCTCGTACCACGCGTCGCTTCCCTGTGAAGAATACCCTCAATATTGGACTCTATCAATCTTCTACAACAGATAGCTTCCTTGAAGGTCAAGGAAACATGGCTTAATGAAGTTCGTAGAGTACATCCATAAAATCACGGCTTTATCCCTAACGGGGTGGGCAGAGCAAAAACTACCTTAACAAAGGTCGTTCTGCCATGTCTAACAAAGTTTCGAGGGTTATTTAAGATACATTTGTAGGTATATTGCTGTAGCGACGGGTTGTTAGTCTATCACCTAAATTGTAATACACTGAAACCCTCTAATCCCTTAGCTGGTTTTGACAGCATGTTCCAGCAGGAGATGCAGCTGGAAAACTTTATGTTTTTCTACCACTTCCAGTCTAGCATGGAATAGAGTAGAGTATAAAACAATACATACATAAAATCACGCCTTTATCCCTTACGGGGTAGGCAGAGCGTAAAACGCCTCCTAAAAGGCGCTTTCGCCACGTGTGACATAAATTGAGGGCAATTTTAGATTGTAATGTGTATTGATGTAGTGACAGGTTGTCAGCCCATCGCCTAAATTACAATACTCTGTAACCCTCGAATCCCTTTTGCTGACTTCTACAGCATGCCCGGGAGGAAGGGCAACTGGAACATTCTATGTTTTTCTTTCTCTCCCAGTCCAGTATGGAAGATCATAAAACAATAAGTTTCGTATAAAATTGAGAGTATTATTAAGTAAGGATTTGACAGGTCCTTTTGTACAGAAAATGACATTTCTGATACAGACTCAAACTAACTGTTTGTCTCTAGTGTTGTTTATAATCGTTTTTTTTAGATTTTTTTCAGTGGCAGCCATATGCAATACGGTTATATGGGTGAATAAACATGTCAAAATACATTATGATGTCACTTAAAACTAAGCTACTCAAATAGCCCCTGGTCGATCCTGGCGCAAAGGTCCCCATAACGCTCGCTGCATTACCGCGTTGAATCGCTATGACCAACTTTTGCATCAAGAAGGTACCAGAGCGGGGGTCACTCCCTCTTTCTCTAAGACGACTGCCTAATTCGGTTACGAAGCACTTTGCCTCACAGCACCAGCAACTAGCCGTCTCCACAGCGAACGGGTTAGTAATGATTTGCACTATTTGTATACACTGACCCTGCATCCCTTTATACTTTTTGCCTGACCCTTTGCGTATAAACAAGATCTTTTCAATGTCAACACCTCAGTTCCATGGTCATGGGCATTTTTCTCACACATTACCCAGCATACAATTGAAACTACTTTTACCAACCTTTTCTATGCATTATACATGTATTTATACCCAGTTAATTTGTTCCCATCTTCCCTATTCTTGACATCCATTCACAAATAGCTTTTTTCAAAAGTTTCTTTAGTAACCAGTTTTTGAAACTAGTAGAAGTGTCTCCCTAGTGTGAACAGTGAATAAATAAATAATTTGTGGTTTATTTTCAAGCAAAGGGCCGTACTTGTAAATAGCTCTCAAGAGTGACAGCGAGTTTGAGTTCGTATCAGAAGTGTCACTTCAGTACAAACTGGCCTGTCAAATCCATAATTAAAATTGCTCTGAAGTTTGAGATTGCTTTAAAAATACTAGCCTAAGTATTTAAATTACGAATATTATTATTAAATTACTAATACTCGGAATGGTACCAACAAGATACATGATCGAATTTTTATATTAAGTAATATATTTTTCAATTTATTTATTCAATTATATTTTAAACAAGTGTAGTAAGTAGTAATAAGATCTGGTATGCACCGTTTTTATTACAATTACTAATCTACATACATACATATAATCACTCCTTTTCCCTATTGGGGTAGGCAGAGAATAAACCAGAGCATATTCCATGGTGGACTGGGTGCGCTAGAAAAACATAGAATGTGCCAGCTGCATTTCCTCTCGGGCATCCTGTAAAAAACAGCTAATGGATCCGAGGCGAGGGTTTCTGTATATTGCAATTTAAGCGATGGCCTGACAACCTGTCACCACAATAGCAATGTACCTACAAGTCTCTCTTAAATAACTCTCAAAACATCGTAAGACGTGGCGGAACGACCTTTATTTAGGTAATTTACGCTCTGCCTACCCCATTAGGGATAAAGGCGCGATTGTATGTACACGTGTGTATTAATTTTCATTCTGTGCTTTATCAAGCATCCTGTATACTCAAAACTCTATAGCCCTCAAAAGGCCAAGGCCTTATGTTCCAATTGCATTTCAACCTTGAACTTGCCCTAAATTCCCACACGGCGAATGCACTCATACAATACAAACGGTCGTGTGCATAAAAGTGCATTATTCTCCCTTCCAATGCAAAATAACTTCAATGGGACTCGGTATGAATGGAAGTGAATTAGGGTTTAGGGTTGCATTAAGACCTATTATATTATAGGGTAAATAAATTGAGGTAAGTCCTAGCCAGCAAAAGGGGGCAGAATAAAATCTAGAATATATTCTGTCTTATTTCTTCCATGCTGGACTGAGAGCGAGAGAATAACATATAATGTGCCCGCTGCATTTCCTCCCGAGCATGCTGTAAAAACCAGCTAAAAGGTCCGAGCGTTTCAGTATATAGTAATTAAGGCGATCTTTCACTACAGCAACATACTTACAGATCTATCTTAAATAACCCTCAAAACTTTGTCAGACGTGGCGGAACGACCATTGTTTAGGTAGTTTACACTCTGCCTACCCCATTAGGGACAAAGGCGTGATTATATGTATGTATTCTGTTTGAATGCAATTTGGATTCGCGTAGGGGTAAAATGCTGCACAAATATTAAAAAAATATTTCTTACTAGCGACCCGCCCAAGCTTCGCACGGAAATGATCAGTGTCTCTCTTCTATATAATGCATGAATTATAAATATAAACCTTCCTCTTTAATCATTGTATCCATTAAAAGAAACCGCATCAAAATCCGTTGCGTAGTTTTAAAGATTTATGCATACATAGGGATATAGGGACAAAGAAAGCGACTTTGTTTCATACTATGTAGTGATTTTGATAGATCTTAGCTTCTTCTTCTGGCTGTCGTGCAGGTTGTCGGATTGACGAAGAACCCGATGAACTCTGGTGTCGGAGTTTTAACACAGGTATGCATTCGTCAGGTATACATAATAATCAAGCCTATATCTCTAATGGGGTAGGCAGAGCGTAAACGACCTAAGCAAAGTTCGCTCCGCCACGTCTTGAGGGTTATTTAAGATAGATTTGTAGATATATTGCTGTAATGGCAGGTTGTCAGCCCATGGCCTAAATTACAATGTATTGAAACCCTCGGATCCCTTAGCTGGTTTTTATAGCATGCCCGGGAGGAAATGCAGCTGGCACATCCTGTTTTTCTCTCGCTGCCAAGCCAGCATGGAAGAACGCTGGGAATATGATTTAGACAATAAGAGAGCCGGGATCGTCAAATTATTGCGTTACATAAAAGAGCACCGACTTTAATAAACCTAGAGTTATATTTAGGTCGTTTCGTTATGTACAATTTCAGGATTCTAGGTCACAAAATAGGCTTTAGACGGAAAATCAATAACTCGTTACCTATATTCTGGAGCCCAGTAACTGGAGGTTCTTGATTATTTTCCGTGAAATTATCTGTTAAGACACGCTAAATGAGTTTCTTAAGTAAGGATAGGAACGTTGTTCAAGGCACTTGAATATGTTTGGAATGCTGATACTTCATTATAATATATGTGTTTACACCTAAATTCTTTAAATAATTTATCACCATTGAACATGTTATGTAGATTAGGAAAAGGTGTACTTTACCGCAGTAAATAAACTATACAATTTTATTGCAGAAGCTCCACTAGTGAAACCTAAATCCTATGTGCATTTGCATACACAATAAACATCTTTATATACCTAGGTTAGGTACGTACAAGCCAAGAAGTATATACTTGAAATTTCCGTCTTTTGATGTAGCTAGAGATAATGAACACATGCACTCACCGAATGATGCAGTCACAACACCAAACACCACTTTTAAGTAGAATAACGTCAAATTATTGATAAACAAAACACAAGGAAAGATGGGCAGTAACAATAAGACTTTTGACGTAACAGTTTAACCTAATTTCCGGGTTATTTTCGTACATTCGCGCGCGGGGTTAAGCTCAACTTAACCAATATAAAGTGACGTCACTGCCCACGGGGATTTAATGAGAATTTTGGTTGTTTTGGGAATGTTTTTGTGATGATTGAGAATGCTACATTGCAGTAAGGGGAGCACGGAGCATGCGCAGTGGCAGCTTGTTTAGTACTGATGTTTGACGCCAGGCGGCGGTGTAGGCGGTTTATTGATAAACTCTGGGCTATGTTGAGCAGGACAGACGCAACGCGGTCTTAGTAGATATACCTATGCCAACTAGGTAGTCAAGTTACTAAAATACTATCTGGGTAGGTAGGTACTGTACGATTCGCTAAGTTGTACAATAGCTCTACACTGAGGAAAAAAATCTCTACCACATAGAAAAATATGCCTGCATCTAAAGTAAATAACAACTATTTTTATTTTATATAAAAGGACATACGTAGTTATATTTCTTAATAAATTAAGTAGCTTTGAAAATAAAACTGGGTGTAAGGGACAGCGTCTCGCAAACTGATAGGGGTTGCTCAGTAAACGGAACTGAACTGAAAGAAAAAAAATGGTGTTCCATACAAAATTCCTGCTCGAGGTGGTCATTTTGTACCTATGAGAAGTTATTTTTTTTTACCTGAAAGAATTTCCTGGTGATAGTTGTTCAGTTTCGTCGACTGAGCAACCCCTATCAGTTTTCGGGACTCTGTCCCTTACACCCGGTATGTTCAGCTTTAGAAAAGCAGGTTATCTGAAAGAAGAAATCGATCTCCAGAGAGCCCAAAGCTCATGCAGATTAATAATTTTGATCCTTCATTAAAATTCTTATCACGTGCAAGCTTATAATCAAGTGATCTTTATTCAGTGTGAAAATTCATAAGTCGATATATTATACCTATAGGCGCCAAAAGCCGTCTTTAATTTATGTTTTGAAGGAGCCAACAGCCTGTCTAGGAATGCTATTTTAAAATACATACAAACATAGGTACATCATGACCTGGGAGCGAGAGAAAACATAGAAAGTGCCAGCTGCATTTCCTCCCGGGTATGTTGTAAAAACCAGCCAAGGGATCCGAGGGGTTCAGTATATTGTAACTTAGGCGACGGGCTGACAACCTGTCACTACAGCAATATACCTACAAATCTTTCTTAAATAATCCTCAAAACCTTGTCAGACGTGGCGGAAGGACCTTTATTTAGGTCGTTTGCGCTCTGCCTAATCTACATATATACACATTCTATGTTTTTTCTCGCTCCCAGTCCAGCATGGAAGAAAGCTCTTTACTCAGTGTGACAATTCATAAGTCGATATACCTATAGGCACCAAAAGCCGTCTTTAATGTATATTTTGAATGAGCCAACAACCTGTCTAAGAATGCTATTTCAAAATAGCATTTTATATGTAAATGCATTTATGTCCTCACACTTGTTCAACCGAGCTAGGATACCTAAAACCTAGAGTATGGTTTATTGATCGGTACTTTAGTCTATTTGCATAGGTAAGTTCTATGATATTCAAATCCATATTGAGGTATCTAAATGTGAGGGTGTGTTGGTTTGTGTACTGCCAATTTGACATAGCATTTGATTTATCTCTTCTAGGTATATATAGCTGTCGAAATTACATATTTTTCCACACCAAAACGTGCCTTTCTAACACACTCTCAGTCTTCCAAACTAAATTAACTATAGTCAAAAATATTCAAATCTCCTAATTCTGTATTCTTTTTATCAGATCCTTCTTATTCTTAAATTCAGTCTGAACTCAGTGCGCCTAGACGTCGTCGGACGACCTTGAGACTGCACTTGCGTCCCTCACCTCTCACACCCCTCCTCACACCCCCACCCTCTGAAACACCCCCTTCCCCTCCCCCAGACTCGTAGGACCTTCAGTGACCTAGCTCACATACAGCTTTATCTGTTCGCTTGCTATATTTTTGTTGAGAGTCTCTGCAAACTGATTTTGGAATCGATAGTGGCTACATTTTGTGTGAAAATTTTAGCTGGAAATTGGGTAAATAAATAAAATAAGTAGCGACTAATCTGCAAAATTGAATACATACATACTATATATAATCACGCCTTTATCCCTAATGGGGTAGGCAGAGCAACAACCTAAACAAAGGTCATTACGCCACGTCTGACAAAGTTTTGAGGGTTACTTTACGATAGATTTGTAGGTATATTGCTATAGTGACAGGTTGTCAGCCCATCGCCTAAATTACAATATACTGAAACCCTCGAATCCCTTAGCTGGTTTTTACAGCATGCCCGGGAGGAAATGCAGCTGGCACATTCTATGTTTTACTCTCGCTTCCAGGCCAGCATGGAAGAAATTGAATAATTACCCATATTTTGTGAGTTGAATAGGAGTGATCTCCTAAGCTCTACCCTGGAGTAGTCTCACAGGGTTGCATTACATGGACACTACAGATGAATGTATGATTGAATGTTCTGATCCCACCAAAGTATCTCTAAGTTCAGAATCTGGCACTAAGCAGATGGCATCATCAGAAAGAATTTCTGAATGAATAATAAAAAAATATATATATTTAAACATAATTTTCAGCATTACAGCATTGTACGCCAAGGCGCTGACAAATTTTAAGTATTAATAAGTTATTATACCAAATAAAATACAAAAGTAATATTCTTAGTAGGCTGGTCTGGTCGGTTTTTGCATGCAAGAGTATGCACAATGCACAATTAATGTAGCAAATAGTAGTTGATTGATATTTACGAGTTTGAAACGAGCAGTAGGTAGGATCTTAACAGGAAGGTCGGCGTTATGCCTCAAGCAGCCAAAAGGTAATGATATATACATACATATAATCACGCCTTTATCACTAATGGGGTAGCCAGAGCGTAAACGACCTAAACAAAGGTCGTTTCGCCACGTCTGACAAAGTTTTAAGGGTTTTTTTAAGATAGCTGTGGACGTATATTGCTGTAGTAATAGGTTGTCAGCCCATCGCCTATATAACAATATACTAAAAGCCTCAGATCTCGTAGCTGGTTTTTACAGCATGCTCGGGAGGAAATGCAGCTGGCACATTCTACTTTTTACTCTCACTCCCAGTTCAGCATGGAAGAAAATGTAATGATGATGAGATATTATTATATTTTTTTCAAAAAAGCTTGTTGGATCAGGGATACCTATGTGTTATTTTTTCTAAAACCAAAATAAAGGGAGTTGTATTAAAGCAACTTAGGAAATATTGGTGTTGCTATAGTAAAGTGACAAATTGTTTCCATTACCTAAATTGCTTCACACCAAAGCTCTTTCTCTGGTCCCCATTAGGCAGAAGCTTGAGAAGGAAAAGAAAACGCTGTTATTTATTTTACAGTTCGAGTAATTTTTCTATCTCAACCAGTAGAACTAAAAAAAGATGAAGAAAAAAGTATATATTGGGATATCTAAATATTCTTTTGTACTACTGTTTGCATAATGTGTTCCTCAGTAAAGTTTGTCATTGCTTTATCATGCGCGGGCGCAGCACTCAACTGACCAATTGCAAGCTGGTAATTAATAGTGCTATTCTCATAGGGAGATAAATTGTTATCAGCTATTTGTTATAGGTTACTGGGTGGTCCAGTGTCTTAAAGCTCGTATTTATGGAGCGATGTCAAACTTATCTACTGATCTTCCATACTGGACTGGGAGAGAAAGAAAAACATAGAATGTTCCAGTTGCCCTTCCTCCCGGGCATGCTGTAGAAGTCAGCAAAAGGGATTCGAGGGTTACAGTGTATTGTAATTTAGGCGATGGGCTGACAACCTGTCACTACAGCAATACACATTACAATCTAAAATTGCCCTCAATTTATGTCAGACGTGGCGAAAGCGCCTTTTAGGAGGCGTTTTACGCTCTGCCTACCCCGTAAGGGATAAAGGCGTGATTTTATGTATGTATGTATGTCAAACTTGAACTCTATATTAAGTATGAATTTGACAGGTATATATATTTAAATAGGTATCAATCATAATGAAAGTAGGAGTAAATAGAGCATCATCTAATTCAGCAATGAAAATATGCGTTTTCGAAGTATACAATTTTTTGTGGAATATTTGTAACTGAGTTCTAAGTTAATGGTCGCCTGTTCCTATTTTGACCTCTTGATGTTTCTTCCATGCTGGATTGGAAGCGAGAGAAAACATAGAATGTGCCAGCTGCATTTCCTCCCGGGCATGTTGTAAAAATCAACTAAGGGATCCGAGGGTTTCTGTATATTGCAATTTAAGCGATGAGCTGACTACCTGTCACTGCAGCAATATACCTACAAATCTATCTTAAATAACCCTAAAAAAAATCTTCCATGATGACCTAGGAGCGAGATTAAAACATAGAATGTGCCAGCTGCAATTCCTCCCGGGCATGCTGTAAAAACCAGCTAAGGGATCCGAGGGTTACAGTACATTGTAATTTAGGCGATGGGTTGACAACCTGTCACTACAGCAATATACTCACAAATCTATATCAAATAACCCTCAAAACTTTGTCAGAAGTGGCGGACGAACTTTGTTTAGGTCGTTTACGCTCTGCCTACCCCATTGGGGATGGAGGCGTGATTATATGTATATGTATGTAACTTTGTCAGACGTGGCGGACGAACTTTGTTTAGGTCGTTTACGTACTGCCTACCTCATTAGGGATAAAGGCGTGAATTTATGTATGTATTCATGTTTAGATGTTTCGTTTGGTTACTAAAATCAAATAGGCAAAGTACGCCCCCAAATATTATAGGTACTACCTAGTATAGTATTATATTATCTGTGGTACTACTGCTGTTTTATAGCACCCTGTACAACGCTGATATCGACAATCTATCGACCTGCATCGACTTTGAGGCCGGGCTGCACACTAGCACTCTCCGAAGAAGCACCCTTCAACTGCATTAAAACTGACCCTTTAATTTACTAACAGTATGTACATGAGGCAAACGGCAGTGCTGAGTGCAACACATAACTGGATGCTGCACTTTCCTCTGGATTTCGTAGCATTTACTTCTTCTTCTTCTGTCGAGTGGGTTATCGAGTCTATTGATCCGATGAACCCTGGTGTCAGAGTTTTTAAACCGCCTAGTAGCACAACTATCAGGCCTCTGACATGGTTTTAAGTAACGACCACTATCAAAGACAGCGACCGGGACCGACGGCTTAACGTGCCCTCCGAAGCACGAAATCTTTTTCTTTTTCGGTCAATCAGGTGATTCAGCCTGCAATGTCCGAACCAAACTGGGGAAAAATTCACAAAGTGATAAATTCTCAAATATCAACTTTGTGTTTCCCCCCTGGGATCGAACCCAGGACCTCCGGATCGGGAGTCAATGGCACTAGACCACGGAGGCAGCAGTTACTGAAAGTTATCTAAAAAATAAACAAAGAAAATAACTAAGCACGTTATTTCCATTTATCAAAATTATCATACCTTGGGGTGACTAAGGGTCGTATTTATGAAGCGATATCAAACTTGAGATCAATATTAAGTATGGATTGGACAGACCAGATTGTACTGAAATGACATTTCTGATACGAACTCAAACTCGCTGTCACTCATGACAGCTGATTACAAATACGGCCCTACATCTTGAGAACATTTCAAAACTGAAAGAAGACGAGAGTTTAGTATTTGTATTTAACAGTTTATTGTATATACGAATTGTTTTTCAGGAATGCTATGAATGTGTGTCTTTTTAAAACAAATAAATTTGTTATCTATCTATCTATTATGACTATTAGGGCTTGAAATGTTTTTTCAATAACCCAGAATGCTCACCTCTCTTTTCACTCACATCTGCTTCTATTTTAATTACATTTATACATATATCCCTAAGGCAGAGCGTAAATGACCTAAACAAAGGTCGTTCCGCCACGTCTGACAAAATTTAGAGGGTTATTTAAGATAGATTTGTAGGTATATTGCTATAGTGACAGGTTGTTAGCCCATCGCCTAAATTGCAATATACTGAAACCCTCGGATCACTTTGCTGGTCTTTACAGCATGTCCGGGAGGAAATGCAGCTAGCGCAATCTATGTTTTTATTTCGCTCCCAGCATGGAAGAAAAGGTTCATTTTTAATTTCTGTAGTCATTTTTAAGTTTCACATACCGTCACGAAAGTAATAGATCCTACTCAGGTTTTTCTGCTCGCAGGAAATCGGTCGTCGTCAGCGAACTGGTGAGTGGATTTTGAACTCTATTTTAATTATTGGAGAGTTCTGAAACTGCATTTTTAGTCTTCTTTTATTTCAGGGCAAAGAGATCGTTGTTCAAGGCTTGATTTCAATACTTATTTTAACTTATAATTTAGGGTATTTATAAGGATTCAAATATAAAAATACCAGCAGTGGGACGATATATAAGGCTACAAAAAAAAATAAGGATATGTCACCTCGCTCGCCAAGCCATCACATTCAGACTCATAAAGCCGCGCCGTAACTGTCGCAACATTTTGACAGCGTAAAATTCAGAGGTTAGACCGCAGTATGACGTCGCTGCAGCGGGGCGGCGCGGCGCGGCGCGGTGCGGTGCAGCGCAGCACGGCCACAGAATATATAATAGTACTACATACAGAATGGACATTCACCTCCCTTCCCCAGTCCGACATACGTCACACTCCGCGCCGGATTGTGGGCCACATTGAGCGAACGCTTAGCGGGTATGGCGCGCGCATGTTTCCCAGTGTAACGGAAATAATAAAGTTTTATGTTCCAAAGATGGTTAGGTACTGTTCCGTGTACGGATGTCCTTCTACCATAAGATATGACTCCAATAGGTACTTTTTTAGATCCCACAGTGATGAGAGACGGTAATTAAATTCATACAATATATGCAACCTAATCTATTCTAACTATTCAGTTACAGTGAACTGCTTTAAAACGTTGGTTTAATCAAGAACCAGTTTAATCAAACGACGATTATGACCGGTATAACAAAATTTGTCAACCCTTATAACACGCATACAAACGCATGCCAAGTGCAACATGCCGTCTGTCGATGTATGACCAAAAGTACATTGTAGTAAGGAGTGTCCGAGCTGTGGCACGGCAAAAAAAATATCACAAGGGATTTGTTGATTAAAACAAAATAATACATTTTTTTACAATAAAGTGCCTACATGGTGATGTAGCTCCTGCCTTTGTTCACTTACAGTGCGGTATAAAGGTTTATAAACTTTGCTTCCAACTTATTTTCAGGCACTTTCCTCTCGAGAAATTTTAACTTAAACAGCCTCCGTGATCTAGTGATCAGAGCCATGGGCTTAAGATCCTCAGGTCCTGGGTTCGATTCCCTATACAAAGTTGATATTTGTCCATTTATCACTTTGTGAGGTTTTCCCCAGTTTGGTTCGGACATTGCAGGCAGACAAATCACCTGATTGTCCGAAAAGAAGAGGATTCCTTGCTTCGGAGGGCACGTAAAGCCGTAGGTCCTGGTCGGTGTCTTTGATAGTCGTTATTCAAATCATGTCAGAGGTCTAAATTAGATGTGCTACTAGGCGGTTTGAAAACTCTGACACCGGGGTTCATGGGGTCGTTTGACTCGAGAATCCACTCGCTAAGAAGAAGAAGAAATTAATTTAAAATATGTCACTATAGCCGACTATTATAAACCCGGCGGTATAGCGATTCATTCTAAAATTACTCTCTATATAATATTCATTTTACTATATTCTGATTTTCCTACTGGGACTCTGGACTAAGAGCGAAAAAAATAGAATGTGCCAGCTGCATCTCCTCCCGAGCATGCTGTAAAAACTAGCTAGGGGATTCAAAGGTTTGGTGTTTTGTAATTTAGGCGATGGGGTCTGAATTAACCCTCAAAACTTGTCAGTCGTGGCTGAACGACCATTGTTTAGATCGTTGATGCTCTGCCCACCCCATTAGGGATAAAGACATGATTTTATGTATGTATGTATGATTTGCCAACATCATAAGGCATAAGCTCGTGACTTTAACTACGAATAATACATGTAAGTATGTATGTGGAAATTTAAGCTAAACTTCTCAACATGTCACGAGAGGATTTTCCTTTATTCCTCACTCATTTTGTATTCGCCCGTCCTTCCAGTGTGAACGTAAAGGCACCTTGCAGTAACATTGGCCCATCCAGATCGATACTGGAGACACTAACATTTAGCGCTTCTGCACAATATTTTGGTAGAAATCCGATTATACATACATACATATAATCACGCCTTTATCACTAATGGGGTAGGCAGAGCGTTAACGACCTAAATAAAGGTCGATCCGCCACGTCTGACAAAGTTTTGAGGGTTATTTAAGATAGATTTGAAGGTTACTGTAGTGACAGGTTGTCATCCCATCGCCTAAATTATGATATACTGAAACTTAGCTGGTTTTTCCAGCATGCCCGGGAGGAAATGCAGCTAGCACATTCTATGTATTCTCTTGCTCCCAGACCAGCGTGGAAGATAACACATCAAAACATAATTAAAACAGCGTTACTTTCACCAGGACTCATCGTTTATTTTTAGTCTACAGGACAAACCCCACAACAGAAAAGAACTTTGCATAATCACGCCTTTATCACTCATGGGCTAGGCATAGTAAAAACGACCTAGACAAAGGTCGTTCCGCCACGTCTGACAAGTTTTAGGGGTTATTACAGATGATATAAGTATTATATTGCTATAGTGATGGGTTGTCAGCCCATCGCCTAAATTGCAATACACTGAAACCCTCGAATCCCTTAGCTGGTTTTTATAGCATGCTGGGGAGGAGATGCAGCTGACACATTCTATGTTTTACTATCACTCCCAGTCCAGCATAGAAGTGTTCTTATAACGAGAAATATAGAAAGTTATAATAATGCGTCTAAAAACTAAACTTGGCTTCTTTTTTACATTTCTGTTTTCAGGGAGGTAAAGTGTAACGGCCTCGCAGCGTTGCAAGCTACAATGCCTACAGTCTACACGTACACAGTGTGCGTGTGTGCGTGTGAGATAAATGTGCGTGTGTGCGTAGTCTGCGCCCTTGCAAGGTCGTCCCGCTGAACACTGAAATATAACTAAGAGGGCTGTTCTGTAAAAAAAATGGCTAACTGAAAATAATTTCTTCCATGCTGGAAGTGTGTGTCACTACAAATACACACAGCAATATATCTTCAAATCTACCATAAATAACCCTCAAAACTTTGTCAGACGTGGCGGAACGACCTTTCTTTAGGTCCTTTAAGCTCTGGCTACCCCATTAGGGATAAACGCGTGATAATATGTAGATTGATTAGTTTTGCAACTTTATTGCGTGATATAAAAACTAAACGTTTGTGGAACGCTTTAGCTTTCGTCGTTTATTAGCTAACGTTTTATCGCTTTAAGCAATCTCTTCCAGACTACCCAGAATGCTAGATTTTAATTATTTACAGAAGAGCAATTAGATAGTCTTAGAATGTGCCAGCTGCATTTCCTCCCGGTCATGCTGGAAAAACTAGCTAAGGGATCCGAAGGTTTCTGTATATTGCAATTAACTGACAACCTGTCACTACAGCAATATTGAAAGCTATCTTAAATAACCCCTTAAAACTTTGTCAGACTTGGCGGAACGACCTTTGTGTCGATCGTTTACACTCTGCCTACCCCAATGGGAATGAAGGCGTGATTATATGTATGTTTGTAAATAAATAGAGTTGGTGTAGAATACCCCAATACAGCCTATCTTACGTCAGGGTGGGGGAGGGAGGTCGATAGTCCAAAACAGTAATGCAACAAGTATATATTTAGATATCGCTGTCTCTTTTTAAAGGTCTGAAACATGGTATTTTAGAAACTATTCATATTGATTTTAATTTTATTTTAAAATAACCTTTAGCGTTTATTAATAGTAGTGTATCGCTTATCTTTATTCTCCGTGGCCTTTTTCAATTGGTGTGGGCTCTGCCTTTGTCTGAATAAGCTTAAACAATGTTATTCATTCTTTCTAATGACCATTAAAACTTGAAGACGTTGATGCTCTGACTATCCCGTAAGGCGAGACCTGTTCTGTGGGTAGGCGTGATTGATGCTCTGTTATTTTATAAAGGAGTATTTTTATATGTATAATAAATAATGAATAAAAGCTTTTTACCCTTTTTTACCTTTTTTAGAATTAAAAATATCTGTCATAGAGGTACCATAGAGAAGGGCTTTTAGGAAATGCATAGATACCATGCTTACCATCTTCTTTCTTGCGTTTCTTGCCCACTCTGTTTTCAAACTGACATTTTATTTGGTAAATATTTATCATGAAAACATAATCATTATATTGTACGTATATTTATTTTAATATCTTTATTGTAAGCTAATATTATTATTGTGTTGTTTTGTGTTTGTCCTGGATTTCTCCGAATACGCGTGTTCTCTGTTTTTGTGTTTGTTCATACTTCCCAGCTTGTATTTGCTTCACTACGTGTCATTGGCAGAGTTGTGATTACACAAAAGCCATTAAACAAGATTAATTTAAATTTAAAATATGTATTTCCATATTCTGAGAGCGAGAAAAAAACGTAGACTGCATTTCCTCACGGGTGTGCTATAAAAACCAGCTAATTTCTTCCATGCTGACCTGGGGGCGAGAGAAAAACATAGTATGAGCCAGCTGCATTTCCTCCCGGGCGTGTTGTAAAACCAGCTAAGGGATTCGAGGGTTTCAGTATATTGTAATTTAAGCGATAGGCTGACGACCTGCCACAACAGCAATATACAAATAAATCTATCCTTAATAACGCTCAAAACTTTGTCAGTCGTGGCGTAACGACCTTTGTCTAGGTCGTTTACGCTCTGCCTATCGTATATATGAATGTATGTATTTCACAGCCATAAAACAGACTCAAATCAAAATGAGAATACTCTCTCTGTTATTTATCTGTGGATACTTTGTGGCCGTCCAGGCGCCATGGGACTGCGCTGGACGAGCAGCCAAGTTGAAGATGTGTGAAAATATGGTGAATTCAGAGGAAACCTATAAAGGAATTTGTGGAGGCTGGTTCAAATATTACTCAGACTGCAAGATACCGCTTGCTACAACAGGTATTTAAGTACAGAGGAATGAAACTACCTAATAAACTGAACAACTTTTCCCTAAGAACATAGGTCGAATAGCCCACCCATACAAATGGTGTCAGCGGGTTTGTATGGGAGGACCATTTTTAATTATTAATTTGACCTATGTTGTAACACAAAATGATAAACAAGTGTAATTCATAATGAAAACTGATCTGTCGTGTCGGGTTGTGTGTTTAAACCTTCCTTTAAACAACGATCCATCAACAATACAAGACACAACCTCAGTGTCGACTACAGCGCCACCTGCCGTGCTATCGGCGCGGGCGCAGGGAGCAGCGTACCGCAGTCGAAGGTTGCACTCGGCGGGCAGTTGAGTGCGACTTTCTTCTCTCCTGATGAAGATCCTCGTATATAATCGAAACTTGGACTAATCCTCCTTTGACCTATGTTCCTTGGAGAAAGTTATATTCAGTTTCATGGGTAAGATCACACCCTTAAGTTTGGTCAACCTTCGTGGTCAGCAAATATTTTGACACCCGGTATTTCTTCACTAATATTATAAAGAGGAAAGATTTGTATGTAGGTATGCTTTTTAACGAAATACTCAAAATCTACTAGATCGATTAAAAAGTTCTTTTACTGTTCGAAATCCACGTACGTCGTACACCAAGTAACATAAGTTACTTTGCACATCGTGAAAATATGTGATTCTTAGGCGAAAACTCAGCGCAGGGAAACTGCGGTGCAAAAAGCTCGTAATAAATTTGGAAACAAAACTGACTTGAGAAGACCCAGGGCATAAATCTACAAACATGATGATAAGATAAGATAAGATAAGGCATTTATTTGCAGAATACATGTAAATAACAAAAGATCTTAAAAATAAAAAATAGCATTAATGTATTCGACCGAATAATCAGTGTGCAAAATTTTATGACAATCATGCATGAGTGTCAATATAGTTAGATGAAAAATGGAGTCTTCTGTACAAATTGACCCTTTAACCCCTCCCTACTCACACTGTATTTCTTATCATATACCAGGTGAAAGGGACAGCATCCCGCAAACTGAAAGGGGTTGCTCAGTCAATGATACTGGACAACTTCCACCAGGATTCTCTTTCAGAAAGTGAAATAAATTTTAGCTTTTTCATACAAATCGCTGATTGAGGTGAAACTGTTTTCATCTCCTGGAAGAATTTGTACGTTGTTAATTTAACAATATATTGCACACAGAAACATCATAAACACAGGACATAAAAAACGAAGACACAACAGGCACTGCTTATTTAAAAAAAAAATCTTATAGCAGACCTACAGAAGTGATAATTTTTAATGATATGTGTATTGTTCATATATATCAGTTTGCTGTCCCTTACTCCTGGTATTTCTAACCAACAGGTAAATCAGTAAAATGCAAAATGGGCCTCAAAGCCAAGTCGTGGAAAGTAACTAATGCAGCCGGGGTCAACGAACATCCATGGTCTGCAGCAGGTTGTGACGCTGTGACAGCACCGTATGGGTCTGCCACATTACATACGGCTCATTTTGGTATGCTAGTTGCTTGTTTTTTAGTGCTGATAGTTCAATGCTGTTTGATATGTTTATAGAAGTTTCCTATGAAATTACTTTAGTCAATAAACAATACGTTATACCTTGGACAATATTTTATCTATCACTAGCGACCCGCCGCGGCTTCGAACGGAAATTATCAGTGATTTTCTACTTTATTATGCATATAAACCTTCCTCTTGAATCACTCTATCCACTAAAAGAAACCGCATCAAAATCCGTTGCGTAGTTTTAAATATTTATGCATACATAGGGATATAGGGACAGAGAAAGCGACTTTGTTTTATACTATGTAGTGATTACCTTAGGACTACAAAGCCCATTCTTCCATGCTGGACTGGGAGCGAGAGAAAAACATATAATGTGCCAGCTGCATTTTCTCCCGGGCATGCTGTAAAAACCAGCTAAGTGATGCGAGGGTTTCAGTATATCGCAATTTATACAATATGCTGACAACCTGTCACTACAGCAATATACCTACAAATCTATCTTAAATAACCCTCAAAACTTTGTCAGACGTAGCGGAACAACATTTTGTAAGTTGTTTTCGTTCTGCCTACCCCATAAG
Source organism: Scrobipalpa costella (assembly GCA_949820665.1). NCBI lineage: Eukaryota > Metazoa > Arthropoda > Insecta > Lepidoptera > Gelechiidae > Scrobipalpa > Scrobipalpa costella. The sequence goes on from OX463306.1 coordinate 4,769,125, forward strand.
GGATAAAGGCGTCATTATATATATGTATGTACAATGCCCAAGTTACATCTTGAAAACAGCGCCTGAGTGATCATTGAAGGCAATGCGCCACAAAGCGTTGCTATTTTAGTAAATTCAGGTGCTTTCGGACGCTACGAAGCGAACAGCATAAAGTAAATCACTTTTTGCAGGCGATATTTAAGACCCTATACAGTACAGTTTTATCGGTTTTATTTCTTCTATTTTTGTTTAAAACCGCAGTAAAATAAGTAAGACCCTCCCTAAGCCTGAAAAAAAGCATCAAAGTGCGTCAAATCTATTATCTACCACTCCTCTATCACATTATTTCTTATTAGCAACCTTTTAGCCAGAATCAACACTAGCAGTAGCACGAATCCTAGAGAATTAAATTACTGCTTAACTCTTCTCTTGGCTTTCTTTCGTTCCCAGAGTAACTTTTCTTCCATGCTGGACTGGGAACGAGAGACAAACATAGAATGTGCCAGCTGCATTTCCTTCCGAGCATGCTGTAAAAACCAGCTAAGGGTTTCAGAATATTGCAATTTACGGCGATGATGGGCTGACAAACTGTCACTTCAGCAGTATACATAACATAAAAATACTTTATTGCACGTAACAATACAAATCATACAACACCACAGATAACAACAAAAGACAAGTACAACATAGGCGCCCTTATTGCTAAGGTAGCAATTTCTATACTTACACTACTATCTTAAATAACCCTCAAAACTTTGTCAGACGTGGCGAAGCGACATTTTGTTTGGGTCATTTACACTCTGCCTACCCCATTAGGAATAAAGGCATGATTATATGTACGTAACTTTTGAGGAGGGTTTTCATATCTAAGGATTCCAGTATATCACAATCCTAAAATGCTCCATTAGTTGCGTAACGTTAAAGATGATCGTCTGGAATATTACAAGACACATTTGCGCCTCAATTCGTAGCAGTATAGTACTACTAGAGTAGGTACACGTGAGTTTGCGAGGGGACGCCAATTGGTCATGTCCGCTCTTTCTAGCGCCCTAATCGAATCACAGCACGGCTGTAGAGGGTCCAGTACCAAGCATTGTATTATATAACATTTATCGAAGAAGGCAAAATGTTTTCACTATGTCTGTTGAGGAACTAGATCTTTTCTTCTTAGTCGTGGACTCTTGACAGAGCGGTCGTGGTTGCTCTGAAGGCGTACTATGTTGAGGTCTTTTTTTTTTAAAATATAAATAGGCGAGCATTTGTCCGCCATCTCACCTGGTGGAAAGTGACGATGCGGACTATGTTGAAGCATACTCACCTATGTAGTGCCTATTCACTCTCGCCTTGAAAAGGCCCAGGTTATATTGTTCCGGAAACAGATCCGCCGGCAGGGAGTTCCACTCCTTAGCCGTTAGCATTAAGAATGTGGAAGCGAACCGCTTCGTGCGAATTTGTGGTATATCCACGGCATAAGGGTGGAACCCCTGTCCACGCCTCGTGCTCCGGAGATGGAAAGGGGAGGGGGTCTAAGGTCTCTCCGCTTGAAACCGCTTTTTTGGCAATGTCTCTCCATTTCTGCCGATTTTCCTGGTGACCTAAAATACGGGTTTTTTCTTACCTAGTTTAGGCACCAGCCTCACACTTAGTGTAATCTTGTGCCTAGCATAATGTCCCTAATAATAGTGAATACTATGTGGTGAGGAAATCAAGTCATTTTTTTTTTCTGCACTCGGAGAGCATTCAGTGATGGTAGCTTTCGTCAGTTTTTTTATTGAGTTTGTCCATATGGTAGGTGAACGGCCCATTGATCTTTTGCCTTCTACATGGCCCTGTACCACAAGTCTTTCCATCGAGTGCTCGTTCCTGGATATTTGGCCAAAGAATTTCAATGTTCGTATGTTCGCACAGTTGACGAAAGACGTTCTTTGATGTTTAGCTCCTTCAGGATAGAGTCGTTAGTGCGGAAAGCAGTCCATTGGATGGCTTCGATTTTACGGCGGTCTTCTTTCAACAGGGACCAAGTTTCAGTTCCATAGAGGAAGATTGTGGAATTCCCTTCCCGAAAACGTTCGACGAGCACCGTCTATTGAGACATTTAAAGAGCGAACAAGAAAGTTCTTCTTAGAGAATAATAATTAGTTATTTATCCTATCTCCCATTAGCATAATATGTATTAGTTTATTATAAATTTATATATTAGTTTATTTTATTTATGTATTTATTTAGTAGTATTTATATTGTTTAAGTATTAAGATTAACTTAGTATGCACTATCCCACTATCTGCTATGTAGTATCCTACTACCCAAAGGTTGCCTGGTAGAAATTGCTGCTTTAGCAATAAGGCCGCCTATATTGTACTGTTTTGTTCCTTACTTTTCTGCTGTATGTATTTGTGTTTCTTTGTGCAATAAAGTATCTTGTATTGTATTGTATTGTGTAATAGCGTATCGAACTAGAACTAGATCACTTTAGCATTATACACACAAAATCCTCTGAAATGCCCTACATAATTTCGTTGCATTGAAATTCAGACGATAAGCTCTCAATCTCAGGGTGGTCTTGCCCACCAGCCTAGGCATTTACAGTACGCAAGAATGCCCAAGACGAAGTGCTGATCTGCTAGTAAGTACTTTCTATGTTTTATATCGTTCTTCCACGCTGGCCTGGGAGCGAGAAAAAAACAAAGATTGTGTTAGCTGCTTTTCCTCCCGGGCATGCTGTATAAACCAGCTAATTGATCCGAGGGTTTCAGTATATTGTAATTTAGGCGATGGGCTGACAACCTGTCACTACAACAATATACCGACAAATCTATTTTAAATAGCCCTCAAAACTATGTCAGACGTAGCTGAACGACCTTTGTTTAGGTCGTTTACGCTCTGCCTACCCCATTAGGGATAAAGGTGTTATTATATGTATGTATATTTATATCGTTCCCAGTCATTTTTGCAACGTTTAATTTCAACTTTTGGTGCTATGGCGCACTGATTTGAGAAGTCGCTACCGTGGTTTGGCGTTTCCTTAATGACACGCCAATGCTATCGACTCGTAGAGCGCACAACTTAACTAAATCTTGACATAAATTATTGGCGTCCCTTTCTGTTCTCTCATGACAGACAATGACAGGTATAGACTTATATTAGTTAAGTCGTGATTATTGCAACTACGAATTGGTACCAGTGTCAAGTTTTATTGAAAAAACATAGATGACAAACAGAGATTTATGTAACGACAAACAAATAATACGACTCACTGATGATTTGATACATACATATATACATACATAAAAATCACGCCTTTATCCCTTCTTACGGGGTAGGCAGAGCGTTAAGCGCCTCCTAAAAGGCGCTTTCGCCACGTCTGACAAAAATTGAGGGCAATTTTAGATTGAAAAGTGTATTGCTATAGTGACAGGTTGTCAGCCCATCGCCTAAATTACAATACACTGTAACCCTCGAATCCCTTTTGCTGACTTCTACAGCATGCCCAGGAGGAAGGGCAGCTGGAACATGCTATGTTTTTCTATCTCTCCCAGTCCAGCATGGAAGTAATGGATGATTTGATGAAGGAAATGAAGTATCAAATTACTTACTTAATACATTAGAGTATTTAAAAAAAATATGTTGAGTTTCCTACATACATACATATAGTCACGCCTTTATCCCTATTGGGGTAGGTAGATCGTAAACGACCTAAACAAAATTCGTTCCACCACGTCTTATAAAATTTCGAGGGTTTTTTTAAGATAGATTTGTAGATATATTGCTGTAGTGACAGGTTGTCAGCCCATCGCCTAATTTGCAATATGCTGAAACCCTTAGCTGATTTTTACAGCACGCCCGGGAGAAAATGCAGCTGGCACATCCTATGTTTTTCTCTCGCTCCCAGTCCAGCATGTAAGAAATTGAGTTCCCTATCGTGTACAGAAATAAGTCTTGTGGACTTGCTGAACTGACTGAGTCTCCTATTTATTATTCTGTACTCACGTGAACGCACTCGTTGATTCATTATAGACTCTATTTATTGGTAAAAAGGGCGCTAAAAATAGGCACAACTAGATCCAACTGGTCTAGAAATTCGATCTCTCTGCTGTGTTATATTTATAAAGCGTTTGAATTCATTGGACACGGGAATTGTCTTTGTTTTCTTCCTATCGTATGGACCGAATGCTGTTTTACGAAATTGCTCCTATTTGAAAGAATCTGCGCCCGATGGTGTAGTGGATAGGGCCGGTGCCTCCTGAGCGGGAGGTCGTGGTTCGAATCCCACCACTTACCAATGTGTTTTTCGGTTTTCGAATTTTATATGTACGTTTATTTCGGCGCTTTTGCCGTGCTTCGGAAGGCACGTTAAGCCGTTGGTCCCAGTTAATATCGTTTAATACCGTAGATATTAGTCGTTAAGCCATATCAGAGGCCAATCTGATGCTTAGGCATTGGCGGCTTGAAAACTCTGACCTAATCTAGGATTGGGTCTGGTCTGGAGGTCAGATGGCAGTCGCTCTGTGTAAAACCCAGTACCCTTGTTCAATCCCCTAGATTAGGTAGCCGACCCCGTAAGATACGGGATAAGGCTAGGAAGCTGATGATGATGATGAAAGAATCTGCGCATCAAAACCGGTCCGAATCGTTGTTTGATAGTGGTCGTTACTCAAACCATGTCAGAGGCCTATTAGCTGTTGTCGAATATATCGGGTCGTTGTTCGAATCTAAAACATACATATAATCATGCTTTTATCGAAGGGGTAGAGCGTAAACGACCTAAACAAAGGTCGTTCCGCCTCGTCTGACAAAGTTTTGAGGATAAGATTTATTTATAGGTATATTTATTTAGTGACAGGTTGTCAGCCTACAGCATACAGAAACCTTCGGATGCCTTAGCTGGTTTTTACAGCATGTCCGGGAGGCAATGCAGCTGGCACATTCTATGTTTTTCTCTCGCTCCCAGTCCAGCATTGAAGAATCTAAAACAAAAAATTGTACCAAACATCAAACTTTAACAGTACAGGTTTCGAAACCTTGGAGACGTTGCAAAGTCTTCAAGTGATGAAAACTTAACTTTGGATGGAGACAACAAAAGAATGGAAAACCATGCAAATAGGTGCTGCAATACAAATGAATTGAATTGCTTGTGGAGTCGAGCATTCACGAGTTATTTTGGCGTAGACTATTCTTTTACACATTTATAAAGACTCGACGTTATTTGGGGCTAAGTCAGGTATCTAGAAGACACATACATATATATAATCACGCTTATACCCCTACCGGGGTAGGCAGAGCGTTAGCGAACTAAACAAAAGGTCGTTCCGCCACTGACAAAGTTTTGAGGGTTATTTAAGATAGATTTGTAGGTATATTGCTCTTAGTCCGATAGCGCTAGCTTTTGAAGTTTCAAAACTCTTAAAGTTGTTTGTTTTTTGCATACAGTTTCCGGACCATTTGCCCAACCTAATACATTATTTTGTGTCATCCTAGGTACTTGCATAGGTAGAAATTTAGGTATTTGTCTTTTCGACCACTATTGGACGAAATGATAATTAGAGATGAAAATATTACTTTCATGGCAATAACGAGATAGTAATTGATGTACATAGGAATTTTGTGCCATAAATGTTCACGAGAAGCCTAATATTTAACCAGTACCTAATACGTCGCCAACTAGATCTAAAATAATATTAAAATAGGTTAAATGGGTGTTACGCGTTTCAGAAAACCGATATCTGTTGTTTAAAATATTTTGTGTCGAATTCATCCACGACGTTTATAGATATTTATTTTTTTAATTACTACAGCCTGTAAAATCCACAAAAGAAATGGCAAGTTATTAGAGTTTACGTGTTCTTTGTTATTATGGTGTAACAAAACACTATTCATAATTTGTGTTGTTTTTATCCACGAACTTCTATTATTAGGTACCTACCTATATAAGAATGGCGACCGCAGGGACCATCGAGCGCGCGGAACATCACGCGCGGGCGCGGGCGGCGGGGGGCACCGGCCAGCCAGAAACGCGTGCATTTTGTTTACATTCAGTCTTCTTGGTGCAAGTTGCGACAAGCAATTAGTATAAGTTAGTTATGAAACTGTGATAGACTAAAATTTAAATTGAAACTGGGTTATTACCCGACCGGACCAACGAAGAATAATGAGATTTTTGTTCCTTTTTTTACTGTAAATCACGCCTGTTTTTACTAAATTGTTACTCCTGTGTTTGTTTTTGTCGAAATTGAACTCTGAGACCTTATTAAAGCAAATCCAAAAAAAAAATGTCATTCGTCATTAAAAAAATACATCAGGGCTATGTAGGTATGTACCAGTGTTGTTGCAATAGCGATAGTTTCACAATGGATAGTTGACCTTGAAAAAAGTATAAGTAGACTATCGCTATCGCAATAACACTAGTATGTACTAAGTGATAATAAGGTTTAGATAGGTAGGTATTTGTTTGATACACTTCTTCTTCTAACTTAGGTACTGTCATAAAATCTTTCGTTTGCAAAGTAAGGTAGGTATGTTTCATTCCACTGCATGACTCGGAGAGGCTGCGGGAGGGAGGGTATAGGTGAGGGGCGGGGCGGGGAGCGCGCTCTGTTGCCACTTTGCACGGCACAACATAACCAGCAAAACGGGAAGCTCGTAATCACGATCAAAATATGTAGGTATGTTAACGTACCTATTTACTGCCTACTTACAATATATTATGTGGTAGATACATAATTATACTCATAAAATTAAAAAAAACTGTTTATTAGATAATCGACGGGAACAGTAGCCTCCAAAAACAAACGAATAGGTAAACTTTCATCTCATACTTAGGTATTAAGTAATAGAAACTGGTTTGTTTTGATGTTAAAACTTATAGGTATTAAATGCAAAAACCATAAAATTATCTAAGTTTTTGGAATAAAGTATATACATATAGCTATTTATAAACAACCGTTTCTACCCGGCTACATTCGCCCAAAATGGTTTTAGCCGATTTCGACGTTTTAAACCGCTTGGTTGAACCGGCTTTACATCTATAGTAGTGGGTAAAAACCCATTCAATCCACCCGATTATCACCAAATTTTTGGGGTTAAAACCGGGTAATGGCCCAAATCACCCGTTTTAATCCCGTATCACCCAATATGTCGGTTGAAAACAAGGGTCAATAGTCGTTAAAAGCTATGGAAACTCCGCCAATTTTGAAGTTAGGATCTTCCAATTTTGTGTTACTACTCTTACTCAACTCTTATTCTATTATTCTTCTTCTTCTCCTAAGCCTTCTTCCCATTATCTGGGGTCGGTTTTCCTTGTCTGCCTCTTCCATTTATGTCTATCTTATGCTGTTTCGGCATCTATGTCAGATTCTTTCAGGTCTTTTTGTACCGTCATCAGCCAAGTGGCGGGGCGTCGTTCTTCGACTTTGTCTGTAATTGGGTAAATTTTTTATCTTCCTCTGATGTGGACATTGCGAACTTAGTCCAGCAATGTGACACCCACTGACCAGCGTAATATGCGCATTTCTGTAGTGTGAAGCTTTGACAGGTGTTGTTTAGTAGATGCCCAACATTCTGTACCGTAGAGGTGGCAGGTCTTATGGCCGTTTGGTACAGTTTGCCCTTAAACACATCTCGGACACTCCTAACTGCCATGTCATTTCCCTTTATTCTCACTAGTTCGATTCATTAGTTCGAACGTCGAACTAGTGAGATTTTTTTTTTCATTTGTTCGACCGTCGAACTAGTGAGAATATTTAAATGAGAATCTTCCCTTTAGTCTCACTAGTTCGATTTCTCAGTTAAAAATTAAAAACGCATATATATGTATAATAAATGATTTATTGGTCAAAGACCTAATTAAAAAATTTAAAAATTACAATCCATCATAGTTCTATTTGTAAACATAATATCTTTGAACAACTATAATAATATGTTTTCTATCTTTGATCAAAAACGTACTCGTCGGCTCATATCCGTGTGACCATCAAATGTACACGACATATGCTCTGTGTTTTTGCGACTTATCTTAATACAATTCTCTTCAAGTGACTTCAGTCAGAGATTGAAATCAGTCTGTAGGTCTTCCACTGAGTCTGATATCAGAGCAACGTCATTTGCATACAGTATATTCTATAGTACTGGTTTTTGGCAGCGGTTTGTGAGATAGTCGTTGATGACATTGGTGACGTTAAATGACAAAGGGCTCAATGCCGACCCTTGATCAACGCCAACTGTAATTTCAAATTTGTAATACCATTGTATATATCCTGAACAAAGGCGATGTATTGTACTGGCACATTTTGGGCTCTAAGTGCATCCCAAATAAGTTCTCGGTGCACGTGATCGAAAGCCTTTTCTAGATGAAAAAATATCATGTGTAGGTTTGTGTTACCTCCTCTGGCCTTTTTCTTTTTGTATCGGAAGGACGAGTTGAGTGCCTTTCGAAGCTTAGCCGTCCTGGTAAAAAAAAGGTTGGTTCTTTCCTGCTTCTCTTCATCATAGCTAACCTTCAGTCGGTATACGCTTTTGCATCCAGAATTTTCTGGACTTCACAGGGCCGACGATAGCTGCCAGGACAGATATTGTAAACAAATTGTGTACATACCACATGGACTTGTCCGGATGGGATATTGATGGGAAGGTGATGCCAACCTCAACAGACAACTGGTCTTGGGGTCGGTGACTTCAACTCACTAGCCGCACAACCAAACAAATCCCCCATAACTGATAGATCTTCCGGTGGTCAAGCTAGAGGTCGGTCTTTTCATTTAAATCACGTTTAAACCTTCGACAACCATGTATGCTCCGACCATCTCAGAGCAGCCGGCAAATTCCAGGCTGCTGCCGTCGAGGCAGAAGATACTCACACGGCATACGGCATGAGGTACAGAATACTCCCTGGAACCAGTCTCAACACTAAAGGATGTAGATGAGCTCACAAGCGAGTTCGCGACTACAATTCAGCGAGCAAAGGAATATGCTGCCGTGTTCTGCTAGAAGCTCCTGTTGCGCATGAGGATTGGCGTCCATAAGGCGTACGTGAGAACCCGTCTTGCGTATATCGCTCTAGCATGGTATGCGTTGGTCTCTGAGACTAATTGACAGGGACTGCGGGCCCAGGAGTCGAAGGTGGAGCGTGCCATTACATTACATCACATACTCGGAGAGACCTAAGAGACCTTGGGTGAGTTCGTGTCCAAGCTCACAACCGAAATGTTTGTGCGCTGTGACTGGTTACATTTCAAATACTTTTAAAATCTGGCCCTGGTATCACGTTCATACCCTGATAAAAAAACAGAGTTATGGAGAGACAGAGGTAGGGACAAGAGCGGTGGGACGTTATGCAGGGATGGATGGGAGCAACGGGAGGGACGAGAGCGGAGGGAAAGAGGGATGCTTGGACGTTGAGGCAGGAGGGACAGATAGGATTGGTAGAATGGGTATGACGAGAGAAAGGGGATTATCAGAGAAACTGAGGGGTGGATAAGCGGATGGACGGATGGACCGATTACGGTTGAACAGAGGGACAGAGTGACAAAGGGACTTTAGGGTAGAATGTTAATGGGCTGGGAACGTGAGTGACCAGAGAAGCGGGAGTAACTGAGGGACGGAAAGGATCTCTAAATCATCTATGACTGAATATTCTACTACCTCCATGCTCGTCAATTTGTCTGCCAAATGTAGAGAAGGTTAAGCAATTTAAAAGAGGTCCCTGGACATTGCCGTCTTCTGCAACTGCACTGACAAGAGATAAGGTTCTGACATATAAGATTTTTGCTGGCAATGCACATCTCCTGTAACTACTGTTACAAGCCAACGCATGACCACCACTGTATGGAGCAGTGGCTACGCTCAACTATTTAAACTACTGGAGGATATTATAAATATATTTTTTTCCTACATAGATTATGAACAGTTTTACAAAGAATAAATATTAAAAATATGCATATTTTAGCCAGAAATCCCAAGTGTGTTTAAACTTCCGTAAATTTTTTATTAATAAGTCAATTACAAAATGTCACAATAAATCTAAATCACAATGTCAAAACTTAAAACTAAAACCTACTCAGTCAAATAGACCGCCCCGAATCGTACCCGGTGGGAAGGTACCCATCACGCTGGCAGCATTCCCTCGTTGGATAGCCAACGAGATGTGCTGTACCAGATACGACTCGGCGCGGGGGTCAGATCCGTTTCGTTTTAACCGCCGCCCCAGTTCCTTAATAAAACCTTTGGCTTCAGCACACCAAGAGCCCGCAACCTCTACCGCAAAAGGCACGAAATAGTACGATTCGCACAAATTATCGTACTTGGCCCGCTTTTGAGAGGCAGCCCACTCGGCCGCCGAGCCAGCCTCACGCGTTGTTCTTGGGAGATGAGACGCTGCAAAAGTACTAACGCAAGTAGCGTCCCAGATGAGACAGCGTCCCCTCTCCCAAGGCACTAAAGTAAGCCCGTCAGGACGTTTTCCATCGAGGCGGCTAAGACCTGGTGGCTCCAGGCTGCAGGGGATCTCGGCAGACACTAAGGCACGACGGATGATGTCGTTGAGCATGTGGTGCCGCGGAAATCTTCCCGCACTTTTACCACAGCTCAAACCGTGATATGCCTTACTATCTACCGGCTTACCACACCTGCAGACATGTGGCTCGCATATATCACACCCAAGTCTGAGGGCCACAGCCACCCTTAATGTACCGCCGTCCAAGATGGTACCCAAGTTTGGGGAAGGGAACGCATGCAGCCAGGCACCAGCCTCATATTGGGTCGCTGCCCTAAGACGCGCGATGTCCGCTCCAGCTGCCAACTCCATCAGCTCACCGAAAACTGCCTTGCAAACTGGGTCATCCCATTGGCGCTGTACAGAAGGGTTGTCCGGATGAGATGATGAAGGGCAGATACGTGACCAAGCAATCAGAGCCTCATCTGCGAACGGAATATCGATATGGTCACCCTGGGATTGAAAAATGTTAGTGACCAAACCGATTACCCCGCTCGCCGAGGCCAAGAAAGCCGGCACACCCATATCCTGCATTCTCCTGATACCCAACCCTCCGTGGCGCACTGGTAATGACGCCTGTACCCACTGCGAGTCATTAAGATGTACGTTGAGGATACTACCCAAAGTGTTCCTGAGGTCATTATCCAGGAGTGTAACTTCATCCGGAAACAACCAGGTAGGGGCAGTCCTCATAACGTACACCAGCTTTGGCAGAGAAAGGCAACTCCTAAAGAGAGTCAAAGCCACGTGGGGAGGCAACTGCTGCAAGTGTTTCCGCGCTTCCGAAAGTATCCGCCTTTTACCCCGCAGCGCCTCCGGTACCGCTTCCCCGAGAACTGGGGCTCCCAACAGTTCAAAATCCAGCTGATTCAAAACTTTGATACCGGGAACAAGGTCTAGTAGTTCAGCAGAGTTCGTTAGCGCAGCAGAACTACACGGAAAGAGCTCACATTTTGAACTGTTGACAACCAGACCCAGCTCTTTCAGCCCCGGTATAAGCACTGCAAGGTCCCTGGCAACGACTTCAGGCGGGCCACCGACAGTACCATCGTCGAGGTACCATAGGTTAAGGGGAGCCTTCAGAGAGCGTATCAAGCTGTTGATGGCCAGGCTGAACACAAGAGGTCCCAATGGGTCACCCTGCTGCGCCCCCACCTGGGACTCAATCTTATGACCATTATACGACAGGTTGCTGGAGGCAACATAACACTGCCAGAGGAAGGGATATAAAGTCGGTACCTTATCCCTTACCTCGGACAGCAATACATCCCTTTCAACAGAGTTGAATGCGTTCTTGAGATCTACCTTCAAAATCACATTTCCAACGTTGGTAGCATTCAAAGCAAAAGCACGGGTGGCATGAATTGCTGCTTCACAACCTAACGGAGTACCAAAACCAAGTTGGTTAGGCTGTAAAGTCTTTGCCATTTCGCTTTTAACACCCCGACATCCCAATTTTGCCACCAAACGGCGTATAGTACTTCCTACCGCAATTGGCCTGATTCCCCCGTCCTTCTTATTCAACGCACACAACGATGCACCATACAGAAAAGGGCAAACTTCGCTGTTGAGCTTGCCCATTAAAAGAAAATTACAGAGGTTGGTAAGTGAGCTAAGTAACCGCTTCCCGTTGTCCCCAGCTGACGGTGACGTCAGTTCTTTCAGGTGTTGTGGACGTAAGCCATCTAGGCCTGCCGCAGAACCGGCGTGGAAAGACCCCAAAGCACTTGTTACGTCATCCGAAGTCACCGTCAGGCAAGGACAGTTTTCATCAGGCGCAGGGGGAATGGTGTTTGGCCTAGAAGGCAGCGGGTGCTTCTCCTGCAAGCCTGCTAGAGTATCCGGTGTTGATGGAGCCAAACTGCAGTCAGACGTGAGCAACCTAGCAGCGCCCCTCAAATCCCCGTCATAAACCTTTGTCTCCACCAATTTGTAAATTGATGGAGATTTCAGCGCAACATCTCTAGGTGACACTATTAATGACTGCGGACTGTCCACATTCCTTTTTATGCAACTAGTTACGGTACCCTTTTCCCCCGAATCTGGCACCCTCAACACTGAATATGAAAATGTTAACAGATCGTGCCAATCATTTATCTCGTTTGTATTAATACATGTATCTATTATAGAATAGAGCTTGCCCGCCACGAGGCACCTAGCACCTTTCGGAATGTGCTTCAATAACCGTACATTTGCTCTGAGCAGTGTAAGGCTATCAAGCACTGGAGATACAGGCGCATCCGCCGGGCAAGGAGTAGACGTACCATCCGCAACAGCATTCACAGCAAGTTGCGGCTGATGAAGAGGCAAAGGCCAGTGCTTGCGTCTGATATGGATTGCCAGACCACGTTTACCGGCATAAGTTTTAGTGGAACTGGGGGAGCAGTGCGGACACAGAATCCTTGTGTCTGCATTCATATTTTATTACCAACAATAATAGGTAAAAAAGGAACTATATACCTAACAACAAATTACCCGAGAATTTAAAAATAAACAGATTAAAACAACTTAACAATTAATATCAAATTAATAAAAACAAAATATACTTAATTACTCTCAAATCTAGTCAAATAAATTAAATATAAATAATCAAATAAGGTCAATTTGGTAAACTAATACTAAAATAAAAGTGTGATCGGTCAATGAATTCTAAAATCATAAACCTAAACTAAACTCAAAACATAAAATCACAGATTACTGACATATGTTATGTAGACTAGATAGTTAAAATATGTAAAAATGTCCATTAAAATATGTCAGATTTCAAAGATACAAACAATAATTTTTAATTTACTAATTAAACATCAATTAATTAATTAAATAAATTTTATCAAAAATCACAGAAATGAAATTCACTTATGGTAAAGTTTATAAACACAGTAGACGGCAGGACGAAATCACCCCTGGTGCGCTGAGACCAAAAACAGTACTTAGTTTCTGAACGCGCACCACGACCTCGATCCAACATTGATCCAACAGCTGTATTGTTCGTTTTGCAACGCCAGCGCCACCGCAGACAACAAACAAATTCCCGTCGGGTGATGATGCGTAGAACAGAACGCAAAGGTCAACTTTTGACGTTTAGCTCTGTCACTGCCAATCAGCTGATTGTTTATGTTACAGTGTCTTCTGATTAGCCGTGCTCGCCCTTTATGTTTTTAAAAAATCAATTTCAACCGAAATTTGTGCTCGTACCTTGGTGTAAAATCGTCCAAATTGTGGCCATTAATGTGAAAGTAATTAGTTCGATCCAATCTTCAGGATTTCCTCTTCAAATGTATCACTGTATTTGTAAGTTCACATCACATTTTTATGTTTAATAGCTAAAAAATTTAGCAGCTGTTTGTTCCTGTACAAAGGATAACGTTCCTTTTTTTTTTGTTTAAACTTGATTTTCTCATTTTGATGTTTTTTGAGATAGCGGACATGTGCTTAACACGGCAGTGCTGTTCGCGGCTTCGCTGCGAACGAGATAACGTGGTCTGTATATCACACAGATGTCCTCTAGTTTTATACAAATGAGGTTATTTGTGTGATATCCATTTGACATAAGAGCGTGAGAAAGCGTGCTCATCATAAGCCAGCAAGGCACACTCCTTGATCATTTTGTCTTATTCCATACAACAAAAATTCAAAAGATTTTTTTTCCAGACAAACTACCTGTTTTAGACAAAAACATGTTATTACAATTATTCATCAGAATGAAAAACCTACTGATGGGTATCTTAAAATTATGGAATTTATAAAAAAAAAACCTATGTCCCTCATTTAGCAGTTTCGACCCACTGTGCGGCGGAACTGGAACCTACAACCTCTTGCTTCGTAGGCAGGAAGGCAGGGTCACTACCAACTAGACTATCCGGCCGTCAAAATCTAGTGGATTTAAAATCGGCATACCGCTTCTCGTTACATCACTTGTACACACACCTTTGTACTCTGATGACTACATAGGTACCTATCAGAAACTACGCCGTCAGACTTTTCAAAATTGTCACACCACACATAACAAAAATATCAAGTATTTCTTTTTAATTCGTGTATATTTCGTTTCACTGACTGTACGAGTACACTACGTACCTACTCGAAGCGGGGCGCGGGACATCGAGAAGCGTTATATATATATATAGCAAAAAAGCGGTAGGTAGGTATGCCGATAATTATTCAAGTTCTAATCGTCGCGTCGTAAAATAATATTGACCATCTAAGCATTGACCATTGACAAACGTGGGTATTGAGATTACAGACGTGCGTTTTATAAAAATGCATTTGGAAAATTCGCACGTCTTTTCTTTATTTTATTTTATATCTATACTAGCTGTGCCTGCGACTCCGTACGCGTGGTGGTTATGATTTTAAACAGCAATGTATCTTTTTGTTTTAAATTTTCTTTACTCTTATTTATTTGTGTCATTTTGAATCGCGTTAGGTAAGCCTAACACGTGTATAACATTATACTTGTGTGCGTAATGTGACTTACCGTATTCTAATGAGATTTTGAAAAAAACAGGATTAATTTTTCTGCCTACTCCCTAAGTCAGGTGGCGTGGTTTTTTACGTATATCTATAAAGTTTTACGTGAGGTAAAACTTTAAAGATATAACATTGAGCCGAATAAAAAAAAAAACATCAAATCGGATAAGAAACAATATAAATTTAATTTCCTACCTACCAATGTTTCTTAGGGAAAGTTGTTCAGTTTCATGTGTAGATTCACGCGTTTCAATATTTGCACTTAATTTAAAATGACCTTATATTACCTACGTAGCGGAGATAACCGTACCCTATGAATGTGTGCGTGCGTATGCCCTCCGCCCGCTGCCGCCGGTCCGCGTCCGCCTGTTTCGACCGCAACTATTGTTTTTGTGTTTTATTCATTTAAATATAGTGCATGAAAGTGACACAAATTTAGAATGATGATTACTCATGCATTTTTGATATTGAATAAGTAAACTCTAATAATTGTATTATTTTTTTGGAGCTACGGAAGCTTAAAAAAACAAAATAATTAATAATCTTAAAAGTGCATGCCCTAATTTGGCACAAATTTATTTTATAGGCATATGAGAGTGATTTGAATAAGGAAACAGTTATTTCATCAATTATATTTTTTTTGCACTGTTTTTACATAGATACCCTAGGATGGCAGTTTGCACTGGACGAAGATGGCACAATCCGGGTTTGCACACTCTGCAGGCTATCCTAGATATGATATTATAGTTATTTTAAAGTTTAAATTAATTTTTCCAGTTTTAATTTGAATAAAAAAAAACAACTACAAATCATCGAGTTACTGAAAATGCAAGTACCAGATGTGACACAAAATACAAAAAATATGATTCATAAGTACGACTGTATCCACAGGCAAGAAATAAGCAACTTTAGAGTTTTTGAAACTTATGGTCTCAAAATAGACCAGCGCTATCGGACTATCTAGAAGACACGTACTTACTATACCTTGATAAGGATTTTTCGCACAAGTCCTGCCAAAAAGAAAAAACACATTCAAACCTACATTGAGTCAGATATTTTGTAGAAATAAATAAAATTGTAGAAAGTTACGGTTTCTTTTATGACATATTTTAAAACTTTTTTAATCTGTAAAATGTTTAAATGTAGATTATTGGCAGAAAACCCGTTAAAGTGAGTACTGGGTGTTATTTGTTGCACCGAGACCCACGCAGGCGCAGTGAAGCGTGCGGTCACGAAAATCACTGCCTATGCAATTAATTTCATAAATGATAATTATGCCGCATTGTATTAACAGGTTTATTTAATTTATTGAGTTCTACTTACTTCCATGCTGGACTGGGAGAGATAGAAAAACATAGAATGTTCCAGCTGCCCTTCCTCCCGGGCATGCTGTTGAAGTCAGCAAAAGGGACTCGAGGGTTACAGTGTATTGTAATTTAGGCGATGGGCTGACAACCTGTCACTATAGCAATACATATTACAATCTAAAATTGCCCTCAATTTTTGTCAGACGTGGCGAAAGCGCTTTTTACGAGGCGTTAAACGCTCTGCCTACCCCGTAAGGGATAAAGGCGTGATTTATGTATGTATGTATGTATTGAGTTCTAGCATAACAAAAACTTTTGGTTTTTAAATCCACCTAAAATAAAAGTTAAAAATCAAGTATACCGAAGTACATTCATTTGTATAATATGGCATAGAATAAAAGTAAAACATGAATTATCAGGAAAAATACAAAGAAACAGACAGCAATATCAAAACTTAAAGAAGCAGAATTTAAGGATTTTCTTCTTCCTAATGACAATTGTGATTAACTAAGTATAAAAAGTTTCAAAAGACATTCTTTAAAATGTAACCGAGACCTGGGAATTTCCATTCGCTATAATAAAAACGTTTATTTTATGTATCTGTTACAAACTATTACTTTCTTCCATGCTGGACTGGGAGAGATAGAAAAACATACAATGTTCCAGCTGCCCTTCCTCCCGGGCATGCTGTTAAAGTCAGCAAAAGGGACTCGAGGGTTACATTGTATTGTAATTTAGGCGATGGGCTGACAACCTGTCACTAAAGCAATACATATTACAGTCTAAAATAGTCCCCTTAATTTTTGTCAGGCGTGGCGAAAGCGCCTTTTACGAGGCGTTAAACGCTCTGCCTACCCCGTAAGGGATAAAGGCGTGATTTATGTATGTATATATGTTATTTTATGTATCTGTTACAAACTAAGTTTATAAGTAATTGAACTGTTTATAAGTTACTTTATAAAACACCTTGACACAAAGCTTGGGCTTGGGAGAGTGGAAAAGCCAGATTGCAAAATATCTACCCGATGTAGTTTACGTAAATTTTTCCTCTATAGGTAGTCGGCAGCCGTACTGTACGGCTCGTCAAAAAATACAATTTTAGGTGGGACAATATTGGTAAGTCGAAAAAAAAATGTAGCCTCTGTCCTGAACCTGAACTTCTAGACTCAAATCTAAAATCTTCCGTGCTCTAGCGCAGCTCTGAGCAACAACTTAGCTATTCCAGTGCAACACGTTCAGTCTCTGGCAATTTTTACGTAAGGTCAGCGCTACCAACCTGAACGAACTAAAAAAAACCCTTACAGATATACCCAAAAACTTACTACGAATGCAAAATGTCACAAAACAATATCTCCTAGACAAATCTTACGAAGACACTGAATCCATTTTACAGATAATCACATAAAAACACTAAATATGTCCTACATACAGCACACTCGTATAATTACGTTTTACACACACACACACACCTTTTATATATTGTTTCCAATAATTTTAAATTGTTAGTTAAATAAGTGTATTTTTATAACTTTAACTTATAAACCACAAAACTTCGTTTTGTTTAATCCTTATGGAAGAGCGGAGCCTCTAAACACAAGTTTTAAAAAAACTTAAAAGGAGTTCCTCGAAAACTTTTGTTACTACTAAATAAGATTCTGAAATAAACTATTTTTATTTTTTAATAAACTATGTTTAACAATTTTAAAGAATTCAACAATGTTTTAATGAATCATACCTATGGCCTCAGATCCGACCAGATTATATATTCATCCGTGTGATAATTGGCGGATTTCAGTAGCTATACTTAATAGTTTCTCAGACTGGTCGAACTAAAATTGCCTACAAATCTACAATGGCCAAACTCAATTACTAGAACGGGCAGTTAAAGACCGCAAACGCACGCACGGCTTGACCTCAGTGTTTGTAGTTTAAACTATTGGAATGACCTTTTTGTTACACCTGGTAGAATTCTAGACTCTTAAACTTGAAAATTCAAGTATTTCTAGTCATTTTTGTGTCTACTATCTTTTGAAACGCGGTTACAGTCGTGATTTCATAAGTTTTGCTGGTTCTACTAGCTGGATATATCTAATGAATGAGTAACTGATTATCTAATAATTATTCTCAGTAATATTTATATGAGATTCTTGATGTCAACATTCAAATCACTTTCTCTGTCTGTTGTAGAAACACTATCGCTTTTACTTGGTCATCTCGAAGCTTCTGATTGGAAACTTTTTGTGGTCTTCGTTTACGCACGCATTTCTCAGTCGATGTTCCTTCTTCTTTGCCACAAAAAGCAAGCAGTTTGGATCAATCTGCCAATCATACATGACTTGCTACATCATCAAATACGTGGTATATACCTACAAATATAAAATAAAACACAATTTCTTTATCAGCACTACTGAATATGTGCTTATAAGTTTACCTTGGCTATGATTTTGGACAGATGCGGTCAAATTCTCGGCAACCTTTCAAATACCATCATCATCATCACTCTAACTGCCTCCGTGGTCGAGTGGCTAGTGCCATGGACTCCCGACCCGGAGGTCCTGGGTTCGATTCCCAGGGGGGAAACACAAAGTTGATATTTGAGAATTTATCACTTTGTGACTTTTTCCCCAGTTTGGTTAGGACATTGCAGGCTGAATCACCTGATTGTCCGAAAAGAAAAAGATTTCGTGCTTCAGAGGGCACGTTAAGCCGTCGGTCCCGGTCGCTGTCTTTGATAGTGGTCGTTACTCAAACCATGTCAGAGGCCTGATTGTTGTGCTACTAGGCGGTTTAAAAACTCTGACACCAGGTTTCATCGGGTCCATAGACTCGATACCCACTCGACAGAAGAAGAAGAAGATCATCACTCTACCTGATACCTAGGATGATGCGCGGCCCTCATTCTAGAAATTTCCTACCCTGTCAATTGGTCTGCAAGTTATTTTATTGTCTGACCAAATGGCTGGAAATTACAGAAGCTTCCGTCCACTCACTGTCAAACAACTTATAAATATGAGCAATAGAGCTGGTTAATTTTATATGGACCTAATGAAACTTGACCTTCAGTCTGCTGATCGCATGGAGACAAGATCTTGGGTCAGGAGTCATAAACATTTTGTGGATTTTAAAACCTTTCCATTATGTGTATTTAAATTTTATGAAAATGTAATACCGTCAAACCGGTATCTGTGTGATGAGATTAGCTGGAACTGGTAAAGTGTTGATTTCCAACTCCTTACTGAAGACGACTCCTATTCAAAAATAGACTGCATGTTTCAGCTACAGTTGATGTGAATTTCAATAATATGAATTTCTGAAACCTAGGCATTAACTCATACCACGCATAATACGAGAGACTTGAGGTACACCAAAGGTTCTGAACACCTGGTCAAGACAAACTGCCTATTAGATAAAGCGACGTAAGACTTTGCAGCGAATCATACGAAACATCAACATTCGGAGGCAGGGTCGCACAGGAGCGATGTAAGAACAACTGATTACATCTGGTCAAGGCCGAGAAGATCATGCTTGATTGGGTATGTGAACTGAACATACATACATAAAATCACGCCTTTATCCCTAATGGGGTAGGCAGAGCGAAACAACAAAGGTCGTTTCGCCACGTCTGACAAATTTTGAAGGTTATTTTATAACAGGGTATTATAGGATGTAGCATGCCTGGGAGGAGATGCAGCTGGCACATTCTATATTTTTCTATAACTTCCAGTCCAGCATCAAATGAACTGAAAACTTGTTTAAAAAGGAAATTATTATTACTTTCTGATCTGAAGTAATATTAATTGAATAATTCGCAATTAATACGAGAAAAGCAAAACATAATGCGACTTGGAAAAACTATTTGACAAGAAAAAGAATAGAATCGACTGCAGACAGGCAGATTACTGGTTCGATTGATTGATTGATTAAAACTTGTCTTCCATGCTGGACTGGGAGCGAAAGAAAAACATAGAATGTGCCAGCTGCATTTCTTCCCGGGCATGCTGTAAAAGCCAGCTCAGGGATCCGAGGGTTTTAGTATATTGCAATTTAGGCGATGGGCTGACAACCTGTCACTACAGCAATATACCTACAAATCAATCTTAAATAGCCCTCAAAACTTTGTCAGACGTGTCGGAACGACCTTTGTTTGGGTCTTTTACGCTCTGCCTACCCCATTAGGGATAAAGGCGTGATTATATGTATGTATGTATGTATGTATGTTAAAACTTGTATTGACTGACACAAAACAGATTTAGGAAATGGTACAGACAAGAGAAAAAATTACAATAAAGAACAATGAGGACAATAATACATACCTACATAAATCACGCCTTACGGGGTAGGCAGAGCGTTTAACGCCTCGTAAAAGGCGCTTTCGCCACGTCTGACAAAAATTTTGGGCACTTTTAGATAGTAATATGTATTGCTATAGTGACAGGTTGTCAGCCCATCGCCTAAATTACAATACACTGTAACCCTCGAGTCGATTTTGCTGACTTCAACAGCATGCCCGGGAGGAAGGGCAGCTTGAACATTCTATGTTTTTCTATCTCTCCCAGTCCAGCATGGAAGTACCTATATAGCATGGACAATAATACAACGACTGCCTCCGTGGTCTAGTGGCTAGTGCCATGGACTCCTGATCCGGAGGTCCTGGGTTCGATTCTCAGGGGGAAAACACAATGTTGATATTTGAGAATTTATCACTTTGTGAATTTTTCCTCAGTTTGGTTAGGACATTGCAGGCTGAATCACCTGAAAAACAAAAAGATTTCGTGCTTCGGAGGGCACGTTAAGCCGTCGGTCCCGGTCGCTGTCTTTGATAGTGGTCGTTACTTAAACCATGTCAGAGGCCTGATAGTTGTGCTACTAGGCGGTTTAAAACTCTGACACCAGGGTTCATCGGGTCGATAGACTCGATACCCACTCGACAGAAGAAATACAACGATTATATATTATATTAAACAAATTTGTTAATGTTATGTTCGTAAGTTTAACTGTATTTATAAATGAAACGACGTTGATACCTACTTAAACTTCATGATCAACAGCATATCGCTAATTATTCAAGAGATTTATTAGTTACTTCCATGCTGGACTGGGAGCGAGAGAAAACATGGAATGTGCCAGCTGCATTTCCTCCCGGGCATGCTGTAAAAACCAGCTAAGAGATCCGGGGGTTTCTGTGTATTGACATTTAGGCGATGGGCTGACAACCTGTCACTACAGCAATATACCTACAAATCTATTTTAAATAGGGTTATTTAAGATAGACTTGTAGGTATATTGCTGTCGGCTGTTCGCCACGTCTGACTAAGTTTTGAGGGTTCAAAACTTAGTCAGACGTGGCGAATGGCATTTGTTTAGGTTGTTCACTCTCTGCCTACCCCATTAGGGATAAAGGCGTGATTATATGTATGTATGTAAACGTCGTTGATACCTACTAAAACTTGATGATCAACAGCATTTCGCTAATTCTTCAAGAGATTTATTAGTTGATGATTTCCACCATTTGGCGACTGCACACTTTGCCTTTCGAATCACCTTTATTAAGAACGAGTACGGGCTATATTCGCACTGCAATTGTGACCACTTTATGTGTATTTGATTGTATGAAGACGAACAGCTATCAATATTATACAACACAAACGGAGCGAGACGATATACCGTTCTTATACTACAGCATTCTTTTACTCGACGAGTCATTACAACTTACATTGACGACTTTCTTCTAGAATGATATTTAAGAACGGTAAGCAGCTATACAATGTATTGCATATTAGATTTATTTGCGCTAAGTGAGACGGCCTAATGAAATTTTCATGGCTTGCTCTGTTGCCGTTATTATGAACAAAAAGTCAATGATGATAAGTAGTGGTCGATGGATCCGATCCGTTATTTGTAATTGCTTGTTTGTGATTCATTACTTGCTGTTTAAGATGTGCAAAGATATGAAATTGAATTCTTCAACCGAAATCTTTAATAGTCTTCTATGCTGGACTGAGGTCAGAGGATGATTTTGATCTAATGGGCTTGGCATAAAATCTCGCAGCCGCTGCAATTTTATTAAATTGTACTTCCATGCTGAACTGAGGGCGAGAGAAAAACATAGAATATGCCAGCTACATTTCCTCCCGGTAGTGATGTAAATAACAGATAGGGGATCCGAGGGTTTCAGTATATTGCAATTTAGGCAATGGGCTGACAACCTGTCACTACAGAAATATACCTACAAATCTATCTCAAATAACCCTCAAAACTTTGTCAGTCGTGGCGGAACGACCTTTGTTTAGGTCCTTTACGCTCTGCTTAGCCCATTAGGGATAAAGGCGTGATTTTGAAATTGATGACAGGTTGTCAGCCTATAGCCAAGTATGCTATATACAGAAACCTTCGGAGCACTAAGCTGGTTTTTCCAGCATGCCCTAGAGGAAATGTAGCTGGCATATTCTATGTTTTTCTCTCGCCCTCAGTTCAGCATGGAAGTACAATTTAATAAAATTGCAGCGGCTGCGAGACTTTATGCCAAGCCCATTAGAGCAAAATCATCCTCTGAACTCAATCTCCTTGATTTGATTACTTCAGTTGCCGCCAGACTGCCTCCGTGGTCTAATGGTCACAGCCATGGGCTTACAATCCCGAGGTCCTGGGTTCGATTCCCTGGAGGGGAACACAAAGTTGATATTTGTCATTATATCACTTTGTGACTTTTTCCCCAGTTTGGTTAGGGCATTGCAGGCTGAATCAACTGATAGTATTAAAATAAAAAAAGATTCCGTGCTATGGAGGGCACGTTAAGCCGTCGGTCCCGGTCGCTGTGTTTGATAGTGGTCGTTACTCAAACCATGTCAGAGGCCTTATAGCTGTTTTACTAGACGGTTTGAAAACTCTGACTCCAAGGTTAATCGGGTTATTCGACTCGACAATCTACTCGCTAAGAAGAAGAATTTGCCGATCAGACTTCCGGTCAATGAAAAACAGAGCACATGAGACAAACTTAACAAGTTTCTTGGAACTGTAATAACTATGTTATTGCTCAACGTGATGACTTATATAAGTATATACATTTAATCCCGCCTTTAACTCTAATGGGGTAGGCAGAGCGTAAACGACCTGAACATAGGTCATTCCGCCACATATGACAAAGTTTTTTATAAGTTTATTAAGAGGGTTATTTAAGATACATTTGTAGGTATTTTCCTGTAGTGTCAGGTTGTTAGCCCATCGCCGAAATTGCAGTTTACAGACACCCTCCGATCCCTTAGCTGGTTTTTACAGCATGCCCGGGAGGAAATGCAGCTGGCACATGCTATGTTTTTCTCTCACTCCCAGACCAGCATGGAAGAAATCTTGAAATGTAATAACTATGTTATTGCTCATAATAATAATGATAAGTAACACTCTTTATTATCTAATAATGGCTGCAGTAAGTAGTGGAGGTGTGTCACTATTACCAGAAGAAATAATAATGATCCTTCCATCACAATTCTCCTCAACTCTTCCATGCTGGCCTTGGAGCGAGAGAAAAAACATAAATGTGCCAGTTGCATTTCCTGCTGGGCATGCTGTAAAACCAGCTAAGGGATCCGAGGGGTTCAGTATATTGTAATTTAGGCGATGGGCTGACAACCTGTCACTTCAGCAATATACCTACTAATCTAGCTTAAATAACCCTCAAAATTTTGTCAGACGTGGCGAAACGACCTTTGTTTAGGTCGTTTACGCTCTGCCTACCCCATTAGGGATAAAGGCGTGATTATATGTATGTATGTATGCAATTCTCCTCAGCAAAAGAAAAAAATAAATAAAGCAACAATACTGCTCGCTGTATTCTGTTGGTTTGCAAGTGCTTCGCTCTTGTGAGCTTAGCTTGTTTAGATCGGAACGGAATCCAACTCTTTAAAGGAGCAGCCGTTAAGTATGATCTCCGCAGGGTGGTCCTCCTCGCAAAGGGGCCCTTTCCCACGTGATAATGCAATGTTTAGATCATGCTTAACGGCTGCTCATAAAGAGGTGGATTCAGTTCCGATCCAAACAAGCTAAGCTCACAAGAGCGAAGCACTTGCAAACCAACGGTAATGGACACTTCCGCATCTGATGAGTCGAAATGAAGACGAAACAGTGGTCAACAAACGACAAACCGATGCGTTTCGTTTCTCTCACAGTCATCACAAAGGCCAAAGTGCCTTTACACTATTCTGTTGGTGTTTGGAAATGCCAGCATGCTGTTGAAGTTTCTGGGTAAGCTTTCTCGTCATTGTTGCCTCCGTAGTCTTCCTAAGATAGAATGTATGTGATCAATGCATAGTAATACAATACATATATACATTAAATCACGCATATATCCCTAATAGGGTAGACAGAGTGTCAACGACCTAAACAAGGGTCGTTCCGCCACGTCTCACAAAGTTTGAGGGTTATTTCAGATAGACCCTGTATAATGCTGTTGTGACAGGTTAGCAGCCCATCGCCTTAATTACAGTACACGGAAACCCTCGAATCCCTTAGCTGATTTTTATAGCATACCTTGGAGGAGATGCAGCTGGAACAATCTATGTTTTTCTTTCTCTCCCCAGTCCATCATGGAAGCACAAAATACAAATGATTCTGTATAACATTAACAGGTCTACATGGTAGCGCTGGGTGGCATCTGGGCATCTCTATTATATAGTTATCCTTGATGGCTTTCTTCCGGCGCGCGCGCAGGTACGTCTGCTTGACTCACACTTGCTAACGGACATTAGCTCATCAATACAGGGTCTTAATTAAGCCTCCCTAATACTACATTCATTCATTTCTTCCATGCTGGACTGGGAGAGATAGAAAAATATAGAATGTGCCAGCTGCATTAGTTCCTGGGCATGCTGTAAAAACCAGCTAAGGGATCTGAGTGTTTCAATATATGGCAATTTGGGCGATGTTCTGACAACCTGTCACTACAGCAGTATACCTACAAATCATCTTAAAAACCCTCAAAACTTTGTCAATCGTGGCGAAATGATGTTTGTTTACCCCGTTAGGGATAAAGGCGTGATTATATGTATGTATGTACTGGGTGGCATCTGGGCATCTGTATTATATTGTTATCCTTAATGTCATTTTTCCGGCGCAGGACAGTCTGCTTGACTCACACTCGCTAACGGGCATTAGCTTATCAATACAGGGTCTTAAACGAACATTAGCTCATCAATACAGGGTCTTCATAAAGCTTCTTATACTACATTCACAGGTCTACATGGTAGTGCAGGAGGCATCTGGGCATCTCTTTTATATTGTTATCCTTGATGACGTCAGCTTGCCTCACACTTGCTAACGGGCATTAGCTCACCAATACAAGGTTTTAGTCATTTTCAGTTTAGTTGCCACTACAACTAATAATAGTCCTTCCACCGATTTTCGGTGATGGCGGCCAATCTCCCGGAGGTGGGCTAACTGCGCAGGACTTGTTTTTAGTGCCCAAGTGTTTGCGCTACACACAGGTGCACTCTCTGTTCCCTCAATCTCTTATTCAGACTGACTGACACGACCAGAGAGAATTCAGGTTCAGGACCGACTATATACATGCCCATCCGACGGCATGGATCATCTTACTTTTCGGACAATCAGGTGATCAGCCTGCAATGTCTTAACCAAACTAGAAACAACAACACAATGTCATTGTCCCCCGCCGGGAATCGAACCCGGGACCTCTGGGTCGGGAGCCCATGGCTCAGACGGCTTGACCACGGAGGCAGTTACCACTACAACTACATGGGGTATTACCCCAGGGGTAGTTTTCAAAACGCTTGGCAGGCGGCTTGGCGAGCGCTGTCTTCTTCTTAGCGAGTGGGTTTTCCAGAACAACAAACCGATGGACCCTGGTGTCAGAGTTTTGAAACCGCCTAGTGGCACAGCTATTATACAGAAAAGAGGCGTGATTATTTGTATGTATGTATTGGAAGTTTTGAGAAAATCCACGACCGAGGACTCATTTTACGGTCTAATTACAAAACCACGCATATCTACCAATAATCTCCTAATTAGGAAAAGTATTTGTAGAAAAAATTTAAGCCTCCAAAATATGTTCTTAGTAGCTTTGGGAACAAAAATGTGCACCTTTGCTTTTTACGGCAACGATTTTCATGTTGGACTGGGAGCGAGAGAAAAACATAGAAAGTGCCACCTACATTTCCTCCCGGGCATGCTGTAAAAACCAGCTAAGGGATCTGAGGGTTTCAGCATATTGCAATTTAGGCGATGTTCTGACAACCTGTCATTACAGCAATATCTTAAATAACCCTCAAAACTTTGTCAGTCGTGGCGGAACGACCTATGTTTAGGTTGCTTACGCTTTGCCTACCCCATTAGGGATAAAGGCTTGAGTATATATATGTATGTATCTACGATTTTCAGTAATCTAAAGTTATGTTCTATGGTTATGGATGGTATCTTACACACCCTATATTAAAATTGAATTGCAAAAGACAGTCTTACAAACTAGCTGAACATAGGTATATGGATGGGCCCAGATTATTCTATTATAATAATAATTCTACGTATAGTGCGGGTTTTACTTTGCAAAATATGAAACACTGGCGACCCGCCCCGGCTTCGCACGGAAACTATCAGTGTATCTCTACTATATTATGCATGTATTATAAACCTTCCTCTTGAATCACTCTATCCATTAAAAGAAACCGCATCAAAATCCGTTGCGCAGTTTTAAAGATCTAAGCATACGTAGGGATATAGGGACAGAAAAAGCGACTTTGTTTTATACTAATGTAGTGATATTTAAATGCAAAATACAGTCTTACAAACTAGCTGACCAGGTCAATGGGCACATATTATTTTATTATTAAAATAACACTAGTGTGGGTTTTATTTCGCAAAATATAAAACATGATGGTAGGTATTTTATTCAATTGCACGATATGTTTTACATGGGGCTTACCATGGGAATATTAAACTTAAATAGAAGTATTTTTACTAAGAATGTTGTCAGTTTTAGAAAAGAGTCTTTTCACCTTAAACTTTTGATGATACTTTAGATAAGTAAAAGAAAATTTGGAAAATTGCGAAAGATATGCCTAAGCTACTTTTTATGGCAGAAAACTGATATCTTCTCACGGGAAAACTTATCAAACTTAGGAAAAGACACCGCGATCTGAAAAGCTTATGTCTAGTAAACTTGTATCGAGAATTTTACAGTGATTTTTCATGCACAATCTATAGGTACTAATATTATAAAGAGGAAAGATTTATATTTTTGTGTGTATGTTTGTAACGAATAAATTCAAAAACTACAGAACCGATTTCAATAATTCTTCCACTATTAGAAAGCTACGTTCACCCTGAGTAACAGAGGCTTACTTTTACTACTTTTTACTGCGGGAAAATATCTGATTGCCACGGGAAAACTTATTAAGTAAGCTGCGTGTGAAATTGCAGCGTAAAAAAAGGCTGGTTATCAAATATTTGTATGTTAGGAAATACTCCACGCTGGACTGGGAGCGAGAGAAAAATATAGAATGTGCCAGCTGCATTTCCTCCCAGGCATGCTGTAAAAACTAGTTAAGTCACTACAGCAATATAGCTACAAATCTATCTAAAATAACCCTCAAAACTTTGTCAGACGTGCCGGAACGATTTTTACTTAGGTCGTTTATGCTCTGCATACCCCATTAGGGATAAAGGCGTGATTATATGTATGTATGTAGGAAATACGCATATTCTCATCATTGTGATCAGGAGAATACGATAATTGTATTATTAAATTTTTTTGTATTATTGTTGTCTTTCTATATTTTGCAACATCACTATGAGTATGATTATATAGTCAAATAAGATATGCAAGTATGTTTGTTTGCTAGAACAATGAACAGTCAGCCATTTTGTTCACTTTTCCTATTGCAAAAGATGATGTAGTCAGACAGAATAGAAAGGTTAAAGGTCCATGGATAGAAGAGAATGGAGAGATGAAGTTTTGAGCAATACAGTTACGTGATGAGTTCAAAGGAAATAGGTAAGAAAAGTGTCTGCATACATACATACATACATATAATTACGCTTTTATCCATAATGGGGTAGACGACCTAAACAAAGGTCATTACGCCACGTCTGACAAGGTTTTGAGGGTTATTTAAGATATTGCTGTAATGACAGGTTGTCAGAACATCGCCTAAATTGCAATATACTAAAACTATCAGATCCCTTAGCTGGTTTTTACAGCATGCCCGGGAGGAAATGCAGCTGGCACATTCTATGTTTTTCTTTCGCTCCCAGTCCAGCATGGAAGAATGAAAAGTTTCTGATTTGATAATAATATTATAATAAGACATTCTTTTCAGACCAAGAGCGTCCATAGTAGGGTTAGTAACAATCTTCTTAATAACTATTTGTTAGTGTTAGTTAGTTAGTGGCATAAATACAAACAAATAAATAATACATACATACATAAATCACGCCTATATCCCTTACGGGGTAGGCAGAGCTTTTAACGCCTCGTAAAAGGCGCTTTCGCCACGTCTGACAAAAATTGAGGGCAATTTAAGATTGTAATATGTATTGCTTTAGTGGCAGGTTGTCAGCCCATCGCCTAAATTACAATACACTGTAACCCTCGAGTCCCTTTTGCTGACTTCAACAGCATGCCCGGGAGGAAGGGCAGCTGGAACATTCTATGTTTTTCTATCTCTCCCAGTCCAGCATGGAAGAAACAAATAAATGGCTAATACTATAAGATAGATAGATCGATATAACGTTTATTCAAGAACACAGTACAGGACATTGACATGGATACACGATACAAAGAATATAAAGTTATGTGTGTTCAAAATGCAGATGAAACCTCACACCCTAAGGTGGTAGCCGAGCATAGATGGCGCCCTCAATAGTAATAAATTAATTATGTCTAAAATAGAGATATTTTCATTATCATTTTACGTTTGGCGACAATGGCAATAAATTCTCTATTTTATAATCCATAATATAATAATTCTTATACATACATACATATAGTCACGCCTTTATCCCTAATAGGGTAGGCAGAGCGCAAACGACCTAGCAAAGGTCGTTCCGCCATGTCTGACACAGTTCTGAAAGTTATTCAAGATAGACTTGTATGTATATTGCTGTAGTGACAGGTTGTCAGCCCATCGCCTAAATTACAATATACTGAAACCCTCGGATCCCTAAGCTGATTTTTACAGCATGCCCGGGAGGAAATGCAGCTGGCACATTTTATGTTTTTCTCTCGCTCCCAGGCCAGCATGGAAGACAATAATTCTCACCAAGCATAAAAGCTATGTATTACAAGTGGACATGTTTAGCACATTTTTAATACAAGTTTCACACTAAGCATAAAAGCTATGTATGTATTACATATGTGCTAAAAGTGGCCACTTGAAATACATAGCTTTTATGCTTAGTGTGAATTATTATAAAATTAAGATAAGATAATCATTTATTTGCAAGAATACAGATTAATAAGGTCTTAAAAATAACAAAAGTACAGTGTATTCAGCCTACATGCAGGCGTGCAAATATGACTCTAAGAATTACATTTAACAAATTAAACAAATCTAAATAATTAATACATTGGTCCGTTGAAGTCAAATAATAAAATATAAAATAGTAATTAAAATAAGTAGTAATTAAAATAAAATATTTTGAAATTAAATTACCAAAAAATAATAATAATATACAAGAATTAGTTGCGAGGATGGAAACGGGAAATATTAATGAAAATGTTCGTAT
Organism: Scrobipalpa costella; assembly: GCA_949820665.1. Classification (NCBI taxonomy): domain Eukaryota; kingdom Metazoa; phylum Arthropoda; class Insecta; order Lepidoptera; family Gelechiidae; genus Scrobipalpa; species Scrobipalpa costella. The sequence continues at coordinate 4,799,098 of OX463306.1, forward strand.
TTCGCGCACAATTAACTTTAAACTAATGGTGCCACTGTCGCAGCTCTCGAACCACCTTAAGTAACACTATGAATCATGCATCTACCTTCAGAACATGGAGGAATCCCACCCAGCTGACGACCTGTCACTACAGCAATATACCTACAAATCTATTTTAAATAACCCTCAAAACTTTGTCAGACGTGGCGGAACGACCTTATTTATATATTCACTATTTATTTTACAGAATATGAAAAAGACAATACGCAAGGAATAACGACACAACAGGTACAGCTTATTTCTACTAAGAAATTTCTTCCAGCTAAACTACGGAAGTGAGACTTATAGTGAGAGGCAGATTAGGCCTTTGGTTAGGTCGTTTACGCTCTGCCTACCTCATTAGGGATAAAAGCGTGACGTACGTTTACTATAGCAGTTAAAAGATTTTTTTCATCGTTGCATTGGTCTAGTTTAGTACGCTTCTAGTACCTACTGGCAGGTAGTTTATTCGTAATCAGAATCCATGCTCTGCGCATGTCCAATCCACTGGCTTACCTTGTCAACTAGAATGTGGAACACTGGTCATCCAGTGCTGGTCAGCTGGCATGCTGGCAATCATTTCACTGCTACTCACTAGACGCCTGAATGCTATTGCTATTGTGACAGGTTGTCAGCCCATCGCCTAAATTACAATATACTGACTCCCTCGAATCCCTTAGATGGTTTTTACAGCATGCCCGGAAGGAGATGCAGCTGGCACAATATAGGTTTTTCTACTGCTCCCAGCGAAGCATAGAATAATTTCTACCGCTCCCAGTCCAGCATAGAAGTAATATAGTATAGTAAAACCATGTTGAAAATAACATAGAAAGAAGTTTCACCTACAGATAGATAGATAGATATATTCTTTATCGCACATAAAACAAAAACAACAGGAATTGAGAACAAATTAAATAAAAATTAAAGTACAATGAAGACGGCCTTATTGCTATAGTAGCAATTTCTACCAGGCAACCTTGGCTAGAGGAAATCAAATGTAGATAATGCGGGATAGTGCATCTTACAAAAAACTAATTAATATAGACAAATCTACATAAAATACATATATGATATACATACATTACGTAAATTATAATAGATATACAGACAGAAACGTATTTTTTAGCTATTTTCCGAGCTCTGCTTTATAAGATGGATTTTTAAGATGTCGCGCATAGTGACTGATTGTCGTCAGCCTATTCCTAAACCCTTCATCAAAATCAGACCAAAAACCTAACAACAATGAAGTGAAAACGTGATCAAGGATCTGATTTCTTAAATGTAATTTGATAGGCTCCTTTGTTCCGTGTATCCGTTATGATATCGATGGTGCATAAACGGATCTACACTTTTTTATACATGCATACATATAATGGTCGATGAAGGAGCACATGAAAGGCGAACTGCCTTTATCATTGAAACGAAAACTTATGGACATGTGCATTCTCCCGATACTGACATATGGGGACTTGGTATTTGACAGAAGCTCAGAGATTCAGATTCGGAGTTTGCCAACGAGCAATGGAGCGAAGTATACTAGGCTTGAAACTGACGGATAAAGTCCGAAATGCCTTAATTCGCTCCAAAATTGGTGTTACTGATGTAGCCTATACAGCAGCTAAATTAATGTGGGACTGGGCAGGTCACGTCTGTCGTATGCCAGATGAATTATGGGCCAAAATTACCACCGAGTGGATGCCTAGAAGAGACAGACGGCGGCGTTGCCGACCCAGACGCCGGTGGCGAGATGAGCTCGACTCCTTCCTCGAGGACTGGCCGGAGGAAGCACAGGATAGAGAGTCGTGGAGAGACCGGAGAGAGGCCTTCGCCCAGCAGTGGTACATTAACGGCTAGACAAGACAAGACATATAATCACGCCTTTATTCCTAATGGGGCAGGCAGAGCGTAAACGACCTAAACAAAAGTCGTTCTACCACGTCTGACAATGGTTTGAGGGTCATTTAGGTAGATTTGTAGGTATATTGCTGTAGTGACAGGTTGTCAGCCCATCGCCTAAATCGCAATATACTAAAATCCTCAGATCCTTTAGCTGGTTTTTACAGCATGCTCGGGACGAAATGTAGCTGACACATTCTATGTTTTCTCTCGCTCCCAGGTTAGCATCGAAGTAGCAATTTTGTATAAAGGGTTATTAACATTTTCATAATTCGTTGATTCTACACCTAGTACATATTTTTGACAAAATATTTAATAGATTTTAAAATATAGTCTTAAAAAAGTTCTATTGTAATTTTCGAACAATTTCAGCGATGCTACTGTTAAAAAAACTATCAACAGAGCAGTGTCTTCTCCAATAATCCTTCTAAAACTTTGATAATAAACTAAAATTACAACAACGCAACTCATTTACTCTACCTTTTTTAATAATAAGACTAGGTGCGCCTGCCTACGCTTTATCTCCGACAATGAAACGACAAAAAACTGAGTTCATACACGTTCAAAGGATTAGGGTCCCGGCGGGCAGAGAAGAGACCCGGTGGTCCTTATCTGCAGACTCCATCATTTTAAGGCACCGATGCGGGATACTTTAATCGTGGCGTTTTTATCCCATAGACTTCGTTGTATGCTAGCTGTACGAAAGCTAAAAACCATGTCTATACTACATACATATAATCACGCCTTTATCCCTAATGGGGTAGGCAGAGCGTAAACTTCCTAAACAAAGGTCGTTTCGCCACGCCTGACAAGGTTTCGAAGGTTATTTAAGATAGTTTTGTAGCTAGGTAGGTATATTGTTTTATTGACAGGTCGCTTAAATTACAATACACTGAAACCCTCGGATCCCTTAGCTGGTTTCTACAGCATGCCCGGGAGGAAATGCATACTTAAATTCCTAGCTAAGAACAGAGCCTGTCGCATTAAAGTTAATTTTTCACTCTACAGTTCATTAGAGTTTATTGAAGAGTGCTACAAAAAGCTGCTGGTTCAGTTTTATGTTCTTTAATCGTTACAAGCTCTAATCGTTAACTGCTTCTGTGGTCTAGTGGGTAGTGCAATGGACTCCCGATCCGGAGGTCCTGGGTTCGATTCCCAGGGGGGAAACACAAAGTTGATATTTGAGAATTTATCACATTGTGAATTTTTCCCCAGTTTGCTTAGGACATTGCAGGGTGAATCACCTGATTGTCCGAAAAGAAAAAGATTTCGTGGTTCGGAGGGCACGTTAAGCCGTCGGTCCCGGTCGCTGTCTTTGATAGTGGTCGTTACTCAAACCATGTCAGAGGCCTGATAGTTGTGCTACTAGGCGGTTTAAAAACTCTAACACCACGGTTCATCGGGTTGATAGACTCGATACCTACTCGATAGAAGCAGACAAGCTCTGAATACCCTGAAAAGCCAAAATCTGACTGGCTTTTAACGACTCTATCAAGAGTTGTAGACTTACTTATTATAAAGTGAGAATACATACATACATATAATACACCTTTATCCCTAATGGGGTAGGCAGAGCGTAAACGACCTAAACAAAAGGTCGTTCCGCCACGTCTGACAAGGTTTCGAGGGTTATTTCAGATAGATTTGTACGTTTATTGCTGTAGTGACAGGTTATCAGCCCATCGCCTAAATTGCAATAAACTGAAATCCTTGGATCCCTTAGCTGGTTTTTCCTTCTTGTCCGGGAGGAAATGCAGCTGGCACATTCTATGTTTTTCTCTAGTTCCCAGTCCAGCATGGAAGAAGACACTAAAGTAAAATTTATATGTTTGGTATATTCTTCGAGGTTTTAATAGGTTGTTTACCCTGAGAATGAGACACTCATTTAATTTCACCGAAAGCAATTAATTTTATGAGAACCATTTGCAATAGTCAAGGTACACAAGTATTATTTAACCTTACTTGAATGTGTAATCGTGTTGTTTATGATTATTATACAGATCGATTAGTGATTACTAAAAATCACGTCCCTGATTTTTTTAATTTGAAATTACTTCCTCTGTACTAGTCTGTAAAAAAAATACCATAATTTGGAGTCCTATTTACGTAGGTATAATATTAATATTCTTAAAGAAAATTTGCTGTAAAAAGATTATGTACAGCATCGTCGCTTTGCTCTACATACAAACAGATAGAAGATCAAGGGAGTATGGTTGAAAGCTACACCTAGAAAAGATCAGAAAAATATTCTAAAGGCGCCCAATAGGGCTTGATCATTTTGTTAAAAGGATCAGATCACGAAAGATCTTCCGCTTGCATTCCTCACCTGTCCACAATGAGATGACAAGTGTGGTCTGCCTATGCCTTATCTGAGATGGTCCAACCATTTAGCCGCGCTTGTACCCGTACGCTCCACTCGTGCGCAGGAGTGAGTAGTGGGGTGCCATAACGCGAGCCACCGCGACCGCCGCCGCCCGCGCACAACCCGCGCCGTTCAAAAAAAGAACATTCGAATTTCGAAATTTAAAATGTGTTCGGAAAAAGTGCTGAGGTGAAACTGTTCTGTGATTTACGTGATCAGTGTAAAGTTTTTGAACGAGTTTTTTAAACAGTGTTTGTTTTTTGGGAGACGTTTTGGTGTTTGAGAGATATTAATCTGACAAGGTAATTAAATTATTACATTTTAATTAATTATTTGTATTCTACACACTTTCTAAGAGTTTAAGGTTGTATTGCGGTAACTCGGCCACTGCAAAGTGCAGGTTTGTTTTGCGGGCACCTAATTGCAACACACGCTGGTCGCTAGAACGCCCGACTGGACCGACTTTCACGGATTTATTGCAGATATTCAAATTACGTAAAATGAAACACATTCTGGCTAAACATTGTAACACTTTTAGATGATCCAATAGTATTAAGTTACGTGATATATGAATAAAGCTTGTTTCAAAAGGTCGTTCTAACTTGCGAAGTTATAAAACTACACAACAACTTTACGCGCGACGATTTTCAAAGAAAAGTAATTTCCCATGGGAATTAAATATATTACCGGGGTAAAAGAGAATTACAATTATATAAAAAAAGTCAGACCAAATTCCACCTGAGTATAAAAATGTCATCAATACCTATCCATCTAGCCCTTTCTTATTGAAAAGAGAAACATTGTAGAGTCGAAATATTATATTCGCTGTCAATAGAAGCCTTTTTAAGTATTTCCAGATTATCTACCTGCGCTGTGTAAAAAAAATATCAATATCTGTCCAACTTTTTTTTCTTCCATGCTGGACTGGGAGAGATAGAATTTTTTTCCATGCTGGACTAGGAGAGATAGAAAAGCGTAGAATGTTCCAGCTGCCCTTTCTCCCGGGCGTGCTGTAGAGGTCAGCAAAAGGGACTCGAGGGTTGCAGTGTATTGTGATTTAGGCGATGGGCTGACAACCTGTCACTATAGCAATACAAATTACACTCACTTTTTGTCAGACTAAAACTAAAACTAAAATTGCCCTCACTTTTTGTCAGACGTGGCGGAAGCGCCTTTTACGAGGCGTTTAACGCTCTGCCTACCCCGTAAGGGTTAAAGGCGTGATTTTATGTATGTATGCATGTATGTCCAACTTTTCCATTCACGTGCAGAGTCGAAATAATATCTAAATGATAAAATAAAATACAGGAAATGGTGAGAGAGCTCGTTACTCATTAAAACCTGAAACTGAAAACATTTACGTTTCCTGAAATTAGTGTGACGTTTGAAATAGTTACGGATAATTTCACGTGTATTATAATTCCAGTATGATTTCGTATAGCATACCATTGGTAAATTCGCTACGTTTATGAAATAACCATTATTTAAATGACGTATTTCAATTTCGCTAGACAGATATTAAAATTTTAGTTCATATTACACAAAACTTACAGAATATAATTTTACATTAGAAATCTATCAATTTAATAAATGGTTAGCTCCAAGTTTATTTATTAACACAGAGAAATGTTAAGACCAAAATTATAAATTGCTATTGAATAAAATTTTAATATTTATTTATTTTTTTATGAAATTGCACTGATCAAAGCTAAGATAAAATTAATAGTCATATTTATAACACGGTGCCTTTGCATACCGATCCAACGATTGCAATGTCAGTATATTAATTAAAATACTGATGACAGTATCACTTTTTGAATAGTGTACCAAAATTGTCTGTCGTAAGATTAGGATGAAATCGGTTTTTTTTTAATCAAAAATCTAGGATTTTGAGGAAAACCTGGACTTTGACACAATACTGACCGTGATCCAGAGAAAAGTGTAAGATTTCGACAAAGTCCGGGTTTTCTATTATAAGATAAAATGTATATCGGTTTATTTGAATAAAACTATAGATACATACATATTGACAAAATACCAGTTATTTTTATCAAAATCCGGACTGTGAAAAAAAGACTTTTCTCTGAATTATGTATGACCAGTATTTTGTCAAAGTCCCGGTTTTGATCAAAAGTATTTTTAAAAACTTAAAAACTTATTTTATCATAATCCTACGACAAAATTATCTACAAATCAGGTAGAGAAACACATAAAAAATGTTATTCGTCAAAACTTTCAAAGCACGAGAGAACCAGCTCTGTCTTAGGCTAGATTTAATCTACCGTGTCCGATACTTGATGACAATAGGCTCCACAGTCATTTAGCTAGTTCATTGTCTTATTGACAATCGAGCTATAAGTACATAGATACTAGAAATGTGGTTTTATGTGATTACTTGTCTAAACATCATTGTCATTCGAAGTGGCGCTTGGAATTCTTTAGCGTGTTAGTCAAAACCAAATATTAATTGTTTAAGTTTAGCTGCTCATTCATTATTTTGTTGTTTACTTAGGAATGGAATTTAGGAATTTTATTATAATACGCGTTTAAAATTATAAAAAAATTATTCACATTTATGTGAACTTACAGTAGTTATAAAAAAATAAACATAAAAATCCTGCGTGACGCTGACATAGAAAACAGTCTTAATTTAAATTTCAGTATCTAGAAAACTTTGCTTTGCAATTCTGATTTAGAAGTTTAAGGCTCGTATTTATAAAGCTATCTCAAGATTGAGAGTAATATTAAGTATGGATTTATTTATTAATTACATTTTCAAAAAATTCCAACACAGCGACAGGTCCTTTTGTAATAAAATTACATTTTAGATACGGACTCAAACTAGCTGTCAGTTTCAAGTGCTGTTTATAATTACGGGCCAATGTTACTTTTACCAGTCTACATTTTATCAAAGATCTTGTATCCATCGTCCAATTGACATATTTTGATTGACAGTTTCTATTTAGTATATTGCAACTTTCAGAAACAGGTCCTAGATATCTTTTAGGTCAGTATTTATAAAGCGATCTCAGATTTAGAGCAGTATTAAGTAAGGATTTGACAGGTCATGATGTGCTAAAATGACATTTTTGATACGATTTCAAACTCTCTGTCAGTCTAAAGTGCTGATTATAAATACGGGCCATCCATCCGTGAGAGTCAATGTAAGAGTTTATTGCATCTCATCTTACCCTATATCTGTGTTTATCGGGGCGTTGCATAGAAAGTGCGCCTGCGCAAGGTGTGGGAACTTTTGTGACCTCTTTAGGAGGCTGGTATTAATGTAGAATGTTCTGTTCTTTGAGCTTATGTAAGCCGAGGATAACATGCGCATTTTGCTTCTTTTTAATGAATACTATCAAATTAATAGCATCAATAAACGCAAGAATGTTTACTTTGAAAGTAATTCTGATGATTAAATTTATACATACATATAATTACGCCTTTATTCCTAATAGGGTAAGCAGAACGAAAACGACGACGTTCGTTAACTGTCGATCCACCACGTCAAACAAAGCTTTGAGGGTTATTGAAGACAGATTTGTAGGTATATTGCTGTAGTGACAGGTTGTCAGCCCATCGCCTAAATGACAATATATTGAAACCCTCGGATCCCTTAGCTGGTTTTTACATCTTGCCCGGGAGGAAATACAGCTGGCACATTTTTTTCTCGCTCCCATGACAGTATGGAAGAAATAGAATTTATATGAAAAGAACAATTATCGTACGCTTATTCAATCTATTTGCAGCTTATCAATGTTAATAATTAATAAGTGTATTGTTCATTTGCTGTGCTATTTAGGCGCTTCTTAATACTGAAATATGCATCTAAGGCTCGTATTTATGAAGCGATATTCAACTTGAGAGCACTATTAAGTATGGATTTAACAGGCCAGTTTGAACTGAAATGACATTTCTGATACGAACTCAAACTCGCTGTCACTCATGAGAGCTGATTAAAAATGCGGCCCTAAGTAATTACACTGACTTGACCACAAATTACTCAAAAGGGGACAATGCAGCGACACTTGTGATCTTAATGATGATTTGACGCCCAGTCATTATAATTATTCTCATTAAGTAATTATTTGATAATTTTATGATAATTTAGACACTTGCTAGTAGTATTGCATAATTATCTAGTATTTAGAAGCACAGCGTATTTATTAGGCACAAACTTATTTCGAGGGTTTTATTTGTTTTAATTATATTGCAATTTAGGCGATGGGCTGACAAACTGTCACTACAGCAATATATCTACAAATCTATCTTAAATAACCCTCAAAACTTTGTCAAACGTGGCGGAACGACCTTTGTTAAGGTCGTTTACGCTCTGCCTACCTGATTAGGGATAAAGGCGTGATTTTATGTACGTATGTACTACAAACTTGTATTTTCCTAATGATTTTTTATTCTTCATTCGGTAATTAACAAATATACATACATGTAATCACGCCCTTATCCTTAATGAGGTAGGCAGAGCGTAAACAACCTACAGAAAGGTCGTTCGTCACGTTTAACAAAAAAATATCGAGGGTTATTTAAGATAGATTTGTTGGAATATTGCTGTAGTGACAGGTTGTCAGCCCATCGCTTAAATTGCAATATTCAGAACACCCTTAGCTGGTTTCTACAGCATGCTCGGGAGGAAATGCAGCTGGCACATTTTCTGTTTTTGTCTCGCTCCCAGTCCAGCATGGAGGAAAGTAATTTACAAACATTAAGAAAATATGATTAGCATCTGTATAAATGTCGTCAAACCAGCCAGTTCCAAAACAACTTTGTTACAACTTTTTGAAGGGCAAACAAAAAATTGTCACGTTCAATAGAAAAGCTGGGATGGCTCGAACAAAGAAAGACATAAACTAGCATAGCTCAGGTAGTCCCATTGTGGAAAGTGAGATATAAAAGAATCCATGATAATTATACAAAAGTCGAACAGGTGCCAGGCATAAAAGAAACAGAGAGATTAGTTTTTTATATAAAATTGTCTAAACAACGTAATATAATACGTAGAGTCAACTTCTTTGCATATGCATACATACATATAATCACGCCTTTATCTATAATGGGGTAGGCAGAGCGTAAACGCCTAAACAAAGGTCGTTCCGCCATGTCTGATTCTATATATATATTGCTGTAGTGACAGGCTGTCAGCCCATCGCCTAAATTACAATATACTGAAACCCTTAATTCCCTTAGCTGGTTCTTACAGCATGCCCGGGAGGAAATGCAGCTGGGACTGAGAGCGAGAGAAAAACATAGAATGTGTCAGCTGCATTTTCTCCCGGGCATGCTGTAAAAACCAGCTAAGGGATCCGAGGGTTACTGTATATTGCAATTTACGCGATAGTTGTCAGCAACCTGCCACTACAGCAATATACCTACAAATCCATCTAAAGAACCCTCAAAACTTTGTCAGAAGTGGCAGAACGATCTTTGTTTAGATCGTTTACGCTCTGCCTACCCCATTAGGGATAAAGGCGTGATTATTATATTATATGTATGTATGTATGTTTATTTTGAAGTACAATAACAATAACAACCAGACATTTTAATTTAATCACATTGTCTTAATTGTTACAATGTTTTTAAATGTCAGTCATTGCGTCAGAGAACAGTCTTCCAACCTGTAGTAATACCGAAGTTTACAACAAAACTGACGTTTCCTGTACAGTCAAGTGCAAAAATTTACTCAAGGTGTAGGGTGTCGTAATTTTGTCTATAATTGTTATTCGTTTATTGATTGTTGCCTCCGTGGTCTAGCGGTCTGAGTCATGGGCTCTCGACTCAGAGGTCCCGGGCTCGATTCCCAGTGGGGGACAATTACTTTATGTTGTTGTTTCTAGTTTGGTTAGGACATTGCAGGCTAATCACTTGATTGTCTGAAAAGTAAGATGATCCATGCTGTCGGATGGGCATGTAATTTGTCGGGTCTGATTTCTTATGATCGTGTCAAACTTTCCCATCAGAATAAGAGATTGAAGGAATAGAGATAGAGAGTGCACTTGTGTGTAGCGAAAACTAGTCCTGCGCAGTTGGCCGATGTTTGGAACATTGGCCGCCGTCACCGAAAATTGGCGGAAGAACTACATAGATTGCTTAACCTTGCCCTAGGAAAAAAAATACTAAAATCAGTCTGGTGCAAAATTGTCACGTCGGTTGGAATATTTTATTAGTGGTCGTTACGCAAACCGTGTCAGAGCCCTATTAGCTGTGTTATTAGGCAGTTTAAAAACTCTGACACCAGGGAACATCGGGTCGATTGACTCGATACCCACACGACTGAAGAAGAATAATGTCTTCTATTTTGTCTTTGACTGTACCAACACCCTTACACATAAAAAAGTAATCCCCACAACCTTTCCTACCTGCTTTTTTGTTATTTTTTTAATAGCACGTGGTCTCTACCTGTATATACTATTATAAATGTCTGTATAGTAAGGTAGTATTAACTATTACTACTTTGTCTGTATTTTATTTACTCTTATTGACTTTTACGGCTTTTGTGCAGACAGAAGGTTATTTATGTCATTCTATTGAATACCTATATTATTTAAACACCATGGTAGTAAAAAGACATTTAACAATGAATAGTGTGTATTTTGAAACTTAGTTTCAGTTCTACATGGTTATTACAGTTAATTTTATTTTCTTGTTCACGAGATAGAACATTTTATTTCAAACACATGCGAAAAAACGTTGTGCACAATTTAAGGTGATCATTGAAGATGATACCTTTAAGGTAACCGTTTTGGGTTGACGACAAAGTAACCAATGAAAATAAAGAGTAGTGCATAAATAAAGAAGAGATTTAAGAACTTTAAAATTGTAGACAACTAGGTAAATTAAATCTAATCGAAAACATTCTATGTAAAGTTTCTGCCAAGCCTCACGTTCTTTCAGCCGTAAAAAGTTGTGAGATCTTATGGGTGAGCCAAGTCATTTATTCACAGCGATGTAATTTCTTGTGTTCCATCGACCCATAAATACATATAGTCACGCCTCTATCCCTAATGGGGTAGGCAGAGCTACAACGATCTAAACAATGATCGTTCCGCCACGTCTCACAAGTTTTGAGGGTTGATTCAGACAGATCTGTATATTATTCCATTGACAGGTTGTCAGCCCAACGACTAAATTACAATACACTGAAACCCTCGAGTCCCTGAGCTGGTTTACAGCATGCTCGGGAGGAGATGCGGCTGGCACATTCTATGTTTTTCTATCGCTCCCAGTCCAGCACTCTATGAGGTATCGATCTTTAATATATTACATACCTCTATGCCGTGAAAACCTTATTGGAAAAATACTTCTACACGTGTGAGAAGATTACCTCAATGAGTCTAAAGGACGAATGTTTCCTTCAGATATAAAACCGATTAGCTACACGTAAAACTCATAAATACGGCTTTGGATCCATTACTTTACTAATATGGAACAATATAGCACACTTGTGATTTTGTTCCTGTTCGATGACGATATTGATTTGGTTTGATGTACATTACTGCTTATTAAAACGTTAAAAAAATACATGCATGTACATATAATCACGCCTTTATCCATAATGGGGTAGGCAGAGCGAAAACTACCGTCTAAGGTCGTTCCGCCACGTCTGACAAAGTTTTGAGGGTTATTTAAAATAGATTTGTAAGGTATATTACTGTAGTGACAGGTTGTCTGCCCATCGCCTAAATTACAATATACTAAAACCCTCGAATCCCTTAGCTGGTATTTACAGCATGCCCGGGAGGAAATGCAGCTGGCAGATTCTATCGCTCCCAGGTCAGCATGGAAGAAATAAACTAAAGATTTTATTATTATTTTACTGAGGTAATTATAAAAGGCAAAGTGTACCAGGTACCCTTTCCCAGCGCATACTGTAAAAAATAAGGCCCCAAGTGATTTGAGATTTAACTACAATGTCTCAGATCAAAGATCTTTTATAAAATACGTTTAATTGTAATGGTCAATGGATCTTGAGTTGAGCCAATGTTTGTAGAAGTTGAGAAAGGAATCAAAACCCGAAATCCCAGTGTGATGAGATGACACTTTAAAAAACAGGATGCAAATGCAGTGACTTGACTCATGTCACATGTCATGTTATTCTAGCTATGGTAACTAGAATCTTCCACTACCTAGATCGACCTATCCGGCATGCAAAGCGGTCCAATGCAATGGTTCCATTTGTTGTTATTGCAATCTGCCTTCAAGGCATTCAGTCTATATTCTATGCTTACTTACGTATACACTGCCGATTTTCTGAGCTGTGTATGTTACAAACTACAAAGCAATGGGGCAATGTACAGGTGATGCTAGATGAAAATGCACGTCTGGATAAACGCAATGACAGCCATTGCATTGTAAAGTTGCGCCGGCGCAATAGATCCTGACCTCTGCTACGGCGTAGTAAAGTGTCCTGATGTGGTTTTCCATTCTAGATATTGAACTGTAACAAGGTAATTTTAGGTAAATACGAAAAAGAAAAAAATCTTTGATTGATATGACTGTCACAATGATTAACTTAAAATATAGTACTCGACGGAAGACATTCGGATGAAGTAATCTTCAAAAAATGAAATCCGCATTATTATCCTGTCGTTTAATACTTTAATTAAAACTATTTGTCACATAATATTTTTTTATTTAATTTTGAAAACATAAACCCGAAATCTTCTCCATTAAGCGGAATAAAAGTCTAATAGTAGAGCCTCTAGGTCTAAGTTATGAATATGAAACTTATTAAAACATATGCTCCGTTTGCACGATAATTTACCTACAATCCTGCCTGCACGTATTACATTTAGATTAATGTTTTTTTCACGTTATGATTAAAAAACAAGATAGAGAGAGAGCCCAATGGTGTAGTGGAAAGGGCCCCTTCCTGAGCGGGGAGGTCGTGGTTCGAATTTCACCACGTACTAATGTGTTTTTCGGTTTTTTAATTTCATATGTACTTATTTGGCGCTTTTTTCGTGCTTCGGAAGGCACGTTAAGCTGTTGGTCCCGGTTAATATTATTTAATACTGTATATATTAATGGTTAAGCAATGTCTGAGGCCAGTGCTAAGCATTGGCGGTTTGAAAACTGCCCTAATCCAGGATTGCGTCTTTTTTCCCTTCTGGGTGGCGGAGGTCAGATGGCAGTCGTTCAATCCCCTAGACTAGGTAGCCCCCTGAGATACGGGATAAATCTAGGGTTATGATGACGTTTAGAAACAAGATGCCTCTCTTTTTCTCTACTTCAAACCTACAAAAACAGCAATGTATAAAGCAAATCATAAGTGACACACTCAAGAAAAATCATTTGCTTCCAACTCACGTACTTTTGCATAAGTGACGTGAGCCCAACACACAGTTCAATATATTTCGAAAACTTTACACGAAGGCCGTAGAGCGGTTGCAAACTACTTTTACAAGCATTTTTTTTTCTTTAGCTTAGCACCTGGCGTCTTTTTGGTCTGTTTTTATACAGAGTGTGGCATGGTTGATGTTAGTGAATGGCAAATTCTATTATGTAATTTCGTAGTACAATCTCCCGTGAAATGTTTGTCGATTTTTGATCACCCTATGTACTTTAAGTTAACTGTTTAAGTGGGTAGACAGTGCGGAAGTATATCAATAATTTATAACTGTTATTATATATTGGTTACATTAGTAAAAAAGTGACTGTTATTTAATTAATCGTTGTTAAAGTCAGACAGATATCTGTCTTTGTCGTTTTTGATATTAATTATTACTTGCCAAATAAAGAAATGTGAAGTCTTTACAAAATTAAAGTTTAAGTTTCAAGTGACGGACAGTGAGAGGTAAATGAATAGTCTATTAATAATTACTGCACTTTTAGTAACGGAGTTAAGTGACAGGTATAGATGATGCGCTGGAGTCAAGGCTTAAGTGATTAGACAGTAGCGGCTCAGAATATATAATAGTGGTATCGGTATGACCTGACCGAACTTGTTGAGTATTGACTCAACAAGTTCGGTCCAAACGAATTGAGGAGAAGGTAATGTGATGATGACTATAGCAATAGCAGTACTAGGTGCTAAATAGTTTGCGCAGTTGTTATTAATTATAACATGCGGTGTTTTGTCTTCTTCTGTCGAGCCCACTCGATACGCATATCGAGTCTATCAACCCTATGAACCCTGGTGTCAGATTTTTTAAACCGCATAGTAGCACAACTATCAGGCCTCTGACATGATTTGAGTAACGACCACTATCAAAGACAGCGACCGGGACCGACGGCTTAACGTGCCCTCCGAAGCACGAAATCTTTTTCTTTTTCGGACAATCAGGTGATTCAGCCTGCAATGTCCTAACCAAACTGGGGAAAAAATCACAAAATTATAAATTCTCAAATATCAACTTTGTGTTTCTCCCCTGGGAATCGAACCCAGGACCTCCGGATCAGGAGACCAAGGCACTAGCCACTAGACCACGAAGGCAGTTTTGTAATTAAATTTTTCTATTCTATCCTATATAGGATAGAATGCTTTTTGTAATTAACGCAAGTTTCAATACAGGTGGATGTCGACAACCTAAGCACACCAGGAAAGGTCACTAACCACTGAGCTACTGGACCATTAACTGAGCTATAGGACATGTCCCAATACGGCCTTTCTGTGTCATCGAACCGGCGAACCCTTGGAATTAATCACTACCTGTCATTTACTCAGACAATGACGAAGAATGACATAAAAATAGCAGTTCTTAACCAAAACACCGACTACCGAATTATTCATGAGATCATGGGCTTGAAGACAGTTTCAATGAATTTTATTTCCGTTTTGTACAGGTACGAGTATATTAAGCTTTTATGTTTTTTTTTAATATTTTTGGGTGGCCGGGGGAAATGAAAATTGATCATCAATTCTGCCAATAATTAGTGGTACACACAAGGACCTACCACGTCTTTGTAAATAACTTGTTAATTTCCTACTGTATCTATTTATATTTTTGTAAAGAAAAAACTGGTCATTTTAGCTTTTCAAAAGCGAATAGCTTTTAGAACAATTTTTGATGGTCTTGTTGCCAGTATATTGTAATTTTTGAATGCAAACTTAGACATCTGTTTATTCGTATGAGATTATCCATTTAAATTCGACGTAATATTATTCGATTATTGTTTTTTTTTTTAATTCATATAAGTAGATCCATCAAGCCCCAACCCAAATTGAGAAATTATTTTTGTGTAGGAACTGAAACCCCGACTTTCAGCTCATCCATGCGGGTAATTTAAAACTTTTAAAAATGTGGTACAAATTACTAAATTCAATTAATCCAATACAAAGATTCAGAATAACGTATCATAATTTATAATTTTAAGTAAATAATCACAGAGTAAAACCCGACTTCCGTTTATTGAGGTTCTTCATCGGGCGCATTCCTTGCTGAAGGCGAACCGCACACCACCACGGCTGCCATGCATCGCCGTAGACATTTTCTATGCGGAAGCGGCGGTATAGGAAGTAATTAATGCGAGTACTGGCCGTATGGATTTTACTCTTTATTGGCGGTTTTGTATTGAAGGAGAACGCCTTTCGAACGACCGAATTAGCGCGGTGTTTCCCAATTATTATCGCCGATTCGTTTATATCGATGTCAAAATAATGAGTAGGTGCTTAATTTTAAAGAGACAATGAGGTTAATTTTGACTGCCACTGTTATTGGTTTTAGCATACTTAATAGTTAGGTAGGTACCTACCTAAAGTTGTAGAGATCATTTCGAATCGGTGAACTAGTCCAAAAAATTATTCTCATTGACTTCTTTAAACTATTTTTCATGAAAATGAAATGAATAATGAAAAATGTTTATTTAACTAAAAGAATTAAATTAACACAAGTTACAAAAATTTCATGTAAAAGCAATAGAATTTAGAACATGAATGTTCTTCTATATTTGGAATTTCATATTTGAATTCGCCCTAGAAAATTCATCGAATAATATTTTATCCACACTCAGCTGAAACAGGAAAGAAAAAAAATATATTCAATAAATACACCATACAAGCTTCCATGCTGGCCTGGGAGTGAGAGAAAAACATAGAATGTGCCAGCTGCATTTCCTCCCGAGCATGCTGTAAAAACCAGCTACGGGATCTGAGGGTTTTAGTATATTGTAATTTAGGCGATGGGCTGACAACCTATCACTACAGCAATATACGTATAAATCTATCTTAAAAAAACCCTTAAAACTTTGTCAGACGTGGCGAAACGACCTTTGTTTAGGTCGTTTACGCTCTGCCTACCCCATTAGGGATAAAGTCGTGATTATATGTATGTATGTAATACACCATACAATACTCATATAATGTATCCCAATTTCACGCTTGGTTACTTTCACCTCTACATATCGCTGAGATTGTCGTGATAAGCCGTGCGTTTCGCCCGCGATCGTCCATGACACTGGCAGATCTAATTTAGATAAGTACAACAACAATATTTTCCATACTTCTCATGTTTTCATACACGCCACCATACAATGATACTGGCAGGTAAAAATCCATAGTAAAAAAAATAAAAATAAGGTGGGTATGGTATCTCATAGCCACACATTACAATGATACTGGCCAGTGCAACGATTTTTTTTTTAATAAAGACGTTATTTTTTTCACACATCTCATACATGATACTGGCCGGTAACGATGGAAAAAAATAAAATAAAGTAGAGTCGTTATTGACCGTGTGTATACGCAGAAGTGCGTTCGTGTTCCGTGTTCGAAATATAAAATTGACGTTTATATAATAACAATCATTCGTTGCGGATATAAAAGTAAAATTATATACCTTGTATTATTACATTATTTTAGCAATTTACTACCTTGAAAGAATACTTATAAAATGTCGAATTGAGTTGCTTCATAGACATTTTCCTCATTAAATACGAAGATCTTCGAAGCAAAATAATAGAATCTCAAGTAACTTTATAGTAAATTTTATTGCCAATTGAAAAATACTAACTTTAAAACTACATGCAACTAATACTTACGTACCGGATCGAATTGCGTGCTAGTATTTATAATTTCACAGTTATCTAAGGTTTTCCAGTATTTTCCAGCGCAAATGGTGTCCTTATGACATTCGAGGCAATCCTGTCAATTTGAAAACTGGCTAAACTACGTTCTCTACATAGTATCGATCAGTCAAGTTAAAATTATAAGCCATAGGTTAAGACTAAGTTAAGCCTTAACGATATTTAAATTTCGTCCTAGTATTAGGAAGGTCGATAGAGAACGGCCAAAACTTATTTGAGTAATTAATTGCGATTTTATTTGGATAAATTTTTTTTCACGGTTTTAAGTTGTTTTTAAATAATTTTATTTTTAAATACTTAGTTTTTAATATAAATAAACAGTAACTTAAATAATTATTAACTGATTTTTAAAATTCAATGTATGAAGTATAAGGGACTGCGCAAACTGATAGGGGTTGCTCACTGAACAACTATTAGCAGGATGTTTTTTTTCATACAAATTGTCTGATTAAGGTGGTCATTTTGTATGGGAAGGTCATTTTTTTTCGTCTCCTGAATGAATTTCCTGGTGATAGTTGTTCAGTTTCGTTGACTGAGCAACCCCTTTCAGTTTGCGGGACGCTGTCCCTTACACGCGGTATATATAAAT
The DNA here is from genome assembly GCA_949820665.1 of Scrobipalpa costella. Taxonomy (NCBI): domain Eukaryota; kingdom Metazoa; phylum Arthropoda; class Insecta; order Lepidoptera; family Gelechiidae; genus Scrobipalpa; species Scrobipalpa costella. The sequence goes on from OX463306.1 coordinate 4,816,998, forward strand.
TGAAAGTATAAGTAAAACTTGCAATAATTTAGCATCACCTTGACGAAATGACGAATTAAATGGTACTTATTTAATTTTACGGACAGATTGAAAGTGGTTTGATATTTTATACCTACCTTCATTTTAATCAAGGTTTGTAGGCTTAGTCAACTTTTCGTAGAGTACAATTATTGAGTAATCTTTCATGCTGGCCTGGGAACGACAGAAAAACATAGACTGTGCCAGCTGCATTTCCTCCCGGACATGCTGTAAAAACCAGCTCAGGGATCCGAGGGTGTCGATATATTGTAATTTAGGCGATGGGTTGACAACCTGTCGCTACAGTCAGTATACCTACAAATCGATTTTAAATATCCCTCAAAACTTTGTCAGACGTGGCGGAACGACCTTTGTTTAGGTTGTTTACGCTCTGCCTACCCCATTAGGAATAAATTTGTTAATTCCCGAACAAATTCACACAACACCAATTAAAATACGACTATGAAGAATTCAATTCAATTTCTTTTAAATGGCGCTTCACTACATAGTATAAAACAAAGTCGTCTCTGCCCTATATCCCTATGTATGCGTAAATCTTTAAAACTACGAAACGGATTTTGATGCGGTTTCTTTTAATGGATAGAGTGATTCAAGAGAAAGGTTTATATGTATAATACATGCATAATATAGTAGAGAAACACTGATAATTTCCGTGCGAAGCCGGGGCGGGTCGCTTTTTAACTTAAAACAATACCCGGACACAATACTTTGAAGACATTTCAAAAACAACTGTTACTTTGTCGAACCCACAACCATATGGTCGACAGGCAGGTTTGCTATCCACTTTACCACCAAGCCAGTCAAAAAAACAAAGTAGGTAAAGTAAATATACCAATTCGTAGTTGCAAAATCACGACTTAACTAATATAAGTCTATACCTGTCTCTTTCTATTGTGAGACGGCAACAATTTTAGTTAAGATTTAGTTAAGTTCTGTGCTCAAGGAATTGGTACCAATGTGACAAATATTATAATTTCAAGTGTAAAGGAAGTCCAACAGTTGTAATGTCCTTCATTTCACCAGTTAGTAATCTAAAGCAAATAGCAAATTACTACTTAAACCAATTAGATTAAAATTGATTCACGATTCACGTGGGTTTTTTCCTGAGAACTGCACATGCAGCAAAGGTCAGTGCATTCTATAATGCACTTCTGTGAGGCTGATTTAAATAAAATTGGTATCTGAAAAAATAATAATATCGTTATCATAATTTCAACTGCTCAAAATGAATTGAAATACATACATATAGTCACGCCTGTATCCCTAATGGGGTAGGCAGGGCGTAAACGACCTAAACAAAGGTCATCCCGCCACGTCTGACAAAGTTTTGAGGGTTTTTTATGATAGATTTGTAGGTATATTGTTGTAGTGACAGGTTGTCAGCCCATAGCCTAAATTACAATATACCGAAACCCTCGGATCCCTTAGCTGATTTTTACAGCATGCCTAGGAGGAAATGCAGCTGGCATATTCTATCTTTTTCTCTCGCTCCCAGTCCAGCATGGAAGAAATTGACAAACGGCCATCATCATCTTCGTGTGCGTAGCGTTTCCCAGTACTGGGATCCATTTTCCAGCTTCAACTACTCCACTTCACCAGCCGAAGCAACCATCATCATCTCCCTAGCCTTATACCATATCAAACAGGGTCGGCTAACTAATCTAGGACATTGAACGAGGATACTGGTTTTAACACAGAGCGACTGCCATCTGACCTCCGCAACCCAGAAGGGAAACCAGACCCAATCCTAGATTAGGTCAGAGTTTCCAAGCCGCCAATGCATAGCACTGGCCTCTGGTTTGACGACTAATATATACAGTATTAAACGATATTCACCGGGACCAACGGCTTAACATGCCCTCTGAAGCACGGAAAAAGAGTCGAATTAACGTACACATGAAATTTAAAAACCGAAAAATACATTTGTACGTGGTGGGATTCGTACCACGACCTCCCCGCTCAGGAGGCAGCGGCCCTATCCACTACGCCATCGGGCTCATCTAGCCAGCCGAAACGACTTTACATTTCTAGACTTTTCTTTTCTAATATTCTTCGTGACAGAAAGTGCAAGCCAAGGCACCTAGCACAGCCTGCACAGCACAAGCCCCAATTAGTCGGTTTAAATACGTAAGCGGCTGCGCGGGCGCACTTGGCGCAGCGATTAGTGATCGCGCAGTTACGTCAGAGCAACCTGCAACGGCGCCGGAGCAGAACGCGTTGCGACAGGCGACTTCACGAAAACAGTCGCTGAAACAATAACGCATTCCGATGTTAGGTGGTTGTTTGTCATCGAATTATTACAATACAATACAAATTTCTTCATTGCACAAAGAAACACATACAACAGAAATAAAAAGGAACAAACGTGACAGTACAATATAGGCGGCCTTATTGCTAAAGCAGCAATTTCTACCAGGCAACCTTTGGGTATAGAAATTGTATATGCAGAAAGCGGGATAGTGCATATTACTACATATAATACTTAGACAATAGTTATTTATTTTAACTGCCTCCGTGATCTAGTGGCTAGTGCCATGGACTCCCGATCCGGAGGTCCTGGGTTCGATTCCCAGGGGGGAAACACAAACTTGATATTTGAGAATTTATCACTTTGTGAATTTTTCCCCAGTTTGGTTAGGACATTGCAGGCTGAATCACCTGATTGTCCGAAAAGAAAAAGATTTCGTGCTTCGGAGGGCACGTTAAACCGTCGGTCCCGGTCGCTGTCTTTGATAGTGGTCGCTACTCAAACCATGTCAGAGGCCTGATAGTTGTGCTACTAGGCGGTTTAAAAACTCTGACACCAGGGTTCATCGGGTCGATAGACTCTAGGGTATAGAGTCTCTCAATATTTACACACTATTCAATAAATATTACAATAAAATATACTGATATATATCTTATGATAAACTAATACATGATTATATTAAGGCTCGTATTTATAAAGATCTCAAGATTGAGAGCAATATTAATAAGAATAATATAAATGTAATGTATTTAGGATACTTATTTGACTAGGTTTGCACTATCCCGCTTACCGCTACGCATTTTTCTTTCACCTAAAGGTTGTCTGGAAGAAATGGCTACCTTAGCAATAAGGCCGCCTATGTTGTACTTGTCTTTAGTTGTTATCTGTTGTGTTGTATGAGTTGTATTCTTACGTGCAATAACGTATTTTTATGTTATGTAGTATTCAGTATGGATTTGACAGATCCTTTTGTATTGAAATGACATATTTGATACGGACTCATACTAGCTGTCAGTCTCAAGTGATGTTTATAATTACGGGCCTTAGAGTCCTTATCGCTTAGGGTACTGAATACAAGTGATGTTCCTGTTTCAGAAATTTATATGTACCTATGCTAGCCGATCTCCTGCCAACCAAAAGTAACCATGAAAATTGGCAAAAGTAATATTATATTTTATTGTGTAGGTATATCCTGAAGTTGAAATTCTGCATCTGCTTATTTTTCACATCAGCTATTTTATTTTACGTTTTCTGGCTCACAGTTGGCTAAATTAGTTTAGTACCTACTTATTGTAATCTATGAGAATTTGAGGAAGGAAATGTAGTTTACATAACACACTCAAAATCATCCATTGCCATTCTATTCGATTCACAAATGACTCAAATCTGATAAAACATCGTTGACATAACACGAAGAATAGATGTTACGAAAGGCGTGTATTAGATGCTTAATCATGATACTACTTATTTTTTATCAAAATAATAATGCTGAGTGACTATAATGACGCAACGAATTGAACTTTAGCCCAAGTCACACTAGGCACGTAGATTTATAAGCTGTATTTCATTTTGATTACTTCTTTTTCGTGTCAGGGTTCCATAATATGACCAAAAGTAGATTCTTTAGCACGAGCAATATCTTTTAGACAACCCTTGGATAGATGAGATACCTACAGAGGTGTTCTATTTATATATACCGGGTGTAAGGGACAGCGTCCCGCAAACTGATAGGGGTTGATCAGTCAATGACACTGAACAACTTTTTTCAAGAAGTGAAAAAGAAGTGGCTTTTCCATACAATTTTTTATATGGATAAGCCATTTTTTTATTTCATTTCCTGAAAAAAAATCCTGGAGAAGTTGTTCAATATCTTTGACTGAGCCACCCCTATCAATTTGCGGGACGCTGTCCCTTACACCCGGTATATATCCACTAGTCAGTCATATCATTATACTTACTTTACTTATACCAAGTAAGTTTAGAAGGAAGCAGTGTTCATTACAAGTGTAGATACATTACCGTTCGATAATTCCGTTATGAGCACTATATGAGAGTGTATCTTGTACTTTGTATGTATATACGTATTTACGTACATGTTAAACATCCATTTATTTTGTATCTAGATTTTTTTATTACTTCACTACATGCAATCGATTCGATACAGCTACCGATCACCCTATCAATAGTTATCAAGTCATCGACATAAGATCAGAAAATACAGGGTGTAAGGGACATATAGGATGTAAGGGGCCAATCAAAAAATATGAACTACTTCCATAAAGAAATTCTTCTGCGAAATGAAACAAGTTGCATTTTAGGAAGAAACATACATACATACATACATATAATCACGCCTTTATCCCTAATGGGGTATGGTAAATAAGTTACGGTAAAATGCCAAGTTTTGAGGGAGATTCATAATGATTGTTTTTTAGCCTTAGGGCCGTATTTGTAATCAGCTCTCATGAGTGACAGCGAGTTTGAGTTCGTATCAGAAATATCATTTCAGTACAAACTGGTCTGTCAAATCCATACTTAATATCGCTCTCAAGTTTGATATCGCTTCATAAATACGCTATGTTTTTAGCACATGCACATGTGTTTTTGGCGAAATAAAATAGTTCCAATACCATAAAGATCGCAGATAAGTACTACATACCTTGATATGTAACAGTCAAGTAACCAGGAAGTAAACCGGTAGTATCGACGGTAGAGCCAAGAATAGAAGTACCGGTTCTAATATGCGTTTCCGATTCTGATCTCATGTCAATGACTTGATATCATGCTTGATAGGTAGTTGTAGCGAATCAATTAGGTATAGCTTGAAGTGTAGGTAATTGTATACCAATGGCGGCCAATCTCCCAGAGATCGGTCAATTGCGCAGGACTAGTACTTAGACTAGTATTTACCATATTCCGAACAATCATCATCATCGCCCTCATACGTCTTTGACAGACGATTTAGTCAGTGTCTGAGACAAGATTTTTCGTGGCTATATAAACCAATACGGGAGCGGCAAAACAATAACATTACCATATTCCATACAATATTCGATTGCCTACTAATTTCGAAATTACTCTTAAATACAGACAAATAATCCCGACTTTATCCCAAATGGGGTATGCAGAGCGTAAACGAGTTAAGCAAAGGTCGCTACGTCTGACAAAGTTTTGAGGGTTATTTAAGATAGATTTGTAGGTATATTGCTGTAGAGACAGAGTTGTCAGCCCATCGCCTAAATTTCAATATACTGAAACTCTCGGATCCCTTAGCTGTTTTTTTCAGTATGCCCGGGAGGAAATGCAGCTGGCACATTGTGTTTTTCTCTCGCTCCCAGTCCAGCATGAAAGAATTACCGGTCTTCAGATTCATTTTAAGCTATGTAAAGGGAAACTAATATATGTGCTCATTTTGATGTACTGGCACTACTAGGTAGTTGTTTGTGATCATGATCATTTGTAGACGCACCCTAATTTATTACAGGATATGTTTGTAGCACCATCTATATGGATCGCGAATGGCCCTTGAAATTATGCGTGCGTGCGCGCAGAGTTATGTAAGATAATAGTTGAAATCGCATTGCAACTGACAATTAATTGCTTGCAATATTGGTTAAGGCAGGTTTTATATTATTTTTAATGAAATACTTAAAAAAAAATAAGTACACGACCAAACAAAACAATTCTAGATTTTTCCACCAGCAATCCGCGTGGTTGACAAAGAAATGACATCCTATTCCTATTTTTGGTAAATATAAAAAAAAAAAATATTTCAGACCAAATTACATAACAGTCATGTTAACAATTATTTTTCCATATATAATTAAATTAAGTTTAATTTTATATTAAATTAAATTAAATTGATCAATTAATTAAATAATACTTATGTTATGTTACTACTTATACATTACATTGTTGTCAAAGAAGAAGAAATATCCAAATATTATGAACATTTACTTTGACTTTGATATTCAAATAAAAAATATATAAAACGCAACTAGACCAGAAACACATTCGTTGCCTACAGCATACAGCACATAATATACTTATAATATTAGGTACTACATACCTACAGTATGATTACAGGAAAGTTTCTATAGGTACTAAGAAATATTAATTATCTGTAAACGGCTTCAAAACCTGTCGATATTATGCATCGCGTATTGCAACGCAATATTATTCTGATGCGTGTGATTTGCTTTCAACTTTTCTAATTTGATGATACATAACTGTCTAGCTAGTCTAGTACAAACAATGCGAATAAATCCAGTGAAATGTATGCATTCAAATCTTTTTCTCGGAGCTTCATCAGAAGAATTGCGATTCTTCCAAAGAAACCTGCATTCCGTCCTAGAAAATACTTTTATTAGAAACTACATACCACACGCGATCCCAACGAGAATCTATCGAGTTAAAAAACGTTTGTTACGTCACTTATGTCATAATTTGCGTTACGATCGAGTGAGATAATACATACGAGTTACAATAGTAACACCACCAATATCACTAGATACTTATCCGAAATCTTGCTTACATCTTACGAATGCTAAGAAAACGATTCAAAAATACGGTTATGTTTTAAAATACCGTTACCAAGTTCCTCTCGGTACGCTCCTTTCACATTCATTGTAAAGGATCACAGGACAAAAAGGCAAAGAAAAAACTAAATATATTGGTGGGTCAAGTTATACTGGTCGAACAGATGTTGTTCTCAAACGGGAGGTGCGCTCGCGCAGTGAAAGCGGCGCGTTCTTGACCTACGAGCACGCGACCTGCTAAGGTAGGAGCGATCGGTGCAAGGTTTGTTGATCATTGTTCTATTTTCAAACTCTAGCGCAATGTATGGGTTGCATTGTTGTCCTCATTTATTTTTCGGTATTAATTTACAAAGTGAGCGTTATGATTATGATATGACATTGCTTTTATTAAAACTAAATAGAGGACTTCGAGTTGATGTAAACCATTCTTGACACCTAATAAAAATTAGAGCGGATTATTATTCATAGTAGAGATAGATTTTATTTTTTTTGACCGATTCATAACACCTAAAGATTTATATTATATTGATAATAAAAATAATAGAAGCAAGTATTAATATTCTTATCACTACATTAGATGTTATAGACTCAAATGCTAAATCTTGTCTGGAATACAGAAGGTTCTAGGTTGAAAGACATGTGACATACATACATACATACGTGTAATCACGTCTTTATCCCTAATGGGGTAGGCAGAGCGTAAACGACCTAAACAAAGGTCGATCCGCCATCTCTGACAAAGTTTTGAGGGCTATTTAAGATAGATTTGTAGGTATATTTCTGTAGTGACAGAGGATGTCAGCCTATCGCCTAAATTACAATATACTGAAACCCTCGGATCCCTTAGCTGGTTTTTACCGCATGCGCGGGAGAAAACGCAGCTGGCACATTCTATGTTTTTCTCTCGCTCCCAGGCCAGTATGGAATTAATTTAATTTCAAAATACTTTATTGCACTTAAAGAAACACATACAACAGTAATACACATAATAAAAGTACAACATAGGCGGGTTTATTGCTAAGATGGGATTCAAAAGCTCAATTGCCCAACCCCACTAGGAAAACTAGATGCATCAGATCAAGATACTCAAAAGGAATTTCCCAGTGACCGGTTCCACAATATAAACACACACGTAACAGTTGCAATAACCGAGGAATCACCGCTAAGGCGGGCATAATGTGTGTCGCTTGCGACAGCGCAGCGGTCTTGCGATATGCGCCTGCGCACCCGACGTGGTGGTGTAACTACCAGATTTCCGTCCACTCCGACAGTTCTATAATTTGTCAAATGGTGACGACTTCTTTTATGTCGTCATGAAGTTATTAGGAACCTTCTGGTACTTAGTTCTACGGTGTTCTTCATGTGGCTGATACAAGTTTTCTTGGTACGTGATTCTATTCTTCTATGTCGTCATGAGGCTATTATGAGCTTAGGAAGTTTCTGGTGGTTCTACGCTAAAGGAATGTTGGTCTTTGATGATAGATCATTTCGTGTGCGAGTCGTTGATGCTAGATTGTCAGCGTGATTCTGAGATTGATATCACTTTGTTGTGATTGTGAAGGCATTTTTATTACAAGTTATTCAGTAACATAACATTAAGGTAATTCCTAACGGCAAATGGTTGTTTTCAAGAGCTTATTATAATAAACAAATCATTATTACAAATGAATCATTGGAAAATTTAAAAAAGAATATTCATCTAAGAAATTAGTTCTTTGCCTGCAATTGCGACATTTAAAAATATTCTAGTTCATAAATAAGTATGCTAAGAAAATCTAGAAGTAAAGCTGTTTTTGTGGGTAAATTTGATATTTCTTCTAAACTATTAGGAGCGCTTTTACAGTTCCTTCGGAAAAATATCAGAATTATGAATATGTAAAATCGCAACAAAGCTTTATTTAATCCAACTCGTAGTTTATATGGAATTCCCTTTTATGTGTGTATTTCTCACATTTTTGACGCGGCCACGGACGTAACTACCACGCCGTAGCGCGCGCTGATTTGAACGATATTCTAAGGCATATACGGGCGATGGTTGCATATCTTGAAATCTACCTGCTCATCTGCCACCAGGATACACTTTAAGATTGAAGTTGTACCTGCAATAATTTGTTTTACTGTTCTGTTTATAAAAACTCGTTTTTTCGTTTGACTAATCGCATCTTGAAAGAATCAATTTTGTTTAAGTATTGTTTCTACCATGCTGGACTGGGAGCGACAGAAAAACATAGAATATGCCAGCTGCATTTCCTCCCGGGCATGCTGTAAAAACCAAGGGATCCGAGGGTTTCAGATTATTGCAATTTAGGCGATGGGCTACAGCAATATACCTACAATTCCATCTTAAATAACCCTCAAAACTTTGTCAGACGTGGTGGAGCGACCTGTGTTTAGGTCGTTTACGCTCTGCCTTTTCCATTAGGGATAAAGGCGTGATTATATGTATGTATGTATTGTTATGTTATGGCCTTATCAATAACTCATTGTTATTTCCCGTAAATAATTTCGATAATAATTATTTATTCATTTATTAATGCTGTTTATAGCCTCGTGCATAAAAATGGCAAGTTATATAATTTGTATCTTGCTGCACCGGCTAGATTATCCACTCCAATCCCCGCCAAGACGCTGCTTACCCAACATTTCTATCTGGATATAACCAGATCATTTCAGTATCTAGTAGTCAGAGCCGTGGGCTCGCGATCCGGAGGTCCTGAGATCGTTTATCAGGGGGATATTGGCCAATTTATCACTTTGTGAGATTTTCCCCAGTTTAGTTAGGGCAATGCAGGCTGAATCACCTGATTGACTGGAAGAAAAAAACAGCAGAAGCCGTCTGTCCTGGTAGCTGTCTTTGATGGTGGTCGTTACACAAACCATGTCAGAGGCCTATTAGCTGCGCTAGTAGGCGGTTTAAAAACTCTGACACCAGGGTTCATCGGGTTGATTGACTCGATACCCACACGACAGAAGCAGAACACTCCAGTATCGTCCACATCGTCTATATTCGCGTGTTACGAATAAATCGCTCCGACATTCTCTTGATCCGTCACCAGGTGTAAAGCTGGTTGTCCACCTAAAAGCGAGACATATCACTGCTCATCAAATTCACAGCTGCCTTTTGCTATCAAGTGTGATGCGGGCTAGGTACAGGGCTCTCTACACGGAAGAAATTGTCTCTGAAAAAATAGGTTGTACATAGGAACCTGTATTGTTTTTCAAACATTCCGATTTCCCGCATGGATACTAGGTACATACTAGACAGGATCTGTATGTGTTTCCAATCCTCAGCTGTCAAGAAAAACATGTCGTCTCATAGCTAAGCAATAGATACTTGTTTTCTCAGTGTGGTGGACGAAGACAGTCCAAATTAATATTGCATGTCGACTTGTGATATACTTACCTGCGCCCGCGCCGCACCAGGGGGGTAGAAAGCGACGTCGTCGGCGCGCCGCGCCGCACGACAGACGATGAGACAAAGTTGCTGGTATGATAGATAGGGCTGCAACTTGAACGGTCTAACAACTTAACATAGTAGGGTTAGGTCTTTGGGTTTAAGGAAGTGGCACTTTCATGCCCGTAGCATAACCTATACATACTTACATACATATAATCACGCCTTTATCCCGAATGGGGTAGGCAGAGCGTAAACGATCTAGAAAAAGGTCGTTTCGCCACGTCTGAGAAAGTTTTGAGGGTTATTTAAGATATATATATATATATACATATATATATTGCTGTAGTGACAGGTTGTCAGCCCATCGCTTAAATTGCAATATACTGAAACCCTCGGATCCCTTAGCTGACTTTTACAGCATGCCCGGAAAGAAATGCAGCGGGCATATTCTATGTTTTTCTCGCACTCCCAGTCCAGCATGGAAGAAAACAATCATAACCTAACTTTTAAAAGCTAGTGGAGGTTTTTGCATCTTTCGAAACTGGCAGTAAGTGCAGCAACTCACAGGCGTCACTTACTCCTGCGCAAGGTTCTGCTCAACACGCTGCCATGTTTTGTATTGCTTACAACACACATGCGTCAGCTTACGCACTAAGTCGGCGCATGCCTCTGTTAGTACGCGCGCGTAGCGCGTAAGGTACGCATGTGTAATGCAAAAAACATTGACAACGTGTTGTCCACTTAGAAGCGGAAAATCGAGACAGATGGCTTATTGAAAGAAGGACTTTACCTCCCACTAAAAATAAAATTATTTTGGCTTGTTATTCTCTACCACGTTATATTTTCAACATAATCTCTGAGCCGGTTGGTAGCATCAAAATAGTTGGTCTAGATTTTACGAGATTATCACGATTATTCCACATAAAATGTTCATTGCGTCAAGTACTCGAACTCCTCATACATTTACAACATCCGGGTCAAGTTTAAAACTTGATCTAGTTTTTATTATAAGAAGATTGCCAAGCATAATTTTGTCTAGTATCTCACTTATATTTTAATCTGGATCCATCAGCTCTTCAGCCTTATCACAATATATGACCTCAATGGACCCAGCCTACATAGGTACCTACTCGTATTTTACAGGCCATCACTACATAGTATAAAACAAAGTCGCTTTCTCTGTACCTATATACCTATATATGCATAAATCTTTAAAACTACGCATTGGATTTTGATGCGGTTTCTTTTAATGGATAGAATGATTCAAGAAGAAGGTTTATATGTATAATACATGCATAATATAGTAGAGAAACACTGATGATTTCCGTGCGAAGCCGGGGCGGGTCGCTAGTCTATACTAAAATTATAAAGATGAAAGATTTGTATTTTTGTGTGTGTGTGTAAAGAATAAACTGGAAAACTACTGCACAGATTTCAAAAATTCTTTCACCATTAGAAAGCTACAGTTACCCTGAGTCATATAGGCTACTTTTTACCGCGGTAAAGTACATTATTCGCCCGGAACCCATCGCTCGCACCGCTGACAGAAAGCTAGTTAGGCAACAAAAGCTAGTTAGGTAGGTAGGCAACCCTAGATATAGAAGCATTCACAACAATAGCCGTCTTGTTCACAATTAAATATAATTGCACGCCGCCGTCACTAAAATACGAACCGAAGAGTGTTTAAATTGTTAACTGAAACTATTTCTAGCTAACTTTAAAGCTAACATGTGTACCATTGAGTTTCGTCCATGATTTCAAGTGTAGGTTTCACTGATACGACGGAAAAGATACCTCTTCTCACTATCAAAACTCTAGACTAGGGCTAGGCTAGACGTTGTAAAATCGGACGTGGAATAGAACGAAAGATCGTGCATCTTCTTCTGTCGAGTGGGTATCGAGTCTATCGACCCGATGAACCCCGGTGTCAGAGTTTTTAAACCGCTTCGTAGCACAACTATCAGGCCTCTGGCATGGTTTGAGTAACGACCACTATCAAAGACAGCGACCGGGACCGACGGCTTAACGTGCCCTCCGAAGCACGAAATCTTTTTCTCGGACAATCAGGTTCAGCCTGCAATGTCCTAACCAAACTGGGGAAAAAATCCCAAACTGATAAATTCTCAATCAGCTTTATGTTTCGCCCCTGGGAATCGAACCCAGGACCTCCGGATCGGGAGTCCATGGCACTAGCCACTAGACCACGGAGGCAGTTGATCGTGCATGAAAACCAGATTATTCCGAAGACCAGGAAAAGTGGAGTAGACATAGCCGCAAAGATAAGATAAGATAAGAATAAGATTATACTTTATAATAATAGACAGAAAAGACAAGAGAAAATAAAATAGGCGGCCTTATTGCTATAAAAGCGGGCCTTAGCACTAGACAAGACATTTTCTTTTTCTTTCGACTTCAAGTGGTCGAACGACTCAATGAACCGAATGATGGTGTCACAGTTTTTAAACCACTTAATAGGCCCTGCCATGGTTCAGCAACCATGGTCATCCATACGACCAGTATCAAAAACTGCGACTGTTTTGCTACCGACGGCTTCACGTGCCCTCCGAAACGCAGAATCATTTGAAAAACGTGTCGACAGACTTAAGGCCAGACTTATCTTGTACACTATCTAAATATCATGCTGGACTGGAAAAGATAGAAAAACATAGAATGTTCCAGCTGCCTTTCCTCCCGGGCATGTTGTAGAAGTCAGCGAAAGGGATTCGAGGGTTACAGTGTATTGTAATTTAGGCAATGGGCTGACTACCTGTCCTACACCAATAAACATTACAATCTAAAATTGCCCTCAATTTTTGTCAGACGTGGCGAAAGCGCCTTTTACGAGGCATTCTACGCTCTGCCTACCCCGTAAGGGATAAAGACGTGATTTTATGTATGTATTACTATCTAAATCCATTGAGAACCTCCTTGCTCGAAGCCCAAGAGAACGTTTCCAAGGCTCAGGTGTTTTAAGGCAAATGACTTTATCACGTAGTACTAGAGTCACCTTCGCCAAGGCCTGGGTTGTTTGGACTTTCCTTGTGTAGTACGACTCGGTTCTCAATGAACGTGCGGGGGCGCTGTAGTATTAGAAAAAGAAAAAAAAACTTTATTTGTCACTAGGTAATGAACATAAATCTTATAATAAACATACTTATAATTTAACCTAAAACGACAAAAATGTCTAGCTCAGCTTTATGCTGCGGAAGTAATCTATCTTCATACCGTTTTTCAGATACTTACTTCCATGCTGGACTGGGATAGATAGAAAAATATAGAATGTTCCAGCTGCCCTTACTCCCGGGCATGCTGTTGAAGTCAGCAAAAGGGACTCGAGGGTTACAGTGTATTGTAATTTAGGCGATGGGCTGACAACCTGTCACCATAGCAATACACTTTTCAATCTAAAACTGCCCTCAATTTTTGTCAGACGTGGCGAAAGCGCCTTTTACGAGGCGTTAAACGCTCTGCCTACCCCGTAAGGGATAAAGGCGTGATTTATGTATGTATGTATGTATGTTTTTGAGATAACAGGAGCATTTTGACACACGTCAAACGTATATTTTTTTTGACATTTGTAAAGGAATCTCTTTCGCATCTATAGCGTTTTTATATTTTTTTCCTGTTGTCAGGATGGTCAAGTCATGCTATCTGAAAAAGGGTATAGTAAGGGTTAGACCGCACTAGGATGTAGCTGCAGCGGAGCAGCGAGGCGCGGCACTGCGCGGCAATGTCAGTTCATTTATTTTGACAGATTTTGTCACGCAGTGTCGCGCCGTTGCAGTACCGTGCCGCGCCGCTCCGCTGCAGCTACGTAATATTGCGGTCTAACTTTAATACTTCACAGTGCTGGTCTTCTGCGAGGTTTTCAGGAGAACTGTCAAATCAATGTTAAATACTTTAAAATAAAAATGCTTTATTTCAGGTTTTGAGATCCATACAGTATTTAGTTAGTCATCTTTACATAATACAAACACTTATTTATAGGGTATAAAACATTTCTTAACTTATACGAGATATTATTTCAGTTAATGTTTACAAGCCAGATACCTAATATTGTTCATAGAATTATATTAGAAGATAGTAAGTTAAAAGGTAGCTACGTGACCAACGCGCGAAACTCGTGCCGTCAAATGGTCCTAATTGTGATCATTTTAGCCAGTCGAGCTGCGAGCTGCGAAGTGAGAAAAAAAGTTAAATTATATTCAAGGCTGCACTGACTACAAATAGCTATCTGTTTCACTCTTACGCTTTGCCTATTTTGTGTCGCACTCAGCGTTTGTTTAGATATGCAATGTTATAAATATGTATGTATATGTGTCGCGGAACAATTAAAATGTGCGTGCAGTATGAAAGTAACGTATCTTTCTTAAAATATCATTGGAGATAAATCTCAAGATGGCGGCGTTAGTTCTTTTATTCGCCACATTCAATTAAAGCGTGGTCTTACTATATAGTCATGGTTCCGTCACTGTAATAAGACGTATTGTATTCTGTACTCGCCTGGCCTTAATGTGGTGGCTATAGTTTAGTTTTAATTGCTGTAGTGATGGTTTTGAGGTTAGGTAAGAGGTTCTGAAGGTGGACAGTGATATGTGGTCAATGGGGTTTGGTAATGGTAGGCTGTGAAGTTATATCATAGGTAAGGTAAGGCAGATTCTTTCATGCTGGACTGGGAGAAATAGAAAAACATAGAATGTTCCAGCTGCCCTTCCTCCCGGGCATGCTGTAGAAGACAGCAAAAGGGACTCGAGGGTTACAGTGTATTGTAATTTAGGCGATGGGCTGACAACCTGTCACTACACATTAGCAATACACATTACAATCTAAAATTGCTCTCATTTTTTGTCAGACGCGGCGAATGCGCCTTTTACGAGGCGTTTAACGCTCTGCCTACCCCGTAAGGGATAAAGGCGTGATTTTATGTATGTATGGTAAGGCAGAGGACGTTAGTGCTTTCTGCTTCGACCGCCTAAATTGGGTTTTCCCGTGTGAGGTGAAATTTATTTTCCATCGGTGTCACTCAGGTCATGTAAATATACATACATACATACATACATATAATCACGCCTTTATCCCTAATGGGGTAGGCAGAGCGTCAACGACTCAAACAAAGGTCGTTCCGCCACGTCTGACAAAGATTCGAAGGTCATTTAAGATATACTTGTACGTATATTGCTATAGTGACAGGTTGTCAGCCCATCGCCTAAATTACAATATACTGAAACCCTCAAGATCCCATAGCTGATTTTTGCAGCATGCTCGGGAGGAAATGCAGCTGGCACATTCTATGTTTTTCTCTTACTTCCAGTCCAGCATGGAAGAAATATGTAAATATCATAGAGGAATCAAAATCGTAGAATTTATTAATTTATGTTATGCGCCTGGGAAAATCAGGATTTAGGGATACGAATTCTTCATGTTTGTAAATACAATACGAGAAATAGGATATCAAAAAATCTAATGCAAGGGCAGGATTATAAATTTTGCTTTTAATTCTCTACAACGGACTCTATTATAGAATTACCGGCAAAAAAAATATTAAAATCTATTTGTCACTTTAAGACTAAACACATTGGAAAAGGACAGGAGATCTATTTTCTCCGGTTTTTTATTTATAGTCGGTGGTTTTATATGCGTTATCTGTCAGTTTTATCCGCCGTCATATGATATGGCGGATAATATTGACAGAAATACTGGGGAAATGTGCAAAAGCTCCTCAAAATCTAGCGCAAAAAGTGTAAAACCATAGAGTATAAATCGCCTGTCCTTTTTCAATTTTATAGTCTTGAAAATTACAAATAAATTTTAGTTTTAGCCGGTGGTATCTAGAATCGAGCCCATTATAGCACTATGCCTGTAGATTATGTTATTTAACATTCTCGATGGATGATTCATGCTGGACTGGAATCGAGAGAAAAATATAGAATGTGCCACCTGCATTTCCTCCTGGGCATGCTGTAAAAACCAGCTAAGGGATCCGAGGGTTTCAGTATATTGTAATTTAGGCGATGGGCTGACAACCTGTCACTACAGCAATATACCTACAATCTGTCTTAAATAACCCTCAAAACTTTGTCAGAGGTGGCAGAACGACCTATGTTTCGGTCGTTTACGCTCTGCCTACCCCATTAGGGATAAAGTCGTGATCATATATATGTAGTCGTGATAATAATTGGCAGTCATTGGTACGTTTCACGAATTGACCATAACCTCTTACCACAAATTATTTTTGACGGTACCCCAGTACCCTTCAGTGATAAAGTTAAAAACCTAGGCGTTATTTTTGACGATTGCTTTTCGTGGAAGCCTCATGTTTCGGAGGTAAGCAGGAAGGTGTTTGCCGCGTACGGTTCGCTTAAACGGCTCAGGAATCTTTTGCCAACCAAAACAAAAATCTCCTTGGCACACTCTCTCCTTCTACCGATACTGGATTATGCAGACGTTTCCTATCCTGACCTATCTGTTGTACTGCTAAACAAACTCGAACGTCTGCAGAATCTTTGTATTCGGTTCATATTTGGTCTGCGGAAGTATGACCACGTATCTGCCCATAGATTCAAGCTTCAATGGTTGCCAATATCCCGTAGGAGGGACTGCCATATCCTTTCCCTTTTATACTCCGTCCTGTCCAATCCCAATTCCCCTCCTTACCTTAAGGACCGATTTACTTTTCATTCCTCAACTCTGGCGCGTAATTTGCGCTCCAGCAACAGTTTAACTTTAAACTTACCCTCCCACAAGACGGACTTCTTCGGAAAATCTTTTACGGTCCGAGCAGTCAAATTGTGGAATTCCCTTCCCGAAAACGTTCGACGAGCACCGTCTATTGAGACATTTAAAGAGCGAACAAGAAAGTTCTTCTTAGAGAATAATAATTAGTTATTTATCCTATCTCCCATTAGCATAATATGTATTAGTTTATTATAAATATATATATTAGTTTATTTTATTTATGTATTTATTCAGTAGTATTTATATTGTTTAAGTATTAAGATTAACTTAGTATGCACTATCCCGCTATCTGCTATGTAGTATCCTACTACCCAAAGGTTGCCTGGTAGAAATTGCTGCTTTAGCAATAAGGCCGCCTATATTGTACTGTTTTGTTCCTTACTTTTCTGCTGTATGTATTTGTGTTTCTTTGTGCAATAAAGAATCTTGTATTGTATTGTATGTACAAGGTGGCGCAAAAGAAGTCATCCGATGTTGTTTGGCTCTCATTTTTTTTCTAAATAAAAAACTTCGAATCTGTTTTTTGATTATATTTATTTGCACCTTTAGAATTTTACTGGTCAAGTCGAGAAGATGATATCGGCCAAATGGGCGCCGTTACAATTGATTGCCATACGGGCTCGTTTTATGGCATTTTTCATCACTTCGGCGAGAACTTCGGGCGACAGATTCTCGCACTCGTGTCGAATGTTGTCTTTGAGGGCTTCCAAGGTCTCAGGCTTGTTGACGTAAACACGAGACTTCAAAAAACCCCATAAAAAGAAGTCCGGGACCGTTAAATCGGGCGATCTGGCCGGCCAGTGCAAATCGCCAAAACGAGAGATTAGGCGACCCGGAAATGCCGCCTTCAGAATGTCGGTTGTGGCTCGTGCAGTGTGCGCCGTTGCCCCGTCCTGTTGGAACCACATGTCCTCCAGTCCCAATTCGTCCAATTGCGGCAGAAAAAATTCGGTCAACATGGCCCTATAGCGCGCACCGTCCACTGTTGTCGTTTGACCCGCGGCGTTCTCGAAAAAAAATGGCCCGATGACTCCTCCAGCGTGAACAGCGCACCACGCAGTCACTTTGAGCGGGTGTAACGGCTCCTCGTGCATCACTCGTGGATTCTCGGTGCCCCAGAAGCGATAATTTTGCCGATTCACGTAACCGCTGAGGTGGAAATGAGCCTCATCGCTCATGATGATTTTGGTCGAAAAATTGTCCAATTCTTCCTCGAGATTGAGGATGGCTTGGGCGTAGGTTACGCGCGTTTGGCGGTCGGCAGGCAGCAGCTGATGCACGGTCTGGACTTTGTAAGGAAACATCTTCAAGTCTCGCACCAAAATTCGCTGCAAGGACCGCCGGCTGAGGCCCAATTGCGTGGCACGTCGTCTGGTCGATGTTTCGGGGCTCACTTCAACGTCCTCGGCTACAGCGGCGATATTCTCGGCAGAACGGGCGCTCCGGGGCCGGCCACTCTTAGCAACGTCTCGTGTGGTCCCATACTCTTCAAGGTTGGTGGCTAAACGTCGCAGTGTTTGCGCAGTCGGTGTCGGACGGCCGGGGAATCGGCGACGGAATTCGCGCTGCGCCAACACCACAGACGAATTGTTACTCAAAAAAATAGACACGATTTTTCCGCGTTCTTGGGGAGTGTATCGCTCCATGGCTTGTTCACTTGTATTCTGCATCTGTCTAGTCCACAAATGTCAAAACAGATTTGACATTGGCGGCCATTTGCAAAAATGAGAGCATCTTCCAATAGGGTGATTTCTTTTGCGCCACCTTGTAGTATGTCGATGGATGATAAACCCGTAACCCGTACTTTAATCATAAAAATCCCCCATCCAACATTATAATCACCCTAATTTTACGATCGGCCTATCTATAGGACACATAAAGGTTCAAACACATAAATGCGAAACAGCCTCCAATAACTCATTGCACTATAGATATACGTGGTCAGTACCTGTCACACCTTGTTATTTATTACTGTTTACATCATAGTATTGGGTACTAACTACAATGTTTTGAATACACTAACTCATAAATTCCTTAGGATACTTATAATAATTAAGGTGTGAACAAGAAATATTATGTGAAAATGTAGAAAAATAATGTTTAAATTAAAACAACCAATAACAATATATTATCTACTAGCGACCCGCCCCGGCTTCGCACGGAAAGTTTCACTGTTTCTCCATAAAGTTATTCCTCTTGAATCACTCTATCCATTAAAAGAAACCGCATCAAAATCCGTTGCGTAGTTTTAAAGATTTATGCATACATAGGGATATAGGGACAGAGAAAGCGACTTTGTTTTATACTATGTAGTGATTTATTATTTCGTATATTAGGACGAAAACTGCTTTTCCGAAATACATAGTGTTTCGGAAAAGCAGTTTTATTATTGCCTAGTTATTATTTGTAGTTAATATTTACCTAGTTTTAAGGTATTGGGCAAAACATTCAAAAAAATAATGTAGTCAAAATAAAAATATTTTAAACCAACCAAAAAAATGCATAGCCTTCCTCTCTCTTTCAATGTTTCATTCAAAGCCAATTACAAAGTACTTTACTTAAAACTTAAATGTTAAAAGGCAGTTCTGGCGTTATGCGAATATACTTACTTACTTTATATTAATTTGTATATACTTGTTGGCTTGTGGCTCAAATAAGGTTTGTAACCACAAATTATAGTGATCAGGACAGATTACCTTATTACGGTGTTTTTAAGGTTCTGTGGTCTATGGTTAAATCGATGCTTAGTTTAAAGGTTAGCAAACAGTGTAAAGGATGTACCTTTAACAAAAAAACACATTTTAATACCCACGTAAAGATAGTTCTTTTAATGTTAAGTTATCGATTCCAACGTATTTTGCGGCTCATAAACAGATGTTTCTTTGCAACATAGCATAGGTTCAAATTTTAGAACTGCAGACTTGTTACAAACATAATGTTTTGCGATTGCATTTCTGTAAATTTGTAAAGAAAAAACAGTTTAAGGGCTGCAAAGCAATTTGGTATCGATAGGGCAACGTTAAATAAACGAACTATACAATCCTAGGACTTAGATAGAGTTTGCTTGCATACAATATCCTTGGCTTGCATTTAACTAAAATATTAAAATATTCTGTATGACATAATTTAAGTAAGATCCAGTCACTAGTTTTGGTTAACATTTTGAATAAATTTTCGGTAATTGAGTAACTATGTAAAATAATGTTAATATTGAGTATTAATTGAAGTCATTCAGATATGACATTGATTTACATTTTCAGATAAGTTGTAAATTCTAACATGCTGTATCTTTAATGATGGTTTCAACTTGAGATGTGGTTTTGGTTGCATAATTTGGGTAGTGGTTAGCAAATAAGATAACCATAAAGTACTTAGAATTAAGTTTTTCTGCAATCATTAATAACTGGTCACATTACTTAGAAACTAGGTTAACTAGATTTTTTTTTTTCTGTCCCAGGCCAACATGGACACATACACCAGAAATATTGGAATCTATATATAATTCAAGCTCGTCTATATAGGTAGTAGTTAATTATAATCGACAGCCTCTCAAACTATACGGGGTGTAAGGGACATCGTCCCGCAAACTGATAGGAGTTGCGCAGTCAACGAAACTGAACAACTATCACCAGGAATTTATTTCCAGCAACGAAAAAAAAAGACTTTAGTCCTGGTGGAAATTGTTCAGTAGCATTGATTGAGCCACCCCTATCAGCTTGCGGGACGCTGTCCCTTACACCTGGAATGTAAGTTTTTTCAAATAATAATAAAGCCTAAGCAAGCACTAAGTACCTACTACAAACCCAGTCACAAATTAGAACCAACAACCTGTGGAACTATTTAAAATTCCGCACACGATTTCTCAATACCGAATGCCATCAATTATACCAACGACACATATTGTACTATTGCATTACTGTACAAAGATTTAGTGCGAAAATCAACCTTATTGCAAAGGCTTAGAGTCTAAAGAGTTTTCTAGTCGTCGACTGTATCCGTATTGCATTATTGGACGACACATTAAGTGCAAAAACCAACCTTATTTCAAAGACTTAGAGTCTAAAGAGTTTGGCCGTCGACTGTATCCGTACTTTGTTTCCTAACTGCGCGTGCGCCTAATTGCAGACGACAATATAATCAAGAAGTAAAAATGCAGTTATTAAAATTATTATAGGGTTTAGAAACTAGGTAATGTTATCTGATTAGGTCTTTTATTTGTGACGAGTTTTGCAAAATATTTCTGTGGTTCTAGAATTATGTAAGGAAATGTTGATGCAGTGAACCGAAGTACTTAGATACTTCAACGGTGGGCTCGGTTCTAGATTTGCCGGCTAAAACTAAAATCTATTTGTCACTTTCAGACTAAAAACATTAGAAAAGGACAGGAGATCTATTTTCTCTGGTTTTTGATTTATAGCCGGTGGTTTTATGCGTTATCTGTCATTTTTATCTGCCGTCATATGAAATGGCGGATGAGAAGTGTAAAACCATAGAGTAAAAATCGTCTAACCTTTTTCAATTTTATTATTTTGAAAGTGACAAATTGATTTTAATTTTAGTTTTAGCCAGTGGTATCTCGAATTGAGCCCAGAATGGATTATTTATTGGTGTATTTAATAGGAACATAGATTAACAAGTTTGTCTAGTGCCTAATGGGTAATATTATGTAATATTTCTTGGTCTTTTAAGGCTCTCACTTCTAAAGTTCCAAGGAGTCTTACCAGCAGCAAATTTAATACATACATACATGTAATCACGCCTTTATCCCTAATGGGGTAGGCAGAGCGTAAAACGACATCAACAAAGGTCGTTTCGTCACGTCTGACAAAGATTTGAGGGTTATTTAAAATATAATAGTAGGTATATTGCCGTAGTGATAGGTTGTCAGCCCATCGCCTAAATTACATTGCAATATACTGAAACCCTCGGATCCCTTAGATGGTTTTTACAGCATGCCCGGGAGGAAATGCAGCTGGCTTATTCTATATTTTCTCCCGCTTCCAGTCCTACATGGAAGAGTATACATAAAGTGAGTGAGAAGAGTATACATTTAATACATTTTTGATTTGTACATTATGAAAATATTTACATAAACCCCTTTCATATTTCCTGTCTCTACATAAACATAACGAATTATACTTAGAATATATTAAAGGTCCAAAACGAATCGACCTAGACCTCTAACAGTGAGCTATCATATCACATAATTATTTGAAACAAACCATATAACATTATTCTCCAACTGTTTAATGTATTAAGGCCATGACGTAATTTCTTTTAGTCTGTTACGTCACCAATGGGGTCAAATGCAAGGTCGATTGGCCCATAAGACAACTCAATACGTAAGAAATGACCCTTTTGCCCAGTTTTTGATAAACAAAGCTTATCTAAGTGGCTTACCTACTTAATGATTTTATGGGGACATGTCTCGGGTAACTTTTACATGTTTCGTTAAGAAATAACCCGTTGGTGTTTTTATGGCTTAAAGTGAGTCACTTTATAGACGAGTCTTTATACATACATACATATAGTCACGCCATTATCCCTTATGGGGTAGGCAGAGCGTAAACCACCTAAACAAAGGTCGTTCCGCCACTTCTGACAAAGTTTTGAGGGTTATTTATGATAGATTTGCAGGTATATTGCTGTAGTGACGGGTTGTCAGCCCATCGCCTATATTGCGATATGCTGAAACTCTCGGATCCCTTAGCTGATTTTTACAGCATGCCCGGGAGGCAATGCAGCTGGCACATTCTATGTTTTTCTTTTGCGCCCAGTCCAGCATGTAAAAATCTTTATATGTATGTATAATAGAGACAAAAGCAAAACCATGTACATGATGCAAGGGGTCCAATTAAGTTAAAACACACTATGTATATATTAAGCCGCGACTCTAGCGCACCAAAACATACCCCCGCGGGGCAGAGGGACTGTTTCAGTTTGGCGAGATATTTGTGTATGTTTATGTATGTACCTTTCTGTTAAAAAAAAAAAACATAGAGTGGAAGGGTTTCAAAAAATAACTATGAAGCGAAATTTTTGTGAAACCCTTCTCCTCTCTGTCTCGCGTGGGTATGTTTCGTGAAATCTTTCAGAGCAGGAGTTACGGTTTTAGAATCATGTCACCGCATTAACTGCAAATATACAATGGCTTAAAGAAACTTTAGCAGTCATTCCTTCCTTAGACCCTGATAAGCATACATTGCTGCATATCCTTAGTTTGATAGGGCTGTAACGATACGTTACGTCCTCCTTACACACCTCATCTTTCACAATGGCCACCATTCCCAGAACACAATTCAAATTCAGAATCATTCACGTCATTCCAGCCTTTTTCACCCGTCACCCCAGTCAGTTGAATAACAAGTTCCAAAGAAGTACATCGTCAGTTTATTACCATATTTATTAATTATTATCATTGTCTCCTTTTTAAATAAGTGCAAGTATTTATTGTATATAAAAGCGTGTGTGCCATATAATTGAATCCCGCATAGGGAACGTCCCTGGGAATCAAATAAAGCGTTGTGTGTCCAAAATCGTTCTTTATCTAATTTATTTTTCATTCTTATCATCTCGGCGGGGCTTGACAGGGCATTTCTAATAAGACTGGTAAATTAAGTCAATTGGTGGCTTTTAGTAAGGTAAGTAGTGGTTTACTCCATAATGGCAATCTAGAAAAAATGCTTCAAACTTAAGCAATTTTACTCTTAACCTTCGGACCAAAACATTTGCTATGAAGGATACTTAAGCATGGTAAGCGGATTTCCTTTACACCAACGAAGGTCAGAGCAAAATGGTTTCGAAAGTGTTCGATTACTAACAACATAGAATAAGACAACGGATCATTGAGCAAATAATGTATTTCACCCATGTAATATTTATTTGATCAATGATCGTAGAATCTACCTCAATCTTGTGGCGCCATACTTGTCATATTTAGTAGGTACCTAGGCTCGTATTCATAAAGCGATCTCAAGACGGAGAGCAATATGAAGTATGGATTTCACAGGCCATTTTGTACTGAAATTACATTTCTTGTACTAACTCAAAGTCGCTGTGAATCTCAAATGTTGTTTATTAATTGCCTTATTTTATTTTCAAGAAACAGACTTCACAGGGAACGCTACTGTCTATTCCCTATACTTAGTTGCTAATAAAACTCTATGAAGGTGCTATACTTCAACAGTGTTTCGAAACGTCAGCAAACATTTATAAACACCTATTTAAACGGCCCTTTCAAAACTTTAAAGAGTCATCAAGACTTTATACAAAGTCTACAGAAACTAAATAGTTACAATAGTTATTTCCGTCCCTAAGTAAGTACTTAAATTGCGTAGTGTCATATTATAAATGGTATCACATTCATGAATCCTTGTTAATCATCAATTTAGCTACATAAACATTTATAGAGATAATTTGGTCGTATGTATGACACTAAATAATATAGGACCACACTTTATCAAGAATCGCGGATGCGTGCTCCGATTTCATAACATATCATTTACATGCCACGTTTATGACATATGACATGTAATAGGACTAATAGCTTGGGAAAATATGTCAGGCAAATTGCTGTTCTCGCCGAACTGTGTATTGCAAAGAAAGTGAAAGAAATGTCACAGAAAATGAAAAGAGTTTGTGAGACTGCACAAACCGCATTAGTGCAGCAACACATACATACATATAATCACGCTTTTATCCCGATTGGAGTAGGCAGATTGTAATGGACCTAAACGAAGGTCGTTCCGAAACGGCTAACAAAGTTTTGAGGTTTATTTAAAATAGATTTATAGGTATATTTCTGTAATGACAGGTGGTCAGCCTATCGCCTAAATTGAAATATACAGAAACCCTCGGATCCCTTAGCTGATTTTTACAGCATGCCCAGAAGGAAATGCAGCTGGCACATTCTATGTTTTTCTCTCGCTCCCAGTCCAGCATGGAAGCAACACACAGGCGTCAATTACTGCGCGCAATGTTGCGCTCAACACGCGCGCATTTCGATAAGCTCTACGTCGGCGCATCCCTCTGCCAGTACGCGCGCTTAGAGCGTAAAGTGACGGATGTGTGTTGTAGGCAATGCAAAAAGCATTGACAGCATTTTGAGCGCAACCTTGCGTGGAGGTAGTAACGCTTGTGGGTTGCTGCTCTTACCTGAGACTGCAGACAGGAGCTAAATGAAGAAAACTCAAATTTTTACTGTGCTTGTTAATACTATACTATCTTTTTTCACCTACATTCCATTATTTTCCAATATACCTATAGATATGATCGTCACAGTTGCAGAAAATAATATTGTCCCTGTTATATACCTGTTAAGTGCTTTAACTTAGTGGCAATTAAGTGTAATAGGTCGCTATGTAATTATTCCTAAGTGGAGAAATAACGTAGGTTACATAATTATTTTGCTGTACTTAATTCTCTTATTTACCTCGTTCTCTGTTCATGTCTAGTAAATACAACTTTGCTATTAACCTACTTGAGAGATGTTTTTAAACTCCGTTTTGCAACTATCGCTGAGTACTGAGAGAATACTTTGTAGGTTGTGGTACGGCTGTAAACGTACAAACATAAAAAACCATCCACCAGCCCCCACTAGGATTCCCTGTATCGGGGTGCCATGGACATACACAGACACAACCACAAAGAACACCCAGACCCAGAAACAGACATTTAAACTCATCATTTAAATGTCTGCCCTGGCCGAGAATCGAACCCGGGACCCTCTGCGTAGCAGGCAGGTACACTGCCAACTAGGCTGCACGGGTCGTCAAATAAATAACTGTATAATTACTTAATGTTATGGGTCAGACAGAACAATAGTCACTTTTTGTGCCGAAATAATCATCTCCCCATCATCTCCTTAGCCTTATTCCGTTTCTTACGGGATCGGATCTCTAATCTAGGTGATTGAACGAGGGTACTGGTTTTTACACAGAGCGACTGCCATCTGACCTCCACAACCCAGAAGTGAAACCAGATCTAATCCTAGATTAGGACCGAGTTTTCAAGCCGCCAATGCTTAGGCTTCTGACATGGCTTAACGACTAATAACTACGGTATTAAACGATATTAACCGGGACCAACGGCTTAACGTGCCTTCCGAAGCACGGTAAGTGCTTCCATAAGCCAGGAACGTACCTTCAAAATCACGGTAGAGTGAGTTTGTCGCGAAATAATACTTACTTATATTAAATCATTAATTCATCATGAAAGAGCGTACTATGACGAAAACAAAAACGTTAATCTGCCATTTTTACACTTATCGGTACTTAGGGCGTAATTTAATAAAATGAATTTAATTTCATCAAAATTAATACTTCTACATACTTATGCTACGTCGTAGAGATTTGCTACAGCATATACTCGTAGCAAAATTTACACATTCCAAGCTACATGACATACCTTTTCAGCAAAATACTTTAAATAGGACAACACAAATGCAATAAGAACCTACCTACATTTTGAGCAACACCCATGCTGGACTGGAAGCGAGAGAATAACTTAGAATGTGCTAGCTACATTTCCTTCCGGGCATGCTGTAAAAACCAGCTAAGGGATCCGAGAATATCTGCATATTGCAATTTAGGCGATAGGCTGACAACCTGTCACTACAGTGATATCCCTACAAATCTATCTTAAATAACCCTCAAAACTTTGTCAGACGTGGCGGAACGACCTTTTTAGGTCGTTTACGCTCTGCATACCCCATTAGGGATAAAGACGTGATTTATATGTATGTACGTATGTCCATTTTGAGTCAGTTATGTTTCTATTATTGTCTTCCAAGTATTACATTTTGCGTCATTCTCATTACCCAAAACTGGCCCTTGTCCGTCTGCCGTTATCGTAACAAACAAACTGTCGTCACGAATAAACATCCTGATGGATCATAGTTCTCCGAAGAAACAGGGACGCACGCTCCACATCCTGATAACAAAGAAGTCACAATTTACTTAACCTAAATGCCTGGATATAACCAATCCGGAGATTCGGAGCAGGGTAGATACCGCATGTTCATTAGGTATTGAATAACCCAGCATGTAATTTATTATACGAGGCTACGAGTTCGCTCCGCTAGCTATATAGTGTCCTTGGGTTCAATTTTAAGTCTGTATTGCAAGAAAATTATATGTAACAAGATTTATGAATATTATCATTATCATCATCACATAAATAAGATCACTAGCACAACGAACGCCACTCATGAGTGCGCATCAAAGTGCATTGCAAAACTGCTTCGTAGGCACGCTCAGATGGATGGCTTGCGGTATCTATAGCCTAGTTTAAATCTGCGGCCTTATCTTAGTAACTCGGTAAACTGAGCAATCCAAATGAGTTGAGTTTACTAATGTGTCTTACTTATCATTACTAATCTTCTTTGTTTATAGGCGTTTAAGTGGTTTACTTAGAGGTCTTGGCCGTAAGATTACTATATATTTATTACACTTAATTATACATTACCTGAGTGTTAGTTTGTAATGTTAATTTCAGTAGATCACGCAAGGACGCCAAAGTATAGCTTTATGATAAGAAGGTCAATCTTGCACAATGAGCGAAAGGGCAAAATTATTTAATTTTGAGTTCAAGTCAAAACTGTAAATCCTGGCCTGTTTTTTAAGATTTTTAATCAAAATTGGCAGGAGTCAGGACTAATTTTAATTTGATTTATTAGGTTGCTGGCATCAAAATTAAGCCCAACTTATAAACTTCTTGTTACATACCTAATAGAATTATTTAAGGCCGTGATTTTTTACAGAAATATTGTTATAAAGTAATTGTCACTTTCTTATCAACAAATTAATTGAATTGCATCTAAAATCCTTCTTTAACCTTTGACTTAGGTAAAGTATATAAACAGGGCGTAAGGGACAGCGTCCCACAAGCTTATAGGGGCTGCTCAGTCAACGACACAAAACAAATTGCACCAGGAAATTCTTTCGAGAAGTGTATTTTTGTTACTTTTTGTGAAGGTTGTTCAGTGTCATTTACTGAGCACCTCCTATGAGTTTGTTGGACGCTGTCCCTAACACCCTGTATAGACAAAATGTTGCAAATAGACAAGAGCCTTGTTTACCTTCGGCCTTTAACTTTAGTGCTAGAGTTTAACTAATTAATGTGAATTATGAAGTGTTAACTCATTTTTACGGGTACGTTAACGACACGACCATAGAATATCATTTAATGAGTTGAAAATTGACCATAGTTAGCTAAGAACATATTTTCAATATCGTGATTTACATATATACATATAATCACGCCTTTATCCCTAATGGGGTAGGCAGAGCGTAAACGACCTAAACAAAGGTCGTTCCGCCACGTGTGGCAAAGTTTTGAAGGTTTATTTATGATAGATATAGATTTGTGTAGTGACAGGTTGTCAGCCCATCGCCTAAAATGTAACATTCTTAAACCCGCGGATCCCTTAGCTAGTTTTTACAGCATGCCCGGGACGAAATACAGCTGGCACATTCTATGTTTTTCTCTCGCTCCCAGTCCAGCATGAGGATTATTCGTCCAAGCCAGCATGGAAGGAAATTTCGTGATTTAAGTCACGTTATTATTGTTGAGTCTACGGTATGTTAGGTACCTACCTAGATATTTATACCCTGTATTATGATTTCGACAGCCTCCGTGATCTAGCGGTCTGAGTCATGGGCTCTCGACCTGGAGGTCCCGGATTCAATTCCCGGCGGGGGACAATGACTTTGTGTTGTTGTTTATAGTTTGGTTCGGACATTGCAGGCTGATCATCAGATTGTCTGAAAAGTAAGATGATCCATGCGGTCGGATGGATATGTAAATAGTCGGTCCTGCGTCTGATTTCTTTCTGGTCGTGTCAGTTAGTCTGTCCCATCAGAATAAGAGATTGAAGGAATTGGAGTGAAAAAATAATAATTGTGTACACATATTCAGATATAAATCTTGAGGATTAAGCTAACAAAACCAAATAAAGGTTTATATATACTATACATTTCACTGTAAGGACGACGGGTAACCGTTGATATTAAATAAAACAAACTGGATACTTGATACTCGTACTAATGAAATTCTTATTTAATTTGTCAATGGATACATGTTAATTTTATATTTATAGTATGTAACAACTAACGAACTGTAATAACTGTTCAAATGTTTGCTAGAGGATCTCACAATGGTACAAACTGCTCTATAGGTACTTCATGCTTTACTTAGCCTGACTGAAATATCATGATACCACAGCACCAAAAACACATATACATACATACATATAATCACGGCTTTTACCCTAATAGGGTAGGCAGAACGTACGACCTTTTTTTTTAATGGCTTTACATCTTGTGGTAAACGACCTTAATAAATATCGTTCCACCACGTCTAACAAAGTTTTGAGGGTTATTAAAGATAGATTTGTATGTATGTTGCTGTAGTGACAGGTTGTCAGCCCATCGCCTAAATTGCAAAATACTGAAATCCTCGGATCCATTAGCTGGTTTTTACAGCATGCCCGGGAGGAAATGCAGCTGGCATATTCTATCATTCAATATTTTTTCTCTTGGTCCCAGTCCAGCATAGAAGAAAACACAAATCTATACCTTTAAGCCCTGTGTAGGAAGACTCTAATCGGCCCTAGACACTAATACCCTCAACAAGGAAGCTTCCAATCGTAAAGACAATATAGGACACGTCCAGTGCGCACGCGCAGGGTCAACGACCTCTCGTGTTTACTTTCTCAAGTATAAGTGACAGTAACTTACTCACTGGTTAACAGTAAGGCGATAGGTGGTTGTGACAATTGGTTGATTCTAGGTATGCCTTATACAGGGTGTGAAGAAATTATGTCCAGACGAATGAAAGAGGTTGTTTAGTCAATGAAAGTGAACAACTTTTACGAAGAAATTCTTCTGTGAAATGACAGGAAAAATACAATTGCCCATAAGTAGCAAAATGACAATTGAGATCAGACTTTTTGTATGGAAGCCTACATTGTTTTCATATTCCAGAAGAATTTCTTTGCGAAAATTGATCAGTTTCGTTGGCTGAGCAACCCCCTTCAGTTTTAAGGACATCCTCTCTTACACTCTTTATATTATAGGTATGCTGTGTGACTAATCCCAGGTCGTTAACTTCATGTCTGCGTATGCGCAGCCGTGATTACTGTTTCCGTGTTCGGCTATAGATCATATTGCATTGTGGGAACCAAGTCAGTTGAACGATTTTTGAAAGTCACCGGTTTATAAGTGAGTTGATTAGATCTGATCATGTCTCTTCGATCTTATATAAAAATAAGATGATCTTTCAGAAATAACAAGTTAGTTAAGCCTATTTATCAACTAAATATTATCACGATATTATAATTTATACTTGCAAGAAATATTGGACTGGGAGCGACAGAATAACGTAGAATGTGCCAGCTGCATTTCCTCCAGGGCATGCTGTAAAAACCAGCTAAGGGATTCGAGGGTATATTGTAATTTAGGCGATGGGCTGACAACCTGTCACTTCAGCAATATCCAGTTCGATCTTAAACAACCCTCAAAACTTGTCAGACGTGGCGGAACGACCTTTGTTTGGGTTGTTCACGCTCTGCCTACCCCATTAGGGATACAGGCGTGATTGTATGTATGTATGTAAGAAATGTTTCGGTCTCTGAACCGAGCTCATGTATTATCAATTTCTATGACAAACGGTCTAAACCGATTTAATGTCCCCAATTTACATAATAAGACGCTGTATTAATCAGTCGATTAGCCTGTATTGTCTTAACCAAATTGACCATAACTTCACATCACAGAGTTAATTACAATGCTTGTGAACCAACCACCAACCAGCTAAGGGTTCCGAGTGTTTTAGTATATTGTAATTTATGCGATGGGCTGACAACCTGTCAGTACAGCAATATACCTACAAATCTATCTTAAATAACCCTCATAACTATGTCAGACGTGGTGGAACGACCTTTTTTTTAAGTCATTTACGATCTGCCTACCCCATTTCTGATAAAGGCGTGATCATATGTATGTATGTGAACCAATAAGAATCAAACCTATCGACATCTGGAGGAGAACTCAGTCTTAGATCACTAAACCTCAGAGACAGCTCAGTAATGGTATAGTTGGATATAAGCCGGTTCAGTGAAGATCAATAGTCAACAGGCTCACGACGTCTTACGGTTATGTAACATTTAGTGGCTCCATCTGGAAAGTAGAGAATTGGGTCACATTCCAAACGGATAGTATAAAAACGCCCGTAACTATAATCCAGAGCGTTTGAGTTTGTATCAGAAATGTCACTTCAGTACAAAATGGCCTGTCAAATCATACTAATATTGCTCTCAATCTTGAGATGGCTTTATAAATGCGAGCCTTAAAATCTCAGATCACTAAACCTCAGAGACAGCTCAGTAATGGTGTAGTTGGATATAAGCCGGTTCAGTGAAGTCCAATAGTCAACAGGCTCACGACGTCTTACGTTATGTAACATTTAGTGGCTCCATCTGGAAAGTGGAGAATTGGGTCACATTCCAAACGGATAGTATAAAAACGCCCGTAACTATAATCCAGAGCGTTTGAGTTTGTATCAGAAATGTCACTTCAGTACAAAATGGCCTGTCAAATCATACTAATATTGCTCTTAATCTTGAGATAGCTTTATAAATGCGAGCCTTAAAATCTCAGATCACTAAACCTCAGAGACAGCGCAGTAATGGTATAGTTGGATGTAAGCCGGTTCAGTGAAGTCCAATAGTCAACAGGCTCACGGCGTCTTACGTTATGTAACATTTAGTGGCTCCAATAGGAAAGTAAAGAATAGGGTTACATTCCAAACAGGTAGTATAATAAGGCCCGTAACTATAATCAGCTCTCAAGAATGACAGCGAGTTTGAGTTTGTCTCAGAAATGTCACTTCAGTACACAATGTCCTTTCAAATCATACTTAATATTGCTCTCAATCTCGAGATAGCTTTATAAATACGAGCCCTAAAGTCTCAGATCACTAAACCTCACAGACAGTGCAGTAATGGTATAGCTGGATATAAGCCGGTTCAGTGAAGTCCAATAGTCAACAGGCTCACGACGTCTGACGTTATGTAACGTTGGCTCCACTAGGAAAGTAGAGAATAGGGTCACATTCCAAACGGATAGTATAATAACTGTGCTTGTGTTTGTATTTCTTATTGAACCTGGGAAAAATAAGTATTCGTACATGAAGTCACGCCTTTATCCCTAATGGGGGTAGGCAGAGTTGTGTGTATCGTTAAATTGTAATACACTGCAGTATGTAGGGAAAGCGCAGCTGGAGCGTTCTATTTTTTCATTGCTCTCGGCTTTAAATAAAATAATAATTTTCTTCATACATACATACTATCACGCATGTATTCCTAATGGGTTAGGCAAAGCG
The DNA here is from genome assembly GCA_949820665.1 of Scrobipalpa costella. NCBI lineage: Eukaryota > Metazoa > Arthropoda > Insecta > Lepidoptera > Gelechiidae > Scrobipalpa > Scrobipalpa costella. The sequence goes on from OX463306.1 coordinate 4,849,336, forward strand.
TAAACGACCTAACCAAAGTTCATTCCGCCACGTCTGACAAAGTTTCGAGGGTTGTTTAAGATAGATTTTTAATTATATTGCTGTAGTGACAGGTTGTCAGCCCATCGATTAAATTGCAATATACAGAAACCCTCGGATCCCTTAGCTGGATTTTACAGCATGCCCGGGAGGAAATGCAGCTGGCAAATTCTATGTTTTTCTCTCGCTCCCAGCATGGAAGTTTTTTTTCATTATACTTCATCGTCATCAATCAGAATAGAAAAATCTTAATCGATTGATGTGATTTGAATTGCTTTTAAGAACCTAACCTAGTTTCTGAAAAGCAATTCAAATCACATATTTGGCCCTCATATACCAAAAGTCACTTAATTTATTTTTATTTCCGTTTTCCGTTCGATATTATTCACGTTTTATAACATTTCGAATTGAACTTCAAAATATTATAAAATCTATGTCAATGTCAACGACATAATTAGAACTCTACGACCTATTTGCATTAGCTTTAATTCAGTCCAAAATCTTCATTTTCAACATATTTTTATAAAAAATATAGAACTAGCTTTAAATTAGGAATAAGTGCGGTAAGTGAAAGGAAACTCGAACGGTCAAGGAGGTCTGCGCAAGCGCCGGTGTCGGCGAGATCTACATACGATCTGATACAGGCTTATCGCTAAATCCATGTTACGTAGTGTTTTTAATCTAGAAGGAAAAAAAAAACTGCAAACCTACAAACATGTATCTTTAACGGGGTCGGCAGAACGTCAAATTATTGTAATGTAAGTCGTAGGTTGTCTAAGAATAAAACGACCTTCGTCCTTCTTTAATACAGAATGTAACAGCATAAAGAATATAATGTTATTTAACCAATAGTATAACTCATCATAAAATATGGCAGGTCAAAAACATTTAATCTCTTAGTTAGGTGATATTTTTTTTTATTATTATTAAATAACCCTGTTTGATTCAAAATACAAAAAAAGTGTAAATCAATTCTTCACGTGCTAAATACCATTAAATTTAAAAAACTGTGATAATCCTTTAATCCCTGCGTTTCTATTGTTTACTTTCATTCAATACAATTACTAATTAACATCACCTTCCAATAGACTTTTTGCTCATAGCATCCTTATTATTGTCATTTATTATGAATGATTGATTGACATTTAATATCTCAAGTAGTTAATCAATTAGAAATCGTTCAAAGGAAGCAAAAACTACGTTAGAAGTGATAGACAAGAATACGTACATATAATCACGCCTTTATCCCTAATGGGGTAGGCAGATCGTAATCGACCTAAACAAAGGTCGTTCCGCCACGTCGGACATAGGTTTGAGGAATATTTTAGACACGTTTGTAGGTATATTGCTGTAGTGACAGGTTGTCAGCCCATCGCCTAAATTGCAATATACAAAACCCTTAGATCCCTTAGCTGGTTCTTACAGCATGCCCGGGAGGAAATGCAGCTGGCACATTTTTACATTTTTCTTTTAGAATAAAGTTAAAGAAAGTTTCGTGTCTTTTTATCCAAAAACACGTTTCAAAAATTAATGATACGTGTTGGCAAATTTGTTAAATTACAAAAATTACTATTTCATTGTGTCATATCTAATAGCGAAAACTTATTTCAGAAACAAGGTCTTCGATTAAAAGACATGAAACTGTGTTTACCTATATTATAAAACATAGTTGGAAATACTATAGGTACTCAGCAAAGACTATCTAGATCCAATGCAATTAAAATGACCTTCTTAAGTAAGTCTATGTTAAATGGCTGAAACGGTAAGTTAATAAATAAAACTTAGTCAAAAGCTTCCATGCTGGACAGGGAGCGACAGAATTACGTACCTATATTGTTTTAAAATCAATTTGGCAGGATTGCAATCAGCTGTTGTGTGTTGAAGGCATTTTTTTTTTCAAATTATTGACAGTGACAGGACCCAGCTAAAAAGTTAAGTTGTGTCTTCCATGCTGGACTGGAAGCGAAGGAAAAACATATAATGTGCCAGCTGCATCTCCTCCCGGGCATGCTGTAAAAACCAGCTAAGGGATTCGAGGGTATATTGTAATTTAGGCGATGGGCTGACAACCTGTCACATCAGCAATATCCAGTTCTATTTTAAACAACCCTCAAAACTTGTCAGACGTGGAGGAACGACCTTTGTTTGGGTTGTTCACGCTCTGCCTACCCCATTATGCAGGCTTGATAGTATGTATGTATGTTAGTCAAAAGTTTTTAATAACCAGAAACAAAACTACGTTGTATTGTAGCAATAGATGTTTAAGAAAGCGTCCATAAATAACTAAGTAGGTAAGTATTACTGACTGATTGGCCTTAAGAGATGTTTTTTTTTACTTGTTTACAACTAACGGTGCAGCTATGTTTTCATTATGATTCGTAGCCTACTTACTCCTTCACTTGTGAAACTATTCTACAAATTCGCTGTTTTTACTATAGCACCAATAAAAAGAATCAGTAACATTGGTGCCTATTCCGTTGTAGACACATACATACATATCATCACGCCTTTATCCCTAATGGGGTAGGCGGAGCAAAAACGATCTAAACAAAGGTCACGCCACGTCTAACAGTTTTGAGGGTTATTTAAGATAGAGTTGTAGGTATATTGCTGTAGTGATAGGCTGTCAGCCCATCGCCTAAATTGCAATATACTGAATCCCTCGGATTCCTTAACTGGTTTATACAGCATGCCCGGGAGGAGATGCAGCTGGCACATTATATGTTTTTCCTTTGCTTCCAGTCCAGCATGGAAGACACAACTTAACTTTTTAGCTGGGTCCTGTCACTGTCAATAATTTGAAAAAAAAATGCCTTCAACACACAACAGTTGATTGCAATCCTGCCTAATTGATTTTAAAACAATATAGGTACGTCACTTTGACAGGGCTATAGTTAGCTGTTGGGTTGCAGTTTTTTTTTTAGTTTACGTACATGACCGTACCCCGATGGTGTAGTGAATAGGGCCGCTGCCTCCTGAGCGGGAGGTCGTGTTTCGAATCCCACCATGTACCAATGTGTTCTTCGATTTTCGAATTTCATTATTAAATACGTGTATTCGGCGCTTTATCCGTGCTTTGGAAGGCACGTTAAGCCGTTGGTCCCGTTTAATATCGTGTAACTCCGTAGATATGTCATGCCATGACAGAGGCCAGTGCTAAGAATTGGCGGCGGCTTGAAAGCTCTGATCTAATCTAGGATAGGATCTAGTTTCCCTCCTGGGTTGCGGAGGTCAGATGGCAGTCGGTCTGTGTAAAAACTAGTACCCTCGTTGATTTCCCTAGATTAGGTGCCGGTAGCCGACCTCTTGAGATACGGGATAAGGCTAGCGAGATGATGAGGAAGTGACAGGACTAAACTGAAACTAGTTAACTTGTGTCTGCCACAGAATTGACACCAATACATAAAAGTCCGTTTACAGTGTAACGAACTTTGTTTTTCACATTTACATACAAATAGTAAATAACTCGTGTACAATCGCTAATCGGTAAATTCAACACAAAATTAACATAAAGGCAGTGTTCTTATAGGTAAATCATCATCTCCCTGGCCTTATCCCGTATCTCACGGGGTCGGCTACCTAATCTAGGTGATTGAACGTCTTGGTTTTTACACAGAGCGACTGCCATCTGACCTCCGCAACCCAGAAGTGAAACCAGACCCAATCCTGGATTAGGTCAGAGTTTTCAAGGCGCCAATGCTTAGCACTGACCTCTGATATGGCTTAACGACTAATATATACGGTATTAAACGATATTAATCGGGACCAACGGCTTAACGTGCCTTCCGAAACACGGAAAAAGCGCCGAATAAACGTACATATGAAATTCGAAAACCGAAAAATATATTGGTACATAGTGAGATTCGAACCACGATCTCCCGCTCAGGAGGCAGCGGCCCTATCCATTACACCATCGGGCTCATAGCCTTATAGGTTAATAACAGTTAAAATGTTTTGTGTATACTGGCACGTTTTAGTGAACTAGTTAGTTTCCGTTACATGAGATGAGACATGAACTTTTTCAACTTGTTTTTTCAATCTTAATATTTTTATGGGATCTTCCTTATTTTCCATGCTGGACTGGGAGCGAAAGAAAAACTTAGAATGTTCCAGCTGTAAAAACCAGCTAAGGGATCCGAGGGTTTCAGTATATTGCAATTTAGGCGATGGGCTGACAACCTGTTACTACAGCAATATACCTACCTATAAATCTATTATAAATAACCCTCAAAATTTTGTTAGACGTGGCGGAACGACCTTTGTTTAGGTCATTTACGCTCTGCCTACCCCATTAGAGATAAAAGCGTGATTACATGTATGTATGTATATCTTCCTTAGTTTATATTCCTCGGGAAAAATTGTTGGGTCCAAAATATAGACACTACTATACCAAACCTTTGTATTTTACTTTTATTGATTCATGGTAATAAATAGATAGAGTCATGGACGTAGGCTCTAACAGTTAGATACTTTAAAAGTGTATATGCACTTAGAAATACAGACGTACATACTTGTTGCAAAATGCAGCCTTTTGCATCTATGCATTGTGAAACATGTTGAGAAGCTCTTTGTCCGTATTGGCAGAATATTCATTAAGCACAGATGATGAACCTAAATTTCACACCGTTATAAAAAGGAAATAAGAGAGATTAAGTTTTATTTTAATAACTGTATTTTTTTTTAGAAACAACGATTTAATTTTTAACCATTTTGATCTTTACTTTAACTAAGGAAAACTTTATTTGTTTTGTACTTACTTTATTTATTTTATTACATAGGTGACTGCTAAACTTTACATTTCGGATCATATAATCTTCTTTTCAAATTTACATACATACATACATATAATCACGCCTTTATCCCTAATGGGGTAGGCAGAGCGTAAACGACCTAAACAAAGGTCATTCCGCCACGTTTGACAAGGTTTTGAGGGTTATTTATGATAGATTTGTAAGTATATTGCCGTAGTGACAGGTTTCAAAATTTATATTTTACAATGTGATAATTTTAGCAAACCGATGCGATTTTTTTAAATAAAATTTAATGAATGTATTAACAGTAAATAAACAGCTTTTTACACATATTATTAACCCTGGTGTTACTGTCAATAAAATGTTAGGAGTAAGTTTATGGTTTGATGACTAACATCCTTTTGCGTGATTTTATGGATGAGAAAATATCGAGAGCATAACTTATTAGTTCTAGAGGTTTCTATGAAAGTTTATATCAATGTACCTACAGTTTTCTGACTACATCATTATGTGCTTATAAATACGCAAGATGACATGTTTAATGTATTTATAGTCAAAAGATAAATAAAAGTGACAAGGAAATTAATTAAACTTTAACATTTCTCAACAGTAAGTTTGTAAATATTGAAGACGAGTTTATTTAAAATTTTAAATAAGTGTATACCCAAAACAGTGTCGAAAAACCATCAATCTTGAAAAAGTAAGTATTGATTTAAGTTGATAAAACTTTATTTATGAAGACTGTCCAATTTGCAACCATCTGCAAATTGTTAAATTAAAATCGTTATTATTTTGACCCCTTGCTACCATAAATAAGTATTTCTGAATGTCCTACAAGACCTTTTTAATAAATAATAAAAATGAGTTGGCCTTTTCAGTTCCCGTATTTCATTTAAAATATTAAATAAATGCCAATTTTATATTAGGTCTAGGATCTAGGTATAAACATAACATCATTGAGACATAGTAGTATTTGACTATATTTAAAAAAAACTCAAGTAGGTCATTTCCACACTGGGCTGGGAGCGAGAGAAAAACATAGAATGTGTCCTCCCGGGCATGCTGTAAAAACCAGCTGAGGGATCAGAAAGGGCTTAAAGGCGGTAGTCTGGCAATCTGTCACTACAACGATATACCTACTTATCTTACTTAAAAAACCGTTAAAACTATGTCAGACGTGGCGGAACGACCTTTGTTTAGGTCGTTCACACTCTTCCTACCCCATTAGGGATAAAGGCGTGATTATATGTATGTATGTCAAATAAGTACTTCATGGTGTTTTAAAACTGAGGAAAATCTCCAATAAATTACAGTAAATTTTCCTCTGATTCTGCTCGATGCCAACTCTACATATTAGGCTAACCAGGTCAGACCAGCTTGGTCAAGTCCAGTTTGTTATGGAACAACACATTTCAACAAGATTTTACCGGAGCATGACTTACTATGATATATTTTTAACGCTGCGTTAACGATACCAACTTGTTTTGCGGCCCTTAATCTGTGTTTACTTAAAAACTTTGCAACAAGGTTATCGTCTGCAGTTCCGAAATTTGAGCCTCTGGTAAGTTGCAAAGAAAAAGCAGTTTATGGGCCGCAAAACACGTTGGTATCGATTACTCAACGTTGAAAATACGAACTATAATGATATCGATTCGTAGAGCGCACAACTTAACTAAACTTCTGACAGAAAATGACAGATTTAGACTTATATTAGTTAAGTCGTGATTTTTCAACTACGAATTGGTACCAGTTTCTTGTGTTAATGTAACATACCATTACAGAGTGCTAAAGTAGTTATTTAGTTGTGGATTTTTCATTGTAAACTAGTTTGTTGCATATCAGGAAAAAGATCTTTATCTTCTTTTATGTAAATTTGCAGCCAAAGAGCCAGTAATTTTTCATACATACATACATATAATCACGCCTTTATCCCTAATGGGGTAGGCAGAGCGTAAACGACCTAAACAAAGGTCGTTTCGCCACGTCTGACAAAGTTTTGAGGATTATTTAAAATATATATACATATATATATACTCGTATATATATATATATATATAATTATGGTATATTAAGTAATTTTTCTTCTTGGATTTATTAAGACTCAAATATTCCCTTCCTCTTCTCCTTCCTTTGGTATTAAAAAGACTGAAATATACTATTTTCAAATCAGATTTAGAATAAAGGTAAACAAATTTTCAAGTTTTTTATTCAAACACTTTTCAAAAATAAGTGATACATGTTGGCAAATTAGTTAGATGACTAAAACTACTATTTCATTATAATATTACCATATCTAGTAGCTAAAACTTATTTTTGAAACATTCTTCGATTAAAGAACATTAAACTTTGTTTGTATAGTTTGTCATACATACATACATATAATCACGCCTTTATTCCTAATGGGGTAGGCAGAGCGTAAACGACCCAAACAAAGGTCGTTCCGCCACGTCTGACAAAGTTTTGAGGGTTATTTAAGATAGATTTGTAAGTATATTGCTGTAGTGACAGGTTGTCAGCTCATCGCCTAAATTACAATATACTGAAACCCTCGGATCCCTTAGCTGGTTCTTACAGCATGCCCGGGAGGATATGCAGCTGGCACATTCTATGTTTTTCTCTCGCTCCCAGGCCAGCATGGAAGAAATATTATTATATTACTATATTATTATATCAGCCTAAACTGTCCCACTGCTCGGCAAAGGCCTCCCCACTCTCTCGGTCTCACGGTCCATGGCTGTTACCGACCAGTTCGAGTCGTAGTCGACCAGAGTCATCACGCCACCGCTTCCTCGGTCTCCCTCTGCGCCGACGTTCTTGTGGGACAAATTCAGTTCTTAGTTTAGCCCACCTCTCCGGGTGCATTCTGCATACATGGCCACCCCAGTCTCATTTGAGCCTTGCTGCTTTCTTGCCCACGTCAGTAATCTGAGTTTTGGAGCGGAGGGTCGTGTTTCTGACGCGATCTATTCTTTTTACACCTAGAATACTCCGCTCCATTGCTCTTTGACATGCCCCGAGTTTGAACTTCTGCAAACCGGTCAGGGCCCACGTCTGTGCGCCGTAAGTTGGAGTGGGCAGGATGCAGGTGTCAACGAGTTGTCGTTTTAGACCAAGGGGAAGTTCTCCCTTCATTAAATCCTTCATGGACCAGTAGCTCCTCTAGGAATTTTCTATTCGGCGATCGATTTCCTTGTCTTTCCGGTTCTGGACGGAGACTATCTGGCCCAGGTAGCGGTACTCTTCGACGTATTGTATTTCCTGCCCTTCAACTTCTATTCTTCGCTTACAACTGTTGGTCATGACTTTTGTTTTGGACCGGTTCATATGAAGTCCAACTTCGAGGCTGGCTGTGTTGAGACTGTCTAATAGGTGAGCCAGGCCTTCTGCTGTGGGAGCAAAATGGACAATGTCGTCCGCAAATCGAAGATTAGATAATTTTTGGTCGCCAACGACAATGCACTCCTGCTCCCATACTGCTGCTAGTGTCCTAAACACCTCTTCTAGCGTACTTGTGAAGAGCCTTGGTCACAGCGGGTCACCTTGTTTAACGCCTCGCTCGATGTGGAAAGTTGGGCCAGATGCTTGGAGTTTTATTGAACTTGTGCTGCTATTGTACATATTATTTTAAAATTTTAATATATGTTTCATCTATGTCTTGTGGACGCAATGCGGTGAATATGGAATTATGATAAATACTGTCAAATGCTTTGGTGTAATCGACAAATGCTGTGTTTTTTTCTATGTTCTGATTCAGGGCCTGTAAGTGTTCTGTGGTTGAAAACAAAACTGGAACAAAAAAAAAATGTCTATACCTATGTTAAAGAAAGAATACAACTTTTGACATTCAAAAACTTTTACTTCAAGTTATTTGACAACAAGGCTATATTCGGCAAAACATCAAAACATCCGCAAATATAATTTATCTTTTGTTTGCGTAAGAATCACAAAGGATTTAAAACTCCTCATAAACCTTTTTATGAATAAGTTTAAGAGCATTTACTTTATAAATATTTACCCATACGTCACCTCACAACATCTATAGCCAATGCCTATATAACTATGAGCTAATATTTAAAATCAACAATTTTGGTATTTGGCGATAGTTTGCGAATTTAATTGACATAGTAATTAGAGGAAACGTCTTGTTTGTGCATTACGATGGGATTTTGTCAGTACGAATAGATCAGATGACTATATTTAAAACCTAGAATGGATCCTAAAATTGGTTTCTTGCTATGATTTACGTTTTTTTATCTATGTACATTAGCGTAATTATATACGAAGACCGTTGCAAGACTAAGAAAATCAACTAGAAACGTTCACTTAAGTTTACTAGGTCTATACACGGGCCCTCTTACAATCATTAATTACATTCTAAACTAGTGACTAAATAAATAGAAAACCACGCTAGTTTTACACTGCTCCGTATTCGATCCATATCCGAATCGTGTCCGTGAAATTTACATATAAAACGGATATGGATGGGTGCGCAAGCTGTCATACATTTACTAGTAAGGCCAATTAGGATACGGATTCGGAGCAGTGTAAAAGCGCCCTAACGATACTAAAAATAAGGCACTTTAATACGAATAGCTCGTATCGTAGGTGAACCTTTATAGGAAAATCAATAAAGCAGGTTTTTAATAAATGTAAATCGATAGTATTATAACATATTCAAAAAAGATAAAGATGATGTAAAATACACTATAAAATGGATTGCCTGTCAATTGTTAGAGAAACTCGTATCTTTAATTAATTATTTATAATTCTAGTCACGAAGTTCGAATATAGTCATATTTTTTTTTTTCCTTTTTTGTATAGTACGGAAGGAAAACATTACTGGAGTTTTATTTCAATAGGTACCATATGATAATACCTCTAAAGACGAATAGTAAACGGACATGGAAATAGGCTGATAGAAAAACACGATTTTAAAATCTAGGAAGACAAGAACTTTACTCCTAAAAGTTTCTTCGTCCCAACACACTGTTGAATTCAGGTTTTCCCAAAGCAAATCTTAAGAATATTCAGAAGGTTTGAAATGTCACATTGAAAACAAGCTACTAGGCTCCCATAACCTTCAAAATTAACGACTTTTGATAAGATTCAGATTAACTCCGACCTTGACATCCGAATCATAAACCCACCACGTGCAAATAAACGTTTTCTTGCAGGTGCTCCAAATGAATTGGCAGAAGATTGACTTGTTTAAGCAGTCGCTCGTAATAGGAAGACCCGTTTAACCAGAACGGCTTTAGGCCTTCTGGCTTCTTCAGAAAGCGAACACGTGACATATGCCGTGCGTAATCTGGTTTGACTTTTGACATTAAGGATATTGGTAGTTTAAGTTCAGCAACACACAAGCGTCACTTACTGCGCGCAAGGTTGCGCTCAACAGGCTGTCAATGCTTTTTGCATTGTCTACAACACACATGCGTCACCTTACGCTCGACGCGCGCGTACTGGCAGAGAGATGCGCCGACGTAGAGTTCATCGCTACATGCGCGTAGAGCGTAAGGTGACGCATGTGTGTTGTAGGCAATGTAAAAATCATTGACAGCGTGTTGAGTGCAACCTTGCGCGCAGTAAGTGACGCCTGTGTGTTGCTGCCCTAAATAATAAGATTGAAAACGAGTTTATGTTGATGATGTCCTAGGATAACGATGATCACGTTGCGCCTTTTGAGAAAATGTTGTAATATTAGAGCATTATAGACATGCCTCTGATCTGCCTCCGTGGTCTAGTGGTCAGCCATGGGCTTAATCAGGAGATGCTGGCTTCGATTCCCAGGGGAGAACACAAAGTTGATATTCTTCAATTTATTACTTTGTGAGTTTTTTCCCCAGATTGGTTCGGACATTGCAGGCTGATTGTCCGAAAAGTAAAAGGATTACGTACTTCGGAGGACACGTTAAGCCGTCGGCCTCGTTCAATCACCTAGATTAGGTAGCCAACACCGTGCGATACGGGATAAGGCTAGGGAGATGATGATGATAGAGATATTATACCTAGAAGAAGAAGATACGGATATGGTTTACACATACCCAATCCCAATACACAAAGATTTTTATAAGACTAACCAAAACTTTCTTTATTTCCAGATGGGCTGCAAACTGACCTACGTGGACGACCTCCTAAACAAATCCTTCTACAAACTAGGCTTCATAGTCGGGAGAAATCCTGGATACTTCATCATCATCCCAATACTCCTGACCCTGCTGATGATCACAGGCTACCAGAGAATCCATTATGAGATGGACCCGGAGTACCTCTTCTCTCCTGTCAGTGGACAAGGGAAGTTCGAGAGGAGGATAGTGGAAGAACACTTCAAGGTCAACTACTCGCATCGGTTTAATGTGGGCAGGATAACTAGAGCTGGTAAGTTCCACTTTATTGACGATAGATTTTATCTTCAGTCTAGTGTAGACCGCTTACTTACTTCTATGTTGGCCTGGTAGCGAGAGAATAACATTGTGCCAGCTGCATTTCCTCCCGGGTAGGTATGCTGTAAAAACCAGCTAAGGGTCTCCGTATATTACAATTTAGGCGATGGATTGACAACCTGTCACTACAGCAATATACCTACAATTCTATCTTAAACAACTCTTAAAACTATGCCGGACGTGGCGGAACGACCTTTGTTTAGGTCGTTTACGCTCTGCCTACCCCATTAGGGATAAAGGCGTGATTATATGTTTGTAAGTAGTGTCAACCGGTGGTAACCGAAGCAAAGTTGTCGATGAAGCGAGTGCATCCACAACCCTGAAAAAACACTGGAATTCCTACATACCGTTAGGATACAGCAAGTTGCATGGCGCTGGACTTGATGGTGAGTCCTTTGGGAAGCTAACATGTTTATGTGGGATCCGGTCATTCAGTTGAACTTTACTACATGCAAAAGTCTGTTGCCGTTGCCTGAGGTGAGCCACTAAAAGGTAGATCCCATTACCCAAGTTCAATTGGAGGTACCGTAATTCTATTTGCAATCTGTCTCATTCTGCAGCAATACACAGATATTTATAAAAATAATTCAAATCTATGGGTATTTTTGACATTGTTGCAAGAGGCCAGTCTCTTAGATTTTTTGTAGCAACAAAAGTATGGATCCGGTTATCGACCATTATTAATTCGTTCTATAACTCGTTTAAATTCACGATCATTCAAATTTACATATTTACACCCAAATTATTAAAATTATGTAAAAAAAATTGGAGCTATAGAAATAGAACAGGTATGTGTACTAGCTACTTTGTTTTAAGTATTCGTGTATGTAATTTAGGTGACAGGCTGTTTAGTGACGGACGACCCATTCTTGAAGCGATAGAATTTGTAATATACCTCAAAGTTAGTTAGTCATGGAGAAATTTGTTTTTATGTGCATAAGCATGACAAAATATCTTCAATACCAGCAGAGATCAACGAACGAAAAAATATTCTCCTTGATATGATGAATCTTCACAATTATGCAAACAAAAGGCATCGGATAGGAGCTGTTATTTTCTCAGAGCAGTATCTTCTTCTTCGTCGGTACACTCTTGACAGAGCGGTCGTGGTCGTCAATCCGGGTTGGTGGCACGCTTCACAATCCGTCGCCATTCCTCACGGATGGCTGCTTTTCTGGTGCACTCAATCACGGAACCTTCTTGTGCGGCGGCTTTTATCTGGTCCGTCCATCTCATTGGTGATCTTCCTCGAGGGCGCGTACCTTCGACTTTCCCTTGAACTACGAGTCGCTCGATAGATACGTTCCCGCGTCGAGAGACGTGTCCAAGGAAGGAATTCTGTCCACGATATTCCAAGCATTCGTCTCCAGCACCACATTTCGAGTGCGTCTATCCTCTTCTTTTCAATTTCCCGCAAAGTCCACGTCTCCGCAGCATAGAGAAATACGGGGAATATTAGTGCTCTTACGAGTCGTGTTTTGGTGGCTTTCGTGATGTTGCGATTTTTCCAAACCTTCTGAAGCTTGCTCATGGTGGATCTTGTTATTGCCATACGTCTTTTAACCTCGTCTATGCAACCGCCGTTGTTGGAAATTAGCGCTCCCAGATATACGTAGGACTGGAATACCTCGCAGTTTGCAATATGTTTGACTTCGGGAGAGTTGTCATTAGCTCGGTCAACAATCATAACTTTTGTCTTGCTGCGGTTGATCTTTAGTCCAAATTCAAGGCTGACGGTTTCCATTCTTTTGAGAAGTTCTTGCATATGGTCAATATTAGTTGCAAACAAAGTGGTGTCATCAGCGTATCGCAAGTTCGATATCTTCAGACCTCCGATCGAAACACCATCTGTCCATTCATCTAAGGTTATTCTCATTATGAGCTCTGTGTAGACGTTAAACAGGAGTGGAGATATAATGCACCCTTGACGCACTCCTGCACTGGGATGGAATTGGCCTGAGAGTACTTCGTCTGTTCTTACCGACGCTGTTCCCTTTTCATAAAGGTTCCTTAAAAGATGTATAAGGTGTTTTGGGGTACCCATTTCCAGCAGCGTGTTCCAAAGTTTTGGCCATTTAACAGAATCGAATGCTTTTGAGAAGTCAACAAAGCATATATAGGTGGGTTTGTTTAATTCTCTGGCTTTCTCAATTATCTGTCGAACCGTTAAAATTTGCTCACGAGTACCCCTCCCCTTCACGAAGCCAGCCTGCTCAGGAGCTATTTCCTTGGATAGGTAGGATTTGAGTCGTTCGTTTAAGATGTGCAGTAAAATTTTGCTTGCATGTGAAATAAGAGCAATAAGTCGATAATTACTGCACGATCTTGTGGATCCTTTCTTATGAAGGGGAACAAAAACAGAATGAGCCCAATCGTGCGGCCATGTGCTCGTTCGCCATATTTTATTGCACACTATTTGAAAAATTTGGACGCCGTATTCTCCCGAGGCTTTGATTGTCTCAATCGGGATGGAGTCTCTACCTACGGCTTTTCCATTCTTTAGGTGTTTAATCGCCGCCCTGACTTCTGTTTTGAGGATATCCGGTTCCAACTCTTCATTTCCAGGTTCAGTTGAAGCAAAGCACTGCGATTGGGGGTCTTCGAACAGTGATTGACAATATTTTTTCCATGTTTCGGAAATTGCATCGATTTCGGTCACTGTTTCACCTCGTGAGTTGTCGATGGCCCATGTTCTTGATGAGAGGGTTTTTGTGATGGAACGAATTTGGCGATGGAGGTCTCTGGCTTCATGCTTGTCGGCATGTACTTCTACTTCTGCGCATATATTTTGTAGACGCGCGTTTTGGTCTTGCCTGCAAGCTGCTTGAATTCTAGCCGACAGTTTATTCAAAGTCCTCACATCAGCTCCCTGAGACTTAACTCTTCGTCGTTCTTCTACAAGTGCCAAGGTTTCATCACTAAACCAGTGCTGTCGCTTTCGTGTTTCTGCAGGGGGTTTAGACCTTGTGGCTGCGTCTTCGATTATCTTTTTTGAACGTTCCCACAATTGATCTGGAGTCTCTACTTCCGGGTCAACACTGGTCCACTGACCCCAATTTTGTTTTAATGCTGACCTAAATTTGGAGCCATCCTTAACTTCGATCCTTCTTTGTGTCTTGAGTCTTCTGGCTGCTCTCAATTTTAGTTGCACCTTGGATATTAAAAGTTGGTGGTCCGATCCACAATCAGCTCCAGGCAAAGTGTGGGTATTTCTAATTGAGGTCCGCCACCGCGACCTAATCAAGATGTAATCTATTTGATTTTTGTGCTTGCCGTCGGGTGTTATCCATGTCCAAAGTCTACGTGGGTGGTGTTGGAAAAAGCTGTTTGATATTATCATGTCGTTATCAGTGGCAAATTGTATCAGACGGTCACCTCTATCATTACGCTGCCCAAGTCCAAATTTTCCTGCCTGAATGACTCATGAGATGTGCATCATTCCCTATCTTCGCGTTAAAGTCGCCGAGTACGATCAAAACCTCTCTTTTTGATGTTTTTGAGATGACTTTTTCAAGTTCTCTATAAAAGTCTTCTATAACTTTATCGCTCGAGTTACTAGTGGGTGCATAAACCTGTATGATATTAAGATTAACTGGTGTCGCCTTGATCTTAATGGTCATAATTCGATCACTTATAGGTTCGTAACCTAGCACGCAGTTCTTAATTCGAGCAGGAAGGACGAAAGCAACACCGTTGTTGCTATTGTCATCGTTACCGGAGAAGTAAATGACATGTGATTCCGTAAGAAAATGACCGTTTCCCTTCCAGTGAGTTTCGCTAAGGCCACAGATGTTCAATTCACACCGAGTTATCTCTTTCTCTACGATATGAAGTTTCCCTGGTTTGAGGAGACCGCGTACATTCCAAGTACCTATCTTCTGGATATGGCACATCTTTAAAGGTATTCCAGTAGTCCAATTTCCATGGGATGCCTGGTCACCTACATCCTCATGGCCGGTAACCAATTTCACACCGTCTGCCCCGGACGCAGTACGGCGCCGGTTGCTAAGCGGGTCACAGGGCCACCTCTTTATCCTTGGTTTCCTTTTCATGACGACTTTCTTGGGAAAGTAGTGCTGTGGTTTCCCCTTGCCTTCTGCACCAGACATTTTTGAGATTATTTGGGTCTCAAGGCTGCTGTAGCCTCCTCCAACCAGTTGCCTAGTTGGGGAATGGTTATACCGCCATTGACTCGGTATAGGTTTCTGTTTTCTGACAGTCTTTTCAAGGAAACATTGAACAGTCAGTATTTAGACAATCTCCATCAACAGCAGTGCCTCTCACCACCAGCTTTACTATCATTTATTAAGAAACGTATTCTTTTCCCCACAGGAAGATTCGGGCGAGTGATCATCGTCTCCAAAGACAACACCACGAATATTCTCAGGACAGAAGTATGGAAGGAACTAAGGGAACTCGACGAGCTGGTACAAAACATCACAGTGAAGCTGCCGAGTGGGGAGACCTTCACGTACAGGGAAGAGTGCGCGAGATGGGAGGGCCAGTGCTTCACCAACGATATCCTCAACCTGGACAAGATTATTGGAGAGGTACTTATTTTATTTCCCTAGCTCAGTGGATCTTACCTTGCGACATTAAAGTGCGCTATTCGTTCCTATACACAGCCATGTGTTATAAGTTGCGCACAGTCACATATGGCACAGAAGTATCCCCACTTCTAGCTCTCTCTAGTCTTTGGCTACTTCATTCTTCCAGCGATATCTTGGACGCTACTGCAGAGGTAATTTGAAGTATTCCTTTTAAATTAGTAGTCACTGTCCCCAAGTGTAGAAGGAACTGAGGGAACTCGACGAGCTGGTGCAGAACATCTCAGTGAAGCTGCCGAGAGGGGAAACCTTCGGGCGGAGTGCCCGAGATGGGAGGGCCAGTGCTTCACCAACGATATCTTCAACCGGGACAAGATTCGTTGATGCTTTTGGGTCTTTATATTTTATGGCTTTTGCAGAAAAGCCAGCAATTGAGCCATGGTAAAGTACTGTTGGCTAATCACACTCTTCAAAGTAAAAGAGGCTTTTGTAATTGACTATTCAAATGAGCATAAGTGATTAAGTACGTTTCACAAAAAACTAGGTATAAGTCTAAATCCAATTGTCTAGATTTTTACGGCTTTCATAAATCTAAGATTATTGCAGCAGGCACCTTTTTTTCCCAAACACCAAAAATCATCAAACCGAAAACGAGTTTTTTTATTGTGTAGTATTATAATATTAATGGACCACCTGTTTAAAAATATGTCGCAAAACACGTTATTGAAATCGAAAGCATTAAAATGAGTGAAACGGTTAAGCCCTTTCCATCGAAAGCGAAACCTTGAGTCGTTTGTATTCCGATCAGGTTCAAAACGACGCTTTCTTTTGAAAAGCCCTGCCTTTTGAAAACCCAAGGAACTAGAACTTAGCTCCGCGGCTTTACTGAGGTAAAAATACTATACTAAACTATATCATCCACGTAGACAGAGTCACTTATTTAAGAGTACTTTAAACCTAAATTTACTTATGATTTCTTTTTTAATGGCTTAACATCTAGGAGAGACGTATTTCGCCATTATAAATTTTTATCCGGCATCATATGTTATGGCGGATAAAATTGACAGAAATACTGGTGAAACGTGCAAAAGCGCGTCTAAATCTAGCGGACAAAGAGTAAAACCATAGAGTATAAATCGCCAGTCCCTTTTCAAATTTATTATTTTGAAAGTGACAGATAGATTTTTATTTTAGTCATAGCCGGTGAAATCTAGAATCGAGATCAATATATAAGTAAAATCTAAAGTCTCGCATTGGGCAGGATTTTATCAGGAGGAAATGAATTTCGTGCTATCGTCGAATTATTTATACTTTCGTTATTTGTAGATGATTTGATGATAAACATAACCATACTTGACAAGAAAATAGTATAAAAAGACAAACAAAATCATTACTAATATTATTGGTGAGTATAGACATAGAAGTATTGTTCCGTAAACGAATGAGTAACGTGTATGGCTCGTATGAAATGGCTTGCACGGTATGACTAACAAGCGCGCAATTACATTTCTACACATGTAATCTTGTGGTTCTTTGCAACACGGAATAATGAACACGATAGAAATCAGATAATGTGTAATCCACGAACACGGTATTTCTGAGAATTGCATAATTAAGTGTAAAAATGGATTTCTCATCTCAGAATTAATCAATTCAGTCTGCTCAAATGACGTAAACTCTGCTACATCTTTGAATCCGTCTCAATCATTTCTCAGTTGACTGAGTCAGCGCGCGACCACGACTTATGCAACTCAGTCGAAAAGTGGGTAAAAGAGGGAAAATATCCTCGGGTTTTGTAATTTAAAATCAGCTAAGGGCAGCAACACACAGGCAACACTTACTGCGCGCAAGGTTACGCTCAACACGCTGTCAATTCTTTTAGCATAGCACGCGCCTGGCGATGAACTCTACGTCGGCGCATCCTTCTGCCAATACGCGCGCGTAGAGCGTAAGTTGACGCATATGTGTTGTAGGCAATGCAAAAAGCATTGGCAGCGTGTTGAGCGCAACCTTGCGGACAGTAAGTGACGCCTGTGGGGATGAACATTCAGTTCAGCCCCCAGCTAAGAACAGTATTTCTTCATAATCATCATAACAAAACTTAACAACTGTACAGACTAAGGCCCGTATTTATAATCAGCTCTTGAGACTGATAGTATGTTTGATACGAATATCAGAAATGTCATTTCAGTATAAAGCGAACTGTCAAATCCACACTTAAGATTGCTCTCCATCTTGAGATCGCTTTACAAATACGATCCTTAGATTCACAGACTTCATCCAACAGGTATTCCTCATTTAATATTTTTGAAACCGTGCTTACTGACATTGCTTTAACTATGCCATTTTCCATGCTCTACATAACTCCTAAGTAGTATTCTCGTTTTTTTACCAAAATAAAGTTACTGTGGAGTAGAACAATGAACTCAAGAGCTCTAACGAGTCAAACTAACTTGCATTAAGGCTCGTATTTATAAAGCGATCTCAAGATTGAGAGCAATATTAAGTTCGGATTTGGCACGCTGTTTTGTACTGAAATGTCATTTTTTATACAAACTCAAACCAGCTGTCACGCTTGAGAGTAGATTATAATTACGGGCCTAAGTGTGCCATGTACATATTTACTATGCTCCATAATTAAGTATGCTTTCGGTTTCTATACTTTCTCTGAACTGCTTATGGACCTCGAGTTAGTTTAATTAAAGAAAAATAATAATGACCCTCCTACTGATTTTCGGTGATGGCGTCCAATCACCCAGAGATCGGCCAACTGCGCAGGACTAGTTTCTAGTGCCCAAGTGTTTGCGCTACAGACAGGTGCGCTCTCTATTCTTTCAATCTCTTATTCTGATGGGACAGACTGACTGACACGACCAGAGAGAAATCAGGCGCAGGACCGACTATTTACATTTCCATCCAACAGCATGGATCAACTTACTTTTCGGATAATCAGGTGATCAGCCTGCAATGTCCTAACCAAACTAGAAACAACAACACAAAGTCATTGTCCCCCTCCGGGAATCGAACCCGGGACCTCAACGTCGAGAGCCCATGGCTCAGACCGCTAGGCCACAGAGGCAGAAAGAAAAATATAATGGTAGTAGTCAGGCTACCGCCAAATTCTAAATACGATTTATTCCTATAACTACGAGGATGAAGTTAAAATATGCGCTGGTAAAGTTGCTAGTAAAATACCATTTTGACTAAACTTAAATTGGATTCCACATTTTATGTAGCATACCAAGAATTTCAAATATGTAAATATTTTAGATTGTGCGTCGCGTAGTAGATGCATTTGAATATGATTTAATAGCTTTGGAAATGTTATACCGTCAAATAGTAAATTGTTACCGAAAATGCTGGAAAATTACCAACATTTAATTTTAATAAGTAAAATATGCTTATCCCCGTATATATTGTTATCTCATATTCAGTTTTACAGGTTGGCTGGAAGAGATCTCTTTATAGAGATAAGCTCACCTTTGTGAACTAAATTTAAAATTGTTTATTTATTGTAATTTATTGTACGCAATAAAGAATATATATAATATAAAAGAAACAAACTCTTGCGCGATGAATGGAAGTAAAAACTAGAACTACGATCATGGGAAGGTTATTTTTTGGAGTATAACCTACAAGCTACTTGTATGAGTGAAGAACTGAAGTTGGGTTACATACATATAATCACGCCTTTATCCCGAATGGGGTTTACGCTTAAACGACCTACACAAAGGCCGTTCCGGCACGTCTGACAAAGTTTTGAGGGTTATTTAAGATAGATTTATAGGTATATTGCTGTAGTGACAGGTTGTCAGCCCATCGCCTAAATTAGAATATACTGAAACCCTTGGATACCTTAGCTGGTTTTTACAGCATGCCCGGGAGGAAATGCAGCTGGCACATTCTAGGTTTTTCTCTCGCTCCCAGGCCAGCATCGAAGAAATGAAGCTGGGTTGATAATGGCTGAACCATAGTGCACTACTCACCTGAGGGACTGTAATCAAAAATAAGATATTTGCATTATCCTATCTTCCATTAGTTTATGTATTAGTTTACTTTACAATATCTATGTAGTAGCTTGTAACTAGTTTATGTATTATATGTAATGTAATGTATTTAGGATACATATTTTACTAGATTTGCAATATCCCGCTTACCGCTACGCATTTTTCTTTGACCCAAAGGTTGCCTGGAAAAAATTGCTACCTTAGCAATAAGGCCGCCTATGTGGTACTTGTTTTTTGTTGTTATCTGTTGTGTTGTATGATTTGTGTTCTTACGTGAAATAAAGTATTTTTATGTTATGTTATAAAAAGCATTATGTTATTTTGAGACTCTTAAAAGGGCCGTTTCCGCAATTTAATAACATAACTAAAGGTCATAAACCATATCGTAATATAACATTGTTATTTGTATCTTGATGTGGTATCATCGTCAGACATGAATCAGTCATTGTCGTTAAATTACAAACGACAATCCGAACAAAGGACGATCAATAGCCCGTTCCGAAACCACACGTCGCGATTTGACTGTCATTACATAAACATGTTGTATAGATATGAACATAACTGAAAAATAATATATGACAACTTAAAAAACCTATTATATACCTAACAATAGTACATTACCCCTAAGCCGAAAAAAGTAATTTTCACTTCCTGAATGAAAATGCTGATTGTTGTTCAGTTCCGTTCACTCAGCAACCCTTAACATTTTGCGGGACGGTGCCTCTTACACGCCATATATTCAGCTTTTATCTTGGAAGATGAAATGGATGCTGGCCTGGGAGCGAGAGAAATACATAGAATGTGCCAGCTGCATTTCCTCCCGGGCATGCTGTAAAAACCAGCTAAGGGATCCGAGGGTTTCGGTATATTGTGATTTAGGCGATGGGCTGACAACCTGTCACTACAGCAATATACCTACAAATCTATCTTGAATAACCCTCAAAACTTTGTCAGACGTGGCGGAATGACCTTAGTTTAGGTCGTTTGCGCTCTGCCTACCCCATTAGGGATAAAGGCGTGATTTTATGTATGTATGTATGTTTATCTTGGAAGATGAAATGGATGCTCCATGCTGGACTGGGAGCGATAGAAAAACATCTGCAGTCTGTCAGCTGCATTTCCTCCCGGGCATGCTGTAAAATCCAGCTAAGGGATCCGAGGGTTTCAGTATGTTGCAATTTCGGCGATGGGCTGACAACCTGTCACTACAGCAATATACGTAAAAATCTACCTTTTGGCGGAACGACCGTTTCGGCCTTTCGCGCTCTGCCTACCACATTAGGGATAAAAGCGTGATTATATGTATGTATGAAATAGATGCACTACTGTGGTTTCACACAAATTACAATGTTGGCAAGAAAACCGCGTACTTACAGGGGTTTTAAAATGAGAGAGTAAAGAACATAGCATGTCATAAGTTTATATGAAGTCGTTCATACAATGGGAAATCAAAACTCATCTTGTTACTTTGCAAATGGGTTAGCCACAGTAAAATATGATTTGAACAATAAGGTTCATAAACAGTATGACTTCTAAGTAATAGGTCCTTTCTGCCAGTCTTTTGATACCTATTTATATTTTAGTCTTTCATGCTGGCCTCGGAGCAAGAGAAAAACAACGAATGTGCCACCCGCATTTCCTCCCGGGCATGCTGTAAAAACCAGCGAAGGGATCCGAGGGTTTCAGTATATTGCAATTTAGGCGGTGGGCTGACAACCTGTCACAGCAATATAATTACAAATCTATCTTAAATAACCCTCAAAACTTTGTCAGATGTGGCGGAACGACCTTTGATTAGGTTGTTTACGCTCTGCCTACCCCACTACATAAAGTGCCTGAATATAAAATATGTATGTATGTTATATTTTTAGTGAGTATCTATCAGCTTATTTATAGCAATATATTTTAGTGAGTACCTAAAGGGATTTAGGAGTTATGTTAAATTAGTAAGTATAATTTAAGGTATATCTGCCACTATAGGAAAATAAAGCGTTATCTGAAAGGCCCCCAAAAATTTACAAACGCTGGAAAAACTGTCTTACAAAGGTCTATAATTGAATCTGTACCTAACCTTTGATGAGATAAGACTCTTATCTATGTATAAATAAGTATACCGACAAAGCACGTATCATTTGTATTCTAGAGTCAATTACCATGAATAGATACCCATCGAACGTCAAATAGCGCAATATGTCAACGACGCAATTAGCCAATACAAACTAAAACATACAAAAGCTAATGGCAAAGGATTTTTAGTTGTCTCTTATGTAAATAGTCCCATTAAAAGATCAATGAAATGCTTTAGAAAGAGAGAACAGGGCAAGACCTTCTAATGTAAGTATAAAGAAATCTTACATACGCACATATAATCACGCCTTTATCCCTAATGGGGTAGGCAGAGCATTAACGACCTAAACAAAAGTCGTTCCGCCACGTCTGACAAAGTTTTGAGAGATATCTTTATCTAAGATAGATTTGTAGATATATTGCTGTAGTGACAGGTTTTTAGCCCATCGCCTAAATCACAATATACTGAAACCCTCGGATCCCTTAGCTAATTTTTACAGCATGCCCGGGAGGAATTGCAGCTGGCACATTCTATGTTTTTCTCTCGCTCCCAGGCCAGCATGGAAGTATAGTGCAACGTCACTTATCTGTTGGGGTAGGCAGAGCATAAACGTCCTAAACAAAGGTCGTTCCGCCACGTCTGACAAAGTTTTAAGAGTTATCTAAGATAGATTTGTAGATATATTGCTGTAGTGACAGGTTGACAGCCTATCGCCTACATAGCAATATTCTGAAACCCTCGATTCCCTTAGCTGACTTTTACAGCATGCCCGGGAGGTAATGCAGCTGGCACATTCTATGTTTTTCTCTCGCTCCCAGGCCAGCATTAAGAAATCGTGGTTGATAGTAATGTAACTAAATTAAACTAATGGGAAAATAAGTACTTACATTCCATTCGAGGTACGTAATGGGTGACAAAGAAAGGGAGAAAATATATAGAACACATTCATAACTAGGTACCAACATATGAATAACAAGGAAATTCACAGTATTGCGGATGGCTCAGAATTATGCAATAAAACCTATGTATTGAACATAATACGTGAT
The DNA here is from genome assembly GCA_949820665.1 of Scrobipalpa costella. Taxonomy (NCBI): domain Eukaryota; kingdom Metazoa; phylum Arthropoda; class Insecta; order Lepidoptera; family Gelechiidae; genus Scrobipalpa; species Scrobipalpa costella. The sequence continues at coordinate 4,872,216 of OX463306.1, forward strand.
TTGTAATACCGTAACTGGGTATATCTAGTACATTATAGGTTCCCTATTAGAAGAACTAATTAAATGTTAAGTAGGTAAGTAGTTACACCTACTTGTAAACTACTGGGATATTGCTAGTAATCCTACCAACAAAAACTTATCAGATATATTTCAACTTTGAATTTTCTTGAAAATAACGTCATTTGAGAAAAACGTTCGTGGGCACTAAGGCCTGTATTAATAAAGAGCGCTTGAGATTAACAACTAGTTTGCATTCGTATCAGAAGTGTCATTTCAGTACAATGCAACCTGTCAAATCTATACTTAATATTGCTCTCAATCTTCAGATCGCTTTATTAATACGAGCCTATGGCCCGTAATTATAATCAGCTGTCAAGAGTCACAGCGAGTTTAAGTTTGTGTCAGAAATGTCATTTCAGTACAAAATGTCCTGTTAAATCCATACTTAATACTGCTCTCAATCTTTATAAATACGAGCCTAATAAACTAAATAATATACTGGTGAAACTCTCAATGACTAAAATTACAAATTACCTACTATGTAATTACGTCATTAAACATTTATACTTTTCAATACAGTCTTTACTACCAACAAAAACTTATCAGATATCTAAGATCAAAGATTTCATCTTTGTTTTTTTTTAAATAACGTTATTTGAGAAAATAATGTAGTGGTGAAACTCTCAATGTCTTCAATTAAAAAACACCTACCATTTGGGACATAACTCTATCTACGACAACCTACTGTCTTTTAAATAAACACTAATTAAGTTGGTAGAGTGATGGACCGGCATTCCAGAGAAGCAGGTTCGAGTCCTGCCAGAAACGAATTCATTATTTTCTTTTTTTCAAATTTTATTACTTCCATGCTGGACTGGGAGCGATAGAAAAACATAGAATGCTCCAGCTGCATCTCCTCCCGGGCATGCTGTAAAAACCAGCTAAGGGATCCGAGGGTTTCTGTATATTGCAATTTAGGCGATGGGTTGACAACCTATCACTACAGCAATATACCTACAAATCTATCTTAAGTAACCCTCGATTTTTTGTCAAACGTGGCGGAACGGCCTTTGTTTAGGTCGTTTACGCTCTGCTTGCCCCATTAGGGATAAAGGCGTGATTATATGTATGTATGAAATAAAAATAGCTACAATGCTATTTTGTGTGCTAAAAAATCCTCAAAAGACTAATGATAATGAGTAATCCTATTCGCAGACCCAATATCCGCGACAATTTTGTTCAAACTCTACTAAAATATTACTTAGAAAGCCGTCCCATCTCACATCATAATAATCTAACCCAAGACGAGAGACGCTACTCATCATTCGAGGACTCTTTGTCATGCGAATCGGTGCCATTTACACAACAATAAGGTTTTTTTTGACGCATCTGTCACGTGATGATGTGTTAAGTTGTGAGGTTGAGAGGCTGAGACAATAGCTAAAGGTGGCGTAGGTAACCATGGCGTTTGGAGTATATAGGCCAGTTGCCAACATAGCTAATTTAAAGTTGCAAGACATGTGAACTCGAAGGGCGTTGAAGGCATGAAGCAGTAGATAATACAAAGCATTTATTTGTTCGAAATTGGGAGAACCAATCCTACACAAAATAGTTCTAAAGAAGACCCAAGGAATATCACATAACTTTGACATATTTAACTATACCCTGAAAAATTATCTTACCAGCAATCGATTTCACCTAGTGATTAGAGAGTATTCTCTTAATCATCGAAAGAATGCAACGATTAATTAACTTTCTTAGTCAAGTGTGGGTTTTATAATGAACACTTACATGATAAAGCTATTTGATGCAGAGTGTTACTGGTATGTTATCTTTGACGCACTTGAATTGCAGAAGATCTGAGGATCCGACTTAATCCCACAAAAATGGTGGGAGACAGGATTGCCAGTATCTTAAGCTTCCTTTTGCATATGCTGGCTCTATCATCGACATCAGTCACCTCTAGTCTAGAAAAGAGCAGATGTACCTATGGATACCCACAGACCGAATTTTATATGGTATCTATCTTGTCAGTTGTTGTCGAATCTATTTCGGTGACCACAACCGATTCAAATATAAGTATCAGTTTTTTTATTACTCATTTTTCTCTTCCAGGTGGAAAGAGGAGAGCTGAACCTGACCTTCCCGATCATGTTCAACCCGGTGACATGGGAAGCGCACGCTTTTCCAGTCTTCTTCGGAGGTTCCAAGGTGGTGGATGACATCATCCAGTCGGTGCCAGCAGTCCAGCTCGTGTGGTTCGTCAGGACTGACAATAAACTGCAGCAAGACAGGTTGGTTCAACATTTCATAGATATTTTATTTTAATGATAGGTATACAGCTGTAGCTAAGCATACGGCCTACCTAATTGTAAGCAGCGCCGTAGCCAATAACCCCCACTATACTATAATCAACGAAATTGTAATGTAACTAGATTGTAATCAAAGATGGATAATCTCATGTGCCAGTAATTTCACTGGTTCCCTTCAAACCTAAACACAGAAGTGCGAGCCCTTATCCCGTATCTTGGCGGCAAAAAAAAATATACGCTCTACTTTGGAGGTTAGTGGAATTTACCTGTATGACCTAATAAATCATGAATGTAGGTAATCGGTATAACAAAGACCACATTTTGCGGTAGGATCGAGGAATTATGTGATAATCAGAATTTATGTAAATGTATTCAAAAGATGTACCATATCGTAGAAACATCGCATACCATATTGGAAAAACTACGTCCCACCTGCAACTTAATCAAGTACACTCGTAGGTACTTAAAAAAATGGATTTAAATATTTAAATTATACCTTATATTTTAGATAAAATAAATAGTTATCTCAAAGATCTTTGTCGTATCGTAGCCTAATCATCTTTTACTCCTCCAGACGCGAAACCAGTTTTTCTAAAAATACATTTAATTTTATTTCCATCTCGAAACATAGGTACTCCATCAATTCTCTCCTCTTATCTGAGTAATCACAGTTTATGGCATGCTCAGAATTCCAATTTGGTTTACTCGTAAACAAGTGTCTTGGATTAACTGCCTCCGTGGTCTAATAATCGAAGCCACGAGCTCACGATCCACGATCCGGAAATCTTGGGTTCGATTCCCGAAGTTGATATTTGACTTTTTATCACTTTATGAGATATTCCCTAGTTTGTTTAGGACAATATCACAAAATCCACTTGATTGTCTGGAAGAAAACGGATTCTGTGTTTCAAAGGACACGTTAAGCCGACGGTCCCGGTCGCCGTGTTTGGTAGTGGTCGTTACGCAAACTATGTCAGACGTTTTAAAAACTCCGACACCAGGGTTCATCGGGTCGATCGATACGATACACACACGACAGAAGAAGAATAGCATGCTCAGAATTCCAATTTGTTTTACTCGTAAACAATTGTCTTGGATAACTACTTAGTCGAGATCTTGACACGGTTGGAACCACCACCACCGTGACGAATACTAAACACTGAGTTCCGATGGGTTTGTAAAGCGTGAAATTCGCAGGTCAAGATTTAACCCCAAAATTCGTAATATCTGTTACATTTCATGGAAGATGTGATAGGTAATTAAATTACTAATTATCATGATGACAATAATAAAGTAGCTCTGTAATATCAAGCCAAAACATTTTTTCACTTCCGAACTGGTGGAAGTTGACTGGGAAAACCCTATCAGTTTGTGGGATGCTGTCCCTTACACCCGGTATAATATTGCCGCTTGCCAGCAATTTTCTTTAATTATGTAGCGGTACATGGGCGGGGTGCGGGGAGCAAACTTCAACTAATCTACCTACTGGGTGTAAGGGTCGTCCCGGAAACTGATAGGGGTTGCTCAGTCAACGAAACTGAACAACTTTAACCGGGAATTTCTTTCAGGAGATGAAAAGAAATGACCGTCCCATACAAAATGAACAACTCGAACAGAGAACAGACAATTTGTACGGAACGGAAAATTATTTTTTCACTTCCTGAAAATAAAACCTGCTGAAAACTTATTCAGTTTCGTTGACTGAGCAACCCCTATCAGTTTGCGGGACGCTGTCCCTTACACCCCGTATAGTCTTCATCACCCCCAGCACCAGATATAAACATAATCACTTCAAGAAGTTTGCCGGAATCTGTACTTAATATTGTGTTGAGTTTTTCATACTAATCCGGTCAAATTTTCGTTTCCAGAGGTGCAGCATGGGAAGACGCGTTCCTAGACGAAGTGGGGATAGCAGAAGACACTGGCCGCTTCAAGCACATCTCCATCGCCCGTTTCGCCTCCAGGACCCTCGACCACGAGCTTGAGAAGAACACTAGAACCGTAGTGCCCTTCTTCAGTTCTACCTTCATCCTCATGGGAATATTCTCCATAGTGACTTGTATGATGGCTGATTGGGTCAGATCGAAGCCTTGGTTGGGACTGCTGGGGAATATCTCTGCTGTGATGGCCACGTCAGCAGCTTTTGGCTGTGCTATCTATATAGGAATCCCTTTCATTGGAATCAATTTGGCTGCTCCATTTTTGATGATTGGTAAGTTTTGCAATGATCCTTGTAAAATTATAGGTACTCAGTTGGTCTTATTAGTTGATAACTTTACGATACGTTAAATTTTGACAAAGGTCACACAATCACAAAGTGAGAGTGAATAGGCACTATTAAGAACAGCTTCCATGCTGAACTGGGAGAGATAGAAAAACATAGAATGTTCCAGCTGCCCTTCCTCTCGGGCATGTTGTAGAAGTCAGCGAAAGGGTTTCGAGGGTTACAGTGTATTGTAATTTAGGCGATGAACTGACAACCTGTCCCTACAGCAAAACATTACAATCTAAAAAAGCGCCTTTTACGAGTCGTTCTACGCTCTGCCTACCCCGTAAGGGATAAAGGCGTGATTATATGTATGTATGTAAGAACAGCTAGGTATGCTTTTTTTGCTCATCGTCTGCATCGTCACTTACATACATACATATAATCACGCCTTTATCCCTTACGGAGTAGGCAGAGCGTAAACGACCTAAAAAAGGTCGTTCCTCCACGTCCGACAGTTTGAGGGTTATTTACGATAGACTTGTAGGTATATTGCTGTAGTGACAGATTGTCAGCCCATCGCCTAAATCACAATATACTGAAACCCTCGGATTCCTTAGCTGGTTTTTACAGCATGTCGGGAGGAAATGCAGCTGCCACATTCTATGTTTTTCTCTCGCTCCCAGGCCAGCATGGTAGTATAGTGCATCGTCACTTATCTGTTAGACATACTGAAAAAGTTTTTTTTTTACAATGCTGGGGGCCTAATGATTGTGGAGTGACATACAAGGTAGTGCCCACTCCCACCAACCAAAGCCATTCATACTTACTTTATACTTTATAAAGACTTTGATGAACTGTATCTCCAATATGTATATTTCTCTTCCAGGTATCGGTATCGACGACACATTCGTGATGCTGGCAGCCTGGCGCCGCACGTCACCCAAGCTCCCAGTGCCAGAGAGGATGGCCATCATGTTGTCCGAAGCTGCCGTCTCCATCACCATCACGTCTGTCACCGATATGCTCTCGTTCTTCATCGGGATCTTCTCGCCGTTCCCTTCTGTGCAGATCTTCTGCATGTATTCAGGTGGGTCTTTCTATATTTTTTTATGAATTGGCTCTACATTTAGAGCTTTTAAGTTTAACTTATTCGTTAGACGAAGCTTACTTCTTTTGCCATATTGAAGGTTGTCGGTTCGACCGACCAGATGAACCCTGGTATCTATTTAAGTTTAAATCACCTGACGTGTCTCGTGTAGCAACAGCTATCAACTAAGACAGCTGTGGTCGCTTAACATGCCTCTCGGTGCACGAAAAAACCCAACCAAACTATGGAATTATCACAATTTTGTGATTCCCTCGTACAACCCACGACCTCGTAATCGAAAGCTCAAACCGCTAGACCACAGGGACTGTTTTCGCCATTAAAATAATTGTCATATTCTTAATAATTTCCAGGTCTAGCCGTATGCTTCACGTTCGTCTGGCATCTGACCTTCTTCTCTGGCTGCGTGGCGATATCAGGCTTCAGGGAAAAGGCCAACCGACACACCATCACCTTCATGAAAGTGCTGCCGGAATCCAGGGCCATAAAGGGTAAGGGATTTTGGATATCTGGAGCTCTTCTTACAACTCCAAGTACATAATGATAGTTCCAATAAAAATTACCGATTTGACTGTAAAAACATGTTTTTTTTTGTGGGGGAACTTACGTATTAGTATTTTTTAATTGACATACAAAAACATCATTTCCGTGCTTCGGAAGGCACGTTAAGCCGTTAGTCCCGGTTAATATCGTTTAATACCGTAGATATTAGTCGTTAAGCCATATCAGAGGCCAGTGCTAAGCATTGGCGGTTTGAAAACTCTGATCTAATCTAGGATTGCGTCTGGTTTCCCTTCTGGGTTGCGGAGGTCAGATGGCAGTCGCTCTGTGAAAAAACCAGTACCCTCGTTCAATCCCCTGGATTAGGTAGCCGATCCCGTAAGATACGGGATAACGCTAGGGAGATGATGATGACATACAAAAACATCACGCCTATACCCCTAACTAACGAGGTAGACAGGACGTTCAGAGGGACACGTCAGTTATGATGCGTTCATTTCTTATTTCTATAAAGCTCATTTTTGATTTGTAATTATTTAGTTAATAAAGTGATTGAATGTAATATACACCTGTACGCCATTTACATTACTAATTACATACCTATTTATGGTGTAAGTCAATAAGTATGCAGAAATAACGTAAATACTTTTAACTTAAGTATACATTTCCGGTAGATATCACAGTTGAGGTATTTGCTGGTAAAGTGCATTAGGATATCCGGTTGTAACTAGTTTGCAATGATATTATTATAATGTTGCATGTAGTTAATATCATAGTTTTAACATTAAATTGCGCTTGTGGCTATTCGAAAGTATTCCTAGTTGATTTGAAGCAAACTATCTATACCTATGTTGGGTAGTTTTTAACAACCAACAACCTAAGTAGTATGCCCCTCTTACGCAGAGAAAGCGGAATAATTAAACCGTTAACTCACTGCCCAACCAGTAGAGGACAACGCATGAATTTATGCAGGGTGTAAGGGACAGCGTCCCGCAAACTGATAGGGTTGGTCATTCGAAGACACTGAACAACTCCCACCAGGTGTTTTTTTCAGGAAGTAAAAATACAAATTTGCATTTTCATACAAAATGCCCACCTCGCGCAGACAATTTGTATTTAAAAGCCATTTTTCAGTATCGTTCGCAGTTCAGTATCGTTGTCTAAGCAACCCCTATCACTTTGCAGGACGCTGTCCCTTACACCCGGTATAATTAAGAAAAATATCTATCTACTCTACTCCAACAAATTTTATTAAATTTTGTGCACGTTTTATCCGCGAATCGTTAAAATTATCACTTCTAGTAGGTCTGCTGTAAGAAATTTCTTTTTAGAAATAAGCAGTGCCTGTTGTGTCTTTGTGTTTTATGTCCTGTGTTTATGATGTTTTTTTGTGTACAATAAATTGTTAAATAAACAAATACTCTTATTGGACCAACCAATTACGCCAGAAACTTATGAATCTCATGTTGGCTCTCTAATTATTACAGAGGAGAAATCCTGGTGCTATCGGATCTTCTGCAGCGGTGGAATCGACCAGGCCGACCCTGACAACCCAACTGACAACCAGGAACACTGCATCATGCACTTCTTCAAGAACACTATGGCAGATATCCTCAACAACGGATTTGTCAAAGCTCTAGTCATAGTGGTGTTCATAGCCTACCTGGCTGGCGCAGGATATGGAGTCACGAACCTGAAGGAAGGTCTTGAGAGGAGAAAGCTGTCGAAGGTGGATTCGTACTCTGTGGAGTTCTTTGATCGTGAAGATCTTTATTACAGAGAATTTCCGTATAGGATACAGGTGAGTGTCCGATAAATTTACAGAGAATATTGTTTTAAATGGGTTGTAATTAACTGATCCTCAAAAAATACTGAATCAGCCTCAAAAATAGTAACTTTGAACCTTACCTAACCTATTGCGGCTGAAATGATTTTTTCCTAGTATTTTTTTGAGGATCGGTTATTTCGCTTTTTATTATAACATGCCCGCTAAAATTGGTAGATAACATCACAAACCAATCGGTTATTACCTGTTCCTGTCATATCACGTTTCACGACAGGATTCTTAAAAATAGCAAATGGCAATATTGGATCCAAACGATCCAGTATACTTAATTTATTCTTTGTTTGTTTCAGGTGGTATACCTATTTATATCTTAACTCTTTAATCTGACCTAATTATATGTTAAATGCCCCCATAACGTGGCGAAACGAGATTTGTTTATGTTGTTTACAGTCTACCTACCCCATTAGGGATAAAGGCGTGATAATATGTATGTATATGTCTGTTGTTTCAGGTGGTCATAACTGGCAACTACAACTACTCAGATCCGAAGGTCCAAGACGAGGTGGAACTCCTGACGCAAAGACTCGAGAACACGTCCTACATTTCCAACTCCTTGTACACCGAATCCTGGCTGAGGACCTTCGTGAACTACGTGCAACGGAACAATGACTATTTGAACGTTTCGATCGACAACGAGAAAGATTTCATCGCGAATTTGAAAGACGTGAGTAGTTGAGAGCAACCATGACATTCTCGTTCATATACATTACACCCTCAGAAAATCTGCCACATAAACATAAATTGCAAATGTCGACATGAAAATCTCTGAACCGTTTGCGTACCTTTACTTAGACATTGGGGGATTCGTATGCGCCCCAAAAGTTTGAAATCTTGACTAAAATAGTCACCTGTCATTGTCTATTCTAAGTATTAATGAGAGAACAGAAAGGGCAATAGATTTGATTAAGATTTAGTTAAGTTGTGTTCTCCTGGAGAGCCTCTCCACGAATCAATAGCATTGATTAATAACATGGCCCGTATTTATTTTGGCCTGTCAAATCCATACTTAATATTGCTCTCAATCTTGAGATTGCTTTATTATTTATTTTTTACGAGCCACAGAAAGGCTAGCTAGGTCCTGCAGTGGCACTTAGCAAAGTTGAATTATAAATATCATTAATTTGTTATTCGTACTGAATGAAATTTTTATTTTCTGTTATTTATTTTAAAACATCTGTTATTTCTTCTTCCAGCTTTGGCTATTCCCAGCCAACCCGTTCTCCCTGGACGTAAGGTTCGACGACGAAGGAGAACGCATAGTGGCATCTCGCTTCCTCATCCAGGCCATCAATATCAGCGGGACCAACCACGAGAAAGAGATGGTTAGAGCGTTGAGAAAGGTCGTTGCTGAATCTCCATTGAATGCTTCCGTTTTCCACCCTTACTTCGTCTTCTTTGATCAGGTACGTCATAATAAACTTACTAGTATGTCCTTAAAAAGCTTTAAATCTGCATTTCCGTTGATACAAGAATAAATTTTGATTCTGAATTAATTTGCTTCTTACTCTTTTCAGTTCGAACTCGTCAAACCAACATCCATCCAGAACCTTTGCTACGGCGCCCTTATGATGATGATAACATCTTTCATCTTCATCCCCAACATCCTGTGCTCACTGTGGGTCGCCTTCAGCATCATCTCCATTGAAATTGGCGTGGTGGGCTACATGGCACTGTGGGATATCAACCTGGATTCGATTTCCATGATCAACCTCATCATGTGCATAGGATTCTCTGTAGACTTTACCGCTCATATCTGCTACGCTTACATGGCATCGAAAGCAAAGTCACCCAACCAAAGGGTCAGTGAATGTCTCTACTCCTTAGGACTACCGATTGTGCAAGGATCTTTCAGTACAATTTTGGGAGTAGTCGCTTTGCTTCTATCGGACAGTTACATATTCTCCGTGTTCTTCAAAATGGTCTTCATGGTTATATTCTTCGGAGCGATGCACGGCCTCTTACTTCTGCCCGTTCTGTTGTCTCTATTTGGACCGGGATCATGTACGAAGCAGGAAGAAGACTTAAAAATGTCGAGCATTGAGAAATGTTACCCGCATCCGTATTGCATACCTCACCCGCAACTAGTGCTAAACGACCAGATCTTTAACGGCAAGAAAAGCAACGGTAACGGCATAAATCCCAATGGCGTTTACAAAATCTACGGTGACGATAAAGACTTAGGGATTGGAACTTCAGGAGAAGACACCAGCGAGAGCAGTTCGAACCAATCACAACGCCGACAAGTCGACGACGAAGGAAGGAAGAAATACGAAGACGGATGGAAGAGATCCAGTTACGCGCAAAGCTCCAGCCAATTCCAGCCTTCAGGGGAGTTAGACCTATACGGACACGAGTTGGACAGGACGTGGCAGAGGCAACGCTACGACGACAACCGCCTAAAATTCGAGAATTATCGCAAAGGGCCTGCGCCTAGGCAGGACGACTGGACTCGCAAGAACAGCGATGAATCAAGTCCTCGTCGCGAAGGGACTTACAGGGTAATGCGCGCGCACTCACACCACAACCTGCACAGGCCGCGCGCGCCCAGACGCTCCAACTCGCACCACAACTTAGAACACTTGGATTACGTCGCGGAGATGCGTTTCCCCTGACAATGAATACCCAACAGTTAAGACCATAAACCGTGTGCTCAAATGGACCAAAGTATGTAATGCAAGTCCGTGGTGTTAGCGGTTACCCGCTGTGGATTTGACGTAGTTATTTTTTAATTTAATAAACAATTTGTAGCTAAAATTTCGGTTGCATGAAACCTGCTTTTTGCTACAATCACAATGGATAGCAAAAGGCAGATTTCAATCGTTCGTATAGCAAGTCTTGGGGCCATACATTTTATAATGTACTGTTCCAATGTAAAATTTTAGCAATTGCTCATGTTCTTATACGTTTAGGTAGTAGATAGAAAAAAATATAGCCAAAAACTGAAACTGTTTTCTCATAGGCCCAATATTAGTAACCCAGTCATAGAGAGTGACGGACTGTCGACTGTATTTGCCTAAACTAAGAAGCATCAATTCATCTGCTATCTCAGTTTAGGATTTTTTAGTTTTCGGAATGAGAATTTTGACTAAAAGAAAAATGAGTTTTTAGAATGTCCACACAATGATAGCTAAAACTTTTTTGTTCTGCATTTCAAAAAGTTTAGGTTAATTCAGTCGTAAGCTGATCACTGGTCTTAGATAATTATTATAATAGCAAGTAAAACAAAAGTGATTTTCAAAATGCATAATTTATTAAACGAGCTAGTTCCTAATTCTTATTCTCTACGATAATTCAGTCAGTTTCACTCGTTTAGGCATCGCTGGAAGTGGCACAAATTATTTCATACAAAATTAATGTTACAAGATTACAGAGAGTGCGCGTTTGTATACTTTATAAAGAAATGTATTTAGAGAACATTGTATTTACGCAAAAATACGTAATTTTATTCATGATTGGGGGCTTTGATACGCACAAATCTTGTCAAAAATTGTCACCTGTCATTTTCTATCATGAGAGAACTGAAAAGGACGGGAAATATTTTAATTCAAATTTTAATTTAAAGAATTCATAGGCTGATTTTGCCGAGTATGTTTAAAAGCATTTTATTTTTGGACATTATGATTATAGTTTCTCAAGCTGCGCACTCTTTGCTAACTTGCCACAGTTTTTTTCTATTACTTTATATTTCTAGTGTGATATCGATATATCTAGGGGTTGGTGTGTGTATAACTATAAGTTCGTGTACATATAAGTGTGTATTTAATATAGTTTCCACTGTTTTATGTTATGAATGAGCTTTAACGTTACCTGTCTAAATAAACGTTGTAAATATTAGAATATAATACTTGATGCCATCTTACATCCTTATCTGTACTTGTCTATTGTAAACTTAAACATTTCTCCTACAATGATTATTCTACGATTATTTTACAGAATAATTATTTTTAAAATAAAATAATTACAGATGCATTTGTTGTTTAAACAACAAAATTAAATGTTATGTTAAAAGTTAACCTATTTTGCATGTTACGATCGGGTGAAAAAGACATGACAATATTTTGTGGTCCATAAGGACCCTTATCATGACTGAATAATGTAAATATTCGAATTGTTTTGTAATAAAAATAAATTAGATTTGATAACTCGACTTGAGCTTTTTTTTATCTTCGATATTGGATACCAATTTTGCAGTATTTTGTCAACCATTTTTAGGCACAATCAAACATAATAACAATATAGTTAACATACAATTTAACTCAAATTCCATACACTGGTCTTAATATCATTCAAATCTCATAAAAAATATATTTACACAATGTAAAATTAATCACCTAAGGTTTTTTTATCATGAATTTTCCGCAGCAACTCACTACAGAATAATATTAAATCATTTGACTCAAACCTTTTACAGAGATGGTTTTGTAGTATTTTTAGGTCAATGCCCTTTGCCTCTTTTGGCAAATACTTGGATGTTTGCGACATGACCTTGTTGAGTGCATCAGTGGAATTGCTGGGGGTCATTTTGTTTAATGCTAAAGAGAGACAGGCGTCGAACGGCAGCTTGTCGGCGATTCGGCGAATGGAAGACTGCTGTAGCTGATTCGTAAGTTGCTCAACAAAGTCTGGCTTCTGAAAATGAAAAATAATCATTATTATGATTTTCTGTTTCCTAACAGAGCTATTTTAAAAGTTATATTACAAGAACTATGGAAAAGGTCATTCATTAGACCTTTAAAAATAGGGTCGCTCTTAGTGACAACCCACACAATAGAAGAAGAAACAATACTAAAAATACTAGAGTTAATAAAATAACGCTGAAAAAAACCGATATTATCATCACATGGTCATTTCTATTTAAAAAATTACAAGTAAAAATAGTAAACTTACTTCTTTCAAACACGTAGAAACAATGTCTTTAGTAGATTTGCTTCCTGATTCATTAGTTTGTGCTCCGCTATTCACCGTAGGCACCACATCTGTCTGAGTATGAACTAACGCTTTAGTCACTTCCATAGTTTGCATTTCACTATTCTTTGTCAACACTTCATCCGTCTGAGATTCGTTGTGCGCTTTTTCAATTTCGGCAACTATCGAAGTTGGCGTAATAGGAATTTCTTCAGATACAGCAACTGGTATTTCTATAATTTCTTGTGACTTAGCTTTCTCTGAAGCGTATTTGCTCAAGACTTTCTTAGCAACTTTAACCTTAGGAGCTTTAATGCAGAGACGATTTACTTCTAGTTCGGTCATCTTCGCCAAATCCGAGACCGTTTCCACTTTGCCTTCCAATTCCTTGATAAGCAACGCTTTTGTCGACGGCGAGGACAAATCCTCAGCTATATTTGCTATAGGATCTTTACAGTCAAGTAGTGCGGGGCAAATCGGGTCCGTATCGTTCAACTCGCTGGTTTTGACGACTTCGGCCGCTGGCGTCTCATCGAGACTCATTTCTGTGTCGTTACTAACTGTATTTTCATCAGAAAAGCTTTCAACAGCTTTAGTCAGGACTGTTTCAAGTCTAAACACATTGTCTAGTCTTTTTGGTGACTTGGCATTAGTGAGTGCGCGTAGCTGTCTCTCTTGCCGCTTGATGCCGGAGTTAGAGGGGGATCGAATGCCGCAAGGCTCTATGTACTTCTGTACGGCGACTGTTGTCGATACCGGCGGGTCGTGGAAACTCACTCGTTTCCTCTGAAATAGATAAATAGTCTTTTTGTGTGAAAAGATTGTTCACAATCTAGATGCAATTTAATGTGCCATACCCTTTAAAAAAATGATTTCTAACGGGTTAGACAGAGCGTAAACTACCTTAACAAAGGTCGTTCCGCCACGTCTGACAAGTTTTGAGGGTTTTATAATATATTTTGTAGGTATATTGCTGTAGTGACAGGTTGTCTGCCCATCGCCTAATGTGCAAGATACTAAAACCCTCGGATCCCTTAACTGATTTTTGCAGTAATGCAGCTGGCACATTCTAAGTTTTTCTCTCGCTCCCAGTCAAGCAAAAAATGCTAATGAATAAGCACAATACCACTGTTATGATTGTGAATTCGAAGAAGTATTTAAATTCAAATAAGCAAAAAAAAAGCGAGCGAGGAAAATTCGTTGCTCCGGGAAGTCTTAAATTACGAATCTAGACCTAGTTTAGGCTCCAGTTTCCTTTGAACAACCAGAAGTGTATGCAGTTACATCAGATAAACATATTACCTTATTGGCCGGCGAAATCGTGCACTCATCAGTAATTTCAACTAGTTTCCTCTTTAATATCGGAGTAGCAGGGCTGGATTCAGCCGCCGGCAGCGGTCTCGTAAACTTCAAGAAACTTTCACTCTCCTCACTTTCATTCTCATTCGGTTGATTTTCATTATCAGCGTAAAACCTCTTCAAGTTTCGTCGCACCGGAGTACTAACAGGGCTGCTTTTTCTACCCTCATCGTTTTCTGACCTCTCTGTATTCAGAATCTGTAGTTTCTCGGGAACACAAAGACCTAACATTTGTGCTGCGCGACCGTTGAATCTCATTTGAGGCCTGTTTTTCTTCAAAGATAACGAAGAACTCGGGCTGCTATTGGCTGGAGCGACTTCTTTCCGAGGCGGTGATTGGTCTCTTTTATCAGGTGATATTTTGTCTTCTGTAAAGACCTCAGGGGAATCACATTTCTCACTGTACGGCTCTCCATTGCTTTGAACAGGAGACGTCAATTTGATGACGACGTAATCGCTACTCGTTTCTGGTGATGGCGATTTCTTCTCTCGAACAGGACTCAATATCTTTATTGGAGATATCTCGATGGTGTTGTTCAAGAAGTCTTTCTTTCGTTGAACTTCATCCTTCAGTGGGGAACCGGTGTTGCTTGATTCTACGATAATGTCTGTAACAACTTCGGCTGGTCCAGAAAGTGTTGGGGTCATGTCTTCTTGTGTTGGCACGTTGGTAATATCATTATCAGCGGCGGGTTTTGCTGTTAGAGTAAGTTTGCTTGCGGTATTGTTAGCAGCTTGGTCTGTAGGTGGTATTGATTGACTGTCAACATCCATAGGCAAGGTATCAGCTTCTGCCATCTCTTGGGTTTCTTTACCAATAACAGTCTCTTCTGTATTAATTACTATAGGCGTTGCTACGTCGTCATTGATTATTATGACCTCTCCAGAACTGTCCATAGGTTCTGTATCCATATTATCAGTCAAATCTACCTCTGCATTTTCTTCAGGCATGGTCTTATTTTTAGGCAATTCGATGTCTTCTGCACCTGTTTCGTTACAGGTATCATTCAAAGTGTCACTCAAAGGTATAACTTCATTGTTGAAGTCATCGATAACTTTTTTTTTCGCTGGAGGGCTTTCAATGAGAGGATTGTCTTTATCTAAACGTACTATGGGAACCCTTTTCTTTGTAGCAGATTTAACAGATATTGTTGTAAGTGTGGAATCTTGGGAGCTTTCGATTACATCTTCAGACATAACCATATCTTGAGACTCGAACGATGCTTCTTGAGAATCTATAATAGTGACAGATTGTGATCCTTGTTCAGTTTCTTGTTCAGTTACTGCCTTCTTATTTTGTGTTAATTTTGGACTTGAAGATTTCGATCCTGCTTTAGTTTTATCTTTAGTCTGAACGTCAACTATCCCAGCATTAACTAATTCAGCTTTTATTTTGTTTGACTTTTCGATTAAACTCTTTCTTCTTTTACTCACTGTATCTTTTGTGTCAGCTGTGATATTTTTTCTAGTCACGCGTTTCTCAGACTGTGATTGTTGTAAAACTGGATGACCTTCGACCATATCGATTAATAATTGTTTTTCGATCCTTGACCTTTTCTTTTTTATTGTAGACGGGATTTCGTCCTTCTTCGTTTTTTCAGGTTTTGGTGTAGACACTTCTTCAAAATCTTGGGAACTGTTATCATTATTCGCATTTATAGGTTCTTCTTTATCAGGAGTTTTGCATTCTTCGATTACCAAACTATCATGGACTGATTCAATTCGATTAATATAATCATGATCTGGTGGTTGAGGTTTTTCAGTACTTTCTTTTTGTGTAGTAGGTGCTACTACATCTTCAATTTGTGTGGAAGGTGATTGAGCATCTGCAACATCTTGTAACGAAGACTTGGGATGCTCATCAGTTACAGATTCTGTTATATTTTCTGTTTCTTTGATCATATTTTCTTGTTCTTTTATACCACTTATCAATTCCATTGGAGGTGTTACTTGATCTTTAGTAGTAATGCCCTGTATTTCTGTGTCAGGGCTTTCCCTGTCTGGTTGTGAATCAGATGAAACTGTAGTACTAGAACGTCGTTTTCTCTTCATAGAGAATATTTCTGTATCCTCAAATTTCTTTGGTTTCTTTATAGCGCGCGTCGGCCTTTCTGATGCGAGCTTCGGTGGTGCTGAGTTTGCAGCATTTACTATATTTTTCACTTTAGAAATGGGTGTATTGAGATCATTTTCATTGACAATAGCCACAGTTTGATTAGCATCTTCTACGACCTGATTGATAATCTTACTATCACCAGTTTGTAAACCAGACTTTTCTATAAGATTTCTGACATTCCTAAAAACTCTATCTTTTAAAGCCAATCGAGGAGTTTTTGGATCTTTAGCCGTAGGCGTTTTCTCTAGTTTATTATTATTGTCGTTGTCAGTTTTTTCCGTAGTAATTTCTTTATTCTTATTAGCAGTTTCAGTGAAAATATTTTCAATTATTTTGGGTACTACTTCAGTACTGGGCAGTTTTTTAAGAATCACAGCTACTTCATCGTTTGTTTTGCTGTTGGACTCCGATTTGCTAGTTGATGTTGATGCATCTTGAGAATCAGTTTTCCACGTTGTCAGTTTAAACTCATCTTGAGATTGAGATAAATCTTGATACAATGCTGGGATATCCTCGCGTTTTCGTTTGAATTTCTCTTTTTGATTTTCTGTCAGCTTTCGAGGATTAAACTTCCAATGTGATTTCACAACTACAAACTCTTCCCCATTTTCGACAACAGTATTCACTATATTTGGTTCTTTTTTATTTGTTTTTGTCTTTTTAGCAGATTTTGGCTGAGGTGTGGTAAAATTAGTTTTGTCCGAAACTTCTTTTTGTTCAGTAGATTTTTCTTTATCAACTGGTGTAGCTTCATCTGTGTCTGAAATACTAATTACCTTTGAAATACTAGATCTACTATTTACCGTGTGATCTATTTCTGCTTTTATTTTATAGGTATTAGCGATATCTGTTTTCAAACTTGATAAATTTTGGTTCTTGTTCAGTTTATCAAGAAATTTTCTCGAACCGTCTTGAAGAGTATCGACGTAAACTGGTTTCTTTGTCTGAAACATAAAACCATTAATAGTAAAATAGCAAATTTTTGTTTTTTTAGTCTGATATTTACATACATAAACATATAACGCCTTTATCCCTAATGGAGTAGGCAGAACGTAAACAACCTTAGCAAAGGTCTGACAAAGATTTGAGGGTCATTTAAGATAGATTTGTAGGTATACTGCTGTAGTGACAGGTTGTCAGCCCATCGCCTAAACTACAATATACCGAAACCCTCGGACCCTTTAGCTGGTTTTTACAGCTTGCCCGGGAGGAAATGCAGCTGGCACATTATATGTTTTTCTCTCGCTCCCAGGCCAGCATGGAAGAACATTCTGTATTCTGTGTCTGACATTTTGTAGTATAATTAAATCGTAAGTACAGCTACCGCCATCTATGTTTTACATAACGACAACTAATAGAAGCTATGGTACTACAAAATACCACTTGGCGCTAATGTCATACATTTTTATCTGTCAAGATGGCGGACCGACGCCACTTTGGAGAGCCAATCACGAGCCGGCTAGCATGACTTGAAGGAAAATTTGGCGCGGTGGCGATGTTGATGTTTTGCTCGTGTGATTTATTTATAAATTCCTGTCTTTTCCTCACACTTTCAATTTTTTTTACATAATAACCTCTTTTTGTGTCGAGATCGAGTATACGTTGTCATTGGCAAAATACGTCTCAAATCTTGAGATGTGAAGCCAATCAACATAAACAATGCATATACGAGTACCACATAAATATTTTTAAAAAGACTGACATTTTGATTAGAATTTTCGTATTATTTTAAATGCAATTGTATAATTATAATTATATTTTGACATTTTGTATTTTTGCATGCTATTAATATTAGCTAAGCAGGCATGATTTAATGCACATTTGTAACACCTTAATGTAACCCTGTTTATGGCAAATAAATGATTCTCTTCTTCTCTCTTCTCTTAATTTAAAAAAAAAACTGTCTTTGGATTTTCTTGTGTTGTAATTTCTTACTTTTAGGTACAATCTCAAACACCTTAATGTAACCCTGTTTATGGCAAATAAGTGATTCTCTTCTCTTCTTCTCTCTACTCTTTATTTTAAAAAAAAAACTGTCTTTGGATTTTGTTGTGTTGTACTTTCTTACTTTTAGGTACAATCTCAAAGACTGGTCTTTCATTATATCATTTGGACAAGTTAAGTTACCGGTCAATCTTTGTAACTGTGCTATTGTCACTTTGACATTGGCAGTAATGGCATATAAATAAACTAGCGACTCGCCCCGGCTTCGCACGCAAATTATCAGTGTTTCTCTACTATATTATGCATGTATTATACATATAAACCTTCCTCTTGAATCACTCTATTCATTAAAAGAAATCATCAATATCCGTCGCGTAGTTTTAAAGATTTATGCATACATAGGGATATAGGGGCAGAGAAAGCGACTTTGTTTTATACTATGTAGTGAAGTTGAAATAGTTTAATAGTAGATTAAAATCTTCCATACTGGACTATCTTCCATACTGGACTGGGAGAGAAAGAAAAACATAGAATGTTCCAGTTGCCCTTCCTCCCGGGCATGCTGTAGAAGTCAGCAAAAGGCATTCGAGGGTTATAGATTATTGTAATTTAGGCGATGGGCTGACAACCTGTCACTACAGTAATACACGTTACAATCTAAAATTGCCCTCAATTTATGTCAGACGTGGCGAAAGCGCCTTTTACATACATACATATAATCACGCCTTTATCCCTAATGGGGTAGGCAGAGCGTAAACGACCTAAACAAAGGTCGATCCGCCACGTCTGACAAAGTTTTGAGGGTTGTTTAAGATAGATTTGTAGGTATATTGCTGTACTGACAGGTTGTCAACCCATCGCCTAAATTACAATATACTGAAGCCCTCGGATCCCTTAGCTGGTTTTTACAGCTTGCCCGGGAGGAAACGCAGCTGGCACATTCTATGTTTTTCTTTCACTCCCAGTCCAGCATGGAAGCGCCTTTTAGGAGGCGCATTACGCTCTGCCTACCCCCTAAGGGATAAAGGCGTGATTTTATGTATGTATGTAGATTAAAATGGGGTACTTACATCAGTTTTCTCCTTCAGCGAAGTATTGATGCTCTTCAAAGTGACTTGAAGAAGCGTGATTGTGACTTTAATAAGGTCGATGTTCGAATTAGCGCGCACTTTGTTCATAAGCAACACTATAGTGTCCGTCAAGATTGGATAGAATGGATCCAAGTCTTGTGAGCTTGTTAACACGTCTAGTAACATCTGCGCAGATTTTAGAAACTCATCTGAAAATAGATTGAAAGTTAATGTTTTTTTATTAACTGCCTCCGTGGTCTAGTGGTTAGTGCCATGGACTCCTGATCCGGAGGTCCTGGGTTCGATTCCCAGGGGGAAAACACAAAGTTGATATTTGAGAATTTATCACTTTGTGAATTTTTCCCCAGTTTGGTTAGGACATTGCAGGCTGAATCACCTGATTGTCCGAAAAAGAAAAAGATTAGGAGGGCACGTTAAGCCGTCGCGGTCCGGTCGCTGTCTTTGATAGTGGTCGTTACTCAAACCATGTCAGAGGCCTGATAGTTGTGCTACTAGGCGGTTTAAAAACTCTGACACCAGGGTTCATCGGGTCGATAGACTCGATACCCACTCTACAGAAGAAGAAGATAGAATGTGCCAGCTGCATTTCCTCCCAAGCATGCTGTAAAAACCAGCTATGGGATCTGAGGGTTTCAGTATATTGTATCTTTAGGCTATTTCATTATGTTGTCATATCTAATAGCTAAAACTTATTTTAAAATACATGAAACTTTGTTTACCTTTATTTTAAAACTGAGTACTATAATACATACATACATACATATAATCACGCCTTTATCCCTAATTGGGCAGGCAGAGCGCAAACGACCCAAACAAAGGTCGTTCCGCCACGTCTGACAAAGTTATATAGTGGGACAATAACGGCTAGAAAAGACAAGACCCGTACGTATATTGCTGTAGTGACAGGTTGTCAGCCCATCGCCTAAATTACAATATACTGAAACCCTCGGATCCCTAAGCTGGTTTTTACAGCATACCCGGGAGAAAATGCAGCTGGCACATTCTATATTTTTCTCTCGCTCCCAGGCCAGCATTGAAGTGTTTATATACTCACTTTTATCGTTCACAAGTTTTAGTTTGAGCATTGCTATGGAAGCAGTCAACTTTAGTGTGAAAGATGGTTGTTCACTGGACAAGATATTCGAGATTTCATCGTCCAACTTCGAAGATGCGAATCGAATCGCAGGATGGACATAGTTGTACAGTTTATACCATCTGTACCATATTGCTTCTGTGTCATACTGAAATAAGATAAAATTAAAAATTTATTAGTGGTATACAATATAAACGTCATCATCATCTCCCTAGCCTTATCCCGTATCTCACGGGGTCGGTTACCAAATCTAGGGTTTTTACATAGAACGACTGCCATCTGACCTCCGCAACCCAGAAGGGAAACCAGACCCAATCCTAGATTAGATCAGAGTTTTCAAGCCGCCAATGCTTAGTACTGGCCTCTGATATGGCTTAACGACTAAAATCTACGGTATTAAACGATATTAACCTGGACCAATGGCTTAACGTGCACTCCGAAGCACGGAAAAAGCGCCGAATAAACGTACATATGAAATTCGAAAACCGAAAAACACATTGGTACGTGGTGGGGTTCGAACCACGACCTCCCGCTCCGGAGACAGCGGCCCTATCCACTACACCATCCGAGCTCTACAATATAAGCATAGTGTTTTCAATATAAGCATTCAAACTAGGGTTTTCGTAGATGCCCATATGAAACAAGAGATGCCGTGCTTCGGAGGGAACGTTAAACCGTCCGTTAAGCCGAGTAAAAAAAAACACTCAGACAGTCGATTGACTCGAAACACGACGAGAAAGAAAATGGCCTCTATAAGACATAATTTTGGTACGTACCATATCAGGTAATTCTTCCAACTTCAAAGGCATTACGACGAAGCCGTGAATTGACTGCGGTAATGTCTTCAAATTACATTGCTTGTCAAATACAGCGTCAACAATGGCCGCCCAGAGCAACAAGTAGGTATCAATCACTAGTGGTGGCTCGGCTAACCACATCTTGAGTACTTGGTCTGTGTCCGTAACAGAACTATCCATAATAAGGGCTGCTAATGGTTTCAATTTGCTGATTGTTTCTTCTAGATTTTTGTATACACTGTAAAAGAAATAGGTTTAGGTGTAAAAGTAATAGTAGATTTTACGACCAGTGCACAAAACAAATCATTTTTGACCAAGTGTTTAGCAGGACCAAAATGGTGTTTTGCACGAGTTTGGACTCTGCTGCAAATCAAAGAATTCTACACAAATATTTTAAATAAGCAGAACGTTCTGTGTACAATAAACTTTTAAATAAATAAATAAATAAATAATTCAATCCCGACATTTAACTTTTTAAATTTTTCGACGAGAAATATTAAGCTTGAGCTGAGACCTATACAGCCTACTATTAAATTAATTTTGTATTATTAAATCAAATACACTATCGTACATGAATTTAAGTTTTAATATCAGTTTATGTCATAAAAAACACATAAGGCAAATAAATCATTTAAACTAAATATTATTAAATAACAAGTTATATCTATGAACTTCTTATTATCTTTGGCTTTATGGCCTAATTTTCTTTGCCTTAAAAGAGATGCATTTATGAGTAGATACGTTTTTGCCCTTGTGCAGGAAATAGCACTTTCAGAGCATGTGAAATATTTCACGTCGAAAGATTTAAAAAGTTAAATGGCAGGAATGAATTGTTAAGTTTATTAACAATAATTTTGTAGAATTTCCTCAATTTTCCTCGCAATCGAAGTGAAAAGCAAAGTTTAAAACTCGTGTACAAAACCATTTCTGTTCTCTATTCTATTATTTCTCCCTGCGGACTCGGGCAACTAAAAATCTCGGATAAAAATTACATGTTTTGTGCTCTAGTCGTAAAATCTACTATTGTCTAACAAATAAAATGAAGGGCTTTAGCAAGTATGAAGCAAAAAAAAATGTATCATTTTAATTTTACAAACCTTGAGAGGTAAGTGTTGATGTGCGAACTTTGAACGATGCGTAGAATGTGAGCTTGCTTATTTTTCAGTAACGACCTTATCTTTGGATTCTCGTCAAGGAAAGCGTTGACAATGATTTCAAATATCAATGCAGAAACGTTGTTGTTATGCCTGGACGGAACCTGAAAAATTATTAAGTGTTTACATACATATAATCAGGCCTTTATCCCTAATGGGGTAGGCAGAGCGTAAACGACCTAAACAAAGGTCGTTCCGCCACATCTGACAAAGTTTTCAGGGGTAATTTCAGATAGATTTGTTGAATACTTTAGTGACAGGCTCTCAACCCATCGCGTAAATTGCAATATACTGAAACCCTCGGCCCCTTTAGCTGGTTTTTACAACTTGCCCGGGAGGAGATACAGCTGGCAAATTCTATGTTTTTCTCTTGCTCCCAGTCCAACATAGAAGGAGGTTGAATATAAGAGTATTTTATGGTATTGAAAACTGAAAACATACCGTTACAAAATCTCGTTCGTTATTTATGTTCACCTCAAGAAATGCTCCAACACACTTCAGCAGCTCTATAACCAGGTCTGCTCTAATCTGGTTATCAGGCAACTCAGCAATGACCGTTACAAATCCCTTCCAGAGACACCGGATCCTTGTTATCACGGGCTCCTGATGATTCTCCGCCCCAGTTTTCATGACAGCCTGTAGGGCATGAATCCACAAAGACCAGTGCTCAACCAGCAACTTGGTGGATATCAACCTTCCACCAACACTCGGTAACAAACAACATCCTTCGCAGTCCACATGGCCAACTACTTCCACTAAAGCCTCCATGACCTTCAAAGCGAGCTGGTTACTCATCTGACCGGCATTGATTATGCTTTTGCCTGTTTTAGTCTTGTCAACTCCTGGCTTTCCAAAGCAGAATTGTAGGAATGGTATCAGTATTGTATCGGTGAACTTATCCATTTTGCCGTGGAAGCGTCTGATCAAATGCCACCATGTGTTAAACTTAGCTATGATTGTCTCTTCGACTTTTGCGTTGTGTAGTTTCAGCGGTATCATGAGAAGTTTCAGTCTCTTGTCAACCAAGGATTCATTCAGTTCTGTTGAGAAATTGTCTATTAAAACGTTCCAGCATTCAAAGGCTTTGCATCGGTATGAAGGTTCCATCTTAAATGCTTGTTCTACGACCGGTAATAAGGCGTTTATGGGACTAGCACCTATTTTGTTCACTTTTGTTATCTGGTCTTTTAGAAGTGTAATAAAAATCTTCCATAATGTATGCCAGTTGTCATTGCCTTTTTCCAGTGAGGATTTCAACAGACATGGGTATCTGTAAAAAGAATTATTATTAAGGTAACTATAAAAGCAAAGCAGCATCCCCATGAGTAAAAAAAATTAAAGATACATACATACATATAATGTGCCTTTATCCCTAATGAGGTAGGCAGAGCGCAAACGACCTAAACATAAACAAAAGTCGTTTCGCCACTTCTGACAAAAGTATTGAGGGTTATTTAAGATAAATTTGTAGGTACTTTGCTGTAGTGACAGGTTCTCAGTCCATTGCCTAAATTACAATATACTGAAACCCTCGGATCCCTTAGCTGGTTTTTACAGCATGCCCGGGAGGAAATGCAGCTGGCACATTCTATGTTTTTTTTCCTGCTCCCAGTCCAGCATGGAAGAAAAAAAAAACATAACTCACTAAAACACAATGAACTGAAAATCCGGTCCAACAGACTCAAGTCACAGAATATATAATAGTACTACATACAGAATGGACATTCACGTCCCTTCCCCAGTCCGACATACGTCACACTCCACGCCGGATTGTGGGCCACATTGAGCGTACGCTTATCGGGTATTGCGCGCGCATGTTACCCAGTGTAACGGAAATAATAAAGTTTTGTGTTCCAAAGATGGTTAGGTACTGTTCCGTGTACGGATTTCTTTCTACCACAAGATATGACTCCAATAGGAACTTTTTTAGATTCCGCAGTGATGAGAGACGGTAACTAAATTCATTTAAAATATGCAACCTTGTCTATTATAACTATTCAATTACAGTGAAATACTTTAAAACGTTGGTTTAATCAAGAACCAGATTAATCAAGTGATGATTATGACCGGTATTACAAATTTTGTCAACCCTTATAACACGCTTATGAAATCAGAAAAACAACAAAGGTAGAAGACGTGACCAACAAAAACAGGCTACTAAAATGGAACTGGACGGGCCATATGTGGAGAGAGAAAAGTGAAAAATGGACAAAATTAGTTTCTGAATGGACACCACGAGAGGAAGCAAGAAGAAGAAGAGGTAGACCTCTTAGGAGGTGGTCAGATGACCTGAAAAAAATTTTTGGGGCCCTGTGGACCAGACTTACAAGAGACAGAGAAAGATGGAAAGAGCTGGGGGAGGTCTATGCGTCTTCAGGATGCGCAGATACTCCAAAAAGGAAAAAGAACAGCAATGATGCGTGATTATTTATTTAATGTTAATGTTAAAATGAAATATTTTATATTTATATGTAATTAATATTTTTTTGTATCTGTAATAAATAGACTAATAATAATATAACACGCACACAAACGCACGCCAAGTGCAACATGCCGTCTGTCGATGTGTGACCAAAATGACATGATAGTTAGGAGTGTCCGAGCTGTGCTCAAGTAATAGTTTTAGTTTGTTGTAGTAACAGGTAGAAAAATCGCTGTAGGTGACCGTTATTCGCAATTTTTGTTCCTATTACTACAACGAACTATGAATGGCTAATTTATAAGGTTCTAAATTATCATCATTACTACTACTTGAGTCTATTATTGGACCTACTATAATTCAGTGCATTTCTAGTGAAATTAGTTTTTTTTTACTGATGGAAAATAATCAACAAATTGTAGGTTACATTTTAGTTATACTGATAAATACTAATTGGTTTACAAAAATATTATGACCAGTTCCTTATGGAAAGTTAAGTAGATCAATTCCCTAATAGGTAGGTCAGCAATAATTTTTACACTTACTATAATTCTACAAAAAATCTGGAATGGAGTGTCATAAACCTGAAATAGTTACCTGTTCTGATTACAGATGTCCTTCAAAACGACTTGCCATTTCAAATTATCAGCAAAGTTTACATCTTTCAGGGAATCTGTAAGTAACTCCAAGGCTGCAATGGCCGTCTTTGTTGCAGTGCCATCATCTGTGGCATAGGCTGTCATCACTCCAGGAATGAAGGTATTGAACCATGTGTCCAGACCTTTCTTCACAAATTCCAACTTTTTCCTTTGTGGCAGTATTTCCAGCACCCTTATTACTAAACTGGAAACCTGGAAGGAATTGTAAAAATTTTATTACAAGGAATAGACTTAATTTTATTTATCCCGGAAATTATCAGTGTTTCTCTACTATCATCATCATCATAGGCCCTGTTCCATCTTTACAGATGATACAATCAGCGTCTGTTGCAGTGTCGTTCATGACTGTAAAGCCCTATGCGCGAACGACAAAACGATTTATGCATACAAAGGGATATAGGGACAGAGAAAGCGACTTTGTTTTATACTATGTAGTGATTTGTAGCATTTTACTTCAGTCAGGTATTGATTTACATTGATTTGTCTATTTATAAGCAACACAGGAGCAAAGACTCAAATTAATTTGAAAATATGGGAATACTTAGGAACGGACAAGCTAGAGGAAAAGGTTTAGAAGCATTTTTTGAGAGGCCAATTGGCCGAGTGATGATCATTAAATAACTCATCATCATCTCCCTAGCCTTATCCCCTATCTCACGGGGTCGGCTAACTAATGTAGGCGTTTGAATGAGGGTAGTGGTTTTTACACAGAGCGACTGCCATCTGATCACCACAACCCAGAAGGGAAACCAGATCCAATTCTAGATTAGGTCAGAGTTTTCAAGCGGCCAATGATTAGCACTGGCCTCTGACATGGCTTAACGACTAATATCTACGGTATTAAACGATATTAACTGGGACCAACGGCTTAACGTGCCTTCCGAAGCAGGGAAAAAGCGCCGAATAAACGTACATATAAAATTCGAAAACCGAAAAACAGATTGGTACGTGGTGGGATTCGATCCACAACCTCCCGCTCAGGAGGCAGCGGCCCTATCCACTTCACCATCAGGTCTCATCATTGAATAACTCTATTGAATATATTAAAAAGGTTTTTTTAATATGGGTGCATGAACAAAATTAATTGTGAAAGTTTTCAGCTATGTTGACTGACCAACCCCTATCCTTCCCCTATCAGTCTGTGTTATCTTCCATACTGGACTGGGAGAGAAAGAAAAACATAGAATGTTCCAGTTGCCCTTCCTCCCGGGCAAGTCAGCAAAAGGGATTCGAGGGTTACAGTGTATTGTAATTTAGGCGACGGGCTGACAACCTGTCACTACAGCAATACACATTACAATCTAAAATTGCCCTCAATTTATGTCAGACGTAGCGAAAACGCCTTTTAGGAGGCGTTTTACGCTCTGCCTACCCCGTAAGGGATAAAGGCGTGATTTTATGTATGTATGTATCAGTCTGTGGATAGCTGTCCCTTACACCTGTTACAAAAACACACTCACCAAACATGTAATATCAGTGTTGTAGGTCAGTTCTGGATGATAGTCAATAAGGTCTGTAATAGCATCACTATATGAATCCACCAAGGCTTTCAGGGTTTCTTTAGGATAAGCAATGATGGCTTCAAAGGCAATCTTCCGGAGTAAGGTTTTCGTCAGTAGCTTTTTTGTTATCCTTACAAGTATTAATGCTGATTGTAATAATTTTTCCGCTGGGTATTTGCATTTTCCATCCTGAAATAAAATAAAGAGGCTTCTTTCACTGTAAACTAATAAAATTTAAACTGAATATAATCAAAGATTTAGGTATGTGAATGAGGATTACATATAATATGAAAAAATCTAAATAAATCTGTGATGAAATTAATAAATAAGAAATTTAAATAAAATATTTTTAATAATGAATAAATTAGATAGCTGGGTCAGGAACAGATACAAAAATAATACAAAAGAAATCAATTTATTATTACACATACACAAATCACTCCTTTACCCCAATGGGGTAGGCAGAGTGTAAATAACCTAAACAAAGGTCATTCCACCACATCTGACATTTTGAGGGTTATAGACCATCACCTAAATTACAATATACTGACACCATTGCATCCCGTAGCTGGTTTTAACAGCATGCCCGGGAGGAAATGCAGCTGGCACATTCTGTTTTTCTCTCGCTCCCAGTCCAGCATGGAAGAGCATAAAAATAAATAAATTATTAAATGTAGAAAAAAAATAAGAGATATTTAAAAAAGAAAAGTATATCTGGTTCAGGATCAGATACAATTATAATACAAAATATATCAATTTATCATTATTGACATATAAATTATCAGCATTTAATCAAAACTTTGTCAGAGTGGCGGTATAAACTTTTTTAGGTTGTTTTTGCTCAGCCTACCCCATTAGGGATAAAGGCGTGATGTATGTATGTAATCAAATGAAGGTACCTCCTTACCTTTATCTTTTGAAGAATATGTGTGATCACCATGATAGCACTAGATGAATACTGTAAGTCCCTTATCAGGTCTTTATGGCAAATGGTCAAGAGCCTCTCCGTGGTATCATCGTCCAATTCTGATGACTCGTCAAATGAGTTTATTATGGTCGTGTAGTTTTTGGTCCGTATCATGTGCGAGTACAGCTGTTTGTCCTCCATTTGCTCCAGAACAGGGTCCAGAGCGGAGAGCTTCATGTTCATGTCATATTGCTCTGGTGTTTTCGCCATTTCTAAAAGGAAAGTGATAGTTTTTACATAAGATAATACATACATATAATCACGCCTATATCCCTAATGGGGTAGGCAGAGCGTAAACGACCTAAACAAAGGCCATTCCGCCACGTCTGACAAAGTCTTGAGAGCCATTCAAGAAAGATTTGTACGTATATTGCTGTAGTGACAGGTTGTCAGCCCATCGCCTAAATTACAATATACTGAAACCCTCAGATCCCTTAGCTGGTATTTACAGCATGCTCGGGAGAAATGCAGCTGGCACATTCTATGTTTCTCTCTCACTCCCAGTCCAGCATGGAAGATACATAAGATAATACAAATATATATTAAATATATATTTTTTTATTGTAAAAAGTTCTGTAATAAAAGGCTTTATTATTATTATTAATACATATAAAAGTTGAGACAAAAGGTACAATGCATTAAACAAAATAAATTTTGAGTATGAATATTTTCTTCCATGCTGGACTGGGAGCGAGAAAAACATAGCATGTGCCAGCTGCATTTTCTCTGGGGCATGCTGTAAAAACTAGCTAAGGTATTCGAGGGTTTCTGTATATTGCAATTTAGGGGATGGGCTGACAACCTGTCACTACAGCAATATACTTACAAAGCTATCTTAAAATAACCCTCAAAACTTTGTCAGACATGGCGGAACTTTTGTTTAGGTTGTTTACCTTCTGCCTACCCTATTAGGGATTAAGGTGTGATTGTATGTATGTATCTTATTTGGTTTTAAAACTAAAAACCTATTTAAACCGGCCGCAGTCAGTCACAGTGGTAAGAGATGGTATGGCTGTAACATCCTCAGCTGTTAAAACCTACTTAATAGTTGTAGTAAAATGATAATAAATAAATACAATATAAAGTACTTATAATACAACATGTTGTGATATATCTTCCATGCTGGACTGGGATCGAGAGAAAAACCTAGAATGGGCCAGCTGCATTTCCTCCCGGGCATGCTGTAAAAATCAGCTAAGGGATCCGAGGGTTACAGTGTATTGCAATTTAGGCGATGGGCTGACAACCTGTCACTACAGCAATATACCTACAAATCTTTCTTGAATAACCCTCAAAACATTGTCAGACGTGGCGGAGCGAACTTTGTTTGGGTCGTTTGCGCTCTGCCTACCCCATTAGGGATACAGGCGTGACTGTATGTATGTATGTATGTGATATAAAGGAGTAACTTCACCCTGCTAGGCGAAGTACCAACTCAGTAGATTATTGTTTCTTTTTTTATTATTTTAGTCTTGAAAATGCATTTAGACTAAAGCCACGCATGTAATTTATATGTAGAAGTCGTTGCAATTTACAAATAGCCCTTTCGTTTCTAAACGCTACACCTGTCGTACCGGTATTTACATACAAGAGATTACCGAAACAAAGGAATGAACAATCTAGTTGAGGTTATAAGCAATGGGGCTTGTGCAGTCTCTGAATATAACGAGAAATACATCGAAAATCATAATAACGACGAGATCAAAGCGTCAAATGCAAGCTGATTACGAAGAATGTGTGTGCATAAAGCTAAACGGGGCTGACTTCTTTTATACTGACGAGTGCAAGTTTTAAGTAGTAAATTTGATAAATCATATAAAACACATACCGGCGTCTTATTTTAAGTGATTATTACTAGAGATTCACATCAAAATACCACGTATTTTTGCACTTGCACGCTGTAAAAACACAATAAATTTGACATTTCTCGCGCTTTTCTGGCGCGAAGTTTGACAACTAAATTGTTACCATTTTAAAATAATATTTTATTTTCGTTTTTATGCGCCTGAATTTTGGAATGAAGACTTTTGGCCACTACAGTTGTGCCTACGAAATATATTTTTAAATTTAAGAGGATGTTATTCTAAACAGCTTAGGCATGATTTAAATACAATAGACATTCGCTAAACAAATAATTAATTATAAGTGTGAGTACACAATCCCGCCGCTGCATCTCCAGTTACTCAAGGTTTCAGAATACCTAACAATAGGTTTTGTCGTGCTCCATGTGATGAAACTGTCAAAAATAGCGGCGAACCAAAAAATTATCTATGAATCAATCATTTAAAAGGCAACGGAAACTATTTTCCCACCTACATTTGAACTTTATCTCCTTGCAATAGGTTTAAAAAGTTCAAAACTAATGAATATATTTTATATGCGCAGCACACAATCATCATACTGTTAGATAATTGGGTAATTAAGCCTGCATTGTCCTAACCAAGCCGGAAACGGCCGATAAAATTGATAATTATAATTTTTTTACTTTGTATGAATCTCCCGATGGAATTAAACCTATCCAGAACTCAATACAATTGTTTTTATATGGCGCTTTCATTATGATTCCGCCAGTCTTCTTCTTCTTGTGCGGACCTATCCAGAAATGAGATAAAACACTTGATCCTGTTGCTATCATCAAAAGCAGCAAAGGTATCCAATTGATTAATTTTGGAATTAACTTTATTAACTCATGCTCAGTAGGTATGTCCATTATACAAGTGTAGCGATTGGTACCTAGGTACTAAGGTACCTTACTAACTAAATGTTACATGAGTAGAAACAATTTTATTGAGTAGATTATTAATCTATTGTCAACGCAACGAATTCAAATGATATTGAAATATGCTGTGAGTGCTATTGTTCAGAAATGATTTTTTGCTTAATTACCAACTCGCTTTCATAGCTCGCGTGAGAAGGCAGCCCCACTGTGCGAACATTTCTCCGCGGCTTCTCGTATGCTCTGCCGATCGCATGTTCTTTATTTGAACATTTAAACGAAGGTGCCGCGACGTGCGCCCGCGCAGCCCACAACTCATAAAATTCCCGCCAACTCCGCCGCCCGCTAGTCTCATGAACACGCGTTCCGTGCGAAGAATAACAAACAGTATTTCCAATAGTTATTGCTAAGACCTTAACTGGATAGGACGTGTATGCGTGTAATGGCTATGTGTCCAAACTCAGTGCTAGTGTTGTAAGGGTCGTAAACAGTGACGGTTGTGTAGTGATGCCGGGACAAGCTGGAAGCCCGTATTGGGCTGCCGTGGATTTCGACAGCGAAGGGGATGAGGAGCAGCCTTCTAACCAACGGGTTTACTTAGACCCTTGGGACAACGAAGCGTATGGGTTGATACAGGACGCACCTGAGTCTAATCCGGAGAATTTCAACTCCTTCGTTGGCGAGCCAGTCAGTGCTAGTTTTTACTACGTACCGACGAAAAACTATGACTCTGGAGAGGAGCCGCCCACAAGGAGGACCAGCCGCGTAGACGACGTCGTACCACCTGACTACGCCATCTACGGGAGAAAGATGTCCAGGACCATCGTCCCTGACTTCCCTCCGGAGATGGCTGTTTACGCTGATAGGCCGATGCGTAAGATTTATTTACTGCTTCTCTTAATTACTGATAATAAAGCGCGTGTGGTTTGTGGTTTTGTGCGAGATCTACGAATAGAAGTATCTAATAGTAAGGTAGCACGCAAAAGTTATTATTTGCAGTTTTCTAAACAGATGAACAATCGGTAATAAATAAGCTTCACCTAAACATGCAGATTACAGTACAGATTGTAGTTCAAAAACTTAATCCTGTACTAAAATAATTTAGGTGCGTACCTTTTAGTCTGAAAAGGCAGGCTTTAATAGGGTATGTTATGGGTTATATAGTGCCCAAGTGTTTGCTCTACACACAGGTGCACTATTCCTTCAATCTCTTATTCTAATGGAACAAATTGACTGACACGACTAGAGAGAAATCAGGCGCAGGACCGACTATTTACATGCCCATCCGACAGCATGGATCATCTTACTTTTCGGACATTCAGGTGAACAGCCTGCTATGTCCTAACCAAACTAGAAACTACAACACAAAGACATTGTCACCCGCCAGGAATCGAACCCGGGACCTCCGGGTCAAGTGCCCACGGCTCAGACCGCTAGACCACGGAGGCAGTTTATGTAATGTAGACATGTAGTAAATACCTACAAAAACGAGAAGTAAACATGTAGCCAGACAATCAGATGCCTGCAATCTCGTAAAATGGATAGGAGTTATGTTTCCCTCGGACAACATATGATGGGATAACATTTGTATGGGAATAACCATACACACACCTAACCTACCTCTCAGAAAAAAAGCTATGCTTGGTCTTATTAATCTTAAGTGCGCGTACCTTACTTAGCAACAAGGCTGCCCAACCTATCAGTCTTAAAAAGATTCCTGTTGACTGTATTTTTTTCCCTTGCATTGAAGAGGAAGATTACATTAGTCTAACTAAGTATTTTAGGTATAAGTTTAACTTTGGTTAGTCTTAGTCAAGTCAAATTAAAGTTATTTTATTAGAAATTAGCTTTATTTTGGAATTTGACACTTTTGTCCAAGAATTACGTTTGGTGACAAGGATGTTATTAAAAGATTAATCTCATTTTCATCCAATCATTAGTTTCTTTCAAACATAACTAATTATTTACCCCTCAGGAGAACGCAGACGGTCAGTGTACATTGAGGAGCCAATGTACGCTCCACACCCAATGCTATACGAGTCTCTGTACGGACACATCCCCCCTCCACCGGGATACCTGCCCCCTCCACCGAGGTCCAGGATGTCGCTGCCTCATCACCCGGAATACGTCATGGCTGCACTAGGATATGGCAAGAGTAGGAGACATTCCAGGTGAGTTTTTAGTAAACTTTTAGTCTGGTCGTACTTATAAAATGCCTACACTTGTCACTTAAAATATGCGCCACAAGTATTAAACTATATATACTCAGTACCAGATGTTTACAAATTATTTTATTATTAGACATATTATTATTATATTATTATTTCCATGCTGGACTGGGAGCGATAGAATAACGTAGAATGTGCCAGCTGCATCTCCTCCCGGGCATGCTGTAAAAACCAGCTAAGGGATTCGAGGGTATATTGTAATTTAGGCGATGGGCTGACATCCTGTCACTACAGCAATATACAGTTCTATTTTAACCCTCAAAACTTGTCAGAATTGGCGGAACGACTTCTGTTTGGGTCGTTGATGTTCTGCCTACCCCCTTAGCGAAACAGGCGTGATAGTACGCATGTGTGTATGTATTATTATATTTCAATTCAATTCAATTTACAAATTGGTGCCGCGACCAGGGTTTTAACGTGGCGTACTATGGTTACCAACCTTAATACGGACCCAACAATAAACAACTGTTTTCGAATAAATCGTTAAATTGAGCATTTTGGAGAAACACCGTCGAGTTGATGATGATGACAATAGTTTTCTTTCAGTTGTCCGAAACGAGGCGTGAAATTGCTCAAAATATATGATGCCAGGCGATGATTATGAGTTCAAGTACCGTATACTGTTCTTGGAAATATTGCAATGCTCTACCTAAATTTATAGTGTTCCTCATGCTCATGAGCTACCTTCATTTGCATAATATGACCAATCGTTTCCGGAAGCAAACATTTTGCGTACCAGTTATGGTGATCCGAATTACGTCCAGCCGAAACCAGTCGAAACTAGGCCAATGCACTCGCAACTTCCTCTGCCATCTTCATGACGAAAACAAAATACGTATTTACATAGAAAATTGCATAACAGCTTTGACTCTTCTGTTCCTACATAATTCATAAGGCCAAGTAATTAACAAGTTTGCGTAATGCGATCTGGAAAGTTTGGAACAAAAACGCGAATGGACAACGAGGATAATTACTTACTTCATATCACACTTCGGCTGTAAATTATGATCGTTCCGTAACAATGTATGGAGCTAAAAAATGGACGTTACGCGTTGTGATCACGACAATGCTCAAACACAGGGTATGCGCAAGCGCAACAAGATGGATCTCGCGTCAACTATTGTTCGGTAATTAAGAATCATGGATATTTTGCCTGATTCAATATTGTCCTCGATGCGACATCTGCATTTATAAATAAACAGGGTGACTAAGCCAGGGCAACCAGTAAAACTTATTCTTTATTTTACTTCTGCCTACATATTTATCACGCATTATCGATCTAATCTCAAATGTAAGTTTATTTTTTATGCCTTTATTGAGCGGTGATTTGAAATTCGATGTTTAGTCATTCGATTGATTTGATGTAACGAGAAACACAACAAAACACGCAGTTTCTAAAGCAACGAGTCGAGTGTGTATAATAGTCAGGCATGCGCGGGAACTATCAGCGGTTTCTAGCTGTTTTATAGCAATAATGATAGTAATACCACTATCCTTCAACCTGCAATCTCAGACTTGCGCTTACGATAGTGAAACTCGAGAAAAACTAAAGCCTGTTATTTAGAAGACAAACGACCAAAGAAATTGATAGTAGAGATCGAGATTATTCAAGATGGTAGAGTCAATTTGCGGTAGTTTCTGTGGTTGCGTATAAATAAAATTATAACTGCATTTTTATTAGATAGTGATGCCGAATGGGCGAACACATTTCTAAAGTAATTTAAAAACATTATTTTCGCTTTATTAAACTAGAATTTTACATACATACATATAATCACGCCTTTATCCCTAAAGGGATAGGCAAAGCGTAAACGACCTAAATAAAGGTCGTTCCGCCACGTCTGACAAAGTTTTGAGGGCTAGTTAAGATATATTAAATTTGTAGGTATATTGCTTTAGTGACAGGTTGTCAGCCCATCGCCTACATTGCAATATACAGAAACCCTCGGATCCCTTAGCTGTTTTTTACAGCATGCCCGGA
This sequence comes from Scrobipalpa costella, assembly GCA_949820665.1. NCBI lineage: Eukaryota > Metazoa > Arthropoda > Insecta > Lepidoptera > Gelechiidae > Scrobipalpa > Scrobipalpa costella. The sequence goes on from OX463306.1 coordinate 4,907,120, forward strand.
AGGATATGCAGCTTGCATATTCTAAGTTTTTCTCTCGCTCCCAGTTCCAGTCCAGCATGGAAGAAACTAAACTAGAATTTTAATACACATAAAGATCAACTGTACAGCAATTTTTCTTCATAATAAACATAAGGAAGATAATTAATTATTTATTTATAGGTGAACAATGATACAATCACGAAAAGCCATCATTAAAGAAGATAATTATATTTTGTCCAGAAAACCTTAATATTATTAGAATAAAGACTAGTTTTGTACAACAACAGCATTTGACTGCAACTTCATGTTAAAGACACATAACAGGTGGGAAGATTCTTCCCACATTACTAGATAAGTTACTATTGTAAAGGATGCTTGGAGTATTTCACGTTTTTGCACGCTGAACTACCTACTTATTTCTTATACAATAATTATATACATACATACATACATATAGTCACGCCTGTATCCCTGATGGGGTAGGCAGAGCGCAAACGACCCAAACAAAGGTCGCTCCGCCACGTCTGACAAAGTTTTGAGGGTTATTCAAGATAGATTTGTAGGTATACTGCTGTAGTGACAGGTTGTCAGCCCATCGCCTAAATTGCAATACACTGTAACCCTCAGATCCCTTAGCTGGTTTTTACAGCATGCCCGGGAGGAAATGCAGCTGGCACATTCTAAGTTTTTCTCTCGCTCCCAGTTCAGCATGTCCAGCGTTTAAGTTAGTTAATAATTATATTAACTAACTTAAACGTTATGTCAGTAAGTAAGACAACATAATAGAAACTGGATTAAGATGTTTAAGCAACTCTCAGTGTTTTGGAGGGCAGAACATTAGGTATTATACCGGAGGTCATTAATGATGTGAAACGTGTCAACGAAAACTCTTACATAAAGCGTTAGGCCTTTTGTTATTTTGAAAATCCATAAACAAGAATGCTAAAAATCATCTTCCTGTATTATAAGTCAGTATCAGTGCTAAACATCTGTCTTTCAAGTGGGTATTACTGAATAGTGAATGTAGTCAGACATGGAGCTAAGTAATAGTCCGTTTAAGTAAGTAATTGTAAAGCTCAGTTTCCACTCCCATCACCACAAAGCGGCTTCCACGGAAAGCATTAGAGGAAAAACCTTCGTGTTCCCCATGTGGTCAGGGACGGACTTCGAATGGATTAGTGGAGTTGCATTTTACGTACTTCGTTCATTCAGCCGTTTAAGTGGATTTAGTTGGTTCAGCACACATGTCAAAGAAGATATAATATTAGCAAACGTTGAAGAAAAGGCACTCCCACCCCCGATCTTAAATGTTACCTCACCTCGTCTCCCCTGCGTCAACCCGTACGCGAACCGGTTCGACTAGGCGGCAGCACGCACACAAACCCACTTCAAACCTGTTATTTTTTCTTTGCCTGTACGAGCACGTTATTGCGCATGTATTAAGAAAATCGGCGGTTTGTATGGAGTGCACGCCCTGTGCTGTGCCCATGGTCAGTGCCAAGTTTCACCATTCTTCCCTGTTTTGATATTGAGCTTCTTGTCGACATATGGCTCTGTTAAGAGCTCCCTTATTTTTTATGAGGAAGATATCTTTTTTTAATCAGACTGTTTTCAAAATAATAGAATTGCAACTAGAACCAGATCCAGTCTGTGTTAAAAATGATAAGACTTCATTGATGATAGTGCAAGCAAGTGCACCTCGTGATCTTGGAGATTGATTACAGACTTGAACTCAGATTGTAATACCAAACCAGAGCCGATATCGCCTCAAACCCTATACAACCCTGAATAACAAAGTCCAGCTTCATAAGAATGCCGTCAATGAACTAAAACCGGCCCTGCGTCAACCGTAACAAGTATACGTACATACAATAACACGAGCGAACTAACGTGTGAACTAGCCACTTTTTGCTCCCTACACTTGTCTCGCTAGGCTCAAATGAAAGTTGCACTGGTGAGAACCTGGCGCAACGGAGAAACTTGTTCATAACATTGACCCCTGATGACCGTTTGATGTATGCTTTGTTGGTAAACACTGTAATTTGTCTTCTTGTACTGAAGCTACTGAATTGAAAGTCTTTGGACTGGCTCGTTTCATTTGCTACGTGAATAATGAGCTTACATACATACATACATAAATCACGCCTTTATCCCTTACGGGGTAGGCAGAGCGTTTAACGCCTCGTAAAAAGCGCTTTCGCCACGTCTGACAAAAATTTAGGGCAATTTTAGATTGTAATATGTATTACTGTAGTGACAGGTTGTCAGCCCATCGCCTAAATTACAATACACTGTAACCCTTAAGTCCCTTTTGCTGACTTCAACAGCATGCCCGGGAGGAAGGGCAGCTGGAACATTCTATGTTTTTCTATCTCTCCCAGTCCAGCATGGAAGTAAATATAATGAGCTTGCCTACTGTTATGACGGTCGTGGGTTCGATCTCGCCATTATCTACGCAACATAAATCTTAAAAGTAAAAAACGATCATGTTTATATTGTATCAATGTATTCTTGTCTTCTTCTATGGGGTTTTTGGGCCAAAGAATGATGTTACAGGGGACATAAGACCAAAAATCCAAAATAAAAAAATATACATACATATATAATCACACCTTTATCCGTAATGGGGTAGAATAAACGATATAACGATGGTCGTTTCGCCACATCTGACAAATTTTTGAGGGTTATTTAAAATAGATATATTGCTGTAGTAACCAGTTGTTAGCCCATCGATTAAATTACAATATACTGAAACCCTCGGATCCCTTAGCTGTTTTTTACTGCATGCCCGGGAGGAATTGCAGCTAGCACATTCTATGTTTTTCTCTCGCTCCCAGGCCAGCATGGAAGAAATGACACTACACCGTAAATCGTTTTTTTTTAAGAGAGATAAACCACAGCTGCTGATGTGTATAGAAGTGAATGCTTATCGTGCTGTGAATAAATATGCATATATATATATATATATAATAATAATAATATGCATATTATTATATTAATTATTATTCAAAGATCTTTTATAGTATTTTCCTCACTCATGTAAATGTAGCAGTTATTTTTATACTTCAACACTTATGAATCAATCTTACGTAGACACTTCTCTATCTCCTCTCAGACATCATCATCATCATCGTATGGCGTTTCCAAAAATGCGACTTTAAAATTTGATGTCGGAGTTAGCAATCCATTGCTTTGCCTCCGGTGTTAGCTGGTGAAGCCCCTCGAATCCGCTGCTGAACTTTCGTGTAGGGCAGTCCTCCACGATATGCTGGATGGTCTGCACTGAATCTCCACAGTCGCAGTAAGGTGACTCTGCGATGCCCCAGAGTGGAAAAGTAGATGGGAAGGTTCAGACGCCTCCAAGGGGAACATAAAAATAGTCGACCCCTCAGCTGCAGTGCCGGGCTGTAAAGAACAAAGGCTGGTGTGGTCCTCAATAAATCGAATCAGAACCGGAGTTGTAAGGTGCAACTACCATCCTCTCAGACATGTAAATGATTTACATTTTATCTAAATAGAAGCAGGGGTTATACAAGAGGTTTCGATAAAATCATCCTCTCGATATGATGAGCTTTTTTAACCATCAGATTGCAATTCTTGACTTGCGCGGCTGGGATCAGAATATGTGGGAAATTGATTAAAATTCTAAATGAGTGTAGTTAGAAACATCAGATGAACAAAAAATATTCTTCTGGAGCGCGAATTATACCGGGACAGCGTCCCGCAAACTGATAAGGATTGCTCAGTCAACGAAACTGAACAACTTTCACAGGGAAATTCTTTCAGAAGATATAAAGTACCTTCCCATACAAAATGACCACCACGATCAGACAATTTGTATGGAAAACCCTTTTCTTTTCACTTCCTGGAAAAAAATATCCTGGTGATAGTTGTTTAGTTTTGTTAACTGAGCAACCCCTATCAGTTTGTGGGAGGCTGTTCCTTACACCCCGTATACCTACTAACTTCTTCTTGATTTACTCCTATTACTTATAATATAACTAGTCTAAAATTAACTGCCTCCGTGGTCTAGTGGCTAGTGCCATGGGCTCCCGATCCGGAGGTCCTGGGTTCGATTCCCAGGGGGTAAAACACAAAGTTGATATTTGAGAATTTATCACTTTGTGATTTTTTTCCCACTTTGGGTAGGACATTGCAGGCTGAATCACCTGATTGTCCGAAAAGAAAAGGATTTCGTGCTTCGGAGGGCACGTTAAGCCGTCGGTCCCGGTCGCTGTCTTTGATAGTGGTCGTTACACAAAACCATGTCAGAGGCCTGATAGTTGTGCTACTAGGCGGTTTAAAAACTCTGACACCAGGGTTCATCGGGTCCATAGACTCGATACCCACTCGACAGAAGAAGAAGAAGAAGAAGTCTAAAATTAAAACCATAATTTTGTACTCAATTCAAGTAAGCAATAAATGAGAGCCAAAGCATCATCATTGCAGAATGAGATTAGTGAAAGTGCATTCCGCCATAATTTTATCTGATTCTATTTCATTTTATTACGTTATTTTCTCAATCACTAATTGTAGGAGCTTAAGTGCTAGATAAAATAATAAACTAGTTGATCCCACTATTTTAATTGTATTGATTATAAACGGAAGCTTGTAATTGGCATTTATTTAATACTAGCGACCCGCCCCCCGGCTTCGCACGGAAATCATCAGTGTATCTCCACTATATTATGCATTTTTTTTCCTTTGCCTTATCCCGTATCTCACGGGGTCGGCTACCTAATCTAGGTGATTGAACGAGTGTGCTGGTGTTTACACATGCATGTATTATACATATAAACCTTCCTCTTGAATCACTCTATCCATTAAAATAAACCGCATCAAAATCCGTAGCGTTCTTTTAAAGATTTATGCATACATAGGGATATAGGGACAGAGAAAGCGACTTTGTTTTATACTATGTAGTTATGTATGTATATAGCCCTGCTAGGAATTAAAAATACCTGTCATAGAGGTAGGTATAGAGAAGGGCTTATAGGAACTGCAAAAGTCCCTCTCTTATTCTGTCTCTATTTTTTCTCATGACAGGTATTTTTAATTCCTGGCAGGGCTATATTTGAATAATTTGTAATGTTGCTGTAAGCTCCCCAAACAAAATAAAATAAACAAATAAATAATATATTATATATTTCTTCCATGCTGGACTGGGAGAGATAGAAAAACATAGAATGTTCCAGCTGCCCTTCCTCCCGGGCATGCTGTAGAAGTCAGCAAAAGGGACTCGAGGGTTACAGAGTATTGTAATTTAGGCGATGGGCTGACAACCTGTCACTACAGCAATATACCTGGAAATCTATCTTAAATAACCCTCATAACTTTGTCAGACGTGGCGGATCGACCTTTGTTTGGGTCGTTGACGCTCTGCCTACCCCATTTGGGATAAAGGCGTGATTATATGTATGTATGTATGTAATAAAAAATTAAATTAAATTCATGTAAAATTTTCCGAACCACAAAATGGACAACATCGTTCACTTCAAATAAAGCATCTTACACAGCTCTTGCCAATTAATCTGCACAAGGTGGCGAGGGTGGGAATTAATTTCCCATCAGGGTAGGACAATCCAGTGGGTGCAATGTTGAGGGCTGATGTTTATTTATTTTTGATTATGTATATAATTGGAAGTATTTATTTATTTCTTGTTTATATTTATGTAAAATATTTACATGATATAAGTATTTTACAGTAGTATTATTTTATTGATAGGTATTAAATTTTGTGCACGTTTTATCCTCATATCGTTAAATTTATCACTTCTGTAGGTCTGCTGTAAGAAATTTCTTTTTAGAAATAAGCAGTGCCTGTTGTGTCTTTGTTTTTTATGTCTTGTGTTTATGATGTTTTTTGTGTACAATAAATTTTTAAATAAATAAATGTTTCCGACCTGCGCGACGCAGTTTCACTCGCATCCTTTTTTAAATATCTTTACTAATCATCGTCATACATACATATAATCACGTCTTTATCGCTAATGGGGAAGGCAGAGCGTAAACGACTTAAACAAAGGTCATTCCGCCACGTCTGACAAAATTTTGAGGGTTATTTAAGACAGATTTGTAGGTATATTGCTGTAGTGACAGGTTGTCAGCCCATCGCCTAAATTGCCATATACAGAAACCCTCGGATCCCTTAGCTGGTTTCTACAGCATGCCCGGGATTAAATGCAGCTGGCACATTCTATGTTTTACTCTGTAGTCCAGCATGGAAGAAATCATCGTCATAACTAATTTAAGACCTATAGCTTCGTCATAAATCACTCTGTCCATCCAGAGGTGAAAATCACCCACCCACGATACATTATCTTCTTGAATAGATATAACTTGTAACAAATGCTTCTTCTTCTGTCGAGTGGGTATCGAGTCTTATCGACCCGATGAACCTTGGTGTCAGTATGCTGAGTCAGCTCCATTTGTTGTGCAATACAGATCACAGCATACAATAAAAAAAAAGTTTTTCTATGTAACATAAGTGTACTTACTGTATGTTGAGTTTTGTATTGTTTCAAGAATAAACGTTTTTCTATTCTATTATATTAATATAATAATAGTCCTCCCACCGATTTTCGGTGATGGCGGCCAATCTCCCAGAGATCGGCCAACTGAGCAGGACTAGGTTTCAGTGCCCAATTGTTTGCCCTACACATAGGTGCACTCTCTAATTCTTTAATCTGTTATTCTGATGGGAATGTTATATTGAATGACACGACCAGAGATAAATCAAGTGCAGGACTGACTATTTAGGTACATGCTTATCCGACAGCATGGATCATCTTCCTTTTCGGACAATCAGGTCATCAGCCTGCAATAACCTAACCAAAACTAGAAACGACAGCACAAAGTTCTTGTCCCCCACCGGGAATCGAACCCGGGACCTCCGGGTCGAGAGTCCATGGCTCAGAACGCTAGACCACTGATGCAGCTTCCTGAAGAATAAAGTCAATGGACCCAATACCTACCTAAAACGATGGAATTTATATTTAAAATTGTGTCAATAGACGATCATAGATGGAATATTAGGTAACAATCGAAGCATAGTAGCGTTGCCCACGCGAATTATTGTGTGGATTGGATTCCAAGTTATGGCATGCTATCATATTTCCAGTAATGTGGCCAAGCATTCGAAAAGCGGGGACTAGCCAGCCAGTTTCTCAGATACGAAAAATCTTATGTACCATAATGTTGAATGCAAATAAATGATTTGTTTTGACTTATTCCTTATTCGTAGGTTTTGATGTGTTGGGCTTATTTTGTGAGTGTGTTTGCCTGCTGCATGACTGGAAGCGAGAGAACACAAACTAAGGGATTCGAGGGTTTCAATATATTGCAAATTAGGTGATGGGCTGACGACCTGTCACTACAGCAATATACCTACAAATCTATCTTCAATAACCCTCAAAATTTTGTCAGACGTGGCGGAACAAACTTTGTTTAGATCGTCGGATGTTCTTTCTTTGTTTAGATGGCGGAACAAACATTGTTAGACTCTCTGCCTACCCCATCAGGGATATAGGCGTGATTATATGTATGCATGTATTTGCCTGCTCCGGTTCAAAACTGAAAAAGCTGGATATTGCGCCAATGCTCCTTACAGCGTCCAGAAATAGAAATATCTTTATTAGCAATAAGTATACTATTGTAACACTATATATGTTGTTACTTCCATGCTGGACTGGGAGAGATAGAAAAACATAGAATGTTCCATCTGCCCTTCCTCCCGGGCATGCTGTAGAAGACAGCAAAAGGGACTCGAGGGTTACAGTGTATTGTAATTTAGGCGATGGGCTGACAACCTGTCACTACACATTAGCAATACACATAATCTAAAATTGCCCTAAATTTTTGTCAGACGTGGCGAAAGCGCCTTTTACTAGGCGTTTAACGCTCTGCCTAACCCGTAAGGGATAAAGGCGTGATTTTATGTATGTATGTATGTATACTATTGTCCATAAAGGCATTTCAAATGTCTGAATCTTTCAGGATATCCTGGGTTTACCTAGATTTCTGGTAATCCTATTCTCAGTGTTACACTATCATATTCGCATCATACATGCCATGTCCAAAGACTTTCTATAGCTAAAACGTTCACGTAACTAGAAAGCTGGTTTAGAACAATTACCTTTATCTTAAGACAAGTGGCGACGTTCCGGTGGTCTGCATCTATGATCTACCTTGTAGGTCTAAGCACCGCTTACTAATGTCGTGGGTTCAAATCTCGTGGAAATGTTTAAAAGCGTATTGTTAAATATCATTTGATTCCAGGATCAGAAAAAAAATAACTTAAAGACATTCTAAATAATTATTTTAATAAGCTTTGGTAAAGATTGTATACCTACAATTCTTTCTTAAATAACCCTCAAAACTTTGTCAGAAGTGGCGGGACGACCTTTGATTGGGTCGTTTACGCTCTGCCTAACCCATTAGGGATAAAGGCGTGATAATATGTATGTATGTATGTATGATTTTAATAACGGGCACTCACTTTGGAATATAAGCCGCGTACTTCACCCAACCTTCCTTGGGTACACAACACCGCAGCCTCAACACTCAACCTGATGAGGGGACTCCGAATGTCCCGAAACATCGTGAAGTACGCGACTTTTATGCCAAAGTGAGTGCCCGTTATTAAAAAAAATATTTGATTCCAGGATCACTGCGGGCTCCTTAAAACTGTTCAAAATCCTGACTGCCATTTTTCTTAAGCTATTGGCAGTTTCTATCATCTGAAATAACTCTCAAAACTTTATCAGACGTGGCGGAATGACCTTTGTTTAGTTCGTTTATGCTCTGCCTACCCCATTAGGGGTACAGGCGTGATTATATGTATGTATCATCTGAATGATATACTGGTAGTAACTTTGTTGCCTACCTAATCACTGCTAAGTGAAGGCATGTCGTGTTAATAACACATCAAAATATGCTATTACAAACTATTACCGTCAACCAAGCGAATGAACATCTGTCGTAACGTAATAGTAACTTTACTATCTAGGGCATACCTGGTGGGCCGTTCTTAATTCCTGCTCTGTGGCAATCTGTCTAATTACTCACGATTTCCAACGTACACAGTTCCTTCTAAATCCATTAGAAGACAATTTCGTCTTAATGGTTCTGAAATGCATTGTACCGTACCCGAGTTTCTAGCATTTCTAGGTCAGTCTTCTTGAGGAATAGAGATCTTACTTCCTTGGACTATACTAATAAAGACACGCCTGATGTTTGTTTTCTTACGGGGTAGGTTGATTGTTTATGTCAACGTAAAAAAAGTGTCACTATTTACGGTGCAGCGTTACGAATCATGGTTATAGATCCTTTTATCTAAATACTATTGTACAATAGTCAAGTCACAAGCCCTTTAATCCTATGACCTCCAAAATACTAAAGGAGCTTCAATATGAATAGATTAGGTACCCTTGATTAAGAAGTCTTCAGAATGCATAAGTGGGACAGCCTTGGTTTAGTCAGAGAGGTATTTCAAAGAAATCTTCAGAAATTAGCATAATAATCGTTTTAGTGGTTACAAATTCAAATATTAAGCATAATCAACGGAAATTATGAATTTAGTAATTACTTAGGAGTTCCAATTAAATCGTAAATCGTAACTAATTACGATGCACGACCGCATGCATCTGCTTTGTTTGATTAATTAGATCGTCTTTTGTTGGATATAAAAATATTTTACTGCAATATGTTCCTTCTGATAATATGAAAATAACATTATCTAATTCCAAAATAATTTGATTTAATATACAGACAAAGGATATTCTAGATCACCGGGACAGACATTTGGGACAATAACAATACCTATATCTGGTGTAAGGGACAGTGTCCCGCAAACTGATAGGGGATGCTGAGTCAACGAAAATGAACAACTTACACCTGGAAATTCTTTCAGGAGACGAAAAAGAAAATTGTTCTTCCTATACAAAATGACCACCTGGATCCGACAATTTGTAAGGAAAATCTTTTTATTTTCACTTCCTGAACAAAAATTCCTACTGATAGTTGTTTAATTTCGTAGACTGAACAAACAACCCCTATCAGTTTGCGGGACGCTGTCCCTTTTACCCAGTATATATAGATTTGTTGTAGTAGTATCATAGTTTAAGTTTGTTTTTTAAGAACAATCCCTCATTTTTTTTATTTCCAGGATGACTGACGCATACGAACACTTCGCTTACGAGAGCCTAGCGCCAGATTACGAAGACTGGGCTCGTCCCTTCCCGAAGACCGCTCCTGACAACTTCCACTTGTCCAGGTAATGTCAACAATTACGTGTATTTCGATGTTGAGTTTGGCAGAATAGTAACTAAAAATCTGACTGTCTTGCCCTACGAAAGAAGCGATTCTATTTTGTGTCAAATTTATTAAATACCTACATAATTTTTATAGCATATTATGTAAATTTTATTAGGTGAGAAAATATATCATATTATTTCGTAATGTTGAAAAATATCCTGAATTATATTTTTCAGATAGAAATATATTTGCCACTATTATATATGTACATAGTTCAAGATACGTTAAATTCTCGTATATAAAAAAAACATTTAAAATTGTAAACAAAATGTTAACAACGTGTTTAAGAAGGTCTAGCTGAAGAAGTGATATTTCTATGGTTACAAAACAATAATTTTCTTTTCAGATACGGACACCTCCAAATCGACTATTCTTGCAGTTGGAACTCCCTCGATAGAATCATTAGATCTAAGATGTGATTATTTTAAGATGAAAAGGAATCGGTTTGTACACGACAGCTAAGCAATGATATACCCACGCCGGTGCTATGATTTGTTTTTATATTGGCCAAAGATAAATAAACGGTGTTTTTTTGTTATAATCTGGTTGTTTTTCTTTTAACACGAGAAATTACATCGTAGCCGCCCAGAATTCGGCCACTTGTGTTGCGGATTGACTGCCGTCCATTAAATCCGCTGGCGTGCAAGTGTTGGGGCACGCCGCAGGGCACGATGTTAAGTGTGCCATGGTTTGCACTGCACCACAAACACAGTCCAAATCGGAGCTAGCCGAAAATTTCCACCTGACTATTTTCTCCATCTGGTTGTTTAAATCGTAATAACTATCAGATCCCTTAAAAATATCCAATAATTGTTATTTCGATGACTCTTGGCTCTAGATTAGGGTCGCAATAAGAAGATGCGATGATGAAGCAAACTGATCTGATGATTTGGTAAAGGAATACAGTAAGCTTCTTGGCGTACTTCAGTAGGATGCGAGATCAGACTGGCTGGTTGCTATTTTGCAGAAACGACGACTATAATAACGCCAACCTCTTTCTGCGGATCTCGTAAGAGGCAATTAGATAAACTACCCATCAAGTATTATTACGATCAGACAATTCTAATAAACACCTATAAAATAAGAGACTATAAAACTTTAAGTACCCACATCTATTAGATCCATGCTTCCATTAATCCATTAACTTCCATGCTGGACTGGGAGAAATAGAAAAACATAGAATGTTCCAGCTGCCCTTCCTCCCGGGCATGCTGTTGGAGTCAGCAAAAGGGACTCGAGGGTTACAGTGTATTGTAATTTAGGCGATGGGCTGACAACCTGTCACTATAGCAATACATATTACAATCTAAATTTGCCCTCAATTTTTGTCAGACGTGGCGAAAGCGCTTTTTACGAGGCGTTAAACGCTCTGCCTACCCCGTAAGGGATAAAGGCGTGATTTATGTATGTATGTATGTATCTATTAGATCTATAATAAACCAGAAACGATTACCACGTTGTCAAGATAATGCCATCAATTTATATTTTATCATCTAGTGGTTGGCTGTCGATAAACTATCATTATACATTACTTACCTGCCTCAAGAGTTGAATAGCTTCGGAAGCACAACTTTCGCTGCAAAGCTATTTTATAAGGCAATTCAAGAAATTGCCGCATTTCTCCTTGTCATGGTGCTATTGACTGCTTTGAGTTTTCCGGGAACATTTTACAACCATTTGAGATGATTTGAAAATATCTAGGCAAAGAAAATATAATAATTAGCTAAAGCGAACCTAGGTATGAAATATATTTTTTTTTATTAGAATTTTATTACAATAAATGACCCTTATACAATCTATAAGACATCGCTAAACCCGTAATAGGTTTGTCTCGATGACTATCCGCATAACAATATTACAGATTATCGTAGTTAGCATAAGTAATTACATAAGTAGTATCTTATTATTAATAAATATAGACTTAATACTGTCAATTATTTAAATGATAAATGACAATATTAAGACGAACACGCCCTACCTTACCCTTTCAGGACAGGCGAGCGCGATTACAAAACGTTACACAAAAAATTAACTATCTGAATAAAAAAACAATACGAAGTATAAGGGACAGCATCCCGCAAGCTGATAGGGGATGCTCAGTCAACGACACTGAACAACTATCACCAGGATTTCTTTTCAGGAAGAGAAAAAAGTAATTGGCTTTTCCATACAAAATGTACACCTCGATCAGAAAAATTGTTTTATTTCCTGAAAAAATCCTGCTGATAGTTGTTCAGTGTCGTTGACTGAGCATCCCCTATCAGTTTGCGGGACGCTGTCCCTTACACCTGGTATACATACACGCCCTGTATTTCTGAAAAAAAAAAAACATTAGTAGTCCCTTTCACAGTTCCCAAGGAAAACGAAAGCTAAGCTTCTTGTAATATTTCCTCTGACAATCCATTCATTCTTTGTCGTTTTCCATCCTGTAACTAAGATCTTGAAACTGAGTTTTCTAATTACTTTACTATTAGTTACTATGACTTTACTATGGTAGGTGCTCACCAGATGTTGAATTGTTTGCTTTACTTAACAGAATGATGAAGAATTTAGCAACTTGATGACTTGTCATTATTTGTACCTACCTACATTCAAGTCATCGTGACTTCCAGGTGTTCTGCAAACATTACGAATTCACGCCCCAGCTCTCCACCCAAACCGGTATGTAGGTCATAACGTGATGTAACTTATGAATAGTCATGTAATGAATAATTGTTTTCATAATCGTCTACATTCTACTCCAATATTAGATAAGGCCGTGCGATATGAAATTAAGCCAAATTAAAGCAAGTTCTGAATTGTTGGTTAATTGTCTGTGTCGACAAAAAGTTGCAAGTTCGCTGTTACTTCGATGCAGACGTAACTCACTTTAAATAGTTAGGAAGTCCAATATTTAAGAAACTTCATGTCAAAAGAGTAATTAACAAATTGCCAAGGCTATAACATAACGGCCTTTAACTGCATTAATAGCCACAAGAATCCAATGAATATGACTCAATTAAAAGATAATCAGAGCGATAAAAAATGAAAGCTAAAAACAACCATGCATACGAACATGCGTTTATTATTTTTATTACACAGTTAAGCAACAAACTAGGTAAGTAATAAACTAATATAAGGAAAAACACACTTAAAATTAAATTAAGAGATAAGCTAAATGGGTATAACAAAAATTAAATGTCATAAAACTTAGAAATCTTGCAAGTCCTTCTCGCTATATAGCTTCCTTTTCTTAGTTATATTGAACTGCCCTTTCTTTTCATTTCTTTGAGTGCTGGGAGTCGGCGCTTTATTTCCATAGTACATAACTTGCAGTGTATTCTGCTTGAGGGGCTTATTCTGAGTATAACTTGGAGTAGCTACAGCCACAGGCTTTGGAGCTTCCAATACTGGGTCCATATCAATCGAACAATGAGGAAAGTCTCTCTCCACAGAATACGGACGTTCCACTTGACTTTCATACTGATGGTACGAATTTTGGGCTAAATACTGTTTAAATTGGCTCTGTTTAAGTTTCTCCTCCAGTTCCTCAAGTCTCTGCAATGGGGTAAATGACAAGAGAAAGTTTGATAGTAATTAACCGCCGTGAATAGAACAAGCTCATTCATTCTACGTGGGAACATGATAATGGGCAATTCGTGTGACGGAATTTGTGTTGTAGCAGCAAAAAGTTTGATGTAAATAGGTGGATCATCTGGAAACATCTGTGTTGTGGAAAACAGTGGGAAATATGCAATAAGAACGTGGAATGTAATTAGTTGGTTATTTGACATTGAAAACAACGTTTTATAACTAAACAACTTATACACGCTATACTACCTAGTAACGTAAACTTTGCCTAACAGCGGAAATTAAAAAAATAAATAAAGCATCGTTATCAGACGGCATGCCCACTGCTGGACATAGGCGTCAGTTGCATTCAATTCCTGTTAGACACAAATCAGTTTATGATAGGTCATCGCTACATCAGTCGGCGGGCGTGAGCCTTTTGCACTTTTAGGCGATGCACACATTTTGCTCCGCGCTACGTCGCGTAGAGCAAATATTGTCTACGTTCCATTGTTTGAACCACAGAGCAGTTGGTTTTAACAATGAAACATAGACAATACCCCACGTGACGCAGCGCGGAGCTTAATGTGTGCATCGTCTAAATTGCTTGTTTTAAAAGATAGGTTGCCTTGCCCTTACCCTTCTATAAGCGTCGATGTTAGAATCAGTCCTAGCGGCTTGTCTTTGTAGCTGTTCTTGAAGTTGCGCCACTTGAGCCGCTCCTCGTTGGATCTTCTCTTCATAATCCAGGACTACGACGTTCATCTATAAAGGGCATGTGTTTTTGAAAAAAGAAAAGAAAATAATAGTATAATAGCATAATTTCCATGCATCTGCCGTGCTGGACTGGGAGCGAGAGAAAAACATAGAATGTGCTAGCTGAATTTCCTCTAGGGCATGCTGTAAAAACCAGCTAAGGGATCCGAGGGTTTCAGTATATTGTAATTTAGGCTGACTCTATCACCACAGCAATATAACTACGAATCTAGATAGATTTAAGATTAAATAACCCTCAAAACTTTGTCAGACGTGGCGGACTTTTGTTTAGGTCGATTACGCTCTGCCTACCCCATTAGAGATAAAGGCGTGATTATATGTATGTATGGACATAATTTTATGTAAATGACATCGATATTGAAGTTTTAATTAGGCAATAAAGAACTATGACTATGTAATAGGGGTAAAGATCCCCATTTTTTTATAAAAGTTGTAGTAAGGACCTTAGTGCAAATAGTAGCCATCTGGAATCCTCTTGTTAGCGTAAATTAGGCATGAACTAGTGTACATACAACTTATTTTATTCAACCTATTTAGATAGAGCATATCAAATTATTAGTATTTCCATGCTGGCCTGGGAGCGAGAGAAAAACATAGAATGTGCCAGCTGCATTTCCTCCCGGGTATGCTGTAAAAACCAGCTAAGGGTTTCGAGGGTTTCAGTGTATTGCAATTTAGGCAATGGGCTGACAACCTGTCTCTATAGCAATTTACCTACAAATGTGTCTTAAATAACCCTCAAAACTTTGTCAGACGTGGCGGAATGACCTTTGTTTAGATAGTTTACTCTCTGCCTACCCTATTAGGGATAAAGGCGTGATTGTGTGTATGTGTGTATAAATCAACAACTCCTACGACTATGTTTAACAGATGTGGAAAACATACGAGTGAGTATTCGTTGATTTATCAGTATGGGACATACATACATACATATAATCACGCCTTTATCCCTAATGGGGTACGCCAAGCGTAAAAGACCTAAGCAAAGGTCGTTCCGCCACGTCTGACCAAGTTTTGAAAGGGTAGGTATATTGCTGGTATGGGACATTTATCAACTCCCTAGCCTTATCCCGTATCTCACGGGGTCGGCTTCCTAATCTAGGAAATTGAACGAGGGTACTGGTTTTTACACAGACCCACTGCCATCTGACCTCCGCAACCCAGAAGGAAAACCAGACCCAATCCTAGATTAGGTCAGAGTTTTCAAGCCGCCAATGCTTAGCACTGGCCTCTGGCAAGGCTTAACGACTAATATCTACGGTATTAAACGATATTAACCGGGCCCAACGGCTTAACGTGCCTTCCAAAGCACGGAATAAACGTACATATGAAATTCGAAAACCGAAAAACACATTAGTACGTGGTGGAATTCGTACCACGACCGCTCAGGAGGCAGAGGCCCTATCCACTACACCATCGGGCTCTAGTATGGGACATCACTACATAGTATAAAACAAAGTCGCTTTCTCTGTCCCTATATCCCTATGTATGCTTAGATCTTTAAAACTACGCAACGGATTTTGATGCGGTTTCTTTTTATGGATAGAGTGATTAAAGAGGAAGGTTTATATGTATAACACATGCATAATATAGTAGAGAAACACTGATGATTTCCGTGCGAAGCCGGGGCGGGTCGCTAGTTACATTAATAAATTGAAAAATGAAGCGTAAAACTTACCTTATCTCTATGCTCCGCCTCTATCTCCTGTATCTTGCTCCTCAGTTCTTCAATGACGCATGTGAACTGCGCTATCTGCGTGTCTGAGTCATGCTGCACCTGTTGGACTTCAGACAAGGACCTATGAGGTTTAACCTATACTGCTTAATCACGTAATACCTTTTAGGTGGTATATATTAACTGGCTCCGTGGTCTAGTGGCTAGTGCCTTGGACTCCTGATCCAGAGGTCCTGGGTTCGATTCTTAGGGGGGAAACACAAACTTGATATTTGAGAATTTACCACTTTGGAAACTTTTCCCCAGTTTGGTTAGGACATTGCAGGCTGAATCACCTGATTGTCTGAAAAAGCACAAGATTTCGTGCTTCGGAGGGCACGTTAAGCCGTCGGACCCGGTCGCTGTCTTTGATAGTGGTCGTTACTCAAACCATATCAGAGGCCTGATGGTTGTCCTACTAGGCGGTTTAAAAACTCTGACACCAGGGTTCATCGGGTCGATAGACTCGATACCCACTCGACAGAAGAAGAAGATGGTATATGGCGCGGCGCGTTGCGAGGAAGGTTTTGCATTGATTATTCTCTTACGTAGAAATACCACTTTTGTTTCGGAGTTAGAAAAACATTGAATCTGTCAGCTGCATGCTGTAAAAACCAGCTGAGGGATCCAAGGGTTTCAGTATATTGCAATTTAGGGCTTTTTTTTGCGATGGACTGACGACCTGTCACCACAGCAATATACCTAAACAATTATTTTAACTTACCCTCAAAACTTGGACGTGGTGGAACGACTTTCGTTTAGGTCGCTTACGCTCTGCTTACCCCATTCGAGATAAAGGCGTGATTATATCTATGTATGTAGAAATACCTATATATTATGAAAATTTTGGTACTGGGTACATACAAAGATTAGACTAGACATGACGAGCGAGATTCAAATGGTAGGAGTAAGTTAAACTAAATTGACTTACTTTTTCTATCGTTGATAGCAGTAAGATCCTCAATGTGTTTATCATGGTCTTGACGCAGAGCTGTTTCTACTTCAGTTTGTTTCTGAATTAAGGACTGTTTCTCCTGAAACACGTAGGCAAAATAATTTACTCGTAAACTTTAGCGTGCACTATAAAGTTCAATTTAAAGTAATCGCTAGGCATTTATCGTACACTAGCGACCCGCCCCGGCTTCGCACGGAAATTATCAGTGTTTCTCTACTATATTACCTATGCATGTATTATACATATAAACCTTCCTCTTGAATCACTCTATCTATTAAAATAAACCGCATCAAAATGCGTTGCGTAGTTCTGAAGATTTATGCATACATAGGGATATAGGGACAGAAAAAGCGACTTTGTTTTATACTATGTAGTGATGACCGTACTGACCTTTTCCAACGAAGAAATAGCTGAATCTTTTGCTGCCATTTCGTCCTTTAATTTCTTTACATCCCTTTTGAGGTAAACTAACTGTGAAACAGTCTCTTGTAAATTGCCAATCATCTCTCTAGATGTTTGTAAATGATATCTATGTGATTTTTCTAATTCACGAGCTTCCTTCAGTTCTACTTCAAGGCGTGAATTTATTTCACGCACTTTCTGGTTCTCGTCTCTTTCATTTATAAAATCCTGTAGAAGTTAATAAAAGTTACGCAAGTGAATAAAATCGATGATTTGCAAAAGCAATTTTACCTACTGTGGTTTTATACTTACTATTTTGCATTTGGACAAACTCTTTATAATGTTTTCGAAACGTGAATTAATTGGCGTTTCATCTTGCTTCTTTTCCATTTCGTTTATCAAATTATTTTTTCAACAAAATTTTATATATTAATTTTGTAAAACTACGAATCATTTTGTAAACAATGCAAAACTTTTTTTAAGTTTTCCCGCGCTTATGAACAAGTAAATTCAAATGAGATCGCATTAGTATTTAATTGAAAACACTGACTGTCTTTGCTTAAAAAAATCTTGTGAATGCCTTTTGCGTAATAAAAAAGCTTTAACTATTTTTATTTTTGTTATTATATGGCTATCATTCAATATTTTACTCGGCCATTTCAGCCAGTTTCCATAATTTTGTGCAATAAAACCTTCGGGAAAAGAAACGCAAAAAAAAACAATGTCAAAATGACATATGCTGTCATTACAGTACAGAGCGTGGTAGTTTTTCTAACCTCTAATTTTTATAACTTGTGATTAAAAACGTTGTAACAGCTATAAAAATCATAGCTTATGCAATCAAATCCATCTTAGCTTTATCCCAAAGCTTAAGCCTGTGTGAAAAAAATTGTTACTCGTGAAACTCCAACAGAAACAATGACAACAGCGTACGGCATTCATTTGGGCAATAGCTCGGCTTGTTTAGCCTCATTTTCGAACGGAGCGGCGGCTGTGATTGCCAACGATGCTGGAGACAGGGTTACACCAGCCATCATAGCCCTAAACGGGTCAGAATGGGAGATAGGTCTTCCCGCCAAGTCAGGAAACCCGAATTCAAAATCGATCATCAAGAACAACAAACGCCTTATGAGCTGTGATTGTGATGAAGCAGATGTATCATACGTTGAAATTTCGTCGTCTTGCAAAGTTCCGAATAAACTAGAATATGTTTTTGAGACTAGCGAGACCACTATGTATTCCAACCCTGACAACATCTCTACCAAGTTTTATTCTAAATTATTCACGATTGCGAGTCATTCAGGGAAAAATGAAGATGATTTGAAGGTGGTGCTTGCAGCCCCACTTTATTGGTCAAACGAGAGCTGTGAGAGATTGTCCAAGAGTGCTGAGTTGGCTGGTTTTGATGTTCTTCAAGTTATTAGTGAGCCCGCAGCTGCTTTATTAGCCTACAACATTGAAGACACAACTGAAGATATCAATGTACTTGTCTACAGGCTGGGAGGTTCCACTTGTGATGTTTCTATTGTCAATGTATGTGGAGGATTCATGTCAGTAAAGAAAAACATATTCCGTTCAGATTTAGGAGGACAGCGTCTTACAAAAGACTTGGCAGATTATATTGCTCAAGAATTCAAACAGAAATGGAAGCTTGACCCTCAAGAGAGCCGCAGAGCTATGGCAAAACTATTGACACATGCGGATAACTGTAAACATGTTTTATCCACTTTGAATTCTGCCCATGTGTTTATTGAATCCTTGTTGGATGGTGTTGACTGGAGTCAAAATGTGTCAAGAGCAAGATTTGAAAATGTTATCTCTTCAAAACTGTCAGCATACCTAGAGCCAGCTGAGAAAATCCTTGAAGGGTTCGAGGGCAAAATTCACAAGGTTGTTCTCTGCGGAGGCAGCATGAAGATTCCTAAACTTCAATCTGCTATTGCTGGGTTGATCCCAGAAGCTGAGGTGCTTTCAGGTATCAATCCTGATGAAGTTATTGCCATGGGATGCGCAAGAGAAGCTGGAATTCTGCTGGAAATACCAGAAATTGCATTGAATGACATGAACACTGAAGTAGAATTCTTAGGCAAAGATATTTATTTGAAATACCTAGACCAAACAGTGCAGATTTTCAAAGAGGGAACTCCGCCATTTTCTCAGAATACTTGCAGTGTTGATGCTGGGAAGGAAAAGGATATTAGTTTTACTCTGCATGCTGATCCAAATGGAGAACATTTTGCAACAGAAACATTTAATGTTGAAAGTTTAAGCAAACCTTTTACCCTAAAAGCAACACTTCAACACTCCAAAATTATGCTACAAGTTGAGTGAAAGAAAATAAAAGTTCTTTGATTTTATTTTTGACTTTGATTCCAGTCCTATCCTATTTCTTTTTTGTAATAGTAGCTTTTAAATTATCTGAGGAAACAAGACATATGCTCTTAGCTCTCTTCTTATTACAATTTATGAGGTTATCATTCTTCTATCAACCTAGTAGATTGTGGTTAAGCAACATAAAAGTCTATTAACTTATATTGTTCTAGCAAGGTTTTGATGATAAAAAAACAAGGAATAAACATGCATTTGATTTTGAAATAATTTCATTTAGAACTTCGTGAAACTGAACCGGAAGCGGAGACAGCTCGGATATGAGACGCACAGATTAGACAGTATAATGTCCTACGATGAGACGGAAGTTTCATCACGAAACGAAACGCAGCCTGCATCTCTGTTTTTTTTTTTTGCTCACTTCAAAATCAAACGGAATCAAAAAGAAAGACGGCTGGTCTGCTATCGCATTTCGTTGCATGCAAAATGAATGATGCATATTCACTTACTCATTATTGTTATCTCATTTCCGCGAGCTGCTATGGGCAAGTCGTATCACAAAAAATAGCATTAGCTTAGCTGTCAATGTCAAAATCTGGTGCGACATTTTGTGATTATTTGTGATTTTCGTCAAAATTTAATTTATTAAAGTGGAATAACAACATAAAACACCAAAAATCCTTTAATAATGAAAAGAGAAATATGAAAACTAACTTGAGTACATTTTTATTAGTGCTTATCTATTGTTTTATGGTGGTTAACGCCACTGTGAAACAGGACGATGTTCGAAATTATTTGGGGACTCGGACGCCGTATAGATTTCGATACAACAAGGATGATTCGAAGATTAAGTTTCCAGGTAATACCTAGATATTTCATTTATTTCAAAATTATGCTCTTAATGACCTTGTCTGGCCAAGTTTTGCATGTGTACATAAGCGCTTGTTAAGTGCCTTCCCAAAGCTAGAAGTCTATAATTAAAAAGAAAATGCTGTTGTACCAGTCTAGCTTGAACTATACCCCTCCCTAATCTATTTATTACCTGCGTAATGTTTTAGAATATTATTTATTTCCAGAATGCAAGGATTCAAAGATATGGATGATAATCCGCCATGGCACAAGACTGCCTAGCACAAAAGATATATTGGGTATGAACTCAACTCTTACAGACCTGAAGTTTAAAATCCTATTAGCTCATCAAACAGGAAAAGGTAAGAAGTATTAAAATCTTCGTAGCTTAAAACCAGAATAGTCCTACTTAATCGTACTTAGTCTTTTATTATAAAATATAATCTAACAGAAAAATAAAACAATTTCCATTATTATTATTAATTAACGTATTTCTTTATTTTTCTCTTCTTAAGAAGGTATTATTATCTAGCCTATTTGATCCCACTGCTGGACAAAGACCTCCCCCACGGTGTTCCAATCATTATAGTCTAAATAGGCATCAAAAACGTTGCACAATTGTTTTTCGGGGCTTACCTCTCCAACGAAATTAATTTTGAGGTATCCACTGATTAGTAACGATTTTAGCCCAAAGCTTTTACAAACTAAATATAGCCAAAAGACCAATGAAGTCCAATTTTAGTCTATAGCCAGTCACAAAGTCCAATTTTATTTCCAGATATAAAAATTTACAACTTTGTTTTCACATTTTTCTTTACCCTTGCAGGAAACTTGACTGCAGAACAAATATCAAACATTGAAGCATGGTCAGCAAACTTGGATCCTGAGCAGCAAAAGTTCCTCACCAGAGAGGGGCAAGATGAAATGGTTCAGCTAGCTGAACGAATGCAGAAACGCTTTCCCAATGTAGTCAAGAATAAATACCGTAATGACACTTTTGTGGTGAGATGTTTTTAGATACACAATTAAAAAGAAAAATCAATACTCAGCTACACTTGTATATCTATGCTAATACTTTTACGTAAGTATATTATATTCCTTCATGCTTGCTTATAGTATTGAAAGGAGTAAAGTTTGTTTCTATATTTGTATGTTATGTAGGTAAACACCAACCAAACCTTTGTAATTTTGCTTTGTAATTCTGCAATCAGAAAGTTCATTCTCCAGAAGTAAATACATACATACATACATACATAAAATCACGCCTTTATCCCTTACGGGGTAGGCAGAGCGTCAAACTCCAGAAGTAAATACTTTGTTTATTATTATTTAATAACAGGCGAGCAGCCACAGGCTGATGTGCCTATATCTAAGCTGGTGTGTATCAGTTCATGTTGGTTTTAGTCACTTCACTACACTTATTGTCTGTCACTGTTTAACCAAGTCTGTTCTTAAAACTGTTCACTGATAGAGCATCAATCACTTCCTGTGGCAACTTATTCCACTGTGTTAGAACACAATTGTTTGAAAATATCTTCTGCAAGGTGGAATGCTAGTTTGTGAATATTTTATGTTTAAAATAATTAAATGCATTGTTTAGCGTGAAAGGCCTTATGGCCTTGCAGGGATGAATGCCCCGAACATGAACACGAAATGCATTGGTCATTTAATGACCACTCATCAGATGCAGAAGTGACCACATAACAGTTGGTTTGCAAGTGCTTTGCTCTTCTGAGCTTAGCTTGTTTGGATAAACAATGCATTATCTTGAGAAAGATACAAGTGGGAAAGGGCCCCCTTGTGGGGAGGACCAGTCTGCGGACATCATGCCTAAAGGCTGCTCTAAAAGAGTTAGATTCAAACAAGCTAAGCTGATAAAAGCAAAGCACTTGCAAATTAAATGCATTGTTTATTTATATGTCCCTTTCTGTGACAAAACAATTTTATGGATTTTTTAAACAAACCTATTATTTTATAAAAAATAGATAAATTAATCATACTATATGTATGATGATCAATTCACAATTCTAATTGTTTTGTACTACTTACTTTTAATATGACTTATATAACAATGTTTGTTGTTTTACAATATTCATAAATTATTATTTTATATTTTATTTTTCTGTATTTCAGTATTTTAAGTTTGACATGTAATATTTTTTACCAATAAAGAATTGTATTGTATTGTATTGTATGAAGACCGGCTACAAATTTTTTGCTTATACCACATTGTCTGCTTACCCCATAAGGGATATAGAGTGTGTATTTAATGTTTTTAATTTTTATGTTTCTTTTCAGTTTAGATATACAGCAACTCAAAGAGCCCAACAGAGTGCCAGATTTTTTACAATAGGATTGTTTGACCACAAAAAGTCCCAAGATGTGACTTTCCAACCTGCTACCAAAGTAGATCCAGTTTTAAGGGTAGAAATATTTTTTAATTATTACTTTTTATTAGTCATTTATTAAATATACACGGTGAAATAGAAAGGGTCTATGCACCCTAAATTTTCTAAAGGAATATAGGTTAAGATGAAAAAAAAATGCTTCCCATACTAAATCATCATCTCCCTAGCTTTATCCCGTATATCACAGGGTCGGCTACCTAATCTAGGGGATTGAACGAGGGTACTGATTTTTACACAGAGCGACTGCCATCTGACCTCCGCAACCCAGAAGGGAAACCAGACCCAATCCTAGATTAGGTCAGAGTTTTCAAGCCGCCAATGCTTAGCACTGGCCTCTGACATGGCTTAACGACTAATATCTACGGTATTAAACGATATTAACCAGGACCAACGCCTGAACGTGCCTTCTGAAGCACGGAAAAAACGCCGAATAAACGTACATATGAAATTCGTAAACCGAAAAACACATTGGTACGTGGTGGGATTCGAACCACGACCTCCCGCTCAGGAGGCAGCGGCCCTATCCACTACACCATCGGGCTTCCCATACGAAATGTACCTACTTATTTTATCAGCTGATGCATTATGGGAAGTCATGATTTTTCTACCTATGTTCCTTGGGAAAAGTTGTTCAGTTTCGTGGACAGATTCAATTCCTTCAGGGTGCATATAACCTGAAGAACGTTACACATTATATAGCTTTCTCCCCTTTTGAATTGCTTATTTCCAAAATCTATCTAAAACATTGGTACCAATTCGTAGTTGCATAAATCACGACTTAACTAATATAAGCTATACCTGTAAAATTCTGTCATGAGAGAACAGAAAGAGACACCAATAATTTTGGTCAAGATTTAGTTAAGTTATGCGCTCTACAAATCGATACCATTTTATACCCTCTTTCAAGCTTCATCCTACAATTAGTTGCAATTTTTCAGTTTTACAAACATTGTGACAAGTGGCAAAAGCAAGTTAAGAAAAACGAGTCCACATATATGGAGCAAAGGGCTTTTGGTCGTAGTCTTGAAATGAATAACACTTTGGAGACAGTTTCTAAGAGGTTGGGTCTCGAATATGTACTCAGTTTAGGTTTGTAAGTTGAATAATAGTACTAAATAATTATGTTTGCACAAACAGCAGCTTGCTTTGCTATTTGCTACACCAAATTAGGCTAAATACGTGGGACACTCAGAAAGATTTGCGACACTAAAAAAAATTGTTCTACAGGTACATATATTTTTATTAAATCTTTTCAAAGTACTCTCCACCAGCCTCTATACAAAGATTCATGCGTCTGAACCAGTTTTCAAAACACTTTTTCCAGTCCGCCGTAGACACCTCGTTTACAGCCTGCTCGAACGCAGCCAGCGCATCTTCCGGCGACGAAAATTGTATCCCCTTGAGCTGATTTTTTTATTTTTGGAAATAAAAAGAAGTCACACGGTGCTAGATCAGGGCTGTAAGGAGGGTGACCCAGGAGTTTGACTGGTGTGCTGTCCAGGAAGTCCCTCGTTTTGAGCGCAGTGTGCAATGCGCCTGGCATTGTCGTGGTGGAGCAGTAGTCCGCGGAGCCCTGTGTTTGGTCGCTTGTTGCTCACAACAGAAAAAACTTCTGGTAAACATTTGGTAGTATACCATTCGGCGTTAATGCTTCTTTGATCTCGTAAGGGAATTGAGGCCAAGTGGCCAGTCAAATTAAAAAAGCTGGCGATCAAAATCTTCCCCCCGCTTCGAGATCGCTTCACTTTGGTAGGCGTTGGTTCATTTTGAAACACCCAAACTGTCGACTGGCGCTTGGTTTCTGGATCGTATTGATAAATCCAGGACTCATCACCTGTTACGATGTCGTAAACACGCCGAGACGAGCCTGCTTCAAATTTGTTCAGCATATCAGGGCACCATTCCACCCGGGCCTGCTTCTGAGCGTCGGTGAGGTAGTGCGGCAACCAGCGCGATACTATCCTCCTCACGCAAAGATACCCGTGTAGAATCTCGTGAACGCTCCCCGATCCAATCTTTAATATGTGCTGAATCTCCTGATATGTAATTCGCCTATTATCTTGGATTAAATTTTTCACTGCTAGCACGTTTTCTTCCATAATAGCCGTCAAAGGGCGACCGCTTCTTTCTTCATCCCCCAAGGTTGGTCGACCGCGCCTAAATTCGTTATACCAACGATACACGGTTGCCTTGGAGGGGCTTTCATCCATAAATGCCATTTGAAGTCTATCGAACGATTCATCCGGTTTCAGGCGACACTTGAAATCGTAAAAAATCATAGCTCTAAAATGTTCCCGGCGCAGATCCATTTTTCAGTAAGACACGATACTTTGAATTGGCTCGCAAAAAATGTGGAGGGAAATTTTGAAAATGGAACACACATATTTTTACTTACAAGTAATCATATTTTCAAAAAAGATTCTAACCGGCCAGTCTGCCATATATAAAAACTATTTATCGCAATACTTTCTGAGTGGCCTGGTAATAGGCTATAAAATTATCAGCCAGTGTTAGATGATAGTATACGGGGTGTAAGGGACAGCGTTCCGCAAACTGATAGGGGTTGCTCAGTCGAGAACACTGAATAACTTCCACCAGAAAATTCTTTCAGGGAGTGAAATAAGAATTTGGCTTTTCCATACAAATTGTTTGATTGAGGTGGTAATTTTTTATGGTACTGCCAATTTTTATTTTCACTTCCTGAAACAATTTCTCGGTGGAAGTTGTTCAGTATTGTTGAATGAGCAACCCCTATCAGATTGCGGGACGCTGTCCCTTACACCCTGTATGTAGCCTGCTAACAAAGCCTGTAAGGCAGACAATAACTGGTGGTATTAATTATTACAATTAAACTTGCTTATTAGGTAAAAAACTTTGTAAATAACAATACAATTTCAAATCTCTAATTTAACCAATCTCGTAATAAATCTATATAGATGAAGAATTATGTTTTTGTATGTATGGTATTTCCAAATCAGTTTTAGAATAAAGGTAAACAAAATTTGATGTCTTTTAATCGAAGATAAGAGAGAGAAGAAATAAGTTTTAGCTATTAGATATGACAACATATTGAAATAGTAGTTTTAATCATTTAACTAATATGCTAAAATATATATATATTTTTTTAAATGTGTTTTTGAATAAAAAGAAATTAAACTTTGTTTACCTTTATTCTAAAACTGGGTTGGAAATACTATAGTAGTCTTGTTTCTAACGTACCTTTCCTGAAAATATAGGTTTAAATTCTATAGCAGTACAATAACTTTAAGAAGGTATTTGTGTAAATACCTAGAAAACCTACTTCAACTCTCTGTTTTTTGTTTGACACATGTAATTACTGATTACTTTAATTACTGAGGATGTTTTATAAATATTTGCTCCCTTCTATATAATTTGCAGACACTGTAATTCTGATGTATAAAATCTGCGGGTTCGAGTCTTCTTGGATGAGAAACCGTATGTCACCGTGGTGCTATGGATTTGACAAGGATAGCGCTGAGGTATGTACTCATAAACTATTAACCTTTTCAGAGCCAAAGTCTGATATATCAGACATTTTAGTTTCGGGCCATCGCCGCCAAAGTCGATTATATCAGACAAATAAATCTTACCAATCTAACTTAATTTTTTCTTATCATTTTACTACCTGACGACATATGCATAAAATTTTTAGACAGTTTATACTTTGGTTAATCAAAAATAACAATTTCACAATGTATAATAATGTTATTTTAATAAGAAAATATTAAAAACAAAACCGTGTTTATTAGTTAAATCCGACTCTTTTTTTACTTCAAGCCTCAGTGCCAATGTCTGATATATCAGACATTAGTGATGTTACATTACAATGTTACTACCAAAACCAGAAATCAGGTACTATAAGTGTTAACTATAAAGAAACATCTAAGAAAGTAAAAAATATACGGGTTTTTGTTTTAGGTATAAAACTTTTTAGTGTGACGTAATTTTACCAAGTTTTACCACATAAAATGCATTTATTTTCGACTGATGTTTTGCATCGCATCCAGTAAATAGCATGTTATGTCACAACACTATAGCAACACGATCATGCATCACTCTCGTAGGCCAACGTCTGATATATCAGACACGGAAGTGACGTCAGAGGCGATAGATGTTTTTAGAACTATCTATTTGGTGCTGTACAATGACGGTAGGAGATATCGATAAATTATAGAAGTACCTTGCAAAATCATGTTATGTGAATATAGTGGGTTATCAATTATCATCTTTGCGTTGCTGAGTTGATATAATCAAAATAACAAAATCGGTTAAAACACTAACTAAATTCAGTTCCCTGCCTACTACCTACCTCCTATGTATATGTTTAGGCGTGAAAGAGCAACAAACAAACAGACAGAGACAGAAAGACAGACAGACAGAGTTACTTTCGCCTTTAATATAAGTATGGATTTTTAAATCAATAATTAAATCAATAAGTTAAAGGTAACTCTTTCGTATGGTATCGTAGTTTATGACCGGAAGTTGACACATCACTAACACTCGCCGAAAACTCATATTAAGCGTACGCCACTGTTTGATATATCAGACACGTAGTGATGCAATTAACATAATCATTACTTGTGCGATTTTTCACTGTATTAATACGCTACTGAGATTTCAATACATTTTAAAATGTTTCGAGGAGTGAAACATAATAAAATAAAACCCATGAACTTAAAAATAACTATAGATATACTTTTAAAATGATTTATCCATTAAAAAATAATAAAATCGATACTCAATATCGTCAACACTAGTAAATCAACCATGTTTTTGACGAAAACGCTTGGCGTGGAAAGGGTTAATAAGGGTCCGTTTTATAACATTATCGATACCAGTGAAAGTAATGTGCAGAAAACGGGCGCATGCTTGACAGTACATCGAAGATTTAATAATCACAGGGTACGTTACCTGCCTCTTCCCTGGATTTATCCCACACAGTCGACTGTTATGATACCCTCTAGAAATACCAAGGAAGAACGCTATTTCTACCTGACACCATGCGTACATACAATCACGTCTTAATGTGGTAGGCAGGGCGTAAAAACCTAAACAAAGGTCGTCCCGCCACGTCTGACAAAGTTTTGAAGGTTATTTAAGATAGATTTGTAGGTATATTGCTGTAGTGACAGGTTGTCAACCCATCGCCTAAAT
The DNA here is from genome assembly GCA_949820665.1 of Scrobipalpa costella. Lineage (NCBI taxonomy): Eukaryota > Metazoa > Arthropoda > Insecta > Lepidoptera > Gelechiidae > Scrobipalpa > Scrobipalpa costella. Next base: position 4,935,570 of record OX463306.1, read on the forward strand.
TACAATATACTGAAGCCCTCAGATCCCTTAGCTGGTTTTTACAGCATGCCCGGGAGGGAAATGACACCAAACGGGCAGTAAAAAGTAAAGTTTGATGAATTTCGTGTATCATCTTTTATCAAAATTCTTAAATTGAACCTATGTCATTAAATTCCAGAAGCTGGAGTACTACCACGATCTGCAGCACTATTGGATGGACGGTTACGGTTACGACCTGACTTACCGCCAAGCCTGCTTGTCGATAAAAGACATGTTTCAAAACTTCAGGTAAGACAACTTCTTCTTCGAGTCGATTGGTAACACGTTATAACAGTTTGGCCCAATATGTTGCTACGGCGATTGCGGTGAGACAACTGATGTCGATTGTTAACACGTTATAACAGTTGGGCCCAATATGTTGCTACGGCGATTGCGGTGAGACAACTGATGTCGATTGCTAACGCGTTATAACAGTTGGGCCCAATATGTTGCTACGGCGATTGCGGTGAGACAACTGATGTCGATTGCTATCGATAAAAGACATGTTTCAAAACTTCAGGTAAGACAACTTCTTCTTCGAGTCGATTGGTAACACGTTATAACAGTTTGGCCCAATATGTTGCTACGGCGATTGCGGTGAGACAACTGATGTCGATTGTTAACACGTTATAACAGTTGGGCCCAATATGTTGCTACGGCGATTGCGGTGAGACAACTGATGTCGATTGCTAACGCGTTATAACAGTTGGGCCCAATATGTTGCTACGGCGATTGCGGTGAGACAACTGATGTCGATTGCTAACACGTTATAACAGTTGGGCCCAATATGTTACTACGGCGATTGCGGTGAGACAACTGATGTCGATTGCTAACACGTTAAAACAGTTTGGCCCAATATGTTGCTACGGCGATTGCGGTGAGACAACTGATGTCGATTGCTAACACGTTATAACAGTTGGGCCCAATATGTTGCTACGGCGATTGCGGTGTGACAACTGATGTCGATTGCTAACGCGTTATAACAGTTGGGCCCAATATGTTGCTTCGGCGATTGCGGTGAGACCACTGATGTCGATTGCTAACACGTTATAACAGCTGGGCCCAATATGTTGCTACGGCGATTGCGGTGAGACAACTGATGTCGATTGGTAACACGTTATAACAGTTTGGCCCAATATGTTGCTACGGCGATTGCGGTGAGACAACTGATGTCGATTGCTAACACGTTATAACAGTTGGGCCCAATATGTTGCTACGGCGATTGCGGTGAGACAACTGATGTCGATTGCTAACACGTTATAACAGTTGGGCCCAATATGTTGCTACGGCGATTGCGGTGAGACAACTGATGTCGATTGCTAACACCTTATAACAGTTGGGCCCAATATGTTGCTACGGCGATTGTGGTGAGACAACTAATGTCGATTGCTAACACGTTATAACAGTTGGGCCCATTATGTTGCTACGGCGATTGCGGTGAGACGACTGATGTCGATTGGTAACACGTTATAACAGTTTGGCCCAATATGTTGCTACGGCGATTGCGGTGAGACAACTGATTTGTATGTTTATCCAAAAAACCTTATGTAAAGCAAATAAAGTTTCATGGTAGTTTTTATAAAAAAATAAGTAAAAACGTATGTAATAAACTAGGAAACACTTGAACGATTTCTGTGCTTTGGAGAGCACGCCAAGGGCGTTTGTGAACTCATCCATATACATTACATATGTTAATTTTCTGATACGAATTGTATACTCGAATAATAAGGATAAGTGCACAGACGCGCTAAGCCTTTAGTCTCGATCGCTGTCTTTGATAGAGGTCGGTACATACACCATGTCAGAGCTATTACCTTAAAGGCGGTTTTTGTCCATGCTGGCCTGGGAGCGATAGAAAAACGTAGAATATGCTAGCTGCATTTCCTCCCGGGCTGTAAAAACCAGCTAAGGGATCCGAGGGTTTCAGTATTTTATAACTTAGCATGGGCTGACAACCTGTCACTACAGCAATATACCTACAAATCTATATTAAATAACCCTCAAAACTTTATCAGACATGGCGGAATGACCTTTGTTTAGGTCATTTACGCTCTGACTACCCCATTAGGGATAAAGGAGTGATAATTATGTGTGTATGTATGCGGTTTAAAAACTGACAACAGTGTTCATCGACTCGAAAAACCACTTGATAAGAAGAACACTTGCACATTAATAATAATAATAGGTTTTTATTTCAGAAACAATGTCCATATTACAAGAAATAAATTAATAAAAGAACACTTTCTTTATTCCAGAAGTAAAACCGGTCCCACTGCGTTATTCTACTTCGCACACTCTGGAACAATTCTAAAACTGTTCGCGCATTTACAACTGTTCAAGCCAGACTCACCGCTAAAGGCAGACGTGATGCAGAAAGACAGGCCGTGGAAGACTTCTTATATCGACTGCTTCGCTGCTAACCTCGCCTTTGTGTTGTTTAAGTAATTACTATTTTAAGGTCTAATTTGCTTGTCACCGGGTTAGGTAAAAGCGTCACTGAGCTAGTTTAAAAACGTCATACGCTGCCTTAAAATCGTTACGGCTTGCCTAAAAGCGTTACGGGTTAGACTAAAAGCTTCACAGGCTTGCGTAAAAGCATCACAGGCTTGCGTAAAAGCATCACAGGCTTGTGTAATAGCATCACAGGCTTGCGTAAAAGCGGCACAGGCTTGCGTAAAAGCATCACAGGCTTGCGTAAAAGCATCACAGGCTTGCGTAAAAGCATCACAGGCTTGCGTAAAAGCGGCACAGGCTTGCGTAAAAGCATCACAGGCTTGCGTAAAAGCGTCACAGGCTTGCGTAAAAGCATCACAGGCTTGCGTAAAAGCGTCACAGGCTTGCGTAAAAGCGGCACAGGCTTGCGTAAAAGCATCACAGGCTTGCGTAAAAGCGTCACAGGCTTGCGTAAAAGCATCACAGGCTTGCGTAAAAGCATCACAGGCTTGCGTAAAAGCGGCACAGGCTTGCGTAAAAGCGTCACGGGATTGCGTAAAAGCGTCACAGGCTTACGTAAAAGCGTTACGGGATTGCGTAAAAGCGTCACAGGCTTGCGTAAAAGCGTCACGGGATTGCGTAAAAGCGTCACGGGATTGCGTAAAAGCGTTACGGGATTGCGTAAAAGCGTCACAGGCTTGCGTAAAAGCGTCACGGGATTGCGTGAAAGCGTCACGGGCTTGCGTAAAAGCGTCACGGGCTTGCGTAAAACGGTCACAGGCTTACCTGAAAGCGTCACAGGCTGGTCTACAAGCGTCTACGGGATAGTAAGTACTTTCAAATAGCCCTCAAAAGGTACGATTCTAAAGCTGTTCGCGCATCTACAACTGTTCAAGCCAGACTCACCGCTAAAGGCAGATCTGATGCAGAAAGACAGGCCGTGGAAGACTTCTTATATCGACTGCTTCGCTGCTAACCTCGCCTTTGTGTTGTTTAAGTAAGTACTATTTTAAGGTCTAATTTGCTTGTCACCGGCTTAGGTAAAAGCGTCACTGAGCTAGTTTAAAAACTCTAAACGCTGGCTTAAAATCGTTACGGTTTGCCTAAAAGCGTTACGGGTTAGACTAAAAGCTTCACAGGCTTGCGTAAAAGCATCACAGGCTTGCGTAAAAGCATCACAGGCTTGCGTAAAAGCGGCACAGGCTTGCGTAAAAGCATCACAGGCTTGCGTAAAAGCGTCACAGGCTTGTGTAAAAGCGTCCCAGGCTTGCGTAAAAGCATCACAGGCTTGCGTAAAAGCGTCACAGGCTTGCGTAAAAGCATCACAGGCTTGCGTATAAGCGTCACAGGCTTGCGTAAAAGCGTCACGGGATTGCGTAAAAGCGTCACAGGCTTACGTAAAAGCGTTACGGGATTGCGTAAAAGCGTCACAGGCTTGCGTAAAAGCGTCACGGGATTGCGTAAAAGCGTCACGGGATTGCGTAAAAGCGTCACGGGCTTGCGTAAAAGCGTCACGGGCTTGCGTAAAACGGTCACAGGCTTACCTGAAAGCGTCACAGGCTGGTCTACGAGCGTCTACGGGATAGTAAGTACTTTCAAATAGCCCTCAAAAGGTACGATTCTAAAGGTGTTCGCGCATCTACAACTATTCAAGCCAGACTCACCGCTAAAGGCAGACGTGATGCAGAAAGACAGGCCGTGGAAGACTTCTTATATCGACTGCTTCGCTGCTAACCTCGCCTTTGTGTTGCTCAAGTAAGTACTTCTTTAAAGTCTAATTTGCTTGTCATCGGGCTGGGTAAAAGCGTCACTGAACTAGTTTAATAACTAGTTCTGCGATCGTTTCGTTGAGACGCGCCGAAAGATCAGCTTGTAAAAGCGTCACTGACCTAGTTTAAAAAACTAGTTCTGCGGTCGTTTCGTTGAGACGCGCCGAAAGATCAGCTTAGTAAAAGCGTCACTGAGCTAGTTTAAAAACTAGTTCTGCGATCGTTTCGTTGAGACGCGCCGAAAGATCAGCTTGTAAAAGCGTCACTGACCTAGTTTAAAAAACTAGTTCTGCGATCGTTTCGTTGAGACGCGCCGAAAGATCAGCTTAGTAAAAGCGTCACTGACCTAGTTTAAAAACTAGTTCTGCGATAGTTTCGTTGAGACGCGCCGAAAGATCAGCTTAGTAAAAGCATCAGTGAGCTAGTTTAAAAACTAGTTCTGCGATCGTTTCGTTGAAATGCGCCGAAAGATCAGCTTAGTAAAAGCGTCACTGAGCTAGTTTAAAAACTAGTTCTGCGATAGTTTCGTTGAGACGCGCCGAAAGATCAGCTTAGTGAAAGCGTCACTGACCTAGTTTAAAAACTAGTTCTGCGACCGTTTCGTTGAGACGCGCCGAAAGATCAGCTTAGTAAAAGCGTCACTGACCTAGTTTAAAAACTAGTTCTGCGATAGTTTCGTTGAGACGCGCCGAAAGATCAGCTTAGTAAAAGCATCAGTGAGCTAGTTTAAAAACTAGTTCTGCGATCGTTTCGTTGAAATGCGCCGAAAGATCAGCTTAGTAAAAGCGTCACTGAGCTAGTTTAAAAACTAGTTCTGCGATAGTTTCGTTGAGACGCGCCGAAAGATCAGCTTAGTAAAAGCGTCACTGACCTAGTTTAAAAACTAGTTCTGCGATCGTTTCGTTGAGACGCGCCGAAAGATCAGCTTAGTAAAAGCGTCACTGAGCTAGTTTAAAAACTAGTTCTGCGATCGTTTCGTCGAGACGCGCCGAAAGATAAACTATTTTCTATTTCTGTCTATTATATTTTGTTTTCTCCGTACCTCGTACTTCCGCACCTTCCGTTCCTTGGCTGGTGCAGGTGATATCGTGTAGGCATTTATTTCAATACCCATACTCGAAAAATGCTAAGGTGGTAGCCGTGATAGATTATATATTCATATTATAAGGAAAACAAAGGAAAAGGTACTTCCATGCTGGCCTGGGAGCGTGAAAAAAACATAGAATGTGCCAGCTGCATTTCCTCCCGGGCATGCTGTAAAAACCAGCTAAGGGATCCGAGGGTTCCAGTTTATTGTAATTTAGGCGATGGGCTGACAACCTGTCACTACAATATACCTGCAAATCTATCTTAAATAACCCTTAAAGCTATGTCAGACGTGGCGGAACGACCTTTGTTTGGGTCGTTTTCGCTCTGCCTACCCCATTAGGGAGAGATAAAGGCTTGATTGGACTTGGCGGTGATTATATGTATGTATTAATAAATTGAAAAACAATGCATAAAACGCGCCTTATCTCTATGCCTCCGCCTCCTCAAATTAAAACTCTTGTCGTTAATTCCGGGATGACTTGCAGCTGATCCCGTGAGCTGATCACACCGTTTTCAATCAGAGTGTCGTTCGTCTTTCTGCTTCATGTGATCTGACGAATTATTTATTCTTCTGCCCATTCCGTTTTTTGCCTGACCATTATTTAGCATTAGAGAAATCTTATTGATTAACTAGATACTTTTTATTACTGTTTGTTCAGATTCAGATTCTTTATTTGCAATAAACATGGTACATTTCCAGATCTTCGAATTAAAATAATAGACACACATATTTAGTCAATTGATATGCAAATATTTGTTACAAGAGAGTATATAGAATGGACGCAATAAACGTAATATAATATTTATATTCAATTAACAGAGTCAAGAACTTACTATACTGAATTTATTAGTACATTACACGATTATGTCAAAATAAGTTAAAATACATTATTAAATTTATTAGGTATGTAAAATAAGTAAAAATTTCAAAATTCAATGAATGTTTTAATATGTCCATAACAGTGTAATTCATCCATGCTGGGCTGGGAGCGACAGAAAAACATAGAATGTGCCAGCTGCTTTCCTCCCCGGTATGCTGTAATAACCAGCTAAGGAATGCAAGGGTTTCAGGATATTGTAATTAAGGCGATGGGCTGACAACCTGTCACTACAGCAATATACCTACAAATATACATATTATCTTAAATAACCCTCAAAACATTGTCAGATGTAACAATTTTTTTTTTTATTTTAAATATACGTGGGACACTCAGAAAGTTTTGCGACACTAAAAAAAAGTTCTACAGGTACATATATTTTTATTAAATCTTTTCAAAGTACTCTCCACCAGCCTCTATACAAAGATTCATGCGTCTGAACCGATTTTCAAAACACTTTTTCCAGTCCTCCGTAGACACCTCGTTTACAGCCTGCTCGAACGCAGCCAGCGCATCTTCCGGCGACGAAAATTGTATCCCCTTGAGCTGATTTTTTATTTTTGGAAATAAAAAGAAGTCACACGGTGCTAGATCAGGGCTGTAAGGAGGGTGACCCAGGAGTTTGACTGGTGTGCTGTCCAGGAAGTCCCTCGTTTTGAGCGCGGTGTGTGCAGGCGCATTGTCGTGGTGGAGCAGTAGTCCGCGGAGCCCTGTGTTTGGTCGCTTGTTGCTCACAACAGAAAAAACTTGTGGTAAACATTTGGTAGTATACCATTTGGCGTTAATGCTTCTTTGATTTCGTAAGGGAATTGAGGCCAAGTGGCCAGTCAAATTAAAAAAGCTGGCGATCAAAATCTTCCCCCCGCTTCTAGATCGCTTCACTTTGGTAGGCGTTGGTTCATTTTGAAACACCCAAACTGTCGACTGGCGCTTGGTTTCTGGATCGTATTGATAAATCCAGGACTCATCACCTGTTACGATGTCGTAAACACGCCGAGACGAGCCTGCTTCAAATTTTTTCAGCATATCACGGCACCATTCCACCCGGGCCTGCTTCTGAGCGTCGGTGAGGTAGTGCGGCACCCAGCGCGATACTATCCTCCTCACGCGAAGATGCCCGTGTAGAATCTCGTGAACGCTTCCCGATCCAATCTTTAATATGTGCTGAATCTCCTGATATGTAATTCGCCTATTATCTTGGATTAAATTTTTCACTCCTAGCACGTTTTCTTCCGTAATAGCCGTCAAAGGGCGACCGCTTCTTTCTTCATCCCTAGGGGCTTTCATCCATAAATGCCATTTGAAGTCTATCGAACGATTCATCCGGTTTCAGGCGACACTTGAAATCGTAAAAAATCATAGCTCTAAAATGTTCCCGGCGCAGATCCATTTTTCAGTAAGACACGATACTTTGAATTGGCTCGCAAAAAATGTGGAGGGAAATTTTGAAAATGGAACACACATATTTTTACTTACAAGTAATCATATTTTCAAAAAAGATTCTAACCGGTCAGTCTGCCATATATAAAAACTATTTATCGCAATACTTTCTGAGTGGCCTGGTATAAAGGCGAGCATTTGTCCGCCATCTCACCTGGTGGAAAATACACCTACAAATATACATAATATCTTAAATAACCCTCAAAAACATTGTCAGATGTGGCGGATCGACCTTTGTTTAGGTCGTTTACACTCTGCCTACCCCATTAGGGATAAAGGTGTGATTATATGTATGTATGTATGTGTCATTCATTTACCTACTAACGGCCGAGATTTGTTTCCGACCATTTGTTTCTTTCAATAACGTCCTAGCTATTTTAAGAACAACTTTAAAAATTACATTCTTTTTTACACTATTTTCTTTATTCCAGATGCAAAGACGGCGACCACGTGCTTACTCTTCACCAGGAGAAGGTCATCAAACTGCCGATGTGTGAGAAAGAACTGTGTCCTCTGAAACACTTAGTAAAGCACTTCCATGAATCAATCTACAATTGCGACTATTCCGACATGTGCAGCTTGGAAAACCCTGTCACAGTATGATACAGTGTCAGTGGTTTTTCACTGCTGCATATTCGATTCGTATCCGTGAAAATTCCGTATAAAACGGACATGGATGGACATGCTGTTAAACATTTATACGAATTGGATACGGAGCAGTGCGAAGCCGCCCTTACTATGCGTGTTCTACATAATGGCGGAGAATTAAAAAATCTGTTACAAACATTCATAGAAGTCTCAAAAAAAGAAGCACAATTTATTAACTGTCCCAAGATCCATCAACCAAGGTCAATTAATCAAAATGCAAACGCGACAATATTCTGTTCTTCTATACATGCACTGTACTGTATCGGGTGTAAGGGTTGCTCAGTCAACGACACTGAACAACTTTCATTAGGAAATTAAGTCCTCCAGAAAGTATAAAAATAATGGCTTTTCCATACAGAATGTCCACCTCGATCACAGAATATTATAATAGTATTACCTCGATCATCTGATCATCAAGCCATTTTTTTTTCACTTTCCTAATTTTTATACATTTTTATGGAAAAGCCAAAAGAACATTTCACTTCCTGAAAGAATTTCCTCGTGAAAGTTTTTCAGTGTCGTTGACATAGCAACTTCTATCAGTTTGTGGGACGCTGTCCCTTACACCCGATATGAATCCATTATATCTGTTTTTTTTCTTTATTCATCTTAAGATGGCGCCCAATTTTAATGGCAAATCATCACCATAGTTCGTTTATTTAACGTTGAGTTAGCCATACCAACTTGTTTTGCGGTCCATAAACTGCTTTTCCTTTGCAACCTCAAAGAAAATCAACAGCAAAATATATGTTTGTAACAAGGTTATAAGCTGCGCTTCCGAAATTTTAACCTCTACTAAGTTGCAAAGAAAAAGATGTGTTTGGGCTGCAAAACACGTGGGTATCTATAACTTAACGTTAGAAAAACGATCTATATTCACTTTTGATTTCTTATGTTTCTCTTTGTTTGAGATGAAAGTCTATTATATTGTTAAATTGTTGTAAGTATTTTTAATACATAAAATAATAAAAACGTATAAAAACGTAACCAAACTGTTTTATTCTTTTGAGATTCCCACTTAGGCAATATTTTTATCAAACAAGGATGAAGACATCATTTCTCCCATGCTGGACTGGGAGCGAGAGAAAAACATATAATGTGCCAGCTGCATTTCCTCCCGGGCATGCTGTAAAAGTCAGCTAAGGGAACCGAGGGTTTCAGTATATTGTTATTTAGGCGATGGGCTGACAACCTGTCACTACAGCAATATACTAATCTACCTTAAATAACCCTCAAAACTTTGTCAGACGTGGCGGAACGAAGGGTCCATACAAGCCGATTCCCATCGGCTTCCCTTTCAAGAATTCCACCTCCACCAAATCCGGAATTACGTCGAAACTATAAAGTACTTTTACGAGGCGTTCTACTCCGTAAGGGATATAGGCGTGATTTTATGGTTTAAAAACTCTGACACCAGGGTACATCGGGTTGTTCGACTCGAGAATCCACTCGCTAATATCGATATATCGCAGCCACTAATTGTAAAGCTATGTCCATCTATACATATAATAAATCTCTAGAAGGGTCGTGTCTGTACATTGAATATGTTTACAATAAAAAAAAAACAGTTTTTAACGATATAAAGACCAAAACGATTTTTTTTTTAATTTTTGTCTGTCTGTCTGTATGTTATCACATCACGCCAAAACTACTGGACGGATTTCGATAGGACTTTTTTTGTTCACCTGTGTGTTACCCGGGTTGCAACTTAGGATACCTAAAATCACACTTCCTGACTTAGGGGGTAGGCAGGAATTTGAATTTTTGGTAGTTTCTTAACCGATTTTTATGGAACTTTTTTTATTCGACTGAGCATTATTTAAAATCTAAGCTACGATACAAATAATCACGCCTCATGAATTAGGAGGTAGGTAGAACATTGAATTTCGGTCGTTTTTAACCGATTTTAATGGAACTTTTTTTGTTCGACTGAACATTTCTTAAGCTCAAAGTTACGATACAAATAATCACGCCACCTGACTTAGGGGGGTAAGTAAGAAATTGAACTCTGATCGTTTTTAACCGATCGTAAAGGGACTTTATTTGACTGAGTTTTTTTAATTACCTGGTGTCCATCCTAGGTTAGAAATAATACATACCTACATATAATCACGCCTTTTGTCCCTAATGGGGTAGGCAGAGCGTAAACGACCTAAACAAAGGTCGATCGGTCACACCTGACAAAGTTTTTTGCTGTAGTGACAGGTTGTCAGCCCATCGCCTAAATTGCAATATACTGAAACCCTCGGATCCATTAGCTGTTTTTTTACAGCATGCCCGGGAGAAAAATCAGCTGGCACATTTTATGTTTTTCTCTCGCTCCCAGGCCAGCATGAAAGTAGATATTCACGCAAACCATTCTAATATTGAGTAAGTACCCCAGTTTGTATGGAAAACACGCAGTGTCGAACATACTGATATATTATACATACTAATATATGATTAAAAAAAAAAAAAAAAAAAAAAGATACTGAAAACGCTTCTCCGCGCGTAGGAGTGGGATCTGCTAGCTCACGCGCGAAATCGTGTTTTCCATACAAAAGACAATGCGAAAAACGCTTCCGCGCGCGGGTTAGCAGATCCCGCTCCTACACGTTGAGAATATTTCATAACAACTTTCGCAATGTTGGTGCTATTTTCTGTCACAGTACAGTACGTAAATTGATTTTTTTGACGAATCGTCAAATAGAAAAGTCATCCAATTCTATTTTCGGTCTGACCTTTCTATTTTTTCCGGGTGTTGTAAATTTTCCATACTTTTTCTGTCCTTCGTCAATGATGCGTCGAACAGTACTTTCCGATTTACTAAATAAAAAATATTCAATACCACTCGTATTTTGAATTCAATTTATAACTAGTGCTTCCGTGTATTTTTTAGGTTTCCCAGGTATAGGTACTTTTATTATGGTGTCAGCCCGTCGAGTAATTTTGTATGGGTGCGTCCAATTTTTTTCGCGGTTTTGCGATTTAGATTTTAAGCTGTTCAGTTTAATGAGTGAAATAATAAATTCATAGCCACATATTATATAAAATAACTTTTTTTTTATTTTAGAGTAGAACGTTCAAAACTATACGGTCACTATTGAAAATAACTTTTACCAAATGTAAACATAACCTCTCAAATAAAACTAATAATTCCAAATCAGATTTAGAATAAAGGTAAACAAATTTCATGTCTTTTTTATTCAAAAACTTTTTTCAAAAATAAATGATATGTGTTGGCTAATTAGTTAAATGACTAAAACTACTATTTCGTTATGTGGTCATATCTAATAGCCTAAACTTATTTTAGACACAAGATTTTCGATTAAAAGACATGAACCTTTATTCTAAATCTCATTTAGAAATAGATAAACATGCAGAAAACTTCGTACATGTGATATTTCTGACTCATTTACCTGGTAATTATAGTAATTTATTAAGTAAACTTTATATATTGTAGCATATAAATACCATAGAAGCAACTCGCTTGTGACGGTTACCCAATTCTGTTAGAAGTTTTCCAGCACAAAATTCGGCTAAACATACTTGCAAAACATAATAAATTTCCCTGGCGCAGCTTTTTATTGTCTTGTCCATTTAAAATAATAAATCACGGATTGAACCAATGTTTAAACGTTTCATCCAAGAAAAACAATCAATTTTCGTAAATAATTGCTGTTTGTTTTCAAACTTTGGTTGACGTTTGTAATTTTTTTTGATATATCGTTTTATGGCTCTGGAAACTTAGTCCTTTTGAGCCAGTCTTTTTCTATAAATTCTTCTTTCTTCCTTCATTTTAAAATTATCTTCATATTCATATTATTCTTGTTGTGAATAAAATTATCACAGATCACCAATAGTATTGGTTATGAAAGTGTACAAGGAGTCGACTGGAAAATAGTGCCATTGTCTGGAATCCACAAGAGACAAAATATAATCTATACTAAACTAAACTATACTAATCTAATGATGGAAAAAATCCAGAACAAATTTATTATTTATTTATTTTATTTTATTTATTTATAAAAAAAAAAACTACATAGTGATTACATAAGGCACGCAACAAAAACCTGTATAGAGGTTTATCCGTGCGCCCTGATATCGTCATCACGGCGCGGCGGCGCTCGGTAAGTATCTCTAGTGATCGACCAGTTATTGTTTACGCGGCTCAAACCCAAACGCAAGTACAGTCCTGCCGCCGGTAGCGGACAACTGTACAGCGCTCAGCCAATAACCGGATTCCGAACGCGCATATACAGTGTGTCCCTGAGAAAAGAAAAAAGACGAAACCCAGAAATAATTGCTTATTTTAATCTTCTAGTTTAAAAAGAAAGTGTTTTTTTAGATTTGTTTTAATATTTTTGCAATTTAACTCACTTTTTAAATCACAGGGTAGTGAATTTATGAGTTTTGGAATTATATAGTGTAACCGGTGTTTGCCGTACAAGTTCTGATATGGCGGTATTTTGAACTGAGATTTTAAAGCACTACGAGTATTCTTTGAATGTTTTACTAATTGAAGCAAATTGTCATTATAATATTCTTCTATTAAGAGGGTAAGTTTTATTTTATCATGTATTGGTAATATTTTACAGAATTTAAATAATTTATAATAGTCATTGTTATATTTTTCTCTGACATTATGAGGTACAATAGTTTTAAGAATTCGTAATTGGATTTTATAAATTGAATCTAAGTGAGTTCTGCATGTTCTACCGTAACTGCTTAGGCCATAAGAGATGATAGACTCAGCCAAAGTTTTATAAAGTAATAAACGTATAGAATAAGGCACTTTGTTTTTTATTATAGACATTTTGGCAAGAATAGCCCGAAGTTTATCACTGACATGGTTGATATGGTCTATCCATTTGAGTCTATCATCTATTATGAGGCCAAGGTAGCGATGCGACTTCACCAGTTCCACAGACCCACATCTACAATTTACTTTGTTTGTATGCAGACATGTGTGATTATGAGCAATTAGATTGATAGGCTGCTGTGATCTATTTTGGCTGGAGCTTATGTACATAAGTTTAGTTTTAGCCGCATTGAGGACTAGCCCAGCATCATGGGACCACTCGGTGAGCAGAGTAAAATCTTTTTGCAAATTATCAAGCGCTTTTGATATATCCTTATCAGCTGATAAAATACATGTGTCATCTGCAAACTGATATATCTCACAAGTTTTAATTAAATTGACTGCATCATTCACATATGTGATATAGTGAAGAGGTCCTATCACAGATCCTTGAGCTGTACCCTCTGTAACTATCATGGGTAAACTTAGCTCGTTGCTTACTTTAACTTGAAAGGATCTATCGCAGAGATAGTTCTTGCACCACATTTTTAGTGGTCCCCTGATGCCGCAGTCATCAAGTTTGTCTAGCAAAATATCATGTCTCAGCGTATCGAATGCCTTGTTGTAGTCTATGAATACAACCAAGACATGCCTTTTCTCATTCAAGTGGCTATAAATTGAATCCGTAAAAACTGACAAAAGTTGGGTTGTACTTTTCTGAGGTTGAAAACCATATTGCTTTTCGTTAATTATATTATTATCGGAGTAAAAGTCTAGAATTTGTTTACATACAAATTTTTCAATAATCTTGTCTAGAGCGGGCAGTACTGTAATAGGACGATAATTTTCATAAGATGTATGACTTCCGCTTTTGTATATAGGTCGTACGATTCCACACTTTAACTCATTCGGGTACTCCCCATTGATAACAGACGAGTTAATTAAGTCCGCAATAACTGGTGCAACTGAATCATCAATATTTTTTAAATCAGATGCTCTTATTTTATCTTTACCAGGAGCTTTCTCGATGTTTAGTGATTAAATTATTTTTAGTGCTGATCTAGGAGTGGCTTTTTGGTACCTGATTGTAACATTCGCAGGTTTTCTGTAAATCGATGAATCAAGTAATTTGGTATTGCAATGTGTGACTATATTTTTAACACTATTGTTAAATGTGAGAGCAAAATTATTACCTATGTCAGTCACTGTAGTACAATTATTTTCAAACGCATTTAATATTATACTGTCTACAGAATCTTTAATTCTACCTGTGATGTTATTTAATATCTGCCATAAATTTCGGGGTTGATTTTTATTAATAATAATATCTGATTTTGTTTTACTATTTTTACTTTTATATATTATTTTATTTGCATAATTCCTAGCTTTATTATACTTACATTTTAATATTTTATTAGTTAAGTCATTTACCCACTGCATATATAATTCATCTCTATATGAGCACGCCTTAATTACTTTTTTATTAATCCAGTTAATTCGTGAACGTTTTACGTACCGTATTAGATACCTTTATTTAAAAATGTATGGGGTATATCCGAAGTACTCATGTATCCTACATTTTTTGTTCTAGGGATGGTAGGTAATATACAAACACATAGAATGGTACTATACATTAGAAGTTCGTAGAAAGGTTTTCTTAGCTACATATATTTGGAAGCTTTTAAGGGGAAATATTATTAACCCTATGGTACTAGCCGAAGTAGGTTTAAGTGTGCCGCCCATAAAGCGCCGCAGCGTGCGCCGATACGAGCTGCTCGCCGAGCCGCACGCGCGCACCAACCTCATGAGGCACTCGCCGCTCGTGACTGGCTTGCGATTGTTAAACAAGGTGGAGAGAGACATTGATCTTTTCAATTGCTCTTTGCGGAAGTTCACAGAAACGGCACAGAATTGTTTTTCAATCGAATAATATTTAATAACTAATGTAAGTAATATATATATATATATGTAAAAAATTGGGTTAAGGTCCTTTAAAAAAAAAAAAAACATCCGATCAACAGTGACATACGGGCCTACATTTAGACCAATTACATGTTCGGGCAGAATTCTACGAAGAACAATTTGATTGTCAGAAGACATTAACTTTAGACAGAATCTTTCTAACAGCTGTACACGCCTGAACACTAAGGGTAATATACCAGTTTCACCTTGCATAGCTATGATGGGTGTTGAGCACATAGCTCCAGATATAATACGTAATGCCTTATTCTGAACAGTATCTAGTCTTCTAAGAATAGTTACATTTGCATTGAGATAAGCTAATGTACTGTAGTCGAAATGGCTTCTGACAATACTTTTATAGAGCATTGCAAGAGTGGGTACATGGATCAGATCCCCATTTTATACCTGCCAATGATCTTAAAATGTTCAGTGCTTTGGAAGCTTTACCTATTAGTATTATATAATCTATGTGTGTTTCAAATTTCAGTTTTGGGTCTAGGCATATATCTAAAAAATTCTGATTGTTTACCCATGGTAGAGGAGCATCGTTATATTTAACAATAGTTGTACAGTCAAAATTCTTTTTACAAAATACCCTTGCTCCACTTTTAGTGGCACTTATGTTTAATTTTAATTTATTGCCATATAAATTTTGCAACTCCACAACGGCCGTATTTAGATGACTAACTCGTATATTTACATCCTTGTTTACAGTATATACAAGAAGATCATCTGCAAATTGTAGAAATTTTATATTTGGGCTTGTTATATATTAACTAAATTGACATGTATATAGATTGTACAATAATGGTGAAATGGTTGCCCCTTGCATGGTTCCTTTATAAACCTGTCTTGGTCCATGTAGAATATTGTTATATTTTATGTACATTTCTCTTTCAAATAAAAAAATAAATATCCAATTACAGACTTTACCTGGGACACCAACTTCACATAAAACTTGGACAAGAATAGCCGGATCTACATTGTCAAATGCACCCTGTACGTCAAGGAATGCGCATATAGTGGCCGAGTGACTGAAGAAAGAGTTTTTGATATAAGCTATAAGAGAAGCAAAGCTTTCAGTAGCACTTCGCCCCTTTCGAAACCCAAACTGTTCTGCAGGTAATATTTTATAATGTTCTATATAATAATCCAATCTAGGTTTAAGCATAAATTCAAATATTTTACCAATGCAGGATGATAAGGAAATTGGTCTGTATGAATTAAAGTCATCATTAGGTTTGTTGGGCTTCAAAATGGATATTACACATTGTGTTTTCCATCATGTAGGTATGCTTTGTGTATCCCAAAGCAAATTAATAATTACAAGCAATTTATTTTGTGCGTTAATATGCAAATTACGAATCAACTTGTAGGGTATGTCATCCAAGCCAGGAGTAGTATCATTTCTAGATTTAATAGCAAACAACAATTCTTGCCATGCAAATGGTTGAGCTAAGAAAGCACTATTCAGGTTACCATTTTGGTTGAAAAAAATATTTAATTGATTTATGTCTATATCTTTTTCAGGTGGACACAATAGAGCCATTTTATTAAAGAAGTAAGGAATCCACTCATCATTACGCGGCCGATTCTGTATTCCCACACGTTTAAACCTTCTGATGTAATTCCAAATTATGCTAACCGGAGTATATCTATTAAAGGATTCGCATTATTTTCTCCAACCACATCGTTTTTTCTCCCTTATTAATCGCTTCTTAAAGGCATCTTCTATTAAGGGGTTATTTCTATAAAAAATAAGAGCTTCCTTACTTTTTCTCACAGCATCTTTACATTCACTATCCCACCAAGGTACCGGTCTTCTAGTTAAACATACACACATATAATCACGCCTTTATCCCTAACGGGGTAGGCAGAGCGTAAACGACTTAAACAAAGATCGTTCCGCCACGTCTGACAAAGTTTTGAAGGTTATTTAATATGGATTTGTACGTATAGTTAAATGTTGAGACTATCTGATATGTTTTGGAATACAAAGTTCTTTGATACTAATAATTTTCTCACAAAATATTTGATAATTAAGAAGAGGGTCATTTTTATTAATAGTAAAATCAAACATCTGCTTAGATTCTTCAGAGTACTTAGACCAATCTGCTATGTTATATACATATTTTTGTGTAGATTCGCCTAAATGAATTTATCTACTCTTGTATAAGATTGGATAATGGTAACTTCCCATAGCATCAATATAAACCTTCCAATCACATAAAGGAGCAATTATGGGATTTGGAGAAGAAATATCGATTGCAGAGTGTTTAGCATTTGATCTACCTACTGTTTTAGGAGAACCTGTATTTAAGATGCACAAGTCACATTGGTCAAAAGTATTGTAAATTTCATTACCTCGTGTGTTATTAGATTGACAACCAAAAGCAACATGATGACCATTGAGATCTCCAGCAATAAGCATCGGTTTCGGCATATCATATATAATCTGTTTTAGTCTTCTACCTCTGAAATGTCTACCTTCCCTTGGAGGGGGTGAATATGCACATAAAATGGATATGTTACCAACATTTGTCTTTAAACTAATAGCTGCTGTTCGTAAAATTCATAAAATGGAGTAGGAATAACCGTGTATTTAGAATTATCTTTTATCAAAATACCTACACCGCAGCGTCCATTGCTTCCATTTTGACCAATGAAGTTATAGTTAGCAACTCGAAAGTTACTGTTCTCTCTCAACTAAGTTTAATTTAATAAAAAAATATCAATATCATTATCATATAAAAATCTACTAATAGAGGTTTTTTGTTAATTAAACCTTCAACATTAAATTGAGCTACTGTAATAAATGATTTATACATTTTTAAGTAGTCACTATAAGTATATTTTTTACTCGTTTTGTGGTTATGATATCATTAGAATTGCCCAATGCAACTATAGCTCCAACCAAACTCTTGACAATAAATTTATTATTAATAATTTCTTTAACCAATTTGTCAGTAGGTTTTGTGGTTGTTGGGACTTTAGTTACATTGTTTGATATAATCTGATTTTGTTCAATGTTTTTTTGTTTAATTTCTGTCGGTTTTGCCTGCACAAGTTTGTTTGTTTTATAGATATCAACTTTATTAGTGTTTTTTGGTTTAAGACCAGGGAAATTAGAGTCATAGTTTTCATGAGAACCCGAAGAGCCCGATGGTGTAGTGGATAGGGCCGCTGCCTCCTGAGTGGGAGGTCGTGGTTCGAATCCCACCACGTACCAATGTGTTTTTCGGTTTTCGAATTTCATATGTACGTATATTCGGCGCTTTTTCCGTGCTTCGGATGGCACGTTAACCCGCTGGTCCCGGTTAATATCGTTTAATACCGTAGATATTAGTCGTTAAGCCATATCAGAGGCCAGTTCTAAGCATTGGCGGCTTGAAAACCCTGACCTAATCTAGGATTGGGTCTGGTTTCCCTTCTGGATTGCGGAGGTCAGATGCCAGTCGCTCTGTGTAAAAACCAGTAACCTCGTTCAATCCCCTAGATTAGGTAGCCGACCCTGTGAGATACGGGATAAGGCTAGGGAGATGATGAGTTTTCATGAGTACCAAACAAAGCCTTAGCGTAAGTTTGGCGATTATTTTTTTCCTCTAATTTTCTCTTTTTGATGGGGCAGTCCCTAGATACAGCAAAGTGTGGTCCCTCGCAATTTATACATTTAATTGACTCTTTGTTGTCACATTCTGAGAATCGATGCTCCCCTGCACATATAGAGCATCTTTGGACTGATCTGCAGATTTTTGCACCGTGATTAAATCTGAAACACTTGAAGCATTGGAGAAGTGGGGCGACATATTCGTGAACTTTGAAATGAAATATGTCCAAGAAAACATAATCGGGTAAAGAATTGGTCACGAACGTGACACTGACAGAGCCATATATGGCTTGATGACGAATCGCAGGACCCCAATGGTTTCGACTGCCCGAGCTGGTATGTAAGCTTTAAGATGGTGCTTCTTAAAGAACTCATCATTTTTCAAGAAATTGTTTGCGTCAATGGCTTGCTTCAATAATACGCCCACTTTATTTGCGTTCACCCTTTTTAGTATTGGTCACACCTTTAGTCTCGTTTTTGAATAAACTCGCTAGTAATAATGGGTTTCTATTACTCAACTTGTCTGAGTTGTCATCGCTCTCTACGTAAACAAGAAATTCCGCTTGAAGAACGAAGACGCCGAAGAATCGTCCGCCGCCTTAGCCGCCTTTCTCTTGTCCATTTTGTCGCGCTCAGGAGGGTCACCATCGACCCCCTGAGTTTTGGTAATTTTGCTAAAAAATTACCAGGTATTTTAACAATTTTAATTAATTTTTGGAAAACTTTTTAGAATTTGCGGTTTTAACTTCAAAAGCCCGCCAAAAAGTCGTTTGTCAGTTGATGTAGTGTTGTCATTTAAATAAATAAATAAATAATCATTTATTTCAGGCATTTAAATGTAAACTATAGCGAACCAGAGGCTCCCTCTAAGGGCGAGTAGGGGTATTGTCCCTGCCCGCTACAGAAAATAGGTGGCAGGTAGCTGTACTAAGGTTATTGATCGGTACGCGCATCAATCATAGATGGCGCTTACCCGGAAGTCCTTATTTGTTCTACTAATTATAATTAAGGGAACTGTCTTGAACCCTGTCTTGCATGTGTGTGTTTCCGGTGAGCCTTAGAAGGGCTAAGAGATCTTGTTTAATTTTCGGGCGATAAAATTGTTATTCGTGTTACATCTTGTGAAACTATGTGTAATTCTGACTAAAATCTTAGTGAACACGAATAAATATCGTAAATTGAACCTACGGACTTGTTATTTCAACACGGATCACCCTAGTGACTCTAAATCGGCTGAGGATAGCCACTAAAATGGATGCCCAACGTGGTTGAGTTGAGGGTTCTGAGACTGTGGTCCATTCAATTTGTATTTACGTGGTGCGTGTTCGTAAATATTTCGCGGAACTTTAGTGAAAGTTTGTCTGCCGCGTTTGTTGGATATTGGTTTGATGCCCAGACCGGGACTAAGAAGTGCAAGCGCAATGCAGTCGGGTGATGATGGCGCCGGCGGTCGCACCGGTGATGACGATGCCGATGATCGTGTCGATGACGGCGGCGCAAACGCCTCGCAGAACCTCAAAGTAACAAGTGTAACAATGTCGTCAGAAAATTTGGCCCAGCTGCTGGCCACGATTCAAGAACATCAGACGAACTTGACCGCTAACCTAATCGCAGAACTTCGCCGTGAGAATCGTGAGTCGACGCCCCTCGACGCCACGATGGCTCCGTCCAGCATGTCTGCTCTGTCAGCGTCGTTGGCAGGCGCTAATTTCGCGCTCTGTACATACATACATACATAAAATCACGCCTTTATCCCTTACGGGGTAGGCAGAGCGTAAAACGCCTCCTGAAAGGCGCTTTCGCCACGTCTGACATAAATTGAGGGCAATTTTAGATTGTAATGTGTATTTCTGTAGTGACAGGTTGTCAGCCCATCGCCTAAATTACAATACACTGTAACCCTCGAATCCCTTTTGCTGTCTTTTACAGCATGCCCGGGAGGAAGGGCAACTGGAACATTCTATGTTTTTCTTTCTCTCCCAGTCCAGTGTGGAAGAGTGCGCTCTGTCAAGCGAAATTTAGCGGCGAGCCCAGCGAGTCCGTGGAGAACTTCATAGACGCTGTGCAGATATATAAAACGGCTACAGGGATTAACGACGAGAGTGCAATGAAAAGTTTGGCTCTGCTGCTGTCAGGAAGCGCAGGAACTTGGTGGCAAGGCGTTAAAATGGATGTTCGAAACTGGAATGACGCACTAGACATGATGAAAAGTGCGTTCGGTGAGAGGAGAGCACCATTCCAGATCTATAGAGAATTTCATCGGATGACCCAGGGTAACCAGACGTCGGATTTGTTTATAGCACAGGTGCGAGCGCTATTTGCTAGACTGCCCAAAGGAGATCTCAGCCTGAAAGTCCAACTTGATATGACCTATAGTGTATTGGACTTGCGCATAAGGAAGAGAGTCGAACGCGACAGAGTGTCAACCTTTGAGGAGCTGCTATGGCGTGCGAGGAGTGTGGAGGACACACTCAAGGAAGACCAGCCAGCGGGGAGTGTGCAGCAGCCTGGGCAGGCGCCGGCCAGTGTCGCGCCGCCGCGCAACTGGCCAGCCCCGGTGCCCGGAGCCCTGCCCAGCCGCGGTGCGCAGGCGCCACTGACGTGGGAGTCTTCTCAGCCTCGATCTGCAGCGCAGCGTGGAGGACCATTTTCTCAACAACAGGATGCAGGTGCCTCGGGTAGCCAGGCCACTCCGCAGACAGGTGACAATAACCATGGACTATCAGGTACTGTCAAACGTTTTTGTTTTTATTGTCGCAAGAACACTCATTTAAAAAGTGAATGCCCTAAAATGCAAAATAAAACAGTGAGACAGTCGTTGTCACAAGTGTCTTGCTATGGGTGCGGAAAGCCCGGAGTGATCAGGGCAAAGTGTCCAAAGTGCAATAACAATAATGCAAATGCTTTTTACTCAATTGATGCACTTGAGCCTGAAGTGTGTGCTACTAACAATTTATCCTGCGCGCTGCGGGTCTAATATTGATAAATTAGATTTAGATAGATAGATAGATAGATAGATAAAAGGTTTATTGCATAAAAAACATCACACATAAAACAAAAGGTAAACACAAAGAAAGAAGAGATGAAAATAAATGAAGACACGACAAAAATAAGACAAACTAGTGCCTACATTCTGTTAAATATGTGCTGAAGTGATGCAGAGGGTCAAAGCTCAGTGTATTATAGCTCATAAAGAGCAACACTGATTTTCAGCTCTCACCCAAATGGAAGGACGTGGGTCCCTGTTTAAAAGTAGATAGGTTAAGAAACAAATACATGTTTTATAAACTTAAAAAAGATAATCAATTATATACTACAAAAAAATAAATGTCAAAACGTGTTTTTGCATTAAAATATTGAATTGGTAATAATAAATTGAATTGAAAAATAATTATTTAATTATAAAATTCAACATAATAAATTAATAATAAAAAATATATTTCTGTATTATAAAATCGTAATTTGAAGGCCAAAACATGTTTTCCATTAAAATATTTGCAATTGTAAATTAAATAAAAAATAAATGGATTAATTAGATGAATTAGTAACAAATAAATGATATTAAATACTATATTATCGTATATTTATAAAGAATTACATTACAATAAACATAACCATAAAAATTACCAAAATATGAATCATTACGGCCGCATTTGAAGACATGTACCAGGCAAACAACTACCAACACTATAATAAATAGCTATTGGGTATTCCTAACTTCTGAATTTCAAGTAAGTGTGTTTTCATTTGTTTTTTAAAAGTGTATTTTGAAGTTAGGTTCCTTAATGGCGGTGGCAGATCGTTCCAGCATTTAGTCGCTTGAAAGCGGAAACTGCCCCGGAAAGCAACCGTACGATGCTTATGGGCGGCCAACGGTACTCGTAAGTTTCTTAAACCATACCGGAAATGTAATAACGACTTTTTTAATTTTTTTCTCAAGTACTGTGGTCTTTCAAAATTTATCACATCGAATAAAAGACTTGCCAAGTGCGATTGTCGGCGTGACTCAATATTAAGCATTCCTGCTGCATTTAAATAAGGAGATATATGAGTTCGTGGAGGGATCACGAAACAGAACCTGCAGCAAGCGTTTTGAATGCGTTGAAGCAGTTTTTTAGTTTTTGCCAGCAAACGCGGACCGTACACAATATCGCCATAATTTAGTCTGGACAAAATAAGTGACTCACATAAGGTGATTCGTGCTTTTTCACTAAGGAGATCACGGATCCTGTACAGAACTTTGAGCCGGTACATACAAGACTTGACCAAGTTCAAAACATGTGATTCAAACCGCAAACTACTATCGAACACTATTCCGAGATTTTTAAATTCATCCACACGTTCCAATGGTTGCCCTAAAATTGATACTACAAAATTGGCTCTTAACATTGCATCCATTTGTGACATAGTACCTATCAACATACACTTTGATTTTGATGCATTAAGATGTAAAGCATTCAACTGAGACCATTCTGCAATTCTTTTAAGATCATTGTTCATTTTATTAGAAGCAATAGCAAAATTCACTGGTTCCTCTGAAATATATAATTGAACGTCATCAGCATAGCAGTGGTACCTACAATGCTCAATCACGGAGACGAGATCAGCACTATATATTAAAAACAGTAGAGGTCCTAAAATGGAACCTTGAGGCACGCCACGTACAATGGGCTTAGAATCAGAGATAAGCCTACTGCCATCATTCTGCATCAGCTTCACTCTCTGACACCGCTGACTGAGATAGCTCTCAAACCATGCCATTGATACGTCATCTCATTTAAAAGATTTTAAGTGTTCAAATTGCTCTGAAATTAATTCTGTAGATGCTTATGATTGTGAAACTGTTTCCAAGTTTGAAAAGGTTGATTCTGGAAAGTTCAACCTGTCTCCGGGTTATTCTGATATTTTTTCTAACAATATGGTTATTCTGCAACCACTTTTAACAATGAGGGTTATTCTGCAACCCTTGTTAACAAAGATTTTCCACAAAACTTGGAAATTGTTTCAAACAATTTAAATGTTGTGTCTAATGATGCTGGAAGTTTTTCTTATGATTCTAACAAACATCTCAGGGTTTCTCAACATTTTGATGACAGAGATTCTCAACTTTTAGAAAATGTTTTAAATAATTTTGATGATAATTCAAATAATTCGAAAAATGTTTCTAATGAATATGTTAGTAGTTCTCAACATGTTAATGACAGTGGTTCTCAATATTTAGAAAATAATTTGGTATTTTTTGAAAATTATTCTAATAGTTTGGAAAATGTTCCTAACAATTTTGATGGGTGTAATGATACTTTTATGCAGGGGGAGCCTTGGTGTACTAAGAAGGGAGATTCGTTGGTTTAATTATTTCCGGTGGTTTCGTATGAAACAATAATGGGCAGTGACCAGGGGGAGTCCGACACTCCACTACTTCCTTCTACACCCTACCGCCGACCTATTTTTGACATTGAGATTTTGGGGTCAAAGGGTACTGGAATTAAGGATTCTGGCGCTAGGGGTAGTATTGCTGGGCATTCGTTATATGCTTTCCTCCAGTCAAAGGGGCATCCTCTGCAAACTTCAACGAGGAAAATCAAGCTCGCAGATGGAGTTGAGCGGGTTATGGAAGTTTATTTAGCTAACGTTGAAGTTAAGATTTTACACAAAATTGTTTCTATTGAATTTGTAATATTACCAGAGGCTCAAAGTAATGAAACATTACTGGGAATGGATTTCCTATTTAAAACAGGTGTTATTTGCGATTATATTGATTCGGTTTGGTGGTTTAAAGGTGAGGAAAGTCAAAAACATGATCTGCGGTTTGAAGGGCCTATCAGCACTAACTTGCACGAGGTTGAGCGGGAAGATTTAAATGATAATGTGATGCTTTCCCAATTGCTTGCTGATTTTGCGGATGTTTTTAAAGAGACTGGACCACCAACGGAGTTTACAGAGCACCGGATTGAGACGGGAGATCATCGACCGATCGCAGTGCCGCCTTATCGCCTGACACCGGCGAGGAAGAAGGTGATGGAAGAGGAATTGGAGTGCATGCTTGCTGAGGATATTATAGAAGAATGCGACTCGGCTTGGGCTGCTCCTGCACTGCTCGTCCCTAGGCGTGACGGAACGTTCCGTTTTTGCGTGGATTATCGTAAGTTGAATTCCGTGACTAAGTCAGACTCATATCCGATGCCTTTAATCGATGAACTGTGGCAAGCGACTACACAAGGCTGTGTGATGAGCACGCTGGATTTGCGTTCAGGCTACTGGCAGGTGCTTGTCAATGAGGACAAAGATAAGACTGCTTTTACTACGCCTTTAGGAACGTATCGCTTTAAGCGCATGCCATTCGGCTTGAAGAACGCGCCGGCAACTTTCCAGCGCCTTATTGATCGTTTTCGCTCAGGGGCAACGATGAAGAATATCACTATAAGGGCATACTTGGACGATCTCCTTATAATCTCTCCTAATATGCGCCAACATATGGAAGATTTGCGCGTTGTCTTCGAGAGACTTCGCTTATTCAAGCTCCGCGTTAATAGGGAGAAATGTGTGTTCGCCCGTGACTCGGTGAAGTATTTGGGGCACATTATTTCGTCGCAAGATTTCGCCCGATCAAGAGAAGGTGCAGGCTGTCGCTGACATGAAGAAGCCTGGTTCATTAAAGCATCTCCGGACGTTCCTTCAGACATGCTCATGGTTTCGGAAATTTATTCCAGGGTTTTCTCGGATCGCCGAACCGCTAACGAAACTCACCAGAAAGGACCAGCCATGGCAGTGGGGACCGGAGCAGAATGGCGCCTTCGAGGAGTTGAAGAAACGTCTTACCTCGGCGCCGATTCTGGTGCAAGCGGATTACTCGAAGCCGTTTATCCTAAGAACAGATGCAAGTAACTATGCATTTTATTGGGTGCTGTTCTTATGCAAGGAGAAGAGAAGAACGAGAGACCTATCGAGTACGCAAGTAGATTGCTGACGTCCGCTGAAAGGAATTACTCAACAACGGAAAGAGAGGCTTTAGCCGTCGTCTGGGCAGTAGAACGTTTTCGCGGCCATATCGAAGGACACCCTATCGTTGTGGGCACTGACCACCAGCCGCTCAAGTGGTTGCTGTCATTGAAGTCTCCGTCAGGCCGTCTGGTGAGATGGGCGTTGAAGCTACAGGCTTTTGATCTGCACTACAAGTATACTCCAGGAAAAGCTAATCTGGTAGCTGACACACTTAGTCGTCCCAACTGCGATGAAGAAACGTCAAATGCGTGTGGTGTCTGCTCAGCCATCATCGACTTACCTGTAAAAAGTCCTACAGAGTTGCGGGAAGGACAATTAGCTGATCCCGATCTGAAAAAGATAATTCAAGATGTGGAAGGAGGAGTGGAGATAAATGCACATTGCTGGAGTGGTCGTGGATATGTGATGGAGAAGGGAGTTCTGTATCGGTACAACCCAGACTCAGACAGCGAAGAGCCCCAGCTTGTCGTACCTGTCGACCTTAGAAAAGAAATTCTAAAGGAGTGCCATGACGCACCCATCGCAGGTCACCCCGGTGTGGAAAGAACTTATCAGAAGTTAGCTCAACGCTTTTATTTCCCTGGGATGCGGCGTGCTGTTGTTGATTATGTGAAGTCGTGTATATCTTGTCAACGTTACAAGCCGTCTAATGAAAAGTCACCTGGATTGCTGCAAACACCAGTAATGAGTCAGCGGAATGAGTTATTAGCTATCGACTTATTTGGACCGCTACCGCCAGGTGAAGATGGAGAAAGATGGATATTATTGGTAGAAGATACAGCCACTAGATGGGTCGAGTTGTACGCGTTGCGTGAAGCAACTGCGGAGGCTTGTGCGAAAGCATTGATCGAAGAATATTTTCTGAGATTTGGTCTGCCGCGGCGTATTGTGTCGGATAACGGTGTACAATTTATTTCCGTGATGTTTATTCTGGACATCAAGCAAGAGCTTTTGCCGCTGTTCCATCCACAAGGGAATCCTGCGGAAAGGAAAAACAGAGACTTGAAGGTAATGTTATCTCTGTTAGTTGGCACCGAACACAACTCATGGCCTCGACATCTGCCTTCAGTGAGGTTCGCGATGAATTCAGCGAAATGTCAATCTACGGGCGTTACTTCAGCATACCTGACATTTGCTAGAGAGCTTAGATCACCATTGGAGGTGACGCATGATCCAAGAACGATATTGGATAAGGAGAATTTCGTGCCGCAAATAACACCGTATTTGAGGAGTTTTTTGAGTTCTTTGACTGAGATCCGAGAGAAGGTTGAAGTCCAGCAAGATAAAAGAAAGGATTATGCGGATCAGGGTCGTCGGGTCGGGAAACAGATTGAAGTCGGAGATATGGTCCTGCTTGCTACTCATCTGCTCAGTAGTGCTCCGAAAGCTTTCAGTAGCAAATTTGTCCTTAGGAGAGATGGTCCATACCTAGTAACAAAGAAGGTGAGTCCCACTACTTACCTCATCGCTCCTGTCGACGAACCTAGCAAGAGTTTGGGAAAGTATCACTCTAAAGAACTAACACTCTTTCGCGGCCGTGTTGAAGACGATCATCACCCACCAGCTCCGGTCGTATCTAAACGTAATCGCGGTCGTCCTCAACGTCATGTTGTGGACTTGGCTGATCCAGTTGAGGTTGCAGATGGTGCTCAGGAACCTCAGGACGTGCCAGTCCATGAACGGGGTCGTTCTCATGAACTGGAAGGGGAGTATATAGCGAACCAGAGGCTCCCTCTAAGGGCGAGTAGAGGTAATGTCCCTGCCCGCTACAGAACATAGGTGGCAGGTAGCTGTACTAAGGTTATTGATCGGTACGCGCATCAATCATAGATGGCGCTTACCCGGAAGTCCTTATTTTTCTACTAATTATAATTAAGGGAACTGTCTTGAACCCTGTCTTGCATGTGTGTGTTTCCGGTGAGCCTTAGAAGGGCTAAGAGATCTTGTTTAATTTTCGGGCGATAAAATTGTTAATCGTGTTACATCTTGTGAAACTATGTGTAATTCTGACTAAAATCTTAGTGAACACGAATAAATATCGTAAATTGAACCTACGGACTTGTTATTTCAACACGGATCACCCTAGTGACTCTAAATCGGCTGAGGATAGCCACTAAAACACCCATATTTAACAACACAATATATTCCTTTAATTTCATTATATTACAATACATTAAATTAAATTATGTTACATGACAATAAAATAAAATTAAATTTGATTATCATTATCATGTTGCTTACTTATTTAATAAACGGTTTAGTTCTTCTAATTAATCCCAGCAATTTCTGGTGTAGCTAAACCTACCTATTTTTATACAACTTCAGGAAATGTAGGTAACATTTTAGAACCAGACATTACATGTAAAGTACTAAGTACGATAATAAACGACTGTTATAAAGTTTAGTACCCACTAACACAGCTTATTGAGCTTTCCTGACTTCTATCTAAGACTGTTAACCTTTGACCCTTATCCAGACATGACCTGAGAAATACAGTCGGTTCTGACTTAGTAAATGCCTCTGAGACCCTGCCGGACCCTTAACGACCGCATAACGCCTGACCCTCCCATAAAGCATTGTAGGGGTGCCATAGATTGCGGAATGTTGGGGAAGAAACCCCGAGGAGTACATTTTAAGACGTAGTTTTGTTTTTGCTATGTTATTATGTAGTATCCTAATATTTAGAACTAGCGACCCGCCCCGGCTTCGCATGGAAATTATCAGTGTTTCTCTACTATATTATGCATGTATTATACATATAAACCTTCCTCTTGAATCACTCTATCCATTATAATAAACCGCATTAAAATCCGTTGCGTAGTTTTAAAGATTTATGCATACATAGGGATATAGGGACAGAGAACGCGACTTTGTTTTATACTATGTAGTGATGAAAATAATTGTTAGCATCAGAATGGCCGTACAAAGTTACAGATCGTAATTAAATACTACCATCATTTAGTACCTGTTTTTTAAGTAATTTTAAGTACCTATGCTTAAAAATTTGTGCTGGTAGCATTTAAATTACGATCTGTTACATTGTAAATTCATTCTACATACAATCACGACTTTATCCCTAATGGGTAGGCAGAGCGTAAACGACCTAAGCAAAGGTCGTTCCACTCGGTTATGAGGATTATCTAGATAGATTTGTAGGTATATTGCTGTAGTGACAGGTTATCAGCTCATCGCCTAAATTGCAATATAATGAGACCCTCGGATCCCTTAGCTGGTTTTTACAGCATGCCCGGGAGTGATTGCAGCTGGCACATTCTATGTTTTTCTCCCGCACCGAGTCCAGCATGGAAAACTATCTACTCTATATTCCATTCAATGGGCTCGATTCTTGATACCACCGGCTAAAACTGAACTTAAAATCGATCTGACTGTCACTTTCAAAATAATAAAATTTATAAAGGGCTGCGGATTTATACTCTATGGTTTTACATTTTGTCCGCTTGATTTTGACGTGCTTTTGCACGTTTTCCCAGTATTTCTGTAAATTTTTTATTTGACGGCGGATAAAAATTACAGATAACGCATAAAACCACCGATTATAAATAAAAAACTGGAGAGAATCGAACTACTACCCTTTTCCAAAGTTTTTAGTCTGAAACTGACAAATACTATAACTTAATTTTAGTTTAAGCTGGAAAATCTAGTATCGACCCCAGTATAATCTATTCAAATATGTATATATCTAAGTATATATAAAGACCGTACCTAATGTATCTATGCAAATATATGGAAGCCATTTTTAATACTTTTCCTCCTCAGTTGACAAATTGCCGAGCCGGCATTCTGTAATCTCAGCCGAGATGTAATTTCACATTCATGAGATGGAAATAAGACGGCGATTGGTTCCGAAGTGTTTAAAATGTTGGTTTGAAGTTCGGTGGGCCGTGACGGTGGGCCGCGGTATGCAAAATGGCGAAATTTGCCATTAGGATAATCTCTGCAGTTGAATGGGTTTTGGCCAGTCCCATTTCGAGAAGCAAGATGAGCAAAATTTTATGATTACATACATACATACATATAATCACACCTTTATCCCTAATGGAATAGGCAGAGCGTAAACGACCTAAACAAAGGTCGTTCCGAAACGTCTTACAAAGTTTTAAGGGTTATTAAAGATAGTTTTTCTCTCGCTCCCAGTCCAGCATGGAAGTTATTATTTTATGATTTGTTTCTCATATGTCTCGTATCCTCTTCCAAGACAATTTTTTGGTTTCAGAATTAATTTATTTTATCCTTTTTCTGATGCAAGTACTGTTCTTACCTTTTTTGTTACTATACCTTTCCTACGAAGTAAATGAACCAGTTGCCACGTGTTTTTGGGAAAAGTACCGTTTACTAAATTAGTGGAACCCATTAGTCTATGTACACTAATAACACACACTGTTTGATATGGTTTGGCCTTGAGTCATAATTACATGGTGTTGGATACAAGATCAAAGGCAAACATAATGCTTGCTTACCCAGAAGCACTGTTCAGGAATTTTATTAGTTAAAAAAAAATGTTATGGCTACAAGAAACTGTAGAAATACTCTCAGCATAGGTATAGCTAGGATTTAGTTTCGGGGGTTCAAGCAAATAGAAGTGTTACATGAATCGCGAGCGAAGCGAGCGTGAATACATTTGGTAGTCCATGTGTCAAAACTCCATGTTTAAAGAAGAATAGAAGAGCACTTATGAAAGAAAAAGTACATATCTGAATTCTATGGCCTAATAAGCAATAATATAGAACAGTCTATTTAAACGTATCGAGAGCGAAGCGAGCGCGGGTTTATGATTTTTAGATTGGGTACGAGGCACTAATCTCCGCAAATGAGTTATCAAATCTTGGTGGTGGGATACGCCTATGACTCAGACTAAAGAATGGATATGGAATGCAGAGTGCCGCGAACTAAAGAAATGAAGCCACCTTAGTCAAAGAGATAAAGAGATAAGCAGTATAGATGCAATGCAATCTAGGAATGTGAAGCTAAAACAAAAAGAAAATAATGAAACATTTCGCAGACAGAGACGTACCAAAGATAGTCACGCAGGCCGTAAAGTAGCCCTTTCTGTCCTTTTACTGCAAGGACAAAAACAAGTCCAGCAGAGATAAACGAAATTTACGAGTTTCCCCACGTGTAATATCTTCATAACAGCTTCCTTCTCATAATTCGGGTCAGGAACGAATGTAAATCGTCTGTAAATACAGTGTTCAGAGAATGCCACGGTTTATGACGTATTAAAATTTATGCTGTGGAGCGAATCACCTTGCTATGGGTGGCTCAGGTTGAAGGAGTAAGGATCTGTGATTAATTTTGAAGATAATAATTGGGGTTAAGGTTCTTTGCGTGATATGAGATAACTTTCTAGCGTTTTATTCTGAGCAACGAACTACATAACAGTCAAGATCAAGCTGAAAATAAATTGTAATT
This sequence comes from Scrobipalpa costella, assembly GCA_949820665.1. NCBI lineage: Eukaryota > Metazoa > Arthropoda > Insecta > Lepidoptera > Gelechiidae > Scrobipalpa > Scrobipalpa costella. The sequence goes on from OX463306.1 coordinate 4,966,626, forward strand.
TAGGCGATAGGCTGCCAACCTGTCACTACAGCAATATACCTACAAATCTATCTTGAATACCCCTCAAAACATTGTCGGACGTGGCGGAACGACCTTTGTTTAGGTTGTTTACGCTCTGCCTTTCCCATTAGGTATAAAGGCGTGATTATAGGTAAGTATGTATGTATATAGTAAGTTACACTTTTTCCCTAGTAGTTATTAAAATATGAACGAATAAATGTTGTTTTTCGACATTTGAAATATATGTTAATGAGCTAAAATTCACTAGCTACGAAAGCTCATAACGTTATAATATAATAAACCTACTTATCTCTATTATATATTATACTATAATTATCTTTTGATATACTCAGATAATACAATTTAGGTAAGAAAAATATTTTTCCACCTAAACTGCTCTCATCAGTAAAAAAAACATAAGGTACTAAAAACGCAGTGAATCGAAAAACCGGTCGAACAGACTCAAGTAATAGTAGGTAATTAAGATAATTTAGAATCTTATAATAATTATAGAAAAATTGCGAATAACCGCCACCAAAGCAATTTTTCTTCCTTTTACTCAATCCCCTAGATTAGGTAGTCGACCCCGTGAGATACGGGATAAGGCTAGGGAGATGATGATGACTACAGCGAACTAAGAACCGCTAATTTATAAGGTAGTAAATTATCTTTATCTGACACCGTCCAAGCCAATCTCAAGCCAAACGAAGACAACTGGCCGGCAGAACCATGTGTATATTTACAGGAACCTTTTGTATATTTACAGGAAACTATCAAAGACAGCGACAGGGACCGACGGCTTAACGTGCCCTCCGAAGCACAAAATCTTTTACTTTTTCGTACAATCAGGTCATTCAGCCTGCAATGTCCTAACCAAACTGGGGAAAAATTCACAAAGTGATAAATTCTCAAATATCAACTTTGTGTTTCCCCCCTGGGAATCGAACCCAGGACCTCCAGATCACAAGTCCATGGCACTAGCCACTAGACCACGGAGGCAATTAATAATATAATCATGCTTAAAATAAATCAATAGGGAAAACCACTCAAGAGCAAACGAACCGCAATATTCAAATTATCAGAAATTGTACAGAATAGACAACCAAAGCCTTTGGCAAAGGATTTCGGCCAGCGAACAACGGCCTAAATTATCCCACTGCAGCTGCAATATCCGCTCCAAAGGGGGGCGTGTGCGAACGCGTGGTGCCAGAAATTTTGGCAACTCCCCCCCACTTGGGAGTTATGGGCTTGTGGAGCAGGCTGGCAACCCTTGTGGGCACCAAGCCATGGGTCAACGACCTGTGTATGTGCTACTGGCCTTTATCAGGGTTTTATTAAATTCTACATACGGACATACATAAAATCACGCCTTTATCCCTAATGGGGTAGGCAGATCGAAAACCACCTAAACAAAGGTCGTTCCGCCATGTCTGTTTTGAGGGTTATCATCATCACTACATAGCATAAAACAAAGTCGCTTTCTCTGTCCCTCTATCCCTATGTATGCATAAATCTTTAAAACTACGCAACGGATTTTGATGCGGTTTCTTTTAATGGATAGAGTGATTCAAGAGGAAGGTTTATATGTATAAAACATGCATAATTTAGTAGAGAAACACTGATAATTTCCATGCGAAGCCGGGGCGGGTCGCTAGTAATGTATAGTGCTATAGTTGTCAGATGTCAGCCCATCGCCTAAACCCTCGAATCCTTTAGCTGTTTTTTACAACATGCCCATAAGGAGATGCAGCTGGCACATTCTATGTCTTTTTATCACTCCCAGTCCAGCATGGATAATTAAAATACTGCAATTAAATTCTGGCGTAAAATAAAACTTACAATCTAAAATTGTTTGAAGATTCCTTTCTAGATTAAAGCTAATTTCTCAGTCTTTGTTCACTTTCTTGATCCAAAGCCTTTACATATGGCACCGCGTCGCCACTGCAGAAGTACCGCAGTTGTATTCAGCTAAGACGTAGCCTAGCCACTGCTTAAATTATTATGATTATGAAGCTTTACACAATACATCCTACCTAGCTGTCGTTGCGATGGCGATATTTGGCTATACCTGGTGTAAGGGACAGCGTCCCGCAAACTGATAGGAGTTGTTCAGTCAACGACACTGAAAAAAAACCACTAAGAAATTCTTACAGGAGATGAAAAAAAAGTGAACTTCCCATACAAAATGATCAGCTCGAACGGACAATTTGTATGGAAATCCAAATATATTTTTCAATTCCTCAAAAAAAAAAAAAACTTGCTGATAGTCTTTAAGTTTCGTTGACTGAGCAACCCCTATCAGTTTACGGGACGCTGTCACTTACACCCCGTATATTATGAGATCAAGACTATGTAATGCAGCAAAGATGCAATACTAATTTCATTCTTAGCGAGTGGAATCTAGAGTCAAACAACCTCTCTGACATGGTTTGAGTAACGACCACTATCATAGACAGCGACTGGGACCGACGGCTTAACGTGTCCTCCGAAGCACGGAATCCACTAATTTCCTTGACCTGAGACTACGTCGGCTGCGGCACTATGTGTAATGGCACTAATGTCTCTTACACTTGGGGGTTTAGGCGATGGGCTGACATCTGACAACTATAGCACTATACATTACTAGCGACCCGCCCCGGCTTCGCATGGAAATTATCAGTGTTTCTCTACTAAATTATGCATGTTTTATACATATAAACCTTCCTCTTGAATCACTCTATCCATTAAAAGAAACCGCATCAAAATCCGTTGCGTAGTTTTAAAGATTTATGCATACATAGGGATAGAGGGACAGAGAAAGCGACTTTGTTTTATGCTATGTAGTGATGATGATAACCCTCAAAACAGACATGGCGGAACGACCTTTGTTTAGGTGGTTTTCGATCTGCCTACCCCATTAGGGATAAAGGCGTGATTTTATGTATGTCCGTATGTAGAATTTAATAAAACCCTGATAAAGGCCAGTAGCACATACACAGGTCGTTGACCCATGGCTTGGTGCCCACAAGGGTTGCCAGCCTGCTCCACAAGCCCATAACTCCCAAGTGGGGGGGAGTTGCCAAAATTTCTGGCACCACGCGTTCGCACACGCCCCCCTTTGGAGCGGATATTGCAGCTGCAGTGGGATAATTTAGGCCGTTGTTCGCTGGCCGAAATCCTTTGCCAAAGGCTTTGGTTGTCTATTCTGTACAATTTCTGATAATTTGAATATTGCGGTTCGTTTGCTCTTGAGTGGTTTTCCCTATTGATTTATTTTAAGCATGATTATATTATTAATTGCCTCCGTGGTCTAGTGGCTAGTGCCATGGACTTGTGATCTGGAGGTCCTGGGTTCGATTCCCAGGGGGGAAACACAAAGTTGATATTTGAGAATTTATCACTTTGTGAATTTTTCCCCAGTTTGGTTAGGACATTGCAGGCTGAATGACCTGATTGTACGAAAAAGTAAAAGATTTTGTGCTTCGGAGGGCACGTTAAGCCGTCGGTCCCTGTCGCTGTCTTTGATAGTTTCCTGTAAATATACAAAAGGTTCCTGTAAATATACACATGGTTCTGCCGGCCAGTTGTCTTCGTTTGGCTTGAGATTGGCTTGGACGGTGTCAGATAAAGATAATTTACTACCTTATAAATTAGCGGTTCTTAGTTCGCTGTAGTCATCATCATCTCCCTAGCCTTATCCCGTATCTCACGGGGTCGACTACCTAATCTAGGGGATTGAGTAAAAGCTTACTACATATTATTGACAATACTGTGTGACATGCTGAGCTAGCAACTTACACGCATGTAATACATAAATAAACCTTTTACTGTGTGTTTAACATAACTTGCATATAAAATAGCATTATCTTTTACAATAAATCAGACTGAATCAAGAACTCTTCGTCTCAATACCTCGCACCCGCGAGCGCCCTCACAACCCGTCCGCTAGGTTCCATCATGTGCAGGCTTTGCCAGCAATGGCTTTGTCCTGTGTTTTTTAAGATTGATTTGCAGGTATATTACTGTTGTGACAGGTTGTCAGCCCATTGCCTAAATTATAATATACTAATAATAAATACTAATTATAAATTATAATATTCTTATGAAACCTAATCTCTGAAAACACGGGTGTTACAGACTGCCTTCGATAAGTAAAAACACAGAACTAAGCTGGTAAATTATAGCTTTATTTTAATCATTCCTAGACAAAACTGGGCCTGGCAGCTGGTGAAACAAAACTAAACAAAAAATATGAAAATATAAAACACGTCAATAAACAGCTATCAAAATGTTGGTCAAGCTGCCACTTGCCAACAACGGGAAAGCCGCGGAGGGAAAAACCTAAATACAACTTGTTGTTGGTTAGGAATCAATTATTTACCGGGTGTGATCCCTCACGTATTTGTATGGAAAAGAAAAAAAAATCTTACATACATACATACATGTAGTCACGCCTCCATCCCTAATGGGGTAGGCAGAGCGCAAACGACCCAAATAAAGGTCATTCCGCCACGTTTCACAAAGTTCTGAGGGTTATTTAAGATAGATTTGTACGTATATTGTTGTTGGTGACAGGTTGTCAGCCCATCGCCTAAATTGCAATATACTGAAACCCTCGGATCCCTTAACTGGTTTTTACAGCATACCCGGGAGGAAATGCAGCTGGCACATTCTATGTTTTTCTTCCGCTCCCAGGCCAGCATGGAAGAAAAAAAAACCTTCCCGAAAAAAAAATCCTGCTGATAGTTGTTCAGTTTCGTTGATTGAGCTTAACAAAAGATGTCGACTTCTTGGAAATCCTTTGTCCGATGCCAAGAGAACAGAACTAGAAAATTACTAACAGACACAATAGAGCGAATTTGCAAAGAAATATTATTTTTATAACATTTCCAGTTATTGCTACTTACATAGATTTTAAAAGAACGTGGTATACCAAGACGGAGAATGTTTTGAAAGTTACAAAAACTACTTAGTGCAAACCGTTTCTTAGAAAACTTTGAAGAATGGTTTTGAATTGTTAGTTGTAAATGTTTTTCTTGTACCTTACATAGGTAGTTTTGACAAACTTACTAGTTTCGCACCAGGAAAACAAAACGTGCTCTGCGATCAGTGTTTAATTTGAACAAACAAAATATACATAAAAAATCTTACAAAACGAACGTTAATATCCCGTAGGAAATGAAAATTCTTGGCAATTTGTTTGCGATTGCGCTTAAATTAAATCCCATCTTTATTTCCTCTTAATTTCACAACCTTCCTGTAATGAGTCCCGTCGTATTTTTACATAATAAAATATAATATAACTTTATAATCTTCTGTCGAGTGGGTATCGAGTCTATCGACCCGATGAACCCTGGTGTCAGAGTTTTTAAACCGCCTAGTAGCACAACTATCAGGCCTCTGACATAGTTTGAGTAACGACCACTATCAAAGACAGCGACCGGGACCGACGGCTTAACGTGCCCTCCGAAGCACGAAATCTTTTTATTTTCGGACAATCAGGCGATTCAGCCTGCAATGTCCTAACCAAACTGGGGAAAAACTCACAAAGTGATAAATTCTCAAATATCAACTTTGTGTTTCCCCCCTGGGAATCGAACCCAGGACCTCCGGATCGGGAGTCCATGGCACTAGCCACTAGACCACGGAGGCAGTTAACTTTATAATAGAAATGATAGATGTAGATAAATGTTAACTAATACATGGAAGCTGTTTGGAATTTGAGCACCAAATACGGGGTGTAAGGGACAACGTCCCGCAAACTGGTAAGGGTTGCTCAATCAACGAAACTGAACAACTATCAGCAGGATTTTTTTTTCGGGAAGGTTTTTTTTTCTTCCATGCTGGCCTGGGAGCGGAAGAAAAACATAGAATGTGCCAGCTGCATTTCCTCCCGAGTATGCTGTAAAAACCAGTTAAGGGATCCGAGGGTTTCAGTATATTGCAATTTAGGCGATGGGCTGACAACCTGTCACCAACAACAATATACGTACAAATCTATCTTAAATAACCCTCAGAACTTTGTGAAACGTGGCGGAATGACCTTTATTTGGGTCGTTTGCGCTCTGCCTACCCCATTAGGGATGGAGGCGTGACTACATGTATGTATGTATGTAAGATTTTTTTTTCTTTTCCATACAAATACGTGAGGGATCACACCCGGTAAATAATTGATTCCTAACCAACAACAAGTTGTATTTAGGTTTTTCCCTCCGCGGCTTTCCCGTTGTTGGCAAGTGGCAGCTTGACCAACATTTTGATAGCTGTTTATTGACGTGTTTTATATTTTCATATTTTTTGTTTAGTTTTGTTTCACCAGCTGCCAGGCCCAGTTTTGTCTAGGAATGATTAAAATAAAGCTATAATTTACCAGCTTAGTTCTGTGTTTTTACTTATCGAAGGCAGTCTGTAACACCCGTGTTTTCAGAGATTAGGTTTCATAAGAATATTATAATTTATAATTAGTATTTATTATTAGTATATTATAATTTAGGCAATGGGCTGACAACCTGTCACAACAGTAATATACCTGCAAATCAATCTTAAAAAACACAGGACAAAGCCATTGCTGGCAAAGCCTGCACATGATGGAACCTAGCGGACGGGTTGTGAGGGCGCTCGCGGGTGCGAGGTATTGAGACGAAGAGTTCTTGATTCAGTCTGATTTATTGTAAAAGATAATGCTATTTTATATGCAAGTTATGTTAAACACACAGTAAAAGGTTTATTTATGTATTACATGCGTGTAAGTTGCTAGCTCAGCATGTCACACAGTATTGTCAATAATATGTAGTAAGCAAGTCGACGACCTGCGCGGCATGCTGAGTAAGATGGTTCTAAAACTTTATACATAAGACATAAGAATTTCATCTGGAAAACTAACTTATTTTGAAAAATGTCTATTTATTTAGGTTTAGATAAATTTCGAATTCGACCTAGTTCTACTCACCGATATTTTCTTTCATGATTAGAATTTCTTTCCCAACTTTTTCATGTTCCAGACTATGTCTTATGTAAAAAGTTGTTAGTTCTTAGCTAGTTTTAAAAGTTTACATCTACCTCAAAATTACAAACAATTCTACTTAAATAACCTATTATATTGGGTTTAGTAAGTTTTGTTGTAGGATAAAATTTTAGCAATGTATTAAATAAGTCTTATTTTATCGTGGGCGGGAAACTTAATATTGAGTTTGTTTGGAGGAACACGATTTTCAATAAAAAGGAAATTAAGGTCTTTTGTGTTCTCTAAACAAAGCTAGTGCTACTCTGGAATTTGATTACTTTCCTTATTTTATTTTGGAGAATAAATCTTAACAGATTTTTCATTAGGTACATTGCGATATTTAATGTAATTTTTTTACTAGAAGTTCGAGGATACTTCCATGCAGGCCTGGGAGCGAGAGAAAAATATAGAATGTGCCAGCTGCTTTTCCTCCCGGGCATGCTGTAAAAACCAGCTAAGGGATCCGAGGGTTTCAGTATACTGTAATTTAGGCGACAGGCTGACAACCTGTCACCACAGCAATATACCTACAAATCTTTTTTAAATAACCTTCAAAACTTTGTTAGAAGTGGCGGAACGAGTTTTGTTTGTGTCATTTGCGCTGTGCCTACCCCGTTGGCGATGGGGGCGTGATCATATATCTGTGTAAGTTCGAGGATAAATATTATTTTTGGGATAGCAGTGAAATAGCAGTATCTAACCCCTAGTCTGCCACCGAATACAAAAGAATTCAAATATACGAGTAACCTACCGCAACTTGTCTGTATGTATATTAGTAATTTGAATTCTTAAGTATCGTAATGCAGTAAAACGCAAGAAATAATCAAAACTGTAAGCCTTCTCAGTCTGTGCGTCTAGAAACCATTCCATATACTATTACATACATACATACATATAATCACGCATTTATCCCTAATGGGGTAGGCAGAGCGTAAACGACCTAAACAAGGTCGTTCAGCAACACAAGACAAGTTTTGAGGGTTAATTAAGATGGATTTTTAGGTATATTGCGGTAGTGACAGGTTGTCAGCCCCTCGCCTAAATTGCAATATACTGAAACCCTCAGATCCCTTAGCTTTTACAGCATGTTCAAGAGAAAATGCAGCGGCATATTCTATGTTTTTCTCCCACTCCCAGTCCAGCATGGAAGCTCTATAAACGCGGGAAATAATCAAAATTGTAAGCCTTCTTAGTCTGTGCGAATAGAAACAATTCCATTTACTATTCTCACAGTAAATTTAAGCTCTAAAGTCGCTCAGCTTTCCATTGGTTTCCAACTTCGAAACACTCGTCGTTTGTATGAAAGGACCGTGAATTTAACACTGAATTGGGAATTTCTCTCACCTCACCTAAAGGACCATTTAATCTTCTAACACTTGGCGCAAAGTCCACGGGCAAAGTCTGACCGATTACTTTCAGATCCTCTAGGAAACAATAGGTTAACACACTGACTGATAAAACAAAGTGAATTTTCTTGTGAAACTGAACAACTTTCTCCTTGAATATTTCGCTATTTGGTCTACCTGCAGTAAACTAGCCTGTTGATCGATTTTCTATTTTCATATAATTTAAGTTAATATATTAAGCCATAAATTACATGTAATATACAGTTCACATCACATAAATCAGTTCGACACAATGTAATTTTACCTATTAGGTGTAGCTTATATTTATATTTTAATTTAATGTATATAATTTCAGTTAAGGAAGAAATTAATGAATTTAAACAATGTAATTAAATTTAATGTCATAATTCGTCTATAAATAAATTAGAAGATATTATCAATATTTATATTTAATTTTATCCCATTTATCAAGCATTAAGTGTCAAATGTAAATAGTCAAAAATTAATACATATATACATATAGTCACGCCTTTATCCCTTATGGGGTACGCAGAGCGTAAACAACCTAAACAAAGGTCGTTCCGCCACGTCTGACAACGTTGTGAGGGTTATTTATGATAGATTTGTAGGTATATTGCTGTAGTGGCAGGTTGTCAGCCCATCGCCTAAATTGCAATATACTGAAACCCTCGGATCCCTTAGCTGATTTTTACAGCATGCCCGGGAGGAAATGCAGCTGGCACATTCTATGCTTTTCTCTCGCTCCTAGTCCAGCATGGAAGTAAAAAAATAATAAACATAATAATACAAATAAGATATCAATACAATGTCAACAATTAAATTGAAAATCACGTCAATAATTCATCCAAGTTGCTAATTCAGCCAATACGGGCATGATTTTAACAAAAGTGCTTTAAAACTACCAAAGAATTTGTGGTCTGGGAGTGCCTTAATGTCATTCGGAATCTTATTGTAAACCAACTTTTAACTTACTTTTATTTTAACTTTCTTCTTAAATATGTAGTTTTCTTTCTGTCGAGTGGGTATCGAGTCTATCGACGCGATGAACCCTGGTGTCAGAGTTTTTAAACCGCCTAGTAGTACAACTATCAGGCCTCTGTCATGGTTTGAGTAACGACCACTATCAAAGACAGCGACCGGGACCGACGGCTTAACGTGCCCTCCGAAGCACGAAATCTTTTTCTTTTTCGGACAATCAGGTGATTCAGCCTGCAATGTCCTAACCAAACTGGAGAAAAATTCACAAAGTGATAAATTCTCAAATATCAACTTTGTGTTTCCCCCCTGGGAAGTGAACCCAGGACCTCCGGATCGGGAGTCCATGGCACTAGCCACTCGACCACGGAGGCAGTTGCGGCTTAAATATGTAGTATAAAATAGTGTATGTAACAGATGAATAAAAATAAAGCATTACAACGTCAAAGTTGTCTACATTGTAGACCTTAGCTACGGCGAAGTGATACTCTTAGCAGGGTTCTACAATTTTTGACTTGTAAAGGTTAGACCGCACTGCGACGTAGCTGCAGAGAAACGGCGCGGCGCGGTACTGCGCGACATATGATTCTTTCTATGAAAATGTATGAGGGGTACCGCACTAAAGCAGCACTGGAGCTGCAGCGGAGCGGCGCGGCGCTTCACGGCGCGGCAATGTCAGTTCATACATTTTGACAGATTTTTCGCGATTTGACGCGCCGCTCCGCTCCGCTGCAGCTACGTCATAGTGCGGTCTAACCTTTATACTTACAAAGTGGTTTCTAAGCGTTGGTTGCTGTCAAAGATCTTGGCGGCCCTAGATTTCTAAGTAGTGATACGTACATACATATAATCATGCCTTTATCCCTAATGGTAAACGATCTAAACAAAGGTCGTTCCGCTACATGTGACAAAGTTTAGAGGGTTATTTAAATAGATTTGTACGTATATTGCTGTAGTAACAGGTTGTCAGCCCATCGCCTAAATTGCAATATCCTAAAACCCTCGGATCCATCGATTCGGATTTACAGCATGGCACATTCTTTGTTTTTCTTTCGCAATCCAGCATGGAAAGGAAGAAGCTAAGCAGTGATGGCGTTAAACACTCTACCTGCTTTCCACAATGGCAATGGAAAACTTCGCACTGACGTCGACAATTTGCTCCCGGGACGTTGGCTTTAATGACCCGAATCTCATTACCATTAGGTAGGACGAGGTTGTATTTTTAGAGATTCGTAGGATGGTTTGGTTTTGTTCCGTAAAATTACTATTTAGGGCGGGTGCCGAGTTTGCGGCAGCCAAAAAACGTGAATAGTATGCCGCGCTCGCCAACAACTACTGTTCCGTACCGATGGCAGTGGAAACCACCGGCTGCTGGGCCAAGGATACTAAGGCTCGTATTTATGAAGCGATATCAAACTTGAGAGCAATATTAAGTCTGTATTTGACAGGCCAGTTTGTACTGAAATTACATTTCTGATACGAACTCAAACTGACTGTCACTCATGAGAGCTGATTATAAATATGGCCCTTAGAAGTGCATTGCTGAACTGGGCCATAGACTTAGGGAGAGTGGTCAAGACTCCCGCACCGGGTCACTTCTGCCCCAAAGGCTGTCCAATCGCAATTCAACGTGGAAACGGCGAGTGTAATGGGCACCTTTGTGTCGCCCAGACTAGGGACATAATGAAGATATTTAATAAGATATTAAAATTCTCAATGAAAATTGATCGGCTTACGGATAATCCTTTCAATACAAACAAGTAAGCCGATCAGTTTTCATTATGAATAATACTTGTTTATCGAAATTTTTTGGTATAAATATTAAACGTTTTGATTTCTGACACCAGACCAGTGCCAGCCAGCATACATTTACACGTTCGTCGATAATCCATGAAAGAATTAAAATGCTCGTCAATTTGTTCCATTGTGATCGATCACAAAGATCAATAAACTCCCATTAGGTGTTCGAAAAACCTATTGTTTATTTTTCTGTCGTTTCTTCTACAAAACCGGCAGATTCCTGAAAGATTCGCGGAGGTATTCTGTTTATACGTGGCGTCTGGACAACATCTTGTCGATAGTAATGCGCTAAATGATTAATTACCGTATTGTTCTACGTCAATAATGTTTTAGGGTTAAAATTGCTGATCTTTCTATAAAGAATGGATAACTGCAGATAGCAAACCGCAAACGAGAGCTTAAGTCGTCAGTCATGAAGCGGAAAGTGGCCTTCTTTGGGCACCTACGTGGAGGGTTCGCCTATGAATTTCTCTGGAAAATCCTCGAAGGAAAAATACTCGGGAAAAGGCCACCAGGAAGACCGAGACGAAGGTGGTTTGACATCAAGGACTGGACCGGACGGAAATACTACGGGATGAAGAGAATATCCCAGTGTTTCGACACTGCTTTCACACGAAACAGCTTAACTTTTTATTTGACAGATGAATTCGTGTTCGAATGCGAAATGAGCTGCGAAGTGAGGGGGGAATTCCCTTACCGAATTCATATGTCAAACGTCAAAATCTCGCAACTGATTTAGTTCAACTCGCCGCCACTCTCGCGAGGGGTAGCGCTAGTGTACCTTTGATTTTTAAAGGAATTTATGAATGCCGATTTGGAAACTCACTCCGGATTCAAATTCGAGTTGTAGAGTAGACATTTACATACATACATACATATAATCACGCCTTTATCCCTAAAGGGGTAGGCAGAGCGAAATCACCTAAACAAAGGTCGTTCCGCCACGTCTGACAAAGTTTAGAGGGTTATATTTTAAGATAGATTCATAGGTTTATTGCTGTAGTGACAGGTTGTCAGCCCATCGCCTAAATAGCAATATACTGAAACCCTCGGATCCCTTAGCTGGTTTTTACAGCATGCCCGGGAGGATATGGAGCTGGCACATTCTATGTTTTTCTCTCGCTGCCAGTCCAGCATGGAATATTTTGACATTTAGCTTTACAGAATTGCACTGCAGAACCGGAAGGAATACCGAATGCTGACCTCCACACTTCAATATGAAGATTGCACCCCTTGATGATGATGATAGTTAACATCATCAAAACATAGTTTTTTTTTATTGAATTAGGAGTTTTGTAATCTTTGCTTTACTTTATTTCTTTTTCTCCCGAAACAGTAAACAAACTGGAAAGTGACATAGGATATCTTTGATGATTCAAAATACTTTATCTAATACTATAAATAATAATACTAAAATATAAAATTAATTTTACTCGCACGTTTTTTAACTCCTTGTTACTCATCTCATCTCATCACGGATGACGGCTGAATATCAGTGTTGCCTTTTGGGAAAATCTCTTAGAGTAAAATTGACTGAGCCTTGGCCCTTTTACATCATTGCAGCACATATGTGCAAACTACTATGATTTATTTGTTTGTTTTATTGTGTGACTTTTCAATTTGGAAAAAGTACATGTATTTTGTAGAAATATGAATAAACGATTTATTTATCTTATCCCATTTATCCTACCACTTAGTTTTAATTGGATGTTTATTCGCCATTTTTTTCTTATGCATCTCCACCTGACGGAACCCAGGGTTCGCCAAATTCTTTGAAATAGGTGTGAAGAGAGTACACGTTGTGTTGTGTCTGTAGTTCAATGAAGAATTGGGTGTCGATTCTGTAATGTATTGTCGAGAATATTTTTAAAACAAAGGGTATGGTCACGGTCGAGGTATTTCATCTTGAATCTCGAGGGACTTTAAGGCTCGTATTTATAAAGCGATATCAAACTTGAGAGCAATATTAAGTATGGATTTGACAGGCCAATTTGTACTGAAATGACATTTCTGATACGAACTCAAATTGGCTGTCACTCATGAGAGCTGATTATAAATAAGGCCCTTAAAACCATAAAATGTCTAAAAGCATGGTGCGAGTAGAACTGAATAATTTGTTTAAGACTTTCGCGCTTTGTACACATTATTTTAATATCTTGGTTCGAAACGTCGTGCAAAGGTTAACTCGTAATACCAATCTAAACTAAACCGTGCTTCGACACGAGACATTAAAATTACTAAACCATTTGCTCCAAAGAACATCACAGGGTCAGGTGTGTAGCAAAAATGGCTTGATTTGTTTCATTGCAACTGACAATATAAAGATAATTCAGAAAGCAATTTCGATAATTTTTTGAGTCCTAGGCGTGACTCCTTATGACACTAAATACCTACAGGCAAAAAATGATAATCTATCATATCATATAGGGTCTTTCAAATCTTTAAACAATTAACACATCTAAAAATAACGTGATCAACACGTTTCATCACAGAATCGCGCCGTCTAGTTAATGTTTCCAGTTCGTCAGTCTCATCGAGCCATGCTTGCAGTCCATTCCCGCTCTTAGAACCAAGCGCTCACCTAACTCAAGCGCATACGCATGTCTCGTGGACGCGTCTGTTAAAATTTAAGGAATTGAGTGTATGAAGACAACGAATAATCGAACAACCAATGTATTTTAAAGGAAGTGTGGCACGTGTGTCGGAAAGGTTTGTAACTATACCGGGTGTAAGGGACAGCGTCCTGCAAACTTATAGGGGTTGATTAGTCAACAGAATTGAACAACATCCAGCAGGAAATTGTTTCAGGAGAAGAATACAATATTTGGATTTCCCATACAAAATGACCACCTCGATCAAACAGATTGTACCTATGGAAAAACATTTTTCTTTTTTAATTACCAGAAAGAATTTTTCTGGTGATAGTTGCTCACGTCCGTTGACTGATAGCAGTTTGCGGGACGCTGTCCCTTACACCCCGTAGTTGCGCATGATCATATCGCATGCGTTGTAGTTGGTGAAATTAATCCTTGAAGTATTTGTTACCACTTTAATTTGACAGCCAGTTTAAGTACGTATCAGAAATATAATTTCACATACATACATATAATCACGCCTTTTTCCCGGAGGGGTAGGCAGAGACCACATCTTTCCACTTGCTACGATCCTTACATACTTCTTTCGCTTCATCTACATTCATTAATCTCTTCATACATGCTCGTCGGTTTAGGGTACTCTTGACCTGACCTTTCTTTAGGACGTCCCCGATTTGATCCAAGTACGTGCGTCGAGGCCTTCCCCTTCCAACATTCCCATCCACACTCGCCATATATATCTGTTTGGTCAACCTGCTGTCACTCATTCTCTCAAACAAAAAAATATAATTTCAATATAAAATAACTTGTCAAATCCATACTTAATATTGCTCTTAATCTTGAGATAGCTTTACAAATACGACTCTTAATGCAGATAACCGATAACGCAGTCAGGGTCGCAAACTACTGGGCTAGGGAAATAAAAAAAGACTAGATGTTGTCGTGTCATGGACTAGAATCTAGATCTAGAAGTATTTGTTTAAATCCTAAATCAAGATAAAATATTTACCATGGATTTTTGTTTTATTCCATCCGCGTGGTGCTTTGACACAGATGTCAAGTAAATGTGACATCTTGCACGTTTGCACTGCTATGTGATTTAATACAATATTCTGTGGATAACAAATCTTATTACACATACATATAATAATGCCTTTATCCCTTATGAGGAAGGCAGAGCGTAAACGACCTAAACAAACCTTGAGCACCGTCGCAGAGTGGCGTGCATGTCGGTATTTTACAGGATACATTTCGGGGAGTGCGCGTTAGCACTTCATGACCTTATACCCCCCTCCCCTTTCCATCTCCGGAGCACGAGGCGTGGACAGGGGTTCCACCTTTATGTCGTGGATATACCACAAATTCGCACGAAGCGGTTCGCTTCCACATTCTTAATGCGAACGGCTAAGGAGTGGAACTCCCTGCCGGCGGATCTGTTTCCGGAACAATATAACCTGGGCTTTTTCAAGGCGAGAGTGAATAGGCACTACATAGGTGAGTATGCTTCAACATAGTCCGCATCGTCACTTTCCACCAGGTGAGATGGCGGACAAATGCTCGCCTATATATATATATATATATATATTTTTACAAAGGTCGTTCCGCCACATCTGACAAAGTTTTGAGGGCTATTTAAGATAGATTTGCAGGTATATTGCTGTAGTGATAGGTTGTCAGCCCATCGCCCAAATTACAAAATACTGAAACCCTCGAATCCCTTAGCTGGTTTCTACAGCATGCCCGGGAGGAAATGCAGCTGGCACATGTTTTTCACTCACTCCCAGGCCAGCTAACTATATCTCTATTGGGTGTAAGGGACATCGTCCCGCAAACTGATAGGGATTGCTCAGTCAACGAAACTGAACAACTACCATCAGGAAATTCTTTCAATGGACGAAAATAAAAATTTGCCTTCCTATACAAAATTACCTCGATCAGACAATTTGTATGAAGAAACAATTTTTTTCACTTCCTGACAGAATTTCCTAGTGGAAGTTGTTCAGTGTCGTTGACTGAGCAACACCAATCAGTTTGCGGGACGCTGTCCCTTACACCCCGTATATCGAATATTTACATACACTAGTAACAAAAAAGTGTAGAACAGCATCCCCCGCTGATTCAGTGTTTATACAAACAAACGAACAAAATCAAAGTATTTTTAGTTAAAGTTTATCATTAATCTACAAGTCTAGATTCCACTTCAGTATCGCTATGCTTTTCAAACTGAACAACTGTGTAGTTAGTGCGGTGAAAACACTTGTGGAAGATTATGAAAGTGATATAATGAGAAATTTTCACGTTCGATTTAATGTCATAGACAACAACAATCAAACGATGGATGCAAAACAGACTGCTAGTTTAAATAAACCAGATTCTCCTATTTATAAAGACAGGCGTTTTCATCTGAAAGCTTTACGGTAGGACTCGTATATTTTACTTGAATGGATTGAAAGAAATCATCACGTTGCCAGACAACAAATGACTCAGGAAAATAGTTTGAATTTTACTTCCATGCTGTCCTGGGAGCGAGAGAAAACATATAATGTATCAGCTGCATTTCCTCCCGGGCATGCTGTAAAAACCAGCTTAGGGATCCGAGGGTTTCGGTATATTGAAATTTAGGCGATGGGCTGACAACCTGTCACTACAGCGATATACCTACAAATCTATCTTAAATAACCGTCAAAATTTTGTCAGACGTGGCGGAACGACCTTTGTTTATGTCGTTTACGCTCTGCCTACCCCATTAGGGATAAAGGCGTGATTATATGTTTGTATCTATGTAGAGTAGTTTGAAGACGCTCTTGACTGTAGTCTAGGCCAAACGTAACAAGGATTTTTTGGTGTGTGTGTATTTTTCATTGGCTGGTAGCCGTTAAAACATTCTATATGTGGAAGCTTGTATTTGACATTTATTTAATATACATGTTTACTTGAATAATTCAGGCTCGTATTTGTAAAGCTATCTCAAGATTGAGAGCAATATAAAGTATAGATTGGACAAGCCATTTTGTACTGAAATGACATTTCTACTGAAATGACATTTCTACTGAAATGACATTTCTACTGAAATGACATTTCTGATACGAACTCAAACTGGCTGTCAATCTCAAGTGCAGATTATAAATACGGGCCTTAATATGTATACTTGAGTAAGCTCCCCAAATAAAATAAAAATAACATACATACATACATACATAAATCACGCCTTTATCCCTTACGGGGTAGGCAGAGCGGTTAACTCCTCGTAAAAGGCGCTTTCGCCACGTCTGACGAAAATTGAGGGCATTTTAGATTGTAATATGTATTGCTATAGTGACAGGTTGTCAGCCCATCGCCTAAATTACAATACACTGTAACCCTCGAGTCCCTTTTGCTGAATTCAACAGCATGCCCGGGAGGAAGGGCAGCTGGAACATTCTATGCTTTTCTATCTCTCCCAGTCCAGCATGGAAGTAAAATAAACAGTAAAAATAAAAATAAAATAATATTTTAGTAGGTATATCTAAAGTGAGCCAAAATACGAAGTAAAAAGAAAATAGCAACAGTAGTTTTTGGTAACCTATTACTAAAAGTTTATTGTTTCAGTCACGCCATGAACCTGAAACTGAACAACGATCGCAGAAGTTCTTCAAAAGCTCAAGACACTGAAGTTCCGGTCAAGAAAAAGACTCCAAATGCTATCAAGGTGAGTATGTTGACTTCTTCGCATGATTTACACATCATCTCCCTAGCCTTATCCCGTAACTTACGGGGTCGGCTACCTAATCTAGGGGATTGAACGAGGGTACTGGTTTTTACACACAGCGACTGTTGTGAAACCAGACCCAATCCTAGATTAGGTCAGAGTTTTCAAGCCGCCAATGCTTAGTACTGGCCTCTGATATGGCTTAACGACTAATATCTACGGTATTTAACGATATTAACCGGGACCAACGGTTTAACGTGACTTCCGAAGCACGGAAAAAGCGCCGAATAAACGTACATATGTAATTCGAAAACCGAAAATCACATTGGTACGTGGTGGGATTCGAACCACGACCTCCCCGCTTAGGAGGCCGCGGCCCTATCCGCTACACCATCGGGCTCTCATGATTTACACATAGGTAATTAAAAAAACACATTCATATGATACTTCAAGCGAGGGGGTCCTATAATAATAAAAACATCTTGCGAGAGTCACGACTATATTATGTAGCTACTCAAACGAATACATACAATTAAATACTTAGATTGATATTAAGTAAAATATAAAATATCTTGTATCCAATCTCGATGTATGACTAGGAAACATTTTGGAAACAGTGACAGTTTGTTGTACAAATCCGACATAGACAAATGATTTACAAAGCCTAACTTATACTATGTAGTACTATTATATATTCTGTGCTTATACACTGTTTATTATATAAGGTCATTTTAAATGAAGTGCAAATATTGGTCCGTGCGAATGTACCCATGGAACTGAACAACTTTCCCTAAGGAACGTAGGTTGAAAAACAAAAATTGACTTCCCATACTCAGTGCGCTATCAGCTGGTGCATTTTGTATGGAAGGTCCAATTTTTTTATTCGTTTTTCGACTTATGTTCCTCAGGGAAAATTGATCAGATTCATGAGTAAATTTACACGTTTTAATATTTGCACTTGATTTAACATGATCATATATAATGGCCTTTTCCTCTATTTGGTTTCCCTTATAATATACGACCTGCAGATAATAAACTATTCCGTAACCTAATAGCAATTAGTTAGCAATCGTATTAAGGTGTATCCTCCCGGAAGACGAGCAGGTAGATTTAGAGATATTCAACTATCACCCGTAATGCCTTAGAACATTGTTCAACTCAGCGCGCGCTACGGCGTGGCGGTTACGTCCGTGGCTGCGACAAAAATGTGCGAAAAGCGCTCAAAAACGATAATTCCATAAAAACTACGAGTCGGATAAAAAAACTCACGTTGTGATTTTAGATAATCATAATACGGATAATTTCTCGAAGGAACCGTGAAAGCGCTCCTAAATATTTAAAAGAAATATCGAATTTACTGATGAAAACTGTTTTACTTCCACATTTTTTTTGCATACTTATTTCTGAACTAGAATATTTTTAAATGTTGCAACTACAGGAACTAATTTCTTACATTCATGTATATTTCGTCCGTTTAGGAGAAATAAACTCTTGAAAACAAACATTTACATACATACATACATAAAATCACGCCCATCCCTTACGGGGTAGGCAGAGCGTACAACGCCTCCTAAAAGGCGCTTTCGCCACGTCTGACATAAATTGAGGGCAATTTTAGATTGTAATGTGTATTGCTGTAGTGACAGGTTGTCAGCCCATCGCCTAAATTAAAATACACTGTAACCCTCGAATCCCTTTTGCTGTCTTTTACAGCATGCCCGGGAGGAAGGGCAACTGGAACATTCTATGTTTTTCTTTCTCTCCCAGTCCAGTATGGAAGAAGAAAACAAACATTTGCCGGGAGGAATCACCTTAAATAATCCTTTCAATGCTAAGTTATTGCCTGCTTAGGTTACAATACAATTAGGGTCAGTTTAAGCGAGGAAGCGACGCATCACGAAGCTTCTTGTAGCTGTTACAAAATGTACCACGAAGCTAGTAGAGTATGTTCATCCATGCACGAAGTGACAGGTTAGGGTCAGTTCCTGCGAAAGAGTGACGTGCCACGAAACTTCTTGAAGCTGTTTCAAAATGTAGCACGAAGCTAGTAGAGTAAGTTTATCCATGCACGAAGTGACAGGTGAAGGTCAGTTCCTGCGAAAGAGTGACGTGCCACGAAGTTTCTTGTAGCTGTTTCAAAATGTAGCACGAAGCTAGTAGAGTAAGTTTATCCATGCACGAAGTGACAGGTGAAGGTCAGTTCCTGCGAAAGAGTGACGTGCCACGAAGTTTCTTGTAGCTGTTTCAAAATGTAGCACGAAGCTAGTAGAGTAAGTTCATCCATGCACGAAGTGACAGATTAGGGTCAGTTCCTGCGAAAGAGTGACGTGCCACGAAGCTTCTTGAAGCTGTTTCAAAATGTAGCACGAAGCTAGTAGAGTAAGTTCATCCATGCACGAAGTGACAGATTAGGGTCAGTTCCTGCGAAAGAGTGACGTGCCACGAAGCTTCTTGAAGCTGTTTCAAAATATAGCACGAAGTTAGTAGAGCAAGTTCATCCATGCACGAAGTGACAGGTTTGCATCGCGCGGCCCAGGAGCCTTTGTTCTGAATCACTCGAATCAAATTCGCATACGAAAGACTAACATTCGCATGGCAAGTTGTATGAAAATCGTATGCGAAAGTTACTCTTTCGTATGCGCATAAGAGTGATTATAAAATACGGCCCAGCGCGACGTCACCGCATAGAAAACGAATTCTATCAATTAAATGTCTATTTGCATGGTAAATAAAGTTCCTTCCATGCTGGACTGGGAGCGAGAGAAAAACATAGAATGTGCCAGCTGCATTTCCTCCCAGTCATGATGTAAAAACCAGCTAAGGGATCCGAGGGTTTCTGTATATTGCAACTTAGGCGATAGGCCGACAACCTGTCACTACAGCAATATACGTACAAATCTATCTTAAATAACCCTCCAAACTTTGTCAACCGTGGCGGAACGCCTTTGTTTATGTCGTTTACGCTCTGCCTTCTCCATGAGGGATAAGGGCGTGATTATATGTATGTATGTAAATAAAGTTCCATATAGTAGAACGCTCTTGAAAAGTGTGCGCCGCGTCGCGTCGCATCACTTCCCGGTGTGATCTGATCCTTGGATACCGTTGACCACAAGTTATATGCGGTCAACATGCGGTGAGTTGTGGTATATAATGTACATACATACATACATACATAACGTCACGCCTCTTTCCCGGAGGGGTAGGCAGAGATCACATCCTTCCATTTGCTACGATCCTTGCAAACTTCTTTCGCTTCATCTACATTCATCAATCTTTTCATGCACGCTCGTCGGTTTAGGGTACTCCTGACCTGACCTTTCCCTAGAACGTCCCCGATTTGATCGCGGTACGTTCGTCGAGGTCTTCCCCTTCCAACATTCCCACTCACACTCGCCATGTATATCTGTTTGGTTAATCTCTTTTCATCCATCCTCTCAACATGACCAAACCACCTCAGCATTCCTTTTTCTATACCTGTCACTATATCCTCTTTCACACCACAACGTTCCCTTATCACGCTATTTCTTATTCTGTCACTCAGTTTCACACCAATCATACTTCTTAATGCTCTCATTTCTACCGCATTTATTCTACTTTCATGTCTTTTCTGCCATACCCAACTTTCACTGCCATACATAAGTGTTGGGACTAACACTCCTCTATGCACAGCCAGACGAGCCTTATTGGACACCCTCTGGCTGTTCATAAAGGTGTGCAACGCCCCATTCACCATGTTACCAGCATTCACTCTTCTTTCAATATCACTATCACACTTTCCATCTGCTGTAAACAATGAACCCAAATAAACAAACTCTTTCACTTGCTCCACCTTTTCATCTCCTATCAGAATGTTACACTCTGTCATTCTATCCTCTTTCTCAAAAACCAGTGATTTGGTTTTAGTAACATTCACTTTCATTCCTTTCTTTTTCAAAGCTTCATGCATACAATTTACCATCTCCTGTAACTCCTCAGCCGTGGACGCAAGTATAACTTGGTCGTCAGCGTAGAGAAGACATTTGACGAGTAACTCGTTCATTCTTAGACCACATTCATTATCTTTCAAATCTGTCAAACAGCTATCCATGAATAAGTTAAACAGCCATGGTATATAATGTAACGGGACAAAATATACAAGCACTATGCCATATCACATGTTTGTTTATAAAGGTAAGTAAAGTAAGCAGACATGTTTATAAATATTCATAACCAAATGATTTTTAATATCTTACTAGATTTGAGTACCTTGTTTGAGTATAAACTATTAAATAAATCTGGTCTGATCGATTTACTTTAAATAAAACCGATCACTTCAAGTGTCGGGTCGTCTTCGTCAGTTTACGTACGGAAAGCATCAATCAACATAGTATTTTGTACATGTTTAATTTCATTCAGTATTACGAAATAAGCTCATTCACGTCATTAGAATGTACTTCATGATTACAATCTCGGTTTTGTGCACGAGTTCTAAAACCTGCTTTTCACTTCGATTGCGAGGAAAATTGTGAAAATTCTACAAATTTTTTGTAAACTAAACAAAAAGTTCATTCCCGCCATTTAACTTTTGAATTTTAGACATGAAATATTACGTTTGGGTTGGAGACTATATAACAGCCTACTATTAAATTGATTTTGTAATTAATAAATCAAATACACTATCGTACTTGAATTTAAGTTTGAATGTCTTTTCATATAAACAAAACACGAAAGGCAAATTATTTGAAGTAATTATTTATTGTGTTTGGCTGTAGGGCCCAATTTGCTTTGCCTTAGAAGAAATGCATTTGTGTGTAGATACGTGATTGAACTTCTGCACAAAATTCAATTTTGTGCAGCCTACAGCAAGCACAAAGTAGCACTTTCAGAGCATTAGAAGAAAATAAGTATATTTTACAACAAGTGCACAAAACATTCGGTTCTGGCCGAGATTTTTAGCTGCCCTCGCCCTGCATATTAAATAAAGGACAAAAATAGTTTTGTGCATGAGTTTTAAACTCTGCTCATCACTTCGATTGCGAGGAAAGTTAAGGAAATTCATCAGAAAGATTTTAAATAAACTTAACAATTTCAGTCCTGCCATTTGACTTTTTAAAGCTTTCCACGTGAAATACCGGGCTTAGGCTGAGACCTATACAGCCTACTATTAAATTAATTCTGTAAATATTCAATTAAATAAACCATCATACTTGAATTTAAATTTCAATATAATTTTATGTCATAAAAATACAAATGCCGAATAATTTAAAGTAAATATTATAATATAAAATAACAAGTTCTATCTATGAATTTCTTATTATGTTTGGCTGTTTGACCTAATTTTTTTTGCCTTAGAAGAGATGCATTTATGAGCAGCCTACAGCGTGCACAAAATAGCACTTTTGGAGCATGATAAGTGAAAATTACTTTTCAATATTCTGATTTTAAAATTATGAATTTTGGAAGTAACGTGATCTAAATAATATAGCATATTTCATACTGCGATAAGTGCCCTTGAAAACTCTTTAACGCTAGCAAATTGAACTCCGATGAAACATGATGTTCATTTTAAATTGCGAAATGTAATGAAATTATCAGTATTTCAAATAAATTTTCATAGCAGGTTTCATGAAAGTTGCTCTGGCACGTGTCACATACTTACATGTATTCTTCTTCTTCTTCTGTCGTGTGGGTATCGAATCGATCGACCTGATGGACCCTAGTGTCAGAGTTTTTAAACCCAATACCACGGCTATAGTTAGTTAGTTAGTTAGTTTTATTTGTCACACAGTGAAAATTACATTATAAAAGTTCAAAATTACATGTCATATTAAAAGCATTCACAAAGTGTTCGTCAGTTAAACAAAATAAAATTAATAAAATCGGTAGAAATACAAAATGTCATAAATAAATTTTCAAAACAAAAGAAATAAAAAATACTAGGTATAAATAGGTACAATGTCATTTTGTAAATTTAAATTCAATATACTCTTTAACAGAGTAAAATACATTATCCAACAAAAGGTTTTTCAATCGGGACCGAAACGTTTCGTCACATAGTTCGGCTTTTAGGTCGGTAGGTAGTGCTTCATAGAAGGTCGGTCCGATAATGTGCGGATTTTTCTCGGCAAGGACTAAGCGATGTGGGACTGAAAGTAGGCATCCAGTCCAACGTAACGTCCTTCCCGGAACACTTACTCGCTCAAAATTTGATAAATTACAACGAATATACATGATTACGTCGAATAAGTATTGCGAGAAGTGTGTCATTATAGCGTATTTCTTGAATATGCCCTTACACGAATATCGTGAGTTTACTCCGGCCATCGTCCGAAGAGCACGTTTCTGCAATCTCAATACCCTTGATGAGTCAGTTGAGTTACCCCATAGAATTGAACCATACGACATAATGGAGTGAAAATGTGCAAAATATGTTTGCCGGAGCGCATCACTAGATATAAGGGGCTTCAGTCTTCGCAATGCAAATGCTGCGCTACTCAGCTTATCGCAAAGAGTGTCGATATGCGCTTTCCAGTTTGTGTGACTATCAAGCACAAAACCTAGGAATTTACATTCGTTGCTTATTGGCATAGGACAGTTCATTTGAGGGGGAGCTACGTTTTGGCTGGAGAACAACACAATATTAGATTTTGCCACATTCAGGATGAGTCCATTTGCTAAGAACCATTTCTGCAGCTGCTCGCATACTCGACAGATCTTAATGTTTAGTTGCTCAAAAGTTTTCGCGGTCACAACTACAGTGGTGTCATCAGCAAACAGAACTACCAAACCGTCAGTAACAATAGATGGGAGATCATTGACAAAAGCCAAAAACAACGTATTTCCTAATGAGGATCCCTGTGGAATGCCTATTTTAACGTTACCTGCCTCTGATTTTATATTTCTGCCCTGTGATGTGAACTGGGTGGTCTGTTTTCGACCCGTTAAAAATGAGTTCAGTAGTTGATGAGCATTATTTCGGACTCCATATGTGTTCAACTTTTCTAACAACAATTTATAATTAATGACGTCGAATGCTTTTGATAGATCGCAGAATATACCAGCAACTTTATACTTATCATCTATCCCCGTATTTATGCAATCCAACACTTTATGAGCGGCGGTCGTAGTTGACATACCTTTACGGTAAGCAAACTGTTTATCAGTCAGTAAGCCGTTTGTCTCTAAATGTTGCATAAGGTGTTTTGATAAAATCGATTCTATAATTTTTGATATGTTGGGGACGATGGTAATAGGCCGATAGTTATCAATTTTGTGCTTCTCACCTTTCCCTTTGTAAACTGGACATACTCTTGTGCATTTTAAAACTTCTGGATACACGCCACCCTTAAACATTTCATTTATCAGTGTCACAAGAATATCCGCAAGTACTGGCCAGATACATAAAAGTATATTTACAGATATATCATATATATCCAGGGTACCACGAGATTTCAGCAAAGATTTGAGCACTTTGTCTAAGCCAGATTTACTAATTATAGGCAGAGAAAAAACAGGAATACTTGTGTCTTGTAGATATTCGGAAAGATAGTTTTTAGAACTTTGATAGTCAATCCGCTGCGAATATTTCGTACCAATATTTAATAAATGGGAGTTAATGTAGTCTGGAACGTCACCCAGTGGTATATCCTTAGAATTTGTATCCCTCAGACGTATTTCGCATGAACTTTTTGTAGAAATTTCGTCATTGACCACACTCCATATCTCTTTAGCTGGATTTCTACAATCAGCCAACCTCTTTTCAATATGTTTTCGTCGGGATGCTAATGTTTCAGATTTAATTAAATGAGAATAGTGATTAATGCATTCAAATAGTATTTTTTCTTGAGGATATTGCCGCCTGAGTTCAGTCAAATCATTGAATTTCATAATGTACTCGCCTAGGGCTTCCGTCATCCAGGGGACAGTTTTATTATATTTTATATTAATTAATTTAAGAGGGAAGTCTATGTCAATATAATCAATCAATCAATCAATATAATATGTCAATGTTGTAAATAATCTGTCGAATTTAATATTAATGTCCATGCTGATATGATAAATAAAATTAAAATTATAATTTTCTATGTCAATATAAAAATCATAAATTGATTCATCTTTGAATAATCGGCGTTCAATGAAAGAAGCCGTTTTTTCGCGGTGTGACTGTCCCGTAAATAACGTAAACAACTGGGCATTATGATCGCTTATAGGCGTCTCAATAGGGACCACGGTGACGTCATTTTCCCCACAGCGCACCAATCCGCAATCTATAGAAGATGCACGCTCCTCAGACACGCGAGTCGCAAACGTTACAATATTTTTGCATCCGTAGCTTTGCAAAACATCTTCTAATCTCCGCGTCAAGTTATATTTAGGGTCATCATAACGCAGGTAATCCACGTTTTGATCTCCGACTAAAATAAACCTTTTGTTTTCGTTATTTAACATGTCCAATAACAATTCTAATTGATTTAAAAATATGTCATAATTTCCCTCCTACAAACAACAATAATAATCAAATTTAATTTACATATTTCTTTTGCTGATAATTCACAGTGATATAATACGGCCAGGTTCTGTAGGTCATTGCGTTGTTTATATTCTATGCCCTCACGAATAAACAGTGCAGCGCCACCGTGAGCGCCAGTGCGCGGGCGACCACAACAGTTAGCAAGCTCGTATTTGCATAACCTCACTTTTTTCATGTCGGCCGGTCTGCACCATGTTTCACTACAAGCCAATACATCAGGCTGTTCAGTCTTTATTAGTAACTCAAGTAATGCGGTTTTACTGGAAATAGATCTCATGTTCTGATGTACTATCTTAAAAGTGAAACATGGTGGTTTGGTCAGGTTTACCGTGTTTTCGATTTCGGCGCACGTGCGGGCGAGTTTTTTGGCTGGACAACATTGAACTTTCGGACAGATACTCCCTGAGGCCAGCGGCTGGAGTCCCTCACATGCCTCACGTTGCTAGCCGATACATCTAGTCTAAATGAGGAATATTCGCCGCGAGTGACTATCAGTTTTTCGCATTTTATGGGCTCAAAGCCCATATGCTGAACATGCTTCACAACATCCTCCGCAGTGGTGCTCGGACTTAAATTAAAAACATGCAGACTGACGGGACGGGGAAGTGCCGCTTGGAGCCCAACAGTGTTTCCCAGTGATGATCCCGTGGATTGCTCGTTCGTGGACTGCTTCCCAGGCGGATGATGTTGCCCGTTGCTGACTGCCCGGTCATAGGCGTCTGACATGGTTTTTGTTATGACCACTATCAAAGATAGTGACCAGAACCGACGGCTGAACGTGCCCCGAAACACGGAGTCTTTTTTCTTCCAGACAACCAGGTGTTTCAACCTGCATTATCCTAACTAAACTGGGGAAAACTTCACAAAGTGATAAATTGACAAATATCAACTTTTGTGTTCCACTTGGGAATCGAACCCAGGACCTCCGGACCGTAAGCCCATGACAAATAGATCATGGAGGCAGTACGCTTTCCTAAACGGATGATTCGCGTGGCTAAGTATAAATAAAAACGCTTCTTACACAAGGAAGAAAAAGACAATAAAATGTCTTATTTCTAGAACTCTAGCCTTTTTTATTTTGCGATGAGACTTTTAAAATTAATTATTTTAGTAACATGATTAATCCCGAGGTGAAACGTGAAGAATTATACGATCGGTTCGGAGTCGGAAAAACTAATATAAGTTTTATATTTGTTAAGGCCCAGTGATATAATAACTTATTTTAGATAATTCACATAACGTTGTGGTTTTAATTCAAACTTTAAATTGTAAACAGGTTGATAAGTATGAATATTATAATATTAGCTGGTAGGGAACAGTTTAACTATACAAAAAAGGAAAATTTAAATATGTACTAAAAATAATAACACGGTTTTTTAATCTTTACAACGCAAATTTACTGATTCCGCTTGTATAAGCTGTAACCAAACTAAAATAGGACCTTATTGCTTTATATTTTGTCGCGAACTCCACTCGAGTTTTGCGAATCGAGAGGAAATCGAGATGACTTCAAAAATAATTATATTAAGTGTGATATTCTGTGCGTGTTGAAATTCTGTGAACTGCAGGGGAGGGCACGGAAACGGTGGCATGGACATGGTAGTCACCGGCATGGAAGTCACAGCCATGGAAGTCACGGTCACCTATGGTGGCAGCCATACCAGTTCGCATTCTCACTCTGGACACTTATAATCATCGTACCTTTACAGGCACCATCACGGGGGCTCAATTTCAAGTAACTCTTACGACTTTCCCTTTAATAAATGTTCTTCTAGTGATTATGCTCCCCCTAGAAATCTAAAAACCCTCCTTCTCAAATCCGTCGGATATAAACAAGGATATCGAGGTTGGTAATGAACCTATTGGACCTGGCTTCTTTAACCTCTGGGAGAAAAACATGAACCCTAACTCTATGAAAGTCATCAATGATGCTCAGAGCGCGTATAATCATGACAGAAATCTTGCTGAGCTAACTGAAGAGAACATTCAGATCAAAATATCATCTGAAGCACCAACAACACGGAACTTCATAGACGACAACAAATTGAAAGAAAATCTTTACACATCGAATAAATCGAATGCTGTGAAGATCCAAAGTTATATAGAAAACTTTGAAATATCCAAACAGCATAATCAATTGGACAATGATTCGATTGATGAAAAATATGTCTAGCCAAATGCTGGCGAGATGTCAAATGAAAAAACCACAGATTATCCAAAAAATCTGGAAATCTGAACTTCGACGTCTTCGATAGTGACTACGATAAAATTTATAAAAATAACTTAGTAAAGTAACTTACTTACAATTGATATGTTTAAAAAAACAGAATAACTAGGATCAGATGATTATATTAAATCATTTTTTAATTATTACGACCCTAAGTATTGGCCTGAAGAATACAAGACCACATCTACTTCTACAGTAAAAGCTTCGACTGGAGAACCTTCTACAACCCAGGTCGACGATCACCACGATACTACTTATGATGATGATGATGGTAATTATGATACAGAAAACCCTGAAGCAGGACAGCTATCTACAAAAATGTTATATTACATAAATGGTTAAGACTGATAAGATACAGGTACATGATCCTTTATTACCTTCGAAAGATATTCTTAAATCTTTTTTGTCAAAGCCTCCATGGTGGGCTTCGATATTTATCGCTGTTTAAACTAGCCACCTGAAATGAGTATTTGCGTACATGACCCACCTTATTTTCCATTTCCTATTATTTCTTCTCCTATGGTGCCATTTTAATTTTATGTGATGAAATGAAACTATGTTTATTGTATACATTGCTACTATGCATACTATGCATTAAAGTATCCAAAAAAATAAATTATATTAGATATCTAAAATTGTAGATTTAATTATGTTTGGAAAAGAAATGCATAGAATTATGCAATTGACCCTTGCCACCATAATGAGATCCATCGCATACTTGTTATGTAAAGTACAATGAAGATATATATACATACATACACATAATCACGTCTTTATCCCTGCTGGGGTAGGCAGAGCGTATATGTAAAGTACAATGTAGATATAATTCTGTATATTACCATATCAGGTATTTTGTGATTTAGAAATTATGTCTTACATTGCTTTTGATCCGCCTGCTGGGAAAAATATTCAACTTATTTGACATACACAACGCGACATACACGATAGCAACAATATTGTAAACAATTGATAATATGTATAATAATAAGTATGACGTGCGACTCATTATGACTAGAAGCTGGGGCTATTTAAATATACAAACAAGGTAAATACCAAATACAATAATAAATAACAGTGTATTTTTAAGCTCATCAATGCAAATTAACTAATTACAAACGTTATTCCCAGAAAGAGATAACCTCATAGGTCACGATAAGTTGAAACGAGACCAATAGTGTCTCACATGTTTATATTTAGTCGCGAACTCTACTGCAATCATCAGTTGTATTTGTGTTGTGAGTTGAGAGAACATGATTTCAAAAATTACATTTAGTGTGATATTCTATTCGTTTTTAATTTCTGTGGACTGTAGAGGTGGGCATGGAGGTGGTCACGGACATGGTGGTCACGGACATGGTGGTCATGGACATAGCTCCTTTGGTGGGAGCCATACCAGCTCACATTCTCACACCGGACACTCTTACCCATCATCTTCAGGACTCTCGGGATCGGGACCAAGTTTAACCTCCAGCCACACTTATCCATCATCTGCAGGGCTCTCAGGATCAGGTTCAAGTTCAATCACCAGCTTCTCCCAGCCATCATTAGGATATTCGGGATCAGGATCGAGTTTATACAGTCACTCTTACCCATCATCTGCAGGGCTCTCAGGATCAGGATCAAGTAATATACCCAGCTCCTCTTATCAATCGTCATCGGGCCTCTCAGATTTTGGAACAGGATCCAGTTACAAATACAAGCCCCAGAGCAGTTGGTACCCTGGTCACAGGAGCTCAAGCAACTCATACCTCCCTCCTTCAATTGGCCTGTCGTCCAGTGATTATGTGCCCAGCTCCTCTTACCCATTGTTGGCAGGTATTCCAGATTTTGATTTAGGATCTAGTAGCGATTACAAGCTCCCCAGCAGCTGGTACCCTGATCACGGGAGCTCAAGTTTAAGTAACTCTTTCGTTCCTCCTTCAATTGGATGGTCTTCTAGGGACTACAATCCCTCCATACCAGATCTGTCAGGAATACCCAAGTCTCTTATTAGCGATAGTAACACGTTTGAAGAATTACAAAAATCATTAAACTATCTTAAAAATTGGGATAGCCACTTGAACTCTGACACTACGAAAATCTTAAATGATATTTCGGAATTTAAAAGAAAGGAGGCAACCCAAACTGAGAAGAATATTCAGGTCAATTTATCAACAGAAGAACCAAATGTGACAACACGAAACTTCATAGATGAAGACAAAACAGAGAGCCCTGAAAGAGGACAACTATCTACAGAAAGTTATTCGACTCCTTCTGGGCAGGTGCCCACTGCTAAGGTGCAGGACCCTGAAATTCCGTCAAAGGAAATCGAAGATATCAAGCTTAATGAGAATAGTGAAAATATACAGCAAACATCTGGGAAGCTGAACTCTGAATATGAGAAAGAATATAAACATTACATAGCTATGATTGTTGACATGTTTAAAAAATCTAAGCTATATATACTAAGCTCAAACGATTACATAAAACCTTTTCTAAATGGCTTCGACCCTAAATATTGGCCTGAAGAATACAAGACCACATCTACTACTACAGTAAAAACTTGGACTTGGGAACCTTCTACAACCTATGGATATAATTACCATGTTAGGTATAATACAGAGAGCCCTGAAGCAGGACATCTATCTACAGAAAGTTACTCGACTCCTTCTTGGCAGGAGCCTAGTACTGATAGGATACAAGACCCTGAACTTCCGTCGAAAGAATCTCTCAGAACTTTACTGTCAAAGCCTCCATGGTGGGTTTCGATATTCATCGCTGTTTAGATTAGGCACTGAAATAAATATATAAATGATTCTATTTTTTTTTCTCTTTTGCCATTATGTTTGACATTTTCATTTAATGTGAACAAACTGTAATCTAAAATCAGAGATATAATTTAAATTGTACCTATGTATAAAGGCTCTAATAAAAAATATTATTAAAATTCTGATTAAAATGAATGTTTTGTTTAAACCTTAAAATTTTCTCTCTTTATCCGAGTAATAATTATAATATGTTACTTACTTAAGTCATCATCTCCCTAGCCTTATCCCGTATCTTACGGGGTAGGGCTATCTATTTTAGAGGATTGAACGAGGGTACTTAATGCGACTACCGTCTGAACTTCGCAACCCAGATGGGCAACCAGACCCAATCCTAGATCAGGTCAGAGTTTTCAAGCCGCGAATGCTTAGCCCTGGTCTCTGATATGGCTTAACGACTAATACCTACGGTATTAAACGATATTAACCAGGATCAACGGCTTAACGTGCCTTCTGAAGCACGATTTTTTTTGCGAATGAACGTACATAATTCAACCGAAAAACACATTGGTACGTGGCGGGATTCGAACCACGACCTCCCCGCTCAGGAGGCAGTGGCCCTATCCACTACACCATCGGGCTCCTCCATGTTACTTACTTAAGTAAGATGGGAATAATCAATTAGTAGAAAAAAACAGAAATCTTGTCTTGAAATATTTTTAAAGGAATTTGCGTGCGTCTCATTTTATAAGGAGCATATATTAGTGATGTGATAATGTTTTTTTATTCCAACCATACAACACAGAACGATGAGCTTTTTATTAACTAAGTGTCGTCTATAATCACACAATGGGTTGCGAGCTGTTATACCGAGCGTTAACTATACAATATTCTTTTAAAAAAGGTGCACTTTCAGAAACGATTTTCAGTTGTCAATCACTATAATAATATTGGACAATATATCTGACATACAACATATATGATACAAGTTGTATGTAAAAATGACATATAGTGAGACCAAGATTATCTGTGCATCTGTCAGCCCCAACCCGCTCGTTGTTAATGCCTCTGACTATATCCCCCAACCTACGACTCGTTATAAACGAAGACCTAGGCATATCCTTACCGACGGTGAAGACCCAATTCGTAAGTCGAGCCATACTCAACACAAGCTCTTCCTGTAACCGCGCACCCTGGTTCGCTGATATTCCTCCTTTGCTCCCTACTTTGGGCGATACCGGCACGTTCCGGGTAGATTCTCTCCGATAAGGAAATCCCAAGGCAACGCCATAAGCCGAGGTTCGAGCCCTAGTGGGCGCCCAAATTGGACGATGTAGAATTGTTTTTTGTTCTTTCAGGAGGAGCGCCGGCGCAACGGTCGGTATATCGCGATCCTGGTAGGCATCATGCTGTTCCTTCTGGCCATCTACCACGCGTGGGTGCGCCGGATCCCCATAGTGGCCAGTCTGGTGGTGCCAGCCCTCATCATGTTCATCTACGTCTTCTGGGTGCTGTACACCGCTTCGAGGGATAAACATAGGGTAACACACACACACACACCATCACGCCTATAGCCCTAATGGGGTAAGCAGAGCGTCAACGACCTAAACAAAGGTCGTTCCGCCACGTCTGACAAGTTTTGAAGGTTGTTTAAGATAGAACTGTAGATTGCTGCAGTGACACGTTGACAGCCGATCGCCTAAATTACAATATATTAAAACCCGCGAATTCCTTAGCTGGTTTTTACAGCATGCCCGGAAGGAGATGCAATGTTTTTTGATATCGCTCCAAGTCCAGCATGGAAGTTGACACAGGGTAAGACGGTTGGAAAACCAAGATATTAGAATTTGATCCTCCGAACAAAGTTAGAGGCCCTTTTTCTTTTAAAACTGGAGCCTATCACGCTTCTAGTTGAACTTAATCTATCGTCGACGGGTCTGTTTCAGTGGCCCTGATATGACACTTAAACGTGTCAAATATTGCACATTTATGAGGTCTTTGATGCTCTGCTTACCCTGTGAGGGATACAGACGTTATGTATCAGTAAGTTAGTGTGCAACAGCGTTGGCCGGAAACTAGTAAATACATAAACCCATGCAGTAATGACTTCATTTACGGTCGGCTCGCTCTTCGAATCTGGAACGTTCAGTTTCCACCAATAAACCGCATTTCCACTATTTCCACAATTTCCACGGTCAGTTTCGCAGCGGACTTCCATTTCGGTACGATCCCGTTTGGTATCAAAGGGAATAATGAAAAATATATTCAGCGTGCGCAGTATTCGCGGTCACTAAAAGAACTTTTGAAAGCTGTAAAACTCAATTTTTACCCTCGGTTTCAACTTTTTATTCTGTATCAGATTTTTTCACAAGATTGTCTTGAATTCGGTATCAAAGCAAAGGAATATACATGAAATTAAATGATTGTGCATGACAGCTTCATTTTCTTAAACCATATGAAGATAAATAACACAGTATGTGATATAATATCTGATCTTTACCCAAGATAAGGAAGGTCAGTCAATGGGCTCGATTCTAGATACCACCGACTAAAAATAAATTTGAAGTATATCTGTCACTTCCAAAATAATAAAAATGAAAAAGGGCAGAAGATTTATACTCTATGGTTTTACACTTTGTCAGCTAGATTTAAACGCGCTTTTGCACGTTTCCCCAGCATTTCTGTCAATTTTATCCACCATATAGTGGTAGATAACGCATAAAACCACCGACTATACATCAAAAACCGGAAAGAATAGATCTCCTGTCTTTTTCCAATGTTTGTCGTCTGAAAGTGACAAATATATTTAAATTTTTGTTTTAATCGTCAAAACTAGAATCGAACCCAGTAACTGGACATTTTGGGCGTAGGAACAGCCTTTACACATCAGATGTAAGCAGACATGTTGCCTTGTCTGCGGGCGAGCCTTTGCTGTCAGTCAGATAACCTGCACAAGGGGTTGCTTTAATAGTAAATATATAGGTCTGGGTAGTCAAGTTAATAATGAAATCACATCTTAACTACATAGGTAATGTATTTAACATATCTCTTGTTCTATAAGTGGCCATTGCTTTCCTAAAACCTGGGTTGTTATAACTTATTAGCCATAAAACCGTAGGGCATCAATGAAATAAAAAAAAAAATGAACTGTCATTTCGCTAGATGCCAAAACTATATTTTAAAAGTTAAAAGTCCTATAAAATTTTTCTTCTATTCTCGGAATCGCATATTTACTCGAATCGAAATCAAAATTTGAAACGTAATTGTATTGGAATCTACTAAAAAAATATTTTTATATCGAACCGGCCAGTATTGTTAGTGTCGAATGGAATAAGGCGGCAAAAAAAAACATGGTAAATTAAATATATTTTAATTCTGTGCGTGTGTGTTTTTATAACCTCAAAATAAAGAGTTTGTCGATTTATTACTCAGTATTTTATTATGAAACATCAAAATATGTAAACAAACAGTAGGATGTACAAAATAAATACTGCGAATTAGATAAATTTTCTTACGCGAATGGAGATGTTTTATGATGGATGAAATCCTTCATAGTGAGTTGGTTTTGTTTACTGGTTCAACCTATTTTCATACTATAAATTTCGAAAACATTTCCTTTATTTGATCTTATCTTTTACTTGATATGTAAAGCATAGTACTTACCTCGGGTTTAAGCATCAATTGCATACATACATACATACATAAATTCACGCCTTTTGCCCTTACGGGGTAGGCAGAGCGTAAAACGCTTAGTGAAAGCTTTTACACCACGTCTGACGAATATTGAGGACAATTTTAGATGGTAATGTGTATCGCTATAGAGACAAGTTGTCAGCCCATCGCCTAAATTACAATACAGTGCGTCCCTCGAATCCATATTGCTGACTTCTACAGCATGCCTGAGAGGAAGGGCAGCTAGAACATTCTATGTTTTTCTTTCGCTTCCAGTCCAGCATGGAAGTATCAATTGCATACTCGTACTATTGTCGCCATATACGCTCGGGCTCAAAATACCTCATACGCAATTGATGTCAAGTAACTCTTGGTTACTAATGTACCTTTATCACGCCTTTTTTCTCATACGGGACTTGGTAAGAGTCTATGGTAATTTTCGAAGAGTATTTTAAATATCAGAAATGGCGCAAGCATCTAGGATAGAGATGTCTTCAGCTTCCTCTGCCTACTCTAGTAAAAGAAGACAAACATAACGTCCTATACCCTCGGGGTAATTGCCACCCTGACAATGTTGTATTTCTTCTATGCTGGACTGGGAGCGAGAGAAAAGCATAGAATGTGCCAGATGAATTTCCTCCCAGGCATGCTGTAAAAACCAGCTAAGGGATCCGAGGGTTTTAGTATACATATTGTAATTAAGGCTGAAAACGTGTCACTACAGCAATATACCTACAAATCTATCTTGAATAACCCTCAAAACTTTGTCAGACGTGGCGGAACCTTTGATTAGGTCGTTTACGCTCTGCCTAGCTGCCTACCCCACATTGTTGTGCATGATGTTGTGGTGTTCTTGACTTTGCGCCTGCGTCGTAATCAGCCGGCACTTTGTAAACACGCCGCTGATCGGCGCGCGCGCAGACTTTGTTTATAAGAGCCCAAACGAGAGGTTGATTCATCCCGATTGTTTACGCGAGAGTGTTTGGAGTTTTAGAGCTGATTCGAGATTACAGATGTGGCGTGGCTGTGGCGTATATCAAGTTTGTTGCTGATTTTTTATAGTTTTATTTTATGGTGACGAGTAAGCTCTTGATTCTAATCTAGACCCTGGTCTAACAAAGTTTAGACTGTCTTTATACCATCATCTCCCTAGCCTGATCTCGTATCTCACGGGGTCGGCTACCTAATCTACGGGATTGAACGAGGGTACTGGTTTTTACACAGAGCGACTGCCATCTGACCTCTGCAACCAAGAAGGGAGACCAGACCCAATTCTAGATTAGGTCAGAGTTTTCAAGCTAATGTAATTATTAGCACTGGCCTCTGACATGGTTTAACGACTAATATCTATCTCGGCTTAACATGCCTTCCGAAGCACGGGAAAAGCGCCGAATAAACGTACATATGAAATGCGAAAACCGAAAAACACATTGGTACGTGGTGGGATTCGAACCACGACCTCCCCGCTCAGGAGGCAGCGGCCCCGTCCACTACACCATCGGGCTCTCTGTGTTTATACCAATGCAGGAGTATTTGTTTAGATAGTCTTCAGATAAGGACAAGTACAGTTTACATTAGACTCTAAACCAGGGGAGGCCAAGACGTCAACTGCGGTCGTCGACCGTCGCAGCAAATTAGGTAGCCCGCAGACATATTCCTCTTATACATTAATGCGACATATTTTACATACGTCTCTTGTACATATTTTTCAAAACAAGAGCATTAACAATAACGTTATTTTTAAACTGATGCACAAAGGCAAGTTTCCATTACATGTCTAGGACTAGTAACTCGTTTCTGTTTGACAAATGACCAGATAGATTTTGCAACACGACTTTGTCGAAAATTATGTCCTTGCTGTCATGTCAAGCATCCACAAGCCAAAAACATTAATAATTAAATAAAAAATATCTGATTTATTATTTTTTTGGCCCTTGATTCTAATTTTCAGATGTGGCGAAACGACCTTTGTTTAGGTAGTTTACGCTCTGCCTACCCTATTAGGGATAAAGGCCAGATTATATGTTTATATGTATGATTCTAATTAGAAAAATATAAACATGACGGTGAGACCCCAAGGAGATGGTGATGGTGAAATGTAGACCGCAAATATACAAAGTTTGGCCACCTTTGCTCTAAAGTAAACTATACAACTTCTTCTTCTGTCGAGTGGGTATCGAGTCCTTCGACCCGATAAACCCTGGTGTCAGAGTTTTTAAACCGCCTAGTAGCACA
The DNA here is from genome assembly GCA_949820665.1 of Scrobipalpa costella. Classification (NCBI taxonomy): domain Eukaryota; kingdom Metazoa; phylum Arthropoda; class Insecta; order Lepidoptera; family Gelechiidae; genus Scrobipalpa; species Scrobipalpa costella. Next base: position 5,003,419 of record OX463306.1, read on the forward strand.
ACTATCAGGCCTCTGACATGGTTTTAAGTAAGGACCACTATCAAAGACAGCGACCGGGACCGACGTCTTAACGTGCCCTCCGAAGCACGAAATCTTTTTCTTTTCGGACAATCAGGTGATTCAGCCTGCAATGTCCTAACCAAACTGGGGAAAAATTCACAAAGTGATAAAATCTCAAATACCAACTTTGTGTTTCCCCCCTGGGAATCGAACCCAGGACCTCCGGATCGGGAGTCCATGGCACTATCCACTAGACCACGGAGGCAGCTAATAGGTACCTACTGCTGCAAATTTCCCGTGGCCAGAGTCTACCCAGATATGCACATTAAATTGTCGAAACGTCGCTTTCACATTGTCTATTTTCTCTGCCCTACAGAACTATTCGTCCAAAGTAATTGGAAACCTGTCGAATAGTTAAACGTGTTTTGCGTGGGTTTTTACGTTTCAGCGAATTTCCAGTATTTCCACTGAGTGGTCAGTGATCAATAGTTTTAGGTGGGTTGTAAGCCCTTTATTTTGGAAACTATATAGGTATTTTATTTAAATAGACGGTAGGGTTTAATACTATTTGTTCTACTTACTACCTGAGCTATCACAGGCATTGCCCAACCTAGCGAATTAGTTAGTTTCTTTCATCTTTACACGTGTGAATCCCGACCTGACTTTAATTTTAGTCAAGATTACGTTAAGTCATGCCCTCAAGAATTGATAGCTATTTGTCATAACAGAAATATAATAGTCCTTCCATGCTAGCCTGGGAGCAAGAGAAAAACATAGAATGTGCCAGCTGCATTTCCACCCGGGCATGCTGTAAAAACCAGGTAAGGGATCCGAGGGTTTCAGTATATTGAAATTTAGGCGATGGGCTGACAACTTGTCACTACAGCAGTAAACCTACAAATCTATCTTAAAAAACCCTCAAAACTTTGTCAGATGTGGCGGAACGATCTTTGTTTAGGTCGTTTACGCTCCGCCTACCCTATTAGGGATAAAGGCGTGATTATATATGTGTATGTGAAATATAATAATTACTAGTAATAGGGAAGTAGGTTCCCAAGCGTGGTGAAACCTGCTTTACGATACCTAGTTTGTCTTCTTAGCGAGTGGATGCTCGAGTCGGACGACTTGATGAACCCTACCTGGTGTCAGAGTTTTTAAACGGCTTCTGACAGGTTTGAAGACGACCACTATCAACGATAGCAACCGAGACCGACGGTTTAAAGTGCTCTCCAAAGTACGCCATCCTTTTTCTTTTCAGACAATCAAGTGATTCAGCCTTCAATGTCCTAACCAAACTGGGGAAAACCTCACAGAGTGATAAATGGACAAATATCAACTTTGTCCCCCCCCCGAGAATCGAACTCAGGACCTCCGCCCATGGCTCTGACCACTATGTTCTAACTAAATAATGCTCAGACACGTTCCTAACTACTGTGGATGCATCACTTTGATGTCGAGAATAGCATTCGAGTTGTTTATGTTCTATTGTGATGTCTGGTCATCATCTCCTTAGTCTTATCCCATATCTATTGGGGTTGGCTACCTAATCTAGGGGATAGAATGAGGGTACTGGTTTTTACACAGAGCGACTGCCATCTGACCTCCGCAACCCAGAAGGAAAACCAGACCCAATCCTAGATTAGGACAGAGTTTTCAAGCCGCCAATGCTTAGCACTGGCTTCTGACATGGCTTAACGACTAATATCTACGGAATTAAACGATACTAACCGGGACCAACGACATAACGTGCCTTCCGAAGCACGGAAAAAGCGCCGAATAAACGTACATATGAAATTCGAAAACCGATAAACACATTGGTACGTGGTGGGGTTCGAACCACGACCTCCCGCTCAGGAGACAGCCGCCCTATCAACTACCCCATCGGGCTCTTCTTGTTATGTCTGGTCTCGTTGTTTATTGTTTTAATTCCCGGGCTAGTTACCGTCGCATTCGCACCCCTTTGCCATGAATTGACTCGCAATTCAAATGCGCGTCAGCGAGACATACTCGTACGTGTCAGACCTATTTTTTTTGTTAGTCACTTGCTGACTGTGTACAGTCAAATTACAAATAAAACTATCGTTCAAGAAGAAAAGATGTTTGATTGTCAAGGGAAAAAAGCAGACTGTTAAATAAGAAAGTTGTCATGGACGCTTAACCATTGCCCATAGTCGACGACCTAATTGCTTACCTCAATGGAGAGCGTTCGCACTGACAGTACTATCGAACGATATTTTTAGGTTTTCGAATTTCATATGTACGTGTGAGATACGGGATAAGGATAGGGAGATGATGATGATTTGGATTACGATTCGAATATCATGATATTGATGGATATACTGATGTATCCCAGTATCATCAGTAATACTGTTGGATTTAGTGATCCTGAGATTCTGTGGGCGTGACATCAAATAACAATAATCATATAAATTATTTAAATCCTTAATTAAGACAACGAGAAGAGACGACGACAAGAATCCTTATTGAAATCCAACTGGTATGATGTAGGATCTTGGTTTTAGTCCCAGCTAATTATTTTTCCCGTGTGGAAAATATATTTTTCTGCGCCAAAATAAAGCCTATGTATTATAACTGGTTATAATATAACCATTTACGAAATTTCATTCATACCCATCCAACAGTTTAAGTTACAGACTGGATAACGACTAGTGTAAATACAACCGCACGGTACGAACTCAACTCAGTACTGACGTCAATAATATCGATGCAACCTTGATCCAACCTTGATACTTCGTATCGTGATATTATCACGGTATCGGGTATCGAATATCGTATCAGTATTACTTACAATGGTGCGAACGTTACGTTTCGATGTACCGTATGCTCGAAATGAGAAACGAAAAAATGGGGCAGGATCTTGCATGAGACGTGGAAAGTAGAGCTTTCACTGCATGTTTTCATCACCATTAATCTAACCCCCAAAACTTCAATTTGAACATGACATGACACCGCATTATGATAATGAAGATCGATCTATCATAATTTTAACAATGAATTAGGTAGGACACGGAACCATTTGTGTGCAAGTACGACCAGCACTTATCTGATTTTTCTGATTATTTATTTTTGGCTGTATGGAAAGATGAACCTTATTCATTAAAAATAAGACTACGCTGCGCTAGCAGAAAGCTATTCGTTATTCCAATAAATAAAAATACGGGATGGCTTTCTTTTCTCTAAGAATATCTTTAGCTTGATAAAAGCTCAACGTTCCGGCTAAGAAAGCAAGCAAAGCAAATTCGAAAAATGCAATTTAAAATGTATTAGCTTTTAAACGGTTCACTCCGTTCCCTATCGCCACTTTGATTTACGAATTTTATTAAAGTTCTGCTCTCGTCACAGATCTGGGTTCTCGTAATAGTAGTGGTAAGTACATACACTACCTACCTACCTATTTCTAGTTACACTACAACCAATTAATTTAAGAAAGGATTAGATAAAAGTGCGTAATTTTTGGAGAATAATTGCATTGTTGCTCTTGACTGGATCATGGATGACCGTGACAGAGTCAACGATGGAGCGAGCTCACCCAGAAGATGTCTTGCCTGTTATCTGGCAATCTCACGCACCGACGGAACACAGCAAGCTGTTTGGCGCCGGACTCCGGTGAGTGGGTGGTTGCGAGCCAGGCGGCCCCTTGAGCAGCCTACCACCGCTTTGTAGGGTAGTTCGATTAACCGGACTTATTTACAGGCAAGCCTGTGTTGCCGTTGCCCGGGGTGGACCACTAGGAGGTAGATCCCATTCCACCCCAAAATGTTATCTAACTGACAGCAAATATATATTTGAATAATTGGTGCTAATGTGCAGGATAAACATTCTCCAAGGAGCAATTCAATATAGTCTTTGAAAGCATGATATTGGATTGGTTTGAAACATCGTCCTTACATTGTATTAGTAGGCGAAGTTAATATAAAGGATCTTCTCTCTTTTCTAAAAAAAAATTATCAGCTTATTTTTCAGATAGCTCTGGAAAAGGGAATCGTTACATAGACATATCGAAAAGGCAGGCATTTTTTTAATTAGAAATGGGTTTGCTCATGACTCTAGACACTAGGACAGGGATGACCGTGCCAGAGTCGACGATGGAGCGAGCTCACCCAGAAGATGCCTGTTATGGCACTGGCAATCTAACGCACCGACGGAACACAGGAAACTGTTTGGCACCGGACTCCGGTGACACGGTGGTTTATGGTGTCGTTCCCCAGAGTCGCTACTAAGGTTGATCCTATATGTACCTTCTAAAGATATTTCAAAGCTCTACCTGCAATCTTACTATCACACATACATACATATAGGCACGCCTTTATACTGAAACCCGCTAATCTCTTAGCTGGTTTTTACATTCGGGTTTTCTCTCGCTCCCGGGTCCGCATGGAAGTAATACATACAAAGGCTGAATGGATCTGAAAGCTAAATCTTCTTTCCCTATAATATTTGCCTTTGCTTATCATTTCTTGAGATTTGAAGACCTTGTATCTATCGTCTACAATTTCATTGCTTAGCATATTACGTTAGTATTCATGAGTTTCTAACTAAGGAGTTCGGGTTGCGTCTTACCTACATGTGTTTTACATGTAAATGGCTAAATGAACCTAGCATTGTTCTCGACTAGATTAAGGGGCATGTAAACCTAGCTAAACGGTTTCCTGGAAAATTTATCTACTAGAAGTTTGTCATTGTTTCCTCTCAATGTTCACATCAATTTTGAGCAGGTATTAGGAAAAAATACATCATTATACCTGTAGTATTATAATAATGATGCTTAGGAAGGAACACAACATTTTAGTAAGTTGTTCTTACCTTATTGCCCTCAATGGCGTCGATTCTCGCGATATAATCCTAATTCTCGGTAGCGCTGTCACTTTCTTAACTTTGTCATAAGAACAGGATAGCAAATAAACACATGATTTTGACATTCCTAATCTGACATAAGACGCCAGCGGCGACTCTTACCAGTGGTAATTTTTGGAAAACAAACCCACCTTCACTTGACTTCGACAAATACTTTTGATCATATTATAAGGATGTTCAATCAAAAATATTTGATTCAATCCTTTGAGAAAATTTACAAAACATTTTAATTTTTTACACCTATCTGCAAATTTTGATGAACATTAAAACATAGATAAATCAAACAAGACATCCGGCAGATAATCAACTCGTAAGAGAGTGTTCGCAAGTTATTTATTTACTTTAACCTGTGTTTATAATACGGGATCATTACACCGACAAGGTTAACACTTCGGCTACCTAGTATATTGAAGAGCTTGTGGTTTAGAAGCCATTTTAAAGCCAATACTATTAATTTGATCGGGAGCACCTTATTGTTTACCTTCAGGTTTAAAGCCGCGTTTTACTGGCGAAACAACAACATACATACATATAATCACGCCTTTATCCCTAATATGGTAGGGGCGAACTGTGATGCGATGGTGGCGACATCAATTTTAAATTAATTGTGTCATAAATACAAACATTTGTATGAATATTTAATGTTTAGTAGAAATCGCAAGTAATTCTCCATTTTATAACACAATATTATAATTCAAAATTCATTAAAAACAAAAAGCTTAAATGCGTGCAAATTTCAATTTGATTTTATTGATTATAAAATGGAGAATTACTTACCATTTCCGCAAACCGTAAAATATTATTGAAAATATTTGTATTTTGGACACAAATAATTTATTATTATTAAGGGCGTCGCGCCACCTATGCTCTGTTTCCACCTACAACAACAACAAACAAACATACAATGAAAGAAACTTAAAAACGAAATAATCATATTTAAGGGTTCAAATCCCCTTTTTACCTTTAAACACTCTTTATTTAATAAAATTTTTAAATATCCACATAATCAGATGGGATGAGAAGTTTTCTGGTATTTACATGGATTGTTGTAGCAAAAATCTATTAAAACACAGCTCAGATCCAACAATAGTACCTACTCCGAGGAAAAAAAAGCAATTTAAGGGCAAGTAAATTTGGAAGGCCGAGACTCACAAACGAAACTTTAAATTGTTATTTCCGCTGAAAAGTACTTTTAGTACTTTTCTCTCATTTTGCGAAGAAACAATAACAATACACTTAAAAACAAACATCAAACTTGTGATTCCTCCATAATCTTTTTGACATTCAAAATTTGCATGGTGCATTCTTTTCATTCATTCATTCCATTTTGTATATTTAAAAAGTTGTACGTTGTTGTAAGTTGTAGTTTACTTCCAGGCTGGTCTCGGAGCGAGAGAAAAACATAGAATGTGCCAGCTGCATTTCCTCCCGGGCATGCTGTAAAATCCAGCTAAGGGATCCGAGGGTTTCAGTATATTGTAATTTAGGCGATGGGCTGACAACCTGTCACTACAGCAATATACCTAGAATTCTATCTTAAATTACCCTCAAAACTTTGTCAGACGTGACGGGACACCTTTGCTTAGGTCGTTTACGCTCTGCCTACCCCATTAGGGATACAGGCGTGAATATATGTATGTATGTAAAAAGTTGTATGCGCGCATTCAGCGTTAAAATAATCAAAAATGTGAACAATAACACACCTAAACCATACTAATGTATCCTTAAAGACTTCGTGAAGCGGTCGTTAAATTCATTGTTGTCGTTTGGTGAAATTGCTAGCGTAGTGCGAGTATGAGGACCGAAATGAGTGAATGTAGGTTTTTTTAAAATAATGAAGCTTTTTCCGAGCAAATAGGAGAAAAAATGTTTATTGAGATAAGGTTATACTATGCTGTTAAAATACTCCATTCAGCGACCCATACAACAACAACCAAATTATCCACGAGTTGCAACAACTAAGTCACAGTGGGCAGTTAACGTGTTAACTAACAAAGTCAAGAGCGTAGTTAGTTTTTGCGCGGTTAAGAGATTGTTACGTCGTAAATAATCGTTTAAACGCTTCCTGACTTTATTATGTTGTGGCAAAGATAGTTTTGATGAAAGGAGCTTTTAAAAAGTTTTTTTTTGTTGGTTTTATAATACCAGGTAGAGTTTTGCGGGAATAGCATTTGGAAGATTTTGCATAGGAAGGTCTAACACTTAAAATTCAACAGACTTAGAACGTCAATTTCAAAACATTTTGCAGTTGATAGGAACATCCATAATCACGCGTTTATCCCTAATCGGGTGGGCAGAGCGTAAACGACCTAAACAATGTTCGATACACCACGTTTGACAAAGTTTTGAGGGTTTTTTAAGATAGATTTGTAAGTATATTGCTGTAGTGACAGGTTGTCAGCCCATCGCCTAAATTACAGTATACTGAAACCCTTGGATCCCTTAACTGGTTTTCCCAGCATGCCCGGGAGGAAATGCAGCTGATACATTCTATGTTTTTCTCTCGCTCCCAGTCCAGCATGGAAGAAAACCATAATTTTTATAATAAAAAAGGCGTAGATGTGTAGATAAATTGATAAAAAATATAAAACATTTCTGAGAACTTGGTTTGTGGTTTTCATTGTTCAAGTTGTAAGTATAGTTTGGTAGTACATAAGTAGAGTTGGTAAGTTGAACCGTGTGACCGGTTCTACCAATGGACTTTCAAGTTCAAGTCCAAGTAGAAACTATGAACTGTCCTAGATGTCCTAAATGTGCACTGTATCTACTTATAACTTCAACAGTGTAAACCGACCATGAAGATGCGAGAAAAAAAGAGGGGACTACTAGACGATACTCAACAATGGTATTAGATGTAGACTTCCTCTTCTTATTTTGAGTCAATAGGAAAGACTCAAAATGGTCGACCTCCAATGGTTGGCCTCGAGTAGATCTTTTGCGGTTGAGACTGAAATTACGTAAGGCGGATAATGGATATATTTCTTAAACCAAATCTGTGGCCATTCAGGCTTAAGACTCAAAATGGTCCACCTCCAATGATTGGCGACGCTAACTGCCCGTTGGTTAGTCTCGAGTTGATCTTCTGTGCTTTAGACTGAAATTATGTAAGGCGGATATATTTCTGTAAACCCAGTCTGCGGCTATTCAGGCTCGAACACTATACAAAGAAGACCGGGTTTTAATGGGTCGTTCAGTTACCGATCTCTGTGAAATCGATTAGAGTCGGTTGTGGCTGGACAGAGGCCAACTTGTGATCCGTGATTTACGAGTTTCCTCCCGACCGATAGCTGGTCGGGCTACGAGATCGTCTAGTGGCACTCCTGTGGAAAATTTCGCGTCACGACGCGTATTTTTTTTCTATTTGAAACGCTAATTGGGATATCCCCTGATAAGTCACTGATAAGGTAACTTAATAAGTAGGCATTTAACTGCACTGAACTTTAAGCTGGTGTAAGTATACGTACGTATAATACCTATACCAATAAATAGGTATACCTATTGGCATTTAACTGCGTTTACTGCTGCGCAGCAACACACAGGCGTCATTTACTGCGCGCAAGGTTGCGCTCAACAGGCTGTCAATGCTTTTTGCACTACCTACAACACACATGCGTAACCTTACGCACGCGTAGCGATGATCTCTAAGTCGGCGCATCCCACGGACAGTACGCGCGCGTATAGCGTAAGGTGACGCATGTGTGTTGTAGGCAATGCAAAAAGCATAGACAGCGTGCGCTACCTTGCGCGTAGTAAGTGACATCTGTGCGTTTCTGCACTAATACTTTACAGGTAGTTTTGAGTTTTGAGTAATGCTTTGAGCACTCAATCCGTATATTCTGTGTTCAATTGGCACAAAAAGATTGCGTCCCGAAGCCGCTATGCTTTATATAAAACCAACTTTTTATTAAGTATTTCATTTGGGGAGCTATGGCTTACAAATGCCAATAATACCTTAAGTATTTTAGAGAATATCGCTGATTTCCGGGCCCTATTTAACCGCCTCATTCGTAACGCTTTAAAATGATAGTAAAATTCGCGATCAGTGTTGTTTCCTACATCAATGAAATACCAATGGAACTTCTGTTTATCCTCCGTGGTAAACTATTTGGCCACTGCTCTACATTTCGTTTTATTGTTGTCAATAAACCTCTACGATTATATTTAAACTGTGATTTCAAACATAAACTTCCTATGGACGCTTTGTTTGTAAAACTAGTTGTGAGTGGAAAGAGCCGAGGGTTTCGAGTGTTTTCTGTGTACCAACAACAAAAGGCGATGGGTTGACAAACCATTCGCATCTGAAATGCCCCTTAAATCTTTGCGTTACAACCTCGAGGTAGAGAATGTTTTAAAAAGGTATACATTATAGCCAGCCAGCAACACTAAGGCTCGAAATTATAAAGCGATCTCAAGACTGAGAGCGGTATTAAGAATGGATTTGATAGGTCATTATGTACTGAAATGATATTTCTGATACCAACTCAAACCCGCTGTCAATCTCAATTGCTGATAATTACGAGCCTACGTATACTTGCCTTGTAAGTGTCAGTGATTGCTTTTCCGAGAGTTTTTCGTCTTAAATTTTCTTTTTTCTTCTTATTTGTTCTTCTTCTTAAATTTAAGTGCTGGGCACTTGTCGGTGGAGTAATCGCCAATATTCTCGATTTCACTTCCTGATACGACTTGACATTCACAGTCAAAGTAACTGCGTCTCGGTCTTCCCCTTCCTCTCTTGCCCTCTAATTTCTCTTCTATGATTTTTTTGTAAGAATACAAACACATATTACTCTAAAATCTTTAAAATATGACTACTCGCGTGATCTCCAAGAACCTAGAGTCCTATTACTGTAAGAATCTTAGGTTTCCAGCAAACCCTGAGGCTTAAGTAGACACGACACAAAGGTGAGAGCAATGCATTTGTCAAGAGATAAAGCTCTCAGCGAGTTTGTTGTACACTTTGTCTCCAGGTGAACCTTTTGCGCAAGCTTTTTCCACTAAGTGAAACAACGGTGTCTTTCTGAAATAAAAAAAAAACTTTGTGGTGTAATATACAACTATATTTCCCACAGAATGGGCGTTATTCCAATAGACGGCACGGCAACGATACGGCAACGTGCTGATAACGTCCACCTAGTTTCAATCTGAGCCTAATCTGAGCGCACACACACACGCGCTTGCTTTGTACGAATACAAAACACATGCAGTTTGGCCGGTGACGGTACCGGTGGGAATCAATGCCGTGCCGGCAAGTGGAAAAGCGTTCCATATAATTTCATTGATTTACATAGATTATCTCTTCCATGGTACCGTCGGCTGTGCCGCCGTGCCGTCTAGTCGAAAAACGCTTATTTCGTTTTTTAAATCTACCTATTTCGCCCTGTCTGTGTTTTTTGTCAATCAAGTTTTCCGGGTCTTTTATTTACGATTATTAATTCCATGCTGGACTGGGAGCGAGAGAAAAACATAGAATGTGCCAGCTGCTTTACCTCCCGGGCATGCTGTAAAAATCAGCTAAGGGATCCGAGGGTTTCAGTATATTGCAATTGGCGATGGGCCGACAACCTGTCACTACAACAATATACCTACAATTATATCTTAAATTACCCTCAAAACTTCGTCAAAACGTGGCGGAACGTGGTGGATCGGTCTTTGATTAGGTCGTTTACGCTCTGTCTACCCTATTAGGGATAAAGGCGTGATAACATGTATGTATGTTATGAGACAAAATATCATATAGCTAAGTTGAACTTTGTTGTTCTATGACTGGACCAATATATTTCGAAATAAACTTAGACCGCATTAGATCAGTCATATCTTACAAATAAAAAAGCGAGATAGGAATAATTGGGATTAACTTGCTCTTCCTGATACGAACTTGAATTCGCTTTCACTCTTGAGAGCTGTATATAAGTACGGGCCTTATACGCCACAAACATCATACCGCAAATATCCCGCACCCAAAGGCATTATCATTTATACTTTTGTCAGGAAGTGGTATGCTATAAACAAGGGGCTAAACCTACTGAAAAATGACCGGTTCTGGCGACGTGCGTGCGCGGGTCGGAAACTGCGGGATCAGTCGTTTTGGAGTTTATTATTATTAAATTCTTTATTGTTTTAAAAATTAAACATAAAAGTAAACTTAAAAATTTAAACAATAGGCGAGCTTATCTCTAAAAGAGATCTCTTCCAGCCAACCAAATGAGGATGAAAGAAGAGAAAATCACGGGAACAGATATAATAAACGGAATAACGTTAATAATTATAGTAAAACTAATACACATATATTTCAATAAAATAAACTAATACATAACAGTATCAATAAGATATATAATTAAATGGTATAAAAGATATTGTAATTACATTTGTATACATATATGTTTACTGGAAGATTTAATAAAATATGGGATATTGGGCTTGATTCTAGATTCCACCGGCTAAAACTAAAATTAAAATTTATCCAGCACTTTCAAAATAATAAAATTGAACAAGCACAGGCGATTTAAACTCTATGGTTTGACATTTTGTCGCGCTTTGGCACGTTTCCCCAGTATTTCTGTCACTATAATCCACCATATCATATGACGGCGGATAAAACTGACAGATAACGCATAATACCACCGACTATAAATCAAAAATCAAATAGATCTCTTGTCCTTTTCCAATGTTTTTTGTCTGACAGTGACAAATAGATTTTAATTTTAGTTTTGGCTGGCAAATCTAGAATTGAGCAAATTTATGTTTTGTGTTCCTGATCATAAATACTTTTAATCCAAGTAAGACCATGGCGATAGGGCCTAAGTTGCGCTCCCATCATAATTCACTTAAAACGCAGTGAATCGAAAAACCGGATAGGAAAAAAATGCGAATTACGGCAAATCGCTAATTTATAAGGTTCTACATACATACATACATACTATCACGCCTGTATCCCTAATGGGGTAGGCAGAGCGTAAACGACCCAGATTTAGGTCGTTTCGCCACGTCTGCCACGTCTGACAAGTTTTGAGGGTTGTTAAAGATAGATCTGTATCGTATATTACTGTAGTGACAGGTTGTCTGCCCATCGCCTAAATTACAATCTACTGAAACCCTCGAATCTCTTAGCTGGTTTTTACAGCATGCCCGGTAGGAGGAGGAGTTTTGGGGGTCAAAGCTGTCCGCGTCCGTAGGCGAGGCCCTTTTCTGGGCCTCTTACTCGAGTTTCCCTACACGTGGCCCCTGGGTAGTGCAAAATGGACAGCACTCTCTCCGGTGGTAGGCTTCGGCCGCGGCTGGTTACCACCCTCCTAACTAATTAATGTCGCCAAGCGGTACCGCCGTGTTCCGACATGTAGTAAGGAGAAGCGAGTATGGAGGTTGGGTCTGTACAGTAGTACCGCGGCATGTAGCAGGTCGGAGTGGCTGATTGTTGCGACAACGAGTGGCTGGTTCTGGAGGCTAGCGGGATCCGAAGCACGGTGCACCGCTGGCCGACCGTAGGAAGTTGAGGGCCCAAGTAGCGGGAAAGCCACCCGCGAAAGGCTGCCCTGCCACCTCACGAAAAATCCCGGGATGCTCCACCTTGCCGGTTGGCGACCGGATGGGAGGACCAGGTGGCAATCCCCGGGGGGGTTCGGGCGTCCCCGCGGTCTCCAAGCCAGCTATCTTTGCGTGTGGCTGCAATCAGCTCATTTTCTAAGTTTATTGCAACGCGGTACCTCGTACAACTGCCTTCCTCCTGCCTTTTCACTTTTTCCCCACATCACCAATTATGAAAACACACAAAAAACGGAAAATGGTTAAACAGCGGTTGCACGTCCTCCCACTTAAAGTGCACCTCTCAAATATTCGAGGCTTGCACTCAAATCTCAACCCCGTCCATCACCATCTTGAGACTGAAAAACCGCATCTGCTGTTCCTCACTGAGACGCAGATCAATTGTCCGGCTGACGCGGCGTACCTCAGCTATCCCGGCTACACACTAGAACACAGGTTTCTACCTCGTGCCGGAGTCTGTGTGTACGCTCGCGATGACATTTGCATCAAGCGTCTCAAGAACCTTGAGGCACCAAGTTTTTCCGTATTGTGGGTACTGGTCGATACTGGTGTAGCTCAAATTGTGTATGCTTGCGTCTATCGCTCGCATAGTGGAGACACGGAGACAACCAAACTGTTTGAACACCTCAGTGAAGGTGCTGATGAAGCTCTGCAGAGATACCCGGCAGCGCAGCTAGTCATCCTGGGGGATTTCAACGCTCATCATAAAGAGTGGTTGTTCCCATACCTAGAGACCGATCATGCTGGGCGAGAGGCGTGCAAATTTGCATTGTCGCTAAATCTCTCCCAGCTTGTCAGCTGTGCAACAAGGGTCCCGGATATTGAGTCTCATACAGCCAACTGCTTAGACCTTCTGCTGACTACCGATCCAGACCGATACTCTGTGTCTGTTTCTGCCCCATTGGGCACCTCAGATCACTGTCTGGTGAAATCTGTATCAGTGTATTCACCACCCGATCAGGGCCCTTGTGGTAAAAGACGGGTGTGGCGATACAGGTCAGCAGAATGGGATGAGATGCGCCACTTCTTTGCTTCGTATCCTTGGCAGGACTGTTTTTCTTCAGGCGAATCGTCGAGCTGCGCGGATGCTATTACAGAAGTCATACGTCAGGGTATGGAGTATTTCATACCGTTCTCTGATGTTCCTACCGGTAGCAAAGCTCGCCCGTGGTTTAATGCTGACTGTAACTGCGCGGAATCGCAGAAACAGTCGGCATTCCTTGCTTGGGCTGATGCTCGTGCACGCAAAGCTCCGAATACTCGCGATCTGAAGGAAAACTATAACAAAGCCACCAAGTTAAGCAAAAAGGAATTACGCAGGGCTCGATTCGCCCACATAGGCCGAGTAGGCGCTAAGCTTGCTTCCTATCCGGCTGGCAGTAAAGCATTCTGGTCGCTTGCGAAAGCAGTGGAAACCAATTTCTGCCAGCCATCTTTACCGCCTCTGCAGAGACCTGATGGGTCGCTTGCTCATACTGCGGAGGAGAAAGCCAAACTTTTTGCCTCCTATTTTGCGGAAAGTTCGCGTCTTGATGCCGCAGGTAAAATACCACCCCCGTTACCTCGTGTCGACTGCTCTATGGCAGCCGTACGCATCCGGCAAAAAGAGGTCCTTAAAACCATGCGAAATCTAGACGTGAATAAAGCAAGTGGCCCTGACGGTATCCCTGCAATCGTCCTGCGTAACTGTGCGCCTGAGTTGTCTCCGGTGTTGACACGCCTGTACCGCCTCTCACTTGAGACTGGTGTTGTTCCCAAATCGTGGAAGCTTGCAAATGTGCAACCTGTACCCAAAAAAGGTAGTCGAGCAGACCCTGCCAACTATAGACCCATATCGGTAACCTCTATACTCTGCAAGATTATGGAGCGTGTACTGAATAATCGGCTCCTGGCATACCTTGAGGATAATGATCTCCTTAACGATCGCCAATACGGCTTCCGCCGAGGGCGATCGACGGGGGACCTCCTCGTGCATGCCACTCACTTATGGAGCGAGGCTATCGAGAGACATGGTGAAGCACTTGCCGTGTCTCTGGATATCTCCAAGGCCTTTGACAGGGTCTGGCACGCTAGCCTTACTGGCAAGCTTACCGCCTACGGGTTACCTGCTGGCCTTTGCAACTGGATTTCGGACTTCTTGAGTGAACGATCCATACAAGTGGTCTTAGAAGGCTGCTCTTCAGGACAACAGGGTATTGATGCCGGAGTTCCTCAGGGTTCTGTCCTGTCTGCAACCTTATTCCTGCTGCATATCAACGACATGTTGACACCCGATACCTTTGGGTACGCTGATGACAGCACGGTTGTTGACAGATATCTGTCCAGTGCAAGGGCCAACACTGAAACAATCCAGTCTTGTCGGGAGTCCATAGTGGATCGTCTGAACTCATCGCTAAGGATGATATCCGAGTGGGGCGATGCCAATCTCGTCAAGTTCAACGCATCCAAAACCCAGGCGTGTCTATTCTCGACAAAACGGAGTCCTTTTAACCTGGCTCCAACTTTCCGGGATGTATCCGTACCGATTTCTGACCATCTTGAGCTTCTTGGTATGAGCCTTACGTCCGACTTGAACTTTGGACGTTACATTGAGTCTCTGGCCACAACAGCTGCCAAAAAACTTGGTATCCTCTCGAAGGTGAGGCGATACTTCACACCGGGACAGCTATTACAGTTGTACACAGCTCAAGTCCGATCGTGTATGGAGTACTGCTGCCACCTTTGGGACGGTTCAGCTAAATACCAGCTGGCTGCCTTAGACTCAATCGAGAAACGTGCTAAGAAGCTCATTGGAGACTCAGCACTGGTTGAGGCAAAACTACAGAACCTTGAGCACCGTCGCAGAGTGGCGTGCATGTCGGTATTTTACAGGATACATTTCGGGGAGTGCGCGTTAGCACTTCATGACCTTATACCCCCCTCCCCTTTCCATCTCCGGAGCACGAGGCGTGGACAGGGGTTCCACCCTTATGTCGTGGATATACCACAAATTCGCACGAAGCGGTTCGCTTCCACATTCTTAATGCGAACGGCTAAGGAGTGGAACTCCCTGCCGGCGGATCTGTTTCCGGAACAATATAACCTGGGCCTTTTCAAGGCGAGAGTGAATAGGCACTACATAGGTGAGTATGCTTCAACATAGTCCGCATCGTCACTTTCCACCAGGTGAGATGGCGGACAAATGCTCGCCTATATATAAAAAAAAAAAAAAAAAAAAAAAAAGATGCAGCTGGAACATTCTTTCGCTCATTTCATGTTTTTCTATCGCTCCCAGTCCAGCATGGAAAAATACTATAAGGTTATAAATTATCTTTATAACTATAACTTGAATTGTTGGACGGATTTTGGATTAATTGTGTTTTCAGTGGGTTATGATTTTTTTAACTCATTGCGCCCCCATTTAGCTTCTATAGCCACCTTAATGTAAACAGCTGACTGATGAGAGCTGTCAAGGTTGAAAATTAATTTACGTAACTAATTTGTATTATTTTAGCATATCAAAAAAAAATTAAGTAAGTAGGTTAATTATATTATAATGTTATGAGCTTTCGTAGCTTGTGAATTGTAGTTTATTAACAGTCACCTTAAATAGAAACTTAAGTATTTTCATGACTTGAAAATGTTGATGGAAGATAAGAAAGGACATCTTGTTTTTGCCAATTTTCCATTGTGGCTGTGGCTGGCCGCAGATAAATTAAATTATTGCCTCCTTGGTGTTCTATTCGAGACGCTGAGTTTTAAAGTAGTTTTATACACATATTATTATTTGTATATACCATGTCAGAGGCCTGATAGTTGTGCTACTAGAACTCTGACACCGGGGTTCATCGGGTCGATAGACTCGGTACCCACTCGACAGAAGAAGAATTTGTATATACATACATACATATAATCACGCCTTTATCCCTAATGGGGTAGGCAGAGCCTAAACAAGCTAGACAAGGGTCGTTTTGCCACGTCTGACAAAGTTTTGAGGGTTATTTAAGATAGATTTGTAGGTATATTACTGTAGTGACAGGTTGTCAGCCCATCGCCTAAATTGCAATATACTGAAACCCTCGGATCCCTTAGCTGAGTTTTACAGCATGCCCTGGAGTAAATGCAGATGGCATATTCTATGTTTTTCTCGCTCTCCCAGTCTAGGATGGACCAGAATTTTTATTTGTACTCGTTATCATTAAAAATCATTCAGAATATCTTGGAAAATAAGTATTACAATATAAATTAAATTCAAGTTGCCAACCCAACACCAAAATAAATGCTCACCATAAATTACGCACCTCGTAAACAAGCAAATTTCCCAAATTCCAAAGCTACCTCTGCTCATATATCTTGCGAAACCAAAACCCCCTGCATCAGTTGCCAACCCCTTAACAAATCGTCGCTACCCGGCACTCTGCCATGCTAACTGGGTTAGGGGGTCACTACGGCCGGGGGGGGGGGGACGCAAATGGCAATGTTGTTTATCTCCACAGTATCTCGGGCCATGCAGCAGGATATTTTTATATCCTTTGCTGTAGTGAGATCGAAAAATATTGCGTGCATAATGCTTGGAGGAAAAGCTAAATCGCTAACGAGGCTTAGAGTCAATGATATTTAAAGAGATTTAGACCTCTTTTGTATTTTTTACATACATACATATAAACACGCATTTATCCCTAAATATACTTACAAATCTATCTTAAATAACCCTCAAAACTTTGTCAGACGTGGCGGAACGACCTTTGTTTGGGTCGTTTACGCTCTGCCTATCCCATTAGGGATAAAGGCGTGATTATATGTATGTATGTATCCCTAAAGGGGTAAGCAGAGCGTAACCGACCTAAAGCAAGGTCGTTCCGCCACGTCTGACAAAGTTTTAAGGGTTGTTTAAGATAGATTTTTAAGTATATTACTGTAGGGACAGGTTGTCAGCCCATCGCCTAAATTGTAGTATACTAAAACTCTCGGATCCCTTAGCTGGTTTTTACAGCATACCCGGGAGGAAATGCAGCTGGCACATTCTATGTTTTTCTCTCGATCCCAGGCCAGCATGGAGGACATTTTTAAGGATATATATTTTTAAAATGTGATAAAGATCTTCAGCTTCTTAAGATATCAAATATGTTTACTGAAACGACTGTATTTACTGTTGCGATAATTCTAGTCTAGTCTAGTCCATTGGTTTATCTAGAATACTACAAATACACCTACGGACTTTAAGTAGTATCATGCGCGGGAAGAGAAACCGCTGGTATATTGAACTCAATTCTAGATTTGCCGGCTAAAACGAAAATTTAAATCTATTTGTCACTTTCAGACTAAAAACATTGAAAAAGGACAGGGTATCTATTCTCTCCGGTTTTTGATTTATAGTCGGTGATTTTATGCGTTATTTGTCATTTTTATCCTCCTTCATATGATATGGCAGATAAAATTGACAGAAATACTGGGGAAACATGCAAAAGCGCGTCAAAATCTATCGGACTTAGTGTAAAATCATTGAGTATAAATCGCTTGTCCTTTTTCAGTTTTATTATTTTGAAAGTGACAGATAGATTTTAACTTTAGTTACCGGCTAGGTGGTATCTAGAATCGAACCTAATGTTTGCATCTTTATTACTCCAGCATGAAAATGTTAGTAAAATATTGCAAAGGGAAGTACTATCAGTATTTACAGGTTATCAATCACAGCGTTGTTCGAAGTAACTGACGTGAAAATCGTGATTTATTTCAGACGTAAAGCGATAAAGGTTTCCATGAAATTCAATCTTTTTGATCGGTACAAAAGCTTTTCATAAAACCAAACCATTTATTTGTGTGCTATTGATCTTTTCAGAATATCAAACTGTCAAAAGATTATCATATTGTGTTTTGTTTATTGTATGTTAAATGTGCGTAAAATGGAATGCTGCATGCTTTTAAGCGGCTGGAAGCATTCCTTTGAAATTAGGTGTTAAAGATTGAATAGTACTTCCATGCTGGACTGGGAGAGATAGAAAAACATAGAATGTTCCAGCTGCCCTTCCTCCCGGGCATGCTGTTGAAGTCAGTA
This sequence comes from Scrobipalpa costella, assembly GCA_949820665.1. Taxonomy (NCBI): domain Eukaryota; kingdom Metazoa; phylum Arthropoda; class Insecta; order Lepidoptera; family Gelechiidae; genus Scrobipalpa; species Scrobipalpa costella. The sequence continues at coordinate 5,021,867 of OX463306.1, forward strand.
AAAGGGACTCGAGGGTTACAGTGTATTGTAATTTAGGCGATGGGCTGACAACCTGTCACTATAGCAATACATATTACAATCTAAAATAGCCCTCAATTTTTGTCAGACGTGGCGAAAGCGACTTTTACGAGGCGTTAAACGCTTTGCCTGCCCCGTAAGGGATAAAGGCGTGATTTATGTATGTATGTAGATTGAATAGTATGATCAGAAATAATCATCAAAGGCCTTTACGTCTATGTCAGACGATTTAAACATAGACTCGGATACAGAAATAATAGACTACTTTGAAATAAGGAATCCAGTCTGCTTTCTGACATTTTGTTCTACTAAGGAAGCGTTGAGCAAAACCGAACGACCTTACCATATTTTAAAAACTCCTTTTTCAGATAATTGAAGCTCTGCTTACCCCATAAGGGATAAAAACGTGATTAAATATTTGTGAGTTTAAAAGGTGTTTTTCTTTTCTTTTAGTTGCTGGACGCAGAAGCTGCTTACCACGCTGCTCAACAGGCAGAAAGAGACGCCCAGAACAATCTAGAATTATCTCCAGTTCCTAGCAGAGAAGCTTCCAAGACCACTTCTCCTGAAGCCACCAGAAAATGGACTGGTGTCTCTACTGCACTTGTCAATGAAGTAATCAAAGAAGACAAAACCTTCATAAAACCAGTTATTCTAATCAATGATGAGCCTCACGAGGATTCAGATACAAAATGGACTATTGTAGTGGAAAGTGTATTAAATAATGATAAGTTCAGAGGGTTTCCGACTAGAAGAAAGTTTAAGCGAAGGTTTTGTAGAAGTAAACGGAATGCTGTGTTCAAAAGATCATATTCAATAGCTTAACATATTACATAATTTACATACTATATTCTTCGATCTCCTGTAATGTTTCTATTAAATGTTTATTTTCAAAAAAAGAAAATATGATATATCTTGTATTATCCTACCTTTAAACTTTTCATGACACAATATTAGATCCAAGTTCACACAATTAACATTCCTGTTAAAACTCGTGGGAAATCTAATTACTTACAAAAAAAATGATATTTGATACGAATCAAATATCAGTTATAGTTAAACTACGAAGTGTAGATCGGTTACAATTTTATTCAAATAAATTTGAAAACTATTTGTATGAAAGTTGAATACCTAAACTAAGTTTTTTTCGGAATAGCTATGTTTACATCATGATACTATGAATAAGTTTGTTCAACATGATATTTATTATAGCTAGCCTACTAGATCCCACTGCTGGGCAAAGGCCTCCCCCGCGGCCTTCCACTCATCATATAATTTTGTAATATACCATGTATCTCAAATAATTACGAAGAAACTTATATAATACACTACTTCCATGCTGGTCTTCATCATCAAGGGGTGCAATCTTCATATTGAAGTGTGGAGGTCAGCATTCGGTATTCCTTCCGGTTCTGCAGTGCAATTCTGTAAAGCTAAATGTCAAAATATTCCATGCTGGACTGGCAGCGAGAGAAAAACATAGAATGTGCCAGCTGCATTTCCTCCCGGGCGTGCTGTAAAATCCAGCTAAGGGATCCGAGGGTTTCAGTATATTGTAATTTAGGCGATGGGCTGACAACCTGTCACTACAGCAATATACCTAGAATTATATCTTAAATAACCCTCAAAACTTTGTCAGACGTGGCGGGACACCTTTGTATAGGTCGTTTACGCTCTGCCTACCCCATTAGGGATAGAGGCGTGAATATATGTATGTATGTATGTAGTATAATACCTCCATCAAGAGGTAAACCAAACACTTGCTTTAGTGGGCGTTCGCATGGAAACTTAATATAAGTAGGTACTTCCTTTTCACTGCTTCTTAGTTTCTTGTTTCACCTACTAAAATCCAGCAACAAAGCTGATTTAATTAACGAAAAGCTAAGTGATTTTAAAAGAAAGAGCAATCAAGCACATTCAAAGCGTTCTCGTGCTAGCAGTTCTTATAAAAATTATGCCCGAAATGGGCCTGATGGTGTAGTGAATATTGCCGCTGCCTCCTGAGCGGGAGGTCGTGGTTCGAAATTCCACCACGTACCAATGTGTTTTTCGGTTCTCGAATTTCATATGTACGTTTATTCGGCGCTTTTTTCGTGCTTCGGAAGGCACGTTTAGCCGTTGGTCCCGGTTAATATCGTTTAATACCGTAGATATTAGGTGTTAAGCCATTTCAGAGGCCAGTGCTAAGCATTGGCGGCTTGAAAACTTGGGTTGCGGAGGTCAGATGATAGTCGCTCTGTGTAAAAACCAGTACCCTCGTTCAATCCGCTAGATTGGGTAGCCGTCCCCGTGAGATACGGGATAAGGCTAGGGAGATGATGATGAGTTCTTATAAAAATGAAAAAGAATGATTTTGAATCAACTTTCCTCAAAAACTTTGCTTACGTGGAATAGTGATCAGAGCCATGGGCTTACGATCAGGAGGTCCTGGGTTCGATTTTGAGTGGGGAAAACAAAGTTGATATTTGCCAATTTATCACTTTGTGAGGGTTTCTCCAGTTTGGTTAGGACATTGCATGGTAAATTACCTCATTGTCCGAAAAGAAAAAAAGGATATCGTGTTTCGGAGGGTACATTAAGCAGTCGGTCCTGGTCGCTATATAATAGTGGCCGTTGCTTAAACCATGTCAGAGGCTTAATAGTTGTGCTACTAGGCGGTTTGAAAAACTCTGAGACCAGGGTTCATCGGGTCGTTTGACTCGAAAATCCACTCAGTTAGAAGAAGAAGAAGAAGAACCATCAACTTTCAATTAAACATCTTGCAAAGTTTTAACAAATAGCAGAAAACAATACTAACCTACATTTACTTACTGAACAATTAATCACAAGTAGGGTGACTATAGATTCAGCAGTCGGGTAAATATTTTGTGGCTTGACCTTGGCCTATATTCTGACACTATTTGAACCCATTCTAAAATGAAATAAATTAAATTATACGAACGATAAATCTAGCCATTGCATTATAATTACATTAAATGTTAAATCAGAAGCAACTAATTGTCGCAAAGGAAGATGATTATGAGTGCGTGCTTTTGTGACCACATGTTGGATGGAGACCATAAAGGCAATTAGAACTTTGACTGACACCAACGTCCATAAATCGTCTTCTAATCAATCAACCCACGAGAGCTTGAATTTATCAATCATTACGAGGAAGCGAGAAGTTCTAAACTGGTATACAATACATACATACATTTATATATTCACGCCTTTATCGCAAATGGGGTAGGCAGATCGTAAACAACCTAAACAAAGATCGTTCCGCCACGTCTGACAAAGTTTTGAGGGTTATTTGAGATATATTTGTTGGTATATTCCTGTAGCGACAGGTTGTCAGCCTATCGCCTAAATTGCAATACACAGAAACCCTCGGATCCGTTAGCTGGTTTTACATTCCCAGGAGGAAATGCAGCTAGCACATTCTATGTTTTTCTCTTATTCCAAGTCCAGAATGGAAGAAGTTGTAATACAAATGTATTGTTTATCGTCTTCTCTTTATTTTCTGCTTGGTCACTCTGTAATCACAAAGTAACCGGTGCAAAAGACTGCAACTCCGTCCTTGTCCAACTGAGAAACGATGAGAAATTGCTTCAGTAATTAAATTATAATTAATTTCAGCTTGCAACGAAACTTCCGTTTATTTTACTTATTAGAATGCTACCTCGCAGCTTCATTCGTTTCATGAATTTACGCATGATAAATAAATTGGAATTCGACTCGCTACATTTTGTAATTGAACTTAAGAACAGTTTTTTTTTTTAATTATTAGAAATGGTTTTGCTCTTTACTCTAGACACTAGGACAGGGTTAACCGTGAAAGAGTCGACAATGGAGTGAGCTCACCCAGAAGATGCCTCTTATGGCACTGGCAATCTCACACACCGACGGGACACAGCAAGCTTTTTGGCGAGGGACTCCGATGAGAGGGTGGTTGCAAGCCAGCTACCACCGCTTTGTAAGGATAGTTGCAGGACTTATTCACAGGCAAGCCTGTGTTGCCGTTGCCCGGGGTGGACCACTAGGAGGTAGTTCCCATACATACATACATAAAATCACGCCTTTATCCCTTACGGGGTAGGCAGAGCGTTAAACGCCTCGTAAAAGGCGCTTTCGCCGCGTCTGACAATAATTGAGGGTAATTTTAGATTGTTATGTGCATTGCCATAGTGACAGGTTGTCAGCCCATCGCCTAAATTACAATACACTGTAACCCTCGAGTCCCTTTTGCTGTCTTCTACAACATGCCCGGGAGGAAGGGCAGCTGGAACATTCTATGTTTTTCTATCTCTCCCAGTCCAGCATGGAAGCAAGCAAGCAGGTAGATCCCATCCTACCCCAAAACCCCCTGTAGTGATGGCATGGTGTTGATTAGAAAATATTTAAAGTTGTGCTTGTGTACACCAGCGGTTGCAAAACACCGGGTAAAGTAGAGTAGATGAAGCTGTCTCCAGCTACTAGGACGATAAAACACTAATTAAGAGCACAAATTCTTCTTGTTAATCTTGATACTGGGTCCGATTCTAGATTTCACTAGTTAAAATAAAAATCTATCTATTACATACATACATACATAAATCACGCCTTTATCCCTTACGGGGTAGGCAGAGCGTTTAAAGCCTCTTAAAAGGCGCTTTCGCCACGTCTGACAAAAATTGAGGACAATTTTAGGTTGTAATATGTATTGCTATAGAGACAGGTTGTCAGCCCATCGCCTAAACTACAATACACTGTAAACCTCGAGTCCCTTTTGCTGACTTCAACAGCATGCCCGGGAGGAAGGGCAGCTGGAACATTCTATGTTTTTCTATCTCTCCCAGTCCAGCATGGAAGTACAAGTAAAATCTATCTATTACTTTAAAGTACAAGTAAAATCTATCTATTACTTTCAAATAATGAAATTGTAAAAAGACCGGCAATTAATACTCCATGGATTTACGCTTTGTCCGCTAGATTTTGACGGGATTTTTCACGTTTCCCCAGTTTTTAGTAAATTTTATCCGCCATACGAGTATCATATTACGGCGGATAAAAATGACGGATAACACATAAAACTACCGACTATTAATCAAAAACCGGAGAGAATAGATCTCCTGTCCTTTTTTACGTTTTTAGTCTGAAAGTGACAAATAGATTTTAATTTTATTTTTAGCCGGCAAATCTAGAATCGAGCCCAATGTTGTGTTAGTAAATGTCTTCAGTATCATCCTTTTCAAAATTGAAATTTTTGCCTTTGAACCGAAAGCCTATTACGCTAACACCACACCTTTCTCGAATGATGAAAGGTTTCTGGTAGTTTGGTTAATTTAATTACTTTTCCGCCGAACATCCTGTGTGGGTTGTGTGAAAATTTTAGTGGGTGTGAACCCACACAACTTTGGATTCCATATCTGTGTGGGGTTTACTGATAAATCAACGACTACACAGTTGTTTGTTTAACGGAAATGTTAGACCTTTATGTTTTGACTTTTTACGACTCAGTCGAAGATCACACACGGCCGGCGGTGTTGTGTGATTTTCACCCTCTATGAAGAAGACTCACGTAAAGTCGAATCGTAGAAGAGATCAAACACCTCCGTTAAACACACAAGTGAGTAGTCGTTAATTTATCAGTATGAATAACACGTGTCCGTCATTCCGTGTGGGGTTGTACATACATACATATAATCACGCTTTAATCCCTAATGGGGTAGGCAGACCGTAAACGACCTAAGCAAAGGTCGTTCCGCCACGTCGGACAAAGTTTTGAGGATTAATTAAGATAGATTTGTAGGTATATTGCTGTAGTGACAGGTTGTCAGCCCATCGCCTAAACTACAATGTACTGAATCCCTCGGATCCCTCATCTGGTTTTTACAGCATGCCTGGGAGGAAATGCAGCTGGCACATTCTATTCTTTTTTTTCGCTCCCAGGCCAGCAAGCCAGCGTGGGATTGTAGTATGATTTTTTATGTTCAATTTGTTTTGTGAAGAGTTGGTTTTCATAACTTACGAACGCATTAAGCTGCTTGGTGCATCTTTACGTATATTTGATACAATTGAGGTTTCTAGGCGTGAGAAATGATTTTAGCTAAAATGAGGATTAACCTTTTAAAAATATAGGGTCAAATTGGTGATATTATCAAACATTTAACTTTTGTACTATTATGATAGAGTTATCACATGTATGTATATATTTATAAACGAACCAAAAAAACACAATACTGCTTGCGTAGTTTAAAGTAAACATGGTCGTGACAAATAAGGAGGAGGGGGCCCTGGTGGTTATATACATACATGTACATTATCACGCCTAAAGGGGTAGGTAGAGCGTAAACGACCTAAACAAAGGTCGTTCCGCCACATCTGACAAAGTTTTGAGGGTTATTTAAGACATATTTGTAGGTATATTGACAGGTTATCAGCCCATCGCCTAAATTGCAATATACTGTTACCTTCGGATCCTTTAGCTGTTTTTTACAGCATGCTCGGGAGGAAATTCAGCTAGCACATTATATGTTTTCTCTCGCTCCCAGTCCAGCATGGAAGAAACCAAATTCATCTATAAAATGCCCTACAAAGACCCAGTCTAAACCTTACTCTGATCATTTCACAGCTCGTTGTCGGATCGTTCCGCAAGATGGCGGTAGTTGTTACTAATAGAAACGCCCGTCGATTGTTCTCTGGGAGATTAAAATCAGTTAGTTGGCACAAAGCAAGGGACCGTAGTCGACAGAGTAGTCTAGGGATGGGACAGCTTTGTTAGTATTTTTTATAATTTCCTTTCAATACCAGGTGTAAAGGACAGCATCCCGCAAACTGATAGAGGTTGCGCAGTCAACGACACTGAACAACATCAGCAGGATTTTTTTCAAGAAGTGAAAATAAAATATTGGCTTTTCCATATAAAATTACTATTTGTATGGAAAAGCCTAATTTTTTAATTCACTTCCTGAAAAAATAAAATCCTGCTGATGAGTTATTCGCAGTTTGCGCGACGCTGTCCCTTACACCTGGTATATTTATCTGTCCAACTTTAGACAGTTACAAATTTATGCGTTTAAATTATTCTTGCAATTCGAGCATAATGAGAAAATCTATTTTACAAAATACATTTTATAAATTACTGCTGCTGAAAAACTTTTGTCCTACTTTTACAAAATCACAGAACATGGGATGGTTGTCATTCAAAATGATGGTGGGATGAGATTTGACGTTGTTTGGATAAAAAAGTACAAGAAGGTTTACATTATTAGTACCGTAAAGAAACTAGTCTACATAACATACATACATACATATAATCATGGCTTTATCCCTAATGGGGTAGACAGAGCGTAAACGACCTGAACAATGGTCGTTCTACCACGTCTGAAAAAGTTATAAGGGTTATATAAGATATATTTGTAGGTATATTTCTGTAACGACAGGTTGTCAACCTATCGCCTAAATTGCAATATACTGAAACCTTTGATCCCTTAGCTGGTTTTTACAGGAGAAAATGTAGCTGGCACATTCTATGTTTTTCTCTCGCTCCCAGTCCAGCATGGAAGTATTACAGTCTACATAACTATTACCATAATATGGAAGCACATCACTACATTACACCAATTAAGGTTCCGGCACCGACCACCCTTTGTTCGGTATCCAGTGAGTTTGGTTAAGCTGTGCAAAGCCTCTCAGTCCAAGGAGCAAATGAAACAATATTTAAAAAATAAACATTTAGACACTATCATCTTTAACGTCTTATAAAATGCGATGATAATATTTCATCCTTTTATTTAGAAGTGGGTTTTAACTTTAGTGTTAGCGTCATTGTTCTTCACTCCAGCTGATTCCGTTATAATCATTATTTTATTTATTTTAATTCAATAACTACGGCGTACCAATTACAGTTATCGAGGGTAAAAATATCAAGTATAGTAAACATTTTTGTCAATACTTAATACAATAGAAAATTGATTTAAAAACAAACAGATTATTTACAGAAATTGAAGATATGTCAAAGGTTAACGGCTACGGAGCCGGCATAATGTTGTTTAATCATTTTATTTATGGATTATTAATTATTTTCATTGATTTTCATATTTTATTGATTTGTTAAGTTGGCAATTATAATTTTCTTCGAGTGGCAACATTGGGGTTCATTTATATCATTCAAACGGTGGTGCTTAGAAGAAATTGAGTTTATGTTGTAACGGACCGAAGTGCAAGAGTACATGAGTGTCAAGAGAAAAAATGAATTTGATTCCTGTCTTTCCTGGATCCCATTACATCAGTCTTGGGTAAAAGTAACAAAGATCGGTCAACAACCGACAAACAACATCAAAAACAGTCCGCTGGAAAATAGCTACACCGGGTGTAAGGGACAGCGTCCTACAAACTGATAGGGGTCAGTCAACGAAACTGAACAACTTTCACCGGGAAAGGCTATTAAGAGATAATAAAATAAATATACCGTCCCTTACAAGATCTTCTTCTGTCGAGTGGGTATCGAGTCTATGGACTCGATGAACCCTGGTGTCAGAGTTTTTAAACCGCCTAGTAGCACAACTATCAGGCCTCTGACATGGTTTTGTGTAACGACCACTATCAAAGACAGCGACCGGGACCGACGGCTTAACGTGCCCTCCGAAGCAAGAAATCTTTTTCTTTTCGGACAATCAGGTGATTCAGCCTGCAATGTCCTACCCAAACTGGGGAAAAATTCACAAAGTGATAAATTCTCAAATTTCAACTTTGTGTTTTACCCCCTGGGAATCGAACCCAGGACCTCCGGATCGGGAGCCCATGGTACTAGCCACTAGACCACGGAGGCAGTTCCTTACAAGATGACCGTCTCGATCAGACAATATGTATGGAAATGTAAAATTTCCTTTCGGTTCCTGAAAAAATATGTTTTAGTGATAGCTGTTGAGTTTCGTTGACCAAGTAACTCACAATAGATACATACATACATACATATAATCACGCCTTTATCCCTAATGGGGTAGGCAGAGCGTAAACGACCTAAACAAAGGTTGTTCCGCCACGTCTGACAAAGTTTTGAAGGTTATTTATGATAGATTTGTATGTATATTGCTGTAGTGACAGGTTGTCAGCCCATCGCCTAAAATGCAACATACTAAAACCCTCGGATCCCTTAGCTGGTTTTTACAGCATGCCCGGGAGGAAATGCAGCTGGCACATTCTATGTTTTTCTCTCGCTCCCAGTCCAGCATGGAAGATAGATATATTAGTAGATATCTATTTTAAGCTACTAATATTCTGACCTAACCACGAATCAAACTTAGAATGTTAGGATCCTTAGTACTAAAGGTAAAAAACTTACTTAAAAGCATAACACAAATGTTTACGTAAGTATTAATTAAATTCCTTCAGAATACGCAAAACATTTGCTGCTCGGTCAAACAGACTCAAGTAGATAGTAATTAAGATAATTTAGAACCATATAAATTAGCAACTCATAGTTCGTTGTATAAATAACTATAACTTAAGTCTGTTCATCAGCTGACAGATGAAAGCAGTCAAGTTGGAAAATTAATTTACTTACCTTAATTGTATTATCTTAGCATATCAAAAGATAATTAAGTTAGTAGGTTAATTATATTATAATGTTATGAGTTTTTGTAGCCAGTGAATTGTAGTTCATTAACATAGATTTCAAATGTCAAAAAAAAACCAGACGTGGTTGAATGACCTCTGTTTAGGTCATTTACGCTCTGCCTACCCCATTAAGGATAAAGGCGTGATTATATATATGTATGTAATAGGCAAAAAGTAGAACATACTACATACATACAAATATTGGGATAGGATCCATTTATATAGTTTTGTAGTAATTTCAAGTTGTAGTAAGAAAAATATAGAATGTGCCAGCTTTATTGCCCGGGAGGGTATACTGTAAAACCCAGCTAAGGGATCCGAGAGTTTCTGTATATTGCAATTTAGGCGACAGGATGACAACCTGTCACTACAGCAATACAAATCTACCTACCTACAAATCTATCTTAAATAAAGATCGAAACTTTGTCCGACGTGGCGGAACGACCTTTGTTTAGCTCGTTTACGCTCTGCTTACACCATTAGAGCGTGATTATATGTATGTATGACTCTAATTCGTGGAGAAACAATTAACTATAATACCAGTTAGTTCTACTTATTGAAAACGAAGCTTCATGAATAATAATTCGACCTAGCCTACTCAAACTCGACATTATTATGAATGTCAACATGGACTAATTATGTTCTGATATGTCAATACATAGTGTGTGTCTATGTCTATATTGGGCTCGATTCTAGATACCACCGGCTAAAACTAAAATTAAAATCTATCTGTCACTTTCAAAATAATGAAATTAATAAAGGGTAAGCGATTTATACTCTATGGTTTAACACTTTGTCCCAGTATTTCTGTCAATTTTATCCGCCATATCATATGACGGTGTATAAAAATGACAGATAAGGCATAAAACCACCGACTATAAATCAAAAACCGGAGAGAATAGATCACCTATTCTTTTCCGATGTATTTAGTCTAAAAGTGACAAATAGATTTAAATTTTAGGTTTAGCCGGTTGAATCTAGAATGAAGCCCACTAAGTACCTAGATATTCTATTAGATACCTGAATCTATTATCAAACATATGTGACATTTCAGACTAAGGGCAGCAACACACAGGCGTCACTTACTGCGCGCAAGGTTGCGCTCAATACGCTGTCAATGGTTTTTGCATTGCCTACAACACACATGCGTCACCTTAAGCTCTAATTGCGCGTCCTGGCAGAGGGATGTATTGACGTATACTTCATCGCTACGCACACGTAGTGCGTAAGGCAATGCAAAAAGCATTGACAACGTGTTGAGCGCAACTTTACGCGCAGTAAGTGACGCTTGTGTGTAGCTGCCCTAATTTAACTCGTGGTCTAGGCTCGTATTTGTAAAGCTATCTCAAGATTGAGGGCAATATTAAGTATAAAATTGACAAGCCATTTTGTACTGAAATGACATTTCTGATACGAACTCAAACTGGCTGTCGATCTCAATGTGCGGATTATAAATACGGGCCTTATTGATTACTGTGTGATCGTGGATCTTGTTGATTACTGTTTCTGTCAGACTTAGCAAGCTGATTATTATCTAATTATCTGTCAAAAATGATATAAAGCGACCGGTCTTTCTCTGGTGGTTTCAGTCGTATTCTCTTTTGCAAATTTTTCGTATTTCCATGTTATAAATCATTTTCATCTTTCTTTCTCTTTGCACAGCCAAGCTTAGACGCTGTGCAAAAAAACTGCCTGCCCTTGAGTCTGACGCAGCAAGCCTTCTGGGAACGTTGCCCCGATGCGGAGCAATAGAACATATTTTTTATCTGTAATAATAATTATCGTTATATTAACGTTTGTTATAATAAATATATTTTGTCTTTCTTTCTTACATACATACATATAGTCACGCCTTTATCCCAAATGGGGTAGGCAGAGCATAAACGACCTAACCAAAAGTCGTTCCGCCACGTCTTACAAAGTTTTGAGGTATATTTAAGTAAAATTGATACCTTCAAATTATTGTTGTAGTGACAGGTTATCAACCCGTCGTCTAAATTACGATAAGCTGAAACCCTCGGATCCCTCAGCTGGTTTTTACAGCATGCCCGGGAAGAAATGCAGCTGGCACAATTCTATGTTTTTCTCTCGCTCCGAGGCCAGCATGGAAGTTTCTTTAATGTTTCTTAATCTTTCTTTCTTAAATGGCTTCAATTTTCATTTTCAACTGAATTCCTTTCTTGTATAAATATAAAATAGTTCTTACTCGCTCACATTTCTATTTTATGTTTAAATTCATCCCGGGTTTTACGACTCCTGGTAGAGATTGAATCTCATTCGTGGAATTCCTGGAAACCGTAGTGGAACTTATCTGAGCAGTTCCTCTGGTATTCTGCAGTTGTAGAATTAATTCCTGTACCCGAAGTTTGCTCTGGAAGTTATTAGCTTGAATTATTTCCAATCTATGGAGTTGAAAATCTATAAAGTGGTTCAAACCGTTATTCAAAAGGCTGTATAAGACATGCGTACATACAAATAATCACGCCTTTATCCCTTATGGGGTGGGCAAAGGGTAAATGACTTAAGCAAAGGTCGTTCCGCCACGTCTGACAAGTCAGGACTGGGAGCAAGAGAAAAACATAGAATGTGCCAGCTGAATTTTCTCCCAGACATGCTGTAAAATCCAGCTAAGGAATCCTAAGAACTTATGTATATTGCAATTTAGGCGATAAGCTTACCACCTGTCACTGCAGCAATATACCTAAAAATCTATCTTAAATTAAATAACCCTCAAAACTTGTCCGACGTGGCGAACGTGACAGTGACGGACCACTTGTGATGGCAGCCAAAGTTTATAATAACCTGCCCAAAGATATACAAGGAGAGAAAGATATCATCAAGTTAAAAAAAAAACTTATTGACAAAAGTTTCTACACATTGCAAGAGTTTTTTGATGAAAAATAAACTAGCAAACAGATAACTTAAATGGAAACTAGCGAAGCTTTATATGTGACTTTTTAATGGATTCTGCATGCTATTTCAATTATAATAATTTGTAATATAATCTAATTTAAATTTAATCCTTAATATATTGAACTTTTATTTTATTGTAAATTTATTTTTTCTACTAATTTTTTTTTATGAATCTATTTTAACTATGAATTTATTTTTTCTATAAAGTTATTTTACAATCTGAATTAATTTATTTGCTACCATGTTAATTTATCTTTTACATACATTTATTGTAATATTGTTGCTGTGCCCTGCCGGGTCCATATGTGTTTCTTATTTTTCTTGTGAACATCTTTAATTTACCATATGGTTTGCAATAAACAATTTGACTTTGACTTTGACTTTGAAACGACCTTCGTTTGAGTCGTTGACGTTGTGCCTACCCCATTCGGAATAAAGGCGTGATTTATGTTTGTATGTACTTTCATTTCACGAGCGATATATGTTTTTGAATTCAAGTAGGTACTTGACGTAACGAATTCCTTTCTTCGTATTTTAAGCAGGTGTGTGAAACACACATTCATCTATCAAAGTGTCACAAGCTTTTTGGCAAAGTTAAAGCGATCCGTCTCCGTCTCAAGTCTTGGCGTGACATCCGACTTATAGTATAGGCATTCAAATAATCATAAACTTAAAGACATACTTCCATGCTGGACTAGGAGCGATGATGCTTCCATGCTGGTCTGGAAACGATAGAAAAACCTAGAATATGCCAGCTGCATCTCCTACCGAGAATGCTGTAAAAACCAGCTAAGGGATTCGAGGATTTCAGTATATTGTAATTTAGGCGATGGGCTGACAACCTGTCTCTACAGCAATATACCTACATTCATTTCATTCATTCATAGGCCTTTACGTCTATGTCAGACGATTTTAACAAAGACTGAGATACATCTTTTCTGATCGCTGTATAAATCAATACGAGAGCGGCAGATTCTACCCACAAATCTATCTAAAATAACCTTTAAACTTTGCCAGACCTAACGCAACGACCTTTGTTTATGTTTAGGTCGTTTACGCTCTGCCTTCTACGTGAGGGATAAAGGCGTGATTATATGTATGTATGTATAAACTTAAAGAAACGAGTGTAGGGACAATTCAAGTGGTAATTCTTTGACGCCTTTACGGGCCTAATTTTTTTATTGAAATTTGCATGGGATTGCTTGTTATTTCGTTTTTGATAAGGCAAGAATAGTTTTGAGAATTTCGCAAAGAAATTAGTTAATATAATACATATAAATAATAAAAATATATAGTATTTGGTGATTGATCCTCTTTCTTTTTCAGAAGTCGGCAAAACTACTATCTGAGTCAAAGAACTTTTACGTGACTTCATATTGTGAACCTAAGCTAAACATAACACTTTACTATATTGCGTAGCCAGATGCTACGGCGTAGATAAATGCTACGGCATAGCGGCCGGCGTAGGCAATTTCGTGCTAATATTTGTGCAAAGCTGCACTAATGTGAAACACAGCGCTAACTAATGAGCTCCAAAATTGATTGCACGATGGGGTCAAAGGCCTAGATTTTTTTATATGGACCAATATAAAAAAAATGCTGAAACCTTAAAAATTCCTTCATTTGTGTGTCATCCATTTGTCAAGCTTTTTTACATACATACATACATATAATCACGCCGTTATCCCTAATGGGGTAGGCAGAGCGTAAACGACCTAAACAAAGGTCGTTCCGCCACGTCTGACAAAGTTTTGAGGGTTATTTTAGATATTTTTGTAGGTATATTGCTATAGTGACAGGTTGTCAGCCCATCGCCTAAATCACAATATACTGTAACCCTCGGATCCCTTAACTGGTTTTTACAGCATGCCCGGGAGGAAAAGCAGCTGGCACATTCTATGTTTTTCTCTCGCTCCCAGGCCAGCATGGAAGTATCAAGCTTTTTTACCTTGCCAATTTGACGCAAATGGACCAATATTGTTTTGACGCTAACGTCGAAAGCAGTAGCAGCAGCTAATTCAGCCGAAGATTGTGTATCATCAGCTTCCACAATCGCCTTTAATTCGTCATTGTCGACCAAAGTCTTCGGACCACGAGGTTCAGTTTTCAGAAATTTCCAGAACGGAAGCAAGCAAACCAATAACAGGTGGTGAGTTGGCTTGTAGTGTTAGTTCCGTAAACGTCGTTGATGTTGCGTGCGTCAGGTGATTCAGCCTGCAATGTCCTAATCAAACTGGGGAAAAATTCACAAAGTGATAAATTCTCAAATATCAACTTTGTGTTTCCCCCCTGGGAATCGAACCCAGGACCTCCGGATCAAGAGTCAATGGCACTAGCCACTAGACCACGGAGGCAGTTGGTGCCACGACGGTACTTATCAGTGTTTTATGTGTATTATGTACTTATCGCACGGAAATTATCAGTGTTTCTTTACTATATTATGCATGTATTATACATATAAACCTTCCTCTTGAATCACTCTATGCATTAAAAGAAACAGAATCAAAATCCGTTGCGAAGTTTTAAAGATTTATGCATACATAGGGATATAGAGACAGTGAAAGCGACTTTGTTTTATACTATGTAGTGATTACTCGATTTTTTAACGTATCCATGATGACGAAAAAGATTTAAATTTGATAAAAATATTACACTAATCAATAAACAAATGACTACTTTTGGAAAAAGAATTTA
Organism: Scrobipalpa costella; assembly: GCA_949820665.1. Lineage (NCBI taxonomy): Eukaryota > Metazoa > Arthropoda > Insecta > Lepidoptera > Gelechiidae > Scrobipalpa > Scrobipalpa costella. Next base: position 5,037,071 of record OX463306.1, read on the forward strand.
ATGTTTTTAAAGTAAACTTAATTTGAAATTAGAATTCTTAGCCAAACAAAAAATATTTTGATTTGAAATGGCCAGTATTGTAGAACGGCAATTTCATAGGTATTTCTATTATAACAAAAGTAAAACCTATCTTTATCTCTACTTACTCTTACTGTATGCAAGGGAAGGGAAGAAACTGGTACATTCTATGTTTTTATCACCCCTTCATCAGTATAATATATGTAATATCAATACGGATAAAACGAAGGTAATTCCTTTTTCAATTCGAAACTGGAATGACGAGCAGAATATGATTTCTAATTTAAAAATTCATGTCAGTGGTCTTCCAGGAAACAACACTTTCTTGGATACTACAAATAATATTAGATACCTTGGAGTACAATTAGATGCCAATCTTAATTTTTATTTACATTTAACTCTTTTATCTGGCCGTATAAGAAAGCTTATCTTCATCTTTAAGCAACTTCGACATGTGGCGGACGATAACATTTTAAGAATGGTTAACTACGCACTTGGTCAATCTGTCTTGACTTATTGCATCTCTGCTTGGGGTGGTGCAGCTAAAACTCACCTCATCCAAGTAGAACGCGCGCAGAGAGTCATATTAAAAGTGGCCTATTTTAAAACTTATCGTTTCCCCACTGTTGAATTGTACGCTTTCTGTCAGGTCCTCACCGTCAGGCAATTATTTATTTTGCAGGCCGTCTTAATGCAACACAAAATTACACCCCTTGATAGCGAAAATTCTACGAGACGAAATCACTTGGTCGCTCTTAGGTCTTGTCAACTCCGTACAGCCTTCAGTCACAGATTCTTTTGCTTCCTTGGTTGCTTTTTATACAATAAACTCCAAGCCACTCTTGACATATATAAACTTAACATATTTGAATGCAAAGCACGGGTAGTTAAATGGCTTCAGGGTTTGTCATATAATAACACTGAAGAACTTCTCATTCCAGTAGAATAAATAAATGATAATAGTAATTTTAAAATATTTTTCCTTAATTCTTTTTGAAATAACATATACTTTGTAAGGTTCTCTCTATATCACAACATACAGTCTCTCTTTCTCTCTCTCACACACACACACACACACACACACACGCATGCACACATTTTTTTCTAATTAAATTTGCATCTCTTTTACTTTCTTTGCATAATATGTGTTTACTGCATGTTAAGCACGGACCTATGTAGTATTCTTGTTGGCCTCACCATGTTATTATCACAGACTTTTTATTGACAAAATTCATCTTAGTTTTTATTTTATTTTTCAAATGTATTCAAGGGGATGGGGCCTGGTTACCTGTAGTACAGGCGCAATGCCTTTATCAGGAACCAGCTCTCACCAAAGTACTTAGTTTTATTAATATTCTAATATAATATCTTGTACAAAATTATGAATATTGAGGTGAGAGAAATAAAAATTATTATTATTATTTATTATTTATTAATATTGCTTTATTTTTTTTTGTGACAAAGATATTTTGCGTATATATGAATATGAAGTAAGTTTATGTACAAAATCATTTAGGCCCGTAATTATGAAGCGATCTCAACCTTGAGAGCAATATTAAGTATGGACATGACAGGCAGGTTATAAAATAATTTATTATTATTTAATTTATTCTAAGATATTTTATATAAATTAATAGTACTCTGCGTAGCCAGATGCTACGGCGTAGGCAATACATACATACATATAATCACGCCTTTATTCATAATGGGGTAGGCAGACCCTCGGATCCCTTAGCTGGTTTTTACAGCATGCCTGGGAGGAAATGCAGCTGGCACATTATATGTTTTTTCTCGCTCCCAGGCCAGCATGGCGTAGGCAACACCGTGCTAATATTTGCACTAATGTGACGGTGCTCGCTAATGAGCTCCATACTAGATTGCGCTGTAATCGGTGGGATCTAAAAAACTTTAAGGAGCATTTCCTTGAGAGGCCAGATGGCTGAGTGATGACGGATGGGAAAAGGGTAATCACCCACCTGGTCGGGTGTTGTGACCACGTGACCAGGGGACCGGAATCCGACTGGATTATTTCGGAAGATGTATATATGAAGATCGCCGAGCAAACTTCGATACCGCGTTTTAGGACTGTTGTATCTTGATGTGGCGCCATCTTTGTTAGTTGTTACTGTTATTAGTTGCAGTTTATATTGTTCAAAAACCTTTGTAGGTATTTTGGTCCCAAAATGTTGACTAGGTTGTATTTGCCGGAGGATATTGAATATTTTGGTTGACTAAAATTTAAACTATTAACATTAATTTACGCCTATAATCTTCTTTACTGGGTAGACAGAGCGTCGATAGCAAATTCATAACCATTTAAGGGCATGGCGAATTTGTATGTGTGACCAGTTGAACGCCACTCCCAAAAACCAAGAACGTTTGATTTTGGGAATAGTGAGTGAGCTAAGACATAAATCCATTATTCGGAGGCCGATAAAAGAGTAATATATGGTCGACTAAATTTGGAAGGCCGAGACCCAGTCAAGTCCTTCTAATGCAAACGAGACCTTAGATTGCTATTTTGGCTGAGAGAAAGAAGTATAGTACTTTTCTCTCATTTTGCGAGGAAACAATAACAAAATACTTAAAAACAAATATCAAACTTGCGATTCCTCGATAATTTTGACATTTAAAACTTAAATGGTGCCTTTGACAGCACATTCCATTCATTCATTTATTACATTTAATAAATTTAAAAAGTCGTACTCAGCCTTACAATAATCAATAATTTAAACAAATAACACCTAAGCCGTATGGTTTAATATACTAGTGTGTCCTTATGGACTTCGTGTAGCGGTCGTTAATGATCATTGTTGTCGTTTGGAGAAAGTGCAGGAATCTACGAATTCGAGGACCGAAAAGAGTGAATGTAGGCTTTGTTCTTTTTTTTAATAATGTTTTCTTTTTTCGAGCAAATGGTACAAAAAGGTTTCTTTTATTACGTCTAGTACTTAATCCTTGTGAGTGGTTTTTCTCAGTGGGAATGTTGAAGTTAATTACGGTCAAAGTAGACAAAGTGGTTTCAGACAAAAACCAGTAACTAGTTGACTAGCTTTCTGAGAGCTCTTTAAGACCTAGCAAATACACATTTAAGGAGACATTTTGATTGGTTTTACGCATACTTTTTTTGTATAATATGTAAAAAGAAAATAATAAATTCGTTTCAGAAGGACTCGAACCTCCGTTTCTGGAATGCCGGTCCATTACTCTACCAACTGAGCTGCAGAAACGGTAGAGGGAGTGACGAATTTATCATAGTCTTTCTTATGTATACATTATAGCGACATTAGCGAAATCTAGCCATGTAGTTTAAGAACTACGTAGGGCTAGACTAGGCCAAATTACGAGAAAGATTGGAATTCAAGTCAATAATTATATCGCCTCACTATTTATATACTTTGTGAGTGCTAAAACTCCTAAAACGCATACCAATTGTAAGTGACAGCGTCCCGCAAACTGATAGGGATTGCTCAGTCAACGACACTGAACAACTATTAGCAGGATATTTTTTAGACATTTAAATTAAAAATAGGCTTTTCCATACAAATTGGCTCATCAAAGTTATTTTTTTAAAATGAAAAAGTAAATTTAAAAATGGTTTAAATTTACTTCCTGAAATATAAATGCTTCTGATAGTTTTTCAGTGTCGTTGACTGAGCAACTCCTATCAGTTTGCAGGACGCTGTCCCTTACACCTGGTACTTTTGTACTTGTCTTTTCATCCACGATGGTTTAAAAAAATCTTATATATTCGAAATTGCATTTATTTAATGTTTTGAAAGATATATTATGGGTAATCTTATTTACTACAACGTAAACAAAAGAATCAATATCGATTGTTTTGATTCAATTTAGTTCGTGTGCCACAAAGGACGTGTTTTGCATGCAAATTATGATAAACCCGCCTCGCCTAATGTAGCAATGATCGTTTTGTACAGGGTGGGATAAAATATTGTCTAGAAAAATCTACAGAAAACTTGTCGCAGATGGGACGACTATCCAATTGATTCTCGGTGATGGCGGCCAATCTGTCAGAGTTCGGCCAAATGACTAGTAGACTAGTTTTTAGTGCCCATGTGTTTGCGCTCACACAAGTGCACTCTCTATTCCTTCAATCTCTAATTCTGATGGGACAGATTGACTGACACGACCAGAGAGAAATCAGGCGTAGGACCGACTATTAACATGCCCATCCGACAGCATGGATCATCTTACTTTTCGGATAATCAGGTAATTTCCCAATTATCACATAACAACGCCCAAAAAAAGTGCACATAAAATTAAGTTGCAATGGTCTTCATTCAGCTTAATTGTGCAATAAATAAAGGAAAAGCATTTATTTAGTAACTACAACTAGACAACTTAAAAAGTTAAAATTCAAATAGCCTAATGTGTAGGAACACTCGATATGCAAAGGATTCGGGCGCAGAATATGCTACAGTTAAAGCCAAAAATGTAGCTCTGATTGTTATCCGGAACTTTATTAAACATTTATTTTATTCTCAACGTAGTGAATTATAAATCCAATACGTTTAATTTTGTAGGTAGTTACCCGGTTGGATTAATAGAATTAAGCGCGTTTGCCACAAAAGACGCGTAGTTTAGTATGTAAATTGCTCGGCAAGGTGTTACCGAGACCCGAGATTGAATATTCATCCGATTACTGAATTCGGTTCCACTCTCATTAGGTTCCAAATTAAATGCAGGAATATAAAATCACGCCGATTTTCCTTACGGGGTAAGCAGAATAAGCAGGGTAAGCATAAAGGCGTGATTATATTATTATGTATGTATGTATGACAGAACTAAGACCGAATGTCAATTATATTATATATAAGTAGATACGTTACCAACGCGCGAAACTCGTGCCGTCAAATGGTCCTAATTGTGACCATTTTAGGCAGTCGAGCTGCGAGCTGCGAAGTGAGAAAAAAAGTTAAATTATATTCAAGGCTGCACTGATTACAAATAACTATCTGTTTCACTCTTACGCTTTGCCTATTTTGTGTCGCACTCAGCGTTGCATGCAATGTTATAAATATGTATGTATATGTGTCGCGGAACAATCAAAATGTGCGTGCAGTATGAACGTAACGTATCTTTCTTAAAATATCATTGCCGAATGTACATTAGCACTTTCCCATCTACCGACGACTTCTATCCGAGCCGGGGCGGCCGCGTGTTCAGCAGAAGTTTTAACATACATACATCACGTAATCACGTCATCGGTGCACGTAATTTCTATAGAAAACGTACCACGGATTACATTGTGCCTCGTTTAAAAAATACTCTTCCAGTAGAATTCAGACAAAATTTAACACAAAAATATTAAACATAATAATAATTTAAAATAATTTTCCAAAACAAAATAATTTTCAAATCTTATTGTAAAAATACCATCCTGTATATGCAAATTCTTTCTGTATTATCTATCGGCGTGGGCTGGGCTGTTTCTTCCATGCTGGACTGGGAGTGATAGAAAAACATAGAATGTTCCAGCTGCACTTCCTCCCGGGCATGCTGTATAAGTCAGCAAAAGGGACTCGAGGGTTACAGTGTATTGTAATTTAGGCGATGGGCTGACAACCTGTCACTATAGCAATACATATTTACAATCTAAAATTGCCCTCAATTTTTGTTAGACGTGGCGAAAGCGCCTTTTACGAGGCGTTAAACGCTCTGCCTACCCCGTAAGCCGTAAACCGTAAGGGATAAAGGCGTGATTTATGTATATGTATATGTGGGCTGGGCACATGGGGTGCAAGTGCGAGAGAGTCGCACGGTTTCCTTTGTTAAGGGATTAACCAGCGCAGGAACTTGGAGTAAAAAGTTGTTGCTGATCAATTAGATTGACTTGCGTTTGCGAACCATTCTCCCACTCAAATTATTTATTGTTATTACGCAAAATTATTTCAATTATATATATTATTGTAAGCTGTTGACGTAATAAAAAAAAATGTGTGCTGTTTTTAGAATATATGAACATGTTATGTTGTTTTAAAGTTAATTAAGTTTTTTAGATTAAGAAGGAATGTGAAGTGCCAAGACAAACCTTTTTGAGGTTTAATGGTACTAAGAATCTGATGTCTGTAAAATCTTTTATATGTGAAATAAATAATAATAATATAATCACGCCTTTATCCCTAATGGGGTATGCAGAGCGTGAACGACCTAAAAACAAAGGTCCCAGCAAAGGTCGTTCCGCCACGTCTGACAAAGTTTTGAAGGGTGATTTAAGATAGATTGAACCCCATGAACCCTGGTGTCAGAGTTTTCAAACCGCCTAGTAGCACAGCTATTAGGCCTCTGACATGGTTTGAGTAACGACCACTATCAAAGACAGCCACCGGGACCGACGACTTAACGTGCCATCCGAAGCACGGAATCCTTTTTATTTTCGTACAATCAGGTGATTCAGCCTGCAATGTCCTAACCAAACTGGGGAAACCCTCACAAATATCAACTTTGTGCCGTTGCCGTGCCGTTGCCGTGCCGTTGCCGTGCCGTTGCCGTGCCGTTGCCGTGCCGTTGCCGTGCCGTTGCCGTGCCGTTGCCGTGCCGTTGCCGTGCCGTTGCCGTGCCGTTGCCGTGCCGTTGCCGTGCCGTTGCCGTGCCGTTGCCGTGCCGTTGCCGTGCCGTTGCCGTGCCGTTGCCGTGCCGTTGCCGTGCCGTTGCCGTGCCGTTGCCGTGCCGTTGCCGTGCCGTTGCCGTGCCGTTGCCGTGCCGTTGCCGTGCCGTTGCCGTGCCGTTGCCGTGCCGTTGCCGTGCCGTTGCCGTGCCGTTGCGGTGCCGTTGCGGTGCCGTTGCGGTGCCGTTGCGGTGCCGTTGCGGTGCCGTTGCGGTGCCGTTGCGGTGCCGTTGCGGTGCCGTTGCCGTGCCGTTGCCGTGCCGTTGCCGTGCCGTTGCCGTGCCGTTGCCGTGCCGTTGCCGTGCCGTTGCCGTGCCGTTGCCGTGCCGTTGCCGTGCCGTTGCCGTGCCGTTGCCGTGCCGTTGCCGTGCCGTTGCCGTGCCGTTGCCGTGCCGTTGCCGTGCCGTTGCCGTGCCGTTGCCGTGCCGTTGCCGTGCCGTTGCCGTGCCGTTGCCGTGCCGTTGCCGTGCCGTTGCCGTGCCGTTGCCGTGCCGTTGCCGTGCCGTTGCCGTGCCGTTGCCGTGCCGTTGCCGTGCCGTTGCCGTGCCGTTGCCGTGCCGTTGCCGTGCCGTTGCCGTGCCGTTGCCGTGCCGTTGCCGTGCCGTTGCCGTGCCGTTGCCGTGCCGTTGCCGTGCCGTTGCCGTGCCGTTGCCGTGCCGTTGCCGTGCCGTTGCCGTGCCGTTGCCGTGCCGTTGCCGTGCCGTTGCCGTGCCGTTGCCGTGCCGTTGCCGTGCCGTTGCCGTGCCGTTGCGGTGCCGTTGCGGTGCCGTTGCGGTGCCGTTGCGGTGCCGTTGCGGTGCCGTTGCCGTGCCGTTGCCGTGCCGTTGCCGTGCCGTTGCCGTGCCGTTGCCGTGCCGTTGCCGTGCCGTTGCCGTGCCGTTGCCGTGCCGTTGCCGTGCCGTTGCCGTGCCGTTGCCGTGCCGTTGCCGTGCCGTTGCCGTGCCGTTGCCGTCCCATCTAGTAGGAAAACGCCTAATGTCTCTAAAACCTAGCAAACTTTAATTAATGTGGCTAAAACTTCCATGCTGGCCTGGGAGCGAGAGAAAAACATAGAATGTGCCAGCTGAATTTCCTCCCGGCAATGCTGTAAAAACCAGCTAAGGGATCCGGGTTTCAGTATATTGCAATTTAGGCGATGGGCTGACAGCCTGTCAGTACAGCAGTATACCTAATTATCATTATATCTTAAATAACCCTCAAAACTTTGTCAGACGTGGCGAAACGACATTTGTTAAGGCGCTCTGTTCGTTTACGCTCTGCCTACCCCTTTAGGCTTGAATATGTGTGTGTGTACATACATACATACATAATGGGGTAGGCAGAGCGTCAACGACCCAAACAAGTCGGTCGTTGCGCAGTGGCGTTCTGTAGTGACAGACAAGTATTGGATGGACATTTCGGATAAATCTATGTATTGCTGTAGTGACAGGTTGTCAGCCCATTGCCTAAATTACAATACACTGAATCCCTCGAATCCCTTAGCTGGTTTTTACAGCATGCCCGGGAGGAGATGCAGCTGGCATATTCTATGTTTATCTATTATCTCTATATTCTAAGAAGGTGCAGCTCATCTTATGAACAGCCACCTATCTGCAATAGAGAATCTTACCACTTATGTCATTCTGAAAAGCCCTAATTGAGTTAGGGTATTCTTTTTCCTGCAGCAAAAGTATTGTTAAGATGAAATCTATCTTCTTTTTACCCAATGAACATTTTTCCAATTTTAATCCGTCAGAAAAATCCTGGTACGCAGCATCACTACATAGTATAAAACAAAGTCGCTTTCTCTGTCCCTATATTCCCCTATGTATGCTTAGATCTTTAAAACTACGCCACGGATTTTGATGCGGTTTCTTTAAATGGATAGAGTGCTTCGAGAGGAAGGTTTATATGTATAATGCATGCATAATATAGTAGAGAAACACTGATGATTTCCGTGCGAAGCCGGGGCGGGTCGCTAGTATGTAATATTCCCTTTGTTTCAGACATCTACGGCAGTGGCTAATTTGATTGCCTCGCCAACCGAAATATTCTCTCTGACCCGCAATGTTAGCCTGCTACATGTTAACCTGTACCGGGTGTAAGGGACAGCGTCCCGCAAACTGATAGGGGTTGCTCAGTCAACGAAACTGAACAACTTGACCACGAAATGAAAACAGTAATACCTTCTTTCAGGGGATAAAACTAAAATTTTACCTTCCCATACAAAATGACCACCAGATAGACAATTTGTACGGAAAAGTAAATATTTATTTTCACTTTCTGTAAAAAAAATCCTGCTGATAGTTGTTCCGTTCCATTGATTGGGACAACAACACCTATCAGTTTGCGGGACGCTGTCCCTTACACCCCGTATATCTAGATTAGTATAACATAGCCAAGCTATCCTTTGATAAACCTATATTACCTTTTCTACAAAAATCAGCATTCTGATACATACATATAATCACGCCTTTATCCTTAATGGGGTAGGCAAAGCGTAAACAACCTAAACAAAGGTCTTTCCTCCACGTCTGACAAAGTTACGAGGGTTATTATAGATTTGTAGGGAATATTCCTGTCGTGACAGGTTGTCAGCCGATCGCCTAAATTGCAATATACTAAGACCTTCGGATCCCTTAGCTGGTTTTTACAGCATGCCCGGGAGGAAATGCAACTGGCACCCTCTATGTTTTTCTATTGCTTCCAGTCCAGCATGGAAGGCAAGTAAGCATTCTGATCTATGCAAAAAATAGTTAATCTTTTTTTTTTATTATTAATCTAAAGGTAAATACATTTTTATAACTAATATCTACTCGCCAAACTTAAAAGTTTGATGGCGAGATACGCCTTAATGTAATTTCTTACACCTACCTTAAATTAACAGGATGCTTATAAAAAAATAAAATATGTATATCTAATAAAATATGTTAATCAAAATATAACATCGGTCAATAACTTTAATTTAGAAATGAGTCCCTTAATTTTGATCTGTTATTATGAGATATATATAACTTCCAAGCTGGACTGGGAGCGAGAGAAAAACATAGAATGTACCAGCTGCATTTCCTCCCGGGCATGCTGTAAAAGTCAGCTAAGGGATCCGAGGGTTTCAGTATATTGCAATGTAGGCGATGGGCTGACAACCTGTCACTACAGCAATATACCTACAAATCTATCTTAAATAGCCCTCAAGGCTTTGTCAGATGTGGCGGAACGACCTTTGTTTAGGTCGTTTACGCTCTGCCTACCCCATAGGGATAAAGGCGTGATTATATGTATGTATGTATTATGAGATAGGAATTTGCCTCCCTTTGTGATTATTTCAGGTTACAGTCTATCTGGGATTTCCTCCATGATCTGGGTAACATACATACATACATATAATCACGCCTTTATCCCTAATGGGGTAGGCAGAGCGTAAACGACCTAAACAAAGGTCGTTCCGCCACGTCTGACAAAGTTTTGAGGGTTATTTTACGATAGATTTGTAGGTATATTGCTGTAATGACAGGTTGTCAGCCCATCGCCTAAAGTACAATATACTGAAACCCTCGGATCCCTTAGCTTTTTTTTACGTTATGCCCGGGAGGAAATGCAGCTGGCACATTCTATGTTTTTCTCTCGCTCCCAGTTTACAATGGAAGAATCTTTCATGTAGTTTACACAATAAAACTACCTGTACTGAAATATATAGAATCACTTATCCGATTTGTGAAAACCGCATGAAAATCCATTATGTAGTACAATTTAGTTTAAACGTGGGGGTAAGTACTTTTTAATCTTATTATTTAAACAGTTAATATGTATTAATTCAACCTGACACGTTTTCGTTAAATTGATATTAATATTTAAACTTTTGTTTCATGTTTCTCATTAAGACAGCATAAATTACTCTGGAGAATAAAGTAAAATTCTTATAAATGAAATAAAATTTCAGTCCTCTGGATTAATTAGGCCACGATAAAACAACAGTTGGGACCGAAGAAACTAAAAGGAGAGTAAAATTTAAATGCCTTTTAAAATAAATGCATTTTCAGCAAAAGTTTTAATGAGTGGTTATAAAACCGACCCGTGTTTTCCGTGGCTAATCTGTAGCAGAAATGCACCCGTGTGGTCGCACCGCGGGAAATAAAAACTATGCGGCTCACTGCAGCCAGAGAATATACAGGATGTTACAGAAAGAGTATACCGGGTGTAAGGGACAGCGTCCTGCAAACTGATAGGGGTTGCTCAATCAACGAAACTGAACAACGTTCACCAGGAGAAGTAAAATTATTTGACCTTTCCATACAAAATGACCATCTCAATCAGACAATTTGTATGGAAAAAGCTAATTATTACTTTATTTCTTCCTGAAAAAACAATCCTGCTGATGGATGTTCAGTTTCGATGACTGAGCAACCCCTATCAGTTTGTGGGACGCTGTCCATTACACCCTGTATGCACTTGAAACGATGTGAATCTACCCATGAAACTGAACAAGTTTTCTGAAGGTACATATCGGAATTCGGAAAGGCTTCGACCCAACTTCCCATACTATATAGTGCTATCAGCTCATGCATTTTGGTACGAGAGATGTTTTTAAATATTTTCGCATTTTTCGACCGTTTTCACATCCTTCACACATCATCCATAGATCCCTTGTTGTTACCGCTCTTCTTGTGTCGAGTGGGTATCGAGTCTATCGACCCGATGAATCCTAGTGTCAGAGTTTTTAAACCGCCTAGTAGCACAACTATCAGGCCTCTAACATGGTTTGAGTAACGATCACTATCAAAGACAGCGACCGGGACGGACGTGAACTCCGAAGCACGAAATCTTTTTCGGATCACTCAGGTGATTCAGCCAACCAAACTGGGGAAAAAATCACAAAGTGATAAATTCTCAAATATCAACCTTGTGTTTCCCCCTGGGAATCGAACCCAGGACCGCCGGATTCGGTTATTATCGCTAATATAATAGAAGTTTCGTGGTTATTACACCCTGTATAAAAGTACTAGCTACAGCTCGGTATTCTCACCCCGCATTTTGTTCAAACTTATAAAAACGCTGCAGTGTTATAAAAACAGAAACTAAAGAAAACTGACGTTTTACCACAGTTTTACGGTTATCTTGAAACCCGTTGTTTATTTAAAGAGAACTCATAAAAATATTTCGAAGTTGGGTTAAAATACCGCATCTCTAACATGCGTCTGTTTAAACAGCGCTCAGAAAAATAGAGTGAGGGAAAAATAATGAAAATATGTAAAGAATATTTTTTGGATTTGTACTTTCTCATACTTTTAAAAATAACAGTAACAGGCTCGATTCTAGATTTGCCAGCTAAAGCGAAAATTAAAATATATTCGTTACTTTCAGACTAAGACCATTGCAAAAGGACAGAGGATCTATTCTCTCCGGTTTTTTTATTTATGGTGGCTTAATATGATATGGCGGATAAAATTGATAGAAATACTGGGAAAACGTGCAAAAGCGCGTCGAAATCTAAAACCATAGAATATAAATCAGAGGTCCTTGTTCAATTTTATTATTTTGAAAGTGACAGATGGATTTTAATTTAACCGGTGGTATAGATCTACTAGAATCGAGCCCGTTAGCAAACTTATTCGTACGTATTACGATAGCCGCGAAAGGCCTCTGAGATGAGATGGGTTTACATATTCGATGGTTGGCTTCACCCTGCCTGCCAACAAAATAAATATTTTATACAAATTTTCGTTAATTATTTTATAGAATACGTATATCTGATACGTCAACAACCATAACATTACCTTTGATCCGAACTGCTGTAAAAAAGAAACATGTTAATGGGATAACAGCAGGTAATGCTCATTAGAATTGCAAAGGTTTTATATTTTTTGCTCATTAAAGTAAAAAATAAAGATAGTTATTACAAAAAGCTTTCCAACGTAAACTACAATGAAACTATAATAACAATATTCTTGTGAGAGGAAAAGTAAAAGCTAGTTTTCTTCACGAACTATTAAAAGGTGGTTAAAGTAGGTACTGGTACTATTTTCTACTCCTTGGTACAGGTACAACTAAAAACAATTTTCAAATTCAAGAACTTTGAACTTAATGAAAGAAAAATTATCATTTCTATTTATTTATTTTATTTTATTTATTACCCTGTAAACAAGAATGTAAGTTATCTAAACTCGTATAATCGTTTGTCGTTACTGACTGACTGATTCATCAACGCAAAGCCTAAACTACAAAAGCTAGAATCGAGAAACTTTAAAAGCAAGTTCTTTCTAAAACGTAACCTCTCACTAAGTAATGTTAGCTATATTACAATATTTAAATATAAATAAATTCTAATTTAGGTTATTTTAATTTTGTTAGTGTTAAATTGTACTTAAACAGTCGTTACAAATTAAAAGTACTGTTTTTGACTATTTAGTACTGAACTGACTCTGTCGGATGACTTGACCAATCAGAGACCCACAGAACGGACCAATGACAGAAGAGTGTCTTTGGTGGGATGGTTCGTGGGTAGGGTTGGCCTGAGGGCGTTGGTCGTCCGCCCGAGTCAGTCTAGTATTGTCGGAAGAATCGTACGGTCGTGCGAGAAGTGTTACTCTGAGTGTTACTCTGTCTGTGTAAAGTGTTAACCTGTGTGTGTAAGATAAATTGTGAAATTGCATTGAAAATACAAAGTGTAAGTACTATTTTCAGTATTTTATTTCAATTCTACTTTCCCTCAGTCTAAAACCTGTGATAGTATTCAGTTACAAAATATTCGTGTTAATATTTCAGAAGTGGGATATATTTTAATCCACACCCCAAGTGTACAGTACTATAATAGTAAAAATTTAAATATTTTTTTTTTCTCTTTCTTTCTCTTTTGTCGTCTTTTCCTACGACAATACTTTCTTAAAATATGTATGTATGACTGTAACACGAATATTATAATTTTATTACCAAGAGGGAACTCTTTATTAAAAATGAAATGGCTGAGTGATAGTAGTTATCTTACAAGTACTTTGTTATTTTGAACGGAATTAAATCTTGTAAGTAGTTTTCGTGTTATTTACTTTGCGGTTAGCTTATTTATGCTACATAAGAACACGCCTATGTTTTTTCTATGGCCTAGACAAAGTATTTACGGTTTTATACAAACCGTTTTTGACGTTACCAACAGAGTTCAAGGTGTATTACAAAAAGGATAGTGTACGATTTTGATATTTTTCTATAACGCCCGTATTTAGGTGGAAAAAGTATATTGCAAGACTTGACTACAAAATAAATATATTTATCGTTTGAAGCACAGTTTGAATTGTTATGTCGTTGAACCACTTATTTTAATTTTAAATCCATGAAATTAACAACTTAATAAAAAAAAAAATAAGAGTTGAAATGTCAGTTTTTATTGCAATATTTTTATTTTTTTTGGGCCTGTCAGTTGTCTGAATTTTTAATTAGTAACAATTAAATTTGCGTAAAAAAATGTGTTGCAGGAAAGCATGGATCAACCTCGTAATCGTGTGGTTTATACGCCCACGAGCCCAACGCGGTTTAATAATGAAGGTCGCCGCTCCCGGAGTTCTACACGGCGTCGGGCCAGCAGCCGAGTACACCGCTCCCGCAGCCGATCCAGCCGGAATTCAAGAGGTCGGGTCAGCCGCTGCTCACCCAACCAGCTGGAGCACCATGGCACCAGGCGTTGTTTGCGCTCAGGCACGTGGATCACGCGCAGCGCGACATCGTATCAGCAGGCACGTGATCTTGATCAACGAGGATTACGCAGTCAGGACACGGATGGGTGCTATCGGCACTCGCGCAGCAGGACACGCGGCACGCCACGCAGACGCAGTCGCAGGACACGGCCCTCACGATTACGCTCCAGGGTGCGATCACGCACTCGAGAGGACCAACCCCCGCGCAGTCGTTCTGGGGTGCGATCACGCACTCGAGATGACCAGCAGCCGCGCAGCCGTTCTGGGACGCGATCACGCAGTCGGGATGACCAGCAGCCACGCAGCCGTTCTGGGGTGCGATCACGCACTCGGTATGACCAGCAACCGCGCAGCCGTTCTGGGGTGCGATCACGCACTCGAGATGACCAGCAGCCGCGCAGCCGTTCTGGGGTACGATCACGTACTCGAGATGACCAGCAGCCGCGCAGCCGTTCTGGGGTGCGATCACGCACTCGAGATGACCAGCAGCCGCGCAGCCGTTCTGGGGTGCGATCACGTACTCGAGATGACCAGCAGCCGCGCAGCCGTTCTGGGGTGCGATCACGCACTAGGGAAGACAACAAAGGAGGTTGCTTCAGCGGCGAAGCAAACATTGCTGGATTGAAGAATTCTGTCGGTGAGTCACCTTGTTTACAACTGGATAACCAGAGTGTTGCTAATCTTGTGACTATTTTAAAATCTATGGCCAGTAATGGTTCAACTGATAAGTTAGGATCTATGTGTAATACTGTTCCTGAGTTTGACCCATGTAAAAGAGAGCAAACGATGGCTATGTGGTTACACAAAGTAAATGAATGCGCCGCAATCTATAGTTGGAATGAAAAACAAATAGTTCATTTTGCTCTACCAAAATTAAAGGGCATTGCTCAAAGATGGTACGAAGGGCTCCCTTCTGTCCTCTTTACCTGGGTCGAATGGCAGGAAAAACTTTTAGAGGCTCCCTTCTGAGGAGAATTACGGCCAAATGTTAAGTGATATGTTAAGCAAAAGAGCTCGGTTCGGTGATTGTCTAGAGGAATACTATTATGAAAAATTTAATCTGATAAATAGGTGCGGTATTATCGGCAAACGCGCAGTGGAATGTATACTCCACGGAATAGATGATCGTTCTATCCGGTTAGGTGCAGAAGCTGCGCAGTATGATAATCCGAATAAACTTTTAGCCTATTTGCGAAATTCTAGAAATGTTAGGGTTATCGGTGATAAAAAGCTCATTAAGCCACAATTTTTTGGGACCTCTTCCAAAAAAATGCGTTGTTCGAATTGTAAAAAAGAAGGTCATCTTACATCACAATGTACGCAGCCCCTTAAAAAATGTACCCGTTGTGGAAGAATTGGACATGACACTGAACAATGCTATGCCAAAAAGCCATCTGACGATAAGACTACAAAGGCTGTAATGCGTGTTCAGGAGAATCATGACGATCTTTTACAATATCCTTCTAAAAAACCAAACTTAAAATACGGATTTGATCAAAAGCAGAAATATTTTAAAACTGTTGTAATAAATGGACATCCTATTGAAGCTTTCATAGATTTAGGTAGCGAATGCTCCATGATTCAAGTGTCTCATTTTAAAACTATTGGTCATGAGTATGAAGTAGATGATCTTCCTACATTAGAAGGTTTCGGTAAGGGTATTGTCAATTGTATAGGTAAACTGCATGAGAAGGTTGTTGTAGATACTGTCAAAGCTTATTTGGATTTGTTAATTGTCCCCGACTGGGCTATGGACCATCCTGTGATGATAGGACAAACGTTTACTGAGCAACGACATGTAGTTATATTTAAAACTTACGATCGTTTGGATTTTTCTCAGTTAGAATATAATATGGATATCAACGCTAGCAATAAAATAAAGTTGTACTGTACTGATGATGTTGAGATTAATGGCACATCTGTCGTTAATTTCCATACAAATTTGTTGCACAATTGTGAGATCTATGTAGAAGGTGGTTATCGCGTCTTTCAAGACACGCAATATTGTGTACCTTCTGGATTGTACCTCATTGATAATAGTGGCAAGGGGTTTATTATCGTCAAAAACCTTTCTTCAACACCCCTAGTTCTTTCAAAAGGAAATCTGTTGGCTCGAGCTCGAATCGCTAAGGCTGAAGTTATGTCATCTGTTATGAATATTACTACCTCTGACAAAAGATATTCTCCTATTACAGAATCGGATGTTAATTTCGGGGATAATCTAGCACCAAGTGATAAAACTAGACTTCTAGAATTACTAAATAAATATCGCCAATGCTTCGCGTTCAATTTAAGTGAGTTAGGAAGTACAATTGTTGATCAAATGTGTATTGAACTTCATAACAACGAACCTGTTGTCTACAGACCGTATCGGTTAGCATTTAGTGAAAAAGAAAAGGTACGGGACATGATATCCGAGCTACTTCAAAACGACATAATACGCACTTCTACATCCGCATATGCTAGTCCGATTGTAGTTGTACGAAAGAAGACTGGCGAACTCAGACTTTGCATCGATTATCGAGCCCTAAATAAAAATACTGTTCGAGAAAATTTTCCAATGCCTGTAATTGATGATCAGCTGGATGTTTTATCAGGGAATAGTTTTTATACCACACTTGATCTAGCTTCTGGCTATTACCAGATTCCAATCAGAGAAGCTGATAAACATAAAACTGGTTTCGTAACGCCGGACGGCCACTACGAATTTAATCGTATGCCGTTCGGCTTAGCCAATGCTCCGGCTACCTTCCAAAGAATTATGAACCAGGTTTTAGGGTCTCTTCGCCACAGAGAGGCACTGGCTTATCTCGATGATATTATTATACCTTCCAATGATATTAATGAGGGAATGGTTAGGTTAGAGAAAGTTCTTAATTTGATGGCAACTGCTGGACTCACGTTAAAATTATCCAAGTGTGTTTTCTTTGGGTCGTCTGTTGATTACTTGGGATTTGAAGTTACATCACAAGGTATTCGCCCAGGATCCACAAAAATAGAAGCTGTTGAAAAATTTCCTGTTCCTCAAAACCAGCACAACATAAGGCAGTTTCTTGGTCTTTCTAGTTTCTTTCGAAGATTTGTTCCACGATTTTCTTCAATAGCCAAACCATTGACTCACCTGCTTAAGAAAGATGTGAAATGGGTATGGAATGCAGAGCAAGAAAATGCGTTCCGCCAACTCCAAAAATTACTTTCTGAAAGACCTTTATTGGCATTGTATAACCCGACGGCGCATACAGAACTACATACAGATGCAAGCAAAATTGGTGTAGCTGGCATTCTGCTGCAAAAAGACAATCAGGGCATGCTTCGACCCATAGCTTATTTCAGTCGACAAACTACTCCCGAAGAGCAAAATTATTCATCGTACGACTTAGAAACCTTAGCAGTAGTAGCATCTTTGCAAAAATTTCGGGTTTACTTAATTGGCGTATCGTTTAAAATTGTCACTGACTGTAATTCCTTGCGCGCTACATTTCAAAAGAAAGACATGATTCCACGCGTTGCCCGGTGGTGGGAGCAAATGCAGGAATTCAATTTCAGTATCGAGTATCGAGCAGGACAACAAATGTCACACGTCGATGCTCTTAGCCGAAATCCTGTCGTCCCGGAAACTTACCACGTTATGACTGTTACTGATTCAGATTGGTTATCTACTGTCCAAGCCGCAGATGATGAAATTCAGAGAATCATTGATATTTTGAAGGATCCTGAGATGGACCACGTAGTTGATATCAAAAATAATTTCAAACTAAAAAATAATAAACTTTTTAGAATCACTTCTGATGGTGACAGATGGGTCGTACCAAAAGGCGTGCGTTGGCAAGTAGTAAAACAAAATCATGATGACATAGGTCACTTCGCTCTAGATAAAACACTAGAAAAGGTAAAGGCGACATTTTGGTTCGCAAGAATGCGAAATTTCATAAAAAAATACATAAATTCTTGTTTAGAATGTGCCTATTCTAAGTGTGCTGGAGGGAAGAAACCTGGTGTCTTGCATCCAATTGAGAAAGTTGATACTCCTTTCGATACCATTCACGCCGATCATGTAGGCCCATTTGTGCGGAGTACTAGAGGAAACGTCTACATTCTTGTTCTCATAGACGGTTTCACGAAATACGTATATCTAAAAGCTGTTAGAAATACTAAATCTCAAACATCTATTAAAGTCTTTCGTGAGTTTTTCGGGATATTTGGTGTCCCACGCAGGATAATAACTGATAGAGGCACTTCTTTCACCAGTGATCTATGTAAGAGATTTGTTGAAGACCGTAATATCAAACATGTTTTGAATGCCGTGTCCACCCCTAGAGCAAACGGGCAAGTGGAGCGGTACAATAGAACTCTATTGGAATCGTTATCTGCAAAATGTATAGGTTCGCCAGATAGCAAATGGGATGACCATTTGCCCGAAGTTCAATGGGGAATGAATAATACTTTCAACCGGGGTATTAATCGTACTCCATCCGAAGCTTTGTTTGGAATACGACCAACAGGACCTAGTGAGAGTAGAATTATATCAGAGCTTGCTGATGATATTACCGGTTCTTCAAATAGTTCAGACTTGTCTGAAATCAGAGACGAAATTAATAACCACGTAAAAGCTTATCAAAACGCTCAGAAGGAAGCGTACGATGCAAAACGTTGCCAAGCTCCTAAATATAAAGTAGGGGATCTCGTACGTGTTGAACGCCAATTACAAGCGACTGGTGCAAGTAAGAAACTTATTCCTAAATTTCAAGGCCCTTACAGGATATGTAAGGTTCTTGACTTAGATAGGTTCCAAATAGAAGATACTCCACTAACACGCAAGGGAAACAAACCTTATTCTACTGTAGTGGCAATTGACAAAATTAAACCGTGGCTAAATTTTAAAAGACCACATATTGATTCCTCTAGTGATGAAGCCGAAATATAGAGCTCAGTTACGTTTAATTACTAGATTTAATGTTATATTATTATTATCACACACTTAAATATATATAATAATATAAAATATAGAAAAAATAAAATTGCTCATAAAACCAGCATGTTGGTAAATATTATTATGTGATATGCATATCTACAGAAAATTCATTTATAATTATTATTGATAGCATTATTACTTTAAAAATAATTATGTTGGTGTCCTCTGGATATTATCTGGCGTTGGCACTGCATAAGTAGTTAAAACACCCTCTGGGCTATGTCCGGCGTTGGTGATCACTTTTAGTGTCCTCTGGACTTTGTCCGGCGTTGGCACTGTTTAAATACTTGTAGCACCCTCTGGATTTGACCAGCGTTGGTGAAAATTTAAGAATATATTTATTCTTATTTACATATTTCGGACGTTGTCCGACAATGTTATAATTATATAAATACTTTTGCATTCGTTAAAATAACGAAGTTTACTCAAAAGTATTTATTTGAGACTCTTTTGTGTTAGTAAAGTACGAGGTCGTACTATTTAATAATGGATGGCCGACTGTTAGCTATATTACAATATTTAAATATAAATAAATTCTAATTTAGGTTATTTTAATTTTGTTAGTGTTAAATTGTACTTAAACAGTCGTTACAAATTAAAAGTACTGTTTTTGACTATTTAGTACTGAACTGACTCTGTCGGATGACTTGACCAATCAGAGACCCACAGAACGGACCAATGACAGAAGAGTGTCTTTGGTGGGATGGTTCGTGGGTAGGGTTGGCCTGAGGGCGTTGGTCGTCCGCCCGAGTCAGTCTAGTATTGTCGGAAGAATCGTACGGTCGTGCGAGAAGTGTTACTCTGAGTGTTACTCTGTCTGTGTAAAGTGTTAACCTGTGTGTGTAAGATAAATTGTGAAATTGCATTGAAAATACAAAGTGTAAGTACTATTTTCAGTATTTTATTTCAATTCTACTTTCCCTCAGTCTAAAACCTGTGATAGTATTCAGTTACAAAATATTCGTGTTAATAGTAAGTATTTTTGAATATTAAAGGGGTAAAAAGGGGGTTGAAGTTTGTATGAAGGTCTGTAAATATTGAAGGTAGGAACTTAAAATTTTGTATTTAGGCTAATAATAAAAAAATCTTCCATACTGGACTGGGAGAGAAAGAAAAACATAGAATGTTCCAGATGCCCTTCCTCCCGGGCATGCTGTAGAAGTCAGCAAAAGGGATTCGAGGGTTACAGTGTATTGTAATTTAGGCGATGGGCTGACAACCTGTCACTACAGCAATACACATTACAATCTAAAATTGCCCTCAATTTATGTCAGACGCGGCGAAAGCGCCTTTTAGGAGGTGTTTTACGCTCTGCCTACCCCGTAAGGGAAAAAGGCGTGATTTTATGTATGTAAGTATGTATAAAAAAATATGAACAAGTTCAGCGTTTTTGCATTTTCCACCCCTAAGGGGGTTAAATATGAGGTGTGAATGTGAATTTCGTTAATTTTGAAGGTAGGATCTTCCAATTCTGTGTTTGAGCTAAATATAAAAAAATAATAAACAAACGTTTCTAAATTTTTGTATTTTCTAGCCCTACGGGGAAAACATCTGTCAGCATATAAGCTTTTAACTATGGAAGAATATCACACTCACACAGAAATTAAATATTACTTTTAGATGTAGTCATACGAACAGATACATGGTAATAACCTGATCGAAGACAAAATCAACTATTTACCGCGGGAACTCAATCCCACGGGAAAACTCTTTCAACTTCGAATGAAACCGCGGGGTGGATAGCTAGTATGACATAAAAGTTTTCAATATTTTTTGCTTCCCGAATTTTGATTTTGATTTACTATTGCTTATTTTTTTAAATGCCAAAATACGATGATAATGATGATTTACTATGAAAATCTACTATATCTTTCCAAGGCCCGTATTTATAATCAGGGCCTTAGACAGACAACAAGTTTGAGTTGGTATCAGAAATGGACTCGTGTACTCGTATTTTCAATACAAAACGATCTGTCAAGTCATCACTTCAATTCACTTGTGTCAAGAGCGAAAATCGACACTTAAGATTGCCCATCGCTTTATAAATACGACCCCGAGAGTTGTGTGCAATATAAACAACCACATACTTTACATACAGTTCTTATATACAATGATACCATCAATATCTCCTCCCAATAAACAAATAAACACGAAGAGAGATAAATGTAATAAAGAATGGCGACTTCCTTATATTACTTGCTAATTGTCGACACACTCATTCAGACATCTAATCTTCCCTTAACTCTATATGTCGACAGAGCATGACGATAAGTTCTTTGTTAATTCTTTCAATGTAAAGGGTGTACTTTTCATGGCCAGATTACATTTTTGGGAAGATCTTTCGAAAGAATAAAAATATGAAAGCTCGTATTTATAAAGAGATCTCAAGAGCAATATTTAGTGTGGATTTGACCAGCCGATTTGTACTGAAATGAAATTGCTGATTAGAACTCAAAGTTACTGTCAGTCTCAAGTGCTGATTATGAATAAGGGTCTAAATAAACAATATTACAGCTACAGAATACTAGCTGTCCACTCCCCGGTTTCATCTGCGGATAAATAATTTTCCTATAGAGATACGATATTTTCCCACGGGAAAAAGTAACCTGCTGCTTACTGTGAAAGTAGGTTCGGATGGTCCAGCAGTGTTTGAGTATATCTGTAACAAACATACGTACCAAGGTTTATATTCCACCGATACGGACTCAGCGCTTCCAAAACTCATTCATAATGCGCATGGCAAAAGTGTGGAACTCACTACCTGCGTCTGTGATTCCAAAAGCATTCAACCCCCAACACTTCAAAATAAGAGTGAACAGGCATTTTCTGGGTGAGCGCTTGCTCCATCGGCGGCTCCGTCTTAATCACTCCCGATCAAGACTGGAGTCAAGAGCAAACCCCTTTTAGAATATTTAAAAAAACGTACAAATCAGTTTTTATTTTCACGATATTAGTTATCCTCCATGCAGGCCTGGGAGAGAGAGGAAAACATAGAATGTGCCGGGTGCATTTCCTCCCGGGCATGTTGTAAAAGCTAATGGATCCGAGGGTTTCAGTATATTGTAATTTAGGCGATGGGCTGACAACCTCTCACTACACCCAATATACCTAGAAATGTATCTTAAATAACCCTAAAAACTTTGTCAGATGTGGCAGAACGACCTTTGTTTATGTTATTTACGCTCTGCCTACCCTATTAGGGATAAAGGCGTGATTATATGTGTATGTATTATATTAGTTAGAGAAGTAACATCCTGTGGCTTACAAACTGAGGGGAAACTGCGATCTGGCTAACTGGGTCAATCGTTACACATTACACATTATGTATCAAAAGGAAATGGATCAAATTAATGGCAAGGAACACAAAAATAGCGAACATCGACTTTTATTATGGCAAAAGTTATACTTCCGTGCTGGCCTGGGAGCGAGAGAAAAACAGAGAATATTCCAGCTGCATTTTCTTTGCAGAGATGTAAGCAAGGATTTTTGATAGACGAGAAATTAAACTATCACATGTTTCTAGTATCGATATAGCGAAAACATATTTATAAATCTTCTTCTTCTTCCATGCTGGTCTTGGTGTAAGAGAAAAACGTGTCAAAGAATGTGCCAGCTGCATTTCCTGCCGGGCATGCTGTAAAATCCAGCTAAGAGATCCGAGGGTTTTCGTATATTGCGGTTTAGGCAATGGGCTGACAACCTGTCACTACAGCAAAATACCTACAAATATATCTTAAACAACCCTTTAAACTTTGTTAGACGTGGCTGAGCGACCTTTATTTGGGTCGTTTACGCTCTGCCTACCCCGTAACGGATTAAGGCGTGATTTTATGAATGTATGTTTGTAAAAGTTATGCCGATTTTGGGAGCTGGTTGTATTTGCTTCTAAGGGTATTATACTCTATTGTTACTTTATATTGGCACAGTCTCTACTTGTATATCTAAAGGCTCGTATTTATAAAGAAATCTCAAGATTAAGAGCAATATTAAGTGTGGATTTGACAGGCCGATTTGTACTGAAATTATATTTTGATACTACCTAACTCTAAGTTGCTGTCAGTGATGATTATTAATATAGGCCTACTACACCTAAGGATTTAACTAAAATAATGCAATACATTATCTAATTTCCAGGAACATAATTTAAGCGATTTAATTTTGATAGCACGTTATTGGGGGTAAATGGCGTGTCCTTTTTACTTTTAATGAAAAAATATTAAAGCTAACCTTTTGAGCCTCACCGAATCGCATTTATCTCCATAATTCGTCGTGCAAATTGTCCAGTTGTCGGCCCATAACGGTCGTTTTTAAAATAAGAATGAATAAAAAAAACGCTTTTGCTGCTGTGATAAATCTACGGAATTCCAGAATAAGATGGATTTAAAAAAGTAAAATAATCAAATATGTTGATTTTATATTTGGTTTCTATAGGCTCGTATTCATGAAGCGATGTCAAACTTGAATGGATTTGACAAGCCAGTTTGTACTGAAATAACATTTCTGATACGAACTCAAATTCGCTTTCACTCATGGGAGCTGATTTTAAATACGGCTCTTAGAGTAGTATCTTTGCTCTTTTTTTGTAATTTCGCTTGTTAGCATCTTAGAAAACTCAATTTTATGTTAATCATTTGTATACCTACCTATCTATTGTCTATTGAAAATGTATACATTGAGGCTGAAATACTTAAGTAGTAGTATTAGTTGCAACAGTTTTTTTTATTGAATACAACGACCTCCTGGACCGTCGAGCTTATCGGTAAAACAATAAACCACTTAAACACCTCGGAATGGAATTGATTCGTTTCCCCCCAGACAAATCGGTTTAGCAAAGAGAATGCGCCTGCCGGGCATCAAACCTAGGACCATCCATCATGACCGAGCAGTGGTTTCTTATTTGCTGGTAGACAAATCGGGCCATTTCTCAGACTGCAATAGAAACTGGCTGGTAAAAATAACTTTGTTCGGACAAAGATAAACTCACATACCCGTTTATTTTTGATGAAGGTGAAGATTTTTGTCATACCGTGGTCATACCACTAGAGGATGCAGAACCGGTCCGTATTTAAGAACCGGGTATTTCGGTTCTGGTTCAACCCAGAAACAGGTACCCGGTTCTTTTCGGGTTTTCACTGGACGCCCTTTAGGGAAAACTAAAACTCGACTCAATTTGAGGGGCACATCGATTAAAAAATCTTAAATTAAAATTAGCTTTTGTTTGTGCTTACCTACTTCTAGAGCGCCAGCAAAATTTTCGCTTAATCATTTTGCTACTTCGTGATTCGTACGGCATTGCTGATTTTTACGTTGTCAAAATAACGAAATTTGGATTAAGTTTGCGCTCTGTGTCTATTCAGCATGAAAAAACACTGTAATATTAATAACTCAATACGGAATACAAATATACTCAATTGAATAAGAACCGAGTATCACAATTTGAAACCCGGTTCTTTTGGATAGCTAGGAAGCGGGTATACCCGGGTTTTTGGAACTAACAAACCAACAGGGAAGACAATCGGCAGCCACGCGGGACAGCCTCTAGGTACTCTACATTAATCTTCCGTGTTTCTGGAAAACATGATTTTTATTTAATATTACAGATATATTTAGTTTAGTATTTATTAAATATTTATTTAATAGTGTGTAAATATTGTCTTAGTATTATATGTAGTAACTAGCGACCCACCCCGGCTTCGCACGAAAAATATCAGTGTTTCTCTACTATATTATGCATGTATTATACATATATACCTTCCTCTTGAATTACTCTATCCATTAAAAGCGCATCAAAATCCGTTGCGTAGTATTAAAGATTTATGCATACATAGGGATATAGGGACAGAGAAAGCGACTTTGTTTTATACTATGTAGTGATATGCACTATCCCGCTCTCTGCTTGTACAATTTCTATACCCATGGTTGCCTGGTAGAAATTACTGCTTTAGTAATAAGGTTGCCTATATTGTACTGTCCCGTTTGTTCCTTTTTATTTCTATTGTATGTGTTTCTTTGTGCAATAAAGAATCTTGTCCTTCAAAGAAAACACTCGCAAAAAAAAGAAAGCAATAATATATGGGGCAATATTATTTTTCACTTATGAAAATAGAAATGTAGTGTATGCATGCAAAAGATGCATATTCTTATGCAAATAACCCTTGGTGTGCCCCTCCGAAGTTATAAGCTCGCATTTTGTAAAGCTATCTCAAGATTGAGAACAATATTAAGTATGGATTTTACAAGCCATTTTGTACTGAAATTACATTTCTGATACCAAATCAAACTGTCAAAAGTCAAAAGTCACAACCCTCTATTACCCACTCTCCTGCATAAGACCTTAAGGAGACGGTGGTGTCTGAATATCAGCGCTACGTAGTGTCGTGCAGCGACTCTACGCATGCTTAAAGCTGAGGCCCTTTTGCCTGATTTCCTAGTTTTAAGTTAGGTTATGTCTGAAATGTTATTCGGATTATTTTAATAAGGCAATACATTATTTTTTATCTTTATTTTAAGTGAGGATTATAAACGCGATTGTTGGAGGTTATATTACAACTCATTACACCAAAATGGTCGCATATGAACTGGATTTTTTGGACATACATATAATATAACGCCTTTATCCCTAATGGGGTAGGCAGAACATAAACAACCTGAACAAAGGTCGTTCCGTCACGTCTGACAAAGTTATGAGGGTCATTTAAGATAGATTTGTAGGTACTTTGCGGTAGTGACAGGTTGTCAGCCCATCGCCTAAATTGCAATATACTGAAACCCTCAGATCCTTTAGCTGGTTTTTACAGCATGCCCGGGAGGAAATGCAGCTGGCACATTCTATGTTCTTCTTTCGCTCCCAGGCCAGCATGGAATTTTTGGAATTGTGAAAAATAGTGTAGCGTAATTCCATCTGTCGGCTGCGAGGACGGAGATGACGTTATTAAATGTTGAGCACTTCATAAGCCGGAGTTTTCCTGTGCAGCACAGGAACGGACTTCACTCTATAAAACGAGAATGATCGTTCACCAAAAATAATTAAGAACTTTTTAGACCATGAAACTGAACAGCCGTCTTTATGGAACAGACCTAGGGTGGTTGTCACCAACTGGAATAGTATTAATATATCCAAACAAATAATTATAGTTTTGCCTATTATGCTGGCAACAGCATGTCATTAGTCAGTGGCTACCATGTTTTTGAGATTGTTCGCTTCGCGACCTGTGTATTTTTGTAAAAGTGCTTTAAGGACAATAAACTGAGTGAAAAGTGTTTCCAGCTGGTTTCCTTTAACTCTACCAAACCCCAGTCATCAACAGTGGTTGATATAGGTTTAGGTACTATTAGGTACTGTACAGGTACAGTTTTAATTATGTTAAAACTGCAAAACGTAAAGTAGCCTAGACAAGACTTAGACCGAAATTTTCTCTATGAATAATAGGTCGGACTATGAAAGTCTAAAATAATATTTACACTGAATATATTTTAGCTGTTTGAGAATATTTGTTTTTATTTCTCTTTTTTTTCGACATATTTTCCATAAAGGAAGGTTTGGTACATACAAATAATCACACCTATATGGGGTTAGCAGAGCGTAAAACGACCTAAACAAAGGTCGTTCGGCATCGTCTGACGAAGTTTTGAGGGTTATTTAATATATATTTGTAGGTATATTGTTATAGTGACAGGTTGTCAACCCATCGCCAAAATTACAATATAATGAAACCCTCGGATCCCTAAGCTGGTTTTCACAGCAGGCCCGGGAGGAAATGCAGCTGGCACATTCTACGTTTTTCTCTCGCTCCCAGTCCACCATGGAACAGACCTAGTGTGGTTGAAATAGGTACTGTACAGTTTTAATTGTGTTAAAGCTGCATAATATTCTGTAGCCTAGACTAGACCGAACTTTTCTTTGTGAAAAATAGGTCAAACTATGAAAAAAAAGTGTCGCTGAAAATATATTAGCTGCTTGAAATTACTTTTTAACATGTCATATGTTCTTCCATGCTGGACGGGCTGAAAATCTGTCACTACAGCAATACAAATCATTACAATCTAAAATTTACCCTCAATTTTTGGCAGACGTGGCGCTGCTTAATAAGCTGAAAGAACTAATAAAAAAACTATTCGTGCATAAACACTATTATAGCGTGGAGGAATTTTTAAATAAGAAATGACCAAATTGAGGCATAAATCATGACATTTATAAGTTAAGAACGTATTAATTTATACATTTATTTATTTTATCACTAAATGAGAATATTATGTAATCAATGAACTATATTTTGAGGTATTTTTTGTATGACTATTGTGAAAATGTTATTGAAATTGAAAATGTTATACTTGATGATTAGTAATTATTTTGAAATTTAGTTAGAATATTGTAAATAATATGCAGCACCCTCACCCGGGTTCAAATGGGAGAGTAACTTATTTATGTAATACCTGTGTACCTACCATATGATTGCAGAATAAATTATGAAATTATGGTAAATGGGTCGAAAAAAAATAAAATGCAAAAATGTTTGTATACTCAAAATTTTCAAGTAACATAATGATGATCATAAATATCTGAGTAGGTATCTAAAATAAAACCATAGCGCGAGTGTTTTGAACATTTTTAAATGTTCCTATAGAGCGAGGCAAAGTGAACAGAAAGCTTTTCCATGTTACGCTGAGAATAATCGGGATAGAAATTACATTGATGGGAAAATTCGGTAAAAATGGACAGACATTATAATTTCACACATAAGTACATGATCCATACATACATGATGATTCATATTTCATAGATATATACACCACGCCTTTATCCCTAATGGGGTAGGCAGAGCGTTAACGACCTAAGCAAAGGTCGTTTCGCCACGTCTGACAAAGTTCTAAGGATTATTTTTATTTAAGATAGATATGTAGGTATATTTCTGTAGTGACAGGTTGTCAGTCTATCGTCTAAATTGCAATATAAAGAAATTATTGGATTCCTTAGCTGGTTTTAACAGTATGCCCGGGAGGAAATGCAGCTGACACATTCTACGTTTTTCTCTCGCTCCCAGTCCAGCATGGAAGAAGAACATTTTAATGTATGTTTTTGCTATATCGATGGTAGAAACATGATATTTTTTTAGTTTAATTTCACCTCTAGGTCGTTTCGCCACGTCTGACAAGTTTTGAGAGATTTTTAAGATAGATCTGTATATTGCTGCAGTGACAGGTTGTCAGCACATCGCCCAAATTACAATATACTGAAACCTCCGAATCTCTTAGCTGTTTTTTATAGCATGCCCGGAAAAGATGCAGCTGGAACTGGAACTTTCTATGTTTTTCTACCACTCCGTCCAGCATGGAAGGAATACATACATGATACTGCTCAAATACCGCTATAAAGTTTGTAAAAGCAAATCATTTTATAGCGGCTGTAATCAATTTGAAGACCGTGAAATGAAGATTTCCAAAATGAAGATTTCTATCTGTACTCACTCATACATAATCCCTGCAGTAAGATCGAAACCGAACAAATAATTATTATTGTAGTCATAATTTTCACTTCGAATAAAACACAAAATAAGACAATAATGGAGTCAAATATGAATGTGTTTAAATCAATGCTGCAAATCATTATTCTCTTGATATCAACAATATCTACAGAAAAAGAGTATTACAAAGTCTACGAATACACTTACGATTACCTTTCAGTTACAATTTCTGGAAAACCGTGTATCAACAATTGCAAACATAACAGCACTTGCTACGTGGACCGTAATCTAACAAAGGAGCCATGTGTGGGATTCGAAAATAAAAGACGCACATATTATCAATACTCCTTCAAACAAAGAGTACTGAACGCCTTGGCCTGTGTTAGTAACTGTGCAAAGTTTGGGGACAAATTCGAATGGTGTTACGTAGCCACGTTAAACTTCACTGGTATTCCTGAGTGGGATTACTGCTATTCGCGCAGTTTGAAATATATCCATGAATCCTTTACATTAGATGGTGAACCATGCATCAATGATTGTAAAGACGGGGAATGTGCTGTTGATTTTAACTTGAACAACAAACCATGCAAAGCCTCAAATAAATCAGCACCGTTCTATTTTACTTTACCTCCACTTGAAGGTACGAGTACGGGACGTCATAAGGACTGTTTGAGCAAATGTGGAAAATTTGGCCTTGCATTTGAATGGTGCTATACAACACATGACTACAAATGGAACAACTGCAGCTCACTTGACCTAACTTTCGATGTTATTTCGTACACGACTGATGGAGATCCTTGTCTTAATAACTGTGTTGATAATATATGTGCAGTAGATAGAACTTTGCTGGTAAAAAACTGCACTCTTGGTACTAAAACTGCTCCATTATATTACACCAAAAAGATTAATTACCCAGTAGTTGCAGTATGTGTAACGAAGTGCGGCAAATTTGGTGATAGTATTGAATGGTGTTTCACTGACTACGAATATACATGGGACTATTGTCATTCTGTTGATTTCAAGTACACTAAGTTGTACAGTACAACGGACGGGCAGCCTTGTCTCAACGATTGTGTCCTAGATGAATGTGCGGTGGATAAGAAACTGACGTTGAAGAAATGTTCAATAGAGAGTGGAGTAGACTCTCAACGTGTGTATTTCACACTCATGACTCAAACTACGGAGCGGATTTGCTTTAGCCGATGTATAGCTGGTGGCGAGGAGTTTGAATGGTGCTTTATCAATGACAAGAGGGAGTGGGACTATTGCAGTACAGCCAATTTACATTACACTTCAATAGCTTTTACAAAAGGTGGAACCGAATGTATAACAGATTGTGTAAATGACCAATGTATTGCAGATAAGACATTTAAACCTCAAGATTGTTCAAGCACAGGAAAGCCAGCACCGGTGTTCTATACGCGTATGGAGAGGAGCCAAGTTCCTACCTGCATGAGCAACTGTGTGAATCTTTTAGGGAATGCTGGGGAGGACTGGTGCTATGTCACCGAAGATTACTACTGGGATTGGTGTAACCGAACTAATTTTGCACGTAATTACAGATTATATTTTTTCTAGTAAATATGTTTTTTTATATATTTTTTAGTCTCGGAAACTTGAAATTTTACAATACGTTGTGAATATCTGACGCATTTGCTGCATAGATCATGAAACATACATACATACTTTATAGTCATGCTATGCTAGGCATCAAAGACATTTTAGCTAGAATTAGGAACTAGGAAAACGAAACATTTCATTGAAAACAAGTTGAAGTCCTCGGGCTATATTATTATAATTTTATAACTGTCGTTGTGCCTCAGGGTTTAATATTTGGTTATTTCTGATTATTAATAAATTTTGAGGCACATCGCAAATAGGAAGCGACGGGACAGGGCCGCCCCGATTTTGTACAGAAATTGACGTCTGCGCAACGCAGCTTGATTGGAAGATGCGCGGACGTCAATTTCTATACAAAAAAGCGTGCCTCCGTCTTCGCCGCTTCCTTTATGCGATAAGCGTTAAACTATACTTAATCCATTCCACGCCTTTGATAGATCGATTAATTTCAGATTTAATTTACGTAGTTGTATTAGTTACCTAGTAAAACAATTTGTTTTATTAAGTAATACGCTTATTTTGCGCGAAAAAAGAAGAAGAATCTCTCCTTTTATTTCATTTTCGAATAATGTTTGGTCAGATTGTGATATTTTTACTAAAGATAGTTTTATCAAACCAAAGGAAAATTACATATACACATGAATCTATCAGAAATAACGGAGAACAATGCCTCAGTAATTGCTACGGTAACGTTTGTATCATAAACCGTGCCTTGGACACAGATAGCTGTACATCATATAATGATGATCCATTCTCCAGAACAGCCAGGCAGTACTATTCCTTCAGATACCGAAATATATATCAAATCGAGTGCGAAAGCAACTGCGGGAAATTTGGTGAAGAAAAAGAATGGTGTTTTGTAGACAACAATTTTAAGAACGATAGCTGGGACTTTTGTAGCACACAGATATTAACGTACAAACATGTTTCCTTCACGATCGATGGTCAATTGTGTATTAATGACTGTAGAGACAATAAATGTGCTGTTGATTGGTATTTAAACGTGAAGGAATGCAAACCCTCCAACCAACTTTCGTACATTTACTACACGTTCACGATTCCTCCTCACATGGTCGATACCCCTTTGGCAGAAGCATTTATCCAATGTTCTACCAGGTGCGGAAAATTTGGCAAAGACTACGAGTGGTGCTTCACAAATGCAAAATATACTTGGGACTATTGCAGTTCGCTAGACTTGACATTTTCCGATGATGCGTATACAACAGACGGTTTGCCATGCTTGAATAACTGTGTTGATAACGTATGTGCCTACGATGATACGTTGCAAACGAAGACATGTGTCAATACGAACATGACTGCGCCCATTTACTTATCAAAAAAGAAAAGAAGAGAAGATTATCCTGTTTGTCTAAGCAGATGTGGTAAATTCAACCAATTATTTGATTGGTGCTACGTCAACTTCAAATATGCGTGGGACACCTGCTATTCTATAAACACTACTTACACTAAGATATACAAAACTGTCAAAGGGGAACCTTGCATCAATGACTGCGTAATGAACAAATGCATTACTGATAGGAGTATGCATTTAAAACATTGTGTTACTAATAGTATAGTAGAGGAAGCACCAAGGTATTATACCCAGCAAGTAAGACAGAAGGAAGTTTACTGTAATGGAAAGTGTTCAAATGTCAGTGACACTTTTGATTGGTGTTTTGTCGGTGCAATCGGGTATAATAACTGGGATTTCTGTTATGCTGTTGATCCTCGGTATACAGAAGTAGCAAAAACGACTGACGGTGAACCTTGTCTCGCTAACTGTATAGACCACCATTGCGTCATTAATTTTGTTTTGGATAAGAAGCCCTGTATAAATACTGGACAATCAGCTCCACAGCATTTTACGAGAATGAAGAGAACGGAGCATGAGATGTGTATGAGTAACTGCGGGAAGTTCGATCATGAACAAGAGTGGTGTTTCGTCTCACTGACCTTTGAATGGGATTGGTGTATACCCGTTGGTCGGAGAAGTCGACCAAAACACGCTTTAATTTTCGTAGTCGTTTGAATGTGTAAATTCACCCATGTGGTTTCGAATCGAAATCACTGAAAAGGCAACTGTAAACAAGAAATAGCAGTTTATGCAACTGTTGCATAATGAAGGATATTATAATGCGAGTGTGGTTTGGTATCACGAGCATTGTAATACCTAGTTATGTGCAGTTGAATACATTATTTTATCTACTCTCATACACATTTTTTTGCATTTTCCATAGCCTGAATTTTTGGTAGCATTTCTCGTATAGTTTTCTTGACTTGACGGGCAATAAATTATTGGTAATTTTCGTAGCGGCATCTAAAATATCCGGTGGAGTATTAATATATTCCTCACTAGAGTCGCACATTTTTAACAGTCAATTATTTCTTCCTTGAGTTGCGCGATAAACAAACAATAAAAACCTTTAACCGTAGGAAATGACGCCAAAATTAAGGGCGCAGGAAAACAGTCACCGCGCATGCGCCGTTACCATAGATTATAATAATTTTACAGAGTTTTGGCTTGGAATCGGGATTTTTTGGTATTTACTGTGTGATTTTTATCTTTCCTTGCTTCCAGCAAATAAATGTTACTTTTCGTTGCATCTTTGTTAGAATTTGTTAGGGCAGGTGAAATGAAAAGTAAACTACGAGTAACATGCAACGAAAAGTAAACTTTTTAAGTTTTTCATCATTCTGTTTAAAAAGTATTATAAATTCGTTTAGAAGTTTATTATTCGAACATTAATATATGAGAGTAGATAAAAATATATATATATTTGAAGTTGCAATCGAGACCTAACTAAATATTATAATTTTGAGTCTACAAAAGTTAGTTAGTCCATTTCTAATGAAGAGTTTTTTAGGAACTTGCTAATTTCATCATTGAATTCAACACAATACATTTATTAGCTATTTATTTAATAAACAAAATGTATTTCCTTTGCTAAATGTATTTCATTTTAAGCAAGTCAGAGACCTACAACGTAACCACAGTAAATCAATACTTAGTTTTTTGTGTCTCAGCAACAGGCTCATCTCGTTTATAAAGATTTATGCATTACTCTTCTTACCACGTTTATCCCTTTTTCGCCCTTTACGCCCCTTACTTGTGTGAGAGCTTGAGATGTATTGATTACTTCATGTAGGTATCTCATGTTCGCCCAGCAGATCATAGCCCAAATGACTGAACAAGCCGAAGAATGTCAAATTATCATTTTAAAATAAAATTTTATAATGAATCGTCAATATTATAAACCATACATGCATACATATAATCAAGCCTCTATCCCTAATGGGGAATGCAGAGCGTAACCGACCTAAGCAAAGGTCGTTCCGCCACGTCTGACAATATTTTGAGAGATATTTAAAATAGGTATATTATATAGTGACAGGTTCAGCTTATTTATTTAAGATAGTTTTGTAGGTATACTGCTGTAGTGACAGGTTGTCAACCCATCGCCTATATTACACTGTACTGATACCCTTGAATCCCTTCGCTGGTTTTTACAGCATGCCCGAGAGGAAATGCAGCTGGCACATTCTATGTTTTTCTTTCGCTTCCAAGCCAGCATGGAAAAACCATAATTATTTTTTTCTTTTATTTTCGATCGAAATATGAGAAATAACAATTCAAAAATTCTACCACAGGCAAGATTTGAACCGCGTCTACTGCGTTTTTTGAAAACTTGGTTTAAATCCTTTCTGCTGTTTAAGTATTGATTTGAAGAAATGAAAAAGAACTTGCTGTGTGTGCAAAAAACTATTAGAAAATCGTTCGAAATACCCAACTGGCCAGTAACATTATGTCGTAGGATTGAAAACGTCGACAAAAAAAGTAAAATAAAATAACAGGTCTAATTAGTTGATCTCTTCTTTTACGTAATGATCATTTAAATTTGGTGAAATAATATTATGATGTTTTAAATTTCCTCATAATATGAAGTGTAATAATGATGTGCAGTTACCTAGTTAACGAGGTGTCGCTCAGACTAGTCGGGCCTGTTTTGTAGGCAGACAACTCAATTACAGCCCGTCTATTCAGGGAATATGCGTATGTGGGAATAAGCAATCTAGTTATTACTTAGGAGACGCTGAAGTAAAGGAATTTATTTGCAGAATTTTATACGCGCTTGTACTACAAAATGTGAATATGCCAGCTGCATTTCCTCCCGAGCATGCTGTAAAAACCAGCTAAAGGATCTGAGGGCTTCAGTATGTTGTAATTTAGGCGATAGGCTAACAACCTGTCACTACAGCAATATACGTCCAAATCTATCTTAAATAACCCTCAACACTTTGTCAGACGTGGCGGAACGACCTTTGTTTGGGTCGTTTACGCTCTGCCTACCCCATTGGGGATAAAGGCGTGATTATATGTATGTATGTATGTACTACAAAATTAATGCTAACATTACCATTGATACATACATACAATATACGTATATACACGTCTTTATCCTTAATGGGGTAGGCAGTGCGTAAACTATTTAAACAAAGGTCGTTCCGCCACTTTTGACAAAGTTTTGAGGGTTATTAAGATAGATTTGTAGGAACATTGCTGTAGTAACAGGTTGACAGCCAATAGCCTAAATTACAATATACTGAAACCCGTGGCCGAACGACCTTTGTTTGGGTCGTTTACGCTCTGCCTACCCCATTAGGGATAAAGGCGTGATTATATGTATGTATGTATGTATGAAACCCTCGGATCCCTTAGCTGGTTCCTACAGCATGCCCGGGAGAAAATGCAGCTGGCACATTCTATGTTTTTCTCTCGCTCATAGTCCAACATGGAAAAAACCGTTTATCTTTTAAAGAAAACAGCTATCAACATAAAATATAACAGACGATTGCCTTGATCATTACCTCAAATTCTATTTCTTAATTTGTTAACCTACCGTTGTAACAACCCCCCCCCCCTAACAACCCTTCACCCTTATATAAATTGATATGTGAAAGGAAGTGTGAGAGAGGTGTGGAGGAAAGGTAGGAATGTGGACAGGAGAGGATGAGAGGAAGGGAAGAGGAATGGACAGAGTGGCTTATGAATGTCTAGTAATAGAAGTTACAAATATGGCTCGTGATTGTGATCGTCTAGTATTATAGTTAGGACCGTACGTTGTGTAATGAAATTTATAAAAGTAACCCAAATCCTTTAAAGTGGTAGTGGGATGTCATAACTTAGCTCTCTTTAGGTTCTTGGGACAACATGGGGACAGTGCGCAGCGGGATAACGGAACCTCCGATTCCAGCTCCAACCATTCGCTGGTAGAGGATTTATGTGCTCGCCAACCATCAACGAATGAGATTTACTTCAATTACCAATTCCCAGACACTAATAAAGACAGTAAATAGCCTAGGAACTTGTCCTTGATGCAAAACCCATCATGCGAGCCCCAGAAAAGGAAAGAGGACGCACTTCTGTGCCCTCCAATTGGTTTTTGTTTTGGCCAAGCCTCAGGCCAAAGATAAGTGACAGCGCACTTAGGAATTTTGGAACGAATCCAGATTGATGAACAGCATCATATAAAATATAATTAATTTGAGCTGATTTATTGGTCAGCCAACCAAGACAGAGCAAGTCATGTCTGATGTAATTTGTAGTAAGTTGTGATGTCCAATTGAGAAACATTGTCCCAACAAAGGTTTTATAAATTGTTGTCCAGCTATGCTGGAAGCACCGACTATGAAACTGCACCAGTCATCGATCTCCACTTATGATATGCACATCCAGGAGTCAGTAGAATAGATAGGGATGCCGAAGCTAGTCCCAGATAATATAACAATCATTCACACCGCAAGCCATAGTTTCGTTGTAGATATAGGAGTGATAGGCAAGAGCAAGTAGTGACTGATTGTCAGACTTTTTTAGTGCAAAATAAGCTTCTGTGATCTAAATGCTGTTACAGACATATCGAATGCTAAGATGTAGTATGTGATGGAGGTTTGACCATGGCTGATACCATGTCGCTCAATTGACATCAAGTCATGTAGTAGTTCAGTAGTATAATGGCTTGTCAAAGCCAACCGACCATAAATCAGTCATATAAAATTCACATAAAGTGAATAAATATATATAATTTTAATTCCAGACCCGTTCCAGGGTAATTTGAGGTTGTAGGTAGGATACAGATAACATCATCCCACATTCCATGTTGTATTGGTTTGGTAAGTATATTGAATACTCCCATTAGGTAGTTGGATCACAGTCCCAATCAGTTGTAAGTATAAAACCCACACATTAGTAGGTATATTATCAAAGATAAACTTTGTCAGTCTGTAGAACAGGATCATCAATTGTATAAAACCTACATAGTAGGTATCAGAGGTGAACGTTCCCACCAAGTTTGTAGCTGGTGTTCTAGAGTCTAGAACGTACATACATATAGGATCATGAATCCAATAAATGTTTCAAAACATTGTCCGTTGAACATATTTCACAATAAAGTGAATATAAAATCAATTCAGTATCCACTGCCAGAATAAGCATGTAGGTATGAATGACTCATACATAGGTATTGAATCCACAGTTAAGTGAATATAAATCAGTTCAGTAGTTTATTTGAGAAGAATAGGTAAGTATTTTGTCTCCTCTGCCAGGATAGGTAGGTATGAACAATTCATACATAGATATAGTTATAAAAACATAGAATGTATTAAAATAATTTATACATTCCACTGCTGGGCATCTCATGAAACATTAGGATGATGCTTCTCTTCTTAAAGGAAAGGTAAGGCAGGAATTTTGGTAAAGGGAAGGGAGAGAACTACCTACCTAAACACAAACTAGGATCCCAAATAGCTACCCCCACCTACTTTCCTAGATATTATCCTAATTCTTATTTATTATTACCTAGGTTAACCTATCCATCTAAATCTACCCCTACCTAACCTACTCCTACAATGAACCTAAACTGCCTATTTACCTAACCGCATAGCTGTGTATGAATTATGTAATTGCATGCTAAACCGACCTACAATCCTACATATATCTCATTAACCGTACCTATCATATAAGAAATATTGAAATTATATATATAAAATGAATAGAACGGCCTTTGGCAAGTATGAAATATCATTAAAAAGGATTGTTAATTGAACAGGGAAAAACCTTGTCAATAAACAAAGTCTGAAGTGGACAAGATAATTAAATAAATGTAGAAATGGTAAAGTAAATAAAACACGATGTAAATTCCTTTAGAATCCTTGTAGGTGGCACTCCACCAGCTCTGCAAGACTCCACTGTCAGCATCCTCCACTCCACCATGTAAAAGCACAGCTGATCGTCAGGTCGCCGCCCTCCGTCCACAACAGGAACAACTGATGGCACCAACATCCCACCATAGTAGGTCTCTTGGTTGCCTCCCGGCTGCATTCTCTCCTCTCCTCTTTGATGTGTACACTTTCACTGGTAAAAGTCAACTAAACTTCAAGTAAAACTAAACTTCCACTCAAACTAAAACTCCAGGTCGAGTAAACTTCTCCCTGCTCGGTTCCCGACGCTCTTTTCTTCCCCGGCGTCCTTCTCGATCCCCCGTCGCCCTCGTCCTCTCAAGTTCCCGCAGAATCCCCCCTCTTGAGCCCCCCGACTGTTTTATCTTCCCTCTTCTCGACCATTTTCGAGTTTTCGAGAGCCTTCATTCCTACTTCTCTTGATAGTTCTCCCATTCTCCTCCAGATGGCACCGCGTGTCCTTACTTCAAATTGAAGTAATTTCAGTTCGATCTGGCTATAATATTAGTTCTCCACTCAATCAACACTAGATTGGCATTAGTTTCTCGTTTATAGTGATTCTCCTACCAATCTGATAGATGGCGTTATTTGTATTTTAAAACAATGATTAAGTTTTGAATAGCAGAAGCTAAGTTCATTACACCGTATGCCGCCAAGCAGAAGTATTTCTTCTTCTTCTTTTAAACTTATTGGCTTTTGAAGACTAGCAATTCAGCCAGTGTCAAATGCTACAAGTGTTTGTACTTCTGTGTTTCGGTCTTATGGAATTACTGGCAAGCAACACGCTTTAATAGTTTCAATTGCATCTCAAGTGCAAATACGGCGACGATATGGTAGGGCGTATGATTGGACTGGATCGTTACTTTAAAATAAATTTATACTTAAAGGTTTTCAGCTTGAGTAATTGCATCTTTGAATTATAAATCCTTCAGACAATGAATTTTCATAGCTTATGTTAATTGGCAATTAAATTCAATGCCAGACTCGGGTTTCTACGTTTTACCACAGATCTTGGAACTACCAGTCAAGTTAAGTAGTATTTTTCAATCTTCTTTTTCTTCTTACCGAGTGGATTCGGGAGTCAAACGACTCGATGAACCCTGGTGTCAGAGTTTTCAAACCGCCTAATAGCACAGCTATTAGGCCTCTGACATGGTTTGAGTAACGAATAATATCAAAGATAGCGACCGGGACCGATGGCTTAACGTACCCTCCGCAGCACGAAATCTTTTTTTCTTTTCGGAAAATCAGGTGATTTAGCCTGCAATGCAAAACCATATATTTTTTTCATTTATGTATTTATTTGTACTTAAATACTTAGCATGATCTATCCTGCCAATTCAAAACATAAAAGGTTAACATCTTTTTAGATTTTATAAAATTGAGACACGAATCATCAGGGTTCATCAATCCGAGAATGATTTATAATAAGAAGTCACATTTGTAAAAAAAAATCACAATAATAAATTATTTTAAGGACATCTCGTCCTGAATCATCTTAATTACAGGCAAACATACTGTCAAATTAATATTAATTAGATACAAAAGTTAGCTTAAGGCGATATCTTCTATTAAACTAAATTAAAATATGAAAAAAGAGTTTTCATTGAAATATAATTGCTGATAGATATAGATTAAGGTGACGATACTAGCCAAGTGGCACCTCCATTAGTGAAAAAATCGTAATTGGAAATAACGGCCACCAACGGCAATTTTTCTTCCTGTTACAACAAAATCGCTTATTTATAAGGTTCTAAATTAACTTAATTATTATAACTTGATTCTGTTTCACCGGTTTTCCGATTCACTGCGTTTTTAAAGAATTTTGTTTTTTTACTAATGGGGGCACCAAGTTGTTAGTCGCGTCATCTTAACTAATATGGTAGCACGACTGGGACGTAGAATGTATCCCATGCTATGGAGGAGGTTGTTGTAAAAGCCAAAGATTGAGTACCTATAAAAATTAAGCCTCGTATTTATAAAGCGATCTCAAGATTAAGAGCAATATTAAGTTCGTGTTTGACAGGTCGAATTGTACGTAAATGTCTAATACGAACTTAAACTAGCTGTCAGTCTCAAGGGTTGTTTATAAATAAGGGCCTCAGAATCATTTGGAAAATTGACTCGAAGAAGAGTGATATTTATTTCCTGCCTCCATTAAAAATATTTTGAAAAGCTTTCTAAAAAATCAGGGAAAACATCCAATGGTAAGATTATTAATTACCTACTAGGGACGGATGGAGCTGGAGAAAATATTTGCTTCATCTTAAGCGAATAATTCAATTTGTACAATAAACTTATCGCCCGACTGGCTCTGACGTCTGCTCCAGGAGGTTTCAGAGAAATTCAAATACTTATTTTAAGTAACGACAATTAATCAATCAATCAATATCAATCAATAATTCTTTATTTGCATAAACATGAATAAGATTCATGTTGAATGTTATTTAAGTAGTAATATTTCGACGGCTCGATTCAATACCAGAAAAAAATACAAGGATAACTTTATAGATAAAAGAAATATAGAAGTCAAAGGATTGTTTTTGTCTAATGATTTGACAAAGAACGAATTAATGTGCAAGCAAGCAAGCTAATTTCCTTACTATTTAGAGCTACTCGTTTTTTTCTTCGCAATATCGTGTTTTTTTATCTTTATTTAAGGAGATTTGTCATGTACACGACAATGCTACTCCATTAGAAAACAAAACATATTGCAATTATTATAAAAAACTTAGATACTATCTAAAAGATAAAAGAAAACAAATATTGGATGAAAAGCTTCCGACAGACATGTTACTCAAAATTTCGTATTTTATAAGTTGTTTAAAGTCTCATGATTACCTGCGTACTTAATTACATTCATAAACATTCTCATAATTGTGTTATGTTAACATTTAGTTAATTTGAGTAAGTATTACAGCTTAAAATTACAAGGTGGTTTTGCGTGGGTTCACATGACTTAGTAGGTAACTTGATTATGCTGCTTTTAAATTCAGCCATCGTTTACGATTTCAGCATCAAATTATTGCTTTATAGAGAAAGCTGAGTTGTGAATATTTTAGTTACAACTAATGAAATTATGTTTAAATGTCACGTAATTAATTCAATCGTATCTAAGGCCTTTGCCATACAACGGCTATATAAGATAATACTTTCATGCTGGACTGGGAGCGAAAGAAAAACATTGAATCTGCCAGCTGCATTTCCTCCCGGGCAGACTATAAAAACCAGCTAAGTGAACCGAGGGTTTCAGTATATTGCAATTTAGGCGATGGTCTGACAACCTGTCACTACAGCAATATACGTGCGAAACCCTCAAACCCTCAAAACTTTGTCAGACGTGGCGGAACTACTTTTGTTTAGGTTGTTTACGCTCTGCGTACCCCATTTGGAATAAAGGCGTGATTATATGTATGTATGTTAAATCAGAAGTGTGTCTAAAGTTTTGTCAATTAAGCTGTTTACCTATGAGTCATTCAACTTCATCAAATAAATTTTATTACAATATATTTCTGTGTTTTTATCAAATGAATTAAATAAATGAGCACTCAATGGACATTTTTACTCAGATTATTTGATATAAGGATTTTTTAAAATGAATTAATGATTCCTGTTGACGAATACATTCAGACCAAAATGCTTCTTCTTCTTCGTGTCAATTATCCAAATGATTCTAAATTTTCCTCTGCGTATATTTAGCTTAATGAAAATATTTCCTGGTGGAAGTTGTTCAGTGTCGTTGACTGAGCAACCCGTATCAGTTTGTGGGACGCTGACACTTACACCCCGTATTAATGAGTTTCAAATAATTTAGAGGGATTCCACCTGTAGCGCACATAGATGGCGCCACACCAGGAAACGACAGTCCTGAAACGCGGTATCGAAGTTTTCTCAGCGATCTGCATATATTAAATACAACTTCCAAACTAGTCCACTCGGACTCCGGTCTCCTGGACACAACACCCGACCAGGCGGGTTAATACTTTTTTCCCATCCGTCATCACACGGCCAACTGGCCTCTCAAGGAAATCCTCCTAAATACCCTATACATATATAAGCTTGCATTATACATCGCTTTAGTTGTATCTCACACGTGTAGAGTTCGATA
This sequence comes from Scrobipalpa costella, assembly GCA_949820665.1. NCBI lineage: Eukaryota > Metazoa > Arthropoda > Insecta > Lepidoptera > Gelechiidae > Scrobipalpa > Scrobipalpa costella. The sequence goes on from OX463306.1 coordinate 5,078,772, forward strand.
AGCAAATAACTTGGAGCTAACTTAGACACTTTAATTTGTAAGTTATCCATAACTTGCATTCTCTAAGTGGTTTCATAAGTTGATTATTATAACGGTACATTTTAGTTACAGCAACATAAGAATATGGTCACATAGTTAGAGAGAGCAGCGAGACAAAACAAAGAATCTGCCAGCTGTATTTCCTTCCGGGCATGCTGTAAAACCAGCTGAGGAATCCGAGGGTATATCTGTATATTGCTACTTAGGCGATGGGCTGAAAACCTGTCGCTACAGCAAATCTATCTTAAATAACCCTCAAAATTTTGTCAGACGTGGCGGAACGACCTTTGTTTAGGTCGTTTACGTTCTGCCTACCCCATAATTGGGATAAAGGCGTGATTTATATGTATGTATAAATATTATTAATATTACCCTATACATATCCAAGTTTGCATTATACATGGTGTTCGCTTCACTTGTGTCTCACATCACACGTGTATAGTTCGATAAGCAAATAACTTAGAGCTAACTTAGACACTTCAATTTGTAAGTTATGCATAACTTGCATTCTCTAAGTGCTATCATTAGATTATTATTTTAACGGTACATTTAAGTTACAACAACATAAGAATATGGTAAGTTTAACTTGATGCCTCTGGCCGGAACAAACACAGGACAGAGAGTCGTGGAGAGCCCGGAGAGAGGCCTCTGTCCAGCAGTGCAACACTATCGGCTGAATAAAATAAGATAAGATAAGGTTTTATTTGCATCCCTTGATCTTCTTCTTCTACCGTGTCGATAACAAGAAAACGCCTTGATTGTTTAATATTTTTTTAATTCAATTTCCTTAGCCGGGTAGTCCGCAACCCTAACTGGATTATTGGTTGCCTGCATTAACTGCAAGTGGTGGGGCATGTGGAGCATAAATTTAATTATGAATATCAAAGCCTGTTGAATTTAGAAGGCATGTTCCGTTTTCTTTATCATTACAATTGCGGCGCAATTTTTCTTGATATCGTCTGACCGGCCTTCCAATTTTACTCGACCATATTTTTTTTTCGAACCCATTTGTAATAGTAGTTAGTCATAATTATTCCATTAGCATCCTGAATAATATTTTTGCACATGCTTAAGAAGCTATCATGCTGTATTAAAAATATTATATTATTATAGCAAGCCTCCTAGATCCCACTGCTGGGCAAAGGCCTCCTCCGCGGGCTTTCACTCATCACGGTCCAATGCAACCTCTGTCTAATCTTTCAGATAGGCGTCGAGATCGTCACACCATCATTTCGAAGTCAATTTTTTCGCCGAAATCCGCCTCGAATTTTCAGTGACGATGTTTTAAAAATTGATAAAATAATTTCTTTTAAGTGTAAAGCCTCTCTTCACAGAACCTAAGGCTCGGTTTTAAAATGCGATCTTAAGATTGAGAGCAATATTAGGTATCGATTTGTGAGGCCATATTGTATTGAAATGACATTTCTGATACGAACTCAAAGTAGCTGTTAGTCTCAAGTCTTATCTTGTTAAGCCTACATCATCCCAAGGAGAAGAGGGAGGCCTTTGCCCAGCAGTCTCAAGTGCTGTTTATTAATACGGGCCTAAATTATGGTACCTGAATAAAAATTACAACATTATTAAAGGCTTGTTATTGTCAGGCAGTAAACAAAGCTAAAGAGGGTCGTGTAAATATTGACACACTTAAGGCAGACTCGAGCGTTGACCTGTATTCATGAGGACAGGACAAAGAGGGGAGGAGACGATTGATCGCTGGATAGAGCAGTAGAACAATAATACAAAATTGTTTACTTCCTTCATAATCTAAGTTGCGTATTGCGTGGTCTCAGTGATTTGGTGCAGTAGTGTTAGTAATTTTGGGGTGGGATGGGATCTACCGTCTAGTGGTCCACCCCGGGCAACGGCAACACAGGCTTGCCTGTCTATTAGTCCGGCTGAACGATCCCAACAAAGCGGTGGTATGCTCATCAAGGGGCCGCCTGGCTTGCGACCACCCAGAGTTTGGCGCCAAACAGCTTGCTTTGTTCCGTCGGCACGTGAGATTGACAATGCCATAACAGGCATCTTCTGTGTGAGCTCGCTCCATCGTGGACTCTGTCACGGTCTTCCTTGACCTAGCGTCTAGACTCAAGAGTAAACCCATTTCCAATAAAAAAAAGCATTTTTCCAAATCATATGTTTTTTAGTATCTGTATTTTTATGTCTACTAATTGTAGGTGTTTCACAAATATAGAGTTTAGTTTCGTCTGGTTTTCTTTCTGTGGCTTGGGTGACGAAAACATACTGAGATTGTAACGTAGATTGTAGGAAATTTGATAAGTCAGATAAATAACATCTCTTTCGGGGACAGTTACATTTCAGGATATTTGATAAAATAACAAGATAAAGCCAAGTTATTTTCAGATATGTGGATATAATAGAATCAATTTGATTCCTAGTTAGGTACTGCGTATTTGCAAAAAAAACCTCGAAGTAGCCGACACGTCTGAAAATTTTGTGTGTCATTCAAGATAGGACTGAAGAGTTTTTTTTTCTTTATTAAGGAGCTTTTTCAGAAACAAAGATGTCGCTCCATACGTCTGAAAACATTTTATAAACTTATAAATAAATATATTTTTATGTCCTATTACATAAGGCGTCATCGTAAAGTTTGTATAATAACCTAGCTAAAGCTGAGAGTGGACAAGACAAAATACTATTACATTCTCATATATGGAATGATTTCTGTATAGTAACCGTCTTCTCAGCGCGTCATTCCGAGCACACTCCATTAAAACATGATAAACATCCTCCACTGCCCCACATATATCGCAATTCGGAGATTGTACCTTGCGCATCATGTAAGCGAACTAGCTAAATGGTATGTGACCGGAACGAAGTCTGAGAGCGGTAACGCATTCTTTCCTACTAAATGAACAGATGTCAATCCAAGAGTACAATATAAGTTCCGATTGTATCGTTCTATACCAAATCCCCTTTTTTCGGCACCTCAGATCAAAATATACACGCCACTTCTCGTGACATAGTTTTTAACAACAGAAAAACAATCTGAATAGAATGGGGTAACTCTTAAAGGAATACCTCTATTAGCAGCTTGTCGAGCTAATTCATCTACTTTATAATTATGGCCCGTATTCGTAAACAGCATTGGAGATTGACAGCTAGTTTGAGTTCGTATCAGAAATGTCATTTCAGTACAATATGACCTGTCAAATCAATACTTAATATTGCTGTCAATCTTGAGATCACTTTAGAAATACCAGGCCACTCAGAAAGTATTGCGATAAATAGTTTTTATATATGGCAGACTGGCCGGTTAGAATCTTTTTTGAAAATATGATTACTTGTAAGTAAAAATATGTGTGTTCCATTTTCAAAATTTCCCTCCACATTTTTTGCGAGCCAATTCAAAGTATCGTGTCTTACTGAAAAATGGATCTGCGCCGGGAATATTTTAGAGCTATGATTTTTTACGATTTCAAGTGTCGCCTGAAACCCGATGAATCGTTCGATGGACTTCAAATGGCATTTATGGATGAAAGCCCCTCCAAGGCAACAGTGTATCGTTGGTATAACGAATTTAGGCGCGGTCGACCAACCTTGGGGGATGAAGAAAGAAGCGGTCGCCCTTTGACGGCTATTACGGAAGAAAACGTGCTAGCAGTGAAAAATTTAATCCAAGATAATAGGCGAATTACATATCAAGAGATTCAGCACATATTAAAGATTGGATTGGGAAGCGTTCACGAGATTCTACATGGGCATCTTCGCGTGAGGAGGATAGTATCGCGCTGGGTGCCGCACTACCTCACCGACGCTCAGAAGCAGGCCCGGGTGGAATGGTGCCGTGATATGCTGAACAAATTTGAAGCAGGCTCGTCTCGGCTTGTTTACGACATCGTAACAGGTGATGAGTCCTGGATTTATCAATACGATCCAGAAACCAAGCGCCAGTCGACAGTTTGGGTGTTTCAAAATGAACCAACGCCTACCAAAGTGAAGCGGTCTCGAAGCGGGGGGAAGATTTTGATCGCCAGCTTTTTTAATTTGACTGGCCACTTGGCCTCAATTCCCTTACGAGATTAAAGAAGCATTAACGCCGAATGGTGTACTACCAAATGTTTACCAGAAGTTTTTTCTGTTGTTAGCAACAAGCGACCAAACACAGGGCTCCGCGGACTACTGCTCCACCACGACAATGCGCCTGCACACACCGCGCTCAAAACGAGGGACTTCCTGGACAGCACACCAGTCAAACTCCTGGGTCACCCTCCTTACAGCCCTGATCTAGCACCGTGTGACTTCTTTTTATTTCCAAAAATAAAAAATCAGCTCAAGGGGATACAATTTTCGTCGCCGGAAGATGCGCTGGCTGCGTTCGAGCACGCTGTAAACGAGGTGTCTACGGCGGACTGGAAAAAGTGTTTTGAAAACTGATTCAGACGCATGAATCTTTGTACAGAGGCTGGTGGAGAGTACTTTGAAAAGATTTAATAAAAATATATGTACCTGTAGAACAATTTTTTTTAGTGTCGCAAATCTTTCTGAGTGTCCCACGTACGACCCTATGTCTCAGACTTATATGTGAAGGGATCCACTGTAAAAAAATTACTTAATTATCGAATTGCAACTTTCGCATTTAATATAATTATCTCATAAGCTATCGGGAAGTATTCACAGCTCGATGTACACCAAGCTATGTGTTGCAGAGAAGTTTTGGAATCTGAATAAACTACAAATTTAATTCAATTGATAGATTAAACACATGAAATAGCCTCAATAATAGCTAAAAGCTCTAGATACATAATATAAATATACTCTTCTACATAGAATTTAACTCTACAATTAGACTGAGGATCGTAAAAAGAGCTACAGAGTTGTCATCCCATCTGTGAAAAACAATGTACCAAAACCTATTGCTTCCATTCTACCATAGAAGTTCTTCTAAAATATGTATTAAATAAGTAAAGAATTAAATTATTCCTTGCTCCATTAGCCTGATTAAAAAGACGCATGTCTTAGAAAAGCACAGCTTTAAAGATTCAACTTGTTTTCCTACATATTTTATTTTTCCTCCGAGCTTACGGTAGAAGAGAAACGTTTTTCTTTATTTTTAAACAGGTAAATGCACGTACGATGGGAGTTAAAGTAACTTAGTTGCATCACAGTAAAAGTCTAGTATAATTTCTTACTCGGTAGACGCATATACTATTTATTAGGAGATTATTAAATTTAGTTAGTCTAAAAAAGATTTCTTTAGCAATAAGGCCACCCATCTGTACAATTACATTCCTGATACTCTATACTAATGTTATAAAAACGAGTTTATTCGTTTGTGTAACCAAGAAACCTGAAACTATTGAAGACATAAAAAAAAATACTTGAAATTTCCATGGCTAGGAATATCAACGGGGATTTCATGGATGTTTTTCTTTCAAACCGATTCCAACTTTATTCCGTTAGCAACAGAATTGATTATGACTGAACACAAAAAAAGCGATCGGATTTTTCTGCTTAATGTTTGCTAACCCTTGTTCAATAGTTTAATAACCTGACTCACCTTTACTACAAAAAATAAGTAGAGCTATATTGTGCAAAATACAAACCTTTCTTCTCGATATTTTCATCGCGTTTCATAAAATTTGCATTTGACCAGAGGCGACGGTGGCATCCGACGAGAATCTACATTATATAGGTGAGACGACTACTTATGCAACTGACATTAAACTTCACTCTAACTTTGTAAAGATAACACTTCTGTGTTCTCGGGAGAAAATCAACTTTTATAGTGGGTTAGAGCGTGGAAAATCCATATTTATAATTGATTTGTCAATTTCTTTGACAATAAATCAAACAGGATGGAATTTGTGACTTTGACAGTACATAGGATAAAAGAGAATTTTGGTAATGCGTGAAACAAAAATTTCTTGTTAGAAGTTAATGCTAAGCTCCAATGATTTCTTACTCGTAGATATCAACACGCCAAAAATGAAACACAAAGAAGTTACAACGACAGCTACGTAAAGCTACGTGTTTCCGCTTCGAAGCAAATTAACAACTTTGTAGTCGATACTAGTTATTCCACTCGTTTGTTTCGGAAGTTACCCTTTTAGACGAGTCGAGTTACATATATACACACATATAATCACGCCTTTATCACTAATGGCGTAGGCAGAGGATAAACGACTTAAAACAAAGGTCGTTCCGCCACGTCTGACAAAGTATTGAGGGTTATTGAAGATAGATTTGTAGGTATATTGCTGTAGCGACAGGCTGTTAGCCCATCGCCTAAATTGCAATATACTAAAACCCTTGGATCCCTTAGCTGGTTTTTACAGCATTTTCTTGCCGACACGAAAGAAGAAGAAGAAGAAGAAGACAGCATTTTCGGGAGGAAATGCAGCTGGCACATTCTACGTTTTTGAAGCATGGAAGTCCTAACCGAGTTGAGTTCCTAAACAGGATGTCAACCTTTGTACAAACTAAAATGCAACCGTAGCGCAATGTTATGTTTTATTTTTATGTAACACTAGCTGTGCCCGCGACTCCGTACGCGTGGTGGTTATGATTTTAAACAGCGATGTATTTTTTTGTTTTAAATTTTACATAATTGGAATAGAATGTAGTCTTGCATTACACCAATGCGAGCATAGTACATTATAGTAGATATTCTATATACTTGTCTACTTAAATATGGAAGGAGTTGTGTTACCTAACATTTGTTTTTATGTTTCCATTTCTTTTTGTTTTGGGATCAATTTTATATACAAATCATTATACAATTTTTCGTTGAATTTGTCATTAAACTATTGTATTAAATATACATATTACAGATTATTTACAAGTTACGTTTTTATAATAGACAAAAAGTTAACTTATGTATGATGTATAGCTGTGCCCTTGAGAGCCCGATGGTGTAGTGGATAGGGCCGCTGCCTCCTGAGCGGGAGGTCGTGGTTCGAACCCCACCACGTACCAATGTGTTTTTCGGTTTTCGAATTTCATATGTACGTTTATTCGGCGCTTTTTCCGTGCTTCGGAAGGCACGTTAAGCCGTTGGTCCCGGTTAATATCGTTTTATATCGTAGATGTTAGTCGTTAAGCCATATCAGAGGCCAGTGCCTAAGCATTGGCGGCTTGAAAACTCTGACCTAATCTAGGATTGGGTCTGGTTTCCCTTCTTGGTTGCGGAGGTCAGATGACAGTCGCTCTGTGTAAAAACCAGTACCCTCGTACGATCCCCTAGATTAGGTAGCCGACCCCGTGAGATACAGGATAAGGCTGAGAAGAAGAAGAAGATGTATAGCTGTGCCCGCGACTTCGTATGCCCGGTTTGTATGGAAAACACGCAGTGTCGAACATCCTGAAAACGCTTCTCCGCGCGTAGGAGCGGGATCTGCTAACACGCGCGCGAAAGCGTGTTTCACATTGTCTGGAGTCGTATTTTTGAACCGCTCGTATCTGAATTCGCATACGATAATGCAACATTCGCATACGAAATCACAATATCACTATTATTGAATACTCATACGTTTGCTACTCTGCAACGAGTGCTCTAAACTACTCGTTTTCTTTTCTACTGCACATTATATGTTTTTCTCTCGCTCCCAGTTTAGCATGGAAGAATCTTTCATGTAGTTTACACAATTAAAATTTGAATCACTTATCCGATTTGTGAAAACCGCATGAAAATCCATTATGTAGTATAATTTAGGGGGCTTTTTAATCATTTATTATTTAAACAGTTCAAATTCAAATTTTATTTAAAATAAGGAACTTAACTTAGATACAAATACCAGCGGACCTCGCACTAGGTCGAACCTGTATCGCGAGAGTCCAGATCGACCGTTATAATAACAAACATTTATCACCGGTACGGAGTGTAGAAATACATGTTTATAAAAAAGGAAAAAAAAAATAATGAGAAGACAAAGTACACAACAAAATATGCTATCGGAAGTAAATAAGGTTTGAATGTAAATCCGGGTGTGTGTGTGTGAGTGTGTGTGTGTGTGTGTGTGTGAACGGAGCAAATACAGATATTGTTTGAAATATCGGCTGTGTACGGTTAAGCGGACCAGTTGCATAAAAGTTCTTCAGTTTGGTCATAAGTAAAGGCAAGCAGTTTTTTTCATAAGTAAGGGCAAGCAGTTTTTTTCTTATTATACTTGGCTTGTTTCACCTTGAGATTGTGGATATCACATTTTTGGATGATGCGATTGTACATACATGGATGGATATAACTAGCAAAACGGCGAGCGAAGGTTGTCCTGGTCGCGGGAAGGAGGATACGAAAAACTCTCCGCCTGAGCAGTGTAGGATAATTCTCTGATGTTATGAGTTTGCGATGGGTTATAAGAACGGCCTTTAATATAAACAGTTGCCGAACGTTGGGAACTTCTGCTTCTTCATATAGTGTTATGGTCGGGTATAGGTACGGTTTTTTGTACATTACCTTTAACACCGCTCTTTGTGCCCGCTCCAGGCATATCATATTATCCTTTGCTGCTCCGCCCCAGACTGAGATACAGTAGTTTATTACGGATTCACACAGTGCGGTATAAATGAGCCTTAATACTTTAATTTTCGCAGGATGTCGTAGTATCTTCATGATATGTATTAATTTTCGTATTCTATTCGCTGTAAGATCAATGTGGGATTTAAATGAGAGACTCTCATCAACCTTGACCCCAAGATACTTAATATCTTTGGTTCTCTCTATCACTTGACATGTGCATGGGACTGAGAAACATTGAGAATGCAAATGGATTGGCGGAACCGTCAGTGGCTCAGATGCGCACGTTTTTCTAAAACAAATGTATTTTGTTTTGGAGGCATTTAGTGTAAGGATATTTTGGTCGAGCCAACTTGAAACTGACGCCAGACCTCTTTCCGCATTTGCAAACACTGACTCCCAAGTGTTACCTCTAAAGAGAACCACAGTGTCGTCAGCATAGCAAATTACGTCAGCTCCGTCTGGTATTGCACTGTGTATATCGTCAATGTATATTAGGAATAATGTTGGTCCCAGCACACTACCCTGGGGCACACCAAAGTCAATTTCCTGTTCAGTGCTAAAATCATCACCTACCTTTAGGCATTGGCGTCTTTCCCTAAGATAGCTTTCAAACCATTTGAGTGGCATACCTCTAATTCCAAGACATTCGATCTTTTTCAAGAGTAGCGGTATTGAGACAGTATCGAATGCTTTTGCCAAGTCGAGAAAGACGCCAATGCAATTAATGTTTCTGTCCAGGTGACCTGCGATTACCTCTACCAGTTTACCAACAGCGTTTTCCGTAGACCTACCACGTCTAAAACCATATTGGATAGGGGATAAGAGATGGATTTTTTCAAGGTAGTCTACCAGCCGCTTGTTGACAATCTTCTGTAGTATTTTTGAGAATACGCATAGTAGCGCTATCGGTCTGTAGTTCTCAGGGGATTTCTTACATCCGCTTTTATGTATTGGGACAATAATGGCTTTCTTCCATTTGTTCGGAAAACAATACACATTACAATCTAAAATTGCCCCCAATTTATGTCAGACGTGGCGAAAGCGCCTTTTAGGAGGCGTTTTACGCTCTGCCTACCCCGTAAGGGATAAAGGCGTGATTTTATGTATGTATGTATGTATGTTCGGAAATATTCCTGAGGATAAGCTAAGGTTAAGAACGTGTGCTAAAGATGTCTTCATGAGAAGTATTATTTTTTTGTAGAAATTGACTCGCCAGACTTTTCCCAACGTTTGCAAAATATTCATTGCAGACATTGAGTGATTGAATAGGATTGTTAGGCAAGCACTTGGTGAGTTCAATTGCAGGGTTATTGCGTTTAGGCCGTTCACATGTTTCATCAATAGTTTTCCAAATCTGTTTAGGGTCGTTTTTAGCCTCCTCGATTTTTTTAGTGTCGTGATCATTTTTTAACTTGTGAAGTAATTCTGTAAAGAAGTTTCTATAGCGTCTGTAGACTGTCTTTTTAATGTTGTCATTGGGGTTATTTCGCGAATCTAAGTGTAGTTTATCGCGATGTTTCATACATTTGATTAAACCAGGGGTAATCCAGGGCTTGAGGGCAAATATTGACTGGCTTAAGCGTTTTTCCCTAGAGTTTTGTTTGACAGCTAGAGACAGGATACGATTAAAGTCACATACTGCAGAATTCACGTCAGTAGTCTCAAGAACAGGTGACCAGTCAGAGTCTGCGACAGCTTGTGCCATGGCAGAATAATCATTTTTTGTCACAATACGATTGTTGCGTTTTTTTGGTGGATGTGCACTGTAAATGTTTAGTCCCAGCATCATAATATTGTGATCAGTAAGGCCCAAATTTGCTACAACTCCCACGATATGATTAGATGGAGATTTTACGAATATGTAATCCAGACAGTTCTCTCCTCTAGTAGGAAGCGTAATCCCAGGATATACATCACCCTCAGTCAACAAACTTATATATTCTAAGACGTCACTGTTTAAATCTAAAATATTAATATTGATGTCACCAGCAAGTAGCACCGTTGGAATATTCCTTAAAGATTCTAAGTTTTTTGCCAGTGAGCAGAAAAAAGAATAATTTTTTTTAAAGGATGGAGATCTATAAATTCCAATTACCACTAATGTTTCAGATAATTCAATGTTAAGACACTCAGCCTCCGGAAAGTCCGGTTCCGTAACGGTAGCGTTCCATTTATCGTTTACATAAGCCAAGACACCTCCGTTTTTGTTTATATTGTTAATAGTACCGTATGATGTGCAGCCGGGAATCTGACCCACAATTGCACCTCCCAACAGAAAGCATTCTGTAAGTATGATTATGTCATACGTAAGGTCAATTCTTTTGAGAGCTACAAGGAACTCGTATAGATTTTTTTGTACACTGCGAATATTAAAGGTTAAAATTTTAAAATTGTAAGAATCATTTAAAAATTTTTTGCAATCCTCCAAAGTACGACAGGCATGACAGTCTATGTTAAAACAGTTATCTATTTCGTTTACCATATCTAAGCTAAGAGTCGTCATCATTAACATTATCGGGTATTGTCCCTATCCAGAAAACAAGACCGACATGCCTGGTATATTCGCAAATGTGTCCATGTTTGGATTTATTGCCTGTAGTTGCTCGCAAAGTGGTGTCCATGATAGAGTTCATAGTGTGTGAAAATGTTATGTGTAGAGTAATACAATTATATTGCTTAAACTAGGAATGATGGACCTAACAATTAGCGCTTTCATCTGGTGCAATTTTGCTAAGGTCTTCAGTACTGCGGATGCGTAATGCTTGCATGCCGACCTTTTTGCGAAGAAAAATATTTCCGCCTCGTGTCCAGCAGTTGGGTTGGGTTGCAGTTGATAGGTTAATTCTACCTGACACGTTTTCGTTAAATTGATATTAATGTTTAAACTTTTGTTTCATGTTTCTCATTAAAACAGCATAAATTACTCTGGAGAATAAAGTAAAATTCTTATAAATGAAATAAAATTTCAGTCGTCTGGATTAATTAGGCCACGATAAAACAACAGTTGGTACCGAAGAAACTAAAAGGAGAGTAAAATTTAAATGCCTTTTAAAATAAATGCATTTTCAGCAAAAGTTTTAATGAGTGGTTATAAAACCGACCCGTGTTTTCCGTGGCTAATCTGTAGCAGAAATGCACCCGTGTGGTCGCACCGTGGGAAATAAAAACTATGCGGCTCACTGCAGCCAGAGAATATACAGGGTGTTACAGAAAGAGTATACCGGGTGTAAGCGACAGCGTAACCCAACTTCCCATACTATATGGTGCTATCAGCTCATGCATTTTGGTACGAGAGATGTTTTTAAATATTTTCGCATTTTTCGACCGTTTTCACATCCTTCACACATCATCCATAGATCCCTTGTTGTTACCGCTCTTCTTGTGTCGAGTGGGTATCGAGTCTATCGACCCGATGAATCCTAGTGTCAGAGTTTTTAAACCGCCTAGTAGCACAACTATCAGGCCTCTAACATGGTTTGAGTAACGACCACTATCAAAGACAGCGACCGGGACGGACGGACGTGAACTCCGAAGCACGAAATCTTTTTCGGATCACTCAGGTGATTTAGCCTGCAATGTCCTAACCAAACTGGGGAAAAAATCACAAAGTGATAAATTCTCTAATATCAACCTTGTGTTTCCCCCTGGGAATCGAACCCAGGACCGCCGGATTCGGTTATTACTGCTAATATAACAGAAGTTTCGTGGTTATTACACCCTGTATAAAAGTACTAGCTACAGCTCGGTATTCTCACCCCGCATTTTGTTCAAACTTATAAAAACGCTGCAGTGTTATAAAAACAGAAACTAAAGAAAACTGACGTTTTACCACAGTTTTACGGTTATCTTGAAACCCGTTGTTTATTTAAAGAGAACTCATAAAAATATTTCGTTGTTGGATTAAAATACCGCATCTCTAACATGCGTCTGTTTAAACAGCGCTCAGAAAAATAGAATGAGGAAAAAATAACGAAAATATGTAAAGAATATTTTTTTGGATTTGTACTTTCTCATACTTTTAAAAATAACGTAACAGGCTCGATTCTAGATTTGACGGCTAAAGCTAAAATAAAAATCTATTTGTTACTTTCAGACTAAGACTACAGCAAAAGGACAGAAGATCTATTCTCTCCGGTTTTTGATTTGTAGTCGGTGGTTTAATATATTTTTTTTTGTAAATATTTTACCTACTAAGGTTAACAACATTTAGAAATTACGATCTAGCTTAATCTAAAGCTAATGAATAATTTTACTATGACTTAATTTGCTAGGTAGACTAAACTAAGTGTTAATGTGTCCATTAACACGTTTCTTATTGTCTCTATTAAGGGGAAGACACTTTGTTCTTGTGTTCTTTATGTATAGCAATACACTATATTACATTGTCACTTTACAAAACTAACTCAAAAGGTTTTATACTCTTCAGTCTTCTCACTATGTCCGTGTTATCGAGGAGCTGGATGGCCTCGACGTTCACATGGTGAAGAAGTCTTCGTTCGTGAGCTTCAGCGTTCTTCTTAATGATGTCAGTGACGAGGTCTACTTTAAGGTCCCGATGTAGGTCGTCATTTCTTATGTACCAGGGAGCGTTTACAATTCCTCTAAGTACTTTGTTTTGGAATCGTTGTATTATTTTAACGTTACATTGTTTGGTGCAGCCCCAAAGCTGACTACCATAAGTCCACACAGGCATTAAGACTTGTTTGTATAAGAGTATTTTGTTATGTTCTGATAATGAAGAGTGTTTTCCAATTAGCCAGCACATAGACTTGTAGCGGAGCTCTAATTCTTCGCGTTTCTTTTTGACATGAGCCTTCCAGCGAAGCTTTGCGTCTTATGTCATACCCAGGTATTTGGCTGTATTCTCGTATGGTATACTATGTCCATTTATGTACATAGGGTGGTAATTGGCCTTTCTATTTGTGAAATCTACATGAGTAGATTTGGATTCGTTGAGTTTTACTCGCCATTTTTTTGTCCAGTCAAAGATAGTATTGACGGCTGTCTGCACCTTTTCTACTGCTTCTTCGTGAGTAACACCCGTAGCCATTATAGCTGTATCGTCAGCAAATGTAGCAATAGTATTGTTTTCTAACTCGGGAATATCGCAAGTATACAATAAGTACAGTATGGGACCCAAAACGCTTCCTTGCGGTACTCCAGCTTTTATTGTCTTAAGTTCTGAATATGCATCTTCTTGTCTAACTCTAAACATACGCTGCGACAAGTAAGACTCTAAGATATCAGCAAACGATTTTGGGAGCATATTTCTGAGTTTGTGTATAAGCCCTTCGTGCCACACTTTATCAAATGCTTGAGCCATATCTAAAAAGATTGTAGTGCAAACTTTCTTTTCTTCTAAAGCTTTTTCAATTATATTGGTTATTCTATGTACTTGATCTATAGTAGAATGTTTTTCTCTAAATCCGAATTGGTAATCAGGAATCAAATTTCTTTCCTCTATGATAGGTTTTAATCTTTTCAACAGAAGTTTTTCAAATAATTTTAACATGATCGACAACAGAGAGATTGGCCTGTATGAAGTTGCCTCATTTGGTGGTTTTCCAGGTTTTGGTATCATTATAACTTCAGCTACTTTCCATACATCAGGCACATACTTGAGCCTGAACGTAGCAATGATAAGAGTGGTTAGTTTAACGAGAGCCTTACGTGGCAGGTTTCTTAGGATTTCTCCAGTAATAAGGTCATAGGTGGTTTAATATAATATGTCGGATAAAATTGACAAAAATACCGGGGAGTTGTGCAAAAGCGCGTCAAAATCTAGCGGACAAAGTTTAAAACCATAAAGTATAAATCGCCTGTCCTACATACATACATATCATCACGCCTTTATCCCTAATGGGGTAGGCAGAGCGTAAACGACCTAATTAAAGGTCATTTCGCCACGTCTGACAAAGTTTTGAGGGTTACTTAAGATAGATGCATGTATATTGCTGTAGTGACAGGTTGTCAGCCCATCGCCTAAATTGCAATATACTGAAACCCTCAGATCCCTTAGCAGGTTTTTACAGCATACCCGGGAGGACATGCAGCTGGCACATTCTATGTTTTTCTCTCGCTCCCAGTCCAGCATGGAAGAAAAAAAAAATTAATTGCCTGTCCTTGTTAAATTTTATTATTTTGAAAGTGACAGATGGATTTTAATTTTACTTTTATCCGGTGGTATTTACTAGAATCTTATTCGTACGTCTTACGATAACCGCTAAAGGCCTCTGAGATGGCTTTACCCTGCCTGCCAACAAAATAAATATTTTATACTAATTTTCTATTGTAAAATAAACAACCAACCTGTCACTACACCAATACACATTACAATCTAAAATTGCCCTCAATTTATGTCAGATGTGGCGAAAGCGCCTTTTAGGAGGCGTTTTACGTTCTGCCTACCCCGTAAGGGATAAAGGCGTGATTTTATGTATGTATGTAAAATAAACAAATAGAATATGTTTATGTGATACGTACACAACCATAACATTACCTTTGATCCGAACTGCTGTAAAAAAGAAACATGTTAATGGGATAACAGCAGGTAATGCTCATTAGAATTGCAAAGGTTTTATATTTTTTGCTCATTAAAGTAAAAAATTAAGATAGTTATTACAAAAAGCTTTCCAACGTAAACTACAATGAAACTATTATTACAATATTCTTGTGAGAGGAAAAGTAAAAGCTAGTTTTCTTCAACAACTATTCAAAGATGGTTAAAGTAGGTACTGGTACTATTTACTATTCTATGGTAAAGGTACAACTAAAAACAATTTTTAAATTCAAGAACTTTGATCTAAATGAAAGACAAAATGTTCATTTCTATTACCCTGTAAACAAGAATTGAAGTTATCTAAACTTATAAAATAGTTTGTCCTTTCTGACTGACTGATTCCTCAACGCAGAGCTTAGGCTCAAACTACAAAAGCTAGAATCGTGAAAGTTTAAAAGCAAGTTCTTTCTAAAAACGTAACCGCTCACTAAGAATGGATTTTTGAATTTTCCTCCCTACAGGGGTAAAAAGTGGGGTTGAAGTTTGTATGAAATTCTATACATTTTCAAGGTAGGAACTTCAAATTTTGTATTTAGGCTAATAATAAAAAAATATGAATAAGTTCAGCGTTTCTGCGTTTTCCACCCCTAAGGGGGTTAAATAGGAGAAGGAAATGTGAATGGGAATTCCGTCAATTTTGAAGGTAGGATCTTCCAATCTGTTTTTGAGCTAAATATTAAAAATAATTAACACATGTTACTCAATTTTTGTATTTTCCATCCCTACGGGGAAAAAATCTTTCAGCATATAAGCTTTTAACTATGGAAGAATATCACACACACACAGAAATTAAATATCACTTTTAGACATGGTAATAACCTGATCAAGGACAAAAAATCTTTTTACCGCGGGAACTCAATCCCACGGGAAAACTCTTTTAGCTGCGAATGAAACCGCGGGGTGGATAGCTAGTATAATATAAAAGTTCACAATAATTTTTGCTTTCCGAATTTTGATTTTGATTTACTATTGCTTATTTTTTTTTTACATATTTTCCATAAAGGAAGGTTTGGTACATACAAATAATTACACCTATATGGGGTTAGCAGAGCGTAAAACGACCTAAACAAAGGTCGTTCGGCATCGTCTGACAAAGTTTTGAGGGTTATTTAAGATATATTTGTAGGTATATTATTCAACCCATCGCCTAAATTACAATATAATGAAACCCTCGGATCCCTTAGCTGGTTTTCACAGCATGACCGGGAGGAAATGCAGCTGGCACATTCTACGTTTTTCTCTCGCTCCCAGCCCAGCATGGAACAGACCTAGTGTGGTTAAAATACGTACTGTACAGTTTTAATTGTGTTAAAGCTGGATAACATTCTGTAGCCTAGACTAGACCGAACTTTTATTTGTGAAAAATAGGTCAAACTATGAAAAAAAAGTGTCGCTGAAAATATATTAGCTGCTTGAAATTACTTTTTAACATGTAATATGTTCTTCCATGCTGGACTGGGAGAGATAGGAAAATATAGAATGTTCCAGCTGCCTGTCCTCCCGGGTATGCTGTAGAAGTCAGCAAAACGGATTCGAGGGTTACAGTGTATTGTAATTTACGCGATGGGCTTACAATCAGTCACTACAGCAATACAAATCATTACAATCTAAAATTTACCCTCAATTTTTGTCAGACGTGGCGAAAGCGCCTGTAACAAGGCGTTTTACGCTCTGCCTACCCCGTAAGGGATAAAGGCGTGATTTTATTTAGTATGTTTGTATGTAATATGGTACCTGAGTGCGGCCCTGTTAAGTAACCTAGGAGTGAATTACGGGTTACTACTCAGAGTGCAGAGTTAAAGTAACTTGGCGCAATCTTTCTCAAAGAACTCATTTCGCTTGCCTTAATCATTGCAAATGAAATCTAGATGAAATAACTACTGCAACAGCCTTATTAAGGATTAAATTAAATAAGAGATGCAAGTAAGGTTTTTCGATAAATTAAACTAAAAACTGTTCATGTTTCGTACAAAAACGTACTTCAAAATCTTCTTTATCCATGCTAGGAGCGAGAGAAAAACATAGAATACGTCAGCTGCATTTCCTCCCAGGCATTTTGTAAAAACCAGCTAATCCAGATCCTATGGTTTCTTTATATTACAATTTACTAACGATATCCTGAATTCCTGACTGAAAACCTATCACTACAGTAATATACCTAAAATTCTATCTCAAATATAAATAACCTACAAAACTTTGTCAGACGTTGCGGAACGACCTTTGTTTAGGTCGTTTACGCTCTGCGTAACCCATTAGGGATAAAGGCGAGATTATATGTATGTATATACGAAACCTTTCTTTATGGAATTCCATACTTACCAAACAAAAGCACTTGATATAAATGTTAACATAAATAATACTAAAATTAAGGAAGTAAAATCATTCAATCTTAAACAATGACTCACAATTAAGTTGGAATCAACATATTGCCACCACTAAAACGAAAATGTCAAGCTTTGCGTACGCCCTATACAATCTAAAAAAATGTTCCGATTTAAAAACAGCACTGACGGCTTATTACGCATGTGCAGAGGCGTGGCTTCGCAACGGACTTATCCTATGGGGTACCAGTACCAACGCACAAGAACTTTTTATTCAGCTGTAAAATGCATTATTATTCTATCTGGTACAAAATCCCGAAAGCTGCAAAATACACTTCCGAAAACTTGGTATATTTACACTCCCGTGACTTTATATATTAGTGTTGGTGTTTTGTCAGAAATCTGTTTATCAAAAATAGTCAAGTACAAACCCGCAATCTTCGCTCAAAGAACTGCGTACTTGAAAAACCTTCAAGGCTTAAAAAATTTGGAACCAGGCCTAATTCGACAGCAGCAAACATATATAACAAACTCCCTCAAAGCATCAGATCAGAAACAAAAGTATCCACATTCAAAAATAAGCTGAAAGAACTACTCGTACATAAACACTATTATAGCGTAGAGGATTTTTTAAATAACATATCACTAAATTGAGGCATAAATCATGACATTTATAAGTTAAGAACGTATTAATTTAAACATTTCTTTATTTTATCACTAAATAAGAATATTATGTACCTAATCAATGAACTATTTTTTGAAGTATTTTTTTATGACTGCTAGCTGACCCGGCGAACTTTGTTCCGCCTTAGACGCCATGAATGAGCAGATTTTTGATTTTATTAAGTTAATTATAAACGTCATTTTTTTTTCATCCTCTTTGACTTTTTTTTTTTAAAATCCTCTTTGACTATATTTGCAGCACGCATTCAGTCAATTCTATGTCAAATGTCTTAAGGTTACATTAAAAATGTTTAATAATTTTATATGGTGGTTAAGTAATTTTAAATTTTCTAATTTTCCGCGCAATTTCCTTATTTTTTTCTTTCATAAGAACCTTCTCCTGATAATAACGAACAGAACAATAAGAGAATTAGCGAAATCGGTCCAGCCGTTCAGGCGTGATGCCGTGACCAAGGGAAATAGGGATTCATTTTTATATATATAGATAGATAGAAGATAGATTGTGAAAATGTTATTGAAATTGAGAATGTTATACTTGATGATTAGTAATACATACATACATACATAAAATCACGCCTTTATCCCTTACGGGGTAGGCAGAGCGTTAAACGCCTCGTAAAAGGCGCTTTAGCCACGTCTGACAAAAATTGAGGGTAATTAAAGATTGTAATTAGTATTGCTATAGTGACAGGTTGTCAGCCCATCGCCCAAACTACAATACACTGCAACCCTCGAGTCCCCTTTGCTGACTTCTACAGCATGCCCGGGAGGAAGGGCAGCTGGAACATTCTATGTTTTTCTATCTCTCCCAGTCCAGCATGGAAGCAATTAGTAATTATTTTGAAATTTAGTTAGAATATTGTAAATAATATGCAGCACCCGGGTTCATATGACAGACTAACTTATTTATGTAACACCTGTGTACCTACCATGAAATTATGGAAAATGGGTCGAAAAAAAATAAAATGCAAAAATGTTTG
Organism: Scrobipalpa costella; assembly: GCA_949820665.1. Classification (NCBI taxonomy): domain Eukaryota; kingdom Metazoa; phylum Arthropoda; class Insecta; order Lepidoptera; family Gelechiidae; genus Scrobipalpa; species Scrobipalpa costella. Next base: position 5,097,834 of record OX463306.1, read on the forward strand.
TAAACTCAAAATTTTCAAGTAAATAATGATGATCATAAATATCTGAGTAGGTATCTAAAATAAAACCATAGCGCGAGTGTTTTGAACATTTTTAAATGTTCCTATAGAGCGAGGCAAAGTGAACAGAAAGCTTTTCCATGTTACGCTGAGAATAATCGGGATAGAAATTACATTGATGGGAAAATTCGGTAAAAATGGACAGACATTATAATTTCACACATAAGTACATGATCCATACATACATGATGATTCATATTTCATAGATATATACACCACGCCTTATCCCTAATGGGGTAGGCAGAGCGTCAACGACCTAAGCAAAGGTCGTTTCGCCACGTCTGACAAAGTTCTAAGGATTATTTTTATTTAAGATAGATATGTAGGTATATTTCTGTAGTGACAGGTTGTCAGTCTATCGTCTAAATTGCAATATGAAGAAATTATTGGATTCCTTAGCTGGTTTTAACAGTATGCCCGGGAAGAAATGCAGCTGACACATTCTACGTTTTTCTCTCGCTCCCAGTCCAGCATGGAAGAAGAACATTTTAATGTATGTTTTTGCTATATCGATGGTAGAAACATGATATTTTTTTAGTTTAATTTCACCTCTAGGTCGTTTCGCCACGTCTGACAAGTTTTGAGGATTGTTTAAGATAGATCTGTATATTGCTGCAGTGACAGGTTGTCAGCACATCGCCCAAATTACAATAAACTGAAACCTCCGAATCCCTTAGCTGTTTTTTATAGCATGCCCGGAAAAGATGCAGCTGGAACTGGAACTTTCTATGTTTTTCTACCACTCCGTCCAGCATGGAAGGAATACATACATGATACTGCTCAAATACCGCTATAAAGTTTGTAAAAGCAAATGATTTTATACCGGCTGTAATCAATTTGAAGACCGTGAAATGATGATTTCCAAAATGAAGATTTCTATCTTTACTCAATCATACATAATCCCTGCAGTAAGATCGAAACCGAACAAATAATTATTATTGTAGTCATAATTTTCACTTCGAATAAAACACAAAATAAGACAATAATGGAGTCAAATATGAATGTGTTTAAATCAATGCTGCAAATCATTATTCTATTGATATCAACAATATCTACAGAAAAAGAGTATTACAAAGTCTACGAATACACTTACGATTACCTTTCAGTTACAATTTCTGGAAAACCGTGTATCAACAATTGCAAACATAACAGCACTTGCTACGTGGACCGTAATCTAACAAAGGAGCCATGTGTGGGATTCGAAAATAAAAGACGCACATATTATCAATACTCCTTCAAACAAAGAGTACTGAACGCCTTGGCCTGTATTAGTAACTGTGCAAAGTTTGGGGACAAATTCGAATGGTGTTACGTAGCCACGTTAAACTTCACTGGTCTTCCTGAGTGGGATTACTGCTATTCGCGCAGTTTGAAATATATCCATGAATCCTTCACATTAGATGGTGAACCATGCATCAATGATTGTAAAGACGGGGAATGTGCTGTTGATTTTAACTTGAACAACAAACCATGCAAAGCCACAAATAAATCAGCACCGTTCTATTTTACTTTACCTCCACTTGAAGGTACGAGTACGGGACGTCATAAGGACTGTTTGAGCAAATGTGGAAAATTTGGCCTTGCATTTGAATGGTGCTATACAACATCTGACTACAAATGGAACAACTGCAGCTCACTTGACCTAACTTTCGATGTTATTTCCTACACGACTGATGGAGATCCTTGTCTTAATAACTGTGTTGATAATATATGTGCAGTAGATAGAACTTTGCTGGTAAAAAACTGCACTGTTGGTACTAAAACTGCTCCATTATATTACACCAAAAAGATAAATTACCCATTAGTTGCAGTATGTGTAACGAAGTGCGGCAAATTTGGTGATAGTATTGAATGGTGTTTCACTGACTACGAATATACATGGGACTATTGTCATTCTGTTGATTTCAAGTACACTAAGTTGTACAGTACAACGGACGGGCAGCCTTGTCTCAACGATTGTGTCCTAGATGAATGTGCGGTGGATAAGAAACTGACGTTGAAGAAATGTTCAATAGAGAGTGGAGTAGACTCTCAACGTGTGTATTTCACACTGATGACTCAAACTACGGAGCGGATTTGCTTTAGCCGATGTATAGCTGGTGGCGAGGAGTTTGAATGGTGCTTTATCAATGACAAGAGGGAGTGGGACTATTGCAGTACAGCCAATTTACATTACACTTCAATAGCTTTTACAAAAGGTGGAACCGAATGTATAACAGATTGTGTAAATGACCAATGTATTGCAGATAAGACATTTAAACCTCAAGATTGTTCAAGCACAGGAAAGCCAGCACCGGTGTTCTATACGCGTATGGAGAGGAGCCAAGTTCCTACCTGCATGAGCAACTGTGTGAATCTTTTAGGGAATGCTGGGGAGGACTGGTGCTATGTCACCGAAGATTACTACTGGGATTGGTGTAACCGAACTAATTTTGCACGTAATTACAGATTATATTTTTTCTAGTAAATATGTTTTTTTATATATTTTTAAGTCTCGGAAACTTGAAATTTTACAATACGTTGTGAATATCTGACGCATTTGAAGCATAGATCATGAAACATACATACATACTTTATAGTCATGCTATAGGCTAGGCATCAAAGACATTTTAGCTAGAATTAGGAACTAGGAAAACGAAACATTTCATTGAAAACAAGTTGAAGTCCTCGGGCTATATTATTATAATTTTATAACTGTCGTTGTGCCTCAGGGTTTAATATTTGGTTATTTCTGTTTATTCATAAATTTTGAGGCACATCGCAAATAGGAAGCGACGGGGCAGGGCCGCCCCGATTTTGTACAGAAATTGACGTCTGCGCAACGAAGCTTGATTGGAAGATGCGCGGACGTCAATTTCTATACAAAAAAGCGTACCTCCGTCTTGCCGATACTTCGCCGCTTCCTTTATGCGATAAGCGTTAAACTGTACTAAATCCATTCCACGCCTTTGATAGATCGATTAATTTCAGATTGAATTTACGTAGTTGTATTAGTTACCTAGTAAAACAATTTGTTTTATTAAGTAATACGCTTATTTTGCGCGAAAAAAGAAGAAGAATCTCTCCTTTTACTTTATTTTCGAATAATGTTTGGTCAGATTGTGATATTTTTACTAAAGATAGTTTTATCAAACCAAAGGAAAATTACATATACACATGAATCTATCAGAAATAACGGAGAACAATGCCTCAGTAATTGCTACGGTAACATTTGTATCATAAACCGTGCCTTGGACACAGATAGCTGTGCATCATATAATGATGATCCATTCTCCAGAACAGCCAGGCAGTACTACTCCTTCAGATACCGAAATATATATCAAATCGAGTGCGAAAGCAACTGCGGGAAATTTGGTGAAGAAAAAGAATGGTGTTTTGTAGACAACAACTTTAAGAACGATAGCTGGGACTTTTGTAGCACACAGATATTAACGTACAAACATGTTTCCTTCACGATCGATGGTCATTTGTGTATTAATGACTGTAGAGACAATAAATGTGCTGTTGATTGGTATTTAAACGTGAAGGAATGCAAACCCTCCAACCAACTTTCGTACATTTACTACACGTTCACGATTCCTCCTCACATGGTTGATAACCCTTTGGCAGAAGCATTTATCCAATGTTCTACCAGGTGCGGAAAATTTGGCAAAGACTACGAGTGGTGCTTCACAAATGCAAAATATACCTGGGACTATTGCAGTTCGCTAGACTTGACATTTTCCGATGATGCGTATACAACAGACGGTTTGCCATGCTTGAATAACTGTGTTGATAACGTATGTGCCTACGATGATACGTTGCAAACGAAGACATGTGTCAATACGAACATGACTGCGCCCATTTACTTATCAAAAAAGAAAAGAAGAGAAGATTATCCTGTTTGTCTAAGCAGATGTGGTAAATTCAACCAATTATTTGATTGGTGCTACGTCAACTTCAAATATGCGTGGGACACCTGCTATACTATAAACACTACTTACACTAAGATATACAAAACTCTCAAAGGGGAACCTTGCATCAATGACTGCGTAATGAACAAATGCATTACTGATAGGAGTATGCATTTAAAACATTGTGTTACTAATAGTATAGTAGAGGAAGCACCAAGGTATTATACCCAGCAAGTAAGACAGAAGGAAGTTTACTGTAATGGAAAGTGTTCAAATGTCAGTGACACTTTTGATTGGTGTTTTGTCGGTGCAATCGGGTATAATAACTGGGATTTCTGTTATGCTGTTGATCCTCGGTATACAGAAGTAGCAAAAACGACTGACGGTGAACCTTGTCTCGCTAACTGTATAGACCACCATTGCGTCATTAATTTTGTTTTGGATAAGAAGCCCTGTATAAATACTGGACAATCAGCTCCACAGCATTTTACGAGAATGAAGAGAACGGAGCATGAGATGTGTATGAGTAACTGCGGGAAGTTCGATCATGAACAAGAGTGGTGTTTCGTCTCACTGACCTTTGAATGGGATTGGTGTATACCCGTTGGTCGGAGAAGTCGACCAAAACACGCTTTAATTTTCGTAGTTGTTTGAATGTGTGAATTCCCCCATGTGGTTTCGAATCGAAATCACTGAAAAGGCAACTGTAAACAAGAAATAGCAGTTTATGCAACTGTTGCATAATGAAGGCTATTATAATGCGAGTGTGGTTTGGTATCACGAGCATTGTAATACCTAGTTATGTGCAGTTGCATACATTATTTTATCTACTCTCATACACATTTTTTTGCATTTTCCATAGCCTGAATTCTTGGTAGCATTTCTCGTACAGTTTTCTTGACTTGGCGGGCAATGAATTATTGGTAATTTCCGTAGCGGCATCTAAAATATCCGGTGGAGTATTAATATATTCCTCACTAGAGTCACTAGAGTCGCACATTTTTAGCAAACAGTCAATTAATTCTTCCTTGAGTTGCGCGATAAACAAACAATAAAATCCTTTCACCGTAGAAAATGGCGGCAAAATTAAGGGCGCAGGAAAACCGTCACCGCGCATGCGCCGTAACCATAGATTTTAATAATTTTACAGATTTTTGGCTTGGAATCGGGATTTTTTGGTATTTACTGTGTGATTTTTATCTTTCCTTGCTTCCAGCAAATAAATGTTACTTTTCGTTGCATCTTTGTTAGAATTTGTTAGGGCAGGTGCAATGAAAAGTAAACTAAGATGCAACGACAACTAAACTTTTAATTTTTTTCATCATTCTGTTTAAAAAGTATGCTATTACAAATTCGTTTAAAAAATATTATTCGAACATTACTATATGAGAGTAGATAAATATATAAATATTTGAAGTTGCAAATGAGACCTAACTAAATATTTTAATTTTGAGTCTACAAAAGTTAGTTAGTCCATTTCTAATGAAGAGTTTTTTAAGAACTTGTTAAATTCATCATTGAATTCAACACAATACATTTATTAGCTACTTATTTAATGAAAAAAATGTATTTCCTTTTAAGCAGGTCAGAGACCTACTACGTAACCACAGTAAATCAATACTTAGTTTTTTGTCTCTCAGCAACAGGCTCATCTCGTTTATAAAGATTTATGCATTACTCTTCTTACCACGTTTATCCCTTTTTCGCCCTTTACGTCCCTTACTTGTGTGAGAGCTTGAGATGTATTGATTACTTCATGTAGGTATCTCATGTTCGCCCAGCAGATCATAGCCCAAATGACTGAACAAGCCGAAGAATGTCAAATTATCATTTTAAAATAAAATTTTATAATGAATCGTCAATATTATAAACCATACATGCATACATATAATCAAGCCTCTATCCCTAATGGGGAATGCAGAGCGTAAACGACCTAAGCAAAGGTCGTTCCGCCACGTCTGACAATATTTTGAGAGATATTTAAAATAGGTATATTATATAGTGACAGGTTCAGCTCATTTATTTAAGATAGTTTTGTAGGTATACTGCTGTAGTGACAGGTTGTCAACCCATCGCCTATATTACACTGTACTGATACCCTTGAATCCCTTCGCTGGTTTTTACAGCATGCCCGAGAGGAAATGCAGCTGGCACATTCTATGTTTTTCTTTCGCTTCCAAGCCAGCATGGAAAAACCATAATTATTTTTTTCTTTTATTTTCGATCGAAATATGAGAAATAACAATTCAAAAATTCTACCACAGGCAAGATTTGAACCGCGTCTACTGCGTTTTTTGAAAACTTGGTTTAAATCCTTTCTGCTGTTTAAGTATTGATTTGAAGAAATGAAAAAGAACTTGCTGTGCGTGCAAAAAACTATTAGAAAATCGTTCGAAATACCCAACTGGCCAGTAACATTTAGTCGTCGGATTGAAAACGTCGACAAAAAAAGGAAAATAAAATAAGAGGTCTAATTAGTTGATCACCTCTTTTACGTAGTGATCATTTTAAATTGGTGAAATAATAATATTATGATGTTTTAAATTTCCTCATAATATGATGTGTAATAATGATGTGCAGTTACCTAGTTAACGAGGCGTTTTACGCTCTGCCTACCCCGTAAGGGATAAAGGCGTGATTTTATGTATGTATGTTATTACTTAGGAGACGCTGAAGTAAAGGAATTTATTTGCAGAATTTTATACGCGCTTGTACTACAAAATGTGAATGTGCCAGCTGCATTTCCTCCCAAGCATGCTGTAAAAACCAGCTAAGGGATCTGAGGGCTTCAGTATGTTGTAATTTAGGCGATAGGCTGACAACCTGTCACTACAGCAATATACGTCCAAATCTATCTAAAATAACCCTCAACACTTTGTCAGACGTGGCGGAACGACCTTTGTTTGGGTCGTTTACGCTCTGCCTACCCCATTAGGGATAAAGGCGTGATTATATGTATGTATGTATGTACTACAAAATTAATGCTAACATTACCATTGATACATACATACAATATACGTATATACACGTCTTTATCCTTAATGGGGTAGGCAGTGCGTAAACTATTTAAACAAAGGTCGTTCCGCCACTTTTGACAAAGTTTTGAGGGTTATTAAGATAGATTTGTAGGAACATTGCTGTAGTAACAGGTTGACAGCCAATAGCCTAAATTACAATATACTGAAACCCTCGGATCCCTTAGCTGGTTCCTACAGCATGCCCGGGAGAAAATGCAGCTGGCACATTCTATGTTTTTCTCTCGCTCATAGTCCAACATGGAAAAAACCGTTTATCTTTTAAAGAAAACAGCTATCAACAAAAAATATAACAGACGATTGCCTTGATCATTACCTCAAATTCTATTCCTTAATTTGTAAACCTACCGTTTGCCGCCAAGCAGAAGTGATTCTTTTCTTCTTTGAAACTTATTGGCTTTTGAAGACTAGCAATTCAGCCACTGTCAAATGCTACAAGTGTTTGTACTTCTGTATTTCGGTCTTACATACTGGCAAGCAACACGCTTTAATAGTTTCAATTGCATCTCAAGTGCAAATACGGCGACAGTTTACGATAAGGTAGGGGGTATGATTGGACTGGACCGTTTCTTTAAAATAAACTTATACAGGTTTTCAGCTTGAGTAATTGCATCTTTGCATTGTAAATCCCTCAGACAATGAATTTTCATAGCTTATGTTAATTGGCAAGTAAATTCAATGCCAGAATCGAGTTTCTACGTTTTACTACAGATCTTGGAACTACCAGTCAAGTCAAGTATTTTTCATTCTTCTTTTTCTTCTTACCGAGTGGATTCTCGAGTCAAACGACCCGATGAACCCTGGTGTCAGAGTTTTCAAACCGCCTAATAGCACAGCTATTAGTCCTTTGACATGGTTTGAGTAACGACCACTATCAAAGACAGCGACCAGGACCGATGGCTTAACGTACCCTCCGAAGCACGAAATCCTTTTTCTTTTCGGACAATCAGGTGATTCAGCCTGCAATGTCCTAACAATATATATTTTTTCATTTATGTATTTTTTATACTTAAGTATTTAGTATGATCTATCCTGCCAATTAAGGACATAAAAGATTAATATCTTTTAAGATTTTATAAAATTGTGACACCAATCATCAGTGTTTATCAATACTAGAATGATTAAAAATAAAAAGTCACATTTGTAAAAAATTGACTGAATAATTAATTATTTTAAGGACAACTAACTCGTCCTGAATCATCTTAATTACAAGCAAACATACTGTCAAATTAGTATTAATTAGATACAAAAGTTAGCTTAAGGCGATATCTTCTATCAAACTAAATTACAATATGGAAAAAGAGTTTTGCATTGAAATATAATTGCTGATAGATATAGCTTCCATGCTGGCCTGGGAGTGAGAGAAAAACATAGAATGTGCCACCTGAATTTCCTCCGGAGCATGCTGTAAAAACCAGCTACGGGATCTGAGGGTTTTAGTATATTGTCATTTAGGCGATGGGCTGACAACCTATCACTACAGCAATATACATATAAATCTATCTTAAAAAACCCTTAAAACTTTGTCAGACGTGGCGAAACGACCTTTGTTTAGGTCGTTTACGTTCTGCCTACCCCATTAGGCATAAAGGCGTGATTATATGTATAGATTAAGGTGACGATACTAGCCAAGTGGTACCGCCATTAGTGAAAAAAAATAGGAAATAACGGCCACCAACGGCAATTTTTCTTCCTGTTACAACAAAATCGATTATTTATAAGGTTCTAAATTATCTTAATTATTATTACTTGATTCTGTTGGACCGGTTTTTGGAATCACTGCATTTTTAAAGAATTTTGTTTTTTTTTTACTAATGGGGTCGTCTACCAATTTGTTAGTAAAGAAAGAAAATACATTTATTTTAGACACAAAACAGGTTACAAAATGTTACAAGGTAGAATACAAGTAATAATATAATATTTTTGTAACTAAAAATGGTCTTCACTCAGCTTATGTTACAAGCAGCGTGGTAAACTGCTTGTAGCGCTGGTCTTCCGTGAAGCCAAAACTAACTACTTAAATCTAGATTTGTGTTTATACAGCAAACTGCAAAAAACAAAGATGGTACATAAAAATCAAAATAGTTAGTCGCGTCACCTTAACTAATATGGTAGCAAGACTGGGACGTAGAATAGATCCCATGCTAATGAGGAGGTTGTTGTAAAAGCCAAGAGTGAGTATGAAAATTAAGGTTCGTACTTATAAAGCGATTTCAAGATTAAGAGCAATATTAAGTTCGGATTTGACAGGTCATATTGTACCGAAATGTCTAATAGGAACTTAAACTAGCTGTCAGTCTCAAGTGTTGTTTATAAATACAGGCCTCAGAATCATCTGTAAAATTGACTCGAAGAAGAGTGATATTTATTTCCTGCCTCCATTAAAAATATTTTGAAAAGCTTTCTAAAAAATCAGGGAAAACGTCCAATCGTAAGATTATTAATTACCTACTCCTCCCAAGGGACGGATGGAGCTGGAGAAAATATTTGCTTCATCTTAAGCGAATAATTCAATTTGTACAATAAACTTATCGCCCAACTGACTCTGACGTCTGCTTCAGGAGGTTACAGAGAAATTCAAATACTTATTTTAAGTTACGATAATCAATCAATCAATCAATATCAATTAATAATTCTTTATTTGCATAAAATGGATAAGTTTTATGTTGAATGTTATTTAAGTAGTATTAAATCGACGGCTCGATTAAATAAAAGAAATAAATACAAGGATAACTTAATAGATAAAAGAAAAAAAATATAGAAGTCAAAGGATTGTTTTTGTCTAATGATTTGACAAAGAACGAATTAATGTGCAAGCAAGCAAGCTAATTTCCTTACTAATTAGAGCTACTCGTTTTTTTCTTCGCAATATCGTGTTTTTTTTATCTTTATTTAAGGAGATTTGTCATGTACACGACAATGCTACTCCATTAGAAAACATAACATATTGCAATTATTATAAAAAACTTAGATACTATCTAAAAGATAAAAGAAAACAAATATTGGATAAAAAGCCGACAGACATGTTACTCAAAATTTCGTATTTTATAAGTTGGTTAAAGTCTCATGATTACCTGCGTACTTAATTACATTCATAAACATTCTCATAATTGTGTTATGTTAACATTTAGTTAATTTGAGTAAGTATTACAGCTTAAAATTACAAGGTGGTTTTGCGTGGGTTCACATGACTTAGTAGGTAACGTGATTATGCTGCTTTTAAATTCAGCCATCGTTTACGATTTCAGCATCAAATTATTGCTTTATAGAGAAAGCTGAGTTGTGAATATTTTAGTTACAACTTAATGAATGTTTAAATGTCACGTAATTAATTCAGTCGTATCTGAGGCCTTTGCCCACCTGGACATATAACGGATATATAATAAATAATAAAATTAAAATATATTTATTTTCTCTCATATTCTTAACATGATCTTAACTACTATGTATTTTAAGTAAGTAAGTAAGTAAAAACACACAAAAAACAAGAAATACAAAAAAAACTTAAATTAATGTGCACAAAGGCGGTCTTATCGCTGGAAGCGATCTCTTCCATACAACCTTTGGGTAGAGGAGAATGTAAAGAGAAGAGAGTAGTGCTGAAGTATTGGAAAGATTTAAATACTTTAAATACAACATAAATATAATAGTGAAAATAAGAATAACTAAAACTTAAAATAAATATATGCATATCTTTAGAGGTATATGCGTTTATGCAATACAAAATTACTATAATAGTATTCATAAACTACATACACAATAATATAGAAATATAAATCCATGTAACAAAACAATATATATATATATATACATATAATATATAACTTGAAAGGACACAAATTACTAGCAAACTGATTTAGACTTTAACAGATAAAATCGGTGCACCTTTTTTTAAAGGTATCCAGTGAAATGCAGTGTCGAATTTCCGACGGTAAACCAGTCCATATGTGAGTGGATTTTATCGTGAAGGATTCTTTATATAACCCGAAGCCGAAAAAGGAGCTTGAAGAGTGTTATCAGACCTTGAACGAAGCACTCTATCATGGTCAGAACCAAGGAATTTAAACCGCTCAGAAAGATAGGTAGGAGTCAGAGGATTGTTTAGAATATTATACACCATCGCAGCTGCATGGGCGTCTCTACGCAGTCTGATCAACCATCCCAGTTGAACACGGAAAGCAGAAATGTGATCAAACTTCCGCAAACCAAAAATAAACCTGACACACATATTCTGAACACGCTGAAGTTTGTCCAACAAGTCCTCATTCAAACCCAAGTAACAGGTGTCAGCATAGTCTAAAATTGGCAGAAGAAGGGTTTGCGCGAGCTCAATTTTTGTCTTCAACGGCAACAAATTCTTCCACTTTCTCAAGGAGCCAGCAGCTGCAAAGATCTTACGGCTTACCTCAGTAACCTACTGAGACCATGAAACGGAGCAGTCAAATAAGACACCAAGGTTCTTGACGACATTAGAATAGGCAAGAACTTCACCATCAAAGACAACAGGCGGGAGGTAATTTAGTTTGAAGCGAGCCAATTGCTTAGTCCCCCCCGTGCCAATTACCTGCGACTTAACAACAGTGGTTACTTAAAAGTGTGAGAACCTGGTGTCCGAGCTAGTATAAACTGTGTGACGGATCGCCCGGCCCCACAATTTCGACGACCGAACATAATAATTACATACATACATAAATCACGTATTTATCCCTTACGGGGTAGCCAGAGCGTTTAAAGCCTCTTAAAAGGCGCTCTCGCCACGTCTGACAAAAATTGAGGGCAAGTTTAGATTGTAATATGTATTGCTATAGTGACAGGTTGTCAGCCCATCGCCTAAACTACAATACACTGTAAACCTCGAGTCCCTTTTGCTGACTTCAACAGCATGCCCGGGAGGAAGGGCAGCTGGAACATTGTATGTTTTTCTATCTCTCCCAGTCCAGCATGGAAGTAATAATAATTACAGTAATTTTAATATAAGATAATACTTCCATTCTGGACTGGGAGCGAAAGAAAAACATAGAATGTGCCAGCTGCATTTCCTTCCGGGCAGGCTGTAAAAACTAGCTAAGGAAACCGAGGGTTTCAGTATATTGCAATTAAGGCGATGCTCTGACAACCTGTCACTACAGCAATATACCTACCTGCGAAACCCTCAAACCCTCAAAACTTTGTCAGACTTGGCGGTACTACCTTTGTTAAGGTTGTTTACGCTTTGCCTGCCCTATTAGGGATAAAGGTGTGATTATATGTATATATGTTAAATCTGAAGTGTGCCTAAAGTTTTGACAACTAAGCTGTGTAACTATGAATCATTCAACTTGATCAAATAAATTTTATTATAATATATGTCTGTGCTTTTATCAAATGAATTGAATAAATGAGCACTATATGGATTTTCTTACTCAGATTATTTGTTATAAGGATTTTTTTAATGAAATAAAGATTCCTGTTGACGAATACATTCAGAAAAAAATGCTTTTTCTTCTTCGTGTCAATTATCCAAATGATTCAAAATTTTCCTCTGCGTATATTTAGCGATATACTCGTATCTTATACCGGGTGTAAGGGACAAACAGATAGGAGTTGCTCAGTCAACGAAGCTGAATAGGTTTTTGTTTCAGGAAGTGAAAGAAAATTAGCTTTCCCATACAAAATGACCACCTCGATCAGATAATTTGTATGGAAAAGTCAAAATCTTTAATTCACTTCCTGAAAGTATTTCCTGGTGGAAGTTGTTGAGTGTCATTGACTGACCAACCCTATCAGTTTGTGGGACGCTGTCACTTACACCCCGTATTAATGAGTTTCGAATAATTTAGAGGGATTCTACCTGTAGCGCACATAGATGGCGCCACACCAGGAAACAACAGTCCTGAAACGCGGTATCGAAGGTTTGTCAGCAATCAGCATATATAAAACTTCCTAACTTGTCCACTCGGACTCCGGTCCCCTGGACACTACACCCGACCAGGCGGGTAAATACCCTTTTCCCATCCGTCATCACACGGCCAACTGGCCTCTCAAGGAAATCCTCCTAAATACCCTATACATATATAAGCTTGCATTATACATCGCTTCAGTTGTATCTCACACGTGTAGAGTTCGATAAGCAAATAACTTGGAGCTAACTTAGACACTTTAATTTGTAAGTTATGCATAACTTGCATTCTCTAAGTGGTTTCATAAGTTGATTATTATAACGGTACATTTTAGTTACAGCAACATTAGAATATGGTAACATAGTTAGAGAGAGCAGCGAGACAAAACAAAGAATCTGCCAGCTGTATTTCCTTCCGGGCACGCTGTAAAACCAGCTAAGGGATCCGAGGGTATATCTGTATATTGCTACTTAGGCGATGGGCTGAAAACCTGTCGCTACAGCAATGTACCTACAAATCTATCTTAAATAACCCTCAAAATTTTGTCAGACGTGGCGGAAAGACCTTTGTTTAGGTCGTTTACGCTCTGCCTACCCCATTATGGGTAAGGGCGTGATTTATATGTATGTATATTACCCTATACATATCCTAGTTTGCATTATACATGGTGTTTGCTTCACTTGTCTCTCACATCACACGTGTATAGTTCGATAAGCAAATAACTTAGAGCTAACTTGGACACTTCAATTTGTAAGTTATGCATAACTTGCATTCTCTAAGTGCTATCATTAGATTATTATTTTAACGGTACATTTAAGTTACAACAACATAAGAATATGGTAAGTTTAACTTGATGCCTCTGGCCCGGAACAAACACAGGACAGAGAGTCGTGGAGAGACCGGAGAGAGGCCTCTGTCCAGCAGTGCAACACTATCGGCTGAATAAAATAAGATAAGATAAGGTTTTATTTGCATCCCTTGATCTTCTTCTTCTACCGTGTCGATAACAAGAAAACGCCTTGATTGTTTAATATTTTTTTAATTAAATTTCCTTAGGGAGTCCGCAACCCTAACTGGATTATCGGTTGCCTGCATTAACTGCAAGTGGTGGGGCATGTGGAGCATAAATTTAATTACGAATATCAACGCCTGTTGAATTTAGAAGGCATGTTCCGTTTTCTTTATCATTACAATTTCGGCGCAATTTTTCTCGATATCGTCTGACCGGCCTTCCAATTTTACTCAACCATATTTTTTTTTCGCACCTATAAGTAATGTACTAATAGTAGGTAGGTATAACAGTTTTAATTATTCCATTAACATCCTGAATCATATTTTTGCACATGCTTAAGAAGCTATCATGCTGTATTAAAAATATTATATTATTATAGCTAGCCTACTAGATCCCACTGCTGGGCAAAGGCCTCCTCCGCAAGCTTTCACTCATCACGGTCTAATGCAATCTCTGTCTAATCTTTCAGATAGGCGTCGAGATCGTCACACCATCTTTACGAAGCCTATTTTTTCGCCGAAATTCGCCTTGAATTTTCAGTGACGATGTTTTAAAATTGATAAAAATAATTTCTTTTAAGTCTAAAGCCACTCATCATAGAACCTAAGGCTCGGTTTTAAAATGCGATCTTAAGATTGAGAGCAATATTAGGTATAGATTTGTCAGGCCATATTGTATTGAAATGACATTTCTGATTCGAACTCAAACTAGCTGTCAGTCTCAAGTCTTATCTTGTTAAGCCTACATCATCCCAAGCAGAAGAGGGAGGCCTTTGCCCAGCAGTCTCAAGTGCTGTTTATTAATACGGGTCTTAATGATGGTACCTGAATAAAAATTACAACATTATTAAAGGCTTGTTATTGTCAGGCAGTAACCAAAGCTAAAGAGGGTCGTGTAAATATTGACACACTTAAGGCAGACTCGAGCGTTGACCTGTATTCATGAGGACAGGACAAAGAGGGGCGGAGACGATTGATCGCTGGATAGAGCAGTAGAACAATAATACAAAATTGTTTACTTCCTTCATAATCTAAGATGCGTATTGCATGGTCTCAGTGATTTGGTGCAGTAGTGTTAGTGATTTTGGGGTGGGATGGGATCTACCGTCTAGTGGTCCACCCCGGGCAATGGCAACACAGTCAATAAGTCCGGCTGAACGATCCCAACAAAGCGGTGGTAGGCTCATCAAGGGGCCGCCTGGCTTGCGACCACCCAGAGTTTGGCGCCAAACAGCTTGCTTTGTTCAAGGAAATCCTCCTAAATACCCTATACATATATAAGCTTGCATTATACATCGCTTCAGTTGTATCTCACACGTGTATAGTTCGATAAGCAAATAACTTAGAGCTAACTTGGACACTTCAATTTGTAAGTTATGCATAACTTGCATTCTCTAAGTGCTATCATTAGATTATTATTTTAACGGTACATTTAAGTTACAACAACATAAGAATATGGTAAGTTTAACTTGATGCCTCTGGCCCGGAACAAACACAGGACAGAGAGTCGTGGAGAGACCGGAGAGAGGCCTCTGTCCAGCAGTGCAACACTATCGGCTGAATAAAATAAGATAAGATAAGGTTTTATTTGCATCCCTTGATCTTCTTCTTCTACCGTGTCGATAACAAGAAAACGCCTTGATTGTTTAATATTTTTTTAATTAAATTTCCTTAGGGAGTCCGCAACCCTAACTGGATTATCGGTTGCCTGCATTAACTGCAAGTGGTGGGGCATGTGGAGCATAAATTTAATTACGAATATCAACGCCTGTTGAATTTAGAAGGCATGTTCCGTTTTCTTTATCATTACAATTTCGGCGCAATTTTTCTCGATATCGTCTGACCGGCCTTCCAATTTTACTCAACCATATTTTTTTTTCGCACCTATAAGTAATGTACTAATAGTAGGTAGGTATAACAGTTTTAATTATTCCATTAACATCCTGAATCATATTTTTGCACATGCTTAAGAAGCTATCATGCTGTATTAAAAATATTATATTATTATAGCTAGCCTACTAGATCCCACTGCTGGGCAAAGGCCTCCTCCGCAAGCTTTCACTCATCACGGTCTAATGCAATCTCTGTCTAATCTTTCAGATAGGCGTCGAGATCGTCACACCATCTTTTCGAAGCCTATTTTTTCGCCGAAATTCGCCTTGAATTTTCAGTGACGATGTTTTAAAATTGATAAAAATAATTTCTTTTAAGTCTAAAGCCACTCATCATAGAACCTAAGGCTCGGTTTTAAAATGCGATCTTAAGATTGAGAGCAATATTAGGTATAGATTTGTCAGGCCATATTGTATTGAAATGACATTTCTGATTCGAACTCAAACTAGCTGTCAGTCTCAAGTCTTATCTTGTTAAGCCTACATCATCCCAAGCAGAAGAGGGAGGCCTTTGCCCAGCAGTCTCAAGTGCTGTTTATTAATACGGGTCTTAATGATGGTACCTGAATAAAAATTACAACATTATTAAAGGCTTGTTATTGTCAGGCAGTAACCAAAGCTAAAGAGGGTCGTGTAAATATTGACACACTTAAGGCAGACTCGAGCGTTGACCTGTATTCATGAGGACAGGACAAAGAGGGGCGGAGACGATTGATCGCTGGATAGAGCAGTAGAACAATAATACAAAATTGTTTACTTCCTTCATAATCTAAGATGCGTATTGCATGGTCTCAGTGATTTGGTGCAGTAGTGTTAGTGATTTTGGGGTGGGATGGGATCTACCGTCTAGTGGTCCACCCCGGGCAATGGCAACACAGTCAATAAGTCCGGCTGAACGATCCCAACAAAGCGGTGGTAGGCTCATCAAGGGGCCGCCTGGCTTGCGACCACCCAGAGTTTGGCGCCAAACAGCTTGCTTTGTTCCGTCGGCACGTGAGATTGACAGTTTTATAACAGGCATCTTCTGTGTGAGCTCGCTCCATCGTGGACTCTGTTACGGTCTTCCCTGACCTAGCGTCTAGACTCAAGAGTAAACCCATTTCCAATTAAAAAAAAGCATTTTCCCAAATCATAAGTTTTTTGGTATCTGTATTTTTATGTATACTAATTGTAGGTGTTTCACAAATATAGAGTTCCGTTTCGTCTGGTTTTCTTTCTGTGGCTTGGGTGACGAAAACATACTGAGATTGTAACGTAGATTGTAGGAAATTTGATAAGTCAGATAAATAACATCTCTTTCGGGGACAGTTACATTTCAGGATATTTGATAAAGTAACAAGATAAAGCCAAGTTTTTATTAATAAGTCAATTACAAAATGTAACAATAAATCTAAATCACAATGTCAAAACTTAAAACTTAAACCTACTCAGTCAATTAGACCGCCCCGAATCGTACCCGGTGGGAAGGTACCCATCACGCTGGCAGCATTCCCTCGTTGGATAGCCAACGAGATGTGCTGTACCAGATACGACTCGGCGCGGGGGTCAGATCCGTTTCGTTTTAACCGCCGCCCCAGTTCCTTAATAAAACCTTTGGCTTCAGCACACCAAGAGCCCGCAACCTCTACCGCAAAAGGCACGAAATAGTACGATTCGCACAAATTATCGTACTTGGCCCGCTTTTGAGAGGCAGCCCACTCGGCCGCCGAGCCAGCCTCACGCGTTGTTCTTGGGAGATGAGACGCTGCAAAAGTACTAACGCAAGTAGCGTCCCAGATGAGACAGCGTCCCCTCTCCCAAGGCACTAAAGTAAGCCCGTCAGGACGTTTTCCATCGAGGCGGCTAAGACCTGGTGGCTCCAGGCTGCAGGGGATCTCGGCAGACACTAAGGCACGACGGATGATGTCGTTGAGGATGTGGTGCCGCGGAAATCTTCCCGCACTTTTACCACAGCTCAAACCGTGATATGCCTTACTATCTACCGGCTTACCACACCTGCAGACATGTGGCTCGCATATATCACACCCAAGTCTGAGGGCCACAGCCACCCTTAATGTACCGCCGTCCAAGATGGTACCCAAGTTTGGGGAAGGGAACGCATGCAGCCAGGCACCAGCCTCATATTGGGTCGCTGCCCTAAGACGCGCGATGTCCCATATCCTGCATTCTCCTGATACCCAACTCTCCGTGGCGCACTGGTAATGACGCCTGTACCCACTGCGATTAAGATGTACGTTGAGGATACTACCCAAAGTGTTCCTGAGGTCATTATCCAGGAGTGTAACCTCATCCGGAAACAACCAGGTAGGGGCAGTCCTCATAACGTACACCAGCTTTGGCAGAGAAAGGCAACTCTTAAAGAGAGTCAAAGCCACGTGGGGAGGCAACTGCTGCAAGTGTTTCCGCGCTTCCGAAAGTATCCGCCTTTTACCCCGCAGCACCTCCGGTACCGCTTCCCCGAGAACTGGGGCTCCCAACAGTTCAAAATCCAGCTGATTCAAAACTTTGATACCGGGAATAAGGTCTAGTAGTTCAGCAGAGTTCGTTAGCGCAGCAGAACTACACGGAAAGAGCTCACATTTTGAACTGTTGACAACCAGACCCAGCTCTTTCAGCCCCGGTATAAGCACTGCAAGGTCCCTGGCAACGACTTCAGGCGGGCCACCGACAGTACCATCGTCGAGGTACCATAGGTTAAGGGGAGCCTTCAGAGAGCGTATCAAGCTGTTGATGGCCAGGCTGAACACAAGAGGTCCCAATGGGTCACCTTACTGCGCCCCCACCTGGGACTCAATCTTATAACCGTTATACGACAGGTTGCTGGAGGCAACATAACACTGCCAGAGGAAGGGATATAAAGTCGGGACCTTATCCCTTACCTCGGACAGCAATACATCCCTTTCAACAGAGTTGAATGCGTTCCTGAGATCTACCTTCAAAATCACATTTCCAACGTTGGTAGCATTCAAAGCAAAAGCACGGGTGGCATAAATTGCTGCTTCACAACCTAACGGAGTACCAAAACCAAGTTGGTTAGGCTGTAAAGTCTTTGCCATTTCGCTTTTAACACCCCGACATCCCAATTTGGCTACCAAACGGCGTATAGTACTTCCTACCGCAATCGGCCTGATTCCCCCGTCCTTCTTATTCAACGCACACAACGATGCACCATACAGAAAAGGGCAAACTTCGCTGTTGAGCTTGCCCATTAAAAGAAACTTACAGAGGTTGGTAAGTGAGCTCAGTAACCGCTTCCCGTTGTCCCCAGCTGACGGTGACGTCAGTTCTTTCAGGTGTTGTGGACGTAAGCCATCTAGGCCTGCCGCAGAACCGGCGTGGAAAGACCCCAAAGCACTTGTTACGTCATCCGAAGTCACCGTCAGGCAAGGACAGTTTTCATCAGGCGCATGGTGTTTGGCCTAGAAGGCAGCGGGTGCTTCTCCTGCAAGCCTGCTAGAGTATCCGGTGTTGATGGAGCCAAACTGCAGTCAGACGTGAGCAACCTAGCAGCGCCCCTCAAATCCCCGTCATAAACCTTTGTCTCCACCAATTTGTAAATTGATGGAGATTTCAGCGCAACATCTCTAGGTGACACTATTAATGACTGCGGACTGTCCACATTCCTTTTTATGCAACTAGTTACGGTACCCTTTTCCCCCGAATCTGGCACCCTCAACACTGAATATGAAAATGTTAACAGATCGTGCCAATCATTTATCTCGTTTGTATTAATACATGTATCTATTATAGAATAGAGCTTGCCCGCCACGAGGCATCTAGCACCTTTCGGAATGTGCTTCAATAACCGTACATTTGCTCTGAGCAGTGTAAGGTTATCAAGCACTGGAGATACAGGCGCATCCGCCGGGCAAGGAGTAGACGTACCATCCGCAACAGCATTCACAGCAAGTTGCGGCTGATGAAGAGGCAAAGGCCAGTGCTTGCGTCTGATATGGATTGCCAGACCACGTTTACCGGCATAAGTTTTAGTGGAACTGGGGGAGCAGTGCGGACACAGAATCCTTGTGTCTGCATTCATATTTTATTACCAACAATAATAGGTAAAAAAGGAACTATATACCTAACAACATATTACCCGAGAATTTAAAAATAAACAGATTAAAACAACTTAACAATTAATATCAAATTAATAAAAACAAAATATACTTAATTACTCTCAAATCTAGTCAAATAAATTAAATATAAATAATCAAATAAGGTCAATTTGGTAAACTAATACTAAAATAAAAGTGTGATCGGTCAATGAATTCTAAAATCATAAACCTAAACTAAACTCGAAACATAAAATCACAGATTACTGACATATATTATGTAGACTAGATAGTTAAAATATGTAAAAATGTCCATTAAAATATGCCAAGTTATTTTCAGATATGTGGATATAATAGAATCAATTTGATTCCTAGTTAGGTACTGCGTATTTGAGACGTCTGAAAATTTTGTGTGTCATTCAATATAGGACTGAAGAGTTTTTTTTCTTTATAAAGGAGCTTTTTCAGAAACGAAGATGTCGCTCCATACGTCTGAAAACATTTTATAAACTTATTTTTATGTTCTATTACATAAGGTGTCATCGTAAAGTTTGTATATTAAAGTAGCTAAAGCTGAGAGTAGACAAGACATATACTATTACATTCTCATATATGGAATGATTTCTGTATAGTAACCGTCTTCTCAGCGCGTCATTCCGAGCACACTCCATTAAAACATGATAAACATCCTCCACTGCCCCACATATATTACAATTCGGAGATTTTATTTATTTATTTAACAGTTTATTGTACACAGGAACATACACAGAACAATTACATAGGAATCAAGACACAACAGGTACTGCTTATTTCTAAAATGAAATGTCTTACAGCAGACCTAAGAAGTGAGATAGCATAAAACGTAAAGCTGTACCTTGTACCTTGCGCATAATGTAAGCGAACTTGTTAAATGGTATGTTACCGGAACGAAGTCTGAGAGCGGTAACGCATTCTTTCCTACTACCAGGCCACTCAGAAAGTATTGCGATAAATAGTTTTTATATATGGCAGAGTGGCCGGTTATAATCTTTTTTGAAAATATGATTACTTGTAAGTAAAAATATGTGTGTTCCATTTTCAAAATTTCCCTCCACATTTTTTGCGAGCCAATTCAAAGTATCGTGTCTTACTGAAAAATGGATCTGCGCCGGGAACATTTTAGAGCTATGATTTTTTACGATTTCAAGTGTCGCCTGAAACCGGATGAATCGTTCGATAGACTTCAAATGGCATTTATGGATGAAAGCCCCTCCAAGGCAACCGTGTATCGTTGGTATAACGAATTTAGGCGC
The DNA here is from genome assembly GCA_949820665.1 of Scrobipalpa costella. Taxonomy (NCBI): domain Eukaryota; kingdom Metazoa; phylum Arthropoda; class Insecta; order Lepidoptera; family Gelechiidae; genus Scrobipalpa; species Scrobipalpa costella. The sequence continues at coordinate 5,118,945 of OX463306.1, forward strand.
GGTCGACCAACCTTGGGGGATGAAGAAAGAAGCGGTCGCCCTTTGACGGCTATTACGGAAGAAAACGTGCTAGCAGTGAAAAATTTAATCCAAGATAATAGGCGAATTACATATCAGGAGATTCAGCACATATTAAAGATTGGATCGGGAAGCGTTCACAAGATTCTACACGGGCATCTTCGCGTGAGGAGGATAGTATCGCGCTGGGTGCCGCACTACCTCACCGACGCTCAGAAGCAGGCCCGGGTGGAATGGTGCCGTGATATGCTGAACAAATTTGAAGCAGGCTCGTCTCGGCGTGTTTACGACATCGTAACAGGTGATGAGTCCTGGATTTATCAATACGATCCAGAAACCAAGCGCCAGTCGACAGTTTGGGTGTTTCAAAATGAACCAACGCCTACCAAAGTGAAGCGATCTCGAAGCGGGGGGAAGATTTTGATCGCCAGCTTTTTTAATTTGACTGGCCATTTGGCCTCAATTCCCTTACGAGATCAAAGAAGCATTAATGCCGAACGGTATACTACCAAATGTTTACCAGAAGTTTTTTCTGTTGTGAGCAACAAGCAACCAAACACAGGGCTCCGCGGACTACTGATCCACCACGACAATGCGCCTGCACACACCGCGCTCAAAACGAGGGACTTCCTGGACAGCACACCAGTCAAACTCCTGGATCACCCTCCTTATAGCCCTGATCTAGCACCGTGTGACTTCTTTTTATTTCCAAAAATAAAAAATCAGCTCAAGGGGATACAATTTTCGTCGCCGGAAGATGCGCTGGCTGCGTTCGAGCAGGCTGTAAACGAGGTGTCTACGGCGGACTGGAAAAAGTGTTTTGAAAACTGGTTCAGACGCATGAATCTTTGCATAGAGGCTGGTGGAGAGTACTTTGAAAAGATTTAATAAAAATATATGTACCTGTAGAACAATTTTTTTTAGTGTCGCAAAACTTTCTGAGTGTCCCACGTAAATGAACAGTTGTCAATCCAACAGTACAATGGAGGTTCCGATTGCATCGTTCTAGTTGGTATAGAACGATGCAATCCCATTTTGTCGGGTCCTCAGATCAAAATATTCACTCCACTTCTCGTGACATATATTTTAACAACAGAAAAACAATCTGAATAGAATGGGGTAACTCTTAAAGGAGTACCACTATTAGCAGCTTGTCGAGCTAATTCATCTACTTTTTAATGATGTCTCAGACCAATGTGTGAAGAGATCCAATGCAAAAAAAAAACTTTACTATCGAGTTGCAACTCTCGCATTAAATACAATTATCCCATAAGCTATCGGGAGGTATTCAAAACTCGATATACACCGAGGTATAGGTTGGAGAGAACTTTTGAATCTGAAAAAACTACAAATTTAATCCAATTGATAGATTAAACACATGAAATAGCCTCAATAATAGCTAAAAGTACTAGATATATAATAGAAATATTCTCTTCTACATATAATTTAACTCTACAATTAGAATGAGGATCGTAAAAAAAGCCAGAGTTGTCATCCCATCTGTGAAAAACAATGTACCAAAACCTATTGCTTCCATTCTACCATAGAAGTTCTTCTACAATATGTATTAAATAAGTTAAGAATTAAATTATTCCTAGCTCCATTAGCCTGATTAAAAAGACGCATGTCTTAGAAAAGCCCAGCTTTAAAGATTCAACTGGTTTTCCTACATATTTTATTTTCCCTGCGAGCTTACAGTAGAAGAGAAACCATCTCCCTAGCCTTGTCCCGTATCTCACGGGGTCGGCTTCCTAATCTAGGGGATTGAACGAGGGTACTGGTTTTTACACAGAGCGACTGCCATCTGACCTCCGCAACCCAGAAGGGAAACCAGACCCAATCCTAGATTAGGTCAGAGTTTTCAAGCCGCCAATGCTTAGCACTGGCCTCTGTAAGGGCTTAACGACTAATATCTACGGTATTAAACGATATTAACCGGGACCAACGGTTTAACGTGCCTTCCGAAGCACGGAAAAAGCACCGAATAAACGTACATATGAAATTCGAAAAACCGAAAAACACATTGGTACGTGGTGGGGTTCGAACCACGACCTCCCGCTCAGGAGGCAGCGGCCCTATCCACTACACCATCGGGCTCTCTGACGGTAGAAGAGAAACGTTTTTCTTTATTTTTAAACAGGTAAATGCACGTACGATGGGAGTTAAAGTAACTTTGTTGCATCACAGTAAAAATCTAGTGTAATTTCTTACTTTGTAGAGGCATGTACTATTTATTAGGAGAATATTAAGTTTAGTTTGTCTAGAAAAGATTTCACCTTAGCAATAAGGCCACCCATCTGTACAATTACATTCCTGATACCCTATACTTGTTATAAAAACGAGTTTATTCGTTTGTGTAACCAAGAAACCTGAAACTATTGAACACATAAAAAAATACTTGAAATTTCCATAGCTAGGAATATCAACGGGGATTCCGCGGATGTTTTTCTTTCAAGCCGATTCCAACTTTATTCCGTTAGCAACAGAATTGATTATGAATGAACAAAAAAAAAGCGTTCAGATTTTGCTGCTTAATATTTGCTAACCCTTGTTCAATAGTTCAATAACCTGACTCACCTTTACTATAAAAATAAGTAGATTTCTAGCTATATTGTGCAAAATACAAACCTTTCTTCTCGATATTTTCATCGCGTTTCATAAAATTTGCATTTGACCAGAGGCGACGGTGGCATCCGACGAGAATCTACATTTTATAGGTGAGACGACTACTTATGCAACTGACATTAAACTTCACTCTAACTTTGTAAAGATAACACTTCGGTGTCCTCGGGAGAAAATCAACTTTTATAGTGGGTTAGAGCGTGGAAAATCCATATTTATAATTAATTTGTCAATATATTTGACAATAAATCAAACAGGATAGAATTTGTGAATTTGACATAGGATAAAAGAAAGTTTAGGCAATGCGCGAAACCAAAATTTCTTGTGTGAAGAATGCTCTAATGATTTCTTTCATACATACATACATATAATCACGCCTTTATCAATAATGGTAAATGCAGAGTGTAAACGACCTAAACAAAACTCGTTCCGCCACGTCTGACATATTTTTGAGGGTTATTTAAGATAGATTTGTAGGTATAAAGCTGTAGTGACCGGTTATCAGCCAGTGCCTAAATTGCAATACACAGAAACCCTCGGATCCCTTAGCTGGTTTTTACAGCATGCTCGGGACATGCTGCAAAAAAATGCGGCTAGCACATTCTATGTTTTTCTCTCGCTCCCAGACGCTGGCTTACGAACGAATTTCTACTATGCTTCTTCTTCTTCTTCTGTCGAGTGGGTATCGAGTCTATGGACCCGATGAACCCTGGTATCAGAGTTTTCTAAACGGCCTAGTAGCACAACTATCAGGCGTCTGACATGGTTTTGTGTAACGACCACTATCAAAGACAGCGACCGAGACCGACGGCTTAACGTGCCCTCCGAAGCACGAAATCTTTTTCTTTTCGGACAATCAGGTGATTCAGCCTGCAATGTCCTACCCAAACTGGGGAAAAATTCACAAAGTGATAAATTCTCAAATATTAACTTTGTGTTTTACCCCTGGGAATCGAACCCAGGACCTCCGGATCGGGAGCCCATGGCACTAGCCACTAGACCACGGAGGCAGTTACTAGACCACGGAGGCAGTTTCTACTATGCTGATGGAAGTAATTCGTTCGTCAATTTATTTGACAATAAGTCAAACAGGATGGAATTTGTGACTTTGACAGTACAGAGGATAAAATAAAATTTAGGTAATGCGTGAAACAAAAATTTCTTGTTTGAAGTTAATTCTTCTTCTTCTGTCGAGTGGGTATCGAGTCTACCGACCCGATGAACCCTGGTGTCCGAGTATTTAAACCGCCTAGTAGCACAACTATCAGGCCTCTGACATGGTTTGAGTAACGACCACTATCAAAGACAGCGACCGGGACCGACGGCTTAACGTGCCCTCCGAAGCACGACATCTTTTTGCTTTCGGACAATCAGGTGATTCAGCCCGCAATGTCCTAACCAAACTGGGGAAAAATTAACAAAGTGATAAATTCTCAAATATCAACTTTGTGTTTCCCCCCTGGGAATCGAACCCAGGACATCCGGATCGGGAGTCCATGGCACTAGCCTTTAGACCACGGAGGTACTTAGTTTGAAGTTAATGCTAAGCTCCGATGATTTCTTACTCATAGATATCAACACAAAGAAGTTACAACGACAGCTTCGTAAAGCTACGTGTTTCCGCTTCAGAGCAAATTAACAACTTTGTAGTCGATACTAGTTATTCCACTCGTTTGTTTCGGAAGTTACCACTTAAGAAGAGTGGAGTTACATATATACACATATATTATCACGCCTTTATCTCTAATGGCGTAGGCAGAGGATAAACGACTTAAACAAAGGTCGATCCGCCACGTCTGACAAAGTATTTAGGATTATTTAAGATTGATTTGTAGGTATATTGCTGTAGCGACAGGCTGTTAGCCCATCGCCTAAATTGCAATATACTAAAACCCTTGGATCCCTTAGCTGGTTTTTACAGCATGTTCGGGAGGAAATGCAGCTGGCACATTCTATGTTTTTCTCTCACAAGTCCAGCATGGAAGTCCTAACCGAGTGGAGTTCCTAAACAGGATGTCAACCTTTGTACAAACAAAAATGCAACCGTGGCGCAATGTTATGTTTTGTTTTTATGTAACACTAGCTGTGCCCGCGACTCCGTACGCGTGGTGGTTATGATTTTAAACAGCGATGTATTTTTTTGTTTTAAATTTTACATAATTGGAATAGAACGTAGTTTTACATTACACCTATGCGAGCATAGTACATTATAGTAGATATTCTATATACCTGTCTACTTAAATATGGAAGGAGTTGTGTTACCTAACAGTTGTTTTTTTGTTTCCATTTCATTTTGTTTTGGGATCAATTAATTATATACAAATCATTATATATTTTTTTGTTGAATTTGTCATTTAACTATTGAAAATTTTAGATTATTTACAACTTACGTTTTTATAATAGACAAAAAGTTAACTTATGTACTTATGATGTATAGCTATGCCCGCGACTTCGTACGCCCGGTTTGTATGGCAAACACGCAGTGTCGAACATACTGAAAACGCTTCTCCGCGCGTAGGAGCGGGATCTGCTAACACGCACGTGCGCGCGGAAGCGTGTTTCGCATTGTCTGGAGTATTTTTGGATCGCTCGTATCTGAATTCGTATACGAAAATGCAACATTCGCAAACGAAATCACAAAATCACAATTTTTGAGACACGTATGCGACTTTGCAATGAGTGCTCTAAACCACTCGTTTTCTTTTCTACTACACGAAACCAAAGTAGTCTATGATCATGAGCCGTATTTTTATACCGCTCGAATCGAATTCGCATACGAAAGACTAACTTTCTCATGGCACATTGCCGCTGCCGTGCCGCTGTCGTGCCGCTGCCGTGCCGCTGCCGTGCCGCTGCCGTGCCGCTGCCGTGCCGCTGCCGTGCCGCTGCCGTGCCGCTGCCGTGCCGCTGACGTGCTGCTGCCGTTGCCGTGCCATTTAGTGTTCCCACTGTCAACGCCCAATGTCTGTAAAAACCTAGCAAACTTTAATAAATGTCGCTTGAATTGTAGCTTGGCCTGGGAGCGACAGAAAAACATAGAATGTGCCAGCTGCATTTCCTCCCGGGCATGCTGTAAAACCAGCTAAGAGATCCGGGTTTCAGTATATTGCAATTTAGGCGATGGGCTGACAACCTGTCACTACAGCAGTATACCTATTAATTATATCTTAAATAACCCTCAAAACTTTGTCAGACGTGGCGAAACGACATTTGTTTACGTCGTTTACGCTCTGCCTACCCCTTTAGGGAAACGGCGTGATTATATGTATATATGTACATACACATACACATATTCACGCCTTTATCCCTAATGGGGTAGGCAGAGCGTCAACTACCCAAACAAGTCGGTCGTTGCGCAGTGGCGTTCTGTAGTGATAGACAAGTATTGATGGACATTTCGGATAGATCTATGTATTGCTGTAGTGACAGGTTGTCAGTCCATCGCCTAAATAACAATACACTGAATCCCTAGAATCCCTTAGCTGGTTTTTACAGCATGCCCGGGAGGAGATGCAGCTGGCATATTCTCTGTTAATCTATCGCTCCCAGTCCAGCATGGAAGATGTTACAAAAAGTAAGTTATACAGAGCATTTAGAGTACAAATGTACCCATCTCACTTGCCGCGTTTCTGCGTTGGATTGCGATAGACAACGTTTGGGCTATGAATGATCCGAATACCCAGGGTGGCTTGGCATTGGGTTACGACTACCTCCGTGGTCTAGTCGGCTGAACCATGGGCTTACAATCCGGAAGTCCAGGGTTCGATTCCAAGAGGGGAACACAATGTTGTTATTTGTCTATTTATCACTTTGTAAGGTAAGGGAAAAGCATGCCATATTATATCATAGATTTTCATAGATTATCTCTTGCAAGGTTCCATGGTCTAGTGGTCAGAGCCATGGGCTTACGATCTGGATGTCCTGGGTTCGATTTCCAGGGGGGGACACAAAGTTGATATTTGTCAATTTATCACTTTGTGAGGGTTTCCCCAGTTTGGTTAGGACATTGCAGGCTTAATCACCTTATTGTCCGAAAGGAAAGAGGGTGCCTTGCTTCGGAGGGCACGTTAATCCGTCGGTCCCGGTGGCTGTCTTTGATAGTTATCGTTACTCAAACCATGTCAGAGGCCTTAATAGCTGTGCTATTAGGCGGTTTGAAAACTGTGACACCAGGGTTCATCGGGTCTTTCGACTCGAGAATCCACTCGCTAAGAAGAAAGTGCAGCTCATCTTATGAAAAGCCACCTATCTGCAATAGAGAATCTTACCACTTATGTCATTCTGAAAAGCACTAATTGAGTTAGAGTATTATTTTTTCTGCGGCAAAAGTATTGTTAAGATTAGATATCTTCTTTTTACCGAATGAACCATTTACCAATTCCATTTTTCCAATTCTAATCCGTCAAAGAAATCCTGGAACGCAACATCACTACATAGTATAAAACAAAGTCGCTTTCTCTGTCCCAATATCAATATGTATGCTTAGATCTTTAAAACTACGCAACGGATTTTGATGTGGTATCTTTTAATGGATAGAGTGTTTCAAGAGGAAGGTTTATATGTATAATACATGCATAATATAGTAGAGAAACACTGATGATTTCCGTGCGAAGACGGGGCGGGTCGCTAGTATGTAATATTCCCTTCGTTTCAGACATCTACGGCAGTGGCTAATTTGATTGCCTCACCAACCGAAATATTCTCTCTAACCCGCAATGTTAGCATGTTACATGTGAACCTATACCGGGTGTAAGGGACAGCGCCCCGCAAACTGATAGGGGTTGCTTAGTCAACGACACTGAACAACTATCTCTAGGATTTTTTTTCAGGAGTATAAAATAAAATTTGACCTTACCATACGAAAGAAACTGAACAATTTGCACTAGGAAATAAAAATAGTTATACCTTCTTTCATGAGATAAAAATAAAATTTTACCTTCCCATACAAAATAACCAGGTCAATCAGACAATTTGTATGGAAAAGTTGATATTTATTTTCATTTCCTGTAAAAAATCCTGCTGATAGTGGTTCAGTTCCATTGACTGGGAACACCTATCAGTTTGCGGGACCCTGTCCCTTACACCCCGTATGTCTAGATTAGTATAACATAGCTAAGCTATCCTTTGATAAACCTAGATTATATTTTCTACCAAACAAGCATTCTGATACATTCATACATACAATCACGCCAATAAACCCTCGTACCTTTTTGATAGTTTTTACAGCATGCACGGGAGGAAATGCAGCTGGCACATTATATGTTTTTCTCTCGCTCCCAGTTTAGCATGGAAGAATCTTTCATGTAGTTTACACAATTAAAATTTGAATCACTTATCCGATTTGTGAAAACCGCATGAAAATCCATTATGTAGTACAATTTAGTTTAAACGTGGGGTAAGTATTTTTTAATCTTATTATTTAAACAGTTAATATGTATTAATTCAACCCGACACGTTTTCGTTAAATTGATATTAATGTTTAAACTTTTGTTTCATGTTTCTCATTAAAATAGCATAAATTACTCTGGAGAATAAAGTAAAATTCTTATAAATGAAATAAAATTTCAGTCGTCTGGATTAATTAGGCCACGATAAAACAACAGTTGGTCCCGAAGAAACTAAAAGGAGAGTAAAATTTAAATGCCTTTTAAAATGAATGCATTTTCAGCAAAAGTTTTAATGAGTGGTTATAAAACCGACCCGTGTTTTCCGTGGCTAATCTGTAGCAGAAATACACCCGTGTGGTCGCACCGCGGGAAATAAAAACTATGCGGCTCACTGCAGCCAGAGAATATACAGGGTGTTACAGAAAGAGTATACCGGGTGTAAGGGACAGCGTCCTGCAAACTGATAGGGGTTGCTCAATCAACGAAACTGAACAACGTTCACCAGGAGAAGAAAAATTATTTGACCTTTCCATACAAAATGACCATCTCAATCAGACAATTTGTATGGAAAAAGCTAATTATTACTTTATTTCTTCCTGAAAAAAAAACCTGCTGATGGATGTTCAATTTCGATGACTGAGCAACCCCTATCAGTTTGTGGGACGCTGTCCATTACACCCCGTATGCACTTAAAACGATGTGAATCTACCCATGAAACTGAACAAGTTTTCTGAAGGTACATATCGGAATTCGAAAAGGCTTCGACCCAACTTCCCATACTATATTGTATGGTGCTATCAGCTCATGCATTTTGGTATGAGAGATGTTTTTAAATATTTTCGCATTTTTCGACCGTTTTCACATCCTTCACACATCATCCATAGATCCCTTGTTGTTACCGCTCTTCTTGTGTCGAGTGGGTATCGAGTCTATCGACCCGATGAATCCTAGTGTCAGAGTTTTTAAACCGCCTAGTAGCACAACTATCAGGCCTCTAACATGGTTTGAGTACCGACCACTATCAAAGACAGCGACCGGGACGGACGGACGTGAACTCCGAAGCACGAAATCTTTTTCGGATCACTCAGGTGATTCAGCCTGCAATGTCCTAACCAAACTGGGGAAAAAATCACAAAGTATAAATTCTCAAATATCAACCTTATGTTTCCCCCTGGGAATCGAACCCAGGACCGCCGGATTCGGTTATTACCGCTAATATAATAGAAGTTTCGTGGTTATTACACCCTGTATAAAAGTACTAGCTACAGCTCGGTATTCTCACCCCGCATTTGGTTCAAACTTATAAAAACGCTGCAGTGTTATAAAAACAGAAACTAAAGAAAACTGACGTTTTACCACAGTTTTACGGTTATCTTGAAACCCGTTGTTTATTTAAAGAGAACTCATAAAAAATATTTAAAGAATATTTTTTGGATTTGTACTTCCTCATATTTTTAAAAATAACGTAATAGGCTCGTTTCTAGATTTGCCGGCTAAAGCTGAAATTAAAATCTATTTGTCACTTTCAGACTAAAACCATTAGAAAAAGACAGGAGGTCTATTCTCGTCGTCGATAAAATTGGCAGAAATACTGGGGAAACGTGCAAAAGCGAGTCAAAACCTAGCGGACTAAGTGTAAAATCATAGAGTCTAAATCGGCTGTCCTTGTTCAATTTTATTATTTTGAAAGTGACAGATGGATATTAATGTTACTTTTAGCCGGTGGTATAGATCTACTAGAATCGAACCCGTTAGCAAACTTATTCGTACGTATTACGATAGCCGCGAAAGTCCTCTGAGATGAGATGGGTATACATATTCGATGGCTGGCTTCACCCTGCCTGCCAACAAAATAAATATTTTATACAAATTTTCGTTAATCATTTTATAGAATACGTATATCTGATACGTCAACAACCATAACATTACCTTTGATCCGAACTGCTGTAAAAAAGAAACATGTTAATGGGATAACAGCAGGTAATGCTCATTAGAATTGCAAAGGTTTTATGTTTTTTCCTCATTAAAGTAAAAAATGAAGATAGTTATTACAAAAAGCTTTCCAAAGTAAACTACAATGAAACTATAATTACAATATCCTTGTGAGGGGAAAAGTAAAAGCTAATTTTCTTCAACAACTATTAAAAGATGGTTAAAGTAAGTACTGGTACTATTTACTATTCTGTGGTAAAAACAATTTTCAAATTCAAGAACTTTGAACTAAATGAAAGAAAAATGATTAATTCTATTACCCTGTAAACAAGATTAAAAGTTATCTATACTTATATAATCGTTTTTCCCTCCTGACTGACTGATTCATCAACGCAGATCCTAAACTACAAAAGCTAGAATCGAGAAACTTTAAGAGCAAGTTCTTTCTAAAACGTAAACTCTCACTAAGAAAGTATTTTTGAATAGTAAAGATAGATAGATAGACATACATACATACATATAATCACGCCTTTATCCCTAATGGGGTAGGCAGAGCGTACACGACCTAAACAAAGGTCATTCCGCCACGTCTGACAAAGTTTTGAGGGTTATTTAAGATAGATTTGTAGGTATATTGCTGTAGTGACAGGTTGTCAGCCTGTCGCCTAAATTGCAATATACAGAAACCCTCGGATCCCTTAGCTGGTTTTTACAGCATGCCCGGGAGGAAATGCAGCTGGCACATTCTACGTTTTTCTCTCGTTCCCAGTCCAGCATGGAAGTAAGTAGATAGATAGATAGATAAACTCTTTATTGCGCTAAATCGTACAGTTTGAAAAACTTAAAAATAACAGTGTGCGCAAAGGCGGCCTTATCGCTTTAAGCGATCTCTTCCAGACAACCCTGCATTTAAAAAAGAAAAATTACACATATCAAGTAGCTGCGACAACATCAAAGAACTAACTAAACACTTAAATAACTATCAACACTTAAGATCTACATAATAGTACATATTAAATACTAATATACTCGTACATAGATAAACAAAAATTCCGAATATAAATAAAGAAATTTAATTAAACATGCATATCACATATAAAAATACACATACTTACATTCATATATACCTACATATATAAATAGATAAACATATATATTAAACATATAGGATAAAATAAGATTAATTGCAACCTGATGCAGTAAGAAGATGACTGTGTAATCCAGATTTAAAAATGGCAAAAGATTCTGAGTGACGAATATCACGTGGTAGCTCATTCCACAAGTGAGTAGCCCTTACAGCGAAAGATTCTCTAGAGTAGCCAGATTTAGAGAGATCAGGAGGAGCGTTGAGTAAATTATCACTCTTCGAGCGAAGTTTCCGGCTATGTTCTTCAGCCAAGTAATGAAAACGCTCCTTCAGGTAAGGAGGGGAACGAGGATCGTATAGGATTTTGTGAAGGAGAAGAAGGACGTGTTCATTACGGCGCTGTCTAATGGGTAGCCATTTAAGCAGCTTCCTATATTCCGACACATGATCGAACTTGCGCAGTCCGTAGATGAATCGTATGCAGATGTTCTGTAGACGTTGCAGTTTATTGAGAAGATCCTCATTGATGTCAAGATAGCAGACATCTGCATAGTCAAGTATAGGAACTAAAAGTGACTGCGCAAGTTCAATCTTGGTCTTTATAGGCAGCAAATTCTTCCACCTTTTTAGTGCCCCCAAGGCAGCAAAAAGTTTCCAACTAACCTGTGATACATGATGTGACCATGATAGGGTAGTATCAAAATTAAAAAAAAGGGGTCAAAAAGGGGTTGAAGTTTGTATGAAATTCTATAAATTTTCAAGGTAGGAACTTCAAATTTTGTATTTAGGCTAATAATAAAAAAATATGAATAAGTTCAGCGTTTTTGCGTTTTCCACCCCTAAGGGGGTTAAATAGGAGAAGGAAGTGTGAATGGGAATTCTGTCAATTTTGAAGGTAGGATCTTCCAATCTGTTTTTGAGCTAAATATTAAAAATAATTAACACATGTTACTCAATTTTTGTATTTTCCATCCTTACGGGGATAAATTCTTTCAGCATATAAGCTTTTAACTATGGAAGAATATCACACACACACAGAAATTAAATATCACTTTTAGACATGGTAATACTTTTTACCGCGGGAACTCAATCCCACGGGAAAACTCTTTTAGCTGCGAATGAAACCGCGGGGTGGATAGCTAGTATGACATAAAAGTTCACAATAATGTTTGCTTCCCGAATTTTGATTTTGATTTACTATTGCTTATTTTTTTTTAAATGCCATAATACGATGATAAATATGATAATGATCTTCTTCTTCTGTCGAGTGGGTATCGAGTCTATCGACCCGATGAACCCTGGTGTCAGAGCTTTTAAACCGCCTAGTAGCACAACTATCAGGCCTCTGACATGGTTTGAGTAACGACCACTATCAAAGACAGCGACCGGAACCGACGGCTTAACGTGCCCTCCGAAGCACGAAATCTTTTTCTTTTTCGGACAATCAGGTTATTCAACCTGCAATGTCCTAACCAAACTAAGGAAAAATTCACAAAGTGATAAATTCTCAAATATCAACTTTGTTTTTCCACCCTGGGAATCGAACCCAGGACCTCCGGATCAGGAGTCCATGGCACTAGCCACTAGACCACGGAGGCAGTATGATAATGATAATTTACTATGAAGATCTACTATATCTTTCCAAGGCCCGTATTTATAATCAGGGATTAAGACAGACAACAAGTTTGAGTTCGTATCAGAAATGTACTCGTATTTTCAATATAAAACGATCTGTCAAGTTCACACTTCAATTCAATTTCTTTTATATGCCGCTTTAAAAACGATTCCGCTAGTGTCAAGTTCGAAAATCTACACTTAAGGTTACCCATCGCTTTATAAATACGACCCCGAGACTTGTGTGCCATATAAACAACCGCATACTTTAGATACAGTTCTTATATACATTGATACCATCAATATCTCCTCCCAATGAACAAATAAACACGAAGAGAGATAAATGTAATAAAGAATGGCGACTTCCTTATATTACTTGCTAATTGTCGACACACTCGTTCAGACATCTAATCTTCCCTTAACTCTATGTGTCGACAGAGCGTGGCGATAAGTTCTTTGTTAATTCTTTCAATGTAAAGGGTGTACTTTTCATGGTCAGATGTCTTTTTTGGAAAGATCTTTCGAAACAATAAAAATATTAAGGCTCGTATTTATAAAGAGATCTCTAGAGCAATATTAAGTGCAATTTGGTCCGGTCGATTTGTACTGAAATGATATTTCTGATACGAACTCAAAGTTGCTGTCAGTCTCAAGTGCTGATTATGAATAAGGGTCTAAATAAACAATATTACATCTACAGAATACTAGCTGTCCACTCCACGGTTTCATCTGCGGATACATATTTTTTCCTGTAGAGATAAGATATTTTCCCGCGGGAAAAGTAACCTGCTACTCACGGTGAAAGTAGGTTCCGATGGTCCAGTAGTGGTTGAGTATATCTGTAACAAACATACGTACCTGGTTTGATATTCCACGGATACGGACTAAGCGCTTCCAAAACTCATTCATAATGCGCATGGCAAAAGTGTGGAACTCACTACCTGCGTCTGTGATTCCAAAAGCATTCAACCCCCAACACTTCAAAATAAGAGTGAACTGGCATCTTCTGCTACAAATTGATCTTAAATAACAATCAAAACTTTGTTTGTCAGACGTGGCGGAACGACCTTTGTTTAGGTCGTTTACGCTCCGCCTACCCCATTAGGGATAAAGGCGTGATTATATGTATGTAAGGATGAAATGTAACATCCTGTGGCTTACAAACTGAGGGGAAACTGCGATCTGGCTAACTGGGTCAATCGTTACACATTACATATTATGTATCAAAAGGAAATGGATCAAATGAATGGCAAGGAACACAAAAATAGCAAACATCGGATTTTATTATGGCAAAAGTTATACTTCCATGCTGGCCTGGGAGCGAGAGAAAAACAGAGAATTCCAGTTGCATTTTCTCCGCGGAGATGTAAGCAAGATTTTTTGATAGAAGAAAAATGAATCTAAAAACTGTTCATGTTTCTACTATCGATATAGCAAAAACATACTTAATAATCTTTTTCTTCTTCCATGCTGGACTGCGAGCGAGATTCTTCCATGCTGGACTGGGTGTAAGAGAAAAACGTGCCAAAGAATGGGCAAGCTGCATTTCCTGCCAGGCATGCTGTAGAAACCAGCTAAGAGATCCGAGGGTTTCCGTATATTGCAATTAAGGCAATGGGCTGACAACCTGTTACTACAGCAAAATACCTACAAATATATCTTAAAAAATCCTTAAAACTTTGTTAGACGTGGCTGAACGACCTTTGTTTGGGTCGTTTACGCTCTGCCTACCTTGTAAGGGATAAAGGCGTGATTTCATGTATGTATGTAAAAGTTATACCGATTTTCAGGGCTGGTTGTACTCGCTTCTGACGGTTGTGTACTGTGTTTATTGTCACTTTATATTGACACAGTCTCTACTTGTAAATCTAAAGGCTCGTATTTATAAAGAAATCTCAAGATTGAGAGCAATATTAAGTGTGGATTTGACAGGCCGATTTGTACTGAAATTATATTCTGATACGAACTCTAAGTTGCTGTCAGTGATGATCATTAATATAGGCCTAATACTCTACTAAACCTAGGGATTTAACTAAAATAATGCAATACATTATCTAATTTGCAGCAACATAATTTAAGCGATTTAATTTTAATAGCACGTTATTGGGGGTTAATTACGTGTCCTTTTTACTCATAATGAAAAAATATTAAAGCTAACCTTTTGAGCCTCACCGAATCGCATTTAACTCCATAATTCGTCGTGCAAATTGTCCAGTTGTCGGCCCATAAAGGTCGTTTTTAAAATTAGAATGAATAAAATGACGCTTTTCTGCCAAAAAGATGGATATAAAAAGTCGTAAAATAATCAAATATGTTGATTTTAATGATTTTATATTTGGTTGCAATAGGCTCGTATTTATGAAGCGATCTCACACTTGAATGGATTTGACAGGCCAGTTTGTACTGAAATGACATTTCTAATACGAACTCAAACTCGCTTTCACTCATGAGAGCTGATTTTAAATACGGCCCTTAGAGTAGTATATTTGCTCAATATTTTTTTTGTAATTTCACTTGTTAGCATCTAAGAAAACTCAATTTTATGTTAATCATTTGTGTACCGTACCTATCTATTGATAATTTATACATTGAGGCTGATATACTTAAGTAGTAGTATTAGTAGCAACAGTTTTTTTTATAGAATACTTCGACCTCCTGGACCGTCGAGCTTATCGGTATAACAATAAACCACTTCAACACCTCGGAATGGGATCGATTCGTTTCCCCCCAGACAAATCGGTTTAGGAAAGAGATAGCGCCGGCCGGGCATCAAACCTAGGACCATCCATCATGGCCGAGCAGTGGTTTCTTATTTGCTGGTAGACAAATCGGGCCATTTCTCAGACTGTAATAGTAACAGGCTGGTAAAAATAACTTTGTTCGGACAAAGATAAACTCACATATCCGTTTATTATTGATGAAGGTGAAGATTTTTGTCATACCATGGTCATACCATTAGAGGATGCAGATCCGGTCCGTATTTAAGAACCGGGTATTTCGGTTCTGGTTCTACCCAAAAACAGGTACCCGGTTCTTTTCGAGTCTTCACTGGACGCCCTTTAGGGCAAACTAAAACTAGACTCAATTTTGGGGGCACAAACGTCTTTTTTTTTAAATTAGCTTTCGTTTGTGCTTACCTACTTCTAGACCGCCAGCAAAATTTTCGCTTAACCATTTTGCAACTTCGTGATTCGTAAGACATTGCTGAATTGGTTTTTACGTTGTCAAAATAACGAAATTTGGATTTAGTTTGCGCTCTGTGTCTATTCAGAATAAAAAAAAAACACTGAAATATTAACAACTCAATACGGAATACAAATATACTCTATTAAATAAGAACCGAGTAAAACCGGGTATCACAATTTGAAACCCGGTTCTTTTGGATAGCTAGGAACCGGGTATACCCGGGTTTTTGGAATCGGGTAGAACCAGGTGAATGCTCTACATACCACTAACAAACCGACAGGGTTGACAATCGGCAGATCGGTAGCCATGCGGGACAGCCTCAAGGTACTCTACATTAATTTTCTATGTTTCTGAAAAACATGATTTTTATTTAATAGTAGCTACGCTTGCATTAAGCAGAGTCACTCCCTTTTGCCTGATTTCCTAGTTTCTGGAATTGTGAAAAATAGTGTAGCGTAATTCCATCTGTCGGCTGCGAGGACGGAGATGACGTTATTAAATGTTGAGCACTTCATAAGCCGGAGTTTTCCTGTGCAGCACAGGAACGGACTTCACTCTATAAAACGAGAATGATCGTTCACCAAAAATATTTAAGAACTTTTTAGACCATGAAACTGAACAGCCTTCTGTATGGAACAGACCTAGGGTGGTTGTCACCAACTGTAATAGTATTAATATATCCAAACAAATAATTATAGTTTTGCCTATTATGCTGGCAACAGCATGTCATTAGTCAGTGGCTACCACGTTATTGAGATTGTTCGCTTCGCGACCTGTGTATTTTTGTAAAAGTGCTTTAAGGACAATACACTGAGTGAAAAGTGTTTCCAGCTGGTTTCCTTTAACTCTACCAAACCCCAGTCACCAACAGTGGTTGATATAGGTTTAGGTACTATTAGGTACTGTACAGGTACAGTTTTAATTATGTTAAAACTGCAAAACGTAAAGTAGCCTAGAAAAGACTTAGAACGAAATTCTCTGTGAAAAATAGGTCGGACTATGAAAATCAAAAATAATATTTACACAGAAAATATTTTAGCTGCTTGAGAATATTTTTTTTATTTCTCTTTTTTTTCGACATATTTTCCATAAAGGAAGGTTTGGTACATACAAATAACACACCTATATGGGGTTAGCAGTGCGTCAAACGACCTAAACAAAGGTCGTTCGGCATCGTCTGACAAAGTTTTGAGGGTTATTTAAGATATATTTGTAGGTATATTGTTATAGTGACAGGTTGTCAACCCATCGCCTAAATTACAATATACTGAAACACTCGGATCCCTTAGCTGGTTTTCACAGCATGCCCGGAAGAAAATGCAGCTGGCACAGTGGAGTCCAGCATGGAACAGACCTAAGGTGGTTGAAATAGGTACTGTACAGTTTTAATTGTGTTAAAGTTGGAAAACGTTCTGTAGCCTAGACCTAGACCGAACTTTTCTCTATAAAAAATAGGTTAAACAAAAAAATATATATTAGCTGCTTGTAATTATTTTATAACATGTAATATGATATAAAATAATTAGTTTACTATTTATTTAGTTTACTATTTATTAAATATTTATTTAATAATGTGTAAATATTGTCTAAGTATTATAGGTGTTAAATAGCGACCCGCCCCGGCTTCGCACGGAAATTATCAGTTTTTCTCTACTATATTATGCATGTTTTATACATATAAACTTTCCTCTTGAATTAATCTATCCATTAAAATAATCCGCATCAAAATCCGTTGCGTAGTTTCAAATATTTATGCATACATAGTGATATAGAGCGAAAGCGCCTTTGTTTTATACTATGTAGTGATATGCACTATCCCGCTTTCTGCTTGTACAATTTCTATACCCAAGGTTGCCTGGTAGAAATTACTGCTTTAGCAATAAGGTCGCCTATATTGTACTATCCCGATTTTTCCTTTTTATTTCATTTGTATGTGTTTCTTTGTGCAATAAAAAATCTTGTCCTTTGAAAAAAACACTCGCGAAAAAAGACAGCAATTATATATGGGGAATATTATCTTTCACTTATGAAAATAGAAATATAATGTATGCATGCAATAGATGCATATTCTTATGCAAATAACCCTTGGTGTGCCCCTCCGAAGATATTAGCTCGTATTTTGTTAAGCTATCTCAAGATTGAGAGCAATATTAAGTATGGATTTGTTAGGCCATTTTGTACTGAAATTACGTTACTGATACCAACTCAAACTGTCAAAAGTCACAACCCTCTAATACCCACTCTCCTGCATAAGACCTTAAGGAGACGGTGATGAATATTAGCGCTACGTAGTGTCGTGCAGCGACTCTACGCATGCTTAAAGCTGAGGCACTCCCTTTTGCCTGATTTCCTAGTTTTAAGTTAGGTTATGTCTGAAATGTTATTCGTTTTTTTTTAATAAGGCAATACATTATTTTTTATCTTTATCTTAAGTAAGGATCATAAACACGATTGTTGGAGGTAATATTACAACTCATTACACCAAAATGGTCGCATATAAACTGAAATTTTTGACATACATATAATATAATCACGCCTTTATCCCTAATGGGGTAGGCAGAACGTAAACAACCTAAACAAAGGTCGTTCCGTCACGTCTGACAAAGTTATGAGGGTCATTTAAGACAGACATTGCTGTAGTGACAGGTTGTCAGCCCATCGCCTAAATTGCAATATACTGAAAGCCTCACATCCCTTAGCTGGTTTTTACAGCATGTCCGGGAGGAAATGCAGCTGGTACATTCTATGTTCTTCTTTCGCTCCCAGGCCAGCATGGAATTTTTGGAATTGTGAATAATAGTGTAGCGTAATTCCATCTGTTGGCTGCGAGGACGGAGATGACGTTATTAAATGTTGAGCACTTCATAAGCCTGAGCTTTCCTGTTCAGCACAGGAACGGACTTCACTCTATACAACGGGAATAATCATTCACTAAAAATATTTTAGAACTTTTTAGACCATGAAACTGAACAGCCTTCTCTATGGAACAGACCTAAGTTGGTTGTCACCAACTGTTCTAGTATTAATATATCCAAACAAATAATGTTTTTCCTATTATGCTGGCAACACCATGTCATTAGTCTGTGGCTACCATGTTTTTGAGATTGTTCGCTTCACGCTCTGTGTATTTTTGTAAAAGTGCTTCAAAAACAATAAACTGAGTGAAAAGTGTTTCTAGCTGGTTTCCTTTGAAACTACCGAACCCCAGTCACCCACAGTGGTTGAAATAGGTATAGGTGCTGAACATTTTAAATTGTGTTAAAGCTGCAAAACGTACTGTAGCCTAGACTAGACCGAAATTTTTTCTGTGAAAAATAGGTCGGACTATGGAAAAAAAAATACTGAGAAAATATGTTAGATGAGAATATTTTTTTGTATTTTATTTCTTTTTTTTTTCGACCTATTTTCCATAAGGGAATGTTTAGTACATATATATAACCACACCCATATCCCCAATGGGGTAAGCAAAACGTAAAACGACCTAAAGAAAGATCGTTCGGCATCGTCTGATAAAGTTTTAAGGGTTATTTAAGATATAATTGTAGGTATATTCCTATAGTGATAGGTTGTCAACCCATCGCCTAAATTACAATATACTGAAACCCTCGGATCCCTTAGCTGGTTTTCACAGCAGGCCCGGAAGAAAATGCAGCTGGCACACTGGAGTCCAGCATGGAACAGACCTAAGGTGGTTGAAATAGGTACTGTACAGTTTTAATTGTGTTAAAGTTGGAAAACGTTCTGTAGCCTAGACCTAGACCGAACTTTTCTCTGTGAAAAATAAGTCAAACTAAAAAGGAAAATATTAGCTGTTTGTTATTATTTTTTAACATGTAATAATGGTACCTGAGTGCGGCCCTGTTAAGTAACCTAGGAGTGAATTACGGGCTACGACTCAGAGTGCAGAGTTAAAGTAACTTGGCGCAATCTTTCTCAAAGAACTCATTTCGCTTGCCTTAATCATTGCAAATTAAATCTAGATGAAATAACTACTGCAACAGCCTTATTAAGGATTCAATTAAATAAGAGATGCAAGTAAGGTTTTACGATAAATTAAACTAAAAACTGTTCATGTTTCTATCGATAGAGCAAAAACGTACTTCAAAATCTTCTTCTCCCATGCTGGACTAGGAGCGAGAGAAAAACATAGAATATTGTAACGATCGTTTATCATTACATATAGAATAATTAGTTTATAAAATCGACCCAACACTTAAACAAATAGCATTTCGATTTTTCGTTCAAAAATTGAGACATTTTTACCTGACATGACCCAGTATTTAAACAAGAGTATCAAATGCATAAATACCCATACTTGTTTCTTGGAAATAGTTAAATTTTGAATGTTACAAAAGATATTTTACTTTGTCTTAATATAGAATAGAACTTGGAAGATTAAAAAAAACAGAGGAACAGCGGGCATGCAGTGAGGGTTGCGAGTTGCTGACGGGCCGGGGCGATGTTCTAACGTGGAAATTGGCGATTCCGAGCATCGTGTATTGTTTATTTTCGGCGTTGTGTTTTATTCGTAGTCCATCGTTGTGATTATTACTGTAAGTGTTTCTTAACCTTACAGATAGACGATTTCGCATTAAAGTGATAGTTTCAGCTTTCTGTACCTGCAGCGTTGCGAGTTTTCAAACATCATTCAATGATAATCGTAGGGAAATGTGTTATTAGAATAGGAAATAGGAGGTGTGTGTTATGTGTAAAATATGAGTGTGCGTGAGTGTGAAGATAAACAAATGCAATAGAAACTAATAGGAATATTTTGATATGTCTTTAAGATACAGTGTTACACGTTAAAACAAAACACGGTGTTTTAAAGATATTAGTAGTTAAAATCAATTACTTGTATTTTTATTTGTTTATTTTATTTCATATTCAGGATAACACTTTACATACATTAAATACACATTGACAAGGCTTATGGGCTCCGAGAGTAGCTGCCCCATAATCCCTCTCGAGAATTCATTCGAATAGGTATTCATACAAACCTCTAATGGTCTATTTCTCAGCTGACGTAGCGAGCTATAAAGGTGATCATTTCTTGACACAGTCTCTATCATTTGAACTGACTTCTTAGCGCATATCATGTGATTTTGGTACAGCAGTCCTTGAAAATTATACCATATTGCAAACTGAACAGAGAAATTGATTATTAAAAGGTTTGAACATTAGTACACCGTCACAGTTGACCAAAACTGCAGTTAATAGGTATCTTGTATGACATTGATGAATGATTGGTAGTATGAAAGAAGTTTGTGAATGAATTAAGATGATCGGAATATTTGATGGAAGGTTTGCAAGTTAGATAAGACTAGGGTTTAGTGTTAGTCTGTGCAAGGTTTTCGCGCGTTGGCATGCTCTGTAGGTTGGAAGGGGTCATTTCTTTCGCCTAGGTATCCTAATTCTAAGATCTTA
Organism: Scrobipalpa costella; assembly: GCA_949820665.1. Lineage (NCBI taxonomy): Eukaryota > Metazoa > Arthropoda > Insecta > Lepidoptera > Gelechiidae > Scrobipalpa > Scrobipalpa costella. The sequence goes on from OX463306.1 coordinate 5,140,215, forward strand.
AAGATCTTTATTCAAATTCCCTTCCCTGGTTATTGAGTCTTTGTACCTTTCAGCACGCTACATTAGCCGGGAGACTTAATATAAAGTAGGTATGTTTGGTTTTATTTTATTTGGGTTAGTTATGCGCCAGAAGAAAGAAGATGGAGATTCCTGATTCCTGAATTACAGCTTACATTTTTTTTATGTGAGTCACATGTTTAATATTACTCGTTTATATTTTATTTTTGTCATTTTGTGTTATTTCCAGCTGAATTTGATTCTAAACTTTTTACTAATAATTTATTTACTCACGTCATAATCTCAATTACGATTACCCTATTAAAACTTAACTTAGATTTGTATCAATTTTCTATTTGAATACACAACGTATGGGTCTTTTAATTTGACATAAAATTATTTTTTAGACGATCACATATTAATCTTTGGCCATATTAATTTTATCAGATTATTATTTAATTAGGGTTAGGGTGTTACAATATGTCAGCTGCATTTCCTCCCCGGCATTTTGTAAAAACCAGCTAATCCAGATCCTATGGTTTCTTTATATTGCAATTTACTGACGATATCCTGACTGACAACCTGTCACTACAGTAATATACCTACAATTCTATCTCAAATATAAATAACCTACAAAACTTTGTCAGACGTTGCGGAACGACCTTTGTTTAGGTCGTTTACGCTCTGCGTAACCCATTAGGGATAAAGGCGTGATTATTCGTATGACATACGTACAAGGTTTCGTATATACATTGTATATACGAAACCTTTCTTTATGAAATTCCATACTTACCAAACAATAGCACTTGATATGAATGTTAACATAAATAATAATAAAATTAACGAAGTAAAATCATTCAATCTTTTAGGCCTAAACATTGACTCACAATTAAGTTGGAATCAACATATTGCCACCACTAAAACCAAAATGTCAAGCTTTGCGTACGCCCTATACAATCTAAAAGAATGTCCGATTTAAAAACAGCACTGAGGGCTTATTACGCATGTGCGGAGGCGTGGCTTCGCTACGGACTTATCCTATGGGGTACCAGTACCAACGCACAAGAATTTTTTATTCAGCTAAAAAATGCATTAGGTTTCTATCTTTATTTCTATTCTATTCTATTCTATCTGGTACAAAATCCCGAAAGCTGCAAGATACACTTCCGAAATATTGGTATATTTACACTACCGTCACTTTATATATAAGTGTTAGTGTTTTGTCAGAAATGTCCCTACTTGTACGAAAACACGAAAATCTGTTTATCAAAAATAGTCAAGTACAAACCCGCAATCTTCGCTCAAAGAACTGCTTACTTGAAAAACCTTCAAGGCTTAAACAATTTTGGAACCAGGCCTAATTCGACAGCAGCAAAAATATATAACAAACTCCCTAAAAGCATCAGATCAGAAACGAAAGTATCCACATTCAAAAATAAGCTGAAAGAACTACTCGTACATAAACACTATTATAGCGTGGAGGAATTTTTAAATAACAAATCACTAAATTGAGGCATAAATCATGACATTTATAAGTGAAGAACGTATTAATTTAAACGTTTATTTATTTTATCACTAAATGAGAATATTATCTAATCAATGAACTATATTTTGAAGTATTTTTTTATGACTATTGTGAAAATGTTATTGAAATTGAAAATGTTATACTTGATGATTAGTAATTATTTTGAAATTTAGTTAGAATATTGTAAATAATATGCAGCACCCGAACCCGGGTTCATATGAGAGACTACCTTATTTATGTAACACCTGTGTACCTACCATATGATTGCAGAATAAATTATGAAATTATGGAAAATGGGTCGAAAAAAATTAAAATGAAAAATGTTAATATACTCAAAATTTTCAAGTAACATTATGATGATCATAAATATCTGAGTAGGTATCTAGAGTAAAACCGAGTGTTTTGAACATTTTTAAATGTTCCTATAGAGCGAGGCAAAGTGAACACAAAGCTTTTCCATGTTACGCTGAGAATAATCGGGATAGAAATTACATTGATGGGAAAATTCGGTAAAAATGGACAGACATTATAATTTCACACATAAGTACATGATCCATACATACATGATGATTCATATTTCATAGATATATACACCACGCCTTTATCCCTAATGGGGTAGGCAGAGCGTCAACGACCTAAGCATAGGTCGTTTCGCCACGTCTGACAAAGTTCTAAGGATAATTTTTATTTAAGATAGATATGTAGGTATATTTCTGTAGTGACAGGTTGTCAGTCTATCGTCTAAATTGCAATATAAAGAAACTATTGGATTCCTTAGCTGGTTTTAACAGTATGCCCGGGAGGAAATGCAGCTGACACATTCTACGTTTTTCTCTCGCTCCCAGTCCAGCATGGAAGAAGAACATTTTAATGTATGTTTTTGCTATATCGATGGTAGAAACATGATATTTTTTTAGTTAAATTTCACCTCTAGGTCGTTTCGCCACGTCTGACAAGTTTTGAGGGTTGTTTAAGATAGATCTGTATATTGCTGCAGTGACAGGTTGTCAGCACATCGCCCAAATTACAATATACTGAAACCTCCGAATCCCTTAGCTGTTTTTTATAGCATGCCCGGAAAAGATGCAGCTGGAACTGGAACTTTCTATGTTTTTCTACCACTCCGTCCAGCATGGAAGGAATACATACATGATACTGCTCAAATACTGCTATAAAGTTTGTAAAAGCAAATGATTTTATAGCGGCTGTAATCAATTTGAAGACCGTGAAATGAAGATTTCCAAAATGAAGATTTCTATCTGTACTCACTCATACATAATCCCTGCAGTAAGATCGAAACCGAACAAATAATTATAATTGTAGTCATAATTTTCACTTCGAATAAAACACAAAATAAGACAATAATGGAGTCAAATATGAATGTGTTTAAATCAATGCTGCAAATCATTATTCTCTTGATATCAACAATATCTACAGAAAAAGAGTATTACAAAGTCTACGAATACACTTACGATTACCTTTCAGTTACAATTTCTGGAAAACCGTGTATCAACAATTGCAAACATAACAGCACTTGCTACGTGGACCGTAATCTAACAAAGGAGCCATGTGTGGGATTCGAAAATAAAAGACGCACATATTATCAATACTCCTTCAAACAAAGAGTACTGAACGCCTTGGCCTGTGTTAGTAACTGTGCAAAGTTTGGGGACAAATTCGAATGGTGTTACGTAGCCACGTTAAACTTCACTGGTCTACCTGAGTGGGATTACTGCTATTCGCGCAGTTTGAAATATATCCATGAATCCTTCACATTAGATGGTGAACCATGCATCAATGATTGTAAAGACGGGGAATGTGCTGTTGATTTTAACTTGAACAACAAACCATGCAAAGCCACAAATAAATCAGCACCGTTCTATTTTACTTTACCTCCACTTGAAGGTACGAGTACGGGACGTCATAAGGACTGTTTGAGCAAATGTGGAAAATTTGGCCTTGCATTTGAATGGTGCTATACAACATCTGACTACAAATGGAACAACTGCAGCTCACTTGACCTGACGTTCGATGTTATTTCGTACACGACTGATGGAGATCCTTGTCTTAATAACTGTGTTGATAATATATGTGCAGTAGATAGAAATTTGCTGGTAAAAAACTGCACTGTTGGTACTAAAACTGCTCCATTATATTACACCAAAAAGATAAATTACCCATTAGTTGCAGTATGTGTAACGAAGTGCGGCAAATTTGGTGATAGTATTGAATGGTGTTTCACTGACTACGAATATACATGGGACTATTGTCATTCTGTTGATTTCAAGTACACTAAGTTGTACAGTACAACGGACGGGCAGCCTTGTCTCAACGATTGTGTCCTAGATGAATGTGCGGTGGATAAGAAACTGACGTTGAAGAAATGTTCAATAGAGAGTGGAGTAGACTCTCAACGTGTGTATTTCACACTGATGACTCAAACTACGGAGCGGATTTGCTTTAACCGATGTATAGCTGGTGGCGAGGAGTTTGAATGGTGCTTTATCAATGACAAGAGGGAGTGGGACTATTGCAGTACAGCCAATTTACATTACACTTCAATAGCTTTTACAAAAGGTGGAACCGAATGTATAACAGATTGTGTAAATGACCAATGTATTGCAGATAAGACATTTAAACCTCACGATTGTTCAAGCACAGGCAAGCCAGCACCGGTGTTCTATACGCGTATGGAGAGGAGCCAAGTTCCTACCTGCATGAGCAACTGTGTGAATCTTTTAGGGAAGGCTGGGGAGGACTGGTGCTATGTCACCGAAGATTACTACTGGGATTGGTGTAACCGAACTAATTTTGCACGTAATTACAGATTATATTTTTTCTAGTAAATATGTCTTTTTATATATTTTTAAGTCTCGGAAACTTGAAATTTTACAATACGTTGTGAATATCTGACGCATTTGCTGCATAGATCATGAAACATACATACATACTTTATAGTCATGCTATGCAAGGCATCAAAGACATTTTAGCTAGAATTAGGAACTAGGAAAACGAAACATTTCATTGAAAACAAGTTGAAGTCCTCGGGCTATATTATTATAATTTTATAACTGTCGTTGTGCCTCAGGGTTTAATATTTGGTTATTTCTGATTATTCATAAATTTTGAGGCACATCGCAAATAGGAAGCGACGGGACAGGGCCGCCCCGATTTTGTACAGAAATTGACGTCTGCGCAACGCAGCTTGATTGGAAGATGCGCGGACGTCAATTTCTATACATAAAAGCGTGCCTCCGTCTTGCCGATACTTCGTCGCTTCCTTTATGCGATAAGCGTTAAACTATACTTAATCCATTCCACGCCTTTGATAGATCGATTAATTTCAGATTGAATTTACGTAGTTGTATTAGTTACCTAGTAAAACAATTTGTTTTATTAAGTAATACGCTTATTTTGCGCGAAAAAGAAGAAGAATCTCTCCTTTTATTTCATTTTCGAATAATGTTTGGTCAGATTGTGATATTTTTACTAAAGATAGTTTTATTAAACCGAAGGAAAATTACATATACACATGAATCTATTAGAAATAACGGAGAACAATGCCTCAGTAATTGCTACGGTAACGTTTGTATCATAAACCGTGCCTTGGACACAGATAGCTGTACATCATATAATGATGATCCATTCTCCAGAACAGCCAGGCAGTACTATTCCTTCAGATACCGAAATATATATCAAATCGAGTGCGAAAGCAACTGCGGGAAATTTGGTGAAGAAAAAGAATGGTGTTTTGTAGACAACAACTTTAAAAACGATAGCTGGGACTTTTGTAGCACACAGATATTAACGTACAAACATGTTTCCTACACGATCGATGGTCAATTGTGTATTAATGACTGTAGGGACAATAAATGTTCTGTTGATTGGTATTTAAACGTGAAGGAATGCAAACCCTCCAACCAACTTTCGTACATTTACTACACGTTCACGATTCCTCCTCACATGGTTGATACCCCTTTGGCAGAAGCATTTATCCAATGTTCTACCAGGTGCGGAAAATTTGGCAAAGACTACGAGTGGTGCTTCACAAATGCAAAATATACTTGGGACTATTGCAGTTCGCTAGACTTGACATTTTCCGATGATGCGTATACAACAGACGGTTTGCCATGCTTGAATAACTGTGTTGATAACGTATGTGCCTACGATGATACGTTGCAAACGAAGACATTTGTCAATACGAACATGACTGCGCCCATTTACTTATCAAAAAAGAAAAGAAGAGAAGATTATCCTGTTTGTCTAAGCAGATGTGGTAAATTCAAACAATTATTTGATTGGTGCTACGTCAACTTCAAATATGCGTGGGACACCTGCTATTCTATAAACACTACTTACACTAAGATATACAAAACTGTCAAAGGGGAACCTTGCATCAATGACTGCGTAATGAACAAATGCATTACTGATAGGAGTATGCATTTAAAACATTGTGTTACTAATAGTATAGTAGAGGAAGCACCAAGGTATTATACCCAGCAAGTAAGACAGAAGGAAGTTTACTGTAATGGAAAGTGTTCAAATGTCAGTGACACTTTTGATTGGTGTTTTGTCGGTGCAATCGGGTATAATAACTGGGATTTCTGTTATGCTGTTGATCCTCGGTATACAGAAGTAGCAAAAACGACTGACGGTGAACCTTGTCTCGCTAACTGTATAGACCACCATTGCGTCATTAATTTTCTTTTGGATAAGAAGCCCTGTATAAATACTGGACAATCAGCTCCACAGCATTTTACGAGAATGAAGAGAACGGAGCATGAGATGTGTATGAGTAACTGCGGGAAGTTCGATCATGAACAAGAGTGGTGTTTCGTCTCACTGACCTTTGAATGGGATTGGTGTATACCCGTTGGTCGGAGAAGTCGACCAAAACACGCTTTAATTTTCGTAGTCGTTTGAATGTGTAAATTCACCCATGTGGTTTCGAATCGAAATCACTGAAAAGGCAACTGTAAACAAGAAATAGCAGTTTATGCAACTGTTGCATAATGAAGGCTATTATAATGCGAGTGTGGTTTGGTATCACAAGCATTGTAATACCTAGTTATGTGCAGTTGAATACTTTATTTTATCTACTCTCATACACATTTTTTTGCATTTTCCATAGCCTGAATTTTTGGTAGCATTTCTCGTTCAGTTTTCTTGACTTGACGGGCAATAAATTATTGGTAATTTCCGTAGCGGCATCTAAAATATCCGGTGGAGTATTAATATATTCCTCACTAGAGTCACTAGAGTCGCGCATTTTTAATAAGCAGTCAATTATTTCTTCCTTGAGTTGCGCGATAAACAAACAATAAAAACCTTTAACCGTAGGAAATGACGCCAAAATTAAGGGCGCAGGAAAACAGTCACCGCGCATGCGCCGTTACCATAGATTATAATAATTTTACAGAGTTTTGGCTTGGAATCGGGATTTTTTGGTATTTACTGTGTGATTTTTATCTTTCCTTGCTTCCAGCAAATAAATGTTACTTTTCGTTGCATCTTTGTTAGAATTTGTTAGGGCAGGTGAAATGAAAAGTAAACTACGAGTAACATGCAACGAAAAGTAAACTTTTTAAGCTTTTCATCATTCTGTTTAAAAAGTATTATAAATTCGTTTAGAAGTTTATTATTCGAACATTAATATATGAGAGTAGATAAAAATATATATATATTTGAAGTTGCAATCGAGACCTAACTAAATATTATAATTTTGAGTCTACAAAAGTTAGTTAGTCCATTTCTAATGAAGAGTTTTTTAAGAACTTGCTAAATTCATCATTGAATTCAACACAATACATTTATTAGCTATTTATTTAATGAACAAAATGTATTTCCTCTGCAAAATGTATTTCCTTTTAAGCAGGTCAGAGACCTACTACGCAACCACAGTAAATCAATACTTAGTTTTTTGTGTCTCAGCAACAGGCTCATCTCGTTTATAAAGATTTATGCATTACTCTTCTTACCACGTTTATCCCTTTTTCGCCCTTTATGCCCCTTACTTGTGTGAGAACTTTAGATGTATTGATCATGTAGGTATCTCATGTTCGCCCAGCAGAACATAGCCCAAATGACTGAACAAGCCGAAGAATGTCAGATTATCATTTTAAAATAAAATGTAAATATGAATCGTCAAAATTAAAAACCATACATACACACATATAATCAAGCCTTTATCCCTAATGGGGTAGGCAGAGCGTAAAAGACGTAAGCAAACGTCGTTCCACCACGTCTGACAATGTTTTGAGAGATATTTAAGATAGGTATATTATACAGGGTGTTCGGCAGCGGGTTTTACAAAAGAAAATGAAGGGTTGGTGAGGTCGTCCCCTACCTATTTTTAATATTTAAAAAAATCCTAGGGAAACAGCTTTTTTTAAAAATAAAACATCTCTGGAGTTTTGGCTATTATATGTTTCAAAAAAATCCGAAGCCATCCATCACCTCTACTTTTTTTTTTAATGCAGCTTAAAGTTGACCTTAAAATTATTGACCATTTTTTTTTTTCGCTTTGGAGGCTTAGATCTTTGGTTTTAGCAATAGCTTGCAGCAAATAGGTACCTAGTTTATTAGAGTCTACAATGGTATAAAAGTAACAAAAAAAAAACTGAAGCCAGCTTTTTTTAAAAAAGAGATAGATGGGTTCAAAGGTAAAAAAATGGGTACGTAAAAAAAGTTTTTTTTTTTTTAAATGCTGTTCGCCTAGGATTTTTTTTAATATCAAAAATAGGTAGGGGACGACCTCTTCTACTCCCCATTTTCGTTTGTAAAGCCCGCTGCCGAACACCCTGTATAGTGACAGGTTCAGCTCATTTATTTAGGATAGTTTTGTAAGTATACTTCTGTAGTGACAGGTTGTCATCCCATCGCCTATATTACACTGTACTGATACCCTTGAATCCCTTAGCTGGTTTTTACAGCATGCCCGGGAGGAAATGCAGCTGGCACACTCTATGTTTTTCTTTCGGTTCCAAGCCAGCATAAAAAACTATTCTTTCACTTCCAAGCCAGCATAAAAAAACTTTAATTATTTTTTCTTTTATTCTCGATCGAAATATGAGAAAATTAACAAATCAAAATTTCTACCACAGACAAGATTTGAACCGCGTCTACTGCGTTTTTGGAAAACCCTCCCAAAGCTCTAAACGCAGTAACTCAGTTGTTTTAGAGCGTTAGGACGTTATCCGAAGAGGCGGTAGACTTGGTTCAAATCTTGTCTGCTGTTTAAGTTTTGATTTGTAGAAATAAAAAAGAACTTGCTGTGCGTGCAAAAAACTATTAGAAAATCGTTCGAAATACCCAACTGGCCAGTAACATTTATTCGTCGATTTGAAAACGTCGACAAAAAAAGTAAAATAAAAAAGAGGTCTAATTAATTGACCTCTTATTTTACGTAATGATAATTTAAATTTGGTGAAATAATATTATGATGTTTTAAATTTCCTCATAATATGAAGTGTAATAATGATGTGCAGTTACCTAGTTAACGAGGTGTCGCTCAGACTAGTCGGGCCTGTTTTGTAGGCAGACAACTCAATTACAGCCCGTCTATTCAGGGAATATGCGTATGTGGAAATAAGCAATCTAGTTATTACTTAGGAGACGCTGAAGTAAATGTAAGGATTTTATTTGGAGAATTTAATACGCGCCTCGCTTGTACTACAAATTATAGCTAATGTTACTGTTTATCTAACAAAAACAGTTATCAACATAAAATATAATATACGATTACCTTAATCATTATCTCCAATTCTATTCCTTTATTTGTAAAAACATACCGCGTGCCGCCAAGCAGAAGTGTATCTTCTTCTTCTTATAAACTTATTGGCTTTTGAAGACTAGCAATTTAGCCAGTGTCAAATGCTAGAAGTGTTTGTACTTCTGTGTTTCGACTTATATTTGTGTATATATATAGTCATGTTATCCCTTATGGTGTAGGCAGAGCGTAAACGACTTAAAAAAAGGTCGTTCCGTCACTTCTGACAAAGTTTTGAGGGTTATTAAGATAGATTTGTAGGAACATTGCTGTAGTGATAGGTTGTCAGCCCATCGCCTAAATTACAATATACGGAAAGCCTCGGATCCCTTAGCTGGTTCCTACAGCATGCCCGGGAAGAAATGCAGCTGGCACATTCTATGTTTTTTCTCTAGCTCCTAGTCCAGCATGGAAGAAATCGTTTAACTTTTAAAGAAAACAGTCATAAAATATAATAGACGATTGCCTAGATCATTACCTCCAGTTCTATTCCTTAATTTTTAAACCTACCGTATACCGCCAAGCAGAAGTGTTTCTTCTTCTTCTTTTAAACTTATTGGCTTTTGAAGACTAGCAATTCAGCCAGTGTCAAATGCTACAAGTTTTTGTACTTCTTTGTTTCGGTCTTACATTTGTACGTCTTATGGAATTACTGGCAAGCAACACGCTTTAATAGTTTCAATTGCATCTCAAGTGCAAATACGGCAAATAAGGTAGGGCATATGATTGGAATGAACCCTTTCTTTAAAACAAACTTATACTTTAAGGTTTTCAGCTTGAGTAATTGCATCTCTGAAATGTAATTCCTTTAGACAATGAATTTTCATAGCTTATGTTAATTGGCAATTAAATTCAATGCCAGACTTGAGTTTCTACGTTTTACCACAGATCTTGGAACTACCAGTCAAGTCAAGTAATATTTTTCATTCTTCTTACCGAGTGGATTCTTGATGGTTTGACTAACGACCACTATCAAAGACAGCGACCGGGACCAAAGCACGAAATCTTTTTTTCTTTTCGGACAATCAGGTGCTTTAGCCTGCAATGTCCTAACCATATCTTTTTTTTCATTTATGTATTTATTTGTACTTAATTACTAAGCATGATCTATCCCGCTAATTCAGGATATGTAAGATTACTATCTTTTTAGATTTTATAAAATTGTGACACAAATCATCAGGGTTCATCAATCCGAGAATGATTAATAATAAGAAGTCACATTTGTAAAAAACTTACAGAATAATTAATTATATTAAGGACATCTCGTCCTGAATCATCTTAATTACAGGCAAACAAACTGTCAAATTAGAATTAATTAGATGCAAAATTTAGCTTAAGGCAATATCTTCTATCTAATTAAATTAAAATATGAAAAACGAGTTTTCATTGAAATATAATTGCTGATAGATATAGATTAAGGTGACGATACTAGCCAAGTGGCAACAAGCTTTGTTTAGGTAGTTTACGCTCTACCTTCCCCGTTAGGGATATAGGCGTGATTAAATGTATGTATGTGCGTAGTCTGCAATTTATTTAATGAAAAAATAAATGCGCTAAGTAAAGCCATGTCAAAGCAAACACAACACATATCAACACTATAAATGTACGAGGGGCGGCTGATATAAAATCTACTTTGTTAAAGAAAGTTTTGAAAATCGAACTGGCCATTGCAAAATCATATTCTATATTTATTCCTTTTCCAAATTATGACGCTTATTTTTTTTCGCTTGCTTTTGTTTTTTTGGCGCGGCTTTGATTTCACCATGTCGAAAGAAAATTGCAAAATGATGAAATTTGAGCATCGAGCAGTGATTTAATTCTTAAGTAAAGAAGGAAATACGCCTACGCAGATCATAGAGCGCATGTTAAAGGTGTTTGGTGATTCAAGTCCTTCTGAATTCGTCATAAAGTTTTGGTCGAAGCAATTAAAACATGGCCGTGAGAGCCTGGAAGACGACACACGTAGTGGAAGGCCAATTTCTGCTGTTACCGCAGATAATGTTGAAAAGGTGAAGAACCTGATTCTTGCAGATCGGCGAATCAAGCAGTGGGAGATAGCCCAAACAAAGGCGAGTAGAATGTTGTCAGGCAGTTCTAGACCTGGTCAAAGGTAAAGAAGAAGAGACTATCTCTCGAATTGTGACCTGTGATGAAACTTGGATTCGCCAGTGGGATCCGGAAAGCAAACAAGAGTCAATGCAATGGAAATTTAAAGGAGAAAAGCCGCCAAGAAAGTTCAAGGTTCGGCCGTCGGCTGGAAAACTAATGGCCACCGTATTTTGGGATGTCGAAGGGATTTTGATGATAGATTATTTGCCTAAAAATACAACAATTAATGCTGAATATTATGCAAACTTGCTTGACCAGCTTCGTGAACAAATCAAAGAAAAGCGGAGAGGCAAACTCAGCAAAGGTAGTTCTGATTTTACAAGACAATGCTCCTGTACACACAGCCTTAACGGCGAGGTCAGCCCTGAGCAAAAACAGCTTCACAGAAATTAACCATCCACCTTATAGTCCAGATCTGGCTCCCTGTGACTATTTCTTATTCAAAGATTTAAAGAAAAAATTGAGGGGTCGCAGATTTTCGACGGACGAAGAAATGAAAGAGGCTGTGACTGACCATTTTGACAAGCAAAATAAAAATTACTATTATAACGGCATGATGTCACTTATTTGCAAATGTCATAAGTGTTTTTCACTTGCAGGAGACTATATAGAAAAATCTAGCCATCAAAGTCTTTTCTTTCATAGTTAGGTAGATTACTTATCAGCCACCCCTCGTAGGTTTGGTAAAGCAGGTCCTTTACTTATCTTATACCAGTGGGGGCCAAAATCAGATCAAATCTGTCGGGTCTCGAAGGACTAAGGAAAGGAAAAGTTTGAAACCAACATCTTCTTGTTTACTTTTAGCGATAGTTAGGAGCACCTGTCGGCAATCGAAATTGCCTTTTTGGATTTAATATATCAATATTATAATTGATTGTGTCGGCCACTATCCTGGCAAAAGCCTAATCTAGGATTGGGTCTGGTTTCCTTTCTGGGTTGCGGAGGTCAGATGGCAGTCGCTCTGTGTAAAAACTAGAACCCTCGTTCAATCACCTAGATTATGTACTCTACACCGTGAGATACGGGATAAGGCTAGGGAGATGATGACTAGCCAAGTGGCACCCCCATTAGTGAAAAAATCATAATTGGAAATAACGGCCACCAACGGCAATTTTTCTTCCTGTTACAACAAATTCGCATATTTATAAGGTTCTTAGGGCCGTATTTGTAATCAGCTCTCATGAGTGACAGCGAGTTTGAGTTCGTATCAGAAATGTCATTGCAGTACAAACTGGTCTGTCAAATCCATATTTAATATTGCACTCAAGATTGAGTTGGCTTCATAAATACGAGCCTAAATGATCTTAATTATTATAACTTGATTCTGTTGGACCGGTTTTACGATTCACTGCGTTTTTAAAGAATTTTGTTTTTTTTTTTACTAATGGGGGCGTCATTGTTAGTCGCGTCACCTTGAGTGGCGCAGAAGGTGCAGGACTGGGACATAGAATGTATCCCATGCTATGGAGGAGGTTGTTGTAAAAGCCAAAGAGTGAGTATAAAAATTAAGGCTCGTATTTATCAAGCGATCTCAAGATTAAGATCGATATTAAGTTCGGATTTGACAGGTCATATTGTACGGAAATCTCAAGGGTTGTTTATAAATACGGGTCTGAGAATCATTTGGAAAATTGACTCGAAGAACAGTGATATTTATTTCCTGCCTCCATTAAAAATATTTTGAAAAGCTGTCTAAAAAATCAGGGAAAACGTCCAATCGTGAGTAAGATTATTAATTACCTATTCCTCTCAAGGGACAGATGAAGCTGGAGAAAATATTTGCTTCATCTTAAGCGAATAATTCAATTTGTACAATAAACTTATCGCCCGACTGGCTCTGACGTCTGCTTCAGGAGGCTTCAGAGAAATTCAAATACTTATTTAAGTTACGATAATCAATCAATCAATAATTCTTTATTTGCATAAACATGGATAAGTTTTATGTCGAATGTTATCTAAGTAGTAATAAATCGACGGCTCGATTCAATGCCAGAAAAAAAATACAAGGATAATTTTATAGATAAAAGAAAATAAATATAAAAGTCAAAGGATTGATCATTTTATCTAATGATTTGACAAAGAACGAAATAATGTGCAAGCAAGCAAGCTAATTTCCTTACTATTTATAGCTACTCGTATGTTTTCTTCGAAATTTCGTTTTTTTTTCTTTTTTAATCTTTATTTAAGGAGATTTGTTATAATACATGACATATTGCAATTATTATAATAAACTTAGAGACTATCTAAAAGATAAAAGAAAACAAATCATCATCATCTCCCTAGCCTTATCCCGTATCTCATGGGGTTGGCTACCTAATCTAGGGGATTGAACGAGGGTACTGGTTTTTACACAGAGCGACTGCCATCTGACCTCCGCAACCCAGAAGGGAAACCAGACCCAATCCTAGAAGAAAACAAATATTGGATGAAAAGCTTCCGACAGACATGTTACTCAAAATTTCGTATTTTATAACTTGTTTAAAGTCTCATGATTACCTGCGTACTTAATTACCTTCATATACATTCTCATAAATGTGTTATGTTAACATTTAGTTAACTTGAGTAAGTATTACAGCTTAAAATTACAAGGTGGTTTTGCGTGGGTTAACATGACTTAGTAGGTAACTTGATTATGCTGCTTTTAAATTCAGCCATCGTTTACGATTTCAGCATCAAATTATTGCTTTATAGAGAAAGCTGAGTTGTGAATATTTTAGTTACAACTAATGAAATTATGTTTAAATGTCACGTAATTAATTCAATCGTATCTAAGGCCTTTGCCCACCTGCGGGACATACAACGGCTATATCAAAACTTTGTCAGACGTGGCGGAACTACTTTTGTTTGGGCTGTTTACGATCTGCGTACCCCATTAGGGATAAAGGCGTGATTATATGTATGTTAAATCTGAAGTGTGTCTAAAGTTTTGTCAATTAAGCTGTTTACCTATGAGTCATTCAACTTCATCAAATAAATTTTATTACAATATATTTCTGTGTTTTTATCAAATGAATTAAATAAATGAGCACTCAATGGAAATTTTTACTCAGATTATTTGATATAAGGATTTTTTTAAATGAATGAAAGATTCCTGTTGACGAATACATTCAGACCAAAATGCTTCTTCTTCTTCGTGTCAGTTATCCAAATGATTCTAAATTTTCCTCTGCGTATATTTGGCTTCCTGAAAATATTTCCTGGTGGAAGTTGTTCAGTGTCGTTGACTGAGCAACCCGTATCAGTTTGTGGGACGCTGTCACTTACACCCCGTATTAATGAGTTTTAAAATTATTTTAGAGGGAGTCCACCTGTAGCGCACATAGATGGCGCCACACCAGGAAACGACAGACCTGAAACGCGGTATCGAAGTTTTCTCAGCGATCTGCATATATTAAATACAACTTCCAAACTAGTCCACTCGGACTCCGGTCTCCTGGACACAACACCTGACCAGGTGGGTAAATACCCTTTTCCCATCCGTCATCACACGGCCAACTGGCCTCTCAAGGAAATCCTCCTAAATACCCTATACATATATAAGCTTGCATTATACATTGCTTCAGTTGTATGACACACGTGTATAGTTCGATAAGCAAATAACTTGGAGCTAACTTAGACACTTCAATTTGTAAGTTATGCATAACTTGCATTCTCTAAGTGGTTTCATAAGTTGATTATTATAACGGTACATTTTAGTTACAGCAACATAAGAATATGGTAACATGGTTAGAGAGAGCAGCGAGACAAAACATAGAATGTGCCAGCTATATTTCCTTCCGGGTATGCTGTAAAACCAGCTTAGGGATCCGAGGGTATATCTGTATATTGCTACTTAGGCGATGGGCTAAAAACCTATCGCTACAGCAATTTACCTACAAATCTATCTTAAATAACCCTCAAAATTTTGTCAGACGTGGCGGAACGACCTTTGTTTAGGTCGTTTACGCTCTGCCTACCCCATAAGGGATAAAGGCGTGATTTATATGTATGTATATTACCCTATACATATCCAAGTTTGCATTATACATGGTGTTTGCTTCACTTGTTGCTCACATCACACGTGTATAGTTCGATAAGCAAAATACTTGGAGCTAACTTAGACACTTCAATTTGTAAGTTATGCATAACTTGCATTCTCTAAGTGCTATCATTAGATTATTATTTTAACGGAACATTTAAGTTACAACAACATAAGAATATGGTAAGTTTAACTTGATGCCTCTGGCCGGAACAAACACAGGACAGAGAGTCGTGGAGAGACCGGAGAGAGGCTTCTGTCCAGCAGTGCAACACTATCGGCTGAATAAAATAAGATAAGATAAGGTTTTATTTGCATCCCTTGATCTTCTTCTTCTACCGTGTCGATAACAAGAAAACACCTAGTTTTTTTTTTAGTTAAATTTCCCTAGCCCGGTAGTCCGCAACCCTGACTGCATTATCGGTTGCCTGCATTACCTGCAAGTGGTGGGGCATGTGAAGCATACATTTGATTACGGATATCAAAGCCTGTTGAATTTAGAAGGCATGTTCCGTTTTCTTTATCATTACAATTTCGGCGCAATTTTTCTCGATATCATCTGACTGGCCTTCCAATTTTAATCGACCATATTTTTTTTTCGCACCTATTAGTAATGTACTAATAGTAGGTAGGTATAACAGTCTGAATTATTCCATTAACATCCTGAATCATATTTTTGCACATGCTTAAGAAGCTATCATGCTGTATTCAAAATATTATATTATTATAGATAGCCTACTAAATCCAACTGCTGGGCAAAGGCCTCTTCCGCGGGCTTTCACTCATCACGGTCCAATGCAACCTTTGTCCAATCTTTCAGATAGGCGTCGAGATCGTCACACCATCTTTTCTTTTGCCGAAATCCGCCTCGAATTTTCTGTGACGATGTATTAAAAATTGGATGAGATAAAAATGATTACTTTTAAGTGTAAAGCCACTCTTCATAGAACCTAAGGCTCGGTTTTAAAATGCGATCTTAAGATTGAGAGCAATAGTAGGTATAGATTTGTCAGGCCATATTGTATTGAAATGACATTTCTGATTCGAACTCAAACTAGCTGTCAGTCTCAAGTCTTATCTTGTTTAGCCTACATCATCCTAAGGACAAGAGGGAGGCCTTTGCCCAGCAGTCTCAAGTGCTGTTTATTAATACGGGCCCAAATTATGGTACCTGAATAAAAATGACAACATTATTAAAGGCTTGTTATTGTCAGGCAGTAAACAAAGCTAAACAGGGTCGTGTAAATATTGACACACTTAAGGCAGACTCGAGCGTTGACCTGTATTCATGAAGACAGGACAAAGATGGGAGGAGACGATTAATCGCTAGATAGAGCAGTAGAACAATAATACAAAATTGTTTACTTCCTTCATAATCTAAGTTGAATATTGCGTGGTGATTTGGTAAAGTAGTGTTAGTGATTTTGGGGTGGGATGGGATCAACCGTCTAGTGGTCTACCCCGGGCAACGGCAACACAGGCTTGTCTGTCAATAAGTCCGGCTCAATGATCCCAACAAACCGGTGGTAGGCTCATCAAGGGGCCGCCTGGCTTGCGACCACCCAGAGTTTGGCGCCAAACAGCTTGCTTTGTTCCGTCGGCACGTGAGATTGACAGTGCCATAACAGGCATTTTCTGTGTGAGATCGCTCCATCGTCGACTCTGTCACGGTCATCCCTGACCTAACGTCTAGACTGAAGAGTAAAGCCATTACTAATAAAAAATAAAACATTTTTCCAAATCATATTTTTTTTGGTATTTGTTATTTTATGTGTACTAATTGTGGGTGTTTCACAAATATATAGTTCAATTTCGTCTGGTTTTCTTTCTGTGGCATGGGTGACGAAAACATACTGAGATTGTAACGTAGATTGTAGGAAATTTGATAAGTCAGATAAATAACATCTCTTTCGGGGACAGTTACATTTCAGGATATTTGATAAAGTAACAAGATAAAGCCAAGTTATTTTCAGATACGTGGATATAATAGAATCAATTTGATTCCTAGTTAGGTACTGCGTATTTGAAAAAAAACCTTGAAAAAGCCGACACGTCTGAAAATTTTGTGTGTCATTCAAGATAGGACTGAAGAGTTTTTTTTTCTTTATTAAGGTGCTTTTTCAGAAACGAAGATGTCGCTCCATACGTCTGAAAACATTTTATAAACTTATAAATAAATATATTTTTATGTTCTATTACATAAGGCGTCATCGTAAAGTTTGTATAATAAACTAGCTAAAGCTGAGAGTAGACAAGACATATACTATTACATTCTCATATATGGAATGATTTCTGTATAGTAACCGTCTTCTCAGCGCGTCATTCCGAGCACACTCCATTAAAACAAGATAAACATCCTCCACTGCCCCACATATATCGCAATTCGGAGATTGTACCTTGCGCATCATGTAAGCGAACTTGTTAAGTGGAATGTGACCGGAACGAAGTCTGAGAGCGGTAACGCATTCTTTCCTACTAAATGAACAGTTGTCAATCCAAGAGTACAATGGAGGTTCCGATTGTATCGTTTGAAGGGTTATAGGCATAAAAAGAAAGATGCAAATAAATATAAACTGTATTTATTTGGGCAAGAGCGAACCGGTAGCCATGACATAGCGAAAGTGACAGATTGACATTTTACGATACATTTACTTAGCTAGTTACTATTGTGTGCATTTATAAAGAACATTCCAACACTAGGCCTTAAATCACAACAATATTCAATAAGTAAACCATTACTGACAAATTCTTTACTAGACCTCAATAACAAAGTTTACAAAAAACATAAACAAGTTAGAAGCTATAGAAAAAATAAATTAGAATTATAAGTACCTACATACAATAATTATGTCACGAATTATTATAATAGGCACCTCTTATATATTACATTAAATCACATCTAAAGTAAACATTGGGACAAGGCCAACATGAAAAAAAAAAATATAATTATGCATTATTATAATTTTACAAATTATGAAATTTACATACATTATTATAATTTTACAAGTATTTTATAAGTTTATGTTATTTAGTTTTTAATAAAGCAGATACAAACTTGAAATGTTTTTCACTAGTTAGGGATTTTGTTAAAACATCAGCTAACATTTCTTCAGTACATTTATAACTTAAAGATACATTATTCCTACTTATAAATTCTCTTACATAATGATGACGAATATCAATATGTTTGGTTCTGGAATGACAGACAGAATTGCGACAAAGTTTATGAGCAGATTGGTTATCATTATACAGTTCAATATTACACATAATACCAGTACATTCATGGATAAAGGTTTGCAAAAACATAGCCTCTTTACATGTGTCAGATATCGCCATATATTCAGCCTCGGTACTGGAAAGCGCCACTGTACGTTGTTTGCGACTCTCCCAGGATACTAGAGATTTACCAAGACCAAATACATACCCTGTATATGACCTGCGATCCAGCTGATCACCACCCCAGTCCGCATCAGTGTAACCTGCTATTGTCATGTCACCTTTCTGAAAAATAAGACTGTAATGTATAGTTCCTTTTAAGTACCTTAGCACTCTCTTCGCTGCCTTCCAATGACTTTCACTATAGCAGTTATTAAATTGGCTTAAATAGCTTACACTATGAGCAATATCGGGCCTAGAACAGACTGCTAAGTACATTAAGTAACCAATCAAACTTCTATAGTCATGATTACACTGTGAACTGTCTTCCTTCTGTAATTTCAATCCTACTTCCATTGGGGTCTTTGTTGGTTTACAATCAACCATTTTAAATTTTTCTAACATTTTTCTAATATAACTGGACTGATCCAAAGTGTAACTTCCGTCATCTGATCTTGTTATTTTCATGCCTAAGATGTGTCTTGCTGGACCAAGATCTTTCATCTCGAATTCATTCATTAATTGTTTCTTGATAAATTCTTTCATTTGTGTAGTTCCAGATGAAAATAACATTATATCATCAACATAGAGTCCAATTAATATTATTTCTCCATCTTCATTATACACATAAACACATGGTTCTGAAGATAACCTCTTAAATTTCAATTTATTGGTTAAAACATCATGTATCTTATCATACCAAGCTTTCGCCGACTGTTTTAAGCCATAAATTGTTTTATTAAGCTTATAGATTTTTTTCTTATTGTTTTCTACAATAAAGCCTTCAGGTTGCTCCATGTACACCGACTCTGATAGATCCCCATTCAGGAATGCTGTCTTTACATCAAGATGTTCCACCATCATGTTGTACTGTGCGGCCATAGCTAGCAATATTCTAATTGTTGAATATCTTACCACCGGCGAGAATGTCTCCTTGTAATCAATGCCATGTTTTTGGGTATAGCCTTTTGCTACTAAACGTGCTTTATATTTGAGTAGTTCACCATCTAGGCCTCTTTTTTTACTGAAGACCCACTTGCATTTCACAGGCTTGTGCCCCTCTGGCATATCTACAAGTGTCCAACACTTATTGGTTATAAAAGAGTTATACTCATCTTCAACAGCCTTCTTCCACATGGTAGCTTCACTACTGCTCAGTGCCTCATCTAGAGTACTAGGCAATTCCTCTTCATCCACGAGCTCTGTCAGACCAGCAAACTCTCCTCCTGACTCATCTTGAGCATCCTCAAATGTTATTGTATTAGAATCCTCAGGATTGATGTCGGATAGGTCTGGAATATAAGTTTCATCAAGTAAATCCTGTGAATCTTCTAAACAAAACATTGTTTGTCTGCGAGGATCCATTTGAGATTGTTCATCATCCAAATCTGAACCCGAAGAAGCTGGAGAAGAAGTACTTGGCTGTTGTACCACAGCACTTGGTTGCTGTATCACCATGTCATTATTGGAAGATGATGATGAGTTACCTAATAAAAACATAATTTTATCTGTGTTTTCTTTTGACTCTTTTTGTTTTAATTGTTTATTTAAAAACTCATTTTCTAAAAATGTTACATGCCTAGCCTTAATGCAATTCTTTGGATAATCTGGATCAATTAGTCTGTATCCCTTGCTATTATCGCAATATCCCACAAAAATGTATCTTTTGCTCCTTGGCTCTAGTTTCTTTACATTATTGACAACTGCATATGCTACACAACCAAATATACGTAAATGGCTTACATCTACCTTCTTAGATGTCCACTTTTCTTCTGGTGTCTGTCCCATGACGGCCTTAGTTGGTGACCTATTCTTGAGATACACAGCTGTATTGACAGCCTCTGCCCAAAAGTGTCTGCTTAAACCAGCATCCTGTAGCATACTGCGAGCTTTGTCCATGATGGTCCGGTTTGCTCTCTCAGCAACCCCATTTTGTTGACTGCAATGCGGAACTGTAGTTTGATGGCGGATCCCATTAGTCCTCAGGAACTCCTGAAATGTTTTACTTATATACTCTCCACCATTATCACTCCTAAGACTTTTAATTTTCCTTTCCGTCTCATTTTCTACTAGGCTTTTAAATTCTTTGAATTTTTCAAATGTTTCATTCTTTGATTTAAGAAAATAAATAAATGTTTTTCTTGTAAAATCATCAATGAAGCTAAGGAAATAACGAGCTCCATTAAAAGAAGCCTCAGACATGGGCCCGCACAGATCTGTGTGTACTAGGCCTAATACTTCAATTGACCTACTTGCTGACTTTTTAGGGAAGGGAAGTTTAGTTTGCTTACCCTCTATACAAGCAATACAAGTTTTAAAATCTGTACTATTATAATTCATGCCTGAAACCATACCTTTTTGAAGTAGATTCATGCTCCTTGAGTTGAGATGACCCATACGACGATGCCAAACCTCTTGTGAAGTCTGTGATGCAGCCTCGCCGACTGCACCAGCACCAGCAATGTCCTGTGTAGATACTTCACCACATCCAGAGTTGGTGATCTCTGTGCTGAGACTGTAGTTGAAACCCCTATCCATGGTGTCTAGTACATAGACTCCTTTAAAACCTGTAGCAGTGGCCACAACCTGTCCTCTATACAGAACCTGGCACTTATTTTTACCAAAAGTTAGTCTATAACCTTTTCTGTCCAATTCACTAACAGAAATTAAGTTTGTTAATAGTCCTGGAACATAGTATATATTACTAATGATTTTAACACCATCTCGAAGTCGAACTTTCACTGTACCAGTTCCTTCTGCCTTCACTTTCCCACCATTGGCAACATTCACATTCTCTGGTTTGATAGCTTTAAAGTTCAGTATCATGTCCTTGTTATTGCACATATGGTTAGTAGCACCTGAGTCCAAGAGCCACAAGTCACTTCTCAAGTTTACTGACATAGCAGAAATTAAACTTTTCAGCTGATACGGCACCTTTTTCTTGAAATCCTTGTTCCTAGGGCAATCCTTCTTGAAATGGCCAGTTTTCTTGCAGCGAAAACACTTCATAGCCTTATTCTCCCTCAGCTTGGGTTGTACTGCAGCTAACGCACTGAACTCTGTGTTGTCCTCTTTATCATTCCGCCTGCTCTGTTCCTGCAGAAGCCTTGTTTTAACATTCTCGGATGTTAATCTTACAGACGTGGTTTCAAGCGCCATAATGAGTGGGTCGAAGTCGTTAGGCAGGCCACTCAGCATAATCACCGCCAGGAAATCATCATCGAGCGGAGAACCTATGTCTGCTAACTGTTGTCCGAGCTGCGTTATTTTGGATAAATAACTCTCCATGTTGTCCATTTGGTTTAATTTAATCCCAAATAGTGATCTTAAGAGACCAAGCCTCCGGCAAAGTCCTTTATCTTCATAAGCACTTTCCAGACTAGTCCATGCTTCATAGGGTGTCTTTGCATTACGAATTTGTGGTAACACCGACGATCCCACGGATAAGCATATCTTGGCTAACGCCCTCTGGTTCCTCTTTGGGTCAGAACTGCCTTTTTCAGTTTCTATACATTCTGATAAATCTTCATGCATCAATATCATTCTGATTATAAACTTCCAATTGTTATAATCTTCTACTCCTTTTAGTTTCTCTACAGGTAGACCAACAGGTGATGTAGTCGTCATCGTTACCAGCAAAACTCATAAATAGCAAACAGCATAAATACCAGGATCCTTTGTGAACGAGCACGTTGAGCGAGATCCAATTGGAGGTTACGTCCGCGGGTCGAAAATTTTGGTGGACGACCGAAATACGCACGAAATATATGATGCAGGGCACAGCAAAGACGTCTGGGCCCATAACCTGAAGGGTTATAGGCATAAAAAGAAAGATGCAAATAAATATAAACTGTATTTATTTGGGCAAGAGCGAACCGGTAGCCATGACATAGCGAAAGTGACAGATTGACATTTTACGATACATTTACTTAGCTAGTTACTATTGTGTGCATTTATAAAGAACATTCCAACATCGTTCTATACCAAATCCCCTTTTCTCGGCACCTCAGATCAAAATATTCACTCTACTTCTCGTGACATATTTTTTAACAACAGAATATCAATCTGAATAGAATGGGGTAACTCTTAAAGGAGTACCACTATTAGCAGCTTGTCGAGCTAATTCATCTACTTTTTAATTATGGCCCGTATTCGTAAACAGCATTTGAGATTGACAGCTAGTTTGAGTTTGTATCAGAAATTTCATTTCAGTACAATATGACCTGTCAAATCAATACTTAATATTGCTCTCAATCTTGAGATCACTTTATAAATACAACCCTATGTCTCAGACCAATATGTGAAGGGATCCACTGCAAAAAAAATAACTTTATTATCGAGTTGCAACTCTCGCATTAAATATAATTATCTCATAAGCTATCAAGAGGTATTCAAAACTCGATACACACCGAGCTATAGGTTGGAGAGAACTTTTGGAATCTGAAAAAGCAATTATTTATACAAATTTATTCCAATTGATAGATTAAACACATTAAATAGCCTCAATAGAAGCTAAAAAGATATATAATAGAAATATTTTCTACATAGAATTTAACTCTACAATTAGACTGAGGATCGTAAAAAGAGCCAGAGTTGTCATCCCATCTGTGAAAAACAATATACCAAAACCTATTGCTTCTATTCCACCGTAGAAGTTCTTCTAAAATATTTATTAAATGAGTAAAGAATTAAATAATTCCTAGCCATTAGCCTGATTAAATAGACGTATGTCTTAGAAAGGTCAGCTTTTAAGATTCAACTGGTTTTCCTACATATTTTATTTTTCCTCCGAGCTTACGGTAGAAGAGAAACGTTTTTCTTTATTTTTAAACAGGTAAATGCACGTACGATGGGAGTTAAAGTAACTTAGTTGCATCACAGTAAAAGTCTAGTGTAATTTCTTACTCGGTAGACGCATATACTATTTATTAGGAGATTATTAAATTTAGTTAGTCTAGAAAAGATTTCTTTAGCAGTAAGGCCACCCATCTGTACAATTACATTCCTGATAATCTATACTAATGTTATAAAAACGAGTTTATTCGTTTGGGTAACCAAGAAACCTGAAACTATTGAAGACATATAAAAAAATACTTGAAAATTCCATGGCTAGGAATATCAACGGAGATTCCGTGGATGTTTTTCTTTCAAACCGATTCCAACTTTATTCCGTTAGCAACAGAATTGATTATGAATGAACACAAAAAAAGCGATCGGATTTTTCTGCTTAATGTTTGCTAACCCTTTTTCAATAGTTCAATAACCTGACTCACCTTTACTACAAAAAATAAGTAGAGCTATATTGTGCAAAATACAAACCTTTCTTCTCGATATTTTCATCGCGTTTCATAAAATTTGCATTTGACCAGAGGCGACGGTGGCATCCGACGAAAATCTACATTTTATAGGTGAGACGACCACTCGTACTTATGCAACTGACATTAAACTTCACTCTAACTTTGTAAAGATAACACTTCGGTGATCTCGGGAGAAAATCAACTTTTATAGTGGGTTAGAGCGTGGAAAATCCATATTTATAATTGATTTGTCAATTTATTTGACATTAGATCAGACAGGATGGAATTTGTGAATTTGACAGAACATTTGACAAAATTTAGGCAATGCGCGAAATAAAAAAATCTTGTTTGAAGTTAAGGCTAAGCTCCAATGATTTCTTGCTCGTAGATATCAACACGCCGAAGGTGAAACACAAAGAAGTTACGTAAAGCTACGTGTTTCCGCTTCAAAGCAAATTAACAACTTTGTAGTCGATACTAGTTATTCCACTCGTTTGTTTCGGAAGTTACCCTTTTAGACGAGTGGAGTTACATATATACACACATATAATCACGCTTTTATCTCTATTGGCGTAGGCAGAGGATAAACGACTTAAAACAAAGGTCGTTCCGCCACGTCTGACAGAGTATTGAGCGTTATTGAAGATAGATTTGTAGGTATATTGCTGTAGCGACAGGCTGTCAGCCCATCGCCTAAATTGCAATATACTAAAACCCTTGGATCCCTTAGCTGGTTTTTACAGCATGTTCGGGAGGAAATGCAGCTGGCACATTCTATGTTTTTCTCTCACAAGTCCAGCATGGAAGTCCTAACCGAGTGGAGTTCCTAAACAGGATGTCAACCTTTGTACAAACAAAAATGCAACCGTGGCGCAATGTTATGTTTTGATTTTATGTAACACTAGCTGTGCCCGCGACTCCGTACGCGTGGTGGTTATGATTTTAAACAGCGATGTATTTTTTTGTTTTAAATTTTACATAATTGGAATAGAGCGTAGTCTTACATTACACCTATGCGAGCATAGTACATTATAGTACATACATACATATAATCACGCCTCTATCCCTAATGGGGTAGGCAGAGCGTAAACGACCTAAACGAAGGTCGTTCCACCACGTCTGACAAAGTTTCGAGGGTTAGATTTGTAGGTATATTGCTGTAGTGACAGGTTGTCAGCCTATCGCCTAAAATTACAATATACAGAAAACCTTGGATCCCTTAGCTGGTTTTTACAGCATGCCCGGGAGGAAATGCAGCTGGCACATTCTATGTTTTTCTCTCGCTCCCAGTCCAGCATGGAAAGCATACATTATAGTAGATTTTCTATATACTTGTCTACTTAAATATGGAAGGAGTTGTGTTACCTAACAGTTGTTTTTATGTTTCCATTTCTTTTTGTTTTGGGATCAATTAATTATATACAAATCATTATACAATTTTTTCGTTAAATTGGTCATTAAACAATTGAAAATTTAAGATTATTTACAACTTACGTTTTTATAGTACAAAAAGTTAACTTATGTATGATTTATAGCTGTGCCCTTGAGAGCCCGATGGTGTAGTGGATAGGTCCGCTGCCTCCTGAGCGGGAGGTCGTAGTTCGAATCCTACCACGTACCAAAGTGTTTTTCGGTTTTCGAATTTGATATGTACGTTTATTCGGCGCTTTTTCTGTGCTTAGGAAGGCACGTTAAGCCGTTGGTCCCGGTTAATATCCTTTAATACCGTAGATATTAGTCGTTAAGCCATATCAGAGGCCAGTGCCTAAGCATTGGCGGCTTGAAAACTCTGACCTAATCTAGGATTGGGTCTGGTTTCCCTTCTTGGTTGCGGAGGTCAGGTGACAGTCGCTCTGTGTAAAAACCAGTACCCTCGTTCAATCCCCTAGATTAGGTAGCCGACCCCGTGAGATACGGGATAAGGCTAGGAAGAAGAAGATGTATAGCTGTGCCCGCGACTTCGTATGCCCGGTTTGTATGGAAAACACGCAGTGTCGAACATCCTGAAAACGCTTCTCCGCGCGTAGGAGCGGGATCTGCTAACACGTGCGCTTCCGTGTTTCATATTGTCTGGAGTCGTATTTTTGAACCGCTCGTATCAATTCGCATACGAAAATGCAAAATTCGCATACGAAATCACAAAATCACTATTTTGGAATACTCATTCGTATGCGACTCTGCAACGAGTGCTCTAAACCACTCGTTTTCTTTTCTACTACTCGAAACCAAAGTAGTCTATGATCATGTCAGTGACACAGACAAACATTTCTCAAGTGACACTTTAATTTACTTGAATTTACGTTCCGTTTCTCTGCTATTAATTTCCGGTTTTTCAAATCAACGATTTTTCTTAGTGTTAGTGGTGGTATAGTAAGTGTATTTCAACGTAGAACGAAAACAATTTATGTGATTAGACTATATTGGGAACACAGATTTCTACTGCTTCAAAAATACGTAAAATCGTGTGTGATAGAATTTGATTCCGTACACGAATGATTTTCTTATGCGTTTTCAGTTTTCATTCGAGCGGTTCAGAAATACGACTACAGATTGGCCGTGCCGTTGCCGTGCCGTCGCCGTGCCGTCGCCGTGCCGTCGCCGTGCCGTCGCCGTGCCGTCGCCGTGCCGTCGCCGTGCCGTCGCCGTGCCGTCGCCGTGCCGTCGCCGTGCCGTTGCCGTGCCGTTGCCGTGCCGTTGCCGTGCCACTTCCATGCTGGCCTGGGAGCGAGAGAAAAAAATAGAATGTCCAGCATGGAAGAGGTTACAAAACGTAAGTTATACAGAGCATTTAGAGTACAAATGTACCCATCTCACTTGCCGCGTTTCTGCGTTGGATTGCGATAGACAACGTTTGGGCTATGAATGATCCGAATGACCCAGGGTGGCTTGGCATTGGGTTACGACTACCTCCGTGGTCTAGTGGGCTGAGCCATGGGCTTACAATCCGGAAGGCCAGGGTTCGATTCCAAGAGGGGAACACAATGTTGTTATTTGTCTATTTATCACTTTGTAAGGTAATTGAAAAGCATGCCATATTATATCATAGATTTTCATAGCTTATCTCTTGCAAGGTTCCATGGTCTAGTGGTCAGAGCCATGGGCTTACGAACTGGAGGTCCTGGGTTCGATTTCCAGGGGGGGGGGACAAAGTTGATATTTGTCAATTTATCACTTTGTGTGAGTTTCCCCAGTTTGGTTAGGACATTGCAGGCTTAATCACCTTATTGTCCGAAAGGAAAGAGGGTTCCTTGCTTCGGAGGGCACGTTAATCCGTCGGTCCCGGTCGCTGTCTTTGATAGTTATCGTTACTCAAACCATGTCAGAGGCCTAAATAGCTGTGCTATTAGGCAGTTTGAAAACTCTGATACCAGGGTTCATTGGCTCTTTCGACTCGAGAATCCACGCGCTAAGAAGAAGGTGCAGTTCATCTTATGAAAAGCCACCTATCTGCAATAGAGAATCTTACCACTTATGTCATTCTGAAAAGCCCTAATTGAGTTAGAGTATTCTTTTTCCTGCGGCAAAA
Organism: Scrobipalpa costella; assembly: GCA_949820665.1. Lineage (NCBI taxonomy): Eukaryota > Metazoa > Arthropoda > Insecta > Lepidoptera > Gelechiidae > Scrobipalpa > Scrobipalpa costella. The sequence continues at coordinate 5,167,830 of OX463306.1, forward strand.
GTATTGTTAAGATTAAATCTATCTTCTTTTTACCCAATGAACCATTTTTCCAATTCGAAACCGTCAAAGAAATCCTGGAACGCAGCATCAATACATAGTATAAAACAAAGTCGCTTTCTATGTCCGTGTATCCCTATGTATGCTTAGATCTTTAATTCGATTTTGATGCGGTTTCTTTTAACGGATAGAGTGCTTCAAGAGGAATCAGAATCAGAATCAGAATCAGAAATCTGGAAGGTTTGTATGTTTAATATATGCATAATATAGTAGAGAAACACTGATGATTTCCGTGCGAAGCTGGGGCGGGTCGCTAGTATGTAATATTCCCTTCGTTTCAGACATCTACGGCAGTGTTTAATTTGATTGCCTCGCCAACCGAAATATTCTCTCTGACCCGCAATGTTAGCCTGTTACAAGTGAACCTATACCGGGTGTAAGGGACAGCGTCCCGCAAACTGATACGGGTTGCTCAGTCAACGACACTGAACAGGAGTATAAAATAAAATTTGACCTTACCATACGAAAGAAACTGAACAATTTGCCACGGCAAATAAAAATAGTTATACCTTCTTTCATGAGATAAAAATAAAATTTTACCTTCCCATACAAAATAACCACGTCAATCAGACAATTTGTATGGAAAAGTAGATATTTATTTTAATTTCCTGTAAAAAATCCTGCTGATAATTGTTCAGCTCCATTGACTGGGAACACCTATCAGTTTGCGGGACGCTGTCCCTGTAAGGACTTCGTCAGGGTATGTCTAGATTAGTATAACGTAGCTAAGCTATCCTTTGATAAACCTAGATTATATTTTCTACCACACAAGCATTCTGATACATACATACATACAATCACGCTAATAAACCCTCGTACCTTTTTGATAGTTTTAACAGCATGCACGGGAGGAAATGCAGCAGGCACATTCTATGTTTTTCTCTCGCTCCCAGTTTAGCATGGAAGAATCTTTCATGTAATTTACATAATTAAAACTACGAGATACTGAAATAAATAGAATCTCTTATCCGATTTGTGAAAACCGCATGAAAATCCATTATGTAGTACAATTGAGTTTGTACGTGGGGGTAAGTACTTTTTAATCGTATTATTTAAACAGTTAATAGGTATTAATTCAACCTGACACGTTTTCGTTAAATTGATATTAATGTTTAAACGTTTCTTTCATGTTTCCCATTAAAACAGCATAAATTACTCTGAAGAATAAAGTAAAATTCTTATAAATGAAATAAAATTTCAGTTGTCCGGATTAATTAGGCCACGATAAACCAACATTTGGTACCGAAGAAACTAAAAGGAGAGTAAAATTTAAATGCCTTTTAAAATAAATGCATTTTCAGCAAATGTTTTAATGAGTGGTTATAAAACCGACCCGTGTTTTCCGTGGCTAATCTGTAGCAGAAATGCACCCGTGTGGTCGCACCGCGGGAAATAAGAACTATGCGGCTCACTGCAGCCAGAGAATATACAGGGTGTTACAGAAAGAGTATACCGGGTGTAAGGGACAGACTCCCGCAAACTGATAGGGCTTGCTCAATCAACGTATCTGAACAATGTTCACCAGGAAATTCTTTCAGGAGAATTATTTGACCTTTCCATACAAAATGACCATCTCAATCAGTCAATTTGTAATTATTATTTTTTTATTTCCTGAAAAACAGAAATCCTGCTGATAGTTGTTTAGTTATAATGACTGAGCAACCCCTATCAGTTTGTGGGACGCTGTCCATTACACCCCCGTATGCGCTTGAAACAATGTTAATCTGCCCATAAATCTGTACAACTTTTCTGAAGGTACATATCGGAATTCGAAAAGGCTTCGTCCCAACTTCCCATGCTATATTGTATGGTGCTATCAGCTCATGCATTTTGGTATGAGAGATGTTTTTAAATATTTTTGCATTTTACGACCTTTTTCACATCCTTCAGGGTCCATAGACTTGAAAACCCTTGTTGTTACCGCTCTTCATCTGTCGAGTGGGTATCGAGTCTATTGACCCGATGAACCCTGGTGGCAGAGTTTTAAAACCGCCTAGTAGCACAACTATCAGGCCTCTGACATGGTTTGAGTAACGACCACTATCAAAGTGACCGGGACCGACGGCTTAACGTGCCCACCGAAACACGAAATCTTTTTCGGACAATCAGGTGATTCAGCCTGCAATGTCCTAACCAAACTGGGGAAAAAATCACAAAGTGATAAATTCTCAAATATCAACTCTGTGTGTTCCCCCTGGGAATCGAACCCAGGACCTCCAGATTCTGTTGTTACCGCTTATATATTAGTAGTTTCGTGGTCTTCTTCTTCTGTCGAGTGGGTATCGAGTCTATGGACCCGATGAACCCTGGTGTCAGAGTTTTTAAACCGCCCACCCTATATAAAAGTACTAGCTACAGCTCGGTATTCTCACCCCGCATTTTGTTCAAACTTATAAAAACCCTGCAGTGTTATAAAAACAGAAACTAAAGAAAACTGACGTTTTACCACAGTTTTACGGTTATCTTAAAACCCGTTGTTTATTTAAATAGAACTCATAAAAATATTTCGAAGTTGAGTTAAAATACCGCATCTCTAACATGCGTCTGTTTAAACAGCGCTCAGAAAAATAGAATCAGGGAAAAATAACGAAAATATGTACAGAATATTTTTTGGATTTGTACTTTCTCATATTTTTAAAAATAACGTAATAGGCTCGTTTCTAGATTTGCCGGCTAAGGCTGAAATTAAAATCTATTTGTCACTTTCAGACTAAAACCATTAGAAAAAGACAGGAGGTCTATTCTCGTCGTCGATAAAATTGGCAGAAATACTGGGGAAACGTGCAAAAGCGAGTCAAAACCTAGCGGACTAAGTGTAAAATCATAGAGTATAAATCGGCTGTCCTTGTTCAATTTTATTTTTTTGAAAGTGACAGATGGATATTAATGTTACTTTTAGCCGGTGGTATAGATCTACTAGAATCGAACCCGTTAGCAAACTTATTCGTACGTATTACGATAGCCGCGAAAGGCCTCTGAGATGAGATGGGTATACATATTCGATGGCTGGCTTCACCCTACCTGCCAACAAAATAAATATTTTATCCTAATTTTCTATTTTAAAATAAACAAAAACAGAATACGTATATGTGATACGAACACAACCATAACATTACCTTTGATCCGAACTGCTGTAAAAAAGAAACATGTTAATGGGATAACAGCAGGTAATGCTCATTAGAATTGCAAAGGTTTTATGTTTTTTCTTCATTAAAGTAAAATATGAAGATAGTTATTACAAAAAGCTTTCCAACGTAAACTACAATGAAACTATTATTACAATATTCTTGTGAGAGGAAAAGTAAAAGCTAATTTTCTTCAACAACTATTAAAAGATGGTTAAAGTAGGTACTGGTACTATTTACTATTCTGTGGTACAGGTACAACTAAAAACAATTTTCGAATTCAAGAACTTTGAACTAAATGGAAGAAAAATGTTCATTTCTATTACCCTGTAAACAAGATTGGAAGTTATCTAAACTTGTAAAATCGTTTGTCCTTACTGACTGACTGATTCATCAACGCAGAGCCTAAACTACAAAAGCTAGAATCGTGAAACTTTAAAAGGAAGTTCTTTCTAAAATGTTACCTCGCACTCAGAATGGATTTTTGGATTTTCCCCCCTAAAAAGGGGGGTTGAAGTTTGTATGAAATTCTATAAATTTTCAAGGTAGGAATTTCAAATTTTGTATTTAGGCTAATAATAAAAAAATATGAATGGGAATTCCGTCAATTTAAAAGGCAGTTTCTTTAAATCATGTTTTGAGCTAAATATTAAAAAAATATGTACAAATGTTTCTCAATTTTTGTATTTTCCATCCCTACGGGGAAAAATTCTTTCAGCATATAAGCTTTTTACTATGCAAGAATATCACACTCACACAGAAATTAAATATTACTTTGAGATGTAGTCATACGAACACCTACATGGTAAAAACCTGATCAAGGACAAAAGCAACTTTTTACCGCGGGAACTCAATCCAACGGGAAAACTCTTTTAGCTGCGAATGAAACCGCGGGGTGGAAAGCTAGTAAGACATAAAAGTTCACAATAATTTTTGCTTCTCGAATATTGATTTTGATTTACTATTGCTCTTTTTTTTATGTGCCATAATACGATGATAAAGATGATTTACTATAAATATCTACTATATCTTTCCAAGGCCCGTATTTATAGTCAGGGATTTAGACTGTCTGTCAAGTTTGAGTTCGTATCAGAAATGTACTCGTATTTTCAATACAAAGCGATCTGTCAATTCCACACTTCAATTAAATTTCTGTTATATAGCGCTTTAATTATGATTCCGCTAGTGTCAAGTGCGAAAATCTACACTTAAGATTGTTCATCGCTTTATAAATAGGACCCCAAGAGTTGTGTGCAATACAAACAACCACATACTTTACATACAGTTCTTATATACAATGATACCATCAATCTCTCCTCCCAATAAACAAATAAACACAGTAATAAAAAATGGCGACTTCCTTATATTACTTGCTAATTGTCGACACACTCATTCAGACATCTAATCTTCCCTTAACTCTATGTGTCGACAGAGCGTGACGATAAGTTCTTTGTTAATTCTTTCAATGTAAAGGGTGTACTTTTTATGGTCAGATGTCTGTTTTTGGGAAGATCTTTCGAAAGAATAAAAATATGAAAGCTCGTATTTATAAAGAGATCTCAAAAGCAATATTTAGTGTGGATTTGACCGGCTGATTTGTACTGAAATGATATTTCTGATACGAACTCAAAGTTGCTGTCAGTCTCAAGTGTTGATGATGAGTAAGGGTTTAAATAAACAATATTACAGCTACAGAATACTAGCTGTCCACTCCACGGTTTCATCTGCGGATAAATAAGATTTCCCGTAGAAATAAAGATATTTTCCTGCGGTAAAAAGTAGACTGTTACTCACGGTGAACGTAGGTTCCAATGGTCCAGTAGTGGTTGAGTATATCTGTAACAAACATACGTACCTAGTTTAATATTTCACGATACGGACTAAGCGCTTCCAAAACTCATTCATCATGCGCATGGCAAAAGTGTGGAACTCACTACCTGCGTCTGTGTTTCCGAATGCATTCAACCCCCAACACTTCAAAATAAGAGTGAACAAGCATCTTCTGGGTGAGCACTCGCTCCATCGGCGGCTTCGTTTTAATCACTCCCGATCTAGACTGTAGTCAAGAGCAAACACATTAAGAATATTTAAAAAAACGTTACAAATCAGTTTTATTTTCACGATTTTAGTTATCCTCCATCCTGCCTGGTGTACGAGATAGTGTTCGGTGTAACCAAACGTGCCTACCTCAATGTACACGAAATAAAACTATACTATAAATGGACTGTATATTTATTGACGAAAAACTACTAACAAAACTATATAGAAAATACTGGCAACACTATGGAAAAGATTGGCACAAAATCTTAAATATTTATCAATTATACTATAAACGGCACTTCACACTTCTGTTATCACTATTAATCACTGTTATTTCCACTGTTATTCTTGTTCTTGCTGCTTTCGGAACTATTCAAAAACGGATACGAAACGGAAACTGTTTACGGAACTCTTTGTCGATAACTATAAACGAACTATCACGGAAACACTATACGAAACGATTACGGAACTGTTTGTAGATAACTATTCACGAACTGTCACGGAATCACTGTCACTGTTACTATATACTGTTCACTTCACTATTTCTTCCCACTATTCGATCACTGATTCGAAACTGAATCTGAAAACTGTATCATGGAACTATATCACTGAATTATACTGTATCTATCACGAAACTATATCTATTCTGTTCACTGTCCACTATTTTTCCACTATTCGGACTGATCTCCCGAAACTATATCTGAAAACTGTATGCTTGATGCGGCTCATGCAGCCGTTTATATACCCCAATCTCGGTAGTAAAGAATCTTCGGGAAACAGCTGGCAAATCTTTTCTCGAAATGACAAGTGTCTTCTGTAATGTTCGATCGAGATAGCTAAATACAAACTGTCACTGGTCAGACAGGGATGGCGTTATATTGATTCTCGAATATTCTTGATCATACGTCAAGTTCGTAAAAAGACAAGAATAGAATACTATTGCTATCTCGTTCTATCACTCGCTCTGATTGGCTGATTTGAATTTGACTCTTATTTAGGGATAACAGCTCTCAAGTGTGGCCATCCTAAAAAATACTCCTTATTTATAAGGGAATTAAATTAAAATATAAAATACTTAAGCGCCGTCGCGAACATACTCCCGCCGTGCGAGGTCGGTTACGGCGTCGCATCTATTAAAGTGGAGCGACGGCTTAACCGAATACTGTATCCTGATTCTGATGTCTGTACATAAACTGCTCCAATTATTCGGTTTTCTGAGCTCCCGCCGGTATTCTAACAAACTATGCTAACGCTATCTCGATCCGAGGTGGCGGCCATGGCGGTGCAGGCGCACATGACTATCGGTGGAGGCCATGGCTGCGTCGGTAAGGGCCATGGTTGCGCTGGTGGGGGCCATGGCGGCGTTGTTCTTGAAGCGATGGCATCTCTTTCTTCTGAACATGCAGCGTCGATGTTTACTGGCTTCTTTATGTATTCCGGTAGCGGACCCTCCCGCCGGTTTTGACGGTACTGGAATCGGAGAACATCGCTGAACTTTTCGTTGAAGAAAGTTCCTTCGTTTTTGGCCACGGACTCTGTTGTTTCATATACAATGTTGATTTCTTCTGGTTCTTCTTGACGTAGCACGGTGATTGATTCTTTTTGTTTACCAAGGTATTTTGTCTTCTCTTCTTTCTTGATATCCTCCATAGTATCTTCTATCTTGTTATTTTCTATCTTCTCTTCGCTCTTGATGTCTTCTATCTTCTGTTCTTTCTTGTCATCTTCTATCTTCTGTTTTTTCTTGTCATCTTCTATCTTGATATCTTCTGTCTTGATGTCTTCTGCTTTGAGGTCTTCTGTCTCGATGTCTTTTTTCTTTCCATCTTCTGTCTTGAGGTCTTCTGCCATGATTTCTTCTGTGTTCTTTCCACCGTGCCATTCTGTTAGTTCTATTTTTCTGTCTTCGTATTCATTACGATGACTTTCAAAATCTTCGTCTTGTCTTGTGTATATCTCAATCTTCTTTCTTTCAGAGTCGTCATCTATCTTCATGATCTTTAATTCTTCAGGTTCTGGTCTTCTGACTTGATCAAACTTCTGGACTACTTCTGTCTTCACTCTTCTAACTGGTTCAGTCTTCGGATTTTCGATCTTCATTCTTTTGTTCTGTTCTGTTAACAGGTCACTATGTTGCTCTTGCTTCACTTGAATTTCATCCCTGTCTTCATTTGGCAAATTCAACTGTTGTTGCAGCTTGATCTGGACGCGGTCTGATTGCGGGTTAAGTTGGCCGTCCTGTAATTCTGAGCCTTCATCTTCTTTATTGTTTTCTCGGTCTTTGCTCTTCATGGCTTCTACCTTAATATTTCGGTTCTGTTCTTCGAGTGTTATCCTGTTTTTTCTGGCTCTGTCTAAGTTTTCTTCTGCTGCTGCTAATTCTTCTTTGTTTTCTGCATCTTCTTTTAGAAGTCGCTGTGCTATCACGTACAGTTCACGCTGTTGAATCTGTAGCGGCGTCGGCAGTGAAAGGTCTTCTTTATCTTCCAGAACTTTTTTCTTCATGCTCTCAAATTTATCGATCTGTTCCCAAAGTTCTTCATATTTCAGGTCTATTATCTTCTTTTCGGCTGCCGATTTCTCGAGTTGATAGAACGCTTTCTCTTCTATGGCAATTGCTATTATCTCATCTGGTTCCTCTCTGGCGTATACTATTTCCTTCTCTGCTTTTTCTCTGGCGGCTGCTAATGCCTTCTTTGCTTCTTCTGTTGCAATTGCTATCCTTTCCTCTTCTAAAACTTCCAATTCTCTTATCTTCATTTCAATTAAAATTTTCTCACATCGTATTTTTGCTATTTCCATGTTTTCTTTTTCTTCTAGTAACTCTTTTTGAAGTTGCAATTGAATACGTTGAGATCTCTTCGATTTCGAAGATCCTTTAGTTTTCACAGACATGTCACGATGTTCCGCAAAGGTTTTTTTACTCGCTGCTGTCTGTTGTTTCTCTACTTCTTCAAGCTGTGACAGCTGCGGCGGTTGCGGTTGCAGATTGACGACATCAACTGATCGGTGCCCAGTCTCTTGCACCAGGCGCCAGGATGAAGCTCCTGACATAGATCTTGTAACTGGCATATTGACTATGATTTGCTGTACGGAACACTGATAAACACTGAAATACTGTTTTCACACTAAACTGTCTGTACTGTAACTGTATTTTACGGAATAATCGATAATCTCTATTAAACTGTCCACCAAAAACTATACTGTCCACGGAAACTGTCTCTGTTCAACTACTGTCTGTACACGAATCAACTGTCTATAAACACTACTGTTCTTCACACAAGATACTGTCCAACCACGATATAATACGGTACTGTTCACGAAATAACACAAAATCTGTCACTATCACTACACGGAACACTGATACGGATCCGGCTCGAAGGACCATTATGTACGAGATAGTGTTCGGCGTAACCAAACGTGCCTACCTCAATGTACACGAAATAAAACTATACTATAAATGGACTGTATATTTATTGACGAAAAACTACTAACAAAACTATATAGAAAATACTGGCAACACTATGGAAAAGATTGGCACAAAATCTTAAATATTTATCAATTATACTATAAACGGCACTTCACACTTCTGTTATCACTATTAATCACTGTTATTTCCACTGTTATTCTTGTTCTTGCTGCTTTCGGAACTATTCAAAAACGGATACGAAACGGAAACTGTTTACGGAACTCTTTGTCGATAACTATAAACGAACTATCACGGAAACACTATACGAAACGATTACGGAACTGTTTGTAGATAACTATTCACGAACTGTCACGGAATCACTGTCACTGTTACTATATACTGTTCACTTCACTATTTCTTCCCACTATTCGATCACTGATTCGAAACTGAATCTGAAAACTGTATCATGGAACTATATCACTGAATTATACTGTATCTATCACGAAACTATATCTATTCTGTTCACTGTCCACTATTTTTCCACTATTCGGACTGATCTCCCGAAACTATATCTGAAAACTGTATGCTTGATGCGGCTCATGCAGCCGTTTATATACCCCAATCTCGGTAGTAAAGAATCTTCGGGAAACAGCTGGCAAATCTTTTCTCGAAATGACAAGTGTCTTCTGTAATGTTCGATCGAGATAGCTAAATACAAACTGTCACTGGTCAGACAGGGATGGCGTTATATTGATTCTCGAATATTCTTGATCATACGTCAAGTTCGTAAAAAGACAAGAATAGAATACTATTGCTATCTCGTTCTATCACTCGCTCTGATTGGCTGATTTGAATTTGACTCTTATTTAGGGATAACAGCTCTCAAGTGTGGCCATCCTAAAAAATACTCCTTATTTATAAGGGAATTAAATTAAAATATAAAATACTTAAGCGCCGTCGCGAACACCTGGGTTTCAGTATATTGTAATTTAGGCGATGGACTGACAACATACAACAACATACCTACAAATGTATCTTAAATAACCCTCAAAACTTTGTCAGACGTGGCGGAACGACCTTTGTTTAGGTCGTTTACGCTCCGCCTACCCCATTAGGGATAAAGGCGTGATTATTTGTGTATGTATTATATTAGTTACAGAAGTAACATCCTGTGGCTTACAAACTGAGGGGAAACTGCGATCTGGCTAACTGGGTCAATCGTTACACATTACACATTATGTATCAAAAGGAAATGGATCAAATTAATGGCAAGGAACACAAAAATAGCGAACATCGGCTTTTATTATGGCAAAAGTTATATTTCCATGCTGGCCTGGGAGCGTGAGATAAACAGAGAATATTCCAGCTGCATTTTCTTTGCAGAGATGTAAGCAAGGATTTTTGATAGACGAGAAATTAAACTATCACATGTTTCTACTATCGATATAGCAAAAACATATTTATAAATCTTCTTCTTCTTCCATGCTGGTCTTGGTGTAAGAGAAAAACGTGTCAAAGATTGTGCCAGCTGCATTTCCTGCCGGGCATGCTGTAAAAACCAGCTAAGAGATCCGAGGGTTTCCGTATATTGCAATTAAGGCATTGGGCTGACAACCTGTCACTACAGCACAATACCTACAAATATATCTTAAAAAATCTTAAAACTTTGTTAAACATGGCTGAACGACCTTTGTTTGGGTCGTTTACGCTCTGCCTACCCCGTAAGGGATAAAGGCGTGATTTTATGTATGTATGTATGTAAAAGTTATACCGATTTTGGAAGCTGGTTGTACTCGCTTCTGAGGGTTGTGTACTGTGTCTATTGTCACTTTATATTGGCACAGTCTTTACTCGTATATCTAAAGGCTCGTATTCATAAAGATTGCGAGCAATATTAAGTGTGGATTTGACAGGCCGATTTGTACTGAAATTATATTTCTGATACGAACTCTAAGATGCAGTCAGTGATGATTATTAATGTGGGCCTAATACTCTACTATACCTAAGGATCACTTAAATAATACAATACATAATCTGATTTGCAGGAACATAATTTAAGCGATTTAATTTTGATAGCACTTTATTAGGGGTAAATGGCGTGTCCTTTTTTCTTATGAAAAAATATTAAAGCTAACCTTTTGAGCCTCACCGAATCGCATTTATCTCCATAATTCGTCGTGAAAATTGTCCAGTTGTACGCCCATAACGGTCGTTTTTAAAATAAAAATGAATAAAAAAACGCTTTTTCTGCCGCTGCTGTGATAAATCTACGGAATTCCAGAAACAGATGGATTTAAAAAAGTCGTAAAATGATCAAATATGTCGAGTTTATATTTGCTTTCTATAGGCTCGTATTTATGAAGCGATCTCCCACTTGAATGGATTTGACAAGCCAAATTGTAATGAAATGATATTTCTGATACGAACTCAAACTCGCTTTCACTCATGAGAGCTGATTTTAAATACGGCTCTTAGAGTAGTATCTTTGCTAATTGTTTTTTGTAATTTCGCTTGTTAGCATCTTAGAAAACTCAATTTTATGTCAATCATTTGTGTACCTATCTATTGCCTATTGATAATTGATACATTGAGGCTGAAATACATAAGTAGTAGTATTAGTAGCAACAGTTTTTTTTATAGAATACAACGACCTCCTGGACCGTCGAGCTTATCGGTAAAATAATAAACCACTTCAACACCTCGGAATGGAATCGATTCGTTTCCCCCCAGACAAATCGGTTTAGGAAAGAGATTGCGCCGGCCGGGCATCAAACCTAGGACCATCAATCATGACCGAGCAGAGGTTTCTTATTTGCTGGTAGACAAATCGGGCCATTTCTCAGACTGCGATAGTAACTGGCTGGTAAAAATAAATTTGTTCGGACAAAGATAAACTCACATATCCGTTTATTTTTGATGAAAGTGAAGATTTTTGTCATACCATGGTCATACCACTAGAGTATGCAGAACCGGTCCGTATTTAAGAACCGGGTATTTCTGTTTTGGTTCCACCCAGAAACAGGTAGGTACCCGGTTCTTTTAGGGTCTTCACTGGACGCCGTTGTCTGAAAAACATGATTTTTATTTTATAGTACCTATATATTTAGTTTACTATTTATTAAATATTTATTTAATAATGTGTAAATATTGTCTAAGTATTATAGGTGTTAAATAACGACCCGCCCCGGCTTCGCACGGAAATTATCAGTTTTTCTCTATTATGCATGTATTATACATATAAACTTTCCTCTTGAATTAATCTATCCATTAAAATAATCCCCATCGAAATCCGTTGCGTAGTTTCAAATATTTATGCATACATAGTGATATAGGGACAGAGAAAGCGCCTTTGTTTTATACTATGTAGTGATATGCACTATCCCGCTTTCTGCTTGTACAATTTCTATACCCAAGGTTGCCTGGTAGAAATTACTGCTTTAGCAATAAGGATGCCTATATTGTACTGTCCCGTTTGTTCCTTTTTATTTCATTTGTATGTGTTTCTTTGTGCAATAAAGAATCTTGTCCTTTGAAGAAAACACTCGCGAAAAAAGAAAGCAATTATATATGGGGAATATTATCTTTCACTTATGAAAATAGAAATGTAATGTATGCATGCAAAAGATGCATATTCTTATGCAAATAACCTTTGGTGTGCCCCTCCGAAGTTATAAGCTCGTATTTTGTAAAGCTATCTCAAGATTGAGAACAATATTAAGTATGGATTTGACAAGCCATTTTGTACTGAAATTACATTTCTGATACAAAATCAAACTGTCAAAAGTCACAACCTTCTATTACCCACTCTCCTGCATAAGACCTTAAGGAGAAGGGGGTGTCTGAATATCAGCGCTATGTAGTGTCATGCAGCGACTCTACGCATGCATAAAGCTGAGGCACTCCCTTTTGCCTGATTTCCTAGTTTTAAGTTAGGTTATGTCTGAAATGGTATTCGGTTTTTTTTAATAAGGCAATAAATTATTTTTATCTTTATCTTAAGTGAGGATTATAAACACGATTGTTGGAGGTTATATTACAACTCATTACACCAAAATGGTCGCATATAAACTGGAATTTTTGGACATACATATAATATAATCACGCCTTTATCCCTAATGGGGTAGGCAGAACGTAAACAACCTAAACAAAGGTCGTTCCGTCACGTCTGGCAAAGTTATGAGGGTCATTTAAGATAGATTTGTAGGTACATTTCTGTAGTGACAGGTTGTCAGCCCATCGCCTAAATTGCAATATACTGAAACCCTCGGATCCCTTAGCTGGTTTTTACAGCATGCCCGATAGGAAATGCAGCTGGCACATTCTATGTTCGTCTTTCGCTCCCAGGCAAGCATGGAATTTTTGGAATTGTGAAAAATGGTGTAGCGTAATTCCATCTGTCGGCTGCGAGGACGGAGATGACGTTATTAAATGTTGAGCACTTCATAAGCCGGAGTTTTCCTGTTCAGCACAGGAACGGACTTCACTCTATTCAACGGGAATGATCATTCACCAAAAATATTTAAGAACTTTTTAGACCATGAAACTGAACAACCTTCTCCTATATAAAGTGACGTGAGTGACTTGGCCTTCTTTATGGAACAGACCTAGGGTGCTTGTCACCAACTGTTATAGTATTAATGTATTCAAACAAATAATACATACATACAAACATAAAATCAGGCCTTTATCCCTTACGGGGTAGGCAGAGCGTTAAACGACTCGTAAAAGTCGCCTTGGCCACGTCTGACAAAAATTGTTGTCAGCCCATCGCCTAAATTACAATACACTGTAACCTGTACCTCGACTCCCTTTTGCTGACTTCTACAGCATGCCCGGGAGGAAGGGCAGCTGAAACATGCTATGTTTTTCTATCTCTCCCAGTCCAGCATGGAAGGTCAAACAAATAATGTTTTTTCTATTATGCTGGCAACACCATGTCATTAGTCAGTGGCTACCATGTTTTTGAGATTATTCGCTTCGCGCCCTGTTTATTTTTGTAAAAGTGCTTCAAGAACTATAAACTGAGTGAAAAGTGTTTACAGCTGGTTTCCTTTAACACCACCAAATTCCAGTCACCCACAGTGGTTGATATAGGAATAGGTACTATTAGGTACTGTACAGGTACAGTTTTAAATATGTTAAAACTGCAAAACGTAAAGTAGCCTAGACAAGACTTAGACCGAAATTTTCTCTGCGAAAAATAGGTCGGACTATGAAAATCAAAAATAATATTTACACTGAAAATATTTTAGCTGCTTGAGATTTTTTTTTTTATTTCTCTTTTTTTTCGACATATTTTCCATAAAGGAAGGTTTGGTACATACAAATAATCACACCTATATGGGATTAGCAGAGCGTAAAACGACCTAAACAAAGGTCGTTCGGCATCGCCTGACAAAGTTTTGAGGGTTATTTAAGATATATTTGTAGGTATATTGTTATAGTGACAGGTTGTCAACCCATCGCCAAAATTACAATATAATGAAACCCTCGGATCCCTTAGCTGGTTTTCACAGCATGCCCGGGAGGAAATGCAGCTGGCACATTCTACGTTTTTCTCTCGCTCCCAGTCCAGCATGGAACAGACCTAGTGTGGTTAAAATAGGTACTGTACAGTTTTAATTGTGTTAAAGCTGGATAACATTCTGTAGCCTAGACTAGACCGAACTTTTATTTGTGAAAAATAGGTCAAACTATGAAAAAAAAGTGTCGCTGAAAATATATTACCTGCTTGAAATTACTTTTTAACATGTAATATGTTCTTCCATGCTGGACTGGGAGAGATAGAAAAACATAGAATGTTCCAGCTGCCTGTCCTCCCGGGTATGCTGTAGAAGTCAGCAAAACGGATTCGAGGGTTACAGTGTATTGTAATTTAGGCGATGGGCTGACAATCTGTCACTACAGCAATGCAAATCATTACAATCTAAAATTTACCCTCAATTTTAGTCAGACGTGGCGAAAGCGCCTGTAACGAGGCATTTTACGCTCTGCCTACCCCGTAAGGGATAAAGGCGTGATTTTATTTAGTATGTTTGTATGTATTATGGTACCTGAGTGCGGCCCTGTTAAGTAACCTAGGAGTGAATTACGGGCTACGACTCAGAGTGCAGAGTTAAAGTAACTTGGCGCAATCTTTCTCAAAGAACTCATTTCGCTTGCCTTAATCATTGCAAATTAAATCTAGATGAAATAACTACTGCAACAGCCTTATTAAGGATTAAATTAAATAAGAGATGCAAGTAAGGTTTTTCGATAAATTAAACTAAAAACTGTTCATGTTTCTATCGATAGAGCAAAAACGTACTTCAAAATCTTCTTCTTCCATGCTGGACTAGGAGCGAGAGAAAAACGTAAAATATGTCAGCGGCATTTCCTCCCAGGCATTTTGTAAAAATCAGCTAATCTAGATCCTTTGGTTTCTTTATATTGCAATTTAGACGATATACTGACTGACACCCTGTCACTACAGTAATATACCTACAAATCTATCTCAAACAATACAAATCAATATGGCGGCGATGTGGATCGCGACACATCACGTCTCGTTCCTGGCGGGAGCGGAACGCGGGCTTCGGAAAGCCGCTTTGCTGCGATGAATGTTAGAGGAGGAATGGTAGATAAAATTGATGAAGTATGCCAGATGATGGATGACAGGCATATAGATGTATTGTGTGTGAATGAAACAAAGCGGAAAGGATGCGACACGACCAAACATGGACCCTATGTTGCTTATTGGTCTGGGGTACCCAGTACTGATCGAGCAAGCAAGGGAGTCGGTGTTTTCCTTTCTGCGCGAATGGCTGAATGTGTGACTGAGTTTGAGTGTGTAAGCCCACGACTTCTTTGGATTAAGCTGAAGGTCGGAATTACTCAAATCTTTGTCCTAGGTGTCTACGCACCGACAGATGGAGGTTCGGGTGGTTCCACAAAAGCTAAAAGGGAAAATGAGGAGTTCTGGGATAGTATGAGAGATGTACTGAAAATCTGCAAGGCGAATGAAAAGATTATCATGCTTGGAGATTTTAATGGATGGGTTGGGGTGAAGCGAGATGGGTATGATAAGGTTTTAGGTGCATTTGGTGATGAAAGAATAAATGAGAATGGAAAGAGTCTGTTAGAGATTTGCTCGGAGTGGGGTCTTTTTGTGTCGAATACAATGTTTCGACATAAAAAGATTCACACGTATACAAGAGAAGAAGGTTCTAGTAGAACTATGATAGATTTTGTGATTGTGGATGGAAGATTGAAGACAAAAGTCATGGACACTCGCGCTTATCGTGGTGCCGGAATCCACTCAGACCACTTCCTGGTGATATCCCGAATAAGTGGTCTGTTCAGTCGGTGGCGCCATAGGAAAACCGAGCCTACCAGTGTCATGGAAAGAGTGAAAGTAGAAAATTTGCAAGACCAGGATGTAAGAAAAGAATATGTTAAAAGACTGAAGGATGATTTTTGTGGCTTAGATGAGATGGCTGATATTGAAGAAGGTTGGAAGGGATTTAAGGAAGGAATTTTGAAAGTTGCTACAGAAGTATGTGGAATTTCTAGACGCACGAAAGGGAATAAACAAAAGAGTGTATGGATGAGTAAAGATGTACAAGAAGTTGTTGAGAAAAAGAAGAAAGCATGGTTGGATTGGTTGGCTACTGAAGCTAACCAAAGAAATCAAAAAGCGACAGATGAGGATGTAGAGAGAGCACGAAAGGAGTATAAAAGTTTGAAGGATGAAGTGAAGAAAACTGTGTCTCGAAAGAAAGATGAAAATAAGGATGAGTTTGACAAGAGGCTAACAGAGAACTTTCGTTCGAACTTGAAAGTTTTCTGGAAATCCATAAGGACAGCTCGAGGTAAAACCGCATCATCCGAGTTGATTAGGATTCAAAGCCAGGATGGTAGTATCGTAAAAGGTGAGGAATGCGTGTTGAAAAGATGGAAGGAATATTTTGAAAGTTTGTTTGAAAAAGAAGAATCAGCGCAAGAGGTTAATATTCCAGAAGTGGATGTAAGTGTGATAGACATTGAGATTGAAATGGATGAGATTTTGAAAGCGTTGAATAGTATGAAGTCAGGTAAGGCTGCAGGGTATGATAGGGTATCAGTCGAGATGCTGAAGGCTGGCGAAGGCGTAGTGGCTAGTCAGCTGTACTGCCTTTTCAACTTGTGTTGAAGAAGCGGCCGAGTGCCAAGTGATTGGTGCAAGGCTGTTATAGTTCCGCTGTATAAAGGAAAAGGGTCACAGCTAGACTGCAAAAATTACCGCGGTATAAGCCTACTCAGCGTTGTCGGCAAACTGTATGCAAAGATATTGATTGAAAGAGTGACGAAAGAAACTGATGAGAAGGTATGGGATGCTCAGGCAGGATTTCGAAAGGGAATGGGATGTACGGATCAGGTATTTTCCTTGCGGTGCATAGCTGAAAAATCTTTGGCTAAAAACCAAAAAGTCTATTGCGCATTCGTGGATTTGGAAAAGGCCTATGATAGAGTGGTGAGGAATGAATTGTGGTCAGCACTATCCATGCATGGGGTAAGCAGTATTTTGATACAAGCACTAAAATCCTTATACAGGGATTCTAGTGCTTGTGTCAGGATCAACGGGGCGTATACTGAATTGTTTAGCATCGAAAAAGGTGTTAGACAGGGATGTGTAGCGTCGCCATGGCTTTTTAACCTATTCATGGATAGTTGCTTGGAAGATTTAAAAGAAAGTGAACGGGGATTACGAATGAATGATTAACTCGTCAAATGTCTGCTCTATGCTGACGATCAAGTCTTACTTGCATCGTCGGCAGAAGAGTTGCAGGAGATGGTAAATATTATGAATGAAGCTTTGAACAAGAAAGGAATGAAAGTAAATGTTAGTAAGACGAAAGCAATGGTTTTTGAAAAGGAGAATATGACAGAGTGTAATATCTTGATAGGGAATGAAAAAGTGGAGCAAGTGAAAGAGTTTGTGTATTTAGGATCAATGTTTACAGCAGATGGAAAGAATGATAGTGATATTGAAAGAAGAGTGAATGCCGGTAACATGGTGAATGGAGCGTTGCACGTCTTTATGAGCAGTCAGAAGGTGTCCGATAAGGCCCGTCTGGCTGTGCATAGAGGGGTGTTGATTCCAACACTGATGTATGGGAGTGAAAGTTGGGTATGGCAGAAGAAGCATGAAAGCAGAATAAATGCAGTAGAAATGAGAGCGTTAAGAAGTATGATTGGAGTCAAACTGAGTGACAGGATACGAAATAGTGTGATTAGGGAACGTTGTGGTGTGAAAGAAGATATAGTGACAGGTATTGACAAGGGAATGCTTAAATGGTTTGGACATGTTGAGAGAATGAGTGAAAGCAGGTTGACCAAACAGATATATATGGCGAGTGTGGATGGAAATGTTGGGAGGGGAAGGCCTCGACGCACGTACTTGGATCAAATCGGGGACGTCCTAAAGAAAGGTCAGGTCAAGAGTACCCTAAACCGACGAGCATGTATGAAAAGATTAATGAATGTGGATGAAGCGAAAGAAGTATGTAAGGATCGTAGCAAGTGGAAAGATGTGGTCTCTGCCTACCCCTCCGGGAAAGAGGCGTGATTATATGTATGTATGTATGTATCTATCTCAAATAAAAATACCCCTCAAAACTTTGTCAGAAGTGGCGGAACGACCTTTGTTTAGGTCGTTTACGCTCTGCGTAACCCATTAGGGATAAAGACGTGATTATACGTATGACATACGTACATACGTACGTACTTTCTTTATGGAATTCCATACTTACCAAACAAAAGCACTTGATATGAATGTTAACATAAATAATAGTAAAATTAACGAAGTAAAATCATTCAATCTTTTAGGCCTAAACATTGACTCACAATTAAGTTGGAATCAACATATTGCCACCACTAAAACGAAAATGTCAAGCCTTGCGTACGCCCTATACAATCTAAAAAAATGTTCCGATTTAAAAACAGCACTGACGGCTTATTACGCATGTGCGGAGGCGTGGCTTCGCTACGGATTTATCCTATGGGGTACCAGTACCAACGCACAAGAACTTTTTATTCAGCTAAAAATGCATTAGGATTCTATCTGGTACAAAATCCCGAAAGCTGCAAGATACACTTCCGAAAACTTGGTATATTTACACTCCCGTGACTTTATATATTAGTGTTGGTGTTTTGTCAGAAATCTGTTTATCAAAAATAGTCAAGTACAAACCCACAATCTTCACTCAAAGAACTGCTTTCTTGAAAAACCTTCAAGGCTTAAAAAATTTGGAACCAGGCCTAATTCGACAGCAGCAAACATAACAAACTCCCTCAAAGCATCAGATCAGAAACAAAAGTATCCACATTCAAAAATAAGCTGAAAGAACTACTCGTACATAAACACTATTATAGCGTGGAGGAATTTTTAAATAACAAATCACTAAATTGAGGCATAAATCATGACATTTATAAGTTAAGATCGTATTAATTTAAACATTAATTTATTTTATCACTAAATGAGAATATTATGTAATCAATGAACTATATTTTGAAGTATTTTTTTATGACTACTAGCTGACCCGGCGAACTTTGTTCCGCCTTAGACGCCATAAATGAGCAGATTTTTTATTTAAATAAGTTAATTATAAACGTCATTTTTTTTTCATCCTCTTTGACTTTTTTTTTTCATCCTCTTTGACTATATTTGCAGCACGCATTCAGTCAATTCTATGTCAAATGTCTTAAGGTTACATTAAAAAAGTTTAATAATTTTATATGGTGGTTAAGTAATTTTAAATTTTCTAATTTTTCGCGCTTTCCTTATTTTTTTCTTTCATAAGAACCTTCTCCTGATAATAACGAACAGAACAAAAAAAGAATTAGCGAAATCGGTCCAGCCGTTCAGGCGTGATGCCGTGACCAAGGGTAATAGGGATTAATTTTTATATATATAGATAGATAGATAAATAGAAGATAGATTGTGAAAATGTTATTGAAATTGAAAATGTTATACTTGATGATTAGTAATTATTTTGAAATTTAGTTAGAATATTGTAAATAATATGCAGCACCCGGGTTCATATGACAGACTAACTAATTTATGTAACACCTGTGTACCTACCATATGATTGCAGAATAAATTATGAAATTATGGAAAATGGGTCGAAAAAAAATAAAATTCAAAAATTTTTGTATACTCAAAATTTTCAAGTAACATAATGATGATCATAAATATCTGAGTAGGTATCTAAAATAAAACCATAGCGCGAGTGTTTTGAACATTTTTAAATGTTCCTATAGAGCGAGGCAAAGTGAACAGAAAGCTTTTCCATGTTACGCTGAGAATAATCGGGATAGAAATTACATTGATGGGAGAATTCGGTAAAAATGGACAGACATTATAATTTCACATAGAAGAACAAGATCCATACATACATGATGATTCATATTTCATAGATATATACACCACGCCTTTATCCCTAATGGGGTAGGCAGAGCGTCAACGACCTAAGCAAAGGTCGTTTCGCCACGTCTGACAAAGTTCTAAGGATAATTTTTATTTAAGATAGATATGTAGGTATATTTCTGTAGTGACAGGTTGTCAGTCTATCGTCTAAATTACAATATGAAGAAATTATTGGATTCCTTAGCTGGTTTTAACAGTATGCCCGGGAGGAAATGCAGCTGACACATTCTACGTTTTTCTCTCGCTCCCAGTCCAGCATGGAAGAAGAACATTTTAATGTATGTTTTTGCTATATCGATGGTAGAAACATGATATTTTTTTAGTTTAATTTCACCTCTAGGTCGTTTCGCCACGTCTGACAAGTTTTGAGGGTTGTTTAAGATAGATCTGTATATTGCTGCAGTGACAGGTTGTCAGCACATCGCCCAAATTACAATATACTGAAACCTCCGAATCCCTTAACTGTTTTTTATAGCATGCCCGGAAAAGATGCAGCTGGAACTGGAACTTTCTATGTTTTTCTACCACTCCGTCCAGCATGGAAGGAATACATACATGATACTGCTCAAATACCGCTATAAAGTTTGTAAAAGCAAATCATTTTATAGCGGCTGTAATCAATTTGAAGACCGTGAAATGAAGATTTCCAAAATGAAGATTTCTATCTGTACTCACTCATACATAATCCCTGCAGTAAGATCGAAACCGAACAAATAATTATAATTGTAGTCATAATTTTCATTTCGAATAAAACACAAAATAAGACAATAATGGAGTCAAATATGAATGTGTTTCAATCAGTGCTGCAAATCATTATTCTATTGATGTCAACAATATCTACAGAAAAAGAGTATTACAAAGTCTACGAATACACTTACGATTACCTTTCAGTTACAATTTCTGGAAAACCGTGTATCAACAATTGCAAACATAACAGCACTTGCTACGTGGACCGTAATCTAACAAAGGAGCCATGTGTGGGATTCGAAAATAAAAGACGCACATATTATCAATACTCCTTCAAACAAAGAGTACTGAACGCCTTGGCCTGTGTTAGTAACTGTGCAAAGTTTGGGGACAAATTCGAATGGTGTTACGTAGCCACGTTAAACTTCACTGGTCTTCCTGAGTGGGATTACTGCTATTCGCGCAGTTTGAAATATATCCATGAATCCTTCACATTAGATGGTGAACCATGCATCAATGATTGTAAAGACGGGGAATGTGCTGTTGATTTTAACTTGAACAACAAACCATGCAAAGCCACAAATAAATCAGCACCGTTCTATTATACTTTACCTCCACTTGAAGGTACGAGTACGGGACGTCATAAGGACTGTTTGAGCAAATGTGGAAAATTTGGCCTTGCATTTGAATGGTGCTATACAACATCTGACTACAAATGGAACAACTGCAGCTCACTTGACCTAACTTTCGATGTTATTTCGTACACGACTGATGGAGATCCTTGTCTTAATAACTGTGTTGATAATATATGTGCAGTAGATAGAACTTTGCTGGTAAAAAACTGCACTGTTGGTACTAAAACTGCTCCATTATATTACACCAAAAAGATAAATTACCCATTAGTTGCAGTATGTGTAACGAAGTGCGGCAAATTTGGTGATAGTATTGAATGGTGTTTCACTGACTACGAATATACATGGGACTATTGTCATTCTGTTGATTTCAAGTACACTAAGTTGTACAGTACAACGGACGGGCAGCCTTGTCTCAACGATTGTGTCCTAGATGAATGTGCGGTGGATAAGAAACTGACGTTGAAGAAATGTTCAATAGAGAGTGGAGTAGACTCTCAACGTGTGTATTTCACACTGATGACTCAAACTACGGAGCGGATTTGCTTTAGCCGATGTATAGCTGGTGGCGAGGAGTTTGAATGGTGCTTTATCAATGACAAGAGGGAGTGGGACTATTGCAGTACAGCCAATTTACATTACACTTCAATAGCTTTTACAAAAGGTGGAACCGAATGTATAACAGATTGTGTAAATGACCAATGTATTGCAGATAAGACATTTAAACCTCAAGATTGTTCAAGCACAGGAAAGCCAGCACCGGTGTTCTATACGCGTATGGAGAGGAGCCAAGTTCCTACCTGCATGAGCAACTGTGTGAATCTTTTAGGGAATGCTGGGGAGGACTGGTGCTATGTCACTGAGGATTACTACTGGGATTGGTGTAACCGAACTAATTTTGCACGTAATTACAGATTATATTTTTTCTAGTAAATATGTTTTTTTATATATTTTTTAGTCTCGGAAACTTGAAATTTTACAATACGTTGTGAATATCTGACGCATTTGCTGCATAGATCATGAAACATACATACATACTTTATAGTCATGCTATAGGCTAGGCATCAAAGACATTTTAGCTAGAATTAGGAACTAGGAAAACGAAACATTTCATTGAAAACAAGTTGAAGTCCTCGGGCTATATTATTATAATTTTATAACTGTCGTTGTGCCTCAGGGTTTAATATTTGGTTATTTCTGATTATTCATAAATTTTGAGGCACATCGCAAATAGGAAGCGACGGGGCAGGGCCGCCCCGATTTTGTACAGAAATTGACGTCTGCGCAACGCAGCTTGATTGGAAGATGCGCGGATGTCAATTTCTATACAGAAAAGCGTGCCTC
Source organism: Scrobipalpa costella (assembly GCA_949820665.1). Taxonomy (NCBI): domain Eukaryota; kingdom Metazoa; phylum Arthropoda; class Insecta; order Lepidoptera; family Gelechiidae; genus Scrobipalpa; species Scrobipalpa costella. Next base: position 5,190,570 of record OX463306.1, read on the forward strand.
CGTCTTGCCGATACTTCGCCGCTTCCTTTATGCGATAAGCGTTAAACTGTACTAAATCCATTCCACGCCTTTGATAGATCGATTAATTTCAGATTGTATTTACGTAGTTGTATTAGTTACCTAGTAAAACAATTTGTTTTATTAAGTAATACGCTTATTTTGCGCGAAAAAAGAAGAAGAATCTCTCCTTTTATTTGATTTTCGAATAATGTTTGGTCAGATTGTGATATTTTTACTAAAGATAGTTTTATCAAACCAAAGGAAAATTACATATACACATGAATCTATCAGAAATAACGGAGAACAATGCCTCAGTAATTGCTACGGTAACGTTTGTATCATAAACCGTGCCTTGGACACAGATAGCTGTACATCATATAATGATGATCCATTCTCCAGAACAGCCAGGCAGTACTACTCCTTCAGATACCGAAATATATATCAAATCGAGTGCGAAAGCAACTGCGGGAAATTTGGTGAAGAAAAAGAATGGTGTTTTGTAGACAACAACTTTAAGAACGATAGCTGGGACTTTTGTAGCACACAGATATTAACGTACAAACATGTTTCCTACACGATCGATGGAAAATTGTGTATTAATGACTGTAGAGACAATAAATGTGCTGTTGATTGGTATTTAAACGTGAAGGAATGCAAACCCTCCAACCAACTTTCGTACATTTACTACACGTTCACGATTCCTCCTCACATGGTTGATACCCCTTTGGCAGAAGCATTTATCCAATGTTCTACCAGGTGCGGAAAATTTGGCAAAGACTACGAGTGGTGCTTCACAAATGCAAAATATACCTGGGACTATTGCAGTTCGCTAGACTTGACATTTTCCGATGATGCGTATACAACAGACGGTTTGCCATGCTTGAATAACTGTGTTGATAACGTATGTGCCTACGATGATACGTTGCAAACGAAGACATGTGTCAATACGAACATGACTGCGCCCATTTACTTATCAAAAAAGAAAAGAAGAGAAGATTATCCTGTTTGTCTAAGCAGATGTGGTAAATTCAACCAATTATTTGATTGGTGCTACGTCAACTTCAAATATGCGTGGGACACCTGCTATACTATAAACACTACTTACACCAAGATATACAAAACTGTCAAAGGGGAACCTTGCATCAATGACTGCGTAATGAACAAATGCATTACTGATAGGAGTATGCATTTAAAACATTGTGTTACTAATAGTATAGTAGAGGAAGCACCAAGGTATTATACCCAGCAAGTAAGACAGAAGGAAGTTTACTGTAATGGAAAGTGTTCAAATGTCAGTGACACTTTTGATTGGTGTTTTGTCGGTGCAATCGGGTATAATAACTGGGATTTCTGTTATGCTGTTGATCCTCGGTATACAGAAGTAGCAAAAACGGCTGACGGTGAACCTTGTCTCGCTAACTGTATAGACCACCATTGCGTCATTAATTTTGTTTTGGATAAGAAGCCCTGTATAAATACTGGACAATCAGCTCCACAGTATTTTACGAGAATGAAGAGAACGGAGCATGAGATGTGTATGAGTAACTGCGGGAAGTTCGATCATGAACAAGAGTGGTGTTTCGTCTCACTGACCTTTGAATGGGATTGGTGTATACCCGTTAGTCGGAGAAGTCGACCAAAACACGCTTTAATTTTCGTAGTCGTTTGAATGTGTAAATTCACCCATTTGGTTTCGAATCGAAATCACTGAAAAGGCAACTGTAAACAAGAAATAACAGTTTATGCAACTGTTGCATAATGAAGGGTATTATAATGCGAGTGTGGTTTGGTATCACGAGCATTGTAATACCTAGTTATGTGCAGTTGCATACATTATTTTATCTACTCTCACACACATTTTTTTGGATTTTCCATAGCCTGAATTCTTGGTAGCATTTCTCGTACAGTTTTCTTGACTTGGCGGGCAATAAATTATTGGTAATTTCCGTAGCGGCATCTAAAATATCCGGTGGAGTATTAATATATTCCTCACTAGAGTCACTAGAGTCGCACATTTTTAGCAAACAGTCAATTATTTCTTCCTTGAGTTGCGCGATAAACAAACAATAAAATCCTTTCACCGTAGGAAATGGCGCCAAAATTAAGGGCGCAGGAAAACCGTCACCGCGCATGCGCCGTTATATTTAGATTATAATAATTTTTTTATTTAATTTTTTATATATACATAGATTATAATAATTTTACAGATTTTTGGCTTGGAATCGGGATTTTTCGGGATTTACTGTGTGATTTTTATCTTTCCTTGCTTCCAGCAAATAAATGTTACTTTTTGTTGCATCTTTGTTAGAATTTGTTAGGGCAGGTGCAATGAAAAGTAAACTACGAGTAACATGCAACGAAAAGTAAACTTTTAAGTTTTTCATCATTCTGTTTAAAAAGTATGCTATTATAAATTCGTTTAGAAGTTTATTATTCGAACATTACTATATGAGAGTAGATAAATATATATATATTTGAAGTTGCAATCGAGACCTAACTAAATATTATAATTTTGAGTCTACAAAAGTTAGTTAGTCCATTTCTAATGAAGAGTTTTTTAAGAACTTGCTAAATTCATCATTGAATTCAACACAATACATTTATTAGCTACTTATTTAATGAACAAAATGTATTTCCTTTGCTAAATGTATTTCCTTTTAAGCAGGTCAGAGACCTACTACGTAACCACAGTAAATCAATACTTAGTTTTTTGTGTCTCAGCAACAGGCTCATCTCGTTTATAAAGATTTATGCATTACTCTTCTTACCACGTTTATCCCTTTTTCGCCCTTTACGCCCCTTACTTGTGTGAGAGCTTGAGATGTATTGATTACTTCATGTAGGTATCTCATGTTCGCCCAGCAGATCATAGCCCAAATGACGGAACAAGCCGAAGAATGTCAGATTATCATTTTTAAATAAAATGTAAAAATGAATCGTCATAATTAAAAACCATACATACACACATATAATCAAGCCTTTATCCCTAATGGGGTAGGCAGAGCGTAAATGACCTAAACAAACGTCGTTTCACCACGTCTGACAATGTTTTGAGAGATATTTAAGATATATTTAAGAGGTATATTATACAGGGTGTTCGGCAGCGGGTTTTACAAACGAAAATGGGGGGTAGGTGGGGTCGTCCCCTACCTATTTTTGATATTTAAAAAAATCCTAGGGAAACAGCATTTTTTAAAAATAAAAAATCTCTGGAGTTTTGGCTATTATATGTTTCAAAAAAATCTAAAGCCATCCATCACCTCTACTTTTTTTTAATGCAACGTAAAGTTGACCTAAAAATTATTGACTATTTTTTTTTTCGCTTTGGAGGCCTAGATCTTTGATTTTAGCAAAAGCTTGCAGCAAATAGGTACCAAGTTTATTAGAGTCTACAATGGTATAAAAGTAATTTAAAAAAAACTGAAGCTAGCTTTTTTAAAAAAGAGATAGATGGGTTGATAGGTAAAAAAATGGGTACTTAAAAAAAGTTCTGTTCTAGTTCGCCTAGGATTTTTTTTTAATATCAAAAATAGGTACGACGGGGACGACCCCTTCTACCCCCCATTTTCAACTGATAGGGGTTGCTCAATCAACGAAACTGAACAACGTTCACCAATAGAAAACAAATATTACCTTTCGAACGAGGATCGTATAGGATTTTGTGAAGGAGAAGAAGGACGTGTTCATTACGGCGCTGTCTAATGGGTAGCGATTTAAGCAGCTTCCTATATTACACATGATCGAACTTGCGCAGTCCGTAGATGAATCGTATGCAGATGTTCTGTAGACGCTGCAGTTTATTGAGAAGATCCTCATTGATGTCAAGATAGCAGACATCTGCATAGTCAAGTATAGGAACTAAAAGTGACTGCGCAAGTTTAATCTTGGTCTTTATAGGCAGCAAATTCTTCCACCTTTTTAGTGCCCCCAAGGCAGCAAAAAGTTTCCAACTAACCTGTGATACATGATGTGACCATGATAGGGTAGTATCAAAATTAAAAAAAGGGGTCAAAAAGGGGTTGAAGTTTGTATGAAAATCTATAAATTTTCAAGGTAGGAACTTTAAATTTTGTATTTAGGCTAATAATAAAAAAATATGAATAAGTTCAGCGTTTCTGCGTTTTCCACCCCTAAAGGGGTTAAATAGGAGAAGGAAATGTGAATGGGAATTCCGTCAATTTTGAAGGTAGGATCTTCCAATCTGTTTTTGAGCTAAATATTAAAAATAATTAACACATGTTACTCAATTTTTGTATTTTCCATCCCTACGGGGAAAAAATCTTTCAGCATATAAGCTTTTAACTATGGAAGAATATCACACACACACAGAAATTAAATATCACTTTTAGACATAGTAATAACCTGATCAAGGACAAAAAAATCTTTTTACCGCGGGAACTCAATCCCAAAACTCTTTTAGCTGCGAATGAAACCGCGGGGTGGATAGCTAGTATGATATAAAAGTTCACAATAATTTTTGCTTCCCGAATTTTGATTTTGATTTACTATTGCTTATTTTTTTTTAACATATTTTCCATAAAGGAAGGTTTGGTACATACAAATAATTACACCTATATGGGGTTAGCAGAGCGTAAAACGACCTAAACAAAGGTCGTTCGGCATCGTCTGACAAAGTTTTGAGGGTTATTTAAGATATATTTGTAGGTATATTATTCAACCCATCGCCTAAATTACAATATAATGAAACCCTCGGATCCCTTAGCTGATTTTCACAGCATGCCCGGGAGGAAATGCAGCTGGCACATTCAACGTTTTTCTCTCGCTCCCAGTCCAGCATGGAACAGACCTAGTGGGGTTGAAATAGGTACTGTACAGTTTTAATTGTTTTAAAGCTGCATAACATTCTGTAGCCTAGACAAGACCGAACTTTTTCTTGTGAAAAATAGGTCAAACTATGAAAAAAAAGTGTCCCTAAAAATATATTAGCTGCTTGAAATTACTTTTTAACATGTAATATGTTCTTCCATGCTAGACTGGGAGAGATAGAAAAACATAGAATATTCCAGCTGCCTGTCCTCCCGGGTATGCTGTAGAAGTCAGCAAAACGGATTCGAGGGTTACAGTGTATTGTAATTTAGGCGATGGGCTGACAATCTGTCACTACAGCAATACAAATCATTACAATCTAAAATTTACCCTCAATTTTTGTCAGACGTGGCGAAAGCGCCTGTTACGAGGCGTTTTACGCTCTGCCTACCCCGTAAGGGATAAAGGCGTGATTTTATTTTGTATGTATGAATGTAATATGGTACCTGAGTGCGGCCCTGTTAAGTAACCTAGGAGTGACTTACGGGCTACGACTCAGAGTGCAGAGTTAAAGTAACTTGGCGCAATCTTTCTCAAAGAACTCATTTCGCTTGCCTTAATCATTGCAAATTAAATCTAGATGAAATAACTACTGCAACAGACTTATTAAGGATTAAATTAAATAAGAGATGCAAATAAGGTTTTTCGATAAATTAAACTAAAATCTGTTCATGTTTCTAGCGATAGAGCAAACACGTACTTCAAAATCTTCTTCTTCCATGCTGGACTAGGAGCGAGAGAAAAACATAGAATATGTCAGCTGCATTTCCTCCCAGGCATTTTGTTAAAATCAGCTAATCTAGATCCTTTGGTTTCTTTATATTGCAATTTAGACGATATACTGACTGACAACCTGTCACTACAGTAATATACCTACAAATCTATCTCAAATAAAAATATCCCTCAAAACTTTGTCAGAAGTGGCGGAACGACCTTTGTTTAGGTCGTTTACGCTCTGCGTAACCTATTAGGGATAAAGGCGTGATAATATGTATGTACCTATATATGAAACTTTTCTTTATGGAAAATGGGTCGAAAAAAGATAAATAAAATACAAAAATGTTTGTAAACTCAAAATTTTCAAGTAAATAATGATGATCATAAATATCTGAGTAGGTATCTAAAATAAAACGATAGCGCGAGTGTTTAGAACATTTTTAAATGTTCCTATAGAGCGAGGCAAAGTGAACAGAAAGCTTTTCCATGTTACGCTGAGAATAATCGGGATAGAAATTACATTGATGGGAAAATTCGGTAAAAATGGACAGACATTATAATTTCACACATAAGTACATCCATACATACATGATGATTCATATTTCATAGATATATACACCACGCCTTTATCCCTAATGGGGTAGGCAGAGCGTCAACGACCTAAGCAAAGGTCGTTTCGCCACGTCTGACAAAGTTCTAATGATTATTTTTATTTAAGATAGATATGTAGGTATATTGCTGTAGTGACAGGTTGTCAGTCTATCGTCTATCTAAATTGCAATATAAAGAAACTATTGGATTCCTTAGCTGGTTTTAACAGTATGCCCGGGAGGAAATGCAGCTGACACATTCTACGTTTTTCTCTCGCTCCCAGTCCAGCATGGAAGAAGAACATTTTAATGTATGTTTTTGCTATATCGATGGTAGAAACATGATATTTTTTTAGTTTAAATTCACCTCTAGGTCGTTTCGCCACGTCTGACAAGTTTTGAGGGTTGTTTAAGATAGATCTGTATATTGCTGCAGTGACAGGTTGTCAGCACATCGCCCAAATTACAATATACTGAAACCTCCGAATCCCTGAGCTGTTTTTTATAGCATGCCCGGAAAAGATGCAGCTGGAACTGGAACTTTCTATGTTTTTCTACCACTCCGTCCAGCATGGAAGGAATACATACATGATACTGCTCAAATACCGCTATAAAGTTTGTAAAAGCAAATCATTTTATAGCGGCTGTAATCAATTTGAAGACCGTGAAATGAAGATTTCCAAAATGAAGATTTCTATCTGTACTCACTCATACATAATCCCTGCAGTAAGATCGAAACCGAACAAATAATTATTATTGTAGTCATAATTTTCACTTCGAATAAAACACAAAATAAGACAATAATGGAGTCAAATATGAATGTGTTTAAATCAATGCTGCAAATCATTATTCTCTTGATATCAACAATATCTACAGAAAAAGAGTATTACAAAGTCTACGAATACACTTACGGTTACCTTTCAGTTACAATTTCTGGAAAACCGTGTATCAACAATTGCAAACATAACAGCACTTGCTACGTGGACCGTAATCTAACAAAGGAGCCATGTGTGGGATTCGAAAATAAAAGACGCACATATTATCAATACTCCTTCAAACAAAGAGTACTGAACGCCTTGGCCTGTGTTAGTAACTGTGCAAAGTTTGGGGACAAATTCGAATGGTGTTACGTAGCCACGTTAAACTTCACTGGTCTTCCTGAGTGGGATTACTGCTATTCGCGCAGTTTGAAATATATCCATGAATCCTTCACATTAGATGGTGTACCATGCATCAATGATTGTAAAGACGGGGAATGTGCTGTTGATTTTAACTTGAACAACAAACCATGCAAAGCCACAAATAAATCAGCACCGTTCTATTTTACTTTACCTCCACTTGAAGGTACGAGTACGGGACGTCATAAGGACTGTTTGAGCAAATGTGGAAAATTTGGCCTTGCATTTGAATGGTGCTATACAACACATGACTACAAATGGAACAACTGCAGCTCACTTGACCTGACTTTCGATGTTATTTCGTACACGACTGATGGAGATCCTTGTCTTAATAACTGTGTTGATAATATATGTGCAGTAGATAGAACTTTGCTGGTAAAAAACTGCACTGTTGGTACTAAAACTGCTCCATTATATTACACCAAAAAGATAAAATACCCATTAGTTGCAGTATGTGTAACGAAGTGCGGCAAATTTGGTGATAGTATTGAATGGTGTTTCACTGACTACGAATATACATGGGACTATTGTCATTCAGTTGATTTCAAGTACACTAAGTTGTACAGTACAACGGACGGGCAGCCTTGTCTCAACGATTGCGTCCTAGATGAATGTGCGGTGGATAAGAAACTGACGTTGAAGAAATGTTCAATAGAGAGTGGAGTAGACTCTCAACGTGTGTATTTCACACTGATGACTCAAACTGCGGAGCGGATTTGCTTTAGCCGATGTATAGCTGGTGGCGAGGAGTTTGAATGGTGCTTTATCAATGACAAGAGGGAGTGGGACTATTGCAGTACAGCCAATTTACATTACACTTCAATAGCTTTTACAAAAGGTGGAACCGAATGTATAACAGATTGTGTAAATGACCAATGTATTGCAGATAAGACATTTAAACCTCAAGATTGTTCAAGCACAGGAAAGCCAGCACCGGTGTTCTATACGCGTATGGAGAGGAGCCAAGTTCCTACCTGCATGAGCAACTGTGTGAATCTTTTAGGGAATGCTGGGGAGGACTGGTGCTATGTCACTGAGGATTACTACTGGGATTGGTGTAACCGAACTAATTTTGCACGTAATTACAGATTATATTTTTTCTAGTAAATATGTTTTTTCTATATTTTTAAGTCTCGGAAACTTGAAATTTTACAATACGTTGTGAATATCTGACGCATTTGCTGCATAGATCATGAAACGTACATACATACTTTATAGTCATGCTATAGGCTAGGCATCAAAGACATTTTAGCTAGTATTAGGAACTAGGAAAACGAAACGTTTCATTGAAAACAAGTCAGGAAACAAGTTGAAGTCACCGGGCTATATCATTATAAGTTTATAACTGTCGTTGTGCCTCAGGGTTTAATATTTGATTATTTCTGATTTTTCATACATTTTGAGGCACATCGCAAATAGGAAGCGACGGGGCAGGGCCGCCCCGATTTTGTATAGAAATTGACGTATGCGCAACGCAGCTTGATTTGAATTTGCGCGGACGTCAATTTCTATACAAAAAAGCGCGCCTCCGTCTCGCCGTTACCTCGCCGCTTCCTTTATGCGATAAGCGTTAAACTGTACTAAATCCATTTCACGCCTTTGATAGATCGATTCATTTCAGATTGATTTTACGTAGTTGTATTAGTTACCTAGTAAAACAATTTGTTTTCTTAAGTAATACGCTTTTTTTGCGCGAAAAAAGAATCTATCGATGTTTGGTCAGATTGTGATATTTTTACTAAAGATAGTTTTATCAAACCAAAGGAAAATTACATATACACATGAATCTATCAGAAATAACGGAGAACAATGCCTCAGTAATTGCTACGGTAACGTTTGTATCATAAACCGTGCCTTGGACACAGATAGCTGTACATCATATAATGATGATCCATTCTCCAGAACAGCCAGGCAGTACTACTCCTTCAGATACCGAAATATATATCAAATCGAGTGCGAAAGCAACTGCGGGAAATTTGGTGAAGAAAAAGAATGGTGTTTTGTAGACAACAACTTTAAGAACGATAGCTGGGACTTTTGTAGCACACAGATATTAACGTACAAACATGTTTCCTACACGATCGATGGAAAATTGTGTATTAATGACTGTAGAGACAATAAATGTGCTGTTGATTGGTATTTAAACGTGAAGGAATGCAAACCCTCCAACCAACTTTCGTACATTTACTACACGTTCACGATTCCTCCTCACATGGTTGATAACCCTTTGGCAGAAGCATTTATCCAATGTTCTACCAGGTGCGGAAAATTTGGCAAAGACTACGAGTGGTGCTTCACAAATGCAAAATATACCTGGGACTATTGCAGTTCGCTAGACTTGACATTTTCCGATGATGCGTATACAACAGACGGTTTGCCATGCTTGAATAACTGTGTTGATAACGTATGTGCCTACGATGATACGTTGCAAACGAAGACATGTGTCAATACGAACATGACTGCGCCCATTTACTTATCAAAAAAGAAAAGAAGAGAAGATTATCCTGTTTGTCTAAGCAGATGTGGTAAATTCAACCAATTATTTGATTGGTGCTACGTCAACTTCAAATATGCGTGGGACACCTGCTATACTATAAACACTACTTACACTAAGATATACAAAACTGTCAAAGGGGAACCTTGCATCAATGACTGCGTGATGAACAAATGCATTATTGATAGGAGTATGCATTTAAAACATTGTGTTACTAATAGTATAGTAGAGGAAGCACCAAGGTATTATACCCAGCAAGTAAGACAGAAGGAAGTTTACTGTAATGGAAAGTGTTCAAATGTCAGTGACACTTTTGATTAGTGTTTTGTCGGTGCAATCGGGTATAATAACTGGGATTTCTGTTATGCTGTTGATCCTCGGTATACAGAAGTAGCAAAAACGACTGACGGTGAACCTTGTCTCGCTAACTGTATAGATCACCATTGCGTCATTAATTTTGTTTTGGATAAGAAGCCCTGTATAAATACTGGACAATCAGCTCCACAGTATTTTACGAGAATGAAGAGAACGGAGCATGAGATGTGTATGAGTAACTGCGGGAAGTTCGATCATGAACAAGAGTGGTGTTTCATCTCACTGACCTTTGAATGGGATTGGTGTATACCCGTTGGTCGGAGAAGTCGACCAAAACACGCTTTAATTTTCGTAGTCGTTTGAATGTGTAAATTCACCCATGTGGTTTCGAATCGAAATCACTGAAAAGGCAACTGTAAACAAGAAATAGCAGTTTATGCAACTGTTGCATAATGAAGGCTATTATAATGCGAGTGTGGTTTGGTATCACGAGCATTGTAATACCTAGTTATGTGCAGTTGAATACATTATTTTATCTACTCTCATACACATTTTTTTGCATTTTCCATAGCCTGAATTTTTGGTGGCATTTCTCGTACAGTTTTCTTGACTTGACGGGCAATAAATTATTGGTAATTTCCGTAGCGGCATCTAAAATATCCGGTGGAGCACGGTGGTCGCACATTTTTAACAAACAGTCAATTATTTCTTCCTTGAGTTGCGCGATAAACAAACAATAAAAACCTTTAACCGTAGGAAATGACGCCAAAATTAAGGGCGCAGGAAAACAGTCACCGCGCATGCGCCGTTACCATAGATTATAATAATTTTACAGAGTTTTGGCTTGGAATCGGGATTTTTTGGTATTTACTGTGTGATTTTTATCTTTCCTTGCTTCCAGCAAATGAATGTTACTTTTCATTGCATCTTTGTTAGAATTTGTTAGGGCAGGTGAAATGAAAAGTAAACTACGAGTAACATGCAACGAAAAGTAAACTTTTTAAGTTTTTCATCATTCTGTTTAAAAAGTATTATAAATTCGTTTAGAAGTTTATTATTCGAACATTAATATATGAGAGTAGATAAAAAAATAAATATATTTGAAGTTGCAATCGAGACCTAACTAAATATTATAATTTTGAGTCTACAAAAGTTAGTTAGTCCATTTCTAATGAAGAGTTTTTTAAGAACTTGCTAAATTCATCATTGAATTCAACACAATACATTTATTAGCTACTTATTTAATGAACAAAATGTATTTCCTTTGCTAAATGTATTTCCTTTTAAGCAGGTCAGAGACCTACTACGTAACCACAGTAAATCAATACTTAGTTTTTTGTGTCTCAGCAACAGGCTCATCTCGTTTATAAAGATTTATGCATTACTCTTCTTACCACGTTTATCCCTTTTTCGTCCTTTATGCCCCTTACTTGTGTGAGAACTTTAGATGTATTGATCATGTAGGTATCTCATGTTCGCCCAGCAGAACATAGCCCAAATGACTGAACAAGCCGAAGAATGTCAGATTATCATTTTAAAATAAAATGTAATAATGAATCGTCGAAATTAAAAACCATACATACACACATATAATCAAGCCTTTATCCCTAATGGGGTAGGCAGAGCGTAAATGACCTAAGCAAACGTCGTTCCACCACGTCTGACAATGTTTTGAGAGATATTTAAGATAGGTATATTATACAGGGTGTTCGGCAGCGGGTTTTACAAACGAAAATGGGGGGTAGGTGGGGTCGTCCCCTACCTATTTTTGATATTTAAAAAAATCCTAGGGAAACAGCTTTTTTTAAAAATAAAACATCTCTGGAGTTTTGGCTATTATATGTTTCAAAAAAATCTGAAGCCATCCATCACCTCTACTTTTTTTTTTAATGCAACGTAAAGTTGACCTTAAAATTATTGACCATTTTTTTTTTCGCTTTGGAGGCCTATTCTTTGGTTTTAGCAATAGCTTGCAGCAAATAGGTATCAATTTTATTAGAGTCTACAATGGTCTAAAAGTAAAAAAAAATAATTAAGCTAGATTTTTACTATCAAAAATAGGTAGGGGACGACCCCACCTACCCCCCATTGTCGTTTGTAAAACCCGCTGCCGAACACCCTGTATAGTGACAGGTTCAGCTCATTTATTTAGGATAGTTTTGTAAGTATACTTCTGTAGTGACAGGTTGTCATCCCATCGCCTATATTACACTGTACTGATACCCTTGAATCCCTTAGCTGGTTTTTACAGCATGCCCGGGAGGAAATGCAGCTGGCACACTCTATGTTTTTCTTTGGGTTCCAAGCCAGCATAAAAAACTATTCTTTCACTTCCAAGCCAGCATAAAAAAACTTTAATTACTTTTTCTTTTATTCTCGATCGAAATATGAGAAAATTAACAAATCAGAATTTCTACCACAGACAAGATTTGAACCGCATCTACTGCGTTTTTGGAAAACCCTCCCAAAGCTCTAAACGCAGTAACTCAGTTGTTTTAGAGCGTTGGGACGTTATTCCGAAGAGGCGGTAGACTTGGTTCAAATCTTGTCTGCTGTTTAAGTTTTGATTTGTAGAAATAAAAAAGAACTTGCTGTGCGTGCAAAAAACTATTAGAAAATCGTTCGAAATACCCAACTGGCCAGTAACATTTAGTCGTCGGATTGAAAACGTCGACAAAAAAAGGAAAATAAAATAAGAGGTCTAATTAGTTGATCACCTCTTTTACGTAGTGATCATTTTAATTTGGTGAAATAATAATATTATGATGTTTTAAATTTCCTCATAATATGATGTGTAATAATGATGTGCAGTTACCTAGTTAACGAGGCGTTTTACGCTCTGCCTACCCCGTAAGGGATAAAGGCGTGATTTTATGTATGTATGTTATTACTTAGGAGACGCTGAAGTAAAGGAATTTATTTGCAGAATTTTATACGCGCTTGTACTACAAAATGTGAATGTGCCAGCTGCATTTCCTCCCAAGCATGCTGTAAAAACCAGCTAAGGGATCTGAGGGCTTCAGTATGTTGTAATTTAGGCGATAGGCTGACAACCTGTCACTACAGCAATATACGTCCAAATCTATCTAAAATAACCCTCAACACTTTGTCAGACGTGGCGGAACGACCTTTGTTTGGGTCGTTTACGCTCTGCCTACCCCATTAGGGATAAAGGCGTGATTATATGTATGTATGTATGTACTACAAAATTAATGCTAACATTACCATTGATACATACATACAATATACGTATATACACGTCTTTATCCTTAATGGGGTAGGCAGTGCGTAAACTATTTAAACAAAGGTCGTTCCGCCACTTTTGACAAAGTTTTGAGGGTTATTAAGATAGATTTGTAGGAACATTGCTGTAGTAACAGGTTGACAGCCAATAGCCTAAATTACAATATACTGAAACCCTCGGATCCCTTAGCTGGTTCCTACAGCATGCCCGGGAGAAAATGCAGCTGGCACATTCTATGTTTTTCTCTCGCTCATAGTCCAACATGGAAAAAACCGTTTATCTTTTAAAGAAAACAGCTATCAACAAAAAATATAACAGACGATTGCCTTGATCATTACCTCAAATTCTATTTCTTAATTTGTCAACCTACCGAATGCCGCCAAGCAGAAGTATTTCTTCTTCTTCTTTTAAACTTATTGGCTTTTGAAGACTAGCAATTCAGCCAGTGTCAAATGCTACAAGTGTTTGTACTTCTGTGTTTCGGTCTTATGGAATTACTGGCAAGCAACACGCTTTAATAGTTTCAATTATATCTCAAGTGCAAATACGGCGACGATAAGGTAGGGCGTATGATTGGACTGGACCGTTACTTTAAAATAAATTTATACTTAAAGGTTTTCAGCTTGAGTAATTGCATCTTTGAATTGTATATCCTTCAGACAATGAATTTTCATAGCTCATGTTAATTGGCAATTAAATTCAATGCCAGACTCGAGTTTCTACGTTTTACCACAGATCTTGGAACTACCAGTCAAGTCATGTAGTATTTTTCAATCTTCTTTTTCTTCTTACCGAGTGGATTCGGGAGTCGAACGACTCGATGAACCCTGGTGTCAGAGTTTTCAAACATAGCTGTGCTATTAGGCCTCTGACATGGTTTGAGTAACGAATAATATCAAAGATAGCGACCGGGACCGATGGCTTAACGTACCCTCCGCAGCACGAAATCTTTTTTTCTTTTCGGACAATCAGGTGATTTAGCCTGCAATGCAAAACCATATTATTTTTTCATTTATGTATTTATTTGTACTTAAATACTTAGCATGATCTATCCTGCCAATTCAGAATATAAAAGGTTAACATCTTTTTAGATTTTATAAAATTGAGACACCAATCATCAGGGTTCATCAATCCGAGAATGATTTATAATAAGAAGTCACATTTGTAAAAAATTGTCAGAATAATAAATTATTTTAAGGACATCTCGTCCTGAATCATCTTAATTACAGGCAAACATACTGTCAAATTAATATTAATTAGATACAAAAGTTAGCTTAAGGCGATATCTTCTATTAAACTAATTAAAATATGAAAAAAGAGTTTTCATTGAAATGTAATTGCTGATAGATATAGATTAAAGTGACGATACTAGCCAAGTGGCACCTCCATTAGTGAAAAAATCGTTATTGGAAATAACGGCCACCAACGGCAATTTTTCTTCCGGTTACAACAAAATCGCTTATTTATAAGGTCCTAAATTATCTTAATTATTACAACTTGATTCTGTTGGACCGGTTTTCCGATTCACTGCGTCTTTAAATAATTTTGTTTTTTTTTTACTAATGGGGGCGCCAATTTGTTAGTCGCGTCACCTTAACTAATATGGTAGCACGACTGGGACGTAGAATGTATCACATGCTATGGAGGAGGTTGTTGTAAAAGCCAAAGAGTGAGTACCTATAAAAATTAAGCCTCGTATTTATAAAGCGATCTCAAGATTAAGAGCAATATTAAGTTCGGGTTTGACAGGTCAAATTGTACGTAAATGTCTAATACGAACTTAAACTAGCTGTCAGTCTCAAGGGTTGTTTATAAATAAGGGCCTCAGAATCATTTGGAAAATTGACTCGAAGAAGAGTGATATTTATTTCCTGCCTCCATTAAAAATATTTTGAAAAGCTTTTTAAAAAATCAGGGAAAACATCCAATCGTAAGATTATTAATTACCTACTCTTCCCAAGGGACGGATGGAGCTAGACAAAATATTTGCTTCATCTTAAGCGAATAATTCAATTTGTACAATAAACTTATCGCCCGACTGGCTCTGACGTCTGCTCCAGGAGGTTTCAGAGCAATTCAAATACTTATTTTAAGTTATGATAATCAATCAATTCCAATCAATAATTCTTTATTTGCATAAACATGGACAAGTTTTATGTCGAATGTTATTTAAGTAGTAATAAATTGACAAAAATACAAGGATAACTTTATAGATAAAAGAAAATAAATATAAAAGTCAAAGGATTGATCATTTTGTCTAATGATTTGACAAAGATCGAATTAATGTGCAAGCAAATTTCCTTACTATTTAGAGCTACTGGTTTTTTTTCTTCGGAATTTAGTTTTTTTTTTTTCAATCTTTGTCATAATACACGACAATGCCAATCCATTAGAAAACATAACATATTGCAATTATTACAAAACACTTAGATACTATCTAAAAGATAAAAGAAAACAAATATTGGATGAAAATTCAAATTCAGTTATTTATTTCTGACCAATTACGAAGTCCATATATTTGTTAGTAGCAACTTATTGTAGTGTTAGTATTTATTTATTTAAAGGGAAACAATTTAAGTTAGAAAAGCTTCCGACAAACATGTTACTCAAAATTTCGTATTTTTTAACTTGTTTAAAGTCTCATGCTGTACGTAATTACCTTCATAAACATTCTCATAATTGTGTTATGTTAACATTTAGTTAATTTGAGTAAGTATTACAGCTTAAAATTACAAGGTGGTTTTGCGTGGCTTAACATGAATTAGTAGGTAAGTTGATTATGCTGCTTTTAAATTCAGCCATCGTTTACGATTTCAGCATCAAATTATTGCTTTATAGAGAAAGCTGAGTTGTGAATATTTTAGTTACAACTAATGAAATTATGTTTAAATGTCACGTAATTAATTTAATCGTATCTAAGGCCTTTGCCATATAACGGCTATATAAGATAATACTTTCATGCTGGACTGGGAGCGAAAGAAAAACATTGAATCTGCCAGCTGCATTTCCTCCCGGGCAGGCTGTAAAAACCAGCTAAGGGAACCGAGGGTTTCAGTATATTGCAATTTAGGCGATGGTCTGACAACCTGTCACTACAGCAATATACGTGCGACACCCTCAAATCCTCAAAACTTTGTCAGACGTGGCGGAACTACTTTTGTTTAGGTTGTTTACGCTCTACGATAAAGGCGTGATTATATTTATGTTAAATCTGAAGTGTGTCTAAAGTTTTGTCAATTAAGCTGTTTACCTATGAGTCATTCAACTTCATCAAATAAATTTTATTACAATATATTTCTGTGTTTTTATCAAATGAATTAAATAAATCAGCACTCAATGGAAATTATTACTCAGATTATTTGATATAAGGATTTTTTAAAATGAATTAAAGATTCCTGTTGACGAATACATTCAGACCAAAATGCTTCTTCTTCTTCGTGTCAATTATCCAAATGATTCTAAATTTTCCTCTGCGTATATTTAGCTTCCTGAAAATATTTCCTGGTGGAAGTTTTTCAGTGTCGTTGACTGAGCAACCCGTATCAGTTTGTGGGACGCTGTCACTTACACCCCGTATTAATGAGTTTCAAACAATTTTGAGGGATTCCACCTGTAGCGCACATAGATGGCGCCACACCAGGAAACGACAGTCCTGAAACGCGGTATCGAAGTTTTCTCAGCGATCTGCATATATACAACTTCCAAACTAGTCCACTTGAACTCCGGTCCCCTGGACACAACACCCGACAAGGCGGGTAAATACCCTTTTCCCATCCGTCATCACACGGCCAACTGGCCTCTCAAGGAAATACTCCTAAATACCCTATACATATATAAGTTTGCATTATACATCGCTTCAGTTGTATCTCACACGTGTATAGTTCGATAAGCAAATAACTTGAAGATAACTTAGACACTTCAATTTGTAAGTTATATGCGTAACTTGCATTCTCTAAGTGGTTTCATAAGTTGATTATTTTAACGGTACATTTTAGTTACAGCAACATAAGAATATGGTAACATAGTTAGAGAGAGCAGCGAGACAAAACATAGAATCTGCCAGCTGTATTTCCATCTAGGCATGCTGTAAAACCAGCTAAGGGATCCGAGGGTATATCTGCATATTGCTACTTAGGCGATGGGCTGAAAACCTGTCACTACAGCAATGTACCTACAAATCTATCTTAAAATAACCCTCAAAATTTTGTCAGACGTCGCGGAAAGACCTTTGTTTAGGTCGTTTACGCTCTGCCTGCCCCATTATGGGTAAGGGCGTGATTTATATGTGTGTATATTACCCTATATATATCCTAGTTTGGATTATACATGGTGTTCGCTTCACTTGTTGCTCACATTACACGTGTATAGTTCGATAAGCAAAATACTTGGAACTAACTTAGACACTTCAATTTGTAAGTTATGCATAACTTGCATTCTCTAAGTGCTATCATTAAATCATTATTTTAACGGTACATTTAAGTTACAACAACATACGAATATGGTAAATTTAACTTGATGCCTCTGGCCGGAACAAACACAGAACAGAGAGTCGTGGAGAGCCCGGAGAGAGGCCTTTGTCCAGCAGTGCAACACTATTGGCTGAATAAAATAAGATAAGACAAAGTTATATTTGCATCCCTTGATCTTCTTCTTCTATCGTGTCGATAACAAGAAAACGCCTTGATTGTTTAATATTTTTTTAAATAAATTTCCTTAGCCGGGTAGTCCGCAACCCTAACTGGATTATCGGTTGCCTGCATTAACTGCAAGTGGTGGGGCATGTGGAGCATAAATTTGATTACGAATATCAAAGCCTGTTGAATTTAGAAGGCATGTTCCGTTTTCTTTATCATTACAATTTCGGCGCAATTTTTCTCGATATCACCTGACCGGCCTTCCAATTTTACTCGACCATATTTTTTTTTCGCACCTATTAGTAATGTACTAATAGTAGTTAGGTATAACAGTCTGAATTATTCCATTAACATCCTGAATAATATTTTTGCACATGCTTAAGAAGCTATCATGCTGTATTAAAAATATTATATTATTATAGCAAGCCTACTAGATCCCACTGCTGGGCAAAGGCCTCCTCCGCGGGCTTCCACTCATAACGCTCCAATGCAACCTCTGTCTAATCTTTCAGATAGGCGTCGAGATCGTCACACCATCTTTTCGAAGTCTATTTTTTCGCCGAAATCCGCCTTGAATTTTCAGTGACGATGTTTTAAAAATTGATAAAAATAATTTCTTTTAAGTGTAAAGCCTCTCTTCATAGAACGTAAGGCTCAGTTTTAAAATGCGATTTTAAGATTGAGAGCAATATTAGGTATAGATTTGTCAGGCCATATTGTATTGAAATGACATTTCTGATTCGAACTCAAACTAGCTGTCAGTCTCAAGTCTTATATTGTTTAGCCTACATCATCCTAAGGACAAGAGGGAGGCATTTGCCCAGCAGTCTCATGTGCTGTTTATTAATACGGGCCTAAATGATGGTACCTGAATAAAAATTACAACATTATTAAAGGCTTGTTATTGTCAGGCAGTAAACAAAGCTAAAGAGGGTCGTGTAAATATTGACACACTTAAAGCAGACTCGAGCGTTGACCTGTATTCATGAGGACAGTATAAAGAGGGGAGGAGACGATTGATCGCTGGATAGAGCAGTAGAACAATAATACAAAATTGTTTACTTCCTTCATAATCTAAGATGCGTATTGCGTGGTCTCAGTGATTTGGTGCAGTAGAGTGGGATGGGATCTACCGTCTAGTGGTCCACCCCGGGCAATGGCAACACAGGCTTGCCTGTCAATAAGTCCACCTGAACGATCCCAACAAAGCGGTGGTATGCTCATCAAGGGGCCGCCTGGCTTGCGACCACCCAGAGTTTGGCGCCAAACAGCTTGTTTTGTTCCGTCGGTGCGTGAGATTGACAGTGCCATAACAGGCATCTTCTGTGTGAGCTCGCTCCATCGTGGACTCTGTCACGGTCTTCCCTGACCTAGCGTCTAGACTCAAGAGTAAACCTATTTCCAATTAAAAAAAAGCATTTTTTTCAAATCATAAGTTTTTTAGTATCTGTATTTTTATGTCTACTAATTGTAGGTGTTTCATAAATATAGAGTTCTGTTTCGTCTGGTTTTCTTTCTGTGGCTTGGGTGACGAAAACATACTGAGATTGTAACGTAGATTGTAGGAAATTTGATAAGTCAGATAAATAACATCTCTTTCGGGGACAGTTACATTTCAGGATATTTGATAAAGTAACAAGATAAAGCCAAGTTATTTTCAGATATGTGGATATAATAGAATCAATTTGATTCCTAGTTAGGTACTGCGTATTTGAAAAAATACCTCGAAAAAGCCGACACGTCTGAAAATTTTGTGTGTCATTCAAGATAGGACTGAAGAGTTATTTTTTTCTTTATTAAGGAGCTTTTTCAGAAACGAAGATGTCGCTCCATACGTCTGAAAACATTTTATAAACTTATAAATAAATATATTTTTATGTTCTATTACATAAGGCGTCATCGTAAAGTTTGTATAATAACCTAGCTAAAGCTGAGAGTAGACAAGACATATACTATTACATTCTCATATATGGAATGATTTCTGGATAGTAACCGTCTTCTCAGCGCGTCATTCCGAGCACACTCCATTAAAACATGATAAACATCCTCCACTACCCCACATATATCGCAATTCGGAGATTGTACCTTGCGCATCATGAAAGCGAACTTGCTAAATGGAATGTGACCGGAACGAAGTCTGAGAGCGGTAACGCATTCTTTCCTACTAAATGAACAGATGTCAATCCAAGAGTACAATGGAGGTTCCGATTGTATCGTTCTATTTGGTATAGAACGATGCAATCCCATTTTCTCAGGTCCTCAGATCAAAATATTCACTCCACTTCTCGTGACATATATTTTAACAACAGAAAAACAATCTGAATAGAATGGGGTAACTCTTAAAGGAGTACCACTATTAGCAGCTTGTCGAGCTAATTCATCTACTTTTTAATGATGTCTCAGACCAATATGTGAAGAGATCCAATGCAAAAAAAAACTTTACTATCGAGTTGCAACTTTCGCATTAAATATAATTATCTCATAAGCTATCGGGAGGTATTCAAAACTCGATATACACCGAGCTATAGGTTGGAGAGAACTTTTGAATCTGAAAAAACTACAAATTTAATCCAATTGATAGATTAAACACATGAAAAAACCTCAATAATAGCTAAAAGTTCTAGATATATAATAGAAATATTCTTTTCTACATAGAATTTAACTCTACAATTAGAATGAGGATCGTAAAAAAAGCCGGAGTTGTCATCCCATCTGTGAAAAACAATGTACCAAAACTTATTGCTTCCATTCTACCATAGAAGTTCTTCTACAATATGTATTAATTAAGTTAAGAATTAAATTATTCCTAGCCCCATTAGCCTGATTAAAAAGGCGCATGTCTTAGAAAAGCCCAGCTTTAAAGATTCAACTGGTTTTCCTACATATTTTATTTTCCCTGCGAGCTTACGGTAGAAGAGAAACGTTTTTCTTTATTTTTAAACAGGTAAATGCACGTACGATGGGAGTTAAAGTAACTTTGTTGCATCACAGTAAAAGTCTAGTGTAATTTCTTACTTTGTAGAGGCATATACTATTTATTAGGAGAATATTAAGTTTAGTTTGTCTAGAAAAGATTTCACCTTAGCAATAAGGCCACCCATCTGTACAATTACATTCCTGATACCCTATACAAATGTTATAAAAACGAGTTTTTTCGTTTGTGTAACCAAGAAACCTGAAACTATTGAACACATAAAAAAAATACTTGAAATTTCCATAGCTAGGAATATCAACGGGGATTCCGCGGATGTTTTTCTTTCAAGCCGATTCCAACTTTATTCCGTTAGCAACAGAATTGATTATGAATGAACAAAAAAAAAGCGTTCAGATTTTGCTGCTTAATATTTGCTAACCCTTGTTCAATAGTTCAATAACCTGACTCACCTTTACTATAAAAATAAGTAGATTTCTAGCTATATTGTGCAAAATACAAACCTTTCTTCTCGATATTTTCATCGCGTTTCATAAAATTTGCATTTGACCAGAGGCGACGGTGGCATCCGACGAGAATCTACATTTTATAGATGAGACGACTACTTATGCAACTGACATTAAACTTCACTCTAACTTTGTAAAGATAACACTTCGGTGTTCTCGGGAGAAAATCAACTTTTATAGTGGGTTAGAGCGTGGAAAATCCATATTTATAACTAATTTGTCAATATACGTGGGACACTCAGAAAGATTTGCGACACTAAAAAAAATTGTTTTACAGGTACATATATTTTTATTAAATCTTTTCAAAGTACTCTCCACCAGCCTCTATACAAAGATTCATGCGTCTGAACCAGTTTTCAAAACACTTTTTCCAGTCCGCCGTAGACACCTCGTTTACAGCCTGCTCGAACGCAGCCAGCGCATCTTCCGGCGACGAAAATTGTATCCCCTTGAGCTGATTTTTTATTTTTGAAAATAAAAAGAAGTCACACGGTGCTAGATCAGGGCTGTAAGGAGGGTGACCCAGGAGTTTGACTGGTGTGCTGTCCAGGAAGTCCCTCGTTTTGAGCGCGGTGTGTGCAGGCGCATTGTCGTGGTGGAGCAGTAGTCCGCGGAGCCCTGTGTTTGGTCGCTTGTTGCTCACAACAGAAAAAACTTCTGGTAAACTTTTGGTAGTATACCATTCGGCGTTAATGCTTCTTTGATCTCGTTAGGCAATTGAGGCCAAGTGGCCAGTCAAATTAAAAAAGCTGGCGATCAAAATCTTCCCCCCGCTTCGAGATCGCTTCACTTTGGTAGGCGTTGGTTCATTTTGAAACACCCAAACTGTCGACTGGCGCTTGGTTTCTGGATCGTATTGATAAATCCAGGACTCATCACCTATTACGATGTCGTAAACACGCCGAGACGAGCCTGCTTCAAATTTGTTCAGCATATCACGGCACCATTCCACCCGGGCCTGCTTCTGAGCGTCGGTGAGGTAGTGCGGCACCCAGCGCTATACTATCCTCCTCACGCGAAGATGCCCATGTAGAATCTCGTGAACGCTTCCCGATCCAATCTTTAATATGTGCTGAATCTCCTGATATGTAATTCGCCTATTATCTTGGATTAAATTTTTCACTGCTAGCACGTTTTCTTCCGTAATAGCCGTCAAAGGGCGACCGCTTCTTTCTTCATCCCCCAAGGTTGGTCGACCGCGCCTAAATTCGTTATACCAACGATACACGGTTGCCTTGGAGGGGCTTTCATCCATAAATGCCATTTGAAGTCTATCGAACGATTCATCCAGTTTCAGGCGACACTTGAAATCGTAAAAAATCATAGCTCTAAAATGTTCCCGGCGCAGATCCATTTTTCAGTAAGACACGATACTTTGAATTGGCTCGCAAAAAATGTGTAGGGAAATTTTGAAAATGGAACACACATATTTTTACTTACAAGTAATCATATTTTCAAAAAAGATTCTAACCGGCCAGTCTGCCATATATAAAAACTATTTATCGCAATACTTTCTGAGTGGCCTGGTATTTGACAATAAATCAAACAGGATAGAATTTGTGAATTTGACATAGGATAAAAGAAAGTTTAGGCAATGCGCGAAACCAATATTTCTTGTGTGAAGAATGCTCCAATGATTTCTTTCATACATACATACATATAATCACGCCTTTATCAATAATGGTAAATGCAGAGCGTAAACGACCTAAACAAAACTCGTTCCGCCACGTCTGACAAACTTTTGAGGGTTAATTAAGATAGATTTGTAGGTATAAAGCTGTAGTGACCGGTTATCAGCCAGTGCCTAAATTGCAATACACAGAAACCCTCGGATCCCTTAGCTGGTTTTTACAGCATGCTCGGGACATGCTGCAAAAAAATGCGGCTAGCACATTCTATGTTTTTCTCTCGCTCCCAGACGCTGGCTTACGAACGAATTTCTACTATGCTTCTTCTTCTTCTTCTACTTCTGTCGAGTGGGTATCGAGTCTATGGACCCGATGAACCCTGGTGTCAGAGTTTTCTAAACCGCCTAGTAGCACAACTATCAGGCGTCTGACATGGTTTTGTGTAACGACCACTATCAAAGACAGCGACCGAGACCGACGGCTTAACGTGCCCTCCGAAGCACGACATCTTTTTGCTTTCGGACAATCAGGTGATTCAGCCCGCAATGTCCTAACTAAACTGGGGAAAAATTAACAAAGTGATAAATTCTCAAATATCAACTTTGTGTTTCTCCCCTGGGAATCGAACCCAGGACCTCCGGATCTGGAGTCCATGGCACTAGCCTTTAGACCACGGAGGTACTTAGTTTGAAGTTAATGCTAAGCTCCAATGGTTTCTTACTCATAGATATCAACACAAAGAAGTTACAACGACAGCTACGTAAAGCTACGTGTTTCCGCTTCAAAGCAAATTAACAACTTTGTAGTCGATACTAGTTATTCCACTCGTTTGTTTCAGAAGTTACCCTTTTAGACGAGTGGAGTTACATATATACACACATATAATCACGCCTTTATCTCTAATGGCGTACGCAGAGGATAACCGATTTAAACAAAGGTCGTTCCACCACTTTTGACAAAGTATTGAGGGTTATTTAAGATAGATTGGTAGGTATTTTGCTGAAGCGACAGGTTGTCAGCCCATCGCCTAAATTGCAATATACTAAAACCCTTGGATCCCTCAGCTAGTTTTTACAGCATGCTCGGGAGGAAATGCAACTGGCATATTCTATGTTGGTCTCTCACTGTTCTAACCGAGTGGAGTTCCTAAACAGGATGTCATCCTTTGTACCAACAACTATGCAACCGAGGCGCAATGTCATGTGTTGTTTTTAAGTAACACTAGCAACCCAGTGTTTCTCCACAATATTATGCAAGTATTATATATATAAACCTTCCTCTTGAATTACTCTATCTATTAAAAGAAACCGCATCAAAATCCGTTGCGTAGTTTTAAAGATTTATGCATACATATGGATATAGGGACAGAGGAAGCGACTTTGTTTTATACTATGTAGTGATTATATATGTGGAATGGAGATTTGTTAAAAGTATTTTAATATCTACCTTATTTATATATTATACCGGGTGTAAGAGACAGCGTCCCACAAACTGATAGGGTTTGCTCCGTCAACTAAAATGAACAACTATCAGCAGGAATTTATTGCAAGAGTTGAAAAACGAGTTCTTTCATGCTGGACTGGGAGAGATAGAAAAACATAGAATGGTCCAGCTGCCCTTCCTCCCGGGCATGCTGTAGAAGTCAGCAGAAGGGATTCGAGGGTTACAATGTACCTGTCACTACAGCAATACACATAACAATTTTAAATTTTCCTCAATTTTTGTCAGACGTGGCGAAAGCGCCTTTTACGAGGCGTTTTACGCTCTGCCTACCCCGTATGGGATAAAGGCGTGATTTTATGTATGTATGTATGGATGTTGAAAAACGAATTTGAACCTCCCATACAAAATTACCTTCTTGATCAGATAATTTAAATGGAACATCAAATTTTTGCTGCTGCTACCTGCTGATAGTTGTTCAGTTTCATTGACTGAGCAACCCTTATCAGTTGCCGGACGCTATCCCTTACACCCCGTGTACACTTCTCTGTAAATCTCCCTCAGAAAATAAAATCAAACTGTAATCTCTTAATAATTTGCATATTTCTTCCTCTAACATCGAATCGAATTATGATAGAGAATTTAGGAAAGCATTTAGCAGTCGAAAATTTTCAATTTTTCCTTTTAAACTTGCATTGCAATTTGCAAATGCAAGGCAAAAAGTTGACTAACGGAACGGGAAGTGTACAGAAGTGTTTCGTTTTTTTTCGAATTCAACATGCGAAAAGACTTTATATTCGTGTTTTGTAGTACAACTTAGAATGTGCCAGCTACATATCGTCCCGGGCATGCTGTAAAAACCAGCTAAAAGATCCGAGGGTTACTGTACATTGCAATTTAGACGATGACCTGACAATCTGCCACTACAGCAATATACCTACAAATCTATCTTAAACTTAAATAACCCTCAAAACTTTGTCAGACGTGGTGGAACGACCTTTGTTGGGTCGTTTACGCTCTGCCTACCCCATTAGGGATTAAGGCGTGATTATATGTATGTATGTATGTAGTGCAACAGCCATCTTTTCTACGTTATCATGAAATAATTTTGTTAAAACTCTTTGGTTTTAGTGTTCAATTTTGTAACGCCCTGGCCGTTTTTAATAATGTGTATTTCATTGATACTGTGATTGATGTTCAATGACATCTGGACACTTGAAAAATAATGATTTTTAGCATAATGCGTATTTTTTATTTTGTGTATATTTTACTACTTCCCAGTAGTGACATATGTATATCTAATCACACCTTTATATGTTCATATGACGTATTTATACATGATTATATGTATATATATATGTATAATCATGCCTTTATCTCAAATAGGGTAGACAGAGCGTAAACGACCTAAACAAAGGTCGTTCCGCCACGTCTGACAAAGTTTTGTGGGTTATTTAAGCTAAATTTGTAGGTATATTGCTGTAGTGACAGGTGGTCAGCCTAATGACGGTTTCCTTTGCTGGTTTTTACAGCATGTCCGGGAGAAAATGCAGCTGGCACATTGTATGTTTTTCTATGGCTCCCAAGCCAGCATGGAAGACGTAACTGGTAAATTAAGAAGAAATTATTTTGCTGCGTATGTATTGCAGCATTCGTTTGACTCAGCAGAATGTCAAACCCGCGTCAAATTTTTGATTTCTTAGTTGTCATATAAAACGAATTTAATATTCCTTTATCAGAAACATGCCAGCCCCTGCTAACCTCTCTCATTATTTATTTCCATTAATAGTTCAACGAAGCTCACGTAACCAGTTAAGCAGTTTAGCTGACCCTGCATGATTCTATCACAACCCTTCAAGTACATTTTCCCCTCGAGGCGAGGAAGTTTCCAATATATTGAACAACAATCTAATTGTGCCCGCATCTGAACCACAGAGTAAGCAAGGTAAGCAGTATAAGTGATGGTAGCAGTATAAGTAATTATTAGAAGTGGTTTGCTTGACCTGAATAACGTTTTCGAAAAAATATTATCATTTTCCTCATTAGAAATGAGATTGTAGCATAAATAACATGTGTATTAACATATTATCCCAGTTCAGATTGCACGCCAGTAATTTTAGACATTTTCAGATTTGAAATATGTGGAAGGGGAGGCTATAAAGTTTTCATACCAATACATACACTGGTAGGTACAAATATTTTTTTAATGTGGTTTGAGAAATTAACTGAAAAACTCTCTGGTGTTTTCGTTTTCGTATCAGCCAGTAATGTAAATAATGTACGGATGCCCACCGTACGGACGCAATTTATTTTAAAGACACTGCCAAGATGTTTTGCTGCATTATTTCTTCTGTGACCTTACAGCTTTAATTTGCAACTCTGCGGAGACTTTGGCATTCCCTTGGATGTAACAAAATTTTCTAAAATTATTTCCTTTGTTTCAATAACATTGATTAATGCCACAAATAACCTTTTTGGTATCTCGTTTTGAAAATCGGTAAAATATGGAACTACAGATTAAAATTATCAAAACAAATATCCCGGTCCATAAAGTTTAAAATAGCTTGTTTATAACGAGTTATAAGTAAACATTGAAGGTTTTTTGTATTTAGGTACTAAGGCCCGTTTTTATAAAGCGGTCTCAAGATTGAGAGCAATATTAAGTAGGGATTTGAAACTTGAATTAGCTGTCAGTCTCAAGTACTGTTGGTCAATAAAGTATTAAGTTATACAATGCTAAATGGTTTGAGAAGATCTTTCTTTTTAGTTTTCCACGTGACAGCAAAAAAAAAATTCTCAGAAGACATTACTTTCTATTTCCTTAGGAAGCATCTCTAGACTCCTATTATATAACCCCTGTCATACGCAGAACTGTATTCCTGGAGATATTGAATAAACATATCATAATATGAGAAATTTAATTTCCTTCCAAGTACTTAAGGTGGTTCGAGAGCTGCGACAGTGGCGCCATCAGTTTTAAATTAATTGCGCCTGAAATACAAACATTTTCATGACAATTTTACGATAGGCGTCAGTAGCAATTAATTCTCCATTTTATAATCATAATATAAATATTTCACACTAAGCATAAAAGCTATGAATTGCAAAAATGCTAAAAGTGGCCATTTTAATAAACTTTAATCACTTGTGCAATATTAATTATATTTTTACATTTGAAGACCCTTTACCTTAGTGTAAAAAAATCCTACAGAGCCGACGTTAACTGTTGTGCAAGTGAACACGTAGGAATAGAGATGCATAGTTTCATTTTCAAAACTGTGTGCAGTAGAATAAGCAGAAAATTAATGCACATTGCTAACATTGTCTTCGCCTTAGGTAGGTAATTAATAATGGGTACGTTGAATTGTGATGGAAATTTTGGAGATATAAAATTAACATTTACGAACCATTTCAAGTGTTTTATTGAGGAAGGTGACTATACTACCTCAAATTAAATTTACTGCGGCGAGCGGTTTTCGGCGTAACATCAAAATTGATTTCTTTAGAAAAGTTTAACAAGGGGATGTCACGTCGGTTTCGTATTTTAAGTACCTATTTGGTCGATTGACTCGATACCCACACGACAGAAGAAGAAGTATTTGGTAGAACGCCTCTTCTTATCCCTCCATAATATAAGAAAGAAGAAGAAAGAAAGAAAAAATATTTATTCAGTACAGATAATCCTATAATAATAAATAAAATATACAATAACACATGCAATATAACATTAAACTTACTTATAGATAACTCTTATCTATACTTAAACGGGCCAAACTTAGCATATTGCCACAGCCGATGGCTATAAGGATTCTGGTGTATTCCAATTTAAGCGACCTATAGACAGAATAACAATTACTCGTCACTATTCTATTTTATTTTATTATCCTGAATTAATGTAATGTACTGGATATGGATTTGATCTAAAATAAATAATTTGAATTGAATATAGCATCACAAATTCATCATAAAAATGTGATGTGTGTTGTCTGAGAAATAAATTATTCTATTCTATAACATATGCGTATAACCTAAATTTTATTTTTATAATATTTTATTTTGTATTTTAAGGAAAACCAACAGCTATCTTTTATAAGGATTTTTTTTAATAGCTTATAAATTGAAAAAGGATATTTAAAATTATATATTATATACCCTCATTCTACTCCGAAGTGTATAAATAGTATTAATGCTCTTGAAAGTTTCATAAAACCGTAACATGCGCAATATATTGTACACTCTGTTTAATATCACGTCTGCATGAAACAGACGCAAGAGAAGTTCGTTTAGCAAACGCCTGAAATTTTCGGGGACGCAAAACAAAAGCTCTCCCACGATTCAGCGGTTCATTTATCAAGCGCCTCATGTAACTTTCAGAGCAAAGACAAACATTTCCAGTAATGAGAGGAATCTATCACCAAGAGTGTGGGAGTTTGTTTTATTCCGCATTGTTTGTTTGTTTGTTTTTGTTGGTGAAACTTATGCGTATCGCCTAAACTGATGATTTTCGGTTTAGGAGAATCCGCCTATGGGTCGGTTCGCACCGGGAAGCGACGTGACGCGACGCAGCATCAAGCTGCTTGATGATGCATTTTGTTGTACCACGAAGTGACAGGTTAAAATCACCAGTCGACTCCATTTTTGTAATTCGGCTCTCGGCTCTGGTTAACTGTTGATCAATCACCAGACAAATCAATCATTAAAGATTGATCAATGACCAGACGCATAAATCTCCAACGGTTGAACACTCTGCAACTCAATGTCTCAATCATAAACTTTATGTGGCATCAGCCTAACAATCCAAATTTCTCTGGGAGATTGGCCGCCATCACCGAAAATCGGTGGGAGAACTAAGTAGTATGTATGCGAAAACGTCTTTTACTAGCCTGTTGATAATTTGGGTATCAAAGGCGTGATTCGTCAGATACACGTAGATAGTGAGGCACACGTTGGAAAAGACCGCCAGAACCAGGCATGTGATGGGCACGGCTGTATTTAATAAAATACTTGATGTAATCAAGCAGGCACTAAGCTTAAATAGCTTTAAATCACGGCTTAAGCGTTGGCTTGTCAAACAGGCATTCTATAGTTATAATGATTTTATTAATTTTAATGATAATGAAAGTAATCACGCCTTTATCCCTAATGGGGTAGGCAGAGCGTAAACGACCTAAACAAAGGTCGTTCCGCCACGTCTGACAATGTTTGGTGGATATTTAAGATAGATTTATAGGTATATTGCTATAGTGACAGGTTGTCAGCCCATCGCCTAAATTGCAATATACTGAAACCGTCGATTCCCTTAGCTGGTTTATACAGCATGCCCGGGAGGAAATGCAGCTGGCACATTCTATGTTTTTCTCTCGCTCCCAGTCCAGCATGGAAGTTACTGATATACATATATATAGTTAGTGATATACTTAAGTGCTTATAATTTTTGACTTGTAATTTACAATTATTAATAAATTTATCTCTATCTCTATCGCTCTCTCTCTACAGAGCGTATCTCATAATGGAAAGCAAACTGCACATACCGTCACAATAAACAAATTAACGTGTTCTCAAAAGTATGTTATCCTATATATATTTTGATAGACAATGTGGTTGAATTGTGGGAAAGGACGACCAAAGAAAAGATGGATGGACTGTGTGAAAGATGATATGTTGAAAACAGGTGTTAATGTCGAACTGACGGCTGACAGCGATGAATGGAAGAAGAAAACATACTGCGTCGACGCCAAATAATGGGATATGGCAAGGGAATTTGGTTGAATTGTGATTTTGGACTGCATTGTCCTAAACAAACTGGGAAAAATCACAAAAGTATTAGGTACCTTGTTGACGAAAATGTTTGTTATTCCTCGTGTAAATTGAACCCACGACCTCTCGAACCCGTACTAAAATCCCAAGAATCAGACTACTCGGCTATCTCATTGCTCATGCAAATGGAACGCAAACTGCAGAGACGTGACCACAAACACAAGTTAACCGCATTGTGTGTAACGGAACGGTTCTAATTAGCTACTCACAAACAAATTCATGTGCTAATGGGGGTAGTTGTATCGAAAACCGTATTGTCACTATTATACAGGATGTATAAAAAAGTACTGCGTTCCTGTAAACCACGTGATGTATTAGTGAAACATAACACAATACACATTCATTAAATTCTAAAAACAAAAACGCATACTACGACTTCTTCCATGCTGGACTGGGAGAGATAGAAAAACATAGAATGTTCCAGCTGCCCTTCCTCCCGGGCATGCTGTAGAAGACAGCAAAAGGGATTCGGGGGTTACAGTGTATTGTAATTTAGGCGACGGGCTGACAACCTGTCACTACACATTAGCAATACACATTACAATCTAAAATTGCCCTCAATTTTTGTCAGACGCGGCGAAAGCGCCTTTTACGAGGCGTTTAACGCTCTGCCTACCCCGTAAGGGATGAAGGCGTGATTTTATGTATGTATGTATGTATGCATACTACGACGTTCGCAACAGGTACACTGCGGCCGCGCCCCGCGCTCTCCATGCTTGCTTTGCTTCCATGCTGGACTAGGAGCGAAAGAAAAACGTAGAATGTGCCAGCTGCATTTCCTCCCGGGCATGCTGTAAAAACCAGCTAAGGGACCCGAGGCTTTCAGTATATTACAATTTAGGCGATGGGCTGAGAACCTGTCACTACAGCAATATATCTACAAATCTATCTTGTATAACCCTCATAACTTTGTCAGACGTGGCGGTAAGACCTTTATTTAGGTCGTTTACGCTGTGCCTACCCCATTAGGGATTGAGGCGTGATTATATGTATGTATATAAAATATTTTTATTTATTTTATTTAATGTGTGTTTTAAAGGAACGCACTACTTCTATTACATCATCTCCCTAGCCTTATCCCGTATCTTACGTGTCGGCTACCTAATCCAGGGGATTGAACGAGGGTACTGGTTTTTACACAGAGCGACTGCCATCTGACCTCCGCAACCCAGAAGGGAAACCAGACCCAATCCTAGGTTAGGTCAGGGTTTTTAAACCGCCAATGCTTAGCACTTGCCTCTGATATGGCTTAACGACTAATATCTACGGTATTAAACGATATTAACCGGGACCAACGGCTTACCGTGCCTTCCGAAGCACGGAAAAAGCGCCGAATAAACGTACATATGAAATTCGAAAACCGAAAAACACATTGGTACGTGGTGGGATTTGAACCACGACCTCCCGCTCAGGAGGCAGCGGCCCTATCCACTACACCATCGGGCCTTACTTCTATTTACATCCTGTATATTCTGTGGTATTGTGTATAGTTGGTGGCTATCTATGTTTGCCGTTGACATGCCACGTGAAATGTAATAGAATAGAATAGTTTCTTTACTCAAACAAAACAGATCCAATTTAGTTAGTATTTATTTATTTTGTTGTGCCCGCGGCTCCGTACGCGCGGTGGTTATGATTTTAAACAGCGATGTATTTTTTTGTTTTAAATTTTACATAATTGGGATAGAATACAGTCTTACGTTACACCTATGCGATCATAGTACAATATAGTAGGTATTCTCTGTACCTCTCTACTTAAATATGGAAGGAAATTGTGTTACCTAACGGTTGTTTCTTTGTTTCCATTTCTGTTTGTTTTGAGATCAATGAATAATATACAAATCATGATACAATTTTTTCGTTCAATTTGTCATTTAACTATTGAATATTTAAGGTTATTTACAACTAACGTTTTCTTAATAGACAAAAAGTTAACTTATGTATGATGATGTATAGCTGTGCCCGCGACTTCGTACGTTCGGTTTGTAGGAAAAACTTGCAGTGTCGAACATACTGAAAACGCTTCTCCGCGCGTAGCGTTTTCACTATGTTCGACACTGCGTGTTTTCCATACAAACTGGGGTACTTACTCAATATAGAATGGTTTTGCGTGTTTATTTCTAACCTAGGCTGGACACCAAGTAATTAAAAAAACTCAGTCAAATAAAAAGTCCGTTAAAATCGGTTAAAACGATCAAAGTTCAATTTCCTGCCTACCTCTTAAGTCAGGTGGCGTTATTATTTGTATCGTAACTTTA
Organism: Scrobipalpa costella; assembly: GCA_949820665.1. Taxonomy (NCBI): domain Eukaryota; kingdom Metazoa; phylum Arthropoda; class Insecta; order Lepidoptera; family Gelechiidae; genus Scrobipalpa; species Scrobipalpa costella. The sequence goes on from OX463306.1 coordinate 5,223,150, forward strand.
AGTTTAAGTAATGCTCAGACAAAAAAAAAAGATCCATCAAAATCGGTTACAAAGGACCGGAATTATTTTTCTACCTACCTCCTAAGTCATGAGGCATGATTATTTGTATCGTAACTTTGATTTTAAATAATGTTTAATCGAATAAAATAAGTTCCATAAAAATCAATTAAGAAACAGCCAAATTTTAATTTCCTGCCTACCCCCTAAGTCTGGTAGCGTGATTTTAGGTATCCTTAGTTGCAACCCGGGTAACACACAGTTGAATAAGAAAAATCCCATAGAAATCGGTTCAGTAGTTTTGGTGTGATGTGGTAACATACAGACAGACAGACAGACATAAAATCTAAAAAAAATCGTTTTGATCTTTATATCGCTAATTATGCCTGCTGCACTTATTTTTTTGTAAAAATATTCAATGTACAGACACGACCCTTCTAGAGATATATTATATGTATAGATTTCAAGGAAATCCAACAGCTATCAATATGATTAAAATTAATACAAGACAGAAAGCCAATAAAACAGATCTTTACTAATAGAAACTGGATAATAAAAACACACACACAAACTAATTAAGCATCAGAAGAAATATAATAACTACGTTATTTAATTCAACAGGAATTAAAATTTTTGGTCCCAGCAATACAATTAAATAAAATACAATTAAAAATCAAATATTCAAATGCAATGTTATAATCATAAGCTATTTAAAATCAATAAAATCATACTCAAAAAACATAATTATTATTGATTCACACATACATACATATAATCACGCCTTTTTCCCTAATAGGGTAGGCAGAACGTAAAGGACCTAAACAAAGGTCGTTCCGCCACGTCTGACAAAGTTTTGAGGGTTATTTAATATAGATTTGTAGGTATATTGATGTAATGACAGGTTGTCAGCCCATCGCCTAAATAGCAGTATACTAAAACCCTCGGCTCCCTTAGCTGGTTTTTACAGCATGCCCGGGAGGAAATGCAGCTGGCACATTGTATGTTTTTCTCTCGCTCCCAGTCCAGCATGGAAGAGATTCTCATAGTATAATGCTTTATCATTCATTATTATTAATGATAAAGCACAATACGATGAGAATCCAATAGAAATTGGTTTTCATTTCGTAGCAATCATTGCTACGCTTTCTACGCCGTAGCAGACGTAGCAAAAATGTTGTGTCTGTTTCTGGCAGTAAGGCTCGTATTTATAAAGCAATCTTAAGATTGAGAGCAATATTAAGTATGGATTTGACAGGACACATTGTACTGAAATGACTATTCTGATACGAACTCAAACTAGCTGTCAGTCTCAAGTACTGTTTATAATTACGGGCCTAAGTATGTGATGAAGGGGTAATTATTAAGAATGGATGAAAATAGTATCAGAGATAGTACAATAAAATCAATTTGCTATTTTTTATTACCATTTTTTTAAATACCGGGTGTAAGGGACAGCTGCCCGCAAACTGATAGGGGTTGCTCAGTAAACGAAACTAATTGCTTTCACCAGGAAATTCTTTCAGAAGAGAAAACAACAATTGACCTTCCCATACAAAATGACCATCTCGATTAGACAATTTGTATGGAAAAGCAAAATTGTTTTACACTATCTAAAAAAAAACCTGCTGATAGTTCCCTTCATTACTCACTTAACTGCCTTCGTGGTCCTGGGTTCGATTCCTAGGGAGGAAACATAAAGATGATATTTGAGAATTTATCACTTTGTTATTTTTTCCCCAGTTTGGTTAGGACATTGCAGACTGAATCACCTGATTGTCCGTAAAGGAAAAGATTTCGTGCTTCGGAGGGCACGTTAAGCCGTCGGTCCCGGTCGCTGTCTTTGATAGTGGTCGTTACTCATACCATGTCAGTGGCCTGATAGTTGTGCTACTAGGCGGTTTAAAAACTCTGACACCAGGGTTCATCGGATTGATAGACTCGATACCCACTCGACAGAAGAAGAAGAAGAATTACTCACTTAAGAAGCATAAACATCATCATCTTCCTAGCCTTATCCCGTATCTCACGGGGTTGGCTACCGAATCTAGGGGATTGAACGAGGGTACTGGTTTTTACACGTGGGATTCGAACCACGACCTCTCGCTCAGGAAGCAGCGGCCCTATCCACTACACTGTCGGGCTCTATCACTTAAGAAGCATCAACAAGAACTATATTCTTTTTATTCCTAGAAAAGTTACGCTAGATTCCAGTGTATATTTTCATTTGTATTCTACAAGTGCTATTTTCACGATGACAGCTCTATTCTGAACGCAGCTCTCCGCAGGCTCGTTGCATGAATGCGCTCGAAAGCAGACATAAGATTAATGTAGAATCCGCAAGTTGATAAAATTAAATTCAAATATTCCATGCTGGACTGGGACTGGGATATAAAACATAGAATGCCCGCTGCATTTTCTCCCGGGCATGCTGCAAACACCAGCTAAGGGATCCGAGTGTTTCATTGTATTGCAGTTTAGGTGATGGGCTGACAACCTGTCACTACAGCAATATACCTACAAATCTATCTTAAATAACCCTCAAAATTTTGCCAGACGTGGCGGGACGACTTTGCTTAGGACATTTACGCTCTGCCTACCCCATTAGGGATAATGGCGCGATTATATGTATGTATTTATTCCTTATAAATATATCCAAAACAGATTATACTCGTATTCGTCCTCTTAGATTAGCATAGATATTTGAAAGTACTTGTAGTATCGTGTACGTACGGCCACTTCTGCACGCTATTTGAGGGTATTTAGAAATCAAAACAAACCAACCGTCACCTGAGCCGAGCGGGCGCCCCTCTCCACAACCGTCCTCCATTTCGTTATATTCTTTAATATAATGCCGAAAAAAGACAGTAAAAAGTGTAAAAGTGATTCGGACATTATAAGTGAACTAAAAGTGAAGTTAAAAAAGTTGGAAGAAAATATGTCACGCGAACGCTCACGCCCACGCCGTCGCCGTCGCATTCGAGTAATTTCGAGTTCCTCGGAATCATCACCACGCCCGTCATCACCAGAGTGTCGCAGGAGTCGGCCGACCAGTCGCTCGCCGGGCGGAGCGCGCAGCCAGAGCCGTTCTCGCAGCCCTTTGGCCCGACTTCGTTCGTGCAGCCGATTGCTCCGGCGCCGCAAGGACAAGGACCGGTCTCGGACCCGTTCGGTGCAACGTGGGTCGCGTGCCCCTGCTTTGCCAGCAGTAAATGAAACAATACAAGGTACTGTTGTATTTTATTTAAAAACTATTTCTGTTTTGAAATTGTGATTTCTATTATAAAAAAATAAAATAAAATAGCAATGCGTGTTCACGCATATTCATTATCACAGACGTATTGTGCGTTATCTGTTTGAAGCGTGGTGTACACACGCATTTATTAGCTGGTAAATCCTATCGCACAAAAAACTCAAGTTTCTTTTTTGTAGGTAACAAATGACATTGCGTGTTCGCGCATGATATGACGCATATGATAAATAACCAGTTATTAAACTGTGTTGTTTTGCGTCCTTCCAGCTCCTCGTCGCCCGGGCAGGAAATCAGATTCGGACTCCGAGGATGCTGTATCGACACAACACAAGTATTGGTTGCACAAGCACAAGTTCACGCGCCTCCGGCGACGGATCCTCGAGCTGTTCCTGCTCCGGCTCAAAACCGTACGCCTCCGACGTCGAGCCCGAGCGCCATTGTGTCACGACCACAAGTACGACGCGCTGCAGTTCCGGCGCCGGAACCTGATATTCTTCTTGACGAGGTAGTCGAATCTACACATCCTGTTAACGACAAACCTGCAGACCTCCCCTGTTCTGACAGCCCAGTGGAGTTGGAATTAAATGGAGATGTTTTGGAAATCCTTGGAGATGATCCAACAAAAGCAAAGACTTTCGGAAAAGATGTCCAAAAAGACCTCGCCGTCAGATTTCAGCATATTGAAACAAATGGTCTCTCGAAAAAACTTCGCAAAGAACTCCGAGAGAAATATCCAGTTCCTGCCAACTGCTTATTAATTGATGCTCCTCAAGTTAATCCTCAGGTTAAAGCTGCTATAACAGAATCGGCTTCTAAGCGTCTTGGTGGAATGGAGCAGAAGCAGAAACAATTAGCTAATGCTATTTCCTGTTTGGGTGAGGCTATAAGTTTGCTTATCTCGCAAAACCATACAGATCCTAATCTTTTAAAGCTGTTAATGGATGCAGGCCGTCTTTTTTGTGATACACAATATAGTGACTCATTGACAAGAAGATATTTTATTTTGGCTTCCCTGAAAAAAGACATAAAAGACCAGTTATTGCAAACAAAAATAGACACTTTTTTGTTCGGTCATAATCTTGCAGAAACACTGAAATCTGCCAAAGCTATCAATAAATCTGGTGCAGAATTGAAACAGACAACTGCATTTTTAAAGCCCCAGACAAGGAAGTCCAACAATAAAAATAATTATAAGAAAAATAATTTAAACACGAAGACTGCTCCCTCGAGCCTCAGGTCGACAGGGAGTTCGAGGCCTCGCGCACCAGCTCCCAAGAATCAGCCCGTCAGCTCATACAGGAGATCTCGGCCGACTTCGAAGCAAACACGCAGTCATCGTTAGACGAGGTGAAGTACACAGGTAGACTATCAGCTTTTTACGATCAATGGTCTCGTATCACTACTGATAATACAATTTTAAATTGGATAGATGGTTACAAAATACCTGTAAATACACCTGTGGTACAAAGTGACCCTCCACTGAATAAAATACATTCCATCTTGGGAATGAAACATTTTCAAAACACTATTGATAATCTTATATCCATTGGAGCCATTTCCGAATGCCAACCAGTAGAAGATCAATTTTTGTCAAGCATATTTCTCATACCTAAACCAAACGGCAAACACAGATTTATATTAAATTTGAAAAAAAATAATAAATTCATTAACACAGTTCATTTCAAATTAGAGGATTTTAGAACAGCAGTTAAATTAGTTAGTAGAAACTGTTACATGACAAAAATTGAAAGAAAGACGCATATTTTTCTGTTAGAGTTCATAATGATTCCAAAAAATATTTGCGCTTTTATTGGGAAGGTCATATTTTTGAATTTAATGTGTTAGCTTTTGGATTAATTACTGCACCTTTTGTATTCAGTAAAATAATGAAACCTGTACTTAAATTACTTAGATTGGCTGGTTTCCTTTCAGTGGGTTACCTTGATGATTTGTTTCTGATAGGAAGATCAAAAGAAGAATGTTTAGATAACATTTTTTATACAAAACAACTGTTGTTGGCATTAGGTTTCATTATTGATGAGGATAAAAGTAATATGCTGCCTAGTACTTCCTGTAAATTTCTGGGGTACATTATAGATTCTAAACATTTTTTAATAAAATTACCAGATGAGAAAAGAGAAAAAATTAAAAATTAACTGGAAAGGTTTTCTAGGTTAAAGAGGTGCAAGATTAGGGAATTCGGAAGTTTAACTGGACTTCTTACGTCTGCTTGTCCTGCTATTGAATATGGCTGGCTTTATACGAAGAAGTTTGAGCGGTGTAAATTTTTAAATCTTAAGGAAGAAGAAAATTATGAAAAGTACATGAACATACCTTGTTCATTGTCGTCAGATTTCAAATGGTGGTCAAAGTCTATCAAAAAATCTGTTAATAAAATTAAAGTAGAAACTTATGATCTAGAAATTTACACCGACGCCTCAACTACTGGGTGGGGAGCTGCGTGTGGTAATGAAACTGCTAGTGGCCAATGGAGTAAAGAAGATCTTGCTCTTCATATTAATCATCTTGAGATCCTTGCCGCTTATTTTGGTCTCAAGATATTTGCTAAAGACTTATACGATTGTAAAATTCTGTTCAGAGTGGATAATACCACAGGAATCGCCTACATAAATCGCATGGGCGGTATCCAGTTTCCTCACCTTACGCAGGTTTCCAGGGATTTATGGCAATGGTGTGAACGCAGAAAATTATTCGTGTTTGCTGCATATATACGGTCAAGTGATAATTGTATAGCGGACGCTGAATCCCGATAAGTCCATCCGGATATAGAGTGGGAGCTGTCGCATACAGCTTTTCAAGAAATTACAAAGCGTTTTGGTTTTCCCGATATTGATATATTCGCCTCTCGAATAAACAATGAACATGTCCGCGTCCGTAGGCGAAGCCTATCATAGGCTTCATGACTCTAGATACCCTACACGTGAACCCTGGGTCGTGCTAAATGGATAGTACTTTCTCCGGTGGTAGGCTTCGGCCGTGGCTGGTTACCACCCTCTTAACTAAATCATGTCGCCAAGCGGTTTTCCGTGTTCCGGCATGCAGTTAGGAGTAGCCATAATGGGGGTTGGGTCTGTACAGTAGTACCGCGGCAGTAGCAGTGATCGGAATGATCGATTGCTTTGACAACGAGTAGCTGGTTCTGGAGGCTAGCGGGATCCGAAGCACGGTGCACCGCTGGCCAACCGTGGGAAGTTGGGGGCCCAAGTAGCGGGAAAGCCACCCGTGAAAGGCTGCCCCGCCACCCAACGAAAAATCCCGGGAGGCTCCACCTTGCCGGTTGGCGACCGGATGGGAGGACCAGGTGGCATTCCCCGGGGGGGTTCGGGCGTCCCCGCAGTCTCCAAGCCAGCTATAATCGCGTGTGATCGTAATCGATTCCATTTCCTGGCTTAATGCAGCGCGGTACCTCATACAACTGCCTTCCTCCTGCCTATTCACTTTTCCCCACACCACACAAATAGAAAAATGAAAGTAAGAAAACGGAAAAACGTTAAACAGCGGTTGCACGTCCTCCCTCTTAAGGTGCACCTCACAAATATTCGAGGTCTGCACTCAAATCTCGTCTCTGTCCATCACCATCTTGAGACCGAAAAGCCACACCTGCTGTTCCTGAGACGCAGATCAGATCTCCAGCTAACGCGGCGTACCTCAGCTATCCCGGCTATTCTTTGGAACATAGATTCTTATCAAATGCTGGAGTCTGTCTGTACGCTCGCGATGATATCTGCGTCAAGCGTCTCAAAAACCTTGAGGCTCCTAGTTTTTCCGTTTTATGGGTACTGGTCGATACTGGATTGGCTCAAATTGTATATGCTTGCGTATATCGATCACATAGTGGAGATTCGGAGACGACCAAGTTATTTAACCTTCTTAGTGAGGCTGCTGATGAAGCTCTGCAGAGATACCCGTCGGCACAGCTAGTCATTCTGGGGGATTTTAATGCCCACCATAAAGAGTGGTTATTCCCATACCAGAAGACCGATCATGCTGGGCAAGAGGCGCGAAAATTTGCGTTATCGCTGAATCTCTCCCAGCTTGTAAGCTGTGCAACTAGAGTTCCTGATATAGAGTCTCATACAGCGAACTGCTTAGACCTTCTGCTGACTACTGATCCGGACCGTTGCTCAGTGTCAGTCGTGGCTCCCTTGGGCTCTTCTGACCACTGTCTGGTAAAATCTGTATCTGTATACTCACCACCTAATCAGGGCCCTTGTGGTATGAGACGGGTGTGGCGATAAAAGTCAGCAGATTGGGATGAAATAAGACACTTTTTTGCATCGTACCCTTGGAAAGTCTGTTTTTCTTCAGGAGAATCGTCGAGCTCCGCAGATGCTATTACTGAAGTTTTGCGTCAGGGTATGGAGTATTTCATACCGTACTCAGACGTTCCCACGGGTAGCAAAGCTCGCCCCTGGTATAATGCCGATTGCCGCCGTGCAGAAGCGCTAAAGCAGACGGCTTATCAAGCTTGGGCTGATGCTCGACTGCGCAAAGCTTCGAATACTCGGGATCTGAAGGAAAGCTACAATAGGTCCTCCAAGTTTTGCAAAAGGGAATTACGTAGGGCACATTTTCACCACATCGGCAGAGTAGGCGCCAAACTTGCATCCTATCCATCTGGTAGTAAGGCATTTTGGTCCCTTGCCAAGGCAGTTGAAACAAATTTTTGTCAACCCACTTTACCGCCTTTGCAGAAAACTGACGGCTCACTTGCTCACACTGCAAAAGAAAAAGCAAACCTCTTTGCTTCCCTTTTTGCTGAAAATTCACGACTTGACACTGCAGCTAGAGTTCCACCCAGCTTACCTCATGTTGGTTGTACTATGCCAGCCATTCGCATTTACCAAAAAGAGGTACTAAAAACCCTGCGCAACCTTGACGTGAATAAAGCAAGTGGACCAGATGGAATCCCTGCAATAGTCCTACGTAACTGTGCGCCAGAGTTGTCTCCGATGTTGACGCGTCTGTTCCGACTCTCACTGGAGACTGGTGTAGTCCCCCAGTCGTGGAAGCTTGCAAACGTGCAACCTGTGCCCAAAAAGGGCAGCCGTTCGGACCCTGCCAATTATAGACCTATATCGGTAACCTCTATACTCTGTAAGAGTATGGAGCGTGTGCTCAATAATCGGCTCCTGGCTTACCTGGAGGATAATGATCTCCTCAGCGACCAACAGTATGGCTTCCGCCGTGGGCGGTCGACGGGTGACCTCCTGGTGCATGCCACCCACTTATGAAGCGAGGCTATCGAGAGACACGGTGAAGCTCTCGCTGTGTCTCTGGATATCTCTAAGGCATTTGACAGGGTCTGGCATGGCAGCCTTATTAACAAGCTTCCCGCTTATGGGCTCCCTGATGGACTTTGCAACTGGATCACAGATTTCTTGAGAGGACGATCGATACGGGTGGTCTTAGAAGGCCGCTCCTCTGTTCATCAGGCAATTGATGCCGGGGTCCCTCAAGGATCGGTACTTTCCGCAACTCTATTTCTGCTGCATATCAACGATATGCTGACACCCGACACCTTTGGGTATGCAGACGACAGTACGGTTGTCGGTAGATATTTGTACCGTGCAAAGTCCAGCAAGGAAGCTATTCAGTCTTGTCGAGAGTCCGTAGTAGATCATTTAAATTTAACACTTAAGGCAATCTCCGAATGGGGTGATGCCAACCTGGTGAAGTTTAATGCATCTAAGACACAGGCCTGTCTATTCTCGACCAAATTGAGTCCCTTCAATCTAACTCCCACTTTCCGAAGTGTATCCGTTCCAATTTCCGATCACCTCGAACTTCTTGGTATGAGCCTTACGTCGGACCTGAACTTTGGACGATATATAGAATCCTTGGCTTCGACTGCAGTCAAAAAACTTGGTATTCTCTCAAAGGTTAGGCGATACTTCACACCGGGACAGCTACTACAGCTCTACCAAGCTCAAGTCCGATCGTGTATGGAGTATTGCTGCCACCTTTGGGACGGATCTGCCAAATACCAACTGGCAACCTTGGATTCTATTGAGAAACGCGCCAAGAAGCTCATCGCCGACCCGTCACTGGTAGAAGAAAAGCTGCAGAGCCTCGAACATCGTCGCAAAGTAGCTTGCTTGTCTGTATTCTACAGGATACATTTCGGAGAATGTGCAGCATCGCTTCATGACCTGATACCCCCCTCCCCATTCCATCTCCGGGGTACGAGACGCCGGTTGGGATTCCACCCTTATGTTGTCGACATTCCAAGTTTTCGCACAAAGCGGTACGCTTCTACATTTTTAATGCGAACGGCCAAAGTGTGGAACTCCCTGCCTGCGGATCTATTTCCGGAACGTTATAACCTGGGCCTTTTCAAGGCGAGAGTGAACAGGAATTTTCTAGGCAATCATGCTCCATCATAGTCTACATCATCACTTACCATCACGTGAGATGGCGGACAAATGATTGCCTATCAAATATAAAAAAAAATAAAAAAATGTAAAAAATACATATCATGGCAAAGGGAACCTGATGCGTATGCCATAAATGCTTTCACAATCTGTTGGTCTAATATTTACTTTTACGGATTCCCTCCGTTTGCTATTATCCTTAAAACTTTAAGGAAAATTATTCAAGACCAAGCAAAAGGGATACTTGTTGTTCCTTTATGGCCTACGTAGCCATGGTACCCTTTATTTAACAGTTTGTTAATTTCTGATCCTTTAATACTAGAGTCATCAGACGAGCTCATTCTCTCCCTTTCCAGCAAGCGCGACGTGCACCAGCGATGTAAACTGGTTGCCGGGCTGCTCTGCGGGAAACGCTATTAAACAAAAATATTCCACACTCTGCTGTTGATATTATGGTGGCTTCACTTGCGAATAATTCGTTAAAACAATATGACACTTGTTTAAAAAAGTGGTTTAATTATTGCAAAAAATATAATATATGTTCTTGATTTTTTATCTAAGCTTTATCAAGAAGGCGCACAGTATGGTATGCTCAATTGCTGTAGGTCAGCATTATCTCTTATTTTAGGTTGTCATATAGGAAAAGATGATCATATAACCAGATTACTTAGGGGTGTTTTTAGGCTCAGGCCTCCTTTGCCTAAATACGTTGTTACATGGGATACATCTATTGTCTTGATTTTTTTAGAAAAGCAGTTCCCTAATGAAAATTTATCTATTGATATGATTTCAAAGAAATTAGTCACCTTGTTAGCTTTATCGACAGCGCATAGAATGCAAACAATATCAAAAATTTGTATTTCTAATATTCAGTTTTCTTCCAATCAAATTATTATTAAAATTATTGATCGTATAAAAACTTCAAAATAGGGACCTCGCCCCCTGTATTGATTCTTCCAATTTTTTTAAAAAATCCAAAAATTTGTCCTGTTTTAACCTTAAAAAGTTATCTTAGTAAAACTCAAAGTTTTAGAGGCAATAATGATTCGTTATTTATTAGTTTACGGCGACCTTATGGGTCGGTTACTTCGCAGACTTTAGGTCGCTGGGTAAAGGATACTTTACGCTGTAGTGGCATCGATGTAACGCAGTTCACGGCGCATAGTACTAGACACGCGTCTACTTCAATGGCACATAGTCTTGGGGTTAATGTAGATGTTATTCGCAAGACAGCGGGTTGGTCTGGTTCCTCAAATACATTTGGAAAATTCTACAATACAGCTATTTTAGACTAATTCTAATTTAACTAATTCCTTTGCAACAAGTATATTAAGAAATTGTTAACAGTAATTATTTATTTGTAATTATTATGATTAAGCTATTGGTTTATTTATAACTAATTTAATTGGGTAATATGAATTAATGCTGTTACCTTTTGTAATGATTCAAAATATAAATTTTGTATACTTCTGTGATTGAGAAAATTGTTTTATTTCACGACAAATCTCTCAATATCTACAAGTACCTTCAAATATCTATGCTAATCTAAGAGGACGAATACGAGTATAATTAATGATTAAACGAACTTACCTGTAAGTGAAGTTCGATCATAATTATACGAAGGTATTCGTCCGAAGAGATTAGCATCCCACCCTCCCACAAGTAGCCCTAGAGTCGTGAAATAATTTCCAGGCTCTACACTAAATGAAGGCCGGTTGTGGAGAGGGGCGCTAAAACTTCTTTTATGTTTGAATGTTGAGTTGCAAACATACAGCTGAAATAAAGTTTAAAAACAAAATTGAAGAGAACCTACGAACCCCTGGTGTTATTTTGTAGTAGTCGCGTGGTCTATTTTAATTTAGGTCTGTGCGTTCTAGTTTATAGTGTTCAGAAAGTGTGTTGAGCACAATTTTTTATCCGGCAACCACCCAGCTACAAACAGTAGTTGTAAACAGATACAATACACTATGGCTCGTATTTATAAACCGACCTCAAGGTTGAGAGAAATATTAAGTATGGATTTGTCAGGTAAGTTTGTACTGAAATGACATTTCTGATACGAACTCAAACTAGCTGTCAATCTCAAGAGCTGTTAATCAATTATACATTTATTTATAATACTATTCTATATGTTTCTTGGCATTCTTAAGGGTAAGAAGCAGAACTTTATCATAGTGTTGAATATTAATTTTGTAAAAAAAACTGCTGGAATACGCATATAAATAAAAAATCATTTATTTATAAACTTGCTTAGTAGGTAATAAAAGTAAGGGTTTATTTATTTTCTTCTTTAAAGAAAAGTATAGCTCAAAGGAGCTTTAATGCTGAAGTTTTAATCTTAATTAGGTACACAGAAATAAGTAAAAAAAGTCTTTCTCGCCTTCTTAAGGTAACGATACTAGCCAAATGGCGCCCCCATTAGTAAAAATAAACATAATTCACTAAAAACGCAGTGAAACGAAAAGCTGGTCCAACAGAATGAAGCTATGGTAATTAAGATGATTTAGAACCTTATAAATTAGCGATTCATAGTTAGTTGTAGTAACAGGAAGAAAAATTGCGAATAACGGCCACCAAATTTTTTTTTCTGTTACTTTTTATCAATACTAATATCAATTTAATTTAATTAATTTTATCTCAATTTAATTTTGTTTAATTTTAATCTTTGAACATTATAAGAGTAATTTTAAGAAAAGGCCCTCTATGTCAGAACCTCTCGCCTTACAACTTAGGGAGAAAGGGTTGGCTGAAAATCAGCATTGTATGGAACCGAATCGTTCCATGCAAGGATAAGCTGAGACAGCTCCTTTTGCCTTACAAACTCTGTATAATTGTTTTAGTGCTAGTTTAACTGTACTTAAAATTTTGGCAATAAATTTAATTTTTATTTTTAATTTTTATTTACTACAACGAGCAATAAGAGCTAATTTATAAGATTCTAAATTATTTTAATTACTATAACTTGATTCTGTTGGACATGTTTTTCGATTCACTGCGTTTTTAGTGAATTATGTTTCTTTTTATAATGGGGCGTCACTTGGCTAGTATTGACACCTTAATTGCAGACAAGCCTTTCTAGATGTTTTCTAGAGCTGGTACTGAAAGTAATAAAGTCACAGAAGAGTTTTTGATCAGGATTGTAGAATCTAAAACGTAAATAGCAAGTCTGAGAGAGATACGAAATTTTCTTTTAGTTTTAATTTAAAGAGTTGCTGAAGGGTGAAATAATTGCTAGTAGCTTCACATCATTTCTTTCACGCTGGACTGGGAGCGAAAGAAAAACATGCATATCCTCCCGGGCATGCTGTAAAAGCCAGCTAAGGGATCGAGGGTTTCAGTATATTGCAATTAAGGCGATGGGCTGACAACTTGTCACTAAAGCAATATACAAATCTATCTTAGATAACCCTCAAAACTTTGTCAGACGTGGCGGAACGACCTTTGTTTAGGTCGTTTACGCTCTGCCTACCCCATTAGGGATAAAGGCGTGATTATATGTATGTATGTATGTGTTCACGCAACCCAGCCTTGAACGAAACCCAACTCGTTCATTCCGAGCATTCTTTGGTGCAAAATCTTTTCTTTATTAATTTTGGTTACTTATGATTATGAGCGTGGCTGTGCTGACAGCAAGTTTGAGTTCGTATCAAAAATGACATTTCAGTATAAAACAAACCGTCAAATCCAGACTTAAGGATTCGAGCGGAGCACGAATTTCCATTTCCATACAAACGTAGCTGGGTCATTCGCAAAAACGGGATGTGAAAAGTGATATAAAAAATATATCAAAATTTATAGTTTATTGAGATCAGCACAATTAACTGTATCCTACTAACATACTAATTTAGATCAAAAAAGAAAAAAAAACATATGGAGACCACCGAAAAGACAAAAGTGACCACCGAAAAGACTATTCTTTTCGGTGGTCATTTGGTATTCAACAAATCACGCAAAATCAAGATTATAATTTGACCATGACCAATTACACGTCAGGCCTCTTTAATGTTACATACATACATACATACATATAGTCACGCCTTTATCCCTAATGGGGAAGCAGAGCGTAAATGATCTAAATAAAGCTTGTTCCGCCACATCTGACAAAGTTTTGAGGGTTCTTTAAGATAGATTTATAGGGTCATTGCTGTAGTGACAGGTTGTCAGCCCATCGCCTAAATTACAATATACTGAAACCCTCGGATCCCTTAGCTGGTTTTTACAGCATACCCGAGAGGAAATGCAGCTGGCTTATTCTATGTTTTGCTCTCGCTCCCAGTCCAGCATCGAAGAAACTAATCTATGTAGTTGTACGTAGTATTATAGTTACTCTGTGTATGTAGTGATAAGCCCTACTCTCTGTCAAGTTTGCAGTGTGGTAACGAGAACACACCATAGGGCAAGTGTTCAAAAACTTGCGTTGTTTTAATATTCGTTAAGGACGCCGTTGACCACAAAGCTCCTCTATGGCAGGTATTTTTAACTTATAGCCCTGCCAGGAATCATAAAACCTGTCATAGAGAAGAACAAGTGAGGGATTTATGCACTTCCTATATGCCCTTCCTCTATGACTGGCATTTCCTATTCCTGACAGGGCTATACCACACTGAAAACTTGCCATAGAGTAGAGCTTATGTAATAAAACCCCTACTCTATGGCAAGTTTTCCTAAAAACTTGCCGTGTTTTAATATTCGTTAAGGACGCCGTTGACCACAAAGCAATTAAAAATACCTGTCATAGACAAAATAGAGACAGAACAAAAGAGGGACTTATGCCCTTGAGTAGTCTTTAATGTTAAAGTTAAATAACATTGATAATAATAAAAACATCAAAAATTTATAAACTTGAAAATAATCAAGCTAAAAGTTACACTTGCTGTTTTTGGCGGTAACCAAAAAGATTCAGCTGACGGTGACACAAAACAAATTTTATGCGAATCGATACCAATTAAACCTCTTTCTTTCAATCTGCAATGATAAAATGGCTGCATAGTGGGTTCAAAACAATAAATTTGAAGGACATTGTATAATTGATGCGTTCAGGGAAAACAAATAATGATTACTTCGTATTTTTTGAACCACCGGACAGATGTGCAATCTCTGTAACACTTGAGAATAGTCTATAAAATTGAAATTATCAGTTTAAATATAATTTAAGTAGATTTGAAGTAAACTTGAGGATAATTAAAACTTGCTTATCTGCAAAAAAGCAAAGTGCTAGGTGTTTTATGTATATTTTTTGTTTTGCAAACTTACAAAGGTCGAATTTGAACATTTGAATTGGTGGTCACCAAAGCGGACTTTTGACAATAAAAACTCAAAAAAAAAAAACTCGATCACACTCATAGCCCCCACTAGGATTCCCTGTATGCCATGGACATACAAAGAAGCCACCACAAATGACACCCAGACCCAGAAACAGACATTTAAACTCATCATTCAAATGTCTGCCCCGGCCGAGAATCGAACTCGGGACCCTCTGTGTAGCAGGCAGGTACACTGCCAAAAAAAATAATCTAAATAAATGGCTTAATATAACTAAAAGGTGTTGAAATTGAAAGTTTTCGTGATATTTTATACTTTTATCATATGCAACTTTATTTATCTGCATTTTATTTTAAGTTATGAAGATTGAAAAAAATTTTGACTCGTTTTGAGAATGACCCAGTTTCGCTTTCATTCTCAAACTGTAGAACCAATCTTAACCAAACTTTGTACACATAATCAAAATATTTTGACACCAAATTAATTAGAAACAAAGATATGTTGCATTTGATTATGTGTAAGTACAAAGTTTGGTCATATTTGGTTTTACCGTTTTAAAATGGAAACGTAACTACTATTTTATGGGATTTCGCTACCCCAGCAGACCCTTAAGATTGCTTTCAATCTTGAGATCGTTTAGTAAATACAACCCGTTACATCACATTACAAATGACAATAAGAATGACAATAACTACCATTGGGTTGGCTGGAAGAGATCTCTTCATAGAGATAAGTTCGCCCTTGCACACTATGTTTAAAAAATACATTTCTTTTGTGTTTATGCAATAAAGTATATGAATACATACATACATACATAAAATCACGCCTTTATCCCTTACGGGGTAGGCAGAGCGTCAAACTCCTCGTAAAAGGCGTTTTCGCCACGTCTGACAAAAATTGAGGGCAATTTTAGATTGTAATGTGTATTGCTATAGTGACAGGTTGCCAGCCCATCGCCTAAATTACAATACACTGTAACCCTCGAGTCCCTTTGCTGACTTCTACAGCATGCCCGGGAGGAAGGGCAGCTGGAACATTCTATGTTTTTCTATCTCTCCCAGTCCAGCATGGAAGGCTTTATATGAATATAAAGTATATATATATGTATATATGTACTCGTACCCAGTTGGCATTCCATTTGTATCAGCAACACCCAAGCTTATAAAAAGCAACATGTTGGAAAAAGAAATACAATACAAACGCAATCTTTTTAAACAGAACCCAAGAATCCCAGATTAATCCTTAATTAACTTAAATCCAGGAAGAGTTAGAAATAAACTGAGGGTATACATTACTCTGATTGGAAAAACACACAAAGACCGCATAGAAAAAGCTCGCTTTATAAATACTGTTTCCTGGTATTTTTCTTTTATTTTTCCTTCTGGTATCGCATACAAAAATAGTTATATATTGAATAATAAATGTAGTGCAATAAAAGTTACTCCTTTGCTGGACTGGGAGAGGAAAACATGCAATGTGCCACCTGAATTTATTCCCGGGTATGCTGTATACAACCTGTCACTACAGCGATAAGTATACCTACAAATCTATCTTAAATAACCCTCAAAACTTTGTCAGATGTAGCGGAACGACCTTTGCTCAGGTCGTTTGCAAGCTGCCTACCCCACTGGGGATAAATGCGTGATTATATGTATGAATTATATAAAAGAAAATATAAAATAAAAGTTTCCTAAATAAAATTTACTTTCTCTATCTATTTTTACTTACTAGCTGTGCCCGCGATTTCGTACGGATGGATTAGGTAGGTTCTAACATTTAGGCTCATATTTATAAAGCAAACTCAAGATTGAGAGTACTATTAAGTATAGATTTGACAGGTCCTTTTGTACTGAAATGACATTTCTGATACGGACTCACACTAGCTGTCAGTCTCAAATGCTGTTTACAATTATAGGCCTAAGTAAATAACCTCGGTTTGTATGATAATCAGCTGAGCTGAGTCAAATATACTGAAAACTCTTTTCCGCGCGTAGGAGCGGGATCTGCCAGAAGAAGCGTGTCTCGTTCAAGGCTGGGTTGCGTGAACACATACATACATACATTTAATTACGCCTTTATCCCTAATGGGGTAGGCAGAGCGTTAACAACATAAACAAAGGTCGTTTCACCACGTCTGACAAAGTTTTGAGGGTTATTTAAGATAGATTGCTGTAGTGACAGGTTGTCAGCCCATCGCCTAAATTGCAATATGCAGAAACCCTCGGATCCCATAGCTGGCTTTTACAGCATGCCCGGGAGGAGATGCAGCTGGGACATTCTATGTTTTTCTCTCGCTCCCAGTTCAGCATGGAAGATGATAAACACGTTTTAAGTATGTTCAACTCGTGATTATCATACAAACAGGGGTACTTATTCAATGTTAGAACTTATTCAATTCATCTTGGTAAAAATGAGAATCTTATTTAATGTAATTTTACTTATATTATAATTGTACATGCTTTAATAATATCTGCCTCACTTAAACACCCTCACTACCGTAGGTCAGCTGGAAGTGATTTATTTTTAGAGATAAGTTGTACCGGTTGTGGTATTGTTTTTATGTTTGTGTCCTCTGTATGATCATGTGTGTAATAATTTGTTAAAAAAAAAACCTGCCTACCCCCTAAGTCAAGTAGCCTGATTATTTGTATCCTTCGTTTGAGTCCAGGTAGATAAAAACACTTAGTTGAATAAAAAAAGTTCCGTCAAAGTCGATTAAAAATCAATCAAAATTTTACTCCATGCCCATCTGGGTGACTTAGGCCAGTATTTATAATCCGCACTTGAGATTGACAGCCAGTTTGAGTTCGTATCAGAAATGTCATTTCAGTACAAAATGGATTGTCAAATCCATACTCAATATTGCTCTCAATCTTGAGATAGTTTTACAAATACGAGCCTAAGGGTCAGATAGCGTGATTATTTCTATCCTACTTTTAAGTGTAGTCACAAGATTTAATTAACCACAGTGAACTCAACTTTTAGTTAAGAGTTTTCTATCAATATCTTAACTTTCTCCTTCTTCTTACTTCCATGTTGGACTGGAATCGAGAGAAAGAAATAGAATGTGCCTGCTGCTTTTCCTCCTAGGTATGATCCGAGGGCATTGCATTGGGTTGCAATTTAGGCGATAGACTGACAACCTGTTACTACAATATACCTACAAATCTATCTTAAATAACGCAAAGCTTTATCAGACGTAGCAAAACGAACTTTGTTTAGGTAGTGTACGCTCTACCTACCCCATTAGGGATAAAGGCGTACGTATACGTATTTTTTAAATTCATAGTTCTAAAGTAACTATGTGTCTTGTTGAAAACCCTTTATGTCAAATAAACGTTTTTATTATTTTTTATTTATTTATTTTAAACCTTCGCAATTTTCTATCAACGAAAGTTCTCCTCAAATTTCCATTCTTTAATTAATTGATAAACTTGGTAAGATGCTCCAACAACGCTTCCTAAAAGTATCGATAAACCCCAACTTATATCAATCTTCATCTGTTTGACAGTTTAATAGATGAGGGACAAAGGTCTGAGATCTCTCGGCGATTAAGACTGATTCTCACTTGTTGAGTCCCGTGTCACCACTCTGCGGAGCTGACAGCCCCAGTTCCCTTCAAGTGACTTAAAATAAAACCAGAAGTGGAGTATAGATAAGATGTACTTAGACCCGTATTTATAATAAGCTCTCAAGAGTGACAGCGTATTTGAGTTCGTTTTGGAAATGTTATTTCAGAACAAAACGACCTGCCAAATCCATATTAATATTGCTCTAAATCTTGATATCGCTTTATAAATACGAGCTAAGTGAATATGTTTACTTTTTATTTAGGAGCCCGATGGTGTAGTGGATAAGACCGCTGCCTCCTGTGCGCGTGGTCGTAGTTCGAATCCCACCACGTACCAATGTGTTTTCGGTTTTCCCAATTTCATATGTACGTTTATTCGGTGCTTTTTCCTTTTTTCATTAATATCGATATTAGTCGCTAAGCCATGTCAGAGGCCAGTGCTAAATATTGGCGGCTTGAAAACTCTCACCTAATCTAAGATTGGGTCTGGTTTCCCCTCTGCGTTGCGGAGGTCAGATGGCAGTCGCTCTGTGTCAAAACCAGTAACCTCGTTTAATCCCAAACGTCATTCTCGAGTATAAATTTGGGTTTCTATAAATATCTAACACTGTCTGATGTGACGATTACCATGATTCCATATTTGTCCCTAAAGAAAGAAAATCCCTGTTTTCATTACACAAAAATGAAACAAATAAACCGCGACAAATGAAAATGCGTCGTTTTATAGTCAAGTTTTTCAATGAACGTGGTTGGTGGTGCTGCATACATACATACTCGTACAAATATATAAATACGACTTTATCCCTAATGCGGACGCAGAGCGTAAACGACCTAAACAAAGTTTGTTCCGCCACGTGACACGTCTGACAAGTTTTGACAGTTATTTCATATAGATCTGTTTATTGCTATAGTGACAGTGACAATACTGAAACCCTCGAATCCTTTAACTGATTTTTATAGCATGCCCGGGAGGAAATGCAGTTGGCACATTTTATGTTTTTCACTTCCAGCCCAGCATGGAAGCATGGCGCTGCATACATAGATACATACATAAATTCACGCCTTTATCCCTTACGGGGTAGGCAGAGCGTTAAACGCCTCGTTAAAGGCGCTTTCGCCACGTCTGACAAGAATTAAGGGCAATTTTAGATTGTAATTTGTATTGCTATAGTGACAGGTTGTCAGCCCATCGCCTAAATTACAATACAATGTAACCCTCGAGTCCCTTTTGCTGACTTCTACAGCATACATGGGAGGAAGGGCAGCTGGAACATTCTATGTTTTTCTATCTCTCCCAGTCCAGCATGGAAGAAATTATGAATGAATGGATGGCGCTGCATTGTTTGGAGAATTGACAAAATGGTTATGGTTGTGTTAGTTCCTTTTTTAGGCCCCGTGCATTAAAATCTTACTTCCATGCTGGACTAGGAGCGATAGAAAAACATAGAATGTGCCAGCTGCAGTAGCAGCTGCAAATCCTTCCGGGTATGCTGTAAAAACCAGCTAAGGGATCTGAGGGTTTCTGTATATTGCAACTTAGTTGACAACCTGTCACTATAGCAATATACGTAAAAATCTATTTTAAATAACATTCAAAACTTTGTCAGATGTGGCGGGACGACCTTTGTTTAGATCTTTTACGCTCTGCCTACCCCATTAGGGATAAAAGCGTGATTATATGTATGTATGTATCTATAATAATATTATAAAGAGGAAACTTTTGTATTTTTTGTATCTTTCTGTGTATGTTTGTAACGAATAAGCTTAAATACTACTTACTGATAAAAAAAAAACACTATTCGAAAGCTACGTTCCCCCTGAGTAACAAAGGCTACTTTTTATCGCGGAAAAATATCTAATTCCCACAGAAATCTCATTAAGTAAGCCGCGGGTTAAACTGCTTGTTAATAATGTTTTTGGTGGCGTCCTTTTGGACCACGTTCATTGAAATCTTTGTCGCACTGTGAAAGTGCGGCAAGGCTCCTCATTGCGATTCATCGTCGCACCGTCACGTCACCTAGCGAAACATTGCGGCAACTCTCATTTACGTAGGCGAGACGTAAATACTACGTTTTGTCAGATCGGCACTTGGTATGATACTAACGCTTCTTCTTCTTCTTTGATACTCATATGGATTGTAGGGTCGACGCATGATTCATGGTTGCACCATCACGTTAACTCTCATTTACGTAGGCAAGATGTAAATACTACGTTTTGTCATATCGGAACTTGGTATGATACTAACGCTTCTTCTTATTCTTTGATACTCATATGGATTGTAGGATCGACGCATGATTCATGTTTGCACCATCACGTTAACTCTCATTTACGTAGGCAAGATGTAAATACTACGTTTTGTCATATCGGAACTTGGTATGATACTAACGCTTCTTCTTATTCTTTGATACTCATATGGATTGTAGGATCGACGCATGATTCATGGTTGCACCATCACGTTAACTCTCATTTACATAAGCAAGACGTAAATACTACGTTTTGTCATATCGGAACTTGGTACGACACTAACGCTTCTTCTTCTTCTTTGATACTCATATGGATTGTAGGATCGACGCATGATTCATGGTTGCACCATTAAGTTACTTCTTTTACGTAGGCAAGATGTAAATACTACGGTTTGTCATATCGGAACTTGGTATGATACTAACGCTTCTTCTTCTTCTTTGATACTCATATGGATTGTAGGATCGACGCATGATTCATGGTTGCACCATCACGTTAACTCTCATTTACGTAGGCAAGACGTAAATACTACGTTTTGTCAGATCGGAACTTGGTATGATACTAACGCTTCTTCTTCTTCTTTGATACTCATATGGATTGTAGGATCGACGCATGATTCATGGTTGCACCATCACGTTAACTCTCATTTACGTAGGCGAGACGTAAAGACTACGTTTTGTCATATCGGAACTTGGTATGATACTAACGCTTCTTCTTATTCTTTGATACTCATATGGATTGTAGGATCGACGCATGATTCATGGTTGCACCATCACGTTAACTCTCATTTACATAGGCAAGACGTAAATACTACGTTTTGTCAGATCGGAACTTGGTACGATACTAACGCTTCTTCTTCTTCTTTGATACTCATATGGATTGTAGGATCGACGCATGATTCATGGTTGCACCATCACGTTAACTCTCATTTACATAGGCAAGACGTAAATACTACGTTTTGTCAGATCGGAACTTGGTACGATACTAACGCTTCTTCTTCTTCTTTGATACTCATATGGATTGTAGGATCGACGCATGATTCATGGTTGCACCATCACGTTAACTCTCATTTACGTAGGCAAGACGTAAATACTACGTTTTGTCAGATCGGAACTTGGTACGATACTAACGCTTCTTCTTCTTCTTTGATACTCATATGGATTGTAGGATCGACGCATGATTCATGGTTGCACCATCACGTTAACTCTCATTTACGTAGGCAAGACGTAAATACTACGTTTTGTCAGATCGGAACTTAGTATGATACTAACGCTTCTTCTTATTCTTTGATACTCATATGGATTGTAGGATCGACGCATGATTCATGGTTGCACCATCACGTTAACTCTCATTTACATAAGCAAGACGTAAATACTACGTTTTGTCATATCGGAACTTGGTACGACACTAACGCTTCTTCTTCTTCTTTGATACTCATATGGATTGTAGGATCGACGCATGATTCATGGTTGCACCATCACGTTAAGTCTCATTTACATAGGCAAGACGTAAATACTACGTTTTGTCATATCGGAACTTGGTACGACACTAACGCTTCTTCTTCTTCTTTGATACTCATATGGATTGTAGGATCGACGCATGATTCATGGTTGCACCATTAAGTTACTTCTTTTACGTAGGCAAGATGTAAATACTACGTTTTGTCATATCGGAACTTGGTATGATACTAACGCTTCTTCTTCTTCTTTGATACTCATATGGATTGTAGGATCGACGCATGATTCATGGTTGCACCATCACGTTAACTCTCATTTACGTAGGCAAGACGTAAATACTACGTTTTGTCAGATCGGAACTTGGTATGATACTAACGCTTCTTCTTCTTTGATACTCATATGGATTGTAGGATCGATGCATGATTTATGGTTGCACCATCACGTGAACTCTCATTTACGTAGGCGAGTCGTAAATACTACGTTTTGTCAGATCGGCACGTGGTATGATACTAACGCTTCTTCTTCTTCTTTGATACTCATATGGATTGTAGGATCGACGCATGATTCATGTTTGCACCATCACGTTAACTCTCATTTACGTAGGCAAGATGTAAATACTACGTTTTGTCATATCGGAACTTGGTATGATACTAACGCTTCTTCTTATTCTTTGATACTCATATGGATTGTAGGATCGACGCATGATTCATGGTTGCACCATCACGTTAACTCTCATTTACATAAGCAAGACGTAAATACTACGTTTTGTCATATCGGAACTTGGTACGACACTAACGCTTCTTCTTCTTCTTTGATACTCATATGGATTGTAGGATCGACGCATGATTCATGGTTGCACCATCACGTTAACTCTCATTTACATAGGCAAGACGTAAATACTACGTTTTGTCATATCGGAACTTGGTACGACACTAACGCTTCTTCTTCTTCTTTGATACTCATATGGATTGTAGGATCGACGCATGATTCATGTT
Source organism: Scrobipalpa costella (assembly GCA_949820665.1). NCBI lineage: Eukaryota > Metazoa > Arthropoda > Insecta > Lepidoptera > Gelechiidae > Scrobipalpa > Scrobipalpa costella. The sequence goes on from OX463306.1 coordinate 5,246,318, forward strand.
TGCACCATCACGTTAACTCTCATTTACGTAGGCAAGATGTAAATACTACGTTTTGTCATATCGGAACTTGGTATGATACTAACGCTTCTTCTTATTCTTTGATACTCATATGGATTGTAGGATCGACGCATGATTCATGGTTGCACCATCACGTTAACTCTCATTTACGTAGGCAAGACGTAAATACTACGTTTTGTCAGATCGGAACTTGGTATGATGAGGCTTTAATATCTGCTTTGAACAAGGCGTGTTTCCAAGTGCCTTTAAAAAATCACTTATAACTCCGGTGTACAAGGGTGGGGACAGAGATGATATCGGAAACTACAGACCAATCTCCATATTACCTGTACTATCGAAGATTCTGGAAAAGTTGCTTAACAACAGACTGCTAAACTATCTAACTAAATTCAACTTGTTATCAACATCTCAATTTGGCTTTAGAAAAGGTAAATCTACTGAAGATGCCATTATTTCGTTATCGTCTCGAGTTGTACAGCAAATAGATAACAATAAAAAATGTTTAGCGATTTTCTTGGATTTGAAAAAAGCATTCGACACCGTTTCTCTGCCCACCCTTGTGTACAAACTAGAGAAAAAAGGTGTTAGAGGAATACCCCTGACCTTGTTCAAAAGTTATCTTTCCAATAGGAAACAAAGAGTAAAACTTGACGAATATACCAGTGACGAAGTAGATGTATCGTATGGCGTCCCTCAGGGAAGTGTATTGGGACCAACGCTTTTTCTCGCGTACATTAATGATCTTTGCGACATGAAGATACCAAATGCAATCATTTACTCCTACGCCGACGATACCGCAGTGGTTTTCACTGGAGACTCTTGGGATGAAGCTAAATTCTCTGCTGAGGAAGGATTGGCACAGATAGCAAAGTGGCTTAGACTCAACCTTTTAACGTTAAACACTGAAAGAACTAATTACACGTGCTTCAGTATTGTTAAAAGTACTCAGCCTTCGTACGAATTAAACCTTAAAATACATACTTGTTCACCCGCAAACTTAAGAAACTGTAGCTGCCCTATCATTGAGAAAGTGGAAAAAGTTAAATACTTAGGAGTTATAATAGACCAACATTTGACTTGGTACTCTCAACTCGATCAGGTAATTAATAGGATCAGAAAAATGGCCTGGATCTTCAAAACTCTTAGACACATTGTACCAAGTAATTTTTTTGTAAAACAGACACAAACGCACTCACAGAATATTTTAAATCAAATTTACATATCCCTGGTTCAATCGATATTGACATACTGCATTACTGTATGGGGTGGCGCGGCAAAAACCCGTTTCCTGAATTTAGAACGAGCACAGCGCGCCCTCATAAAGGTGATGTATTTTAAAAAAAGGAGGTTTCCTACGGAACACCTGTACCAAATTAGTGATCTGCTATCTGTAAGAAAATTGTACTTATTAAATTTAACTTTAAAAAAGCATAAAATGTTGATGTACAACAGTAACTTAAAACTAAGACGAAGAAAAGACAATGTTTCAGTGGTACCCAGGACTAGGTCAAAATTTGCAAGTATCCAGTTTAATAAAAGATCCGCATTCTTATATAATAAAATAAATAAAGAACTCGACATTTATGAAAAAACATACCGCGAATGTAAACATTCACTAGAAAAGTTTCTAAAAGTCAAAAGTTACAATGACACGGAATTGTTTTTACAACATATATCTTGATTTTAATCATCACCTACACTCACACTCTCTCTCTTACACTCACACACACACACACACACACAAACACACACACACACACACACACACGCACACACACACACACACACACACACATACCCTGTACACTTAGGCACACTCCTTTTTTATAAATACATAAAAGTAGGAATAATAATAATAGTTTAAATTTTAGTTAATAGTTTGATTACAGTATTAAATATTATTAGTTAAGGAAGAGCGGTGCCTCCCAACACAGGCAAATGTTTGCTTACTGGGAGACTCCATCCCTTAGTTTGTAAGTGAACTGAAATTTACTTAAATAAAGAATTTTGTATTTGTATTTGTATTTGTATGATACTAACGCTTCTTCTTCTTCTTTGATACTCATATGGATTGTAGGATCGACGCATGATTCATGGTTCCACCATCACGTTAACTCTCATTTACGTAGGCGAGACGTAAAGACTACGTTTTGTCATATCGGAACTTGGTATGATACTAACGCTTCTTCTTATTCTTTGATACTCATATGGATTGTAGGATCGACGCATGATTCATGGTTGCACCATTAAGTTACTTCTTTTACGTAGGCAAGATGTAAATACTACGTTTTGTCATATCGGAACTTGGTATGATACTAACGCTTCTTCTTCTTCTTTGATACTCATATGGATTGTAGGATCGACGCATGATTCATGGTTGCACCATCACGTTAACTCTCATTTACGTAGGCAAGACGTAAATACTACGTTTTGTCAGATCGGAACTTGGTATGATACTAACGCTTCTTCTTCTTTGATACTCATATGGATTGTAGGATCGATGCATGATTTATGGTTGCACCATCACGTGAACTCTCATTTACGTAGGCGAGTCGTAAATACTACGTTTTGTCAGATCGGCACTTGGTATGATACTAACGCTTCTTCTTCTTCTTTGATACTCATATGGATTGTAGGATCGACGCATGATTCATGTTTGCACCATCACGTTAACTCTCATTTACGTAGGCAAGATGTAAATACTACGTTTTGTCATATCGGAACTTGGTATGATACTAACGCTTCTTCTTATTCTTTGATACTCATATGGATTGTAGGATCGACGCATGATTCATGGTTGCACCATCACGTTAACTCTCATTTACATAAGCAAGACGTAAATACTACGTTTTGTCATATCGGAACTTGGTACGACACTAACGCTTCTTCTTCTTCTTTGATACTCATATGGATTGTAGGATCGACGCATGATTCATGGTTGCACCATCACGTTAACTCTCATTTACATAGGCAAGACGTAAATACTACGTTTTGTCATATCGGAACTTGGTACGACACTAACGCTTCTTCTTCTTCTTTGATACTCATATGGATTGTAGGATCGACGCATGATTCATGTTTGCACCATCACGTTAACTCTCATTTACGTAGGCAAGATGTAAATACTACGTTTTGTCATATCGGAACTTGGTATGATACTAACGCTTCTTCTTATTCTTTGATACTCATATGGATTGTAGGATCGACGCATGATTCATGGTTGCACCATCACGTTAACTCTCATTTACATAGGCAAGACGTAAATACTACGTTTTGTCAGATCGGAACTTGGTACGATACTAACGCTTCTTCTTCTTCTTTGATACTCATATGGATTGTAGGATCGACGCATGATTCATGGTTGCACCATCACGTTAACTCTCATTTACATAGGCAAGACGTAAATACTACGTTTTGTCAGATCGGAACTTGGTACGATACTAACGCTTCTTCTTCTTCTTTGATACTCATATGGATTGTAGGATCGACGCATGATTCATGGTTGCACCATCACGTTAACTCTCATTTACGTAGGCAAGACGTAAATACTACGTTTTGTCAGATCGGAACTTGGTATGATACTAACGCTTCTTCTTCTTTGATACTCATATGGATTGTAGGATCGATGCATGATTTATGGTTGCACCATCACGTGAACTCTCATTTACGTAGGCGAGACGTAAATACTACGTTTTGTCAGATCGGCACGTAGTATGATACTAACGCTTCTTCTTCTTCTTTGATACTCATATGGATTGTAGGATCGACGCATGATTTATGGTTGCACCATCACGTGAACTCTCATTTACGTAGGCGAGACGTAAATACTACGTTTTGTCAGATCGGCACGTGGTATGATACTAACGCTTCTTCTTCTTCTTTGATACTCATATGGATTGTAGGATCGACGCATGATTCATGGTTGCACCATCACATTAACTCTCATTTACGTAGGTGAGACGTAAATACTACGTTTTGTCAGATCAGAACTTGGTATGATACTAACGCTTCTTCTTCTTCTTTGATATTCATATGGATTGTAGGATCGACGCATGATTCATGGTTGCACCATCACGTTAACTCTCATTTACGTAGGCAAGACGTAAATAGTACGTTTTGTCGGAGGATCGCAATGTAGTCCGATACTAGCGCTTCTTCGTCCTTAGCACCGTCGCGTCATCAATTCAATTCAATTCAATCATTTATTAATAAATAAAAATTTACACGTCACTAAATTCATCAATTACAATTTTTTTTATTCAAATTCAAAATTATCAAAAATACAATAAAAAAGAAATAATAGATATATTTGTACTGATATTCAGATTTGTTTATTTGTGCAACAGGGGCAGTTAATTGTCAATGAATTCATTTATATTATAATATGCTTTTGTTAGTAATTCCTGTTTTAATTTATTTATGAAAATTGTGTTAGTTTTAGAGTCTTTTATTTCAGTTGATAATTTATTATATACTTTTGGTCCAATAGTATGAAGACATGAATTTGATTTAACTAGTCTGGAAAACGGGACATGAAGTTCGTTGCCGTATCGTAAGTAACGATTGTGTACTTCTGCGTTCGTGGTGAATTCGCTTAAATTATATCTCACATACTTTGCAATTTCTAGTATGTATAGGCACGGGAGGGTGATCATCATCTTACCCTAAAGACAGACTACTTTCACAATGATCGAACCAGTTCCTACACCCGTCCGCGTCGTTGGCTTTCCGCGATATTTATCAGATCGTCGATCTATTCCATAGTAGCTTTTATGACCTACACGTCATCTTTGTTGAATAAATATTTTGTGTCACGATAATTCTTTACGACATCTGAGACTAACCATGCCTCCCTACTTAGAATGGGGTAACTTTTCTTCATAATGAAACAGGTTATTCAATTTGCATCGTTTTCTACTCTGCCTTCGAAATAAAATATATTTAATTCTACTTGCAACCTGAATAAAGTCTTTGAAAAATGTGATAATATTATAATGGGCTTAATTCTATATTTTTTTTCACTTCCAGACTAAAAACATTGGGAAAGGACAGGAGATCTATTCTCTCCGGTTTTTGATTTATGGCCGGTGGTTTTATACGTTATCTGACGTTTTTATTCGTCGTCATATGATACGACGGATATAATTGACAGAAATACTGGGGAAACGTGCAAATGCGCGTCAAGATTTCGCGGATAAAGTGTAAGTAAAACCATAGAGTATAAAACGCTAGTCCTTTTTAAATGTTATTATTTTGAAAAAGACCGATAGATTTAATTAAAGTTTTAGCTGGTGGTATCTAAGTAGAATCAAGCCCAATATCTTTAAAATATATTTTACGCAGCGCTAGTTCCACTCGGATTACTACTTAAATCCCCACGCGTTGTGTCGAATCCTTAAAAAAGTCAATTTGTGAAATTTGCGGCGGCGGAGAAACCTTCTTGATAGGCCCTACAATTTTATTTCATTACTGAGCTAAAATTAAACTTTTTGTGTTCTTCAATTGAACTTACATTACATAAATAGCTTATTTTGAATATTTAAATGAATATTTAAGGTGTAGTGCATTTAGGCTCGTATTTATAAACAGCACTTGAGAGTGACAGCGAGTTTTAGTTCGTTTTAGAAATGTCATTTCAGTATAAATGGCCTGTCAAATCCATACTTAATATCGCTCTCAGAGTTGAGATCGCTTCATAATTACGAGCCTTAGTGAGGTTTGTTTTAGATCAAGATATTGAGAAATAAATAAATAAATAGATAAAATAAATAGAAAAAGCAATTAGGAAAATTTAGAACCATATAAATTAGCGATTCATAGTTCGTTGTAGTAACAGGAAGAAAGATTGCAAATAACAGCCACCAACGGAAATTTTTCTTTTTGTTACTACAAAGAACTTTGAATCGCAAAATTTTATATGGTTCAAAATTATCTTAATTACTATAGTTAAGTCTGTTGGACCGGTTTTTCCATTCACTGCGGGTTTAATGAATTATGTTTTTTTTTACAAATGGGGGCGCCACTTGGCTAGTATCGTCACCCCCGTATCCCGTCCTTCCCTTTAGTAGAACCTACAAGAGAGCGGACATGTCTGATAATCTGAAGCTTTCAAGGGACAACGCTCGTCTGAGGAATAATTTCAAATATATACAAGTAACTGTCATACATACTCGTAAATATTACTTTGTTACTTGACAATCTAGCCTAAGGCCCGGCCTCAAGAGTGACAGCGAGTTTAAGTTCGTATCAGAAATCTCATTTCATTTCATACTCAATCTTGAGATCGTTTTATAAATACGAGCCTAACTTATGGTTACGCTTGGAACCCCATTATGAAGTTTCGAAATAGGTTTCAAACGTCACGTGAGATGTCAAACTTTTTAGACATACATACATATAATCACGCCTTTATCCCTAAGTAGGCAGGTAAGTATATAGTATGGTAGGCAGAGCGTAAACGACCGAAACAAAGGTCGTTCAGCTACGGCTGACAAAGTTTTGAGAGATATTTAAGATATATTTGTAGGTATTTTATATAGTGACAGGTTCAGCCCATCGCCTTAATTACAATCAATATACTGAAACCCTCGGATTCCTTAGTAAGGAAATGCAGCTGACAAATTCTACGTTTTTCTCTTGCTCCCAGGCCAGCATGGAAGGTTTTAGAGCTTTTCATAAACAATGGCCACATTGTAATTGCAGGTAAATGTTGAGAGTATCATGTTTTGCATTGATCGGGCGACCTCATAATAAATGTTATGTTGACATGGTGGGCGATAGGCTCACCCTGTTTCAGTGTTGCCCTCTCATAAATATGAGTTTAAATTATATTTTATTTATTGCAAAAAAACGAAGAAGATTTATATCCTTCTATCCAACTCAAATTCAAATTCAATTATAATTTATTCACTAGGGACACAGTGCATGGGTTATAAAATACACAATGTGGAGAACAAGCGTGTAGCGCCTATAACTATTGGCATGCGAATTTAAAAAATAGTACTAATTTATCATTTGGACAAATTAATAAAATCTAATAAAATAGTATATCTGTTAATTTACATAAGTCAATAAAATGAAATAAAAATACAAATATGAAAATGTCACAGCAATAAAATATGTCATAATATTAATGGCTAGCTGGTGCCCGCGACTTCGTTCGCGTTGAAGTATGTGAAAGTAATGAATAACTATTTACAATAAAAAAATATCTCTAAAAACTACATTCGTAGTTTTTCTTCTGTCTCTTCATTACGCGTCGCATCGTCGCATTCTAAGAAAATTACATTATTTCTACGCAAACGTTCATAATGTTCTCTCGCTTCTTCTAATCTCTGTTTATGCTGGTCATCGCTTTCTAGAGATATCGCCCTGTTGTGCTGGTCTCGATCATTTCTAAATAGTTCTTCGTGTTGAGAAAAGGATTCAGATGCTCGTGATAAGACGTGGCTCTGACTGTCAGCCATCAGCCTAGAGCTCCTTTCGGTAAAGGTTTCGGAGGCTCGTGATAAGGCATGGCTCTGACTCTCAGCCATCAGCCTAGACCTCCTTTCGGTAAAGGTTTCCGAGGCACGTGATAAGGCGTGGCTCTGACTGTCAGCCGTTAGCCTAGAGCTCCTTTCGGTAAAAGTTTCCGAGGTACGTGATAAGCCGTGGCTCTGACTGTCAGCCGTCAGCCTAGAGCTCCTTTCGGTAAAAGTTTCCGAGGCTCGTGATAAGGCGTGGCTCTGATTGTCAGCCATCAGCCTAGAGCTCCTTTCGGTAAACGTTTCCGAGGCTCGTGATAAGGCGTGGCTCTGACTGCCAGCCGTCAGCTTAGAGATCCTTTCGGTAAAAGTTTCCGAGGCTCGTGATAAGGCGTGGCTCTGACTGTCAGCCATCAGCTTAGAGCTCTTTTCGGCAAAGGTTTCTGAGGCGCGTGATATGGCGTGGCTCTGACTATCAGCCGTCAGTCTAGAGCTCCTTTCGGTAAAAGTTTCCGAGGCTCGTGATAAGGCGTGGCTCTGACTGTCAGCCGTCAGCCTAGAGCTCCTTTCGGTAAAAGTTTCCGAGGCGCGTGATAAGGCGTAGCTCTGACTGTCAGCCGTCTGCCTACAGTTCCTTTCGGTAAAGGTTTCCGAGGCGCGTGATAATGCATGGAGCTCACTGTCAGCCGTCTGCCTAGAGGTCCTCTCGGCAAAAAATTCGGAGGCGCGAGACAATGTATGGCGGTCATTATCAGCGGGCAATCGCGATTTCCTTTCTATAAAGGTTTCTGAAGCTCGAGATGACGATTAGCGTTCACGATCATAGCCTAACTGTGCATCACGATCGGAAAGAGTTTCCAAAGAGCACACAATAGCATGATGTTCTCGATCAGCTTCAAGTCGGACCTGCCGTTCGTCATTTGATTCCTGTGATCGAACCAAACTCTTTCTTTTTGCTTCTCTACAATTTTTTTTACAGATTTGGGCGTTTTCGAGGCATTACTACAATAAAGTAACTTACCCACTTAACAACAACAACCAAGAAATCAATAACCGAATGGCAAAGGACAAATAAAAGTCCGTTTTACTAACCTTGCCAAATATATTATTTTAACGACAACTACAAATTTTAAATTTTTCATTCAAAGCAACAAATAACCAAATCGCAAAGCAATAACAAAAGTCCGTTTAAGTAATCAAGTCAAATTATTTGAAAAGAAAGTATGAATTCCAGAAGCAATGAAAATCTGAAAAAAAGCGCTGTGGTTGCTCCTCTGCGTTACCCTCTGCACAACCACACAATGACCAAATACACTACAACAATAACATAAACCCGAAGGAAGGAATCTGCACATCATAATATAATGGGAGTTTTAGCACAGAATATATAATAGTACTAGCGTAGTTTTAGCCAGTAATTTAACTGTTACCGCCTTCACCGCGTGGAGGTAGGTATGCAACTGTGTAGAGGTTAACATTACCCAAATGCAGGCCTACCTGCGACTCTAGGTACACACACCCAGTTAAATCAATAAGTTTCATCTTAATTGGTTTAATAACATTCAGAATTCAATTTTCTGCCTGCCCCCAAGTCTGGTAGCGTGATTTTTCGTATGGTAACTTTGAGTCCAGGTAACATACAGTTGAGTAAAAAAGATCTATCAAAATCAATTAAAAACAATCCAAATTGAATATCCTGCCTACCCCCTAAGATAAGTAGCGTGATAATAGTATCATAAGTTTAAGTCCAAATAACACTTAGCTCAACAAAAAAAACAATCTAAATCAGTTAAAAACAAACTAAATTCAATGTCCTGCCTACCCCTTAAGTCACTTGGCGTGATTTTTTATATCCTAGTTTACAGTCCAGGTAACACTTATTTATATAAAAAAAGTCCCATCTAAATCGGTCCAGTAGATTCTGAGATTAGCCCGGACAGACAGACAGAAAGACAGACAGACAGACAGACAAAAAAATTTAAAAAAATCTCCCTCAACGCAATTTTTCAATAATTTATTCAATGTACAGAAATTACCTCGTTTACAGTTTTATTATATACATACATACATATAATCACGCCTTTATCCCTAATGGGGTAGGCAGAGCGTGAATGACCTAAACAAAGGTCGTTCCGCCACGTCTGACAAAGTTTTGAGGGTTATTTAAGATATTTTTGTAGGTATATTGCTGTAGTGACAGGTTGTCACCCCATCGCCTAAATCACAATATACTGAAACCCTCGAATCCCTTAGCTGGTTTTTACAGCATGCCCTGGTGGAAAAGCAGCTGGCACATTCTATGTTTTTCTCTTGCTCCCAGTCCAGCATGGAAGTTTTATTATATGTATAGATGTATAGATATCAAAAACATTAAACAATAGCAAATGTCAAACGTATCTTAAATTTAAACTTGAAAACTTAACTTGTTATACATTCTCAAAATTTATGTGTCATGAATTCTTGGACACTATAAAAACAATTAGTAACCAGAATTTTAAATAGCCACTTCTTAAACACAGTCAAAGGCATTATTTGGCGTCAGCAGGTAATATATGTGTTGTGTGTGAATAAAATATTTTTGTGGCAACATGAAAATGTTTGTTTATAGCCCAATACCTAAGGTTTTATTTATTTTTTCAAAGAGGCATAAAAGCAAAGATATACTACTGGTAATAAGGGTCCGTAACCTACCCCATTATTAATAGACGTATAATTATGAAGCGCTTTACTCACAGGTGAAACTTTAGATGGATTGTCTGATTAAGTGACAATTTATTTTGCTGGCTCTAGCACTTTTTAAGGAGATAAATATTATTATTCATAACATACATGACTTATATACAGTTTCGGGGTAGATAGAGTAAAAAAAACAGTATTTCTACGTGTAAAAATAAGGTTAAACTTAAAAAGGATATTAACATTCACAGAGTTACAAGTTGCAATACACGGAAATTATCATCAGTTCAATGAATAAATATTTTCTTTTACAAACAATCCCTTAGGTGCTTTGAGGAACTAAATAAGTAAAAGGAAAACTATTTTCCTTAGTCCGTTTGTACTGTCGCTTAAGGAAAAACAAGAAACCATCTAGAACTTTACTTCCTTAGCACGTGTGAGGCCGCAGTACAGCAGAAGCGAAAACGATTTCAAAAAAACAACATTATAGAAATAAGGGCTTGTTTGGATCGGAACGGAATCCAACTCTTTAAGAGCAGCCGTTAAGCATGATCTCCCCAGAGTGGTCATCCTCCTTTCTCTTGTGTATTCCTGTCGAGATAATGCAATGTTTGGTGTAACGGCACAAGCACTTGCAAACCAACTGTAATGCGGACACTTCCGCATCTGGTGAATCGAAATGAAGACGAAGCAGTGGTCACCAAACGACAAACCAATGCGTTTCGTTTTCGCTCACTAGCATCACAAAGGCCAAGGTGATTTTACACTAATTATAGAAACATATTTAATAAATAACAACTCATAAAATTACGTTACATACATATATATAATCTATCTATCTATCAATTTCTTTTTATGATTGCCGCCGCAACTGCATGCATTTTGTAGGTTTTCTCGTTCATCAAAGGTTACCTGGTTGAAATCTATCAAAGCGATAAACCCGCCTTACCTAATTAAGAATCTTTGTATTTTTGTTTTAGTGTGTGCAATAAAGTGATAAACTGTCTGCTGTAGTGAACATACATATACATACACATCAGCGGCGAAGGGTCCATACAAGCCGATTCCCGTCGGCTTCCCTTTCAAGAATTCCACCTCCACCAAATCCGGAATTACGTCGAAACTATAAAATACTTTAATGTTCTTGTTTGCTCTGGCTTACCCTCGATAGAATTGCACCCCTCGCCACTGATACACATAACGACGCCTTTATCCTTAATAGGGTAGGCAGAGCATAAATGACCTAAACACAGGTCGTTCCGCCACGTCTGACAAAGTTTTGAGGGTTATTTAAGATAGATTTGTAGGTAAACCGCTGTTGTGACAGGTTGTCAGCCCATCGCCTGAATACACTGAAAACCTCGGTTCCCATAGGTGGTTTTAACAGTATTCCCGGGAGGAAGAGATAGACTTGCCGTCAACTCGATAGAAGAAGAAGATTTATTTTAAATTCTTGCATAAATTAAACTAAATCCTTATGTATTGAATTGGAACTGGCAACACTGCTCTCCCCCCACCACACCTTACTCCCTCTCGCCCACAGGTTGAAACAATGCAAACATTTTACCCGTAGCGCTGGCAATCCCACGCATCAAATTAAAACATGACAATTTATTGATTATTTGTTTTTTTATTTATTTATTTATTGGAACTTAACATACGTACATACATGAAATCACGCTTTTATCTCTAATGGGGTAGGAAGGTCGTTCTGCCACGTCTGGCAAGTTTTGAGAGTTATTTATTACGTTACAGATGATCGTGATGTACAAACATGTGTATATTGCTATAGTGACCGGTTGTCAGCCTATCGCCTAAAATTGCAATACAGTTCTTCTTCTGTCGAGTGGGTATCGAGTCTATCGACCCGATGCACCCTGGTGTCAGAATTTTTAAACTGCTTTGTAGCATAACTATCAGGCCTCTGACATGGTTTGAGTAACGACCACTATCAAAGACAGCGACCGGGACCGACGGCTTAACGTGCCCTCCGAAGCACGAAATCTTTTCCTTTTTCGGACAATCAGGTGATTCAGCCTGCAATGTCCTAACCAAACTGGGGAAAAATTCACAAAGTTATGAATTGTCAAATATCAACTTTGTGTTTCCCCCCTGGGAATCGAACCCAGGACCTACAGATCGGTAGTCCATGGAGCCACTAGACCACGGAGGCAATACACAATACTCTATAACCCTCGAATCCCTTAGCTAGACTAAACTTCTGACTGTACTATGTAGTACTATTATATATTCTGTGACTGTACCAAATAAGCGAAATGTTTATCTGGAACGTTTCTGGAGATCGTGTATCGTCTCGTATTAATTGCCCTCGAGGGAATCCTGTCTTCCTCTTCAAATATGCGCAGTATTTTTCGTACATGGAAGCTTTTTGGCTGAACTTCAGACCCAGAAGTAACTCTCTGTGCAAGCCAATTACGAGGTATATCAATTAGCGTGGGAACATAGTTGAACCATACTTACATATAATCACGCCTCTTTACCTTATGGGGTGGGCAGAGCGCAAACGACCTAAACAAAGATCGATTCGCCGCGTCTGACAAAGTTTTGTGGGTTATTTGAGGGGTATATTACTGAAGTGACAGGTTGTCACCCCATCGCCCAAATTACAATATACTGAAACCCTCGGGTCAATTAGCTGGTTTTTACAGCATGCCCGGGAGGAAAACGTAGTTAAACCAACTTCATTCAAGTTGCGTTTGATTATTTCTAGAACAGTTTACGCACACAATAAAGCACTAAACTAACTAAAATAAAAACGTAAAACGCAGTTAAGTGACCTGGTCACACTAATTTAAGTGGCCATGATATAAACTATAACAATAACATGTAATTCAAAAAGTTTAAAAAACCCAACTGCGTAGAATACAAAGTGTGTATTAAAATTTTAAATCATTATAGATCTTAAACTGTTTGTTCAAAACGAAAAATTATGTTACAGAACTCGAATAGATTTTCAAATACTTATTCAATGATAACCCACACTTCATACTTTTTCGTTTTTTTTTCATTTTCATAAAATATCGTCTAATTGTCGCCATATTGTTTTTTACTTCAGTGACACTTGCGTGGTTAAGACGAATCAATTAACGTAAAAATCTTTGGCCAACGCGTTTGGTCTCTAGAGTGCCACAGAGGATCAAATACATACCTACATAGATAGGCTGATAAAAATATTACCCTCTCTTGCGTTGCGCAGTCGGGTAATTAAAACATTCAGTGCGGAGCTTTGTACGCAATACGTCAAAATCATGTGTTACGAATAATTTACTCCAACGTTTCATTCGTTTCTTAGCCTCTTTTTCTACAGTAGGTCTCATCATCATTTGCCTGTCCCTATCCCAATTAATTTGGATTGTGCAAGATGTTTCCCATTTCTCGTTATCATCAGCCATCAAATCTTCATTCACACTTTTCTTACTCACGTTGTCTGTCGTTATCATCAGCCATCAAATCTTCATTCACACTTTTCTTACTCACGTTGTCTGGATATTTTCCTCTCCTGCGGTTAGTCTACTTCAACGTATTATTTATTCAATAATCTATTTGCGATATTATTAACTTACTCTCCTTCTATTTTTACTTTTTGAGACCTAAACTATATGTGATCCAATTTATTTTCCTGCTGACATGGAACGTAACTCTGTTAGGGCTAGCACTCCACACTTTAGGTATAACCAAGGTGGTATAACTCCGCCAGAACGAACTTTAGGTCAATCGTAGTATGGCTTAAATTTTCTTGGATTAAATTTTCAGTAGCATTAGGGCGTTTTTGCACTGCTTCGTATTCGACTTGGAACAGTGCAAAACCGCCCTTAGTTAAACATTTTTATGTCACTTTCGATCTTTTATTGTATGTCCATTAAATCAACATCAAAATTTGTTAAAATTCTTGTAAAACGTCAAAGAACAGATTTGACATTTTAATAAAGTTGTTGATTAGGTTCTTTTGTTGCATATAAGCCTATACAGCTGAAAGTGAACAAGACATTTCTTTTAACATGAAAAAAGTTTAACGTGCAACATGAAAATGAAAAGTGGAAGGAAGGGAGAGAGGCCTTTGCCCTGCAGTGGGACACCTTCTTCTTTCTTTAAAATTAAGAGCAGGGCTCTTGTACGTGAAGTAATCGCCATTCGGATCGATTTTGTGTAAGTTTCTTGACATCCTGGTACGACACGACCTCAGCTTTTTCTTTTATTTGGTCCATGTAAGTTCGTCTCGGTCTTCCTCGTCCTCTCCTTCCCTCTATCTTTCTTTCCAAGATGGTATTAAAAAAGTTGTCGTGTCGCATCTGGTGACCTATAATTTTCCCACTTCTGTTTTCTATGTATGGTCTTCAGTAAATTCCACTTCTCTCCAACCACCGCAGTGGGACACCACAGGCTCATAAATAACAATAAATAAGTAACGAAAATTGTGACATGGCTGTTCAGCAGCAGCAGCATATTTAAAACACTTATCCGAAAAAAAAACTTCCTTTGTAAAAAAAAAGGATTAATAAGCCTAACAAATTAGCTGAAACTTCAGTAACTATCCCGAAATTGCCGGCCATTATTTGCTCCAGTATTTTTGACTCGTAAATTAAAAACTTCGCAAATTTTCTCTTTCATATCGCTGTTGTTAAAAGTCGGGCCTTTGGGAGAAAAAACTTTGAGTCAAAGAGGTTTATGTTTTCCATTTTTTATCTGACCCAGATTCGTTATTGAAATATTGAAGGAAACGATCTTTTGAGCTCTTTGTGCTTTGACACTATATTTATTTAACAACCCAAAAGTGAACGTAATTTTTAGCGTATTACCACTGTATTATATTTTAAGAAGTTTGAGAAGTTTCTAAGACGTAACGTTTCACGACCGAAACGAAATAATTTACAATTACGTACACACATACATAATCACGCCTTTATCCCTTATGGGATAGGCAGAGCGTAAATGACCTAAACAAACTTCGTTCCGCCACGTTTGACAAAGTTTTGAGGGTTATTTAAGATAGATTTGTAGGTAATTGCTATAGAGACAGGTTGTCAGCCCGTCGCTTATATTGCAATATACAGAAACCTTCGGATCCCTTAGCTGGTTTTTAAAGCATACCCGAGGCTGATAGATGAGAGCTGGCACATTCTATGTTTTTCCTTCGCTCCTAGGCCAGCAAAGAAGAGATTTACAATTATCTTAAGTAATAATGTTCTAAACGAAACCTCTTTCATTACGGCTAAACCGTTAAATCTCGGCTTTCTCCGCATTAAGCTCCACACCTGTAGAGCGTTTTTTTATGAAGATGTTATCTGGCTAGGGCGTGTAGCCCGGCCAACCAGCCAGTGTCAGGCATTCGCGCTCCATCCGTCGTCGAGAGCGGACGTGCGCTCGCGATCTCAACACTCAAATACCGCGCGGAAATCCAGTGAAATAGAATCAGAAAATTGTATTATGTGTTAAGTGTTTGATAAATTGGGAAAAATGAAGGGCAGACACCAATTTCGGCGCAGATTCAGTCTGCAACCGTCGTTTATGAAGGAGGATCACGAGGAGGAACGTAGACCTCATAGCCACAGGTGAGTGTTTGTTTTATCGCCTAATATTAAATGAGATGTTTACTTATGAGGCGATCTCGTTATGGCGGTCACAGCTGTTTAGCTTTATTTTTTTAATGACCTAGAAAACTGAAGTGTTTTGAACTGTGAACCATCTTAAGGGGGCATACGGCTGCAGTTTGATTTTGAAGAGAAAGTCAATGAATTTATTCTTATAATGAGGTCGAATTTTACGCGATGAAAATGCTTATCATTTTGAAAGTTACCTTTTTTAGGTACGTTAAAGTTAAATACGCAATAAAATTAACATCATGTGTGAGATATTCGTAGCTTTTACTGAGATTCATGTAGATAAGATAGTACAAGTAATTATTTTTTCTATTCTATTGGTATTCAACCACCAAAGGTTAAATTAAGATCTATTTATTTTATCCTATATAAAATACGTTCACCTTAACAAAAGATTGAAGAGAAGGCTTGCTTAAGGTAAGGTGACTGAAAAACTATTTATAAATTAACACGTGTAATTTGTTCAACATACATACATATAATCACGCCTTTATCCCTAATGGGGTAGGCAGAGCGTAAACGACCCAATACAAATTAGAATAGAATAAATTAATTATTTGTACAATCTTATTTATGAATCTCAATAAAAGATACGAATTTCTCATACATTATGTTGTTTATTTTTGCGTATTAACTATGTATTAACTTTAACGTACTTACAAAAGGTAACTTTAAAATGTTAAGCAAGTTCATCGCGTAGACATGTCTACGTCGTAGCATTCTCGTAGCGTTTTCGTAGCCCGTAGCGTTGTTTGGGTTCAACTGAAGAGCTCCTTATTAAACAATTCAGAGAATTCACTGTAAATAAAGCGATCTCGTCACAAATTCTGCGAAAAGGATATAAAATTCGATAAATGTATCATTTATTTTATTTTAGTACCAAGTTACTGAATTTGAGTCGCTATATTTGCCAGAATTTTAATTATTGTAGATTCATTTGAGATTCTACTAATTGAAATTTAGAGTCAAAGAAATAAATAATTAGATTTAATAAATTATACGGCTGTTTCTACTCCACTTTGCCCGGTCCTCGGCATCCGCTGGTGTGAGATCGTTTCCTTCCATATAAGTCTTTATGACATCTTCTTATATATCTACATACATATAATTACGCCTGAATCCCGAATGGGGTAGGCAGAGCGTAAACCACCAAAGAAAGAAGTCTTTCTGTCAGATTCTTAGCGTTTGACAAGTTTTGAGGGCTACTTTAGACTTAAATGTGTAACGCTATAGAGACATATTGTCAGTCCATCGCCTAAATTGCAATACCTACACTGAAACCCTTGAACCACTTAGCTGGTTTTACAGCATGCCCGGGAGGAAATGCAGCTGGCTGATTCTGATTTTCTATTACTTCCAGTCCAGTATGGAAGCACCATGGAAGTATCTTCTTTCTACTTATATACCTAATGTCACTTACATATTTTACCTACAATTCATGTCAAGGAAGTCTTTTGTATTTGACAAGTAATTTTGTGTAATCTTTCTCATTTTTGAGGGCTTTTTCACAGAAGATCCGGTTCGTAATCATAGCTGAGATCAAAGCCAGTTTTGTTGATGAAAAATGATAAAAATATAGAAATATTAATATAAAATATTTCATTCCTCCTGATACTTTTTTAAAAGGATATTTACATCACATCAAAGAGAGTCTGTGTCAAAATCAGGCCTACTTACGTAGGATCAATCGTTAAATAGGGATACGTGCTGTTCTTTATACATTGTATATGTCCTGTATACAATCACGCTTCTATCCCTTACGGAATAAGCAGAGAGGCGTACTTATCGATTTCATAAAAACAATTTGAGCAAGTTTTTTGCATTCCTTCTTATCAAAATCTAGAAAGAACCTGAAGAAAAAAAGAACGCTACCAAAACACTTTTACATACATACATACGTACATACATATAATCACGTCATTATCCCTAATTGGGTAGGCAAAGCGTAAACGACCTGAGCAATGGTCGTCACGTCTGACAAAGTTTTGAGGATTATTTATGATATATTTGCAGGTATATTGCTGTAGTGACAGGTTGTCAGCCCATTGCCTAAAAAGCAATATACAGTAACCGTCGAATTCTTAGCTGGTTTTAACTGCCAGCTCTCGCTCCCAGTCCAGCATGAAAGCATACACAGTTATAATTTATAAGTTATGATATAAGTATAGTTTACTACAGCAATATACCTACAAATCTATCTTAAATAACCCTCAAAACTTTGTCGGACGTGGCGGAACGACCTTTGTTTAGGTCGTTTACGCTCTGCCTACCCCATTAGGGATAGAGGCGTGACTATATGTATGTATGAAATAAAAGTATGATACGTATAATAAAACAATTTGGTTGAAGATAAAATGTCTCCTTATTACAGCGATAGCATTTTTTGGAAACTTTTCTCCAATTTGGCGTTGCCTTTACCTTTTATATACCTACAATTTTATCTCGGTCCCTTACATCAAAGCAAAGTCACCTCACTGAATTCTACGAGATAAAAATTCCGCCAATAGAGTAAAGGGACGTTTTACGCTTTCATGCTATTGGTTTTTTACGAGCAAGCCAATAGCATGGAAAAATCAGAAGATAGTAATAACTCTTTATCTTGGATAGAGTTCATTTAGCTAGACTGAAAATTGAGAATAATTCTGGGCAGAAACGGATTTAATAATAATAGTCCTCCCACCGATTTTCGGTGACGGCAGCCAGTCTTCCAGAGATCGGCCAACTGCGCAGGACTAGTTTTTAGTACCCACAGGTGCACTCTCTGTTCCTTCAATCTATTATTATGATGGGACAGATTGACTGGCACGACTAGACAGAAATCAGTTGAAGAACCGTTTATTTACATGCCCATCTGACAGCATGGATCATCTTACTTTGCGGACAATCAGCCGCCGGGAATCGAACTCGGGAACTTCGGGTCAAGACCCTATGGCTCAAACCGCTAGACCACGGAGGCAGTTAAGTCGGAACTGAAGTGAAGTGGGCAGTGGGACGGACTTAATAATACAGGATACAGGAGATATTTTTTTGCCATTAGTTTCATCAATGCTGGTCTGGGAGCGAGAGAAAAACATAGAATGTACCAGCTGCATTTCCTCCCGGGCATTCTGTAAAAACCAGCTAAGGGATCCGAGGGTTTCAGTATATTGTAATTTAGGCGATGGGCTGACAACCTGTCACTACAACAATATACACCTACAAATCTATCTTAAATAACACTCAAAACTTTGTCAGACGTGGCGGGACGAACTTTGTTTAGGTCGTTCACGCTCTGCCTACCCCATTAGGGATAAAGGCGTGATTGTATGTAGTTTCATCGGTTTATACTCATGAACAACAAACTTGTTGGAAGCTATTTTAAAGCTTTACACACCTTTAAACTATTATGTGGGAGGCAGAGGGTAACAGAGTCCAGTAAATTTCATTTAAGTCACGTTTTATAAAATACTGTAACTAATTAGGTAAAACAGTTTGGAACTATTGCAAATATCAGAGTAGAGCACATTAAGGTGACTTTAGCTAAATGGCGCCCCCAGTTTGTATGGAAAACACGCAGTGTCGAACATACCGAAAACGCTTCTCCGCGCGTAGGAGCGGGATCTGCTAACCCGCGCGCGGAAGCGTGTTTTCCATACAAAAACAAAGATCAGACGAAATGAACATGTCCAGGACGAAATGCGTACGAAGTCGCGGACACAACTAGTTAGTAATAAAATCATAACTCACTAAAAACACAATGAATCGAAAATCCGGTAATAGTTATAAAGATAATTTAAAACCTTTAGAATTAGCGATTAGTAGTCCGTTGTAGTAACAGGAAGAAAAATTGCAGTTGGTGGCCGTTATTCCCAATTTTTCTTCCTGTTACTACAATGAACTATGAATCGCTAATTCATTACATTCTAAATTATCTGAATTACTATTACTTGTGTCTGGACCAGATCTCGCTTCACTGCATTTTTAGTGAATTATGTTTTACTTCCATGCTGGACTGGAAGTGAGAAAAAAACATAGAATGTGCCAGCTGCATTTTCTCCCGGGCATGCTGTAAAAACCAGCTAAGGGATTCGAGGGTTTCAGTATATTGCAATTTAGGTGATGGGCTGACAACCTGTCACTACAGCAATATTCCTTCAATACAAATCTATCTTAAATAATCCTCAAAACTTTATCAGACGTGGCGGAACGACCTTTGTTTAGGTCGTTTACGCTCTGCCTACCCCAATACAGATAAGAACGTGATTATATATATATGTATGTATGTTTCTTCCTGGTACTACAGTGAACTATGAATTGCTAGTTTACAAGGTTCTAAATTATCTGAATTACTATTACTTGTGTCTGTTGGACCAGATTTTGATTCACTGCGTTTTTATTGATGGGGGTGCCACTAGCCCTATCGCCATTCGACACCTTAACAGATCGAGAGCTTTCAATACTGAGATGCGTAGGATTCCTCAGCTCGTCTCACTGACATTCCTTCAGCTAATCTTACCTACTCAGACGACCACAGTCTGTCGTGTTATTCGTCCTTTGAGCAAAGCCTCAGATTTATTTCTCTAGTGGGACGATTCGGAGACGGCTTTGAGTGTATTTCGACACTTTTATTATCCGTGATTGCAGAAAAAGGAGCAAATCCCTCAAAGCTATGATTATTTCGCCTTTCAGAGAGCTGCTAGGTATTTTATTAGATGAAATCTTTTCAGAATTCAACGAAATCAGCGTTTGAAATGCCTGATAACGATTTGGACAGACAACTTAAAAATCAATACAATCAAGTATTTTGTAGTGCTTCAAAATACCTGTATCGATTTTTTGTGTTGCAATTTAAAGACAAACATATTTGATTCAAAACCTGTCAATACTGATTTATGAGTACTTTATGATCGTATTTATAAAGCGATCTCAAGGTTGAGAGGAATATTAAGTATGAATTTGACAGGACATAATGTACTTCTTTTTCTTCTTCTTCTGTCGAGTGGGTATCGAGTCTATGGACTGTACATAATGTACTGAAATGACAATTCTGATACAAACTCAAACTAGCTGTCAGTCTCAAGTACCTACTGTTTATCAATACGGCCCTAAAATATGTCACATTCAGTATTTTACTTTCAATTATGTTAATTTACTTACTTCACGCAATGTAAATTACATTTTTGTTGTTGTTTGATAAAGTCTCAATTCAAAGAACTATTTTTATGTGTTTAGGTTTGGTCTAGATAAAGAGTTACTTCCATGCTGGACTGGGAGCGAGAGAAAAGCATAGAATGTGCCAGCTGCAGTTCCTCCTGGGCATGCTGTAAAAACCAGCTAAGGGATCCAAGGGTTTCTGTATATTGTAATATAGGCGATAGGTTGTCAACCTGTCACTACAGCAATATACCTAGAAATCTATCTTAAATAACCCTCAAAACTTTGTCAGAAGTGGCGGAACGAGCTCTGTTTAGTTCGTTTACGCTCTGCCTACCCGTTTATTGATTAAGGCGTGATTATATGTATGTAAGATAAAGAGGCAACAATAAAACGAACTTACCTAAATAAAAGCCTAACAGACACTGGTATTCCCGCGAAACGACTGGACACAGCAAGCTGTTTGCCATCGTAGGTGTATCTATACCACCCTCGTAAGGGACAGCGTCCCGCATACTGATAGGGGTTGTGAACAACCCCTATCAGTTTGCGGACGCTGACTGAAGTCGACGAAATTCATCGCCATCATCTCCACCATTATATCACCCGGACTTTTATTTCCGCAAATTAATAAAAAGTCGTTCAGTTTCGTTGACTGAGCAAGCTTTATCCGTTAGCGGGACGCTGTCCCTTACACCCGGTATGGTATGTTTCCTATTTTATAAAGAATCTGCCATTGAATTATAGAATCATTTTCTTCCATGCTGGACTGGGAGCGATAGAAAAACATAGAATGTTCCAGCTGCATCTCCTCCCGGGCATGCTGTAAAAACCAGCTAAGGGTTTCGAGGGTTTCAGTATATTGTAATTTAGGTGATGGGCACATGTCACTACAGCAATTTACAATATTGATCTATCTTAAACAGCCCTTAAAATTTGTCAGACGTGGCGAAACGACCTATGTCTGGGTCGTTTACGCTCTGCCTACCCCATTAGGGATACAGGCGTGACAGTATGTATGTAATTATAGAACTTAAAGCGAATAAGCTTTCTTTTCATGTAAAGCCGGGATCAAATTCAACACCGAGATCGCTAGTAAAATAAATCTTTTTGTGCTTCATGAATCAGATGTTGGTTATACGGGGTGTAAGGGACAGCGTCCCACAAACTGATAGGGGTTGCTCAGTCAACAACACTAAACATCTTCCACCCGGAAAATCTTTCAGGAAGTGAAAAAAAGATTTAGCTTTTTTACAATTTGTTTGATCGCGGGGAACATTGTGTATGCAAAAGCAAATTTTTATTTTCACTTCCTGTAAGAATTTCTTAGTGGAAGTTGTTCAGTATCGTTGACTGTAAGCAACCCCTATCAGTCTGCGGGACGCTGTCCCTTACACCCGGTATTAGATTTATCGTATTTCTATTTTATTACCTAAATAGTATATATTTTCTTTATCCCGCCATAATTTCAATCATCAAAGCAGTAGTAGGGTTTAGGAAGTCATTATTTGAAATTTATAATGCTCTATAATATGATCTGTTTTACAGGCAACATTCTAGAAATTAATTTGTCTTTGAAGAGGAGGAATTATCAAAATAAATGACGTATTTAGGTTTATGTATAGTTTACGCTCTTAGTATTTTTTTCTATTCACTTGACCGTGAGCTATACAATTAAATCAATTAGCTATATAACTAGATACTTAATTGACAAACGTAATTTCATTGATGAAACTACGTGCTTTATTGTTTCCGCTAACGTTTCAATTTACGTACTGTTCGGCGCGTTCCCAATCGACCGTTTTGCATATCGACTGCAATTTGTTACCGAATTGTTCGCTTATGAGTTGCAGCGTGAATGGGAACGTAATATTGCCCCCGCATAGCGCATGCAGTATTACCGATTCCTGAAATTTTGTTTCTATTTCGAGCTGGAAATGTTTATTAGATTCCTACCAGCGGTTGAAGGTAGGATTATTTCGTTTCATGAAATAATGTCAACCATGATAGATATTTGAAAAAGTAAGTAAATATCAAATTCAATGTATCAACTTATTCCAATTTGCTTGAATTTATAATACCGCATTTAATTGAAATTACAAGTTGTTGAATTGTTGATGCATCACGTAGGTATTTCAATTATTTGTTTTTCAATAAGATCCATATAATAATTGAATTTCTTTTCCTTTGCGTGACAATGAAAATAAAAATAAAATATTTTAAACGGTTTTGGATCTCAAAATTGAAATGCGAAATATAATTGGTATAAAACAAAAACATATTAAAATGTAACTTTATTTCAAGTGCAATACAGGTGATTTCGTTTTAGCAGCCGAGCCTGTTTAGGAAGGTCATTATTTTCTCAGTAAAATACATAAATGTATACGTGATTTCCCGCTGGTTAATTTTGGGTGAGTTTCCAACATTAGTTAAATACCTTGGAGTAAGAAGGGTCGAGATCACGTAGGAATTTTAACGGCGTAAGAGGATTTTTTTTATAATTACATTTTTTCAATATTTTTATTAATAAGTCATATTCCAAAATGAAACGATTTAGCTAAGAAGAGCAGTTCAGCTTTGTCACTTTGATAAAAGTTATGGGTTATAAAAATACGAGATAAACTTGAAAAAATACGAATAATATCTTATCTTATTTAGTTATTAAAGACAGAAAAAAAAAATTGGCATAAAACACTTTTGAAAACTTTATAAAACTATGACAGAGTATGAAAATAAAGCTTTTTTCGAGCAATTTACGGTTTCAAAGTGTCAATACATATACTTGTTACAAAAGTAGTTAGTAAACACCTACCAGGTTAACCT
Source organism: Scrobipalpa costella (assembly GCA_949820665.1). Lineage (NCBI taxonomy): Eukaryota > Metazoa > Arthropoda > Insecta > Lepidoptera > Gelechiidae > Scrobipalpa > Scrobipalpa costella. The sequence continues at coordinate 5,270,052 of OX463306.1, forward strand.
ACATAATTTTTGATATTCGAACACCAAAGCAAACCCAAGAAAAAAAAACAAAACACCGTTCTCATCCTTATCCCGTATCTCAAGGGTCGGCTAACTTATCTAGGGGATTGATCGAAGGTACTGGTTTTTGCATAAAGCAACTACCATCTGACCTCCGGAACCCAGAAGGGAAACTAGACCCAATCCTAGATAAGGTTTTAGCACTGGCCTCTGACATGGCTTAACAACTAATATCTGCGTAACGTGCCTTCGGAAGCACGGAAAAAGTGCCGAATAAACGTAAATATGAAATTCCAAAACCGAAAACACATTGGTACGTGGTTGAATTCGAACCACGGTTTCTTTCTCAGGAGGCAGCGGCCCTATCCACTACACCATTGGGCTCTCAAAATACCTGTAACATCGAGCTAATATTGCACCATACTTCGCAGTTTGTAGTCACCGAGGCCGCGATAACATATCGTGTTACACTAATGCTGTCACCCTCACCTACCTATTACTATTATCAACTATTATATCCACAGGTGAGTACGTATTGTCGTGACTAAGGTCGAATAGGGATAGAGCGAAAATTCTACAAAATTAGAACATCAACGAACAGAGACAAAAAGCAAAATTTTCTTTGAGACAACAGCGTAACATTAAAATTTTGTTTCTTTTTATGTTTGCTGCCGCAACTGCTTGCGTCTTGTAGATTTTCTCGTTCATCAAAGGTTACCTAGTTGACATCTCTCAAAGCGATAAACTCGCTTGCTTACTAAAGAATCTTGGTATTGTTGTTTTAGTGTGTGTGCTTTAGTGAACATACATATACATACACATAATCACGCCTTTATCCCTAATAGGGTAGGTAGAGCGTAATCGACCTAAAAAAAAAGGTCGTTCCGCCACGTCTGACAAATTTTCGAAAGTTATTTAAGAGAGATCTGTAGGTATTTTACTGTAGTGACAGGTTGTCAGCCCATCGCCTAAATTACAATATACAGAAACCCTCGGATCCCTTAGCTGGTTTTTACCGCTTTGTCGAGAGGAAACGCAGCTGCCACATTCTGGTATTTTTCTCTCGCTGTAAACTTGAATTAATTTCAAAAAACATTTAAATACTTGTCTACGCCAGTTCGTATCAAAATGGGATTGAAAACTGATAGAACTGTTTGTATAGGACTGTCTGTATAGGTACAATTCAACGAAACAAAGGTTTTGTTCAACATTCATCACACGAAGCTTTCCGCACGAAAATATCGATAGCGATTAACGATTAGTGACGTACCAAAAAAATATCGATACAGAAATATTTTACTTTTATTTTAATAAATCAAAAATAAAATGCCAAAAAATATTCAATGTCAAACATTCAACTCTTTTGTTATTTTCTACACATAGTTTCACCTTTAACCTTTCGATTGATCGATACACGATACTAGATAGTTCAATTATCAAGCTACTATTAATGGGTATTCTAATATTAGATTCTCGTAGTTTGTACTACTAATTTGATTATTGCGGGCGTAGTTTACCTCACAGGTATACGATATACCACACGTTATTAAAATATCACTACAGCAATAAACCTACAAAATATATCTTAAATAACCCTCAAAACTTTGTCAGACGTGGCGGGACGACCTTTGTTTTGGTCGTTTACCCTCTGCCTACCCCATTAGGGATAAAAGGCGTGACTATATGTATGTATGTATATTAAAATATCACACCCCATCTCATCTCCCTAGCCTTATCCCGTATCTCACGGGGTCGGCTTCCTAATCTAGGGGATTGAACGAGGATACTGGTTTTTACACAGAGCGACTGCCATCTGACCTCCGCAACCCAGAAGGGAAACCAGACCCAATCCTAGATTAGGTCAGAGTTTTCGAGCCGCCAATGCTTAGCACTGGCCTCTGATAGGGCTTAACGACTAATATCTACGGTATTAAACGATATTAACCGGGACCAACGGCTTAACGTGCCTTCCGAAGCACGGAAAAAGCACCGAATAAACGAACATATGAAATTCGAAAACCGAAAAACACATTGGTACGTGGTGGGGTTCGAACCACGACCGGGGGGTGAGTGGTTGAGTGGGGACTCAGGAGGCAGCGGCCCTATCCACTACACCATCGGGATCACTACAGCAATAAACCTACAAAATATATCTTAAATAACCCTCAAAACTTTGTCAGACGTGGCGGGACGACCTTTGTTTTGGTCGTTTACCCTCTGCCTACTCCATTAGGGATAAAATGCGTGACTATATGTATGTATGTATGTATGTATATTAAAATATCACACTACTATCAGAATTTACGCATGAAATTGATGAAAATATTCGAGAAACGAAATGTGGAGGTGAAAAAAGTACCACAATATTGGAGTGGGTGTTGTCGGTTGCTCGAGGTTACATTTCGTACATCCGAATTTCGATATTCTGAATTTTACTATCACGAAAATGGTTGCCAGTATTTTTCAGATAATTTGATTGACATATTAGCATAATTTGATTGACATATTACTTCCATGCTGGTCTGGGAGCGAAAGAAAAACATAGAATGTGCCAGCTGCATTTCCTCCCGGGCATGCTGTAAGATCCAGCTAAGGGATCCGAGGGTTACAGTGTATTGTAATTTAAGCGATGGGCTGACAACCTGTCACTACAGCAATATACCTAGAATTCTATCTTAAATAACCCTCAAAACTTTGTCAGACGTGGCGGAACGACCTTTGTTTAGGTCGTTTACGCTCTGCCTACCCCATAAGGGATAAAGGCGTGATTATATGTATGTATGTATGTATTAACATAATCCTAAACCTCTATTTTCCAGATTCAGTTGTTCAGTTCCATTGACTGAGCAACCCCTATCAGTTTACGGGACGCTGTCCCTTACACCCCGTATTAATGTTTTGGGAATAAATATATTTAAAAAACAAAGTGATGGATTAAATATATATTTGGTTAACGTCACTATGGTAAAAAGTTTATTTGTGATAAAAGTCAATGTTTAAATGAAAGTTAAGGTGAATTAAAATTCTGGATTTTATTGATATGGATTTTGTTGTAACTTCTGGAAATCGAAAAAAAGTTTAATCGTTTTCGGAAATATAAAATTCGGGTTTAAAAATTTCAAGTGTACAATATGTAACCGTTCTCGAGACTGATAGCTACTTTAAGTTCGTATCAGACATATAATTTCAATACAAAACAGCCCGTCAAATCCATACTCAACTCAATCTTGAGATCGCTCTATAAATACGAGCCTATGTTGTTGATATTCTTCAGAAAACGCTTAATTTCATGGTTTATGCGAACGGCATGAAAATATTTTTCTTTATTTACTGACCCATACAAAATAACATTAAGAATTTCTTTGTGACAGTCGTCCAGTTTCGTTAACTGAGCACCCTCAAACCTATGTTTACGGGAATCTGTCCCTTGCACCATTTATATTAGAAACTTCTTCAGAAAGTGCTTATAATCGATTCAGTATAGCTTTCAATAAATTAGTTACTCAAATCTTCTTCTTCTTCTGTTAAGCAAGTGGATTCTCGAGTCGAAATACCCGATGAAACCTGGTGTCAGAGTTTTCGAACCGCCTAGTAGGACAGCTATTTAGGCCTCTGACATAGTTTGAGTATAGACAGCGACCGGAACCGACGGCTTAACGTGCCCTCCGAATCACGGAATCTTCTTTTTTTTCGGACAATCAGGTGTATCATCCTGAAATGTCCTAACTAAACTGGGGAAAACCTCACAAAGTAATAAATTGACAAATAGCAACTTGGGAATCGAACCCAGGACCTGCGGATTGTAAGCCCATGGCTCTATCACTAGACCACGGAGGTCACTCAAATAACTTTAATATTTCATTCGACCGTATAAATGTTTGATTTAAACTTTGAAATGTTTTGTCGATGTTAAAAAATTCGTTCACTCCCCGATACTCGATCACAATCTGAAATGTCGGATTCATTAAATGTTAACAAAACAGTTTATATATTTTACGTGTATATTTTAAAATACCTTTACATCCCAGGCTTGCTAAAAGAACAGCTAATGGATCTGACTGAGGGTTTCAGTATATTGCAATTTAGGCGATGGGCTGACAACCTGTCACTACAGTAAAATATATCTTAAATAACCCTGTACTTACATAATAATCACGCCTTTATCCCTAATGAGGTAGGCTTAAACGACCTAAATAAAGATCTTTCCGCCACGTCTGACAAAGCTTTGAGGGTTTTTTAAGACATATTTATTGCTGTAGTGACAGGTTGCCAACCCATCGCCTAAATTACAATATACTGATATCATCGGATCCCTTAGCTGGTTTTTATAGCATGTCCGGAAGGAAATGCAGCTGGCACATTCTATGTTTTTCTGTCGCTCCCAGGCCTGCATGGAACGATCATAAATTATAATTATGTACCTATTATTTAAAATCAACATGATTAAAATATATGAATCACTGGAGGAAAATATTTAATTCAGTCGTTTAAATAAAACTTGTTTTAAATAAACAGAGAACAAGTAAATAAAATTTAAATCAATGACCTATTCAACTTCATTATAATGATTTGTGTTATTTATGAATTCATAATTTATTTATTTCTTTGTACCCATTTATATACATACATACATAAAATCACGCCTTTATCCCTTACGGGGTAGGCAGGGCGATAAACGCCTCGTAAAAGGCGGTTTCGCCACGTCTGACAAAAATTGAGGGCAATTTTAGATTGAAAAGTGTATTGCTATAGTGACAGGTTGTCAGCCCATCGCCTAAATTACGATACACTGTAACCCTCGAGTCCCTTTTGCTGACTTCTACAGCATGCCCGGGAGGAAGGGCAGCTGGAACATGCTATGTTTTTCTATCTCTCCCAGTCCAGCATGGAAGGAAATTTATATCGATAATTATTTTTCTTTGCCATCACTCCCCAACGTTTTTTTGTGGTAGTACTTACAAGTCACACCCTCTCGGTCTTTCGCGATTGTTATGGCCCATGTATACAGTTAATGTTTTTTTAAAAGGCGTCCAAGGTCAATAACCTTTAACCCAATGGGGTAAAGGTCAGAATACACCGTCTGGTGTCAGCAGGGTATCTCGTTGCTTCAATTAATTTCAACTTGGTTCATTACACTTCTATTGTTCTTCCAGTTCGGTAGTTAATCAAGCTTGGTGGAAACTATAAACCACTATTCTATAGGGAAGGTACCTATTGGGATACCTTCCAAAATAAGGTCGTACTTATAGAGATAGTAAGAGGTGAACGGCCTTGTGAAATAGGTACTTTAACTAAAAACGTAGGACCGTACGGAAAATTGTTCGATCATTTTAATATTTCTTTAACTCAGTTTTAGAATAAAGGTAAACTAAGTTTCAAGTCTTTTGATCGAAAATCTTGTTTCTAAAATAAGTTTTAGCTATTAGATATGACAACATAATGAAATAGTAGGTTTAGTAATGTAACTGATTTGTCAACACTTGTCATTATTTTTTTAACAAAGACATTAATCTTATTTTATATTTATTCTAAAATTGAGTGGGAAATACTATAGGTATTTTATCACTTTCAAACTCTGTTAGTCAATATTAATAAATAATTATAATAGTCTTCCACCGAGTTTCGGTGATAGCCAATCTCCCAGAGATCGGCCAACTGCTCAGGACTAGTTTTTAGTGCCCAAGTGTTTGCGCTACACACAGGTGCACTCTCTATTCCTTCAATGTCTCATTCTGATGGGACAGATTGACTGACACGACCAGAGAGAAATCAGGCGCAGGACCGACTATTTACATGCCCATCCGACCGCATGGATCATCTTACTTTTCGGACAATGACGTGACCAGCCTGCAATATTCTAACCAAACTAGAAACAACACAAAATCATTGTCCCCGCAGGGAATCGACCCCGAGTCCGGGTCGAGAGCCAATGGCTCAGACCGCTAGACCACGGAGGCAATAAATACTTATGTAAATCTGTGATTAAAATACTCCGTGGATTAAATTAAAACGTTCAAACCTTACGAATGCTATTCTCATGCTCAATTAGAAAAGTCAAAGGTGCCAGTCAGTCCGTCACAATCATTTATCTTAAACATATTGCCCCTATCTAAAAATTATATTCCATGCTGGATTGGGAGCGAGAAAAATATGGAATGTGCCAGCTGCATTTCTTCCCGGGCATGCTGATGAAGCCAGCTAAATATTGTCAGACGTAGCGGAACAACCTTTGTTTAGGTCGTTTACGGTCTGCCTACCCCATTAAGGATAATGGCGAGATTATGTGTGTGTGTGTGTGTGAGTGTATTGTACATTATAAAACTGCTGTGTTACGTCTGTACGTGAGAGTGCCAGTGCCATATCAGGCATCTTCTGGGTGAGCTCACTTTATCGTCTACTCTGCCATGTCATTCTTGACCTTGTGTCTAGAGTATGTCTTGAGTCAAGAGCAAACCAAATTCAAGTAAAAAAAACCTTCAGAAAAGGTCTGAAGTATGCATAACAAATGACACAATTTTTTGCTTTCCTTATCGCTTGCCACGTAAACGATCCATTATGAAAATTGAAGGGCCACATGTAACATTTTTGAGCAATATAAAAAGTGTTATTAAATATGGAAATATGTAAGCCTTGGGTACGATTCTAAATGGCACATTTTTAAAGTTTGATTTATTTAAATCAAACCAAGAATTTAATTTTAAATTTAAATCAAGAATTTTCTTGAAGTCACTTTCAGTAAAAAAAAAAATACGTACATACATAAATCACGCCTTTATCCCTTACGGGGTAGGCAGAGCGTTTAAAAAAAAATAGAAAGGACAAATCCGTTGTTTTGTTTTCATTTGTTTTGGTAAGGACTAAACTAACATTATTTTAATTTTAGCTATAATTATAATAGAGAACCCGTGCAATATACTCGTATTTTGACAATTCTTGCCTAAAAACAATACCTAAATGTTCTCCTATCTTATTACTTTTATTAGACTGAAATGATAAGAATAAAAAAACCGTTACATTAGCCGCATACAAAATAGAAATCACGGTATAAAATATGCTAATGTCCTAAAAAGCTGGGAAAGATGGTGTCAAATTGCATATTTAAATTTAAGAGGTTAGATCGTTTATTTTCTCTGGATCTTAAATGTTAACTATGCCCTTTTATGTAAAATATCTAAGTGTTAAAGCCATTAAATTATTAATATCGCCTATTAAATATTAATTCACCATAGTCCTTTCATTAAAATTTTGCACAATATCTATACCAAACCCTAAACCCATTAATGATGATCGATGTTTAAATTCAAATTAGGATTGTGTTGCAATTATGCGGCCACTGGCTTAGCGGAATAGCTGTTCTAAAATGCAATTACCGCACTAAACTATGCAATGAATTTATTTAGCAAGTATAGACTGCATGACCTACCCTAAATAAGCGCTATAAATAAATCATAATTAACCTTGACAAGTTTGTTTAATACAAAGGAGTGACATATACTCGTACGCATGAAAGTCTACATTGCGAACATTGCGATCTAAAACTTTTACAAAAATACTTTGAATGAACACAAGTTTGACCTTGTCAGAAACTTTACTTTGCAACCAGTACCCTCGTTCAATCCTAATAGATTAGGTAGCCGACCCCGTGTGATACGGGATATAGGATATAACTCCCTAGAGTTGATAATGACAAGTTTGACCTATAAAAATGACAGTCTATATCTATAGTCTCTGTCTTTGTATAATTCCCACTGCACCCAGTAGAAAAAAGACCTACTTGATCTTACATACAGTCTTTTACTTATGATGTTTGCTGAAACCTATTCTGAAACTATAATAATAACTTCCTCTTTTCAACCTGTCATGTTCAGTAATTCCCTTTCACATGAACATGACGCACTACAGGGGTGTAGCTAAGTGGCGCCCCCAACAGTAAAAAAATCATAAATACATACACAAAATCACGCCTTTATCCCTTACGGGGTAGGCAGAGCGCAAAACGCCTCGTAATAGGCGCTTTCGCCACGTATGACAAAAAAAATGTTAGCAAGTTTAGATTTTACTGTGTATTGCTGTACTGACAGGTTGTCAGACCATCGCCTAAATTACAATAAACTGTAACCCTCGAATCCCTTTTGCTGACTTCTACACAATGCCCGAGAGGAATTGCAGCTGGAACATTCTATGTTTTTTATCTCTCCCAGAAAAACATAAAAAAACATAAATTATAACTCATTAAAAACACAATGAATTGAAAATCCGGTCCAACAGACTAAAAAAAACTACCTTTTTGGTGGACGAATTCGCCATTTTTCTTCCTGTTGCTACAACGAACTATGAATCGCAAATTTCTGAGGTTCAAAATTATATTACTTACTTACTTGAATCTGTTGAACCGGTTTTTCAATTGACTGCGTTTTTAGAGAATTATGATTTTTTTCACTGATGGGGGCGCCACTATCGCCACCTTAACATTAATTTTGCGGAAGTTGATAAGAAGCTTCGCTTCCCTGGCATATTGTTTACATTCTTTTGTTGGGATGTTATAATGCTACTTTCTACATGGCTAAAGAAAGCATTGTTATATTTATATACTGTATTTCTTTGTCAATATTTTATCCATGCTAAAGGTGTGAAAAACAAAAGGAGAGAAAATGTATCATTGATTCTTTTATATACATACATATAATCACGCCTTTATCCCTAATGGGATAAGCAGGCACCAAGCTTAAATAGCTTTAAATCACGGCTTAAGCGTTGGCTTGTCGAACAGGCATTCTATAGTTATAATGATTTTATTAATTTTAATGATAATAGAAGCAATACAATTTAAATGATTATTAATGTGATATACTTAAGTGCTTATAATTTCTTGACTTGTAATTTACAATTATTAATAAATTTATCTCTATCTCTATCTCTATCTCTCTCAGAGCGTAAACGACCTAAAAAAAAGGTCATTCCGCCACGTCTGACAAAGTTTTGAGGGTTATTTAAGATACATTTGTAGGAATATTGCTGTAGTGACGGCTTGAAAACTCTGACCTAATCTAGGATTGGGTCTGTTTTTCCTTCTAGGTTGCGGAGTCAGATGGCAGTCAGTGTAAAAACCAGTATCTTCGTTCAATCCCCTGGATTAGGTAGCTGACCCCGTAATATACGGGATAAGGCTAGGGAGATGATGATGATGATTGCTGTAGTGACAGGTTGTCAGGCCATTGTCTAAATTGCAATATACTGAAACCCTCGGATCCCTTACCTGGTTTTTACAGCATACTCGGGAGTAAATGCAAGAAGCTAGGCTGCGATGGTTTGGACACGTGAAGAGAAGACCTCCAAAGTACATCGGAAACACAGTGGCTAATCTAAACCTCCAGGGGGTCCGAAGGAGGGAAAGACCGAAGACCAGATGGTTGTATGTGGTCCGAAAAGATCTTGGTTCCTGCGGAGTTACGGAGTTCGACACGTCAAATAGAGCAAAGTGGAAAGAGAAAACGAGGAAGGCAGACCCCACCATCAGATGGGAATAATAATCCAAGGAGAGAGAGAGAGAGCTCGGGAGGAAATGCAGCTGGCATATTCTATGTTTTTCTTTCGCTCCCAGGCCAGCATGGAAGAATCTGGCACATTCTATATTTTTTTTATTCTTTTTCCTGGCATAAATGTCAACAATGAAACCTTGGGTCCCCCCCTTCCGGCATTTTAAAACACAAGTGATACTTCTTCACAATTCTATAAGCGTTGGAAACGGCTTTTACTCCACCTTGTTGGTCCATCTACCCTGTAAAGAAAATAAGAATGACTTCGTGTACGATCCTCTTCAAGTTATTTACTTATGAAATTATCTCATTCCCACAGGAAATATCATTAAGCCGCGGGTGGAACCGCGGGTCGAAAAGCTAGTTAATCATAATCACAAAAATTACAGTTTTCTAGTCCCCATAGTATAGTTCTGATAAAATTGTAGTTTTTAAGAACCGAATTTGTAAACAATTCTTCAATTATCAAGTTCCCCGAAATATTTTTCAATTAGCGTAAAAATAATCATCGACAAAATAAAATTAATCAGAGCTGTATTCATTGTAAACAAAGAATCGAAGAACAAGATTGTAAAAAGATATTGTATTTGACATTTACTTTTATTGGATATCTGGAGTCATATTTTTGAATCACTCGAACTCTAATGCGGATTTGAAAGAGTAACTATTGCATGCGATTTTCATACAATTTGTCATGCGAATGTTGGTATTTTGTATGCGTATTTCGGTTCGAGCGGTTCAAAAATACCGCTCCAGGATAAAGGATCTTATACGTATTTTTAATGCCATTTTATTTATAAAAGGCCGCCGCGCTTAGCCAACAGGAAAATTCCTTTGCGTTGAATTGTAAAACATTTTCAACCGCGCTCCGTATAATCCATTATATTGTCACAGTAAAAGTAAGAGCAGTACCTAAACCATTACATGAAATGGCGTCTTTTGTCAACTAATTTTGACAGGATTCTGTCTATTGCTGTAGAGTGGATTTGTCAAGTCATCGCCTCAATTGGAAGCACTAAAAAGGCAAGGCGTTTCTTAGTATGTGAAATGTTAAGTAGTTTGAAGGTTATGGGAAAATTAATATCATTACCAAACATACATAGGCACCGCTGAAAATCATTACCCTCCTTTCTGCTTCATCGTAGCCGGATATAAACAGTTATTTTCTTGTACTGTGACCATATTGGTTTGAATACAGAAACGTGGGTCAGGTTTGCGTAGGATTAGATATTTATCTGATATTCCTCGTAAATGTAGAGCAGTCTTTTGACTACTGTGCTGATACTGTGGGATCTGCGATCCAAGTTCTTTTTATGTGTTTCTTACGAGTGTGTTTGTCATATTTCTAAAGAAATGTCAAGTTTTGCATTTCCTATTGAAGTCACATAATTTTTATACCCCGATCACTATACCGGGTGTAAGGGACAGCGTCCCGCAAACAGATAGGGGTTGCGCAGTCAATGATACTGAACAACTTCCACCAGGTATTTTTTTCAGGAAATGAAAAAAAAGGCTTTGCCATTCAAAATGTTCACCTCGATTTGTATAAAGTAACTTTTTTTTTAACTTCCTGGAAAATGTTCATGGTGGAAGTTGTTCAGTGTCATTGACTGAGCAACCCCTATTAGTTTGTCCTTTACACCCGGTATTATTGACATGACGAATGATATCTGACAGCTCATACAACATACATACATATAATCAAGCTTTTATCCGTAATAGGGTAGGCAGAGCGTAAACGAACTAAGCAAAGGTCGTTCCGCCACGTCTGATGAAGTTTTATGGGTTATTTCAGATACATTTGTAGGTTTATCTGTAGGTATATTTCTGTAGTGTCAGCCCATCGTCTAAATTGCAATATACAGCTGGTTTTTACAGCATGCCCGGGAGAAAATGCAGCTGGCACATTCTATGTTTATCTCTCGCTTCCAGTCCAGCATGGAAGAACAGCTCATACAAGTTATATGTAAAAAATGTTAAAAGAAATATATTTTATATGAGTTATCATTACTATTTTCCCACTACAGTTATCACAATCGGTAGTCGGAGAATAGTTACGTAAACAGTGTTAATAAGAAAAAAAACACATTGCACTACGCTTATTAAAGCTCTTATTTGTAGCGATCTCAGGATTGAGAACAACATTTATTTTGGATTTGAAAGGTCGTTTTGTACTTCTTCTTCTGTAGAGTGGGTATGGAGTCTATGGACTCGATTAACCCTGGTGTCAGAGTTTTTAAACCGCCTAGTAACACAACTATCAGGCCTCTGACATGGTTTGAGTAACGACCACTATCAAAGACAACGACCGGGACCGACGGCTTAACGTGCCCTCCGAAGCACGGAATCTTTTTCTTTTCGGACAATCAGGTGATTCAGCCAGCAATGTCCTAACCAAACTGGGGAAAAATTCACAAAGTGATAAATTCTCAAATATCAACTTTTGTGTTTTCACCTCCGAATCGAAAGTCCATGGCACTAGCCACTAGACCACGGAGGCAGTTTTGTACTGATATTAAATTTCTGATGTGAACTTAAACTAGATGTCATAATCGAGAGCTGATTATAAGTACGGACCATAATCATGGACCAATGATAGTTGTGCTACTAGGCGGTTTAAAAACTCTGAAACCAGGGTTCATCGGGTCGCTGGACTCGATACCCACTCGACAGAAGAAGAAGAATGGACCAAGTATAGAACGTCTAGGAAATACCCTCCCATTCAAGTACAATTTAGACAAAATTTAAACATAACTAAAATAACAGACCGAATTTAAACTAGAACAGAGACAAAGGCAGTTTATTACTACCAAGCGACACTTGAGTTTTTATTGAAAACTTCCGCCAAATGAAATCTCGCGCTGCTTTTGGGAGCTTTGGCTCTAAGCCAGTACTACTAGGTACTACTACAAGTAGGATCTACTGCCAAAGGCTAGCAGCCAAAAATTTTACAACTTTAGAATTAATGGGTACTTTCAACCCAGAGGATACACATACATATAATCACGCCTTAATCCATAATGGGGTAGGCAGAGCGTAAACGACCTAAACAAAGGTCGTTCCGCAACTTCTAAAAAAGTTTTAAGGGTTATTTAAGATAGATTAAAAAATTTAATTAAGAAAATTAAATTAAAAAAAACAGTAACTTAATCCTAAGTTTACATAAACTGAGGTGGGAGTTTCCATTTAAGCGAAAATAATTACTCGTATAAGGAAACATTGCTCTTCTTATAACAATAACAGGTAGGTTCATGTTACCACCAATAGATTTGTAGGTATATTGCTGTAGTGATAGGTTGTCAGCCCATAGTCATAATTGCGATATACTGAAACCCTCGGATGCCTTAGCTGTTTTTTACAGCGAAATTCAGCTGGCACATTCTATGTTTTTCTTCCGCTCCCAGTCCAGAGGATACACACAGACAAGAAATATCGGAAGAACGTAGTGAAGTCCACTTCAAACCTTTTGCCTCCCCCAATGATTAATCTTTAATAATTATATCAATGCTTGCCATGCTTAGAAGATTGGCAAGAGATTTTATAGGTATATTCCAAAATTATCCACCCATCCATGCTGGCCTGGGAGCGAGAGAAAAACATGAGAATGTGCCAGCTGCATTTCCTCCCAGGCATGCTGTAAATACCAGCTAAGGGATCCGAGGATTTCAGTTTATTGTAATTCAGGCGATGTGTTGACAACCTGTCACTACAGCAATATACGTACAAAATACAAATCCATCTTGAATAACCCTCAAAACTTTGTCAGACGTGGCGGAACGACCTTTGTTTAGGTCGTTTATGCTCTGCCTACCCCATAAGGGATAAAGGCGTGATTATATGTATGTATGTATGTATAAAATTGTTTATTCCAGAACAAAGATCCATATCACCAAATTCATATTTATTTATCCAAATTCATAATCATTAATCATAGTGAAGTATGCAACACGTGTAGACAGATCGAAGTCTACAGTGCACATACAGTAAATTGTGCCGAACGTACACATACATACATACATACACATACATAAATCACGCCTTTATCCCTTACGGGGTAGGCAGAGCGTTTAACGCCTCGTAAAAGGCGCTTTCGCCACGTCTGACAAAATTGAGGGCAATTATAGATTGTAATATGTATTGCTATAGTGACAGGTTGTCAGCCCATCGCCTAGATTACAATACACTGTAACCCTCGAGTCCCTTTTGCTGACTTCAACAGCATGCCCGGGAGGAAGGGCAGCTGGAACATTGTATGTTTTTTTACCTCTCCCAGTCCAGCATGGAAGTAGTACATGGAAGAAATGCCGAACGTGGTACTTTATATTTCTTATCACTCCGAGATCAGCATCATGAAAGTTAAATATTTGAACAAATCGGACCCCTTTTGAAATAAAATAAAAAAGAATCGTGTGAAGCACGTAAATTATTTGATACTGAACATTCGGTCGCGATAATATTAAATGTTCGGGGAATGGAATAAGGAACAATAAAGTTTTATTAACAAACGTATAAAGATATTTTTATGATAAGATAAGCACTGCATAAACCTATATGAGCCCAAATACTATCAAAATATGTTTCCTCTGTGGGAATTAAACCCACGACCATTGTTTTTTTTTCTGTTCCACCACGACATATATGTATATAGTTATATCTAGGGTCATAATATTTTTAAAGCTACGATTTATTTATACACTGAAATGTTCATGACAGCCATTGCCATTTCATAATTTGCCATTTATGAAATTGCTGTACAAAATATTTTCATATACGCAACGACGCGCTAACGAAGCAGTCACGTATTATTTTGCTCTGTCGAATCTTACGTTAAAAAATAGTATATTTTTACATTTTTTGCAAAAATTTTATATCAATAGTTTCCTGTGACAATACTCTCAAAAGTGCCGTTTACCGTTTTGTTATCGTGATAACGTTTCAAGCGATATAGTGATTTATATTTAAACTATATTAACCCAACGGATATATCAACGATTCACCTCAACAAACACCTGTCCAGCCGATACCGCACGAAGACCTACGAAGGGGTCCCGAGTAAGTGGGGTCATTGACCAGCCTTGACCGCCGCGACGACGCATCGTGCGCTCTACGCTCCACCAACCACGCACTGCTTCGTAGCCGCTACGTACGACCGTAGCGTCAAGCGACTGCCTATTTCGCTGTATCTCCTACGGTGCATATTAGCTGGGTGGTAATCAGTGCGGCTTACGCGCTTGAGGTCCCAGGTTCGATACCAAGAAGAGAAAATTATAAGTCAGTTATTTTTATTTATTTTTATTGTTGTTTTTTATTTTTGAGTAATAGAAGAATGGCACCTAAGAAGGTTCTTTGTTTCGGATGTAAGCAAGCCATACAAGATAAAAATTATCTGAAATGCAGTCAATGCTCTCAAGTGTACGATCTGCAATGTACATCTGCCTCAGATAAAAGCTCCTTCAACACTATGACACTTGAGCATAAACAGAAATGGCTTTGCCAGGAATGTGTTTCTAAGCGGCCTAAGAGCGATAATGCAGAAACACCAGCTAGTCCTGCCATGCGAACCAGTTCAAACAAGGATCCTGGTTTATTTAAAACCAAAACTGTACCGATGAAGGAAACAGACCGCAAAAACATCACTTTGCGCAAACAAACGGCTAGCCCTATTACACTTTTACCCGTAGATCCCGACGAAAATGACGGCAACGACATGGTTACTGTTATAACCAACCGAGTCCTTGCTGCGATCAACAGGCAATTGCCAGTAATATTAAAAACTGAACTTGCTCAACTAAATGAAGAGTTTAAAGTCATCGGCAGCCTAGTAAACTCTCATAAAGCACAGCTATCTAAACAAAACGAGGAAATAAAGGAACTTCGTGAATCTGCAAGTTTTCTTAGCCAATCACATGATGACATGAAGACCTGTACCGAAAAGCTAACAAAGGAGAACGGTAAGCTTTTAGCTCAAATATCATCCCTCAACAGCGAAGTAAACTACTTGTCAGATCGTCTTAACAACCTTGATCAATATTTACGTGAATGCAACGTCGAGATTCACGGGGTCCCTGAGCACCGTACTGAAAAGCTATCCAGCCTAATTAAGCAGTGTGCTACTGTAGTTGGTTACTCTCTTAATGACGATGACATCATTAACTGCACCAGAGTAGCTAAACAAGATAAAGAGAGTAAGTTTCCTCGGATTATTGTAGTGAAATTCAAAAATGTGAAGTGTCGTGACGAATTTTATTCAGCTGTCTACAGATTTAATAAATCGAAGCCTGTTAAAACTGACAAATTGAACACGGCGTTGCTGGGAATTGCAGGTGATAAGCAACCAGTGTACATATCAGAACACCTATCCCCGGCCAATAAGTCTCTGCATGCTGTTGCACGTAAGAAAGCTAAAGAACTCGGTTACAAATTTACTTGGGTTCGTAATGGTCGCATATACGTGAGAAAAACCCCTGAATCATCCTACATACTCATAAAAAATAAGAACTCTCTGGATTTGATTTGTTAGAGGATGTTGATTGTCTCTATTATGATTGTACTTGTATCTTTATGTGCTGTGAATTTGTAAGTTTTACTAAACTACTTATCTACAAAAATGGCTGTTACTATATATTATCAAAACATGCGCGGCATGAAGAGTAAAACTATTGAAATATACAACGCTGTAACCTGCAATAAATATGACATAATATGTCTGTGTGAGACTTGGCTTGATGACTCTATTTTGTCTTCCGAGTTATTTGACGACAGATATTGTGTTATTCGCCGTGATCGAGATAGGAAGGTTTTGGATCGATACAATAAGCAATGGGGAGGGGGTGTTCTTGTAGCTATATCGAAACAAATAGAGTTCACTGTTAAAAATGACTGGCAGACCGAGTTCTTTGATGATTTATGGGTTCAAATGAAGTTAAATAAAAATATCACGCTTAATCTTTGCACGCTCTACCGACCAGATTATATCCCTTTTGGTGTCTTTGCTCAGTTCATAAGTAAATGCAGATCTTTACTGCAGTCAGCGTCAGATGTCACTACTTGCATAATAGGTGATTTTAATTTTCCTAAATTAGATTGGTCACCTGAGTTAGATATTCCTGTAAATTATTATTGTGGTCAATCGCAGTTGTTATTCGAACTATTTCATTTAACTGGTCTTCGTCAAGTTAATTATTTACGTAATGTCAATAATAGAATGCTTGATCTTGTTATTACTGATGACCCCGACTCTTTTTCGCTGATCGAAGCCAAACCAATCAGCCGTCTCGATGATAACCATCCAACATTCGAGTTAACATATATTGGAGCAGTACCACCTTTCAAGGTAAATGATTTGTCAGATAGACTTTGCTTCTATAAAACGAACTTTGAGGCTTGCATATCGGATTTGCAGGAAATTGATTGGAAACAATATGCAGATACACTGAACTGCAATGATTTTGTACAAATGTTTTATAATAGCTTGCATACTATTATCGAAAAGTATACACCCAAATTTAGGAATCGTAATAGTAAGTTTCCTTCCTGGTTTTCCAGTAGCCTAAGAGGGTTGCTCAAAAGTAAGGAAAAGTTCCATTTTCGATATAAACGCTACGGAAACCCACGAGATTATGACACTTTTTCTGTACTAAGATCTAGAGCTCAGGTTTTGATGGAAGAGTGCTTTAAGAAATATATCACACGTATTGAGGACGACCTGGTACTTAGTCTGAAATCATTCTGGCGCTATACTAAAAATAAGCGAGTGACAAATAATATTCCTACCCGGGTGTTTTATTTGAATGAAGAGGCACGCACTGGCAGTGGCATAGTTAATCTTTTCGCTAATTACTTTTCTTCAGTATACGACAGAGATACCAAGGTAGACTATGTACCTAATTTCTCTACCTCTAACTACTCTACTTATAACCTCAGAGTGCCTGAAGAAAGTGTGCTATCAAGGCTAAAATCCGTTGATGTATCGAAGGGAGCTGGTCCGGACGGCATTCCTCCCATCTTTGTCAAATTGTGTGCCTCAGCTTTAGCGCAACCGCTTACACTGATTTTTAATAAATCATTAACTGAAGGTAATTTTCCGGTTCTGTGGACGTTAGCTAAAGTTACTCCGATCCACAAGGCAGGGGATAGGAGCGACGTCACCAACTATAGACCAATATGCATTTTATCGTGGTTTGCAAGAATTTTTGAGGGCATGGTCTATGACCACCTATACAGCCGTGTGAAGCATGTGATAAGTCCATTTCAACACGGTTTTATTTCAGGTCGTTCTACTGCTTCCAATCTTCTTGTTTACACCACCTTTTTAACTGATGCATTTAATAATAAGACCCAGGTTGACTCTATTTACACTGACTTTAGCAAGGCCTTTGATCGCGTTAATCACTCCATCCTTATAACAAAGGCACATCACCTGGGAATCCATGGCAATCTTCTTCGGTGGCTTACGTCATATCTCCGCAATCGCTCTCAGCTGGTGGCTCTTGGTGGTTTCGACTCGGTGCCTTTCTTAGCTACGTCAGGGGTTCCACAAGGATCCATTTTGGGTCCTCTGTTATTTCTTATTTTCATCAATGATCTTTTGGGACTCTTCGAAGGTAACTGCTTGGCGTATGCAGACGATATAAAAGTTTTCCGCCTAATTAAAGACATCGAGGACTGTATTAAATTGCAAAATGACATTCATGTTATTACTCAGTGGTGTGACACTAATCATATGGCTCTAAACATTAGGAAATGTCAGGTTATAAGCTTCACAAAAAATAAAAATCCGTATAATTTTGATTATGGCATAAACGGTTTATCCCTGACTAGAGTTGAGACTGTTCGGGATCTTGGTGTCATGTTCGATTCGGCTCTCTCTTTCAGAGCACACTATGATTATATTTGCAATAAGGCAAACAGGATGCTGTCCTTCGTGCTGCGAAATTCTAGACCTTTTAAGAAACCTAACTCTTGTATCATGCTCTATGTCGCTTTAGTAAGAAGCATCTTGGAATACTGTTCACCTGTCTGGTCACCAGTGTACCAGCTCCATGCTGATAGAATCGAGTCTATCCAACGTAGATTCTTACGTTCATTGTGTGCAAGACTTGGTCTTAGACGCAAAATTAATAATTACCATGACCGATTGCGTAAGTTTGGCTTAATTAGTTTGGAGGACCGTAGGTGGACAGCAGATTTATGTGTTTTGTACAGAATCGTGCACGGTAGATTTGGCGAGCAGCTTCTCAATCTAATCTTATTTAAGGTGCCTACTCGATCGGTGCGAATTCCTCAGTTGTTCACTGTACCTTCTGCTCAGAACAATGTCTCAAAGAATGGGCCACTTTCGCGAATGTGCAAATATTACAATGAGATATGTGCTCACATGGACATATTTAATTGCAGTCTTGAGTCGCATAAAAGATCTTTAATTAAATTTAAATCCAAATTGTAATCATAAAGCTATCTGAATTTGTAATTCTAATTTATATATTTAATAACTTATATTTAATAACTAATATTAATATTCATCTTTCAATAATTTAAATTTCATTTATATCTTGATTTCAATGTGTATTTATAAGTAATTTTTTTTTTATTTAATTTTTTAATTTTAATTTGATAATATCATTCTACTACATTTACTGTTATATTAATTGTAAACATTCGCTTTGCTATTAACGCTGTGTTTAGTTGTAAGTGGGCATCGGATTTATGAATGTTTTGTTGTATTATTTATTGTGTCTAATCTTAGTCTGTTGCCTGTAACTGAACCTATTTAAATAAAAAAATAAATAAATAAATAAATAAATAAAATAAAAATGTTACAAAGTTCAATTACCTCAATCTCTATCTATTTATCTGTGAATCGGTATTTCAGGACCTGATTCTACACCCTAACCTAACCTAACACCTAAGCAAATGTTTGGAAATAGATACTACGGTCAGGCCGGTTAGGAGGTTAGGTCAGTCAACATTGCTATGGTAAACTAATGTAGCAGTTGACTTTAGCACCTTTCCTATTACTTAGTGGGTTCATCGGGGTCCATCGGGACTCGATACCCACTCGACAGAAGAAGAAGTGGATGCATTGATTTTGGAAATAATGGCAGGAACAAAGCGGAAGGTAACTTTAAAATTTAATAAATCTAGCCAAGTGTAACTAGGGTTGTAGGACGAAGAGTTCCGTGCCATCATAAGTATCAATATCTTTTTAAAGTTTTTAATTGAAGATCATTTATTTTAATTTATCTACCAATCAGTTGCTATGCAGTTTCTTCTCTTATACTGGAAAATGCAGTATTGAGTAAGAAAACCCAAGCTTTCCTGTATTTATACAACTTTCTTACAATAAGTGCAGCAACACACAGGCGTCACTTACTGCGTCAATGCTTTTTGCATTGCGTACAACACCAATGCGTCACCTTACGCTTTCTGGCAGAGGAATGCGCCGACGTTGAGTTCCTCGCTACGCGCGCATAGCGCGAAAGGCGACGCATGTGAATTGTAGGCAATGCAAACAGTATTGACATCGATTTGAGCTACACCTTGCGCGCATTAAGTGACGCCTGTGTGTTGCTGCACTAAGGCAACGGAATTAATACTCTGCCACCTGCTGTCAAGTGAAGTGTACGCAGTAAATTGCTCTAGTGATGATCTTCCGAGAATTACTTACTTCACTTTTATGCCCGACAATAAAATTCACCGTTTAAGTGTATTATTTTTATTCCAAGTTTTATGATTCTTCTTCAAGTTGATTGGTTAGAATTTCAAAAGTCAGACTAGTATTTGCACTCGGGAGTAGCTTTTGCTTTCAGCAGATTTTTAAGTGATCGTGAGCAAAATAAAACACTAATCAGAGCAGCACAATAGGTGGTTTCTGCTCTATTGTTTAAAGAGCACCGCAATAAAGTTTTAATATTTTACCCACACACACCCTTCCGAATGTTCGGCGCCGAACGTTTAGTTGCTTAAAAAAGCATCAAGTTCGACGAATACGTGATTAGGTTTGGCCTTGTTAGGCAAAGGCTCATTAACTTGTCACTTTACTTTTTTAAAACTAATTAGCAAGTGAAACGAGCGAACGTTATCATTTTACAGTGACAAACGCGGCTCATTTTCGGGTGAAGGTTGAAAGGTAGGCCAATTTCAAAGATAATACTTAGGCTACTTGAACGTAGCAAAACTTGTGTTACTTGTAGTTCGAGAATTAAGTGAATTATTTGATTAATTTTTTCCATGCTGGACTCGGAGCAGGAGAAAAAAATAGAATGTGCCAGCAGCATCTCCTCCCGGGAATGCTGTAAAAAACCAGCTTAGGGATCTGAAGGTGTATATTGCAATTTAGGCGATGGGCTGTCACTACAGCAAAATACCTTCAAATCTATCTCAACTAACCCTCAAAACTTTGTCAGGTGTGGCCGAACTACCTTTATTTACCCTCTGCCTACCCCGTTAGGGATAAAGGCGTGATTATACGTATGTATTAGACTAACATAATGTGGTGATATATAGTTACATATCCACGAAAGTTTAGATGTTGGAATTAAGGGTCCTTTTTAGCATTTCCTATAAAACTACAATATAAATACGGGTCCTTTTTAGAATTTCCTATAAAACTACAATATAAATACGATGTACGTGAGTAATTCTGAAACAGGTAATTCAATTTCTCTGTCAGTTTATTATTACATACGATACGATCCTTAATATTTTCAGAAATGACAAAAACGTTGACGCTTTGCCTCTGTAATGGAAATTCACGCGTGTGCCTGTGCTTATATGAATGTTTTCGTTTAATTTGATTAATTATACGTCAGTTAAGTGTAATTAATGTGTACAAATTGAAATGGGTGGGTAGCATTCAAACGGACAGACAACGATATATTTAACATGGTTGGAAGGAATAAAGATTTATTAGATTAATGGAAATCAACCAATTAAGTCCACTAATGTTACCATTTACAAAGTAATAAAAGTGTGGGAAGTGTTTTAGGAAAATAATAAATAATATTCTTAGCAAGTGGATCCTCGAGTCGAACGACCCGATGAACCCTGATGTTAGAGTTTTTAAATTTAGCCTCTGACATGGTTTGAGTAACGTCCACTATCTAAGGCAGCGACCGGGACTGACGGCCTAACGTGCCCTCCGAAGCACGGAATCTTTTTTCTTTTCGGACAATCAGGTGATTCAGCCTGCAATGTCCTAACAAAACTGGCATAAACCTCTCAAAGTGATAAATTGGCAAATATAAACTTTGTGTTCCCCCCCTGGGAATCGAACCCAGGACCTCCGGATTGTAAGCCCATGGATTTAACCACTAGACAACGGAGGCAGTATAATAAATAATAGAACTGGCCTAATGCGAGTCAGACTCACGTATACAAAGGCTTTTTTAAATGTTTCTAGCTGGGGAGGAAATCTTATTTTATACATACATACCACGCCTCTTTCCCGCAGGGGTAGGCAGAGACCACATCTTTCCACTTGCTACGCTCCTTACATCCTTCTTTCGTTTCATCCACATTCATTAATCTTTTCATACATGCTCGTCGGTTTAGGGTACTCTTGACCTTATTACTTGACTTATTTTATACCTATTTTTTTTTGTTAAAGCGGTAACTTGTAATTCCCTTGTATGGTAAAGTCCTCTCTACCCTTTTTTTTCTAAGGGTGTCGCTAATGTAGTAATCTAAAGCTCGTATTTGTAAAGCTATCTCAAGATTGAGAGCAATATTAAATATGGATTTGACAAGCCATTTTGTACTGAAATGACATTTCTGATACGAACTCAAACTCTTGGTCATTCGTGAGAGGTGATAAATACGGCCCCTAGATGTATATTTTTTTGAGTTTTCTAATGATGCGTTTAGGAGAAATACTCTGAAAACAACCATTTGCCTTTATAAATCACCTTAATATTGGTCTGTCACCAGCCACATATTATAATAAGCTTTTAAAACAACTATTTGCTCTTAAAAATTAGTAGGCACCTTCTTAGCATAAAGCTGAGCTGGGACCTTTTTGTCACACTAGATACTATATGAATTCTGTGCGGTAGGTTAAGAAGAATTTGTTTAATTATACATAAGATTTCAGGTTAAGTTTCTATTGTAATAATTGGTGACAAGTAAACGTTTACTATTCTATTTCTGTCACCAGCCACATATTACTCCTCGTTCGATGAGCATTCCCGATTAGATCTCCGAGCGACAGCTATCTGGCATGTTGTCATGTTATCGGTGAGCAAATATATGCTGCGATCAATACATATGTACAGTCGGTGACGAAATTTGATCACCATGCATGCAGGTACGCACTTTTATTCAAACCTACTTACTTATAATTTTTTTGTAAGCTTTACAAATATGTACTTTGCCAAACAGTCATCGTCTCCCTTGCCTTATCTCATATCTCACGGGGATTGAACGAGGATACTGGTTTTTACACAGAGCGACTGCCATCAGACCTTCGCAACCCAGAAGGGAAACCAGACCCAATTGTAGATAAGGTCAGAGTTTTTAAGCCGCCAATGCTTAGCACTGGCCCTAACATGGCTTAACGTCTAATATCTTTGATATTAAACGATATTAACAGGGACCAACGGCTTAACATGCCTACGGAAGCACGGAAAAAGCACCGAATAAACGTAATATATGAAAATTCGAAAACCGAAAATTACTATTGTACGTGGTTCGATCGAACCACGACCTCCCGCTCAGGAGGCAGAGGCCATATCCACTACACCATCGGGCTCTATTTTACATTTTCTGTGATACTTTTGGCGTTTCTTCGACTTCTACTACGGAACCCTAAAAATACTCCTATCGTTTTCGCCATAGAAACACAGCGACATACGCGTTACGTTCCGTACGTTGCCGACTGCCCAAACGCAATTTTTCATCGATAAAATAAAAATAGGTATATTAGAATTAAACGCAACAATTTATAAAAACGGATACCCCATTAGGGATAAAGGCGTG
Organism: Scrobipalpa costella; assembly: GCA_949820665.1. Taxonomy (NCBI): domain Eukaryota; kingdom Metazoa; phylum Arthropoda; class Insecta; order Lepidoptera; family Gelechiidae; genus Scrobipalpa; species Scrobipalpa costella. The sequence goes on from OX463306.1 coordinate 5,293,562, forward strand.
ATTATATGTATGTATGTATGTAATTTATAAAAAAAGAAGTTCTATTTTGTAGATTATAACAAAAAACATTAAAATTTGTGTGCAACTGTACTTAAATAGCGCACAACAGTGTGAATCGTGGCTGTGAGTCACGCGTCCGCAACTTTCGTGTGTTATCGCCCTAATCTGCGTCGGTTGCTGGCTGGAAACCTGCGGAATTTTCAATATGGCTGCCGTTAAAAGTTTCTATTGGAAGGTTAAATGTTGCGAAGACAGCAGCGCTTCAGTTATTTTTTTAACGAAATAATGTGAATCTCTGATAAGAAAACTAGATAATCAGCTGCTTAAGTAAAACTATAATAACTATAATTGTATGTCTGTTTGTCTAACTTTATATACCTAAATCTCAGCTGACATACCTCTACTAATAGATGGTTCGCTAAAATTCAGAAGAAATGTGTAAGATGCTCCAAAATGAATCAAATACATTAAGGCCCGTATTGATTAACAGCACTTGAGATTGACAGCTAGTTTGAGTTTGTATCAAAAATTACATTTCAGTACAATATGGCCTGTCAAATCCGTACTTAATATTGCTCTCAATCTTGAGATTGCTTTATAAATACGAGCCTAAAATTTCTGTCTTTTTCAATTCTATCATCCTGGAAGTCACTTTAACAGTACATTCTAATTTTGACTTTAGAAGACACCCGGATTCTTAACTTTGCATTCCACTCGTGTGAACAATCAGCTGTTCAATCGAGATTTAATCCTTTATCTGCTACAGGGTGTTCCAAATGGAATTGAGACGTGTCGCAATTAGTGCCAAGCTAATGGGAAACCGCAATCGATATTTCGAGAACTGCTGCACAAGGAAGTCGCATCCTCAAACTTATGTGAACTTCACCTTTTGAAATTAAAACAAAAGAACAGGATAGAAAGGACGTGAATCTATTTATCGACGCCTTTATGGTATCAAAAAAGTATCAGAAATGGCATCAAACATATATGGTATCGAATATGCTTTCAAATATGGTATCACATTTAAGATAACAAAAACGCTACATAAGGTCTTAAAATTATAGGTAGGATCGTATAAATAAATAGAAAATATAAAGTCACCATTATAAATTTATCCAAGTCAGTTCATCTGCTAAATAAGGCGAGAACTAATAAAACAGATTTATTCAGTATTTTAATATGATTTGATATAAAACTTTTTAATAGCTACCTAGGTACACGCTTGAGTTGCTATTCATAGAGTGTTACAAAGTATCTCGGATAGAAAACGATGTTACATACATACATATAATCACGCTTTTATCCCTAATGGGGTAGTCAGAGCGTAAACAACCTAAACAAAGGTCATCCCGCTACATCTGACAAAGTTTTGAGGGTTATGTAAGATAGATTTGTAGGTAAATTGCTGTAGTGACAGGGTGTCAACCCATTGCCTAAATTGCAATATACTAAAACCCTCGATTTCCTTAGCTGGTTTTTACAGCATGCCTGGAAGGAGATGCAGCTGGCACATTCTATGTTGTTGTACCGATGTTACGATCTTAATAAAAGGCTATTTGTCATTGTATTTTATCAATATCAGGCGTGTCATTATTGTCATTGGCATATGTACTAAATGAGACCTATACATACAATAGAATTAATCAAGTCTCAATAGGTAACCTTCCTCCATCTTTTATTATCGAAACGTTTCATTGACACATAACGTTGATAATAAAGGAGGTTGTGTACCGACAAGATAGCTAATTTTACGACGACGACCCATAATTCTTCCATGCTGGACTGGGAGCGATAGACAAACAGAATATACCAGCTGCTTTTCTTTCCGGGCATGCTGTAAAAACCAGCTAAGGGATTTGCAAGATTCAGTGTACAACAATATACACATATATCTGAAATAACCCTCAAAACTTGTCAGACGTGGCGAAACGACCTTTGTTTAGGTGATTGTCGTTTTGCCTACCCGATTAGGGATAAAAGCGTGATTGTCTGTATGTATGTTGAGTTTATATCATATATGTATACCAGCGACCCGCCCCAGCTACGCACGTTAATCATCAGTGTTTCTCTACTATATTATGCTTGTATTATACATATAAACCTTCCTCTTAAATCACTCTATCCATTGAGAGAAACCGGTTCAAAATCCGTTGCGTAGTTTTAAAGATCTAAGCATACATAGGGATATAGGGACAGAGAAAGCGACTTTGTTTTATACTATGTAGTGATAGAGTGTAATAAAGTATCTGTGATAGAAACGATCGATCTTAATAAAAGCCTATTTCTTATTGTATTTTATCAATATCAGGCGTGCCATTATTGTCATTGGCATAAGCACTAAATGAGACCTATACTGACAATAGAATTAATCAAGTCTCAATAGGTAACCTTCCTCCATCTTCAATTATCGAAGCGTTTCATTGACACAAAGCAGTGATAATAAAGGAGGTTGTGTACCGACAAAATAGCTAAATTTACGAGGACGCCCCATAAATTCGACTTGACGATAATAATGCAAATAGGTTTTTTCGCCTTCTAAGTGAAGATAAACAACAGCAATAACGGGATAGGCGATTTGATTTTCCATGCTAGACTGGGAGCGATAAATAACATAGAATGTTCCAGCTGCTTTTCCGGGATTAATGCAGGAATCACACATGGCGCAAACGCCCTATTATGAAGTTATCGTTAACTTTCTGCTTACCCCGTAAAGCCCACAGCATTGACGCATGTATGATTGTACACGTGTATCGGCAAAATAGATAACTTTACGAGGTCGCGCCATAAATTCGACTTGACGATAATAATGCAAATAGGTTTTTTCGCCCTTACCGTAACGATAAACAGCTAAATACACGGAAAGTACGTAAATATACGGAATAGTCAATACAGGTGATTTAGGTGTTTGTGCGTGGATACGTAGAGTATTGAGGTTAGAGGGTATTTAGATTGGTGTGATTATGATATACTGGGTGTAAGGGACAGCGTCCCGCGAACTGATAGGGGTTGTTCAGTCAACGACATTGAACTTTCACCAGGAAATTCTTTCAGGAGATGAAAAAAAGAGACTTTCCTCATACAAAATGACCACCTCGATTAGACAATTTGTATGGAAAAGTAAACAAATTTTTCATTTCCGGAAATAATATCCGTCTGTTCGGTTCAGTTTCGTTGACTTATCAACGCCTATCAGTTTGCGGGACACTGTCCCTTACATCCCGTATTGTGTAAAATGTGTGTAGACTCTACACTATAAGGTGGGTTTTTCAGAAAAAAAAAACTGTTTTGGCACTTCATGCACTACACCATGTCTCCAAAGAAAAAGGGTTACTGAAGGAAGCTTTTCAGGTCTTAAACAATCAGGACTCGCAAGGACCAAGTAGTTCTTACTGTTTTTAGCTACGGTACATACTTCCATGCTGGACTGGGAACGAGAGGAAAACATAGAATGTGCCAGATGCATTTCCTCCCGGGCATGCTATAAAACCCAGCTAAGGGATCCGAGGGTTTCAGTATATTGTAATTTAGGCGATGGGGTGACAACCTATCACTACAGCTATATACCTACAAGTGTATCTTAAATAGCCCTCAAAACTTTGCCAGACGTGGCGGAACGACCACTGTTTAGGTCATTTACGTCCTGCCTACCGCATTAGGGCGTGGATTAAGGCGTTATTATATGTACGTATGTATGTATATACGTACATACAGAGGCTCGTCTTGAAGGTAGGAAAAATGAAAAGTGTCACTTCCACCTTTCCCAAAGATTCAACGGTAATGATACATACGTACATATAATCACGTCTTTATCTCTCATGGGGACAAAGTTTTGAGAGTTATTTAACGGAAATGATGCTTGGCATATGTAGGTGCATCACACAAATGTGCTCTTCATACATAAACATAGACAGAATAATAACATTTCTTCCATGGAGCGAGAGAAAAACATAGAATGTGCCAGCTGCATTTCCTCCCGGGTATGCTGTAAAAACCAGCTAAGGGATCCGAGGGTTTCAGTATATTGTAGTTTAGGCGATGGGCTGACAACCTGTCACTACAGCAATATACTTACAAATCTATCTTAAATAACCCTCAAAACTTTGTCAGACGTGGCGGAACGACCTTTGTTTGGGTCGTTTACGCTCTGCCTACCCCATTAGGGATAAATGCGTGATTATATGTATGTATGTATGTAGAATAATAACAAAAGGAATTAAGACGCAACAGGCAATGCTTATTTCTACAAAGAAATTTCTTACAGCAGACCTAATAAAAGTGTGATAGCATAAAACTTAATGCGGATGAGACGTGCACAATTTAAATAACATTTTTTCCCAAAATATGTAGAGTAGAAAAAAATGGCGCAGTAATTACTTCTCAACTAAGTAAGGGTAATTTATGTGAAATTTTTAAACAATAATATTTTTAAGTAAGATGATTAATTGCAGATATGATGAAATTCAATAGCTTTTTAAGTACTTGTTCTCGTTCTGCACTTACCTTAGGTTTATTATTTTTTAACAGCAATTTGACATGTCCGGTTAAGGTTACGATACTAGCCATGTGGCGCTCCCATAAGTAAAAAAAAACATCATCATTCGCTTGCTCTTATCCCATTTACTTGGGGTCGTCGCAGTACGTTTTCTTCTTCCATTCATCCCTGTCAGCCGTCAGTTCAACACTCACACCTGTTTTAGACATATCATCTTTCACGCAGTCCATCCATCTTTTCTTTGGTCGTCCTCTCCCAACATATCAACATATTAGTAAAAAAAACGTAATTCTCTAAAAACGCAGTAAAACCGGAAAACAGAATCAAGTTAGGTAAGTTAATTTAGAACCTTATAAATTAGCGATTCATAGCGCGTTGTAGTAACAAGAAGAAAAATTGTCATTGGTGGCCATTATTCCCAATTTTTCTTAATAGCCCGTAAGGGATAAAGGCGTGATTTTATGTGTGTGTTTCTTCCTGTTACTATAACAAACTATGAATCGCTAATTTATAAGGTTCTAAGTTATCTTAATTACTATAACTTGATTCTGTAGGACCGGTTTTTCGATTCACTGCGTTTTTAGAGAATTATGCTTTTTCACTAATGGGGGCGCCACTTGGCTATCGTCACCATAAACAAAGCCTTTCCTTTTTGTACTTGAAAATTAATTAACCTACGACCTGTAAACATCGCTATTCACGTTGTGATGTAGTTTACGAAAATAGCTCGAGCATATAACGGGACGACGGGACAAAAATTCTTACATAGGGTGTTTCTATACTTACAATATTTTAGAGGGTGATTATACTCATGAAACCGAACAACTTTCCCCAAGAAACGTAGGTAGAAATATTTTAAAAAATGGCCCTCCCATACAAATGGTGTCAGCAGGTCGAGTTAATTTGTATGGTAGGGCCAAATATTATTTTCATATTTCGACCGATGTTCCATGGGAAAAAATTATCAGTTTCACGGGTAAAATCACACCCTAAAATATGGTAATCTTATATCTAAACACCCTAATACATATACAAGAATATGGTCAGCTATTATTTTTACTAATTAATTAATTACTTCCATGCTGGACTGGGAGAGATAGAAAAACATAGAATGTTCCAGCTGCCCTTCCTCCCGGGCATGCTGTTGAAGTCAGCAAAAGGGACTCGAGGGTTACAGTGTATTGTAATTTAGGCGATGGGCTGACAACCTGTCACTATAGCAATACATATTACAATCTAAAATTGCCCTCAATTTTTGTCAGACGTGGCGAAAGCGCCTTTTACGAGGCGTTAAACGCTCTGCCTACCCCGTAAGGGATAAAGGCGTGATTTATGTATGTATGTATGTAATTAATTAATTTATCTTTATTGTAAACTTCACAGCACATATTCTTAAATTACATTACAAATGTTATAAACTAATCTAGCCAGTTAGAATAGAATATAATAGAAATATATTTATTCTTAGAAAATAAGCAAACAAAATACAAACAAAGAAAACAGGCAGACAAAACAATGAAATAATAATAAAAACTAACCATAATTAATTACATAAAAACAATACAAAACTTAACAGTTACTTACTATCTAAGAAATGGTTTTGGCTCAGCATAATGTTGCAATAAACCATAAAGCTCATTGCAACGCTGTTTTTCAGCCAACACCAGTTTACAGATCTTAAAGTGGGATTGGGCCGGCCACGTCACTCGTATGCCAAACGAACTATGGGCTAGAAGAAGTACCGAATGGCAGCCCACGAATGCTAAGCAAAGACGTGGACGACCCCGAAAGAGGTGGCGAGACGAACTAGACACATATGTTGCGGAATGGAGGGAACTGGCACTGGATCGAGAGAAATGGAAGGAGGGGAGAGAGGCATTTGCCCTGCAGTGGGACACCACAGGCTCATAAATAACTATAGATGAAGTGCTGTATTACTTCCATGCTGGACTGGGAGAGATAGAAAAGCATAGAATGTTCCAGCTGCCCTTCCTCCCGGGCATGCTGTAGAAGTCAGCAAAAGGGACTCGAGGGTTACAGTGTATTGTAATTTAGGCGATGGGCTGACAACCTGTCACTATAGCAATACATATTACAATCTAAAATTTCCCTCAACTTTTGTCAGACGTGGCGAAAGCGCCTTTTACGAGGCGTTAAACGCTCTGCCTACCCCATAAGGGATAAAGGCGTGATTTATGTATGTATGTATGTAGATGAAGTGCTACAAAATGTGCAAGTGTGTGTGTGCAGTGTGAATGTGAAATAGTGTCATAGCTGATGTCTTAAAAGTGAGTTATTGGATTTGTGATAGGTATTAATGCATTACTTTCATTATGAACTGGGAGCGAGGGAAAAACATAGAATGCGCCAGCTGCATTTCACCTCGGGCATGCTGTAAAAACAACTAAGGGAACCGATGGTTTCTGTATATTCCAATTCAGGCGATATTCTGATAATCTGTCACTACAGCAATATACCTACAAATCTATGTTTAATAACCCTAAAAACCCTGTCAGAAGTGATGAAACGATCTTTGTTAAGGTCGTTTACGCTCTGCCTACCCCATTAGGGATAAAAGCGTGATTATATGTATGTATGTATTAAAGCATAAGTTCAGGAAATTTCTTAAATACTCAAACTCCCGGTATACATACATATAATCACGCCTTTATCCCTAATGGGGTAAACAGAGCATAAACGACCTAAACGACTGCACTAAACGTGTTTTACACAAAGCATGAATACCTATATTAAGTACCTTGCCTATAAAAAATATACCTTGTTAAATTTGGGCTGGTATCTGCGATAGATGCCATATAGACAGATATAACTTCCTTGCTGGACTGGGAGCGAGACAACAACATAGAATGCGCCAGCTGAATTTCCTCCTGGGCATGCTGTAAAAGTCAGCTAAGGGATCCGAGGGTTTCGGTATATTGTAATATAGGCGATGGGCTGACAACATACAGCAATATACCTATAAATCTAACTTAAATAACCCTCAAAACATTGTCAGACGTGGCGGGACGACCTTTGTTTTGGTCGTTTACGCTATGCCTACCCCATAAGGGATAAAGGCGTGACTATATGTATGAAGAAAGAAAACAAAATGCAATTGTCACAGCTGCCATTCTATATGTTTTTACATACATACAAGCTTATTGTCTGAACTCAGTAACTGTCTGTGCAATCCAATTACGAGGTACATCAATTAGCGTGGGTATGTAGTTGAACCATTCATACATATAATCGCGCCTATATCCCTAATGGGCTAGGCAGATTTTATACTACCTAAACAAAGGTCGTTCCGCCACGTCTGACAAAGTTTTGAGGGTTATTTAAAATAGATTTGTAGGTATATTGCTGTAGTGATAGGTTGTCAGCCAATCGCCTAGATCTTTTTTTTTTTCTTTTATTAATAATGGGTTTGCTCTTGACTCCAGTCTAGGTCGGAAACGACTGAGACGGAGTCGACGATGATTGAAGGCGTTCGGAAACACAGACGCAGGTAGTGAGTTCCACACTTTTGCCGTGCGCATTACAAAAGAGTTTTGGAAGCGCTTAGTACGTATTGGTGGAATATCAACCAGGTATGGATTGTATCCTGCTGTGCGTCTAGATGTCCGATGGTGGAAGGGAGCTGGTGGGATAAGGTCGTGGAGCTCTTGAGCACACTCACCGAAGTACAGCCTGTACAATAATTACAATATACTAAAACCCTTGGATCCCGTATCTGGTTTTTACAGCAGGCCCGGGAGGAAATGCAGCTGGCACATTCTATGTTTTTCTCTCACTCCCAGGCCAGTATGGAAGAATGTTTTTGGAGTAGGTATAGACGTAACATGAAAATATGTTCCAGTTCTAAATTAGTACTTGTGTGAATTCTATTGACATGACATTCAACTAAGTAGGTGTACGGTACACGTGGAAGTGGTAAAAAAAACATGATGATAAAGACTAAGGCACTCACATATCATTATGTGACCCTAAAAAAACGTTACATTCCATTTTCGCCGTGTAAAAATATGCTCACAGTCTGGTGAAAATACCGCAGGTTAGCTAAGTCGTGTATATTTGGACTCACATCACATGGATGAAAAGGTATTATGAGTATAAAAATATGGGGAGGCTTCAAAGACATTTTTATGAGAGATTTTCTTGCCTTTCTTACTGGTTAATGTTGTCAGTATTTATTCGTTCCTTCGTTGTATTAAAAAAAAACAGATCAACAATATTTCAACGAGAAAGATTCCGTAAAAATATGATAATAAATAAAAGCTGTTGATAAATACTATCACAAATTCTCAGATATGAATACATACATACATATTATCACGCCTTTATTCCTAAGGGGGTAGTCAGAGCGTAAACGACGTAATTGAAGGTCGTTCCGCTACGTCTGACAAAGCTATAAGGGTTATTTAAGATACATTTTCAGGTATATTGTAATAGTGATAGGTTGTCAGCCCATCGCCTAAATTGCAATATACAGAAACCGTCGGATCCCTTAGCTGGTTTTTTACAGCATGCCCGGGAGGAAGGAAAAATATAGTAATAAATTAAAGCTGGTGATAAATACTAGCACAAAATCTCAGATATTAATAATCTTTAATAATACAAAAACAAAGATCAGACAGTGCGAAATACGCTTTCGAGCGCGGGTTAGCAGATCCCGCTCCTACGCGCGGAGAAGCGTTTTCAGTATGTTCGACACTGCGAGTTTTCCATACAAACCGGGCGTACGAAGTCGCGGGCACAGCTAGTTTATAATAATATCAGATTGTATTAAGGACATCATCCATCATCATATCCGTTTCAGATAGTTTATCGCCAAATATTATACACCATTGACTTCAAGACCTTTTATTATATTTATCAGATCGTCGTTTCGTTTTCGTTAAGGTCGTTTGACAAATATTACACAAAAGCTGTTTTTTGTATAATCGTAAAAGGTAACAAGCTAGATGAACTATTGTACAAAAATGGAAGAAAGAGATGGAGGCTTCGGTGGGATTTCAACGGTTCAATAACATATTCCGTGCTTTGGAGGGCACGTTAAGCCGTCGGTCCCGGTCGCTGTCTTTGATAGTGGTCGTTACTCAAACCATGTCAGAAACCTAAATAGCTGTGCAACTAGACGGTTTTAAAACTCTGACACCTGGTTGCATCGGGTCGTTCGACTCAAGAATCCACTCGCTAAGAAGACTAGAAATATCTCGTATTCGTTGTCACATACCTAATTCCTGCCCATCCGTCTGCCTGCCTCCTCTTGGTATTACTACTATTCTTCTAAAATCCTCTCAGCGACCGAAGCCGCAAACAATACGCTAGTATATTCGCTCCACGCGCCCAATAAGGCCTGCAAATTGGATCCGCCAGCCGCGAATATGGCCATCTGGTGCAGAGTCAGATTTAGAATAGCATCACCCAGTGCATCACCACATAACTTTTTACATACATACATACATATAATCACGCCTTTATCCCTAATTGGGTAGGCAGAGCGTATACTACATAAACAAAAGTCGTTCCGCCATGTCTGACAAAGTTTTGAGGGTTGTTTAAGATAGATTTCTAGGTATATTGCTGTAGTGACAGGTTGTCAGCTCATCGCCTAAATTGCAATACTCACTATTCATACAGAAATCCTCGGATCCGCTAAGGCTGGCTTTTATAGCATACTGGAAAGAGATGCAGCTGGCGTTTTTCTGTGGTTTTCTAGCACTCCCAGTCCAGCATGGAAGAAACTTTCCACGGGTATCGTAAAAGTCGACTAAGGGAACGGCGGACTGGCGCAATGGCGGTGGTCTCTTTTATAAAAGGTAACAATGCACTCGTCGAACCTCGGGTGGATTTACGAGTCTGTCAAGCGTGGTGGGTTTATTTCAACACCAAAAACGTAAGGTGTGATCGTGACTTTCTTTCCACTGGCGACACTAATAATTTCCAGGAAATAATTAATATGTTGTACCTAATTCCACTATAGATAAATATAATTTCTTCCATGCTGGACTGGGAGCGAAAGAAAAACATAGAATGTGCCAGATGCATTTCCTCCCGGGCATGCTGTAATAACCAGCTAAGGGTCCGAGGATTTCTGTATGTTGCAATTTAGGCGATGGGCTGACAACCTATCACTACAGCAATATACCTACAAATCTATTTTAAATGATCCTCAAAACTTTGTCAGACGTGGCGGAACGACCTTAGTTTAGATCGTTTACGCTCTGCCTACCCCATTAGGGATAAAAGCGTGATTATATGTATATATGTATTGAAAGATACAACTATTAATATCTTGATATAATCCTTTATTAAATCCTCAAGAAATACAATCACAATAAAACTATAAAGTAACTCTTATAATTCAGCAATTACATAAAATGCCATAAGCTCGCTCATGAAAAGGGAAAAATGACCAGCAATTATTAGCAACTAAATATAATAAAATAATATACAAAACTTTCTCTGATAAAATTCTGATTTTACTGATTTGAAAATAATATTATTGACTATCCGTCTTGGCTGCTGAATCCCAATTGAATGCTGCCTCCATGTTTTGCCACCACAAGTGCGCCTGCTGCGCCCCCTCGTGGTGGATCTAAGAACTTTATCACTGAACCAATCACCGTGCGAGAGCAACCCCCAACCCGAACAGGCCAGGGTTGCCAGATTAGAATAGAGCGACAACATTCGGCCGTCCTGGTCACGCATTCGTCCTCGAATGCGTATAGTCTTATGAATGAGCTGAAAACAAAAAACTCCGTTAGTGTTATGCCTCTTAATCTACACATTAACTAGGCATATTCATGTCATCATACCACATATGAATATACCCCTTATACCATGTCCGATTCATTCAGTGAAACAGTCCAGCATTGTGCATGGCTGGGTGGAACCAAGGTTTGAGCCAATTGATGTTCAGGATCATTAACTGTGTATCACCTTGCCCCCTAACATAGCGGTGTTCATCACAAATTTCCGCTGCTGTACTTTTACACTGTTTGAAGCGAATTCATTAGACTGATTCTAAACAGTTTTGTGTTATCATTAGCATTATAATATGTTTGAGTTTATTGAGCATCAAAATTTAAATCACGTTAAGAAAAATAAAAATTGTAAATAAAAAAAATATATTATTATTGCAAAGTATTATTGTATAATTTTATTACATACTCAGTTCCGTTTTACTGACAACATTCGGGTTACTTATTATCTTCGTCTATGTGAATCCACGGTTTCATGTTCTCGACACATGAAATCCCATTGTATCGTTTAGCACTCCTCTCTGCACCTCTCATATCAGCCACCTTATATCGGTCATTACCAAGGATTTCGGTAATTTGAAACGGTCCTTTGTACAGTGGCAATAACTTTGTGCTCTGGCCGTCATTAGATTGACTTGGAATTTTGATCACGACCAAGTCTCCAATATTGTAAGTAGGCGCTTCTTTCCGCTTAGCGTCAAACGCAAGCTTCTGCCGTTGAGCATCTTTCTTAATGTTAGCGTCAACCGTTTTTCTCAAAGCCGTCAAATCAATTTGGTTTTCTACATTGTTATTGTCAGTGATTCCGTCATTATCAGTTCGAATTCGATACCCAAATAACACTTCACTAGGTACCGCAGCAGTTGTTTTGTTAATAGTACTATTTATACCTTGTTGAATTTTAGTTATGTGTTCGTCAGTCATTTGTTATTGTCCGTATCGGCACCAAAACTTCGTAAGGCCTCCAAAATGGTTCTATTGTAACGCTCGACCTGTCCATTCGAACGTGGTACAGCGGTTGCAACGACGTGAGCTCTAATATTCAATTGTTTACAATAATCCTAAAACAACTTCGAAGTAAACGCACTACCCGCATCACTGACTAATCGTTTAGGGTTGCCAAAGATTTTAAATATTTTATTCAACTCATTTATTACCACTTTTGACTTAGTATTTTTAACAGCCGAAATAAATACAAATTTTGTAAAAGAATCTACTAAAACCAGTAAGTAACTATTGTTTCGGACAGTTTTAACAAATGGGCCTAAATGGTCTAAATGAAGCGTATGAAATGGCCTGGCATATTTTGGAATAGGATACAATTTTCCGGGTTTTTTACCATGTACTGTTTTATTGTAAATACAATTTATACAATTTTTGACATATTTTGTAACGGTTTTTTTTAGTCGCGGAAACCAGTACTTTGCACGTATACGTTCAATAGTTTTGTCCACAGCAAAGTGACCCACATCGTCATGGTTGATTCGAATTATCTGCCACACACATTGCTTGGGAACTACCCACCGCCTGCCGAATTCCGTCCTACGGTATACTTTATTTCCAAGCAACTCATTTTTTTTTTTTTGCTAGCCTGATCTGTCCCACTACTGGGCAAAGGCCTCCCCTTTTTGTTTCCACTTTTTTCTGTCTTGTTCAATTTGCATTAAATATTGTTTTTATTCAGCTCTGCTTCGCCTGACCCCAAAATCTCTCGTATACTACAAATAGACGGATCAAGTAGTTGCACCGATAATAACCAGTCACCTTCAGTAGTCGTAATATTCATAACACTATTCTCATTACCCATACCCGCAATTTCTGACCTGTTAGTGGGTGACTCATTCTCATCCTTAATAAAGTTGCGACTCAGCGCATCAACATGATGCATTTGCGATCCAACGATTGTGGATATGATATCACGTTCACGGAAACCTAGCTGTAAACGATCTATTAGCGATTTTTGCTCAAAGTAAAATTCATAGAGTGACTGATTGGGCCCCGGTTTCGCATCTAATAACTCTTTTAGCAAAGAATGCATATTGCGCTTTGATTGAAAGGTATCGGATAACGTATCACGCCACTTTTTCCATTTCCAAGTCGTCCATTTGTTTCGTTCTTTTGGAAAGAATCTAACCATGTTTTTGCGGTCTTACGTAATTTCTGTAACGCCTGATACTGTGTCATACTGTTTGACCAACCAAATGCGCGTGCATTTGCCTCAACCACATTTATCCACATGTCAAAGTTATCTACTAACGGGTCGAATTCGGGAATCACTGAAGATAGGACAACATTTTGACTCACGGTTGGTGACTTCTTGCGTCGACGATTTCGTTTTCGGGCCTCAGCACTGCTGCTGCTTGAACTGCTTGAAGTGCTCGTTGTTGAAGAGGAATCAGATGAACTCACAGATTCATGTCTGCGCGGTGATTTTCTTTTTTTACCACGTGCCATTTTGCGATTGTGGGCGTTGTTGCTTTTCCAAGTTCTGATGAAAGATACAACTATTAATATCTTGATATAATCCTTTATTGAATCCTCAAGAAATACAATCACAATAAAACTATAAAGTAACTCTTAAGGTAAGACCGCACTAGGCGTAACTGCACGGCAGCGGGGCGACGCGACGCGCCACGGCTCTAATCAGTATACCGCACTACAGCTGCAGCAGCGCGACAGTTTGCGACAAATTTTGCCAGTCAGTTGTATTGTAACTGCTGCTTTGAAAACATGTCCGAAACTGACCTAGACGTGATATTTAGCCAGACACCAGAAAATAAGATGGATATCGTAATAGTTTCTTTGCTATGTGAAGAAGAAGAAAGGTTGGAGCTAGAGTGAACAGAAAAAAAAGCGAAGACTGTGGTTGCATGACATTCCAAGCTCAAGATATGAGGAAGGAGAATACCACACACTTTTGCCACGGCTTAAAAAGGATCAGAAAAAAAATCATACATACTTTACAATGTCTGAACTCTGAACAGAAATTCTACAAGTTATTACAAATTTTTAAGCCAATATAGAAAATCTGACGCTGACTATATCGCACTAGCGGCAGCGGAACTACGCGACGCGCCACGGCGCTTCAAAGTTGATGAGTTGGTCAACTTTGTCCCGCAGTGTCGTGTCGCGTAGTTCCACTGCCGCGTAATGCGTTTTATCTCATACAATTACATACAAAGAATATTTTGTGGCGTTGCTCTGCTGCTGTGTCGCGTCGCGTAGTTACGCCTAGTGCGGTCTTACCTTTATAATTCAGCAATTACATAAAATGCCATATATATATATCAGTAAAATCTGAATTTTAGCAGAGAAAGTTTTGTATATTATTTTATTATATTTAGTTGCTAAAAATTGCTGGAAATTGTTCCATTTTCATGAGCTTATGCCATATATATATATATATATCCAGCAATTTTACTGTATATATATATGATAGTCCCCTATATATATATATATATATATATATATATATATATATATATATATATATATAGGGGACTATCCGTCTTGGCTGCCGAATCCCAATTGAATGCTGCCTCCATATTTTGCCACCACAAGTGCGCCTGCTGCGCCCCCTCCTGGTGGATCTAAGAACTTTCTCACTGAACCAATCACCGTGCGAGAGCAACCCCCAACCCGAACAGGCCAGGGTTGCCAGATTAGAATAGAGCGACAACAGTATGTACTTCCACTATAATAATACTTCTCTTAACAAGTAAAGCCGCAGCAATAAACAAGATATGTCTCCACGCGCCCGATATCGCCTGCAAATTGGATCCGCCAGCTGCGAATATGGGGCGTAATTCCACCGTAATGAGAGCCCAAATTGTATTTTTAACACAATCTCCTAACGTGCGTTCGCGTTAATACGTTAATAATTGAAATCTTTGTAATTTTCCGTCGTGAGGGCTGTCGAACGGTGAACGACCCGACGAACTCCGCAAAGATTTTTTTTAGGCTACCTCAAACACCTCAAACGAACAGAAATGTGATATGGTTTGTGTAACGACCACTATCAAGAACGGCGGCCTGGATAAATGTCCGCTCAGACATTTTAGATAGATAGATATAATGTTTATTCAAGGACATTTTTTACAAGACATTGACACGGACACACAATAAACAAAGAGATAAGAAAAAAGAGTTAAGGATGTAGTGTACCGCATCCTCAAAAAGGCCCCAACTCAGCATAATGCTGCAGTGCTAAAAAAAACACCTCAGCGCTGTTTTTCAGTTCATATACGCTCTTTCTTGCTTGATAATCACGCTATTCACTACGTGACCTAACCAAACTGGGAATAATCGTGCCAGTGATCTGCCAAGCACAGTGAGTATGGTAAAATATCAACGGGACACTAATGAAGACACGTTTCAATCACCGATGACAGGATTGACAAACCTTTAGTACACCCTGCCTATTGTATAGCAGAATGTGACATAGTTTTGTTTTTTAGACTACCTAACAGGAATGTGACATGGTTTATATAACGACCGCTATCAAGAATGGTGGCCTGGAAAAATGTCCGCTCGGACATTCTCGCTCTTTCTTGCTAAACAATCAAGTGATTTAGTTTACTTGACCTAACCAAACTGGGAACAATATCGCCAGTGATCTGCCAAGCGCAGTGAGTACATGGTAAACTATCAGCCGGACACTAATGAAGACACGGTTCAATCACAGATGACAGGATTGACAAACCTTTAGTACACCCTGCCTATTGTATAGCAGACAAAGGGGTAATTGACGTTCGATCAGACCGATGATGATCAGGGAGACATGTAGCCACTACGAGAAATTATTCTAACTCTTCAACGTTATAGCCTGGACATAATAATTTATTCATTGCAATACTAAACAATCAAAAAGGTCTTATATAAAAATATATCTGGTACATGCACCCTGTTAGGGCATAGCAAAGTCTGAGAGAGGAGGCTATTTAACATATATAACATTTTTGTCATAATTACAGTCTAAAACAGTATAAGGCAAAGTGTTACTATTTCCTTATGATTTCTTCTTAATCGTTGGACCGATTTTGAAAATAAATTGATATGTTGAATTTATGTTCTGAGTCCAATATAAATTTTATTTTGTCACGAGTGCTCAATGATCATATTTCTTTGACAAAACATATATTTATATATATAATCACGCCTTTAGCCTTAATGGGGTAGACAGAGCGTGAACTACCTAAACAAAGGTCGTTCCACCGCGTCTGACAAAGTGTTGAGGGTTATTTTAAGATAGATTTGTAGGTATAATGCTGTAGTGACAGGTTGTCAGCCCATCGCCTAAATTACATTATACTGAAACCCTCGGATCCCTTAGCTTGTTTCTACAGCATGCCCGAGAGGAAATGCAATTGGCACATTCTATGTTTCTCTCTCGCTCCCAGTCCAGCATGGAAGTACTTTTCCAACGTTCTTTGAAAATGTCAGTGTTAAAACAATAATTACGGACGGCTGCGTTATGAATATAATCTGTCAATGTAACTGTGTCACCGCTATTTGAGACATGGTAGTAATCACTTGTTCGATGACAGAAGCTACTAAGCCTCAGAGCAGAGCTTTGTAGTGTGGGTATGACAAATAACAAACCAAAAATTGGCACAAGCCGGGCTTGAATTGACCAAAATCAGTTGACAGAGGTTTGATAAAGGGTCCGCGAAACGGAACTATTAATAAAATATGCTCTTACATTTTACTTAAATTGGTACACTATCAGGATAGACACTAGTCCATGGCTACTAAGATGATAGACAGATGATACTATGATGATAGATGTATCATTAATAATTGTTAATTGTGACATCATTATTATGTAATTATCATAAAACATACGTCAAAGAATAAAGCCAGCTTAGTGAACTTTAGTGAAAACTTATAAATTTTCATACCGACTAACGCCAAAGTTCCACGTCAAGCCACACAAGTTTTACTAACAATTTCCTTATCTTTTGTCCACAGAGCGGAGCGACACGAAGACACAGTATCAAGCAGTAGCAACTTAGCTAACTCCAGCGTAGTTCGGCACAAAATCGTCGTCCTAGGTGGCGCTAAAGTCGGCAAATCATCCCTTATCGCACAGTTCCTCTACAACACATTCTCGCCGAAATACAAAAGGACTGTCGAAGAGATGCACCATGGAGAATTCAACGTATCCGGAGTGCGATTGACGTTAGATATTCTTGACACGTCAGGCGCATACGAGTTCCCTGCGATGCGAGCGCTGTCGATGCAATCGGCCGATGCCTTCATTCTAGTATACGATATAACTGACGCGGACAGTTTTACTGAAGTGCGAGCGTTGAGGGATCAGATACACGAGACAAAGGGGAGTACAGCCGTGCCGATTGTCGTTGTCGGGAACAAAGTGGACTTAGCGGAAACCGGCGAGAGGCAGGTGAGACGGAAGTTTTAATCGGGGCGCAAATTACCACTTACACTATCCTAGCGTATAATAATAGTAGTTTTGACCTTCTGACACACCTGAGATGAAACCTACTCTAGCTTGCACGCTTTATGATACATTGTGTTTTTAGAAGCCAGGCTTTGAAACGTGTGGCTTTTGTAGGGACAATGTATGTCAAAACGCTTTCAAAAGCCTGTCACCGTGGTGAAACCTCCTTTTAGCACGCGTGTATTCACATGAGAGTCTGCAGGTATAATATTAGAATTTTCGCAGTAAAATTTCTAAAGAGAGAAACCTTTTTGGATTCTAAATCTAATTATTATTCAAAACGATGAATAATTGAGGCTAATTCATAAAACAGAATATTCAACACTCTATGTAGAGTAAATGGAATTAGGGTAAGTATATAGTATCAATTAAGATGGAAGTTATTTCATAAATTTTTACCTCATAATCTTTTATAAAACTTTTTTAATGTATACATTCTAGCAGGTTATTTTAAATTACCTTGTAATTGATAACCAATACATATCATCATTATTTTCTTTCTTTCTATCATTTAGTTATACCTACAATAAAACACTTCAGAAGGGATTACAAATACCGAGGAATGTCTCGAACGAGCCCTTCAGTTTGATTAGTAAATTCCGGCCCTTTGAGCATTGTTTCACAGTCGTCCCGAATGGCCTATACTGAACCAATTTAATACATCTACTCATCTATCTAAAGGTAAACTATCTATTTTCCATGCTGGACAGGGAGTGAAAGAAAAAGATAGAATGTACCAGCTGCATTTCCTCTCGGGCATGCTGTAGAAACCAGCTACGGGATCCGAGGGGTCTGACAACCTGTCACTACAGCAATATACCTACAAATCTATCTTAAATAACCCTCAACATTTGTCAGACGTGGCGGAACGACCGCTTACGCTCTGCCTACCCCATTAGGGATAAATGCGTGATTATATGTATGTATGTAACTATTTAAAGGCAGCAACACACACGCGTCACTTACAGCGCGCAAAGTTGCGCTCAATGCTTTTTGCACTGCCTACAACACGCATGCGTCACCTTACGCTCTGTGCGCGCGTAGCGATAAACTTTGCGTCGGCGCATCCTTCTGCCAGTACGCGCGCGTAGAGCGTAAGGTGACGCATGTGTGTTGAAGGTAATGCAAAAAGCATTGACAGCGTGTTAAGCGCAACCTTGATAGTCATCTCCCTAGCCTTATCCCGTATCTCACGGGGTCGGTTGACCTCCGCAACCCAGAAGGGAAACCAGACCCAATCCTAGATTAGGTCATAGTTTTGCGGCCGCCAATGCTTAGCACTGGAATTTGACATAGCTTAACGACTAATACCTACGGTATTAAGCGATATTGACCGGGACCAACGGCTTAACGTGCCTTTCGAAGCACGGAAAAAGTGCCGAATAAACGTACATATGAAATTCAAAAAACATAAAATCACGTTTGTACGTGGTGGGATTCTAACCACGAAATATTTATATATATACAATAAGATATTTAACCTTCACAATATTTCCATAGGAAAGTGGCGGAGGTCACATCTTTTTATAAGTGTTTTTGTTTTCATTTTAAGAATGGGGTAGCAATGTATTCTAAACTAAAGTAAAAAGGCAAGTGTAATAAGCGCTTAAGTGGACGATTAATTGTGAGCACCAATTGGTTTGAAAAACATTTATCGAAAGTTGAAGAGACTTGACCCTTCTGAATAATTTTGTTGCAACTTAGGTAATTGGATATTTTGTTTCAAATTCTTCAACCATATCCATAAATTGCGTAAACGTTAACGATTTTGTGGACTTTATTAACAGATATTTATTTTAATAATTTTGTTAAATATAAATTTTTCATATTGAAATATTCTCTGACTGTAAATGATTGCTGATACGATTATACATACATACATATAATCACGCCTATATCCCTAATGAGGTAGGCTGAGCGTAAACGACCTAAATAAAGGTCATTTCGCCACGTCTGCCTAAGTTTTGAGGGTTATTTAAGATAGATTTGTAGGTATATTGCTGTAGCGACAGGTTGTCAGCCCATCGCCTAAATTACAATATAGTCAAACGATACGATTATATAGCCTTGTAAATTCCTATTTCTATATAAAGGACGTTTTTTATTGTTTGACGTGACAACATAACAAATTTTCAAAATATAATATTAAAACTCAATTAAAGGTCTTCGTCCAATAATACAGATTTTATAACTAAAAGTTTAACCTTCTTGATAAACAAAGTATCCGCTTTTGCAAAGTGGAAGAGTAATATTAGGGTCGATTCTAGATTTGCCAGCTAAAACTAAAATTAAAATCTATTTGTCACTTTCAGACTAAAATATTGGAAAAGAACAGGAGATCTGTTCTCTCCGGTTTTTGATATACAACGTGTAACAGAAATCTACCCATGAAACTGAACAACTTTCCCTAAAGAACATAGTTTGTAAAACGAAACAAAAATATTAACCTTTCATACAAAATGCATCAGCTGATAACGCAGTTAATATGGGCAGTCAATTTACTTTTTTCGTTATTTCGACCTATGTTCCTTAGGGAAAGTTGTTCAGTTTAATGGGTAGGTTCAAACATTTTACGATGCATATATCCTTTATGTTACTAGTTGTATAGTCAGTGGTTTTATGCGTTATTTGTCATTTTTATCCAACGTCATATGGTATGTCGGATAAAATTGATAGAAATATTGGGGAAACGTGCAAAATTACGTCAAAATCTAGCGGAAAAAGTGAAAAACCATGGAGTATAATTCGCCTGCCCTTATTAAATTTTATTATATTTTTTTAATTAAAATCTATCTGTCACTTTAAAAGTGACAGATAGATTTTAATAAAAAAATAATTTTAGTTTAAGCCGGTGATAACTAGAATGAAGCCCATTGATACTGATTTAATAACTAAAAGTTCAACCTTCTTGATAAACAAAGTATCCACTTTCGCAAAGTGAAAGAATTTAAATCCCTGAACGATAATGAGCAACCTTTGAAGAGACCGACGTTTTACACGAACATGAAATGTGTCTAAATTGAATTGTGCTTGAAATAACAGAAATTATACACTAGCTTTACGCCCAGTGGTTTTCACAGTACAAGTTTTTCCATGAAAATAAGATTATTTTTCGCGGGACAAAATTTTAACTAAAATTAAAATCTATCGGTCACTTTCAAAATAATAAAGTAGAAAAAGAACGAGCGATTTATACTCTATGGTTTGACACTGTCGTGCTTTTGCACGTTTTCCCAGTATTTCAGTTAATTTTATCCGCCGTATCATAGGATGGTGAATAAAAATGACAGATAACGCATAAAACCACCGAATATAAATCAAAAAGCGCAGAAAATAGATGTCCTGTCCTTTTCCAATGGTTTTAGTCTGAAAGTGACAAATAGATGTTAATATTAGTTGCAGCCGTCAAATCTAGAATCGAGCCCATTGTATGTTTAATTGCAACATAAGCTTTACGATATTCTTGGGTTCCCAGTATAAGTTCAAGTAGGTATGTATCTACCTACTAAACTACTAGGTACCTAGTAGTCGTGTTTTAGTATAGTACTTTACTAAAGCAAAATGGATTCCTCCCGCTTGGCTTTCGACCACATTCCCACCGGAGTCTAGCGTCAATTAACTATGTTTCTTCGGTGTATAATGTACCTTTACATGTCTCTTACTCTGTAAGTGGCAATTGTTTCCTTTATTTAATGACATTTGAAAAAAGAACTGTCATTTTGTTGGATGTGAAAACTATATTTTTAAAAGTTAAAAGTCCTATTCTATTCTCGTAATCTTAGGTATATTTACTCGAACCAAAATCGATTTCGAAACGTAATTGTATTGGAATTTACGAAAAAAAAATCGATCTGGCCAGTATTGTTTGTGTTGCATAGAATGGAATAAGGCGGCAAAAAAAACATGGTAAATGAAATATATTTTAAATCTGAGATTTTTATAGCATACTTAAATTTTCGAAATATTTTCCTTTATTTGAACTTACGAGTATATTTCACTCGATATGTAAAGCATAGTACTTACCTCGGGTTTAAGCATCAAATGCATACTCGTACTATTAATGCGCTTGCTAGGCTGGGTCGCCAAATACCTCATATGAGATTGAACCCTTGGTTACTAATGTACTAATTGAGACTTCTAGGTAAGCCAGATCCAATGTTAACTCCCATTTACGACTGACCTGAGTTAGAGCCGAGACCAAATAATATGTATTCTTATCGGGCGCGTCATCTTAGACCAGGCTAACCTATAAAATATTCAAAATGAATGCAGATATACGAGTTAAGTTAAAACTGCCTCCTTGGTCTAGTGGTCTGAGCCATGGGCTTCCGATCCGTAGGAACACAAAGTTTATATTAAAATTTGACAATTTATCACTTTGTGATGTTTTCCTCACTTTGTTCAGGAAAATAAAAAAATATCAGAGGATTTTTAGCTGATGTGCTATTAGGCGGTTTTAAACTCTGATCGACCATCACCAGGGTTCATCGGGTCGATAAACTTGAAAAAAAACACACGGCGGAAGAGAAGTGAAAATGTCTTACAAAGTTTTCTAATTATTCACGAATATGACACAAAATTATATGACAACACACGATGAGATAATGATAACGTTAAAATTATTTGACAGTTCCCAACATAAAATATACAACATAATTATCACAATATAACTTTGAATTAAGGTGACGTATAGAAGCTAAGTGGCGCCCCCATTAGTACAACATCATAACTCATTAAAAACACGATGAACCGAACATCCGGTCGAACAGACTCAAGTAGTTATAAAGATAATTTAGAACCTTATAAGTTAGCAATTCTTAGTTTGTTCTAGTAACAGAAAGAAAAATTGCTGGTGGTGGCCGTTATTCGCAATTTTTCTTCCTGTTGTACAACGAACCATGAATCGCTGATTTATAAGGTTTTAAATTATCTCAATTACTATTACTTGAGATTTTTGGACCGGTTTTTCGATTAACTGCGTTTTTATTAAATAATGAATTTTTAGTTACATGATGGACTGGGAGCGAGAGAAAAATATAAAATGTGCCAGCTGCATTTTCTCCAGGGCATGCTGTAAAAATCAGCTAAGGGATCCGAGGGAGAAATCTATCTTAAATAACCCTCAAAACTTTGTCAGACATGGCGGAATGACCTTTGTTTAGGTTGTTTACGCTCTGCCTACCCCATTAGGGATAAAGGTGTGATTATATACATGATTATTGTTATATATGTGTGTGTTTCCGAACGCCTTCAACCACCAACATTTCAAAGTTAGAGTGAACAGGCATCTTCTGGGTGAGCTCGCACCATCGTCGACTCCGTCTCAGTCGTTCCCGACCTAGACTGGAGTCAAGAGGAAACCCATAATTAATAAAAAATATATATATATGTATGTTTTTTTTACTGATCGGGCGCCACTTGGGCCCTTATCGCCAACTTAAATTTTCGCGGTAACCCAAACATATCTTAAGCCTTTTGATCCCTGTAGAGCTTAATTTAGCCCTAATAACTTAAGTTAAATGGATTTTGTGCGTTGTTATTAAATAGTAGCCAACTACCCAAATGGCATAGTAATTAACTCAGTCTGAACAGGTAAACTGAAAAATTCAACGATTTTGAAATAGCTTCATTAGTTTAGCGTTCTTTTCAGAAGCTATTATATTAAAGTTAAAGATTATTGATAAATTTATTTGTGTTTTTTTTTAAATGATTAGAGAAAATTATATTTTCTTTTAAAAATACCGTTGTACCAAATTGAAAATATTAACTTCATAGTTGGATTTTATCTTTTACTGAAAATATGAAGAAAACCTTTTGTGTGAAATCTGTTTGCACCAAGACCATGAATTTTCTTATAACCTACTTTGAAGTCCTTCTCAATAAACCAAAGAGAAAAATCCGCAGTCACCGATAAAAGCTTCTTTTATCAGGCGAAAACATAAAAGCAACGAGTCACAGTTTAGGTAAAGAACAGTAAGACATTTTCATTCTATATTATTGACGGAAACGTTACGAAATTGTAACCTTTTCGTTTGTTAAAACAGTTGCTTTGTGAACCGCAATAATATGCAACATGTGGGCCCGAGCATGTATGATTTATTTTAATTTCATTATATAATAGGTATAACTAGGTAGGTATTAAAATTGAATTAATACAACGGCGTGTGAAGTGATAATAATTACTTTTAATTTTAAAGCCAGTGTTTTATATCGCAGTTGGTATTTGTATTCCACCGAACCGGAGAGAGCCTACTTTTAACTACAATTAGTAACACAGATTCTGTATTTTTTCCCCATTTTAAAGCGTGCTGATTTGACCCCACTGGACATTTACATCCTAGTTCTCTGCCAATTAAAGTTGCAGGTCTATGCCAATTAACACAAAATCTACGTTTTCATATTGATACCAATTGCAGTTTTTCTACTGTGACCACATCCACTTTCCTCCTAACACAATGGGGTCTCTCAGCTGACAAAAGTTTTTTGATTCCGCGGCTTTTATTGCTATATATTTAAAAACATGCTATCCACCTTGTTTGGGCTGGAATTCAGTCGCTTATTTACTGTGTTTTATTTCTACTGTGGCCGCGTCCTGTATCCTCCTAACACAATGGGGTTTTTCAGTCGACAAACGTTTTATCATTCCGCAGCTTCTATTGCTATATATTTAAAACCATGCTATCCAACCTGTTTGGGCTGGAATTCACTCGCTTATTTACTGTGTTTTATTTCTGCTGTGACCGCGGCCAGTCTCCTACTAACACAACGGGGTCTCTCAACCGAAAAACATTTAATCATTCCGCAGTTACTATTGATACATACATACATAAAATCACGCCTTTATCCCTTACGAGGTAGGCAGAACGTAAAACGCCTCCTAAAAGGCGCTTTCGCCACGTCTGACATAAATTGAGGGCAATTTTAGATTGTAATGTGTATTGCTGTAGTGACAGGTTGTCAGCCCATCGCCTAAATTACAATACACTGTATCCCTCGAATCCCTTTTGCTGAATTCTACAGCATGCCCGGGAGGAAGGGCAACTGGAACATTCTATGTTTTTCTTTCTCTCCCAGTCCAGTATGGAAGATATATATTTCCTATTGATATATATTTAAAATCATGCTGTCCACACTGGGCTGGAATTCACTCGCTTATTTACTGTGTTTTATTTCTACTGTGGCCGCGTCCTCTATCCTCTTAACACAATGGGGTCTCTCTGTCGATAAACGTTTTATCATTCCGCAGCTTCTATTGCTATATATTTAAAACCATGCTGTCCACACTGTTTGGGAAGGAATTCACTCGCTTATTTACTGTGTTTTATTTCTGCTGTGACCGCGTCCAGTCTCCTCCTAACACAATGGGGTCTCTCAGTCGATAAACGTTTTATCATTCCGCAGCTTCTATTGCTATGTATTTAAAGCCGCTATTTGCCTTGCAAAACACAATATTCAAATGAAATGTGCGTAGCCACCTACTGGCGTTGCATTTATTCATGTCTTCATACATTTCATTCGGTTTGTACGCTCCCTGTGTTTCTGCTTCGGTTGAATTTAAAAGGTACTGAATGTGGTGAAAATAGATTTGTTTAGATTATGTAGATGGAAAGCCTACTGGCATTAATATAGAACGTACGACCCATTTTTTAACAAATTCCTTCATCTGAAACATTTTGCCAACCGCCTACGTGGTCTAGCAGTTTGAGTCATGGTTCCAGGTTCGATTCCCGGACGGGGATAATTACTATGTGTTGTTGTTTCTGGTTTGGTTAGGACATTATAGGCTGATTACCTGATTGTTCGAAAAGCAAGATGATCTATGCTGACGGATGGGCATGTAAATAGTCGGTCCTTCGTCTGGTCGTGTCAGTCAAACTGTCCAATCAGAATAAGCGATTTAAGGAATAGAGAGTGCACTTGTGTAGCGCATACACTTGGGCACTAAAAACTAGTCCTGCGCAGTTGGCTGATCTCTGGGATATTGGCCACCGTCACCGAAAATCGATTAGGAGGACTATTATAAGGCATACAATTCAACATTAAAATCAAAACTTTCACTTCATAAACCTAGTCAGATATATTATTATCTAGATAGAGCCTAACCCGCATAAGTTATTTACCGGATAACCGTGAACCGGCAACCGGATCACACTGAGTTACCCTTCCTACCTATCAGGACAGGAATAGGCTAACATTGAACAAACTTTTGTTCTGAGGCTACACTCAGTGGAAAACAACAATTCTATGAATGCATTATAAGTTTTAACAGAAGCGCTGTGTTATTTAGGCGGCCGAGGTGGCATTTGACCTTTGTCAGGAAAATGCCAAATATTTGAAAGGAATTTTATGAAAAATGTTTTTTTCGTCAACCAAAGTAGGTTTGGGAGTTGCGGGCTTACTTTCTAACTTGAAATTTTAACTTAAAAGCCTGAATTTGTGACATGATTCAAAACTACATTCGTAAGATAAATAGAGAGGCAATTTATTATTGAAGAAACTTGAGACTGACCTCGAAAAAGAGGCTTTATTATTTTGAGCATGTTCTTACCAAAATGACAATAAAAAGTCTTCGTAAAGGCGTCTAAAAGCCGACCTAAATGTCGTCGTCTTTCATAATCTTTTCAACATGTCCAGCGGCCTGCGAAAGGTGAATTTAGGTGAATCTATGCCAGATTTTAAGCTCTCTAGCAAAATTTTTCACTCTGCGAGCCGGAAATTCAATTTCGCACACGACGCTGGAATCAAAGTCCGTAAATAAAACCAAGCTCAAGATATTAAAAGGCCTCTCGGTGTCAATATTAAATATATTGTAGTATTATTGTGTATGACTTCGACTTTTAATAATAATGTATAACATTTTTATAAGAAGCTCTGTAAAATGTGTTTACCCTTGAAGTAATAAAGAGATGACTCTCAAGAGAGAGAAAAAAACACGATCGCAATTTGCTACACTTATTTAACTTAAATCTTTTGTTAAATATATTTACAAAAGGTCATAGAATTTTACCTTTGCGCAAATTAAACACACAACCTACGGTTCTCGTTCCATGGCTCAAACCACTAGACCACAGAGTGGTTAATTCCGTTGGCTCTACAAACAATTGCAAGCATGTCGTGGGCTTCGTTCCTTTATAACAGTTATTAATAGAATTTGCTTTGAAACGCATTGCATATTAATTATGGAGGCTTCTAGAATGCAAAGGGGAAGAAAACGTGCATGAGCTCTTTGAACCACAATAAGAAACATACATACATACATAAAATCACGCCTTTATCCCTTACGGGGTAGGCAGAGCGTCAAACGCCTCCTAAAAGGCGCTTTCGCCACGTCTGACATAAATTGAGGGCAATTTTAGATTGTAATGTGTATTGCTGTAGTGACAGGTTGTCAGCCCATCGCCTAAATTACAATACACTGTAACCCTCGAATCCTTTTTGCTGACTTCTACAGAATGCCCGGGAGGAAGTGCAACTGGAACATTCTATGTTTTTCTTTCTCTCCCAGTCCAGTATGGAAGATACACAACAAGAAAACATGTATGTATGTATATTTTTATTTATACCTGTGTATTTGAAAAGAATTACAATTATGAATACTGTTATTGATAATAAAAACTGCATTTAATCCCGGGCATGCTGTAAAAACCAGCTAAGGGCCGGATCCCTTAGCTGATTTTCAGTATATTTCAAATTAGGCGAGGTGCTGACAACCTGTCACTACAGTAATATACCTACAAATCTATCTAAAATAACCCTCAAAACTTTGTCAGCCGGTTTACATTTGTACATTTGTTCGTAAAAACTTGTCTCAGTTTGAACAAGTAAGCGCGGGCACTAGAATCTTACGACGAACAGGACGACTAGCTCCCGTTCGGCACCGATTGGCGCTCGCTGAGCGAAACCCGCGCGTGATTGGTCCGTCCTTGTATGATAAACTACCGCTAGACTTGCAAAATGAAACATGTGACGAAGTATTTAGACGTCGATTAAGGAACCTTTTATTAGAAACAGCATTTTACTCTGTAACAGAGTATTTAGATGGTAATTTTTAATTCAAATTAAAGTATTAATTTATATGTATTTTGTAATAAGACTATTGACATGAATTTTGAATTGTTAATTTGTATAAATTATTACTGTTTTTATTTTAATTTAATTTACTATTTGACATATTAACTGAATTTATATTGTACAATTTTGTTTTGACGATCACTTTACGGAGGACATTATTCTATTGATTGTAATTTAATTCAATTGTGAAACCTGTATTGTGAAATAAATAAACTAAACTAAACTAAACTTGGAACGACCTTTGTTTAGGTAGTGTACGCTCTGCCTACCCCACTAGGGATAAAGGCGTGATTATATTTATGTATGTTTTTTTACTGATCGGGCGCCACTTAGGCCTTATCGCCACCTTCAATTTTTGCGGTGTCCCAAACATACCTTAAGCCTGTTTGATCCCTGTAGAGCTTAATTTAGCCATAATAACTTCAATTTAATGGATTTTGTGCGTTGTTATTAAATAGTATTACCCAAATGGGATAATAATTAACTGAGTCTGAAAAGGTCAGCTGAAGAATTTTACGATGTTTAAATAGCTTTATTAGTTTAGCGTTCGTTTCAGAAGCTATTTTAAAAGTTACGTATTATTGATATGAACAATTTATTAGATTAAGTTTTGAAAAAATAAAAAGTAGCTTAGCACATCTGCAAACATAATAAGCAATTATTCTTTTTCTCTCAGTTTCTGTCTCAAGTAGTAAAATATCTACGTAGTTATTGTAATGAAAATAGTATTTTCCGAATAATGAAAAGTAATTATTATAACTTTGAGCTCAAATCAGCATTTGCTCCATTCCATTGTCTGCTTTTGATCTAGTTTTCTGGTAAGGCATATACGTATGCTGAAAATTAATATTAATAAAGTATACCGAATGTAAGAGATCCCAACCAGCTACTAACTAGCGTCCCGCTAACCGATAGGGGTTGCTCAGTCAACGAACCTGAACAACTTTCACCGGGAAATTCTTTCAGGAGACGAAAAATAAATAAATGACTTTACTATCTAAATGACCACCTCGGTCTGACAGTTTAAATATCCTGGTGAAAGTTGTTCAGTTTCGTTGACTGAGCAACCCCTATCAGTTAGCGGGACGCTGTATAAGTAGTAGTCTTAAGACCCTCTTAAATTACGTACCTGCCTACTAATATATTTATTACATACATACATACATAAAATCACGCCTTTATCCCTTACGGGGTAGGCAGAGCGTCAAACTCCTTATAAAAGGCGCTTTCGCCACGTCTGACAAAAATTGAGGGCAATTTTAGATTGTAATGTGTATTGCTATAGTGACAGGTTGTCAGCCAATCGCCTAAATTACAATACACTGTAACCCTCGAGTCCCTTATGCTGACTTCTACAGCATGCCCGGGAGGAAGGGCAGCTAGAACATTATATGTTTTTCTATCTCTCCCAGTCCAGCATGGAAGAATATATTTATTCAATTAAAGAAACCTAGTTCTAAAAATAAAATATATATTTAATATCCGTCTGGGTGGCGGGATCCCACCCAGCTTATCCAGAATGCGTGACACGATCTTGTGAGGTTTGTTTTCTATCGAGGAGACGCGGAGCACATAATAATATGAGGTTTTAGCTGTGATCACAGCATCTTACATGAAAGGTACTCTTTTTTTAACATACATACATATAATTACGCCTATATCCCTAATGGGGTAGGCACAGCGTAAACGACCTAAAAAAAGGTCGATCCACCACGTCTGACAAAGTTTTGAGGGTCATTTAAGATAAATTTGTAGGTATAGTGCTTTAGTGACAGGTTGTCAGCCCATCGCCTAAATTACAATAAACTTAAACCCTCTGATCCCTTAGCTGGTTTTTACAGCATGCCCGGAAGGAAATGCAACTGGCATATTCTATGTTTTTCCCTCGCTCCCGGGCTAGCACGACAGATTTTTTTTGTGAATAATAAACATATTTTCTACGCCCATAAATTGTTTACTTTTTCAATGCCTACCTTAAGATAATTTTAGATGATTCGGTGGTTCACAAACTTTAACAAGATAAATCAAGTGCTTTAACAATATGTCTGCTGTTTCACGGAAATCCGCTACAATATTCAATCATTCTCTATCAAATCCGTAGGTTTACCTGCCGTGTAGGTACACTGGTACAATGTATTATTAGAGACTAGCGACCCGTCCCGGCTTCGCACGGAAATTATCAGTGTTTCTCTACTATATTATGCATGTATTATACATATAAACCTGTCTCTTGAATCACTCTATCCATTAAAATAAACTGAATCTAAATCCGTTACGTAGTTTTAAAGATTTATGCATACATAGGGATATAGGGACAGAGAAAGCGACTTTGTTTTATACTATGTAGTGAAGCCACGTGTATAGAATGATAGATCTTTGGATTCAAAATGTAAGAGGGGACACAAGACTATGAATAGGAGCTTTACGTCCAATATTTACTATTTGGACTCAGAATAGCGTTCTCGTTATAAGGTTGAAGAATATACTATCTGAGATATGATATATATTATTTTAATTTTAGGCCCGTATTTAAAAAGCGATCTCAAGATTGAGAGCAATATCAAGTATGGATTTGACAGGTCATATGCTCGTATTAATAAATATATCAAACTTGAGAGCAATATGATTCTGAGCTTGATTTCACAGGCTATTTTGTACTTAAATAACATTTCTCATACGAACTCAAACTCTCTGTCACTGATGAGAGCTGAATATAATATTTAAACGCCTGCTGTTGTTTTAGTCTTTTGAAAAAAAGCGCTACCTATTTAGAGCTCGGCGAATATTTTGATTTTCTAATCTTAATTCAAATTTTACTCCCTTCGCTGGAAATTATTTAGCTACCAGGTACCTACCTGGATTACCTAATCAGTCGTAAATCAAAACAATAAGCCAAGTGTAATAAATTTCTGAATATTACTACCGTGAAATATAAATCTCAACTTACTTGGATGATCCGAAGTTTGCACCTAGCAACCATGGACCCATTACTCTTGTTAAATACCGCGGCAATACGACTTGTGTTGAAATAGGTACGAGCATCTGAACTCCAGAAAACTTAGATTGTTCCAAGGATCAAGGATAGGGTTACCAATATTTTCATCCTTTTCTGTAATAAGTAAGGGAGTACTTTCTAACAGGCAGCCAGCCTGTGAGCTCCGTACGCTACTTTTTAAGAATAAAACTTACAAATCTTTATTTCGTATAGTCACCTCGTGAATTTTATATTTATTTTATTTTAGTACCTACCTTTTAACAAATGAACGATAAAACTACCAAAAACTTTCAAATTGGATCATGAAACGTACAAAAAGTTCAAACAATATGCGATCTTTAAAAAATACCAATATATTTTTACAACATATTTTAATAGCCGGATTTTTACGTCTGAAAATATTTCATTGTTGTTATTCAGCTATATTATTGCAGCGTTTGGTCGGAGTTCATTGTTCAGTAGAGCTTTCTGTGCCTTTATTAAATTGTTCAGAGTAAATAACGTTCTGTGTCTGACAAGCTGTCAGCAAGTTAATGTCCTCCAAAACCCAATAAAACATTTAAATTTTGATCTATTTTTTTGATGGGAAAGCTTTTCGAAAACAAAAAAACTATAAACAAATAAACTATATAACAGGAAAGTATTAATAATAAACGCTTTCAGCATTTTGGCTCTTATTTATAACCAGCGACCCACCCCGGCTTCGCACGGAATTCATCAGTGTTGCTCTACTATATTATGCATGTATTATACATATAAACCTTTCTCTTGAATCACTCTATCCATTAAAAGAAACCGCATCAAAATCCGTTGCGTAGTTTTAAAGATCTAAGCATACATAGGGATATAGGGACAGAGAAAGCGATTTTGTTTTATACTATGTAGTGAAGCGATCTCAAATTTGATAGCTATTAGGTATGATTTAACGGGCCGCTTTGTTCTGAAATAACATTTCTGATACAAATTCAAAGTCGCTGTCATTGTTGAGAGCTGATTATAAATACGGGTCTTGAGAAGTTCTAAGTGTAGAATCAGCAGAATAATACTTTACATTTTGCGAAGAGCCGATTCAGTCACAAACCCTTTCGCGAGAATCTTGGCGAGAGTTTTCACCATTGATATTAAGCAAAAAATATCCAATAAAAACAAATACCTATAACAGTAGATGTAGGACAAAAGCTTTTGCACATAAATGGTAGTAATCTCGAGCCCTGTAATGTACGTATCCTCATTTCTCTGGCTCTCATTTATCTGTTCAACTTGCCAGACGAAACGAGCCTGTAATTAGCGCTATAATTACAGGGAATTTCCGCCTGTTCCAGCCTCACCGCTTGTTATATCTGCCAACTGACAGATGACTCAAGTTAAATTAGACGTTTATTAACCGCTTTATAATTTAAATGAGTTATTTCGTTGTGATAATGATAACAAAGTTGTGGGCTTGGAAATGCAAGGTACTCTATGGATATAACAGACTGACATGCGCGACACGAAGTAATTTGAATCATAAGATAATGAAATGGTTTAAGAATAACTTGAAGTGAATTCTGACGATAAAATTAGATCACGGATCGCATTTATTGTTTTATTTCTCGTTTCGATTAGTAACTGAGGCCCGTATTTATAATTAGCACTTGAGAGTGAGAGTCAGTTTGAATTCGTATCAGAAATGATATTTCAGTACAAAATGGCCTGTCAAATCCAAACTTAATATCGCTCTCAATCTTGAAATCACTTTATGAATACGAGCCTAAATGATGTAGCTCTAAATAATTTATTTCTCACTTTGTTGCGGTCTAGACATTTAGGTTCAGTTACACTAACCATCATCGTCGCAAATATACATATATTGTATCTCTCACACAGAATGCTGTCTTTTTGCAAATTGATTTATACTCGCAAACAAACCGGGATTCAAGGCGAAGCGATCCTTTGTGAGAAGTGAAGAACTTCACTGTTCATTACTTCCATTGTGCTCGGTCTGTAGTTATTCCACAAGGTAGCATGTTTGATCAACCTTACATATATATATAACCACGCGTTTATCCCTAATGAGGTAGGCAGAGCATAAACGACCTAAATAAAGGTCGTTCGTTCGCCACGTCTGGCAAAGTTTTGAGGGTTATTCAAGATTGTTTTGTATGTTTATTGCTGTAGTGACAGGTTGTCAGCCTATAGCCTCCCTTAGTAAGTTTTACAGCATGCCCTGGAGGAAATGCAGATGTCACATTCTATGTTTTTCTCTCACTCCCAGTCCAGCATGGAAGAAACCATGATCAGCCATGTTATCAACTAATGGATTGTGTTCTCTTTGCCAGGTGGAATTCCACACAACGGAGTCTGTCGTCACCGTGGATTGGGAGAATGGCTTCGTGGAGGCTTCGGCTAAGGACAACATCAACGTGTCACAGATCTTCAAAGAGCTTTTAGTTCAAGCTAAGGTGAGAGAGCCTGTTAAATTATTTATTTAATGCTTATTTTACACAAGTAACAGAAGAAAGACAATACACAAGGAGTAAGCGACAATATAATAGATACAGCTTATTTCTACTAAGAAATTTCTTCCAGCTGACCTACGGAAGTTAGATTTAAATTGAGAGGCAGATTAGGTGTGCACAAATAAAGCAAAATATTAAAATAATACCAGCAAATTATAAGTTAAATAAAATAAATAATAATTTAAAAAAAACATGAAAATCAGACATGATTGAGGTGATTTTTTTTTATTTAAAAGTGTAACACCACCGCATTCATACTAAACAATGTTAGTATTAGGTCGATAGACTCGATACCCACTCGACAGAAGAAGTACTTATCAATAGATGTCGCTGTACCGAATAACGCATTTTTATACATGGCGGTGGTGAGATTTTTCTGCGAAACAAATTTAGATCTTAAGAGAAACATATCAATGTAGGTTGTAGATGCGCAAAATTTCTCCCTCTGCACTTTTCAATGCTCAAGATGTTTTTCGGCGAAGGACAACATCAACAACTTGCAGATCTTCAAAGAGCTATTTATAGGGCTCCCCTGAGCTATCAGTCAAATAATCATAATTCACTGAAAACACAATCAATCGAAAATCCGGATAATCAAATTGAGGTTAAAGCAATGACGGTCATAAAGAATCTCATAAAGTTGCAACTTATAGTTCGTTGTAGTTACCGATAAAAAAATTGCTAAAAACGGACACTTTAAGCAGTTTTGCTATCTGTAACTGTAGTGAATACTGAATTATTAATTTATATTGCTTAAATTAACTTTAATACCAATACTTCAATCAATTGCGTTTTCAGTGGGTAATGAATTTTTAACTGTTGAGGGTGCTGGCGTGCACCCTTTTACCCTTAAGCTACGGTGAGAAAGTCTGCTAGGTTATTTTACATTGGGCACTGTACAATCTACAAATATCTTGTGAAATTTAATTTAATTAACATTAAACATTTAATTTTAGATCCTAGGAGCAAAATATTAAGGTAAAATTTAACATATGCAAACTTTCCCATACTTTACCATTCAAGATGTTTACCGGGAACTAGATACATATCGCTATAGTGTGTTACGCAAGTAACAATCATTATCTTGCTAGTGAGCAGCTCATAATGGCTCAAATCAAATTACGTGTATTTTCCTCATGAGACGTATCATTTTTTTTTTTTGGTTATGACTTCTTATGGGATGCCCTTCCTAGAATATGGGATAAAATAGGTAGGTACTTCATTTAGTAAACATGTTTAATAGGGGGAAATAAAAAGTGGTTCTATATTTAGTTCCATAATATTCATTGTAATAATATGAATTAGCATAATGCGTTGGGTTACTAACCTTAGGTGACGTTAGGTGTACTAACAGTATTTTAGCCTAACATGAAAAAGCAAAACTGTCTACGCATAATATTGTTCAGCATAACTGAAAGTTGCATAACCTTATAAAAGCATAACGATAACAAAGCATTGTATTTAGGAGCATACAAATATTGTGCCATAACAACTACCTCCTGAATGATAGAATTGCTATGCACAAATTTCAAATTTTATTTATGTAAAGTCAATTTATAATCTTTTGTATATTTAATAAACTTGTTCGCGGCTAAGGGGAGTCTCAAGGGCAACCCCGCCGCACCTTAACCTATTTATAACGCATTTTTGTATTCGAGTAATAATTCAAATCATTTGCGATTGTGACTTAGCGCACTGTTGTATCAACCGAATCTATTAAAATTTTATTTAAAATACTTGATTTTTATTCTTTAGATCCAATATTGAATTTTCATGGAGTAAACTCACATAACAAGTACGACTGTGATAGTAGAATAAATAAGATGCCTAATGATTGTTATGCGACTGCAAATTTGTCCTGTCTTATATAGTACAACATATTGTTATGCTTACAATACAGTATGCCAAAAATAATTATGCAAAATTTTCATTATGTTAGAAAAGTTATGCGAATCTCATTACGCTATAGTAAATTAGGAATTAAAATTATGCCACCTAAATGTCACCCATAAAAAGTAACGTCACAAAAAAACATAATGAAATTTCAATTACCAAATCTTTTTAGTACAACAACGTACTTAAAACCTACAAACACACCCAGACTTTAAGCTTGATTGTCACTATTTTGTATTAAATTACTCGCCTACTAATTAAAATTTGCCCTTAAACCCAATTCTTCTATAATGAAATCACTAAAATCTCAGTCGTAACTCAATTGTGCAGTAAATTAAGAAAACAATCAGTCACTCCTTTACTCAGCAATTTCGTTAAAGGTATAAACCTCGTTTAGGTGCCTTTTACGAGGGCGACACACTAAGGCCTTGAAAAAGCTTCTAAATTGTAAGGTACACTTGAAGAGGGTCTCAGAGCTGTAAGCCCGTCTAATACCTTCTAGTTCAGTTGAGCCTGTCAATAGTTAGCGGAAGTACTTTCTAGTTCCTAAAGGAAATCAGTAAGAACTCGATTCAAACTTGTACTCTTCTATTGACGTTGATTAATATACGTACATATATTAACACTGATCCAGTAAATTTTTAACAACATTAAACTTATTACCCGGGTAAATAGCGATCCAATAATTTTGGTACAAAATCATACGGAATTTACCTTTTTATGCCAAGTTTCGATTCGGTTGCAGGAGCCAAAAGGCAACAACACACAGGCGTCACTTACTGCGCGCGTAGAGCGTAAGGTGACGCATGTGTGTTGAAGGCAATGCAAAAAGCATTGACAGCGTGTTTCTGCACGTAGTCACGGGTTTACTAAAAAACTTAACGTGAAACTATTTTCTACAGGTAAAATACAACCTATCACCAGCCCTGCGTCGTCGTCGGCGGCAGTCTCTCCCGACAGGTCCTCAAGGCCCTCCAGGGACCCCAGGGTCCACCACGCCGTCTCACCAGGCCGCGCATGTCCCGTCGCCTGCGCAGCTCGCGCATCTACAGCAGATCAGGGAGAGGCACAACAGTAAACGCAACTCTTGTGTTATTTCTTAGACTGTAATATTTTGTAGGATGTAGGGTTGTGGTTGAAATTTGAAGAAGATCTATTTTAGTTGTAGGTAAGAGCGGACTAAGAAATATAAGATCTAATCTTATCTTAATAGGAAGTCTTGTAATGAGTGTTATTGTAATAAATGATAGAGTTTTTAGGACAGCGATTGTGATTGAAAACAATTAACAATGACAATAGATCTCAACATTAATTTCGGAAGATACGGTTTATCTTATCTTCTATAATCACATTTACATTAATTATACTTTGAACATAAAAATTTGGCACTATTGGTTGTTGCTAACATTATTTTATTTTCATAACTAAAGTAATCAAACTAAGCAATAATAAAGTATTCCTCCTTTCGTATACGACACGATATTACGGTGAAGTTTGTGTTATAGAGAAAGTTTTCAAGAATGATTCACAAACTTAAATATAAACTTTGAGTGTTGAATGGAAAAGTTGAAAATGTTGGAATACCCGAGAAGTTGGACACAGGTGTTTTGAAACGGAGCTTCTTTGGATTTCAACTACAACGAATCAAAATGTACCTTTGTCTGTTAGTATAATATAATAATTAATTCTTGAATTTTCTCTTCCAAAAAACAGGTTGCTTCTACAATATTTCGAATTATATTACGTAGACGATGACAAGTTTTGTATACATATTTAAAACTCAAATGTATTATTTTTAAATGGGTACAGCAGTGTGATTAGAAATTTGATATTGGATATTGAAAACAAGATGGCAACCGTGCAGTTTACGTACTTAATTAATGTGGTACTTATTATTTCTTATACTTATTATTTTTGATGAAGCTCTCCTGGCATTCCTTTTTCCTCAGATATCTTTATATTGTATATCTGCAACTATTTTAATTAAGGCGAGGAGCACTGAAAATGTATGTACAAAGTTGGACACAGAAATTAGATCAAACATTTCGTATGAAATATTTGAATCATATTCGTAGCATCCTTGAACAAAGTTCTCTACGACGCTTCTACGCTGTAGCAAAGAGCTACACACTGCTACGAAAATACAAAATGTCCTCTTTCCAGTTGCTTAGAGAATTCATCTGCCTATAAAATATAAATTTCTTTAGTCGCATATTATTCCTAAAAGTAACTCTTAGTGCAAATGAATGAGATCAAGTACGCTATATCACCTTTATGTATCATTTTGCCAGCTTTTATTTTAAACCTTTCGATAGTATACTTACTACTTGGTCATAAATCTAAACGGAGGCAGTTTCTTCTTATTTATCCCCTTTTATCAATGGGTTGACTGCCCTTACAGATCTGATAAAAGTTATTTATGTTCACATGGCTATACAAACTTTTCTTTTATTGGACATTCGGTCGTATTTATGTTCTATAGTAATTAAAATTATCTTCCGCAAGTAATATTTTATAAAGTTACAGGGAACTCCTCCTGAATTATAGTTTAAATGCATTGTGAATTATAACTTTGTAAGATACCTTGGTACATATAAGTACCATTAGTTTAAATGTTATTTTTAAAATATAGTATTGTATACAAAGATATACCGTGAAATAATATTCACAAATAAATATATATAAAAAATAATATGGCAGTGCTTGCCAAATACAGCGCTTGGAGCACTGT
The DNA here is from genome assembly GCA_949820665.1 of Scrobipalpa costella. Taxonomy (NCBI): domain Eukaryota; kingdom Metazoa; phylum Arthropoda; class Insecta; order Lepidoptera; family Gelechiidae; genus Scrobipalpa; species Scrobipalpa costella. The sequence continues at coordinate 5,331,472 of OX463306.1, forward strand.
CGCAGATTTATATAATTATAAAATTCTTATAATACGGGGTGTAAGGGACAGCGTGCCGCAAACTGATAGGAGTTGTTCAGTCAACGAAACTGAACAATTATCAGCTGAATTATTTCTCAGGAAGTGAAAAGAAAGGTTTGGTTTTCTCTACAAATTGTCAGATCTAGGTAGCCATTTTGTATAGAAGGATCTTTTTTTTCATAACCTGAAAGAATTTTCTGGTGAAAGTTGTTTAGTGTCGATGACTGAGCAACCCCTATCAGTTTGCAGGACGTGTTCTTGTCCCTTACACCCCGTATAATTTTGTAGATAAGTATAACCTTTATAATAATAAGTTTCAGAAGGTGTGTAGATAACGTGATATATAGAGTAGATTGGATTTGTGACTGCGGGTAGATTAATATACTTTTTTTTAATAATGTATCTCTTTTAATTTTTAAAGTTTATGCGTGCTGTATATCAAAATCATATTTAAAAGCAATAGTAATAATATTTGTTTTATGTACTTTCTTTTTCTTACTTCAAAGAAATAGTGATGGAAATATATCTTCCAAGAATTGATCCTAAATAACATCAATTTTACTTATTGCTTAATAAATTAAACAATTTAATTGATTTTAAATCAAGACGATTAAAAATTAATAATTCAAACAAGATTATTTTGTTGCTGCAATTCAATAAATCTTGACTTTTTAAACTATAAGAATTATTAAGTTAATTTAATTATTATCTTTAATTGGACCAAAACACGTAATAACACTTTCTTCTTTATTCAGCGTCCATTTTCACTCGAAAATCGTATGAAGCAAGAACAATAGAATCATCCAGATAAGGAGATAAAACAACAGATAATTACTATACCCAAACGATTAGCCGGAGGTACGTGAGCCGAAACTTTCCTACTTCTAAAAGATTACAGAAGAAAAGGAGAGGAGAGAAACACCTAATGTAGGATTAATGGGAAGGTTGAGTGTGGTTACCATTTGTTTGACATACAATTAAACCTTACGTAGTTAGTTTTACCATCTGTAGGGAATCTTTTAGTTTTGTACAAATTTACCCGGGTTTAGTTTTTCTATAAGTTCACGTCTCTTTCGCAGAAATCTGTCTAGATAATCCAAGCGAGACTCCGCCATAATCAAAGATAATGAAGCAGTATATATTTTAACTACTTAGTAATAATATTTATTAACAATGCGAAATCTTAAAAAAAACGACAATCAAAAGCAGATAGATATTTCATGTTTGGTATTCTACTAAGGTCCAATTACCTCTCAAAATCATCATAGTATAAAAAAGTCGCTTTCTCTGTCCCTATATCCCTGTACGCATAAATTTTTAAAACTACGCATTTTGATGCGGTTTCTTTTAATGGATAAAGTGATTTAAGAGGAAGGTTTATGTATATAATACATGCATAATATAGTAGAGAAACACTGATAATTTCCGTGCGAAGCCGGGGCGGGTCGCTAGTAAGATATAAATGTGAAATATCATTAATAAATAAAATCCCCGCGTTGCACATTATTGAATTATGGAGTCGGCGAAGTTCAAACGAAATCGTTGCACATAAATATATCGAATCTTGTTTGTAAACAATCGTTAAATTAACCTTTGATATTTCAGTGGTTTACGAGTTTCTTTGTAAAACGTTGATCGGTAGCAGATTCTGGCAAATTATACGTATTTTTATTTGCTGATTTTAAATAATTTCGTCTCGTTTGTTTATTAAATGTAGTAAATTTATTTTTAACTTATTAATGCAAATTTTTAAGATTGCACTTTACTTAAATATCAATTTTACTGGCTTCAAATTGAACACCTGTGCAGGTAAAACGTTTTCACATTTAAATATATTTTTCTTTTATGTTTTAGATGTTTTTTGTTTCTTCCATGCTGGCTTGGGAACGATAGAAAAACATAGAATGTGCCAGCTGTATTTCCTCCCGGGCATGCTGTAAAAACCAGCTAAGGGATCCGAGGGTTTCAGTATATTGTAATTTAGGCGACGGGCTGACAACCTATCACTACAGCAATATACTTACAAATCTATCTTAAATAACCCTCAAAACTTTGTCAGAAGTGGCGGAACGACCTTTGTTTGGGTCGTTTACGCTCTGCCTACCCCATTCGGGATAAAGACATGATTATATGTATGTATGTTTTTTTTTTAAGATTTAGCATAAATAATAATTAATAACGGGAAAGTGACATTTTATGAACAAGTTTAGATATATGGAAAATAGATTTTCGAACGTTGTGTAGTATTTCGGTGATACAATTGGAAAGTTGTGAAAGGTTAGGCAAGCAGGTAATATCGATGTGTCAGTCTGTACTATTAATTAACCATGTGTTTATAATAATCATATAAGAATTTTATATAAAATAAACCTGTCCATTACCTAGAATATAATCTACCTCTGTACTTAACCCAAATATTTGAGATATATTAAATACCAATATATAATAGTTTCTACTTAATTAAGGTCTATACAATTTGTAATGGAGACTAATAGTCTCCAGAAAATATTTCTGATTAAATGTATTTAAAATTTATGGATGTGCCTTTATTTAATGGAATAAAGTTTCCTTAATTCTGTTAGATTATATTTATATTATAAAAAAATATAATTATTACTTGTTTTGCAAATTATATAACGTTAAATAATTTACAGTATAATTGATTCAAGTAGTAACTATGATTTGAATTTATACTGTTCCTCTAACAGGTTAAATCTTGCAATTTTATAAAGAAATCCAAGTGTCGTGTATACTATAACTCTTATAGTTTCTTTATTGAATGTGTACTTAGTTTCCTGTAGTTATCTATATTTTTAAATTATACTGTAAATAGAAATCTATAATAGAACCTACTTAGAATTTAAAACCAGTTCAGCTACGTTTAATCGATGTTTAGAAGAGTAAATTCTATATAATATTGTCTCTTACATCTTAACTGTGCTAAAGGTGTATTTACATGTTATGACATGAACATAGCAAAGCATACCATGTGTACAGCCCCTTATATCCCATGATTATAAGTGTAAATGCACCCTAAGTTTGGCAACGCACGGAAGGATTTGAAAAATGTAGTGTAAATTATTTTTCTGCAAATAATAATTGTCTAATATTACGTTTTGTGAAATCGGAACCATATTTAAACAGGTGTTTACATTTGTACCAATATAACATTGTGTCTTTAAATAAATATAATTACTTCTCAATTGAATTTTATTTCACTCTAGACTCTTCCAATAAATTTATTTTTCAAATAATACCTAAAGAAAATGAATACTACTATATACATACATAGATATAATCACGTCTTTATCCCTAATGGGGTAGGAAGAGCGTAAACAACCTAACAAAGGTCGTTCCGCTACGTCTGACAAATTTGGAGGATTATTTAAGATATATTTGTATCCCTTAGCTGGTTTTTACAGCATGCCCGGGAGGAGATGCAGCAGGCACATTCTATGTTTTTCTCTCGCTCCCACTACAGCATGGAAGTAACTACTATATTGTTGTAGTAATTTTTAAATTGCAGAAAAGCTGTGTGTGTAGTTAGAATAAAATAAGAGTATTTTTTAAACAAATCTTGTCGAAAACGAACCAAAAGTATACGAATTTAATAGACATTGTTTAGTAGAAAAAAAACATTAAATCTTTCAACAAATATACAAAGGAATACCAAGAATCACGATAGTGAATAGAATGTAGTAAAGGCTTTCTATCACGAGTAGAAATTTCCGCTGCGTCGGTCCCTGCTGATACAGATATGTGAAAAGGGACCAAAGGGACAAAGTAATAAATCGTCTGATACCCTACACCAAATGTTTTACTCAAAGAACTTTATCATACTTGTCCCACATTATTTATTTTATTGTAGAACAAATCATTTCGGAACAAATAATTTTAATACAAAATATTGCGTATTTTAAAATTTGAATTAGGTACTCCAGGTTTCCTAACAACATAGAATGTGCCAGCTGTATTTCCTCCTTTGCATGCCGTAAAAACCAACTAAGGGATCCGAGGGTTTCTGTATAACGCAATTTAGGCGATGGGCTGTGACAACCTGTTTCTACAGAAATATATCTAAAAATCTATCTTATATAACCCTGAAAACTTTGTCAGACGTGGCGGAACGACTTTTGCTTAGATCGTTTCGCTCTGCCTACCCCATTAGGGATAAAGGCGGGATTATATGTATGCATGCAACTAGGTACTTTGTTAGCCATCTAGGTAAATGAATTTTCCCTTGGAAGTAGATTTATTTACTTACGATAAAAGAAGTCATGTCTTTATCAGTAAGAGTGACTATCCCTAGCTTCCTAACCTGCAAACAGATGCCCGGAAATCTGTTTGAGCGCCTAAGTAAACTGATCGAGGACCTACACACCCTATAGTCAATTCAATAAAGCGAAAGCTGTCCGGTTTATGTGAAGTTTACCGAATAAAGTCGATCCCTTTATTGGTTTTGGCCATAGTCCTTTAGTCTTATACTAGGACTTTTGATCCAAATGACATAGGAGTGAGTACAGAGATTTAATATTAGGTATATTTATTTATTTTCACATATAAAATATTCTACATACATCCAATTCTTAGACCGAGGACCCATCCTTCGATAGACCCATCAAACCTTTAAAAAGCTGCGCTTAGCTACCTTAGTTAGCTCGGTGTGATTGTTCCCTGTGTGGATAGGAAACTGCTGGCTGAATAGCCTGATTTTCTGTCAAAATAATCTGTGAGGAATATTAATTGTTAAGCTCTCAGTCTTAATTTGCTCTCTTAGAACTATCTAATATCACTCGTTATTATGAATCCCGTCAGAGGAATTTTATGCAGTTTATAAACACTCTCTTAAATATCATTTCGTTTACAGATCCGACAATTTACCATTTAGGTACCCAAAAGTAGCAGAACCGTAAAGGTCAAATTTTATCTCTTCTCAAGTTCAAACGAAGTTCGACCAATAGCTTTTAGGAGTCGAAATCTAGCGAATTGGGTTTAAAGATTTGGTCACACTCGATTTAGCAAAGGAGCCTAATAATATTAGTTACACTTCACTGGTGATAGTACTATTGATATCTATAAGTTAAAGACTTATACATAACCTAGAATGAAATCTATTTAACCAATTTTATTTCAGTTTTGTCTGTTCCTTATTTAATTTCTATATGTATTATTTCTTGATTTTTGCTTTCGAAAACAATACATTAAAACTAATAAACTTTAAAACTAACAAGAAAATTGGTCCTCCCACCGATTTTAGGTGAAAGCGGCCAATCTTTTGGAGATCAGACAACTGCGCAGGACTTGTTTTTAGTGCCCAAGTGTTTGCGCTACACACAGGTGCACTCTCTATTCCTTCAATCTCTTATTCTGATGGGACGGATTGACTGACACGACCAGAGATAAATAAGGCGCAGGACCGACTATTTACATGCACCTCCGACAGCATGGATCATCTTACTTTTCGGACAATCATGTGATCAGCCTGAAAAGTCCTAACCAAACTAGAAACAACAACACAAAGTCATTATCCCCCTCCGGGAATCAAACCCGGGAACTCCGGGTCGAGAGACCATGGCTCAGACCACTAGACCACGGAGGCAGTTAAAAGTATACCTTACCTAGCATTTATAATACTATTCATGGATTGCACATAAATTACCCTGGTATTGCGTTCTAAAATATGCAACACGTAAATATTAAACAAATAACTAGTTCCTTCCATACTGGACTGGGAGAGAGAGAAAAACATAGAATAAGCCAGCTGCATTTTCTCCCGGGTATGCTGTCAAAACCAGCTGAGGGATCCGAGGGTTTTGGTGAATTGTAATTTAGGCGATAGGCTGACAACCTGTCACTACAGCAATATACCTATAAATCATTCTTAAATAACTATCAAAATTTTGTCAGACGTGGCGGAACGACCTTTGTTTAGGTCGTCTACGCTCTGCCTACCCCATTAGTGACAAAGGCGGGATTATACATACGTACGTATATAAATTACTTCCAAGCTGGACTGGGAGCGAGAGAAAAACATAGAATGTGCCAGCTGCATTTCCTCCCGGGCATGCTGTAAGAACCAGCTCAGGGATCTGAGGGTTTCAGTATATTGCAATTTAGGCGATGGGCTGACAACCTGTCACTACAGCGATATACTTACAAATCCATCTTGAATAACCCTCAAAACTTTGTCAGACGTGGCGGAACGACCTTTGTTTAGGTCGTTTACGCTCTGCCTACCCCATTAGGGATAAAGGCGTGATTATATGTATGTATGTATGTATGTACGTATATAAATAACTAGTACCACATTTAACATACTTAGACTAGTTTAACATAAATTATCCTAAATCTGGCTATTTTCTATGTAATGTGCGTCTAGGTCTTTACCAATTTCCGTTGACCTTTTTTTATGGATTCACCCTTGAATTTAGCGGTCTGGCCTAGAAATATAAAAGTGGCCAAGACAAGGGTGACCTCAATCAAAAAAACATAACATAACATAAAAATACTTTATTGCACGTAAGAATACAAATCATACAACACAACAGATATAACAAAAGACAAGTACAACAAAAAACCTCAAAGTATATACTCAAGGTATTCCCACAAACTGTTAGGCTCCGGTGCTATGTTGGTGTCATACAAACTTTCAGGGATTCCAGGGTTTCGGAGTATTGCAATTTTGGCGATGGGCTGACAACCTACTGTAATATATATAATCATCTGTAACGAAATAAGCATCAAAAATTTACAGACGTGGTGGAACGATCATTGTTGAGGTCGTTTACGTTCTGCCTACCTTATTATCCATCTTATATCCCTAAAAGAGTGATTATATGTATGGATGTATGTAGTAGCTATCTTAAATAACTCTCAAAACTTTGTCAGACGTGGCAGAACGACTATTTTTTAGGTTGAAGGCCCTGCCTACCCCGTTGGGGATGAAGGCTTGATTATATGTATATAAACAGTTTCACGCTGAACTGGCAGCTATATCAACATGTATAGGTAGCAGCTGGCTATATCACTGAGCATACTGTAAATGCCAGACCCGTGAGTTTCGTTGTATTCAATTTAGCTAATGAGCAAACTGTAACATCAAAGTTCTCACTGCAGAGCAATAAGTTTTATCTTAATGGCCTCAATTCTAGATTCTACCGGCTAAAACTAAAGTTAAATTCATATATGTCACTTTCAAAATAATAAAATTGAAAACGGACAGGCAATATATACTCCATGGTTTTACACTTTGTCCGCTAGATTTTGACGCGCTTTTGCATGTTTCCTCAGTATTTCTGTAAATTTTATCCGTCATATCATATGACAGCGGATAAAAATGGCAGATAACGTAAAAAACCACTGACTATAAATCTAAAACCGGAGAGAATAGATTTCCTGTCCTTTTTCAGTGTTTTTAGTTTGACATACTTACATATAATCACGCCTTTATCCCTAATGGGGTAGGCAGAGCGTAAAAGACCTAAACAAATGTTGTTCTGCCACGTCTGACAAAGTTTTGAGGGTTTATTTAAGATACATTTGTGGGTATATTGATGTAGTGACAGGTTGTCAGCGCATCGCCTAAATGATAATATACTGAAACCCTTGAATCCCTTAGCTGGTTTTTACAGCATGCCCGGGAGGAAAATCAGCTGGCACATTCTATGTTTTTCTCTTTAGTTTGAAAGTGACAAATAGATTTTAATTTTAGTTTTAGCCGACAAATCTAGAATCGAGCCCATATAATATCGTCATATAGTTTGTTAACTGCAATGTAAACGATAAATTTTTATTAGAACGCTGACACTCTAAGTATTGATAAATGATACTTAGTATTAGCAGAGTATAAACCCAATTGTACGTATTTTCTACGTAGCAAATGCTTGTAAACTAAATATATTATGTAAAATGTTTTAATCGCAAACATAACGTAAACATAAAGACAATGAAAAACTAATCACAATGAAAACTTACTTGTACTTTGTTGACCGGAGGGTTAGCCCTCGACAAGCCAAAAAACAAATAAGCCGTTCAGTTTTCATTATGAATAACACTTGTTTATCGTTTAGTTATAAAGCTAAACACAACTGAAATATTATTTATTACTACGCGATCTTTTCTACCTACACTACTATGAAAGCCTCGTTTTTCCGCGAAACACGCAACCTACTGTCAGCAGATATTAGCTGAGTTATCGATTAAAGATTATTGTTTAAAGTTTCGAGAATCCCCGTCTACATCTCTTCCCGGCTAACTAGTATTAGGCGCAGGGCAAGACTCAAGCCGGTATCGAGGCGGCGGCGAAGAAATTTTCTTTAGAAATGAACATTAGCGCAGCTTCAAATCTGTCAGTCGCCTCCTGGACCCTTCCTGTATGCTATGCGCCTAACTCGGCAAGGATACCACTTCTTCTCCGTTACATGCATCATTCGGCCCATATGTACTTTCGGCGTACCTAAGCGAAACATTTCTTCTCTACTACGATACCCCCGATTTCCACGAAAGACACAACCTACTCTGACAGACCGATTAACCGTGATCCTTTCATCTGTTCCTGGCAGTATGTATTTTCAGGGATGCCACTTCTTCTCATACATACATACATACATAAAATCACGCCTTTATCCCTTACGGGGTAGGCAGAGCGTTAAACGCCTCATAAAAGGCGCTTTCGCCACATCTGACAAAAATTGAGGGCAATTTTAGATTATAATGTGTATTGCTATAGTGACAGGTTGTCAGCCCATCGCCTAAATTACAATACACTGTAACCCTCTAGTCCCTTTTGCTGACTTCTACAGCATGCCCGGGAGGAAGGGCAGCTGGAACATTCTATGTTTTTCTATCTCTCCCAGTCCAGCATAGAAGTTTCTATTCTACTTCTTCTCAGCCGTATGTATCACTCGACAGGGATGTCACTTGTTGCGCGGCGCACAGGATCGATAACCGCCCCCTCCCCGTCCCGCACCCCCCTCCCGCCGATCATCCCAACTACACACAGACACTTCCCATTCAACCGGCACTTCTAAGGACGGGTTGGGAGTAATGGGGTACTTAGTGTTCAAGATAAAGCTGTTATTTTAGACTAATATTTTGTATATTTTTCTTCCATGCTGGACTGGGAGCGACAGAAAAACATAGCATGTGCCAGCTGCATTTCCTCCCAGGCATGCTAAATTGTAAAAATCAGATATGAGATCCGGTTTTTTTGTATATTGCAATTTAGGCTGACAACCTGTAACTAAAGCAATATACCTAAAAATCCATCTTATATACCCCCAAAAATTTGTCAGACGTTGCGGAACGACTTTTGTTTAGGTTGGTTACGTGATTATATGTATTTGTATGTATGTATAATTTGCGAGCAGAATATTCTTGAAGTAGCACAACTAAACTACATAGGATGCGATTAGTATTACAAAATATTTTTAGTTAAATAAAGAATTAGGAATGAGTACATAAGAGGAAGCTTGAAAGTTGCGCCCATAACAGATAAAATAAGAGGAAATCGGCTTGCGTGGTATGGACATGTAATGCGGAGGGATGAAAGTCATATAGGTAAAAGGGTATTGAATTTGAATGTGGACGGATATGTTGGGAGAGGACGACCGAAGAAAAGATGGATGGACTGTGTGAAAGATGATATGTTGAAAACAGGTGTTAATGTCGAACTGACGGCTGACAGGGATGAATGGAAGAAGAAAACATACTGCGCCGACCCCAAATAATGGGATAAGGGCAAGGGAATGATGATGATAAAAGAAAATGAGTAAAATTATAAAGTTGTATTTGTATTTCCTTTGCTAGCTACATTGAAGGAAGATTGTATCAAGGAACAGAATACCCACGTGCAGGCAGAGCAGTTTACTAGATACAAATTTCGTTTGGAATCAGGTTCACTTTTGTATATAAATTGGTTGTTTTCCCGCAAATGAACACAAACACGTGTGTTAATATAAAATGTATAGACAAATATAAGATATTAGATAGGAGTTGTAAAAAAAATAGACTAGCTAAAACATACATACATACATATAATCACGCCTTTATCCCTAATGGGGTAGGCAGAGCGTAAACGACCTAAAGATTGACAATGACAAAGTTTTGAGGGTGACTTTAAGATAGATTTGTAGGTATATCGCTGTAGTGACAGGTTGTCAGCGCATCGCCTAAATTACAATATACTGAAACCCTCGGATCCCTTAGCTGGTTTACACAGCATGCCCAAGAGGTAATGCAGCTGGCACATTCTATGTTTTTCTCTCGCTCCCAGGCCAGCAACAGATAGACAAGCTAAAACATGGTATAATATTATTATTTTAACTATTCATTCTTTCAACAATCATTACTTTAAGTATCTTTGTTATACAATGAAAGGAAAGGAAAAGATCTTAAAGTAAAGACATTAAAATCTTTTTGAATTTCTCAATATCATTTAATATCTGTTACAAAATCTTTCCAATAACAATTAAATCAGTAACATCACAACACTACTTACACCCAAACTCACCGATCTCGAAAAAAACGCTGACGCCTTTCCGTTTCCAATATCTCGGTGCGCAGAAAATGGAACCCTTCGCCTCAAGCCGAAGATTATTGTTACAAATCAACTTCTTAAACGTTTTCAGGTATAAATGAGGCTGTAGGGTGGATGTGTCATCGTAAATAAAAATCTTTCAACCTTAGGTTGAGGTCAAATTGCAATATAAAATTATTGTAAAGGTTGAAAGATCTGATTTATATTTACGTTATTGAAATTACAAAATAAATCAAGGCCTGTAATATTTAGCGCAGTATGCCAACGCCTGTGAAACAAAAGGTATATATTTAAATGTCCACCTATTTAATCCCGTTTTTTCACCTAAAATCCTACTAGATCGTTCACCTTATTTTTTTTTAATTAAAAATGGGTTTGCTCTTGACTCCAGTCTAGGTCGGGAACGACTGAGACGGAGTCAAGGATGGTGCGAGCTCACCCAGAAGATGCCTGTTCACTCTAACTTTGAAATGTTGGGGGTTGAAGGCGTTCGGAAACACAGACGCACACGACTTTTGTTTACCTAATAAATAAATTAGTCGCACTATAGATGCATGTATGCATTCTTCTTCTTCTGTCGAGTGGATATCGAGTCTATCGACCCGATGAACCCTGGTGTCTGGGTTTTTAAACCGCCTAGTAGCACAACTATCAGGCCTCTGACATAGTTTGAGTAACGACTTCTATCAAAGACAGCGACCGGGACCGACGGCTTGACGTGCCCTCAGAAGCACAAAAATCTTTCGTTTTTGGACAATCAGATGATTCAGCCTGCAATGTCCTAACCAAACTGGGGAAAAATTCACAAAGTGATAAATTCTCAAATATCAACTTTGTGTATCTGGGAATCGAACCCAGGAGCTCCGGATCGGGAGTCCATGGCACTAGCTACTAGACCACGGAGACAGTTATTACATGCATTATGTTCACCTATTATATTAGTAAAAAAAATAGGTGAACCTGTTTAGGTGAACAATTAGTTTAATAGTGCGACAATTAAAGATTTTCCGAAAATTAACAATCATTATGACGACCCAGTAAAGGCTAGATCATGTTTGTGGAAAGATGCCGCTTCAGCCGAGCCATACATACCGACACAAGAAACTCTCCCTCCCGGCAGCGACCTCCAGTGGTCGGTTTGGAAATCACTGAACCGACTTCGCACGCAGGTTGGCCGCTGCAATGAAAATCTGTGTCGGTGGGGCTACAGTAACTCAGAACAGTGCCTTTGTGGTGCTGTCCCACAGAGTATGACTCACCTCCTAAACTGCTCTGCGTGCCCCGACACCTGCACGCTAGAAGATCTTTGGGCAGCAAGAACAATCATTATCTTTTTGTTTTTAATACTATTTCAGTAATTAGTGAAACACAGCAGTTGGTATCGGATTAAGACAAAAAAACCTCCATTTAAAAGAACGGATAAAGAAGATAGTTTTGAAATTTGATGCTCGAAACCCAACTCCATGTTTTTAAATTCATGAATTATCAGAAAATATATATTGTAAGTAGAGTACGTTTCAAATAAATCACGATGAACCCACGATAGCTTTGATATTTTTGTTGTATATTTTCATTCGTTAAGGAATAAATTGGAATTCAAGTTAAATTTATGCGCTGATAATCACTAAGAATCTGCAAAATATCACGTATCACGTGTCAGAGCTTAAGTGTTGAGCTCGAAGCAATTTGCGGGAGAATAGCAAATTAAGGGGGCTTATTGAATTCGCCGACGCATGCTTAAATAACTAAACGTAGAATTAGCTGAGTACGTTTGTAGGCAAATGAACAGGATGAATAGAAGCTAGAAGTAATATACTTAAAGTTACGCCTATTTCTTTGGCATTAGGGCAGCAACACACAAGCGTCACTAACTGCGCGCAAGGTTGCGCTCAAAACGCTATCAATGCTTTTTGCATTGCCTACAACACATATGCCTCACCTTACGCGCTACGCTCGCGTAGCGATGAAATCTACGTCAGCGCATTCCTCTGCCAGTACGCGTGCTGAGCGCAACCTTGCGCGCAGTAAGTGACGCCAGTGTGTTGCTGCAAGTGCAGTAACACACTGGCGGCAGTACCTAAGTAGGTAGAGTGTCAAAAATGTCTCTCATATAAATTGAACAGACCTAGGCATTTATGAACGCTTACAACACTTTGATTTTACCTAAATAGATCTACATTCGAGCGATAAACTAAATAAATAACTTTCTAACTCAAGTAGAAAACGACTGGAATCATGATATCTTTTGATTATTTTAATTCGACGGTAAAAAGTGGAGGGACACCGGAAAGCTATAACTATGTAATTATTATCTTTATAAAGGTAAATTCTTATCAAGCCCTGCCAGTGACATAAAAGATTCTATAGGAGCTCAGGCGGAAGACTTTTGATTGTAAAGGTCACTTTTATCTGATAGTAGGTAATTATATCAATGAATCAAAATAGGACGACATAAGAAGCCAATTAAATTTTGAACAGACCTAGCAAAATTGTAGGTATATCAATAAATCAAAATAGGCCGACATAAAAAGCCAATTAAATTTTCAGTCTGTCCAATATTGAGAATCGTTAAAAACTTGGTATTGTTATACTTAATTTTAAACTTTCGCGGTTGTTTTCACTATAACTATAAGACATTTTACGGGTTTCTTACCGCGATTTAAATTATTTGATGAGTTCCCGATATTTCGGCGCTGTTCCAAACGCCCTGATCACAACAGCGCCGAAATATCGGGAACTCATCAAATAATTTAAATCGCGGTAAGAAACCCGTAAAATGTCTTATTGGTATTGTTATATTCAGGCCCGTATTGGTAAACAGCACTTGAGATATACAGCTAGTTTGAGTTCGTTTAAAAAATGTCATTTCAGTACAATATGACCTGTCAAATCCGTACTTAATATTGCTCTCAATCTTGAGATTGCTCTATAAATACGAGCCTCAATTAGTCCGACGTTGTCTAACCTGTAAAACATTGCAACTCTGTTGTTATTTCCCCGGAAGAATAAGAGCCGGTATCATTACATGGACACATTTTCGAAGTAATGAAAAAACAGATTTATTACAGAGAGTTGCAAGCTTTGGGTATCTTTTTTCAAAGCTTTGCAGAACAGAAAAGCCTTTTATCGGTTCCTGCCAGCCGTTTTCACAATATACCCCCAAAAATGTACAAAAGACTCAAATACTTTGACTATAGAGCATTGAATCCTTAAAAAAAGGTTTTTGTAAGCTGTGAAAACTGTTAGAAGTACAATCTCACTTTAAAAGATTAATTTGATGCCTTTCGTAGAGGTTGCGCAAAGCATCAACGTCCAGAGAAAAGATATTTTGTTGTCTGACAAACGTTAAGCAAATAATGTCTATCGCTGTAGTGAAAGGACGTATTATAATACTGCACTTATATCTATCACCATATAAGTGCAGCAACACACAGTCGTCACTTACTGCGCGCAAGGTTGCGCTCAACACGCTGTTAATGCTTTTTGCATTACCTATAACGCGCGCGTACTGACAGAGAGATGTGCCGACGTAGAGTTCCTCGCTATGCGTAAGGTGACGCATGTGTGTTGTAGGCAATGCAATAAGCATTGACAGCGTGTTGAGTGCTACCTTGCGCGCATTAAGTGACGCCTGTATGTTGCTACACTAAGATATACACTATACATATACAATACAGATATGAAGTTTCTTGTACGTTGACGATCATATTCAAATTTGTTTACCAAACTTCCAAGAAAATCTGCAAAGGGACTTCCCGTAATATCCGCTTGCTACGCAGCAGGAATAAATTACAATAATTTACTTATTCCTCTCATTTATGTTTCGGTAATTGGTAATTGGAGAGTAATTCAATATGCCTGACTCCAATAAATCCTTTTTATTTTGTAATCCAATCCAAACATTCCATTGGAGAGATAAAAAACATTAAATCTCCAATTTTCAACATTTTATGTAATAAATTATATATTAAATTAAATCATAATCATAATTAAATTATTATACTTCCATGCTGGACTGGGAGAGATAGAAAAACATAGAATGTTCCAGCTGCCCCTCCTCCCGGGCATGCTGTTGAAGTCAGCAAAAGGGACTCGAGGGTTACAGTGTATTGTAATTTAGGCGATAGGCTGACAACCTGTCACTACAGCAATACACATTACAATCTAAAATTGCCCTCAATTTATGTCAGACGTGGCGAAAGCGCCTTTTAGGAGGCGTTTTACGCTCTGCCTACCCCGTAAGGGATAAAGGCGTGATTTTATGTATGTATGTATGTATTATGTAATAAACTGATTCTAGAGTTTCGTGTGATGTAATTTAGGAAATTGTCTGACGAACCGTCTACAAAAATGTATGTAATTTCTATGTGAAAATACTCTTCAAGGTTTTTTGGTCTCTCTGTAAGGTCTAGTGAATGTTAGACATTAGTATAGAAAAAATTATCTATGAGTAGGTACTGCTGACATAATAAAACAATTATAATATTTAAATGTGGTAGCAAAAAATCATTTATTCTCCATGATTCAATAATATTAAGTTTATTTGATATTTTAATTGTTTTTAAAAGACGTTTCCGCGCGTCTCATCGAGGCAACGAGAGATCCAAGAGCTGGCAGCTATTTCGCTCAAAGGATTAGTTTCGCAATTCAAAGAAGTAATGCCAGCATTTTAGATACTTTGCCTCGGTGCGGCGAGTTGGATGAAATATTTTATTTAATGATAATGTCTTGTTCATTAAGTAAGTAACAAAATAAATATTGCAATCAGTGTTCCAACAATATATCGAACTATCGATAGTACTATCGATAGTATCGATAGCTATTAGAAATCAATAGTAATAGTTGACGTCATAACTATCGATAGTATAGATAGTATTAATAGTTTATATTCAATAATATCGATAGTATTTATATACTATTGCTTACAAACAATCGATAGTATCGATTGTTGCAAAAACTATCGATAGTAGTGAACTATCGATCGTTCGCAAACATTCAATAGCATTGCTTTTGATTTAGTGTACTGAAATATAATCAATTTTAGGTCCGTGTTTATAAAGCGATCTCAAGATTGAGAGCAGTATTAAGTATGGATTCGACAGATCATATGCCTGTATTTATAATTAGCACTTGAGAGTAAGAGCGAGTTTGAGTTCGTATCAGTAATGTCATTTTAGTACAAAATCAACTGTCAAAACCATACTTAATATCGCTCTCAATCAATATAAATACGAGCCATTCATACATACATATAATCACGCCTTTATTTCTAATGGGGTAGGCAGTGTCTAAACGACCTAAACAAAAGGTCGTTCTAAACTTCTAAATGCAAGTTCAATTGAAATGTATACGCTTGTTAGCCAACTGAAACACAAACGTAAGTAATAATAAGAAAACCAATTACCTGTTGAACTGTGCTCAGAACAATACAGGCTAGTATTGCCAACCGGCCGGCACAAATTTATTGAGGAAATTGCACAAATAGTTGGCAATTTCATCAAGCCCTAGTATCGCTACTGTGTCAAGAGAAATGCCTCTGTGGCACAGTAAAAAGAATGGGCAGCAAAACTTCTTCAATAGACCAAAATAGTAGAGTCCTATAAAAAAATTTTGGCGAACCGTTGTAAATAATACGGAATGTAAGGGACAGCGTCCCACAAATTCATAGGGGTTGTTCAGTCAATAACACTGAACATCTTACACTATAAAACTCTTCCAGGAAGTGAAAAAAGATTTTGGTTTTTCCATACAAATTGTCTGATCGAGATGGACATTTTGTATGGACAAGCCAATTTTTATTTTCACTTCCTGAAAGAATTTCTTGGTGGAAGTTGTTCAGTATCGTTGACTGAGCAACCCCTATCAGTTTGCGGGACAGTGTCCCTTACACCCGGTATAACGGTGGAGCGATGATGGGCTTATTACCAGTGGACTAACAGACCATGACGATGATGTTAATTAAAAATAGTAACTGCCTCCGTGGTCTAGTGGTCAGAGCCATGGGCTCACGATCCGGAGGTCCTGGATTTGATTCCGAAGGACAACGGTGATGTGTGTAAAATTTTCATGCATGCTGAATCGCCTGATTGTATGGAAGAAAAGAGATTTCGTGCTTCAGAGGGCACGTTACGCGGTCTTTGATAGCGGCCATTACAAATACCATCTCAGAGACCTATTAGCTGTGCTATTGGGCGGTTTAAAAACTCTGTCACCGGGGTTCATCCCACTCGACTGCAGAAGAAGAAGATTAAAAATAGTTTAATAAGAATGGGTTTCGCTCTTGAGTTCGCATTTCACTGGCTTCTGTATCCTTCAGATTGGAACATGAAAGTGGGGACGCTCTGATTGGAAGCAGAACCTTTATTCTAAGACTACGCTGGAACCTTCCTAACTAAGCTAGTCCCGTCTAAGGCTCGGCTAAATTACAACTTTGAGGATAAGTTATTACGCAGCAATGAAACTTAAACAAATAATCAAGAGGGATTGTTCTCAAATCCAACTAATTAGATCCGTGACTCAGTTCCTTAAGTGACAGTCGTTTATAATGTTATCCATCGGGTTCATAGACTCGATACCCACTCGACAGAAGAAGAAGATTATCTCACCAAAACCATACATGTAAAATTTTGATTCCGGGAAAAGTGGAGTAGACCAAACCGAAAAGCGGCGCGCCGCCTTGGTCGGGAAAATGCTACACAGAAGAAGTTTTGTTCTCACCGTTGAAAACCAGGATCGCGTCGTGATTATTATTTATCGTATGGCATTATTTGGTGCGAGGTCCTGAGGACAATACAGCAGCCGAGTTTTGTTGCACCTTTAGCACCGCCCGGGGTCACGTGTAGGGGTTTTAAGGTAGTTCTTGCAGACGTGGAGCAATATCGACCTATAGCGACCACTTTTAGAAAAAGTGACCGGTACCTACGTATTAACGTACCCTCCGAAGCACTGAATACGTATTCTTCCAGACAATCAGGTGGATTCAGCCTGCATTGTCCTAACCAAACTGGGGAAAATCTCACAAAGTGATATATTGTCAAATATCAACTTTGTATTCGCCTGGAAATCGAACCCAGGACCTCCGGACGCCCATTAGTTTAGCCACTAGACCCCGGAGGCAGTTTTGAAAATCTGTTAGTATAATAATACATACATACATATTACCTACAGTATAGATTCTAGTTTACCTCCAGGTATATGAAAGTTATCGGAGAATAAACGAACCAAAAAGAAAGTAAGTCATGAATAAATCTGCTACTTCGTCGCTTTTACTAACTGTAACTGCGTAGGTGTTCCTCTCGCACGCGCTCCAACAAAAATATTTGTTACGCATATTTTTGTGAACCTGTGTGGGATTTATTTTGCCAAACTGGATACTTGCCTCGATTCTAGATCTGAGAGCTAAAACTAAAATTAAAATCTATCTGTCACTTTCAAACTAATAAAATTGAAAAACCTGACTCAAGTTTCATTCTCGAGTATAATTTCGGGTTTCTATAAATATTTAACACTGGGCTCGATTCTAGATACCACCGGCTAAAACAAAACTGAAATCTATCTATCACTTTCAAAATAATAAAACTGAAAAAGGACTGGCGATTTATTCTCTATGGTTTTACACTTTGTTCGCTAGATTTTGACGCGTTTTTGCACGTTTTCCCAGTATTTCTGATAATTTTATCCGCCATATCATATGACGGCGGATAAAAATTACAGATAATGCATAAAACCACCGACTATAAATCAAAAACCGGGGAGAATAGATCTCCTGTCATTTTCCAATGTTTTTAGTCTGAAAGTGAAAAACAGATTTTAATTTTAGTTTTAGTCAGCAAATCTAGAATCGAGCCTATTGAGGCCTTTATAGACACGGGTAACCTGATTTTTATGTATTATAGCTCTTGAATGTATTGTAGTGAAAAATATACAGTCCTCCCACCGAATTTCGGTGAAGGCGGCCAATCTCCCAGAGATCGGCCAACTGCGCAGGACTAGTTTTAAGATTCCAAGTGTTTGCGCGATATCACAGGTGCACTATCTATTCCTTCAATCTATATTCTGATGGGACAGATTTACTGACACAGCCAGTGAGAAATCAGGTACAGGATCGTCTATTTACATGCCCATTCGAGGGCATTGATCATCTTACTTTTCAGATAATCAAGTGATCAGCCTGCAATGTCCTAACCAAACTAGAAACAACAACACAAAGTCAAAGTCCCCCGCCGGCAGTCGAACCCGGGACCTTCGGGTCGAGAGCCCATAGCTCAAGCCGCTAGACCACGTAGGCAGTTAAGTGTAGTGTAGAAGTAAAAATAATGAAAATAAGGAAACCGTAAATTTTAACTTCCATGCTGGCCTGGGAGCGAAAGAAAAACATAGAATGTGTCTTCTGCATTTCCTTCCGGGCATGCTGTAAAAACCAACTAAGTGATCCGAGGGTTTCAGTGTATTGTATTTCAGGCGACGGACTGACAACCTGTTACTACAGCAATATACCTACAAATCTATCTTAAATAACCCTCAAAACTTTGTCAGACGTGGCGGAGCGACCTTTGTTTCGGTGCACGCTGTGCCTTCGACATTAGAAATAAAAACGTGATTATATGTATGTAATACTAAAGTTATAGTTCGATCGATATTATAGATGATTTTGTCAAAAATCAAAATATCGATAGTTTGGCAACATTACACTGGAGATTTACTCAATGGAATTAAGGGAAAGTTTCTACAGTTGTCTTTATTATTTAAAGGCTCACTTAATTGTGATCATTCTGGACATCCTCTAAGGGCCATCCCTTCTCCAGACATCAGAAGCTTTACGGACCTCAAAGGGACCGTACCTTTGCAGTGAATTGTGAGAACTATTAAGAAATTCTGCTCCAAAAGAAATGTCAAGGGATTTATTGTTGGAATCCCTAAGACGGACGCTTCGGTGTGACATGAGATTAAATTTGCCTAGGTATAGGGTGGATCTGTATATAAATTTCTAATGGGCTCAATTCTAGGTTCACCCAGCTAAAACTAAAATTAAAACCTATCTGACACTTTCAAATAATACAATTTAAAAAGGACAGGCGATTTATACTGTATGGTAGATTTGTCTGCTAGATTATGACGCGCTTTCCCACGTTTCCCCAGTATTTCATATGCATAAAACCACTGACTATAAATCAAAAACCGGAGAGAATAGATCTCCTGTACTTTTCGAATGTTTTTATTAAATAAAGTCGATACATACAGCAATATTATTTTACACCATTTTCCTAAAAACAGTAAACACACATATGGAAGCGTAGCTAGACAAACCAGTAAATGCTTTTTAAGGTTGTGCTCAACACGCGGTCAATGCTTTTTGCATTGCCTACAACACACACGCGTCACCTTGCGCGTTACGAGGAACTCTAAGTCGGGACATGCCTCTGTCAGTACGCGCGCGTACCGCGTAAAGTGACTCTTGTGTGTTGTAGGCAATGCAAAACGCATTGACAGCGTGTTGAGCGCAACGTTACGTGCAGTGTGTGTCGCTGCACTAAGCGGCTAAGCGGCTTTTTTTAGTATATGGTTTGATGTAGGTAATGTAACGAAGAAACACGATGACTCGTATTTATAAAGTATGGATTTGACAGGCCATATTGTACTGAAATGACAATTGTGATACAAAATCCAATTCGTTGTCACTATTGTGAGCTGATCAAATACGGGCCTTCTTTACCTCACTAAATAAAAAAAGAATAAAATACTGCAGAGGGATATCCAGGGAGAATATAATAAATCTTTCACGAAATACACGACTTTTTGTTTAGAAGAAAGCTCGCAATTTACCGCAAAATATGTTAGTGTGGTTTTAACTCAGAGTTAGATTGGAGTAGATAGGTAACTTCCATGCTGGAATGGGAGCGAGAGAAAAACATAGAATGTGCCAGCTGAAATTCCTCCCGGGCAAGCTGTAAAAACCAGCAAAAGAATCCGAGGGTTTCTGTATATTGCAATTTAGGCAATGGGCTGACAACCTGTCACTACAGCAATATACCTACAAATCTATCTTAAACAACCCTCAAAACTTTGTCAGACGTGGCGGAACGACCTTTGTTTAGGTAGTTTACGCTCTGCCTACCCCATTAGGGATATAGGCGTGATTATATGTATATATGTAATATTGGAATAGATATCGCAATTTGATCTAACATTCATGAAACTATTTTTTTGATTTGGGCTAAATCTACTTGGTCTGCTTTAGATCGCTACTGGTGTAGCACTTGTTGGCCAGTGAATATTTAATTGTGCAATGCTCAGTTGTAAGCATACCGCAAAATACAGCTAGATGACAGAATTTAAGAGATACCTAGATTAATATTTTTATAGCGCATAAATAAACTTTACAGTTTTGCTTTTCTACATGTTAAGACTATGACTGAAGGCCAGTAAGTAATACACTGTAAAACAGCATTTGAAGAGGTTGCGTACTGTACTACCTACTGTATTCCAGATCTGTGTCAGTTTCAGTTTAAGCTCGCTTTTATTTAAGCTGCAGAACAATTTTCCGCAGCTTCTCCCATTGGGAGCTTCTTCTCAGAATACCGCAACTACCGCAAACTGATTGTTTCATCACAGGCTCTTTTACAACGAACACAATAAACAGATACTACAACTGCCTCCTTGGTTTAGTGGTAAGAGCCATGGGCTTACGATCCTGAGGTCTTCGGTTAGATTCCCAAGTCAATTTATCACTTTGTGAAATTTTCCCCAGTTTGGTTAGGACATTGCAGCCTGAATCACATAATTGTCTGAAAATAAAAAGGATTCCGTGCTTCGGAGGGCACGTTAAGCCTTCGTACCCGGTTGCTGTCTTCGATAGTGTTCGTTACTCAAACCATGTCAGAGACCTACCAGTTGTACTACTAGGCGTTTTAAAAATTCTGATACCAGGGTTCATCGGGTAGTTGGATTCGAGAATCCACTCACTGAGAAGAAGAAGGACAGATATTAAGGCCAATGTTACACAATTACTTTTTTGTTACTCATAGGAATTTGTGAGACAACGATTTTATTTTTAACTTTTCGTTTTTAAATCGTTGAATTTCGCTGGTAAAGTAGGCGGTGTTTTTAAAAGATGAGAATATTTGTACGGCAGTAGCAACAGTGTAAAATATTCCTCCCGGTATATTCCTCACGATCTTCTTTCTGTAGAGTAAATCACGAAGGAGGTGGAGTCTGTATATTGTTAAAAACCCAAATTAATTATAAAGAAAGAATTGATATTCATCAACTGTCAGTAGAACTAATTTTCGAAATATGCGCCGTAGAAATAATACAGTACAATTTATTAATAGTAAGTTTGTACTGGCCCAATAGTAGCAGAGGAGTTGAAATATTTTATAACAACCTAGAGAAACTCTAAAACCTAATCTCAATAAAAGATAAGAAAAAGCATGTAATTATAGGAGGAGACTTTAATATCGATTCTTTAGACAATAGTGAAGCTAAACGACTTTTGAACCTAATGTCATCTTACAACTTTCATCAAAAAATAAATGAAGCTACACGAATTACAGACACTACCGCTAGATGTATTGATTTAATATTTACAAACAAAAAAGACAAAGATTACGAATATAACGTACAAGAATATGGTTTCTCCGATCATAAAGGAGTCTCGTTTACAATGCCAGCAGTTTATCCACTTTTAAACTATTTTATTATTAACAAAAGAATGTTTAATGAAACGAGCATGCTAAAATATAAAAATGAAGTTAGTAAAATAAATTGGAATGATTGCATTTTTTCTGACAGATCTGTTAATATAAATTACAATACCTTCAGTTCAGTTCTTAGTAATATTCTAGATAAATGTATTCCGCAAAAAACCCTTAAGATAAAAATTAAACGTAAAAAAACATATCTCACAACCGGCCTTAAACAGTCATTTCAGAATAAAAGGTTACTAAGTATTCTAAAATCACAAACAAAAAGCAAATGCATACATAATTATTATAAAACGTACACTAAAACTTTAAAAAAAGCTATTCAAACGTCTAAAAAAAATTGTAATATCCGAAAGTTTAATAATCAAGATAACAATAACAAAACCCGTACAATGTGGCGAATTATTCAACAAGAGAAAAACCCAAGATCTAACAGAATTAAAAACAATATTAAAATAAAAATAAATAATGCAATAATAGAAGAACCTAAAGAGGTCGCAAATTATTTTAATGTATATTTCTCTACCATAGGTATACCAAAAAACAACTTTGTATTTAATAAAACCGTTACCAACCCATTAACTACCGTGGAAAATTCATTTTACTTGAGTCCAGTAGAACCCAAAGAAGTAGAAAAAAATATAAAAAATCTCAAGAATAAAACAAGTTTTGGAGTTGATGAGATTCCTCCTACATTGATGAAAGTATGTGCAAGTGAATTAGCCATTCCATTCACAAACTTAATAAATCAGTCTTTTTCAGAAGGAATATTCCCTGACGCATTAAAAGTTTCTTTGATCAAACCAATCCATAAAAAAGGGGATAAATCCGACCCCAATAACTACCGTCCGATTTCACTATTAAATACGTCATCAAAAATATTTGAAGCCATAATAGTAAATAAAATGTACACTTTTTATGAAAAATACCTAGTCTTTAATGATAGTCAGTACGGTTTCCGGAAAAACCGTTCAACTACATTGGCTGTTTATAAGTATGTTCAAAAAATCCTAGATATTATTAATTCAAAAAAATACGCCGTCGGTCTATTACTCGATATGAGTAAAGCGTATGACAGGGTCAACTTTGAAATACTTTTGAATAAACTATATGGAACTGGTATTAGAGGAACAGCCTACAATTGGTTAAAATCATACCTCCAAAATAGGTTACAATGTGTAGAGGTTGAGAATATCAATTTCTTAACAGGGAAAATTCAAAATTTGAGGTCTGATCAGACAGGTGTTGTGGCATCTATACCACAAGGGAGCGTATTAGGATGTTTGCTTCCTTGTTTATATAAATGACCTCCCGAAACTGTTTAATAATAATGACCACGCGATTTTATTTACAGATGATATTTCAATTGTATTTACTTGCTCGAATCCCATAGAATTAGAAAACTCACTTAATACTACTCTCGATAACACAGTTGATTGGCTTGAATCGCATAACCTAGAACTTAACTTTAAAAAAACAAAGATAATTCAGTTCCGACCATACCAAAAATCCGCGTTACAATTTAACTACAGATATAAAAACACACCAATAGAAATGGTAGATACTGCTAAGTTATTAGGGATTGATTTAGATACTAACTTAAATTGGAAAGTACACGTACATAACTTATCACTTAAACTATCATCTTTTATTTATGCGCTGTTCCATCTTAAAAAAACAACAGATTTTCAAACTGCACTTACTGCATACTATGCATATGCCTACAGTAGAATAAGCTACGGTATCATCTTTTGGGGAAATTCTACAGATGTAGAAGATATCTTTATTCTCCAAAAAAAATGTATTAGGATTTTAGCTAATATAGATCAAATGGATTCATGCAAACCCCATTTCATAAAGCACGGTATTCTCACCTTAACATCAATTTATATATTGGAGTCATGCAAATTTGTTACAACTCATATGTATTTATATTCCCCAGAAACAATATTGAAAAGAAATAATCGTAATTTACATAAGCTTAAAATTCCCTTCTCAACATTAGAATTATTTACTTCAGGTCCTCACTCAATGGTCATTAAAATATACAACTGCATTCCCAACAACATTAAAGATATTAGTATTCATAACTCCTTTTTAAACCAACTAAAACAATTTCTTATAAAAAAATGTTATTATAACCTCCAAGAACTGTTTGATGATAAGATAACATAAATAAATAACAAAGTAAAAATAAATTAAATAGAATCTAAAAACCTACCGTAACTGCTAATTATCATGCTGTTGTTTAGATATATTAGGATATAAGATATTGATCTCAAATTGATAATAAGGATTTAGCTAAGTTATTAATTTTAAGTTAGTAAGTACCTACTTAATTATATCATTCTCTAATTTTTTTAAATTGTAAACAGTAGCGTCCTTTGTCTGCTATTAAAATATTGCTATGCCCTGACGGGGCGTCATAATTAATGTATAATATAAGACCTATTGTAACTCGTTAAGAATGTACCTTATTAATTATGATATTGCAATAAACATTATGAGTATGAGTATGAGTATATTTTAGAAAACAGCACCCTATTCGTCAAATATGATTTTGAAAAAAATATATTTTAAATAATGATTTTATGAAGCGTGAAATATTATTTTTCACGTTAATTTAATATTATAGGTTATTTTCTTTCATATTTTTGACTTCTAATATCCAAAGTATACAATAATAGAAAGGAGCAAAGAAAATTTGATATGCTCATATGGTTATGCATATTTTGTACATATCTTTCTTTCTAAATGTAAAAAAAAAAACAATTCAGTAAAACTTGACCAGCTTATCACACACACAAAACTAAACCAATTTAGTTCCCTATATTACATGCATTGATACATATAATCACGCCTTTATCCGCCCTATATTAGCAGACGGTATAAAACTTAGCGGCGGCCATTTTCGTTTGGTCAAAGGTCAAATGACGCTGGGCTCGAGTAGCTCGTAAACGGACGACATTTGCTTTCAAGGGTTTGTTGTGAAGCTATCAAATTCTCAAGTTAAAGAAAGACCCGAAGAATCATGGCCTCTAAGTTTTTAAAGTACCTTCCTAATAGTCCTTTGACATGGTTTGTGTAACGATCACTATAAGATGCATGAACAAGAAGCCAAAGATTCGCATGCCCCCCTAAGCATAGAATCTTTTAATGACACTTCTGATGTTATACATACATACATATTATAACGCCTTTATCCCTATTGGGGAAGGCAGAACATAAACGACCTAAACAAAGATCGTTCCGCTACGATTGACAAAGTTTTGAGGGTTATTTGAGATAGATTTGTAGGTTTATTGCTGTAGTGGCAGGTTGTTAGCCGGTTATTGCAATATACAGAAATCCTCGGATCTCTTAGCTATTTTTTCGTGCTTCGGGAGGCACGTTAAGCCTTTGGTCCCGGTTAATATCGTTTAATACCGTATATATTAGTCGTTAAGCCATGTCAGATGCCAGTACTAAGCATAGGCGGTTTGAAAACTCTGACCTAATCTAGGATTGGGTCTGGTTTCCATTCTGGGTTGCGGAGGTCAGATGGCAGTCGCTCTGTGTAAAAAACCAGTACCCTCGTTTAATCCCCTAGATAAGGTAGCCAACCCCGTGAGATACGGTATAAGGCTAGGGAGATGATGATGATTAGCAGACGGCATAAAAGTTAGCGGCGACCATTATCGTTTGGCCGAATGACGCTGGGCTCAAGTAGGTTGTTTACGGCAATTGCTTTCAAGGGGTTGTTGCTAGGCTACAAGATAACAATCACTATTATTTTTCTCCTAGTCTAGCTAGTCTAGGATACACGTTATTTAGTGTCACAAGACTAGCATATCTTCCATGCTGGCCTTTGAGCGAGAGAAAAAAATAGAAGGGTAAAAGCGTGATTTATGTATGTATGTATGAAAACGCTCTCTCACTCTCACTCCCTCTATTTCACTAACACTCACACTACACATACACTCACACTAAAATAATGTCTTACTTTTGCATGTTCCTAATATTGTTAGTCAGTTTGTTAATTTGTTCCTAAAATTGTCACTTAATTTTAATAATTTAACTTCTTTTAAAAAAAAAAAATATCTTGTAATTGTACGGTTCGCCTGAACGGAAGTTGATAATCTGTTTGTTTGATTTATTCGGATTCCTGCGATACAGGATTTTCCTAGTGCGGGATCCAATGGAAAATTGTAATAGGCCTAAGTTTATTTTGCTCAATAAATTATTTGTATTTTTGTATTTGAATGTGCCAACTGCATTTCCTCCCGGACATGCTGTAAAAACTAGCTAAGGGATCCTATGTTTCCTGTATATTGCAATTTAGGCAAGAGGCTTACAACCTGTCACTAAAACAATATACCTACAAATAAAAAACTATCTTACCCTCAAAACTTTATCAGACGTGGTGGATCGGCCTTTTTTATGTCGTGTACGCACTGCCTACCCCATTAGGGATAAAGGCGTGATTATACATATGTATGTAGACTAGCATTCGCATGCATTCAACGAACTCAACAAGCTGCTTGTCGCCGAAATTTGTCAAACTTGCAAGCCTAGAGAATTTACCAGAAGTATATAGTGCGAGGAATATATTTATAACACATACATGGATATAATCACGCCTTTATCCCTAATGGGGTAAACAAAGAACATTCCGCCACGTCTTACAAAGTTTTGAGGGTTATTTAAGATAGATTTTTCGAATTACATCCATTCCATTCATTCCATCGCCTACATTACAATATACTAAAACCCTTGGATCCCTAAGCTGGTTTTTACAATATGCCCGGGAGGAAATGCAGCTGGCACATTCTATGTTTTTCTTTCGCTCCCAGGTCAGCATGGAAAATCTCTTCACATAGCTATGGTAACCCTGGCATATTACATCTTTTACAGCTTGTGTCATGTTTCTACTTAAAAGTTAAATATTTCTACATGATTACTTTGCATGAAACATACAATTTTAGCTTTTCTTGAATATCATGGAAGCCCTCATAAACGGAAACAATTTTGTACTTACAATGTGTATTTATAGCCTCTACGAACGGCTTCACTTGCTACGTCGTAGCAGCTACGTCGTAGGTATATCTGCTACTCGTAGAGGTAGCTACAGCCACCTACACGGGTTAAACTTCAATAATTTAATTACAGAAGAGGAATGATTCTACTCTTCAAAATTAACCACATTCTCCGTTCTCCTTATAATCTAATTATAAAGCACAACAAGAATTCGGTCTTCTTAGCGAGTGGATTCGCGATTCGAATGACCCGATGAACCCTGGTGTCAGAGTTTTCAAACCGTCTAGTAGCACAGCTAATAGGCCTCTGACATGGTTAGACTAACGACCACTATCAAAGACAGCGGACGGGACCGACGGCACGCTTCAAAGCACGGAATTCGGTGTCTCGCTAACACATGATATAAAAACAAATACACATTTAGAAAACAGAGAGCGAACTTGCCTTAACTGTTGCGCTTTCTTTTCAATGAGTATTCAAACTCTTTAAAGAACCAGATCATATATTCCTAGTATACAGCAAACAGCAACGCCTTAGTGCAGCAACACACAGGCGACACTTACTGCGCGCAAGGTTGCGCTCAACACGCTGTCAATGTTCTTTGCATTGCCTACAACACACATGCGTCACCTTACACAATAGCGATGAACACTACGGCGCAACCCTCTGCCAGTACGTGAGTGTAGCGCTTGAGGTGACGCATGTGTGTTGTAGGCAATGCAAAAAGCATTGACAGCGTGTTGAGCGCAACCTTACGCGCAGTAAGTGACGCCTGTGTGTTGCTGCTTTTACATACGTCCACAGATGTACCAGAGAATTAAAACAATATTATGAAAAGAACCATCTTCAAGGTCATAATTTATACATATATACATATAATCACGCCTTTATCCCTAACGACCTAAGCAAAGATCGTTCCACCACGTCTGACAAAGTTTTAAGAGTTATTTAAGATAGATTTGTAGGTATATTGCTGTAGTGACAGGTTGTCAGCCCATCACATAAATTGTAATATACTGAAACCCTCGGATCTCTTAGCTGGTTTTTACAGCACGCAGCTGGCAAATTCTATGTTTTTCTCTCGCTCCCAAGCCAGCATGGAAGTTTACAATTTATACATCCTCTGCTTACTAACTACCACTTTCAGAGAGAAGTATATTCCAGGTGCTATCCTATTTCCTCTGAATTTCAAATAATGAGCTGATATTAATAACGATTTATGCCACGTCAGTTGCAGGCCATCATAGATTGGAATTTCGTAGCCCCAATTATAATTTTGTGCGGTAAAATCATTCGGTTACTGCACAGTCGATTTCGAATTTTAAATTACAGTTCATACATTCCGTGGGATTAATTATAAAGTAGTGGGTAAAATTTATTTTAAAATGGTGAATCAACTTTTACAAAATAATATTCTTCTTCTTCTGTCGTGTGGGTATTGAGTCGATTCAGTGTCTGAGTAACAAAAAAATCGTCACCATGCTGGACTGGGAGTGATAGAAAAACATAGACTTTGCCAGCTGAAACTCCTCGCGCACGCTACCCTCGAATCCCCTAGCTGGTTTTTAACCAGCTAGGGGATTCGAGGGTATTGAGCGTATTGCAATTTAGGCGATGGGTTGACAACCCGTCACTATAGCAATATAATACTTATATCATCAGTAATAACCCTTAAAACTTGTCAGACGTGGCGGAACGACCTTTGTCTAGGCTGTTTTAGCTCTGCCTACCCCATTAGGGACAAAGGCGTGATTTTATGTAAATAATAAATTTATGTATAAAGATTTTTTTTCGACGCACGGAAACAAAATTCTTGCGTCAGAAAAAGATATACAAAACGATATTTAATTTTCCCTTAAACTGTTCTTATATAAAAATTGAACATCATTTTCATAAATTAGATTAAGAAAATATACACACAGGCGTTATTAATTTTCTAGATAAACAACTCAGTGGGTCCACCTTCGTCTCAGCTCGGTTCACTGAATCCACTGACTCACTACCGAGCTAATAATAGCTCAGGGAGGAGGCATCAGAAGAACCTCCATGAATAACTATAGAAGTAAGTGTTTATAAAAGATAAGTAATTTATAATAGACTCAGGAAGTTTTTTCTTCCTTGCTGGCCTGGGAGCTAGAGAAAAACATGGAATGTGCCAGGTGCATTTCATCCCGGGCATGCTGTAAAAACCAGCAAAGGGATCCGAGGGTTTCAGTATATTGTAATTTAGGCGATGGGCTGACATGACAACTTATCACTACAGCAATATACCTACGAATCTATCATCAATAACCCTCAAAACTTTGTCAGACGTGGCGAAACGACCTTTGTTTAGGTCGTTTACGCTCTGCCTACCCATTGGGATGGGATAAAGGCGTGATTATATGTGTGTATGCATGTTAGAGCGTTTTTGCACTGCTCCGTATTCGGTTTGTATCCAATTCTCATCCTTCCCTTGGCCTTCCTAGTCAATGTATGACAGCTGGCGCACCCATATCCGTTTAATATGGAAATTTCTAATTAGCAAGTAGTGTATGTAATGGCTGCTTATTTATATACATACATACATACATATAATCACGCCTTTATCCCTAATGGGGTAGGCAGAGCGTTAACGACCTAAATAAAGGTCGTTCCGCCACGTCTGACAACGTTTCGAGGGTTATTTTAAGATGGATTTGTAGGTATATTGCTGTAGTGACAGGTTGTCAGCCCATCGCCTAAATTACAATATACTGAAACCCTCGGATCCCTTAGCTGGTTCTTACAGCATGCTCGGGAGGATATGCAGCTGGCCCATTCTATGTTTTTCTCTCGCTCCCAGGCCAGCATGGAAGGATCTCGCTCCCAGGCCAGCATGGAAGAATTTTTTCAGAAATAAGCAGGCTTATTTATATGTTTGTGTGTTTGATTGTCTGTGGCGCTCTAGAGAGCAAACGCGTGGGCCGGGCCGATTTTAATGATTCTTACGTCAATCGATTCGTCTTAACTATGTTAGTGTCACTGAAGACATGATTTTGAGAAATAAATAATATGGAGACAATTAAACGCCATATTGAGAAAATGAAAAAAAAACGACAACCGAAATACGGATACATACCGAATACGGAGCAGTGCAAAAACACCCTTACTATGACCGATATTTATATTATACATACATATAGTCACGACTTTATCCCTAATGGGGTAGGCAGAGCGTAAACGACCTAAACAAAGGTCGTTCCGCCACGTCTGACAAAGTTTCGAGGGTTATTCAAGATAGATTTGTATGTATATTGCTGTAGTGACAGGTTGTCAGCCCATCGCCTAAATTGCAATATACTGAAACCCTCGGATCCCTTAACTGACTTTTACAGCATGCCCAGGAGGAAATGCAGCTGGCACATTCAATGTTTTTCTCTCCTCCCCTGTCCAGCATGGAAAAAAATATATTATAGCACGGACTAATTTACGCCTGTATAAAGCAACTTAGGTTAACTGTCTCGGGCCTGTCGATATTATTTTTCTTAAAATTTTCCCTTCCTATGTAACTCCCAGAAACGTAGAACACTATACCAGGCCACTCAGAAAGTATTGCGATAAATAGTTTTTATATATGGCAGACTGGCCGGTTAGAATCTTTTTTGAAAATATGATTACTTGTAAGTAAAAATATGTGTGTTCCATTTTCAAAATTTCCCTCCACATTTTTTGCGAGCAATTTCAAAGTATCGTGTCTTACTGAAAAATGGATCTGCGCCGGGAACATTTTAGAGCTATGATTTTTTACGATTTCAAGTGTCGCCTGAAACCGGATGAATCGTTCGATAGACTTCAAATGGCATTTATGGATGAAAGCCCCTCCAAGGCAACCGTGTATCGTTGGTATAAGGAATTTAGGCGCGGTCGACCAACCTTGGGGGATGAAGAAAGAAGCGGTCGCCCTTTGACGGCTATTACGGAAGAAAACGTGCTAGCAGTGAAAAATTTAATCCAAGATAATAGGCGAATTACATATCAGGAGATTCAGCACATATTAAAGATTGGATCGGGAAGCGTTCACGAGATTCTACAAGGCATCTTCGCGTGAGGAGGATAGTATCGCGCTGGGTGCCGCACTACCTCACCGACGCTCAGAAGCAGGCCCGGGTGGAATGGTGCCGTGATATGCTGAACAAATTTGAAGCAGGCTCGTCTCGGCGTGTTTACGACATCGTAACAGGTGATGAGTCCTGGATTTATCAATACGATCCAGAAACCAAGCGCCAGTCGACAGTTTGGGTGTTTCAAAATGAACCAACGCCTACCAAAGTGAAGCGATCTCGAAGCGGGGGGAAGATTTTGATCGCCAGCTTTTTTAATTTGACTGGCCATTTGGCCTCAACTCCCTTACGAGATCAAAGAAGCATTAACGCCGAATGGTATACTACCAAATGTTTACCAGAAGTTTTTTCTGTTGTGAGCAACAAGCGACCAAACACAGGGCTACTACTGCTCCACCACGACAATGCGCCTGCACACACCGCGCTCAAAACGAGGGACTTCCTGGACAGCACACCAGTCAAACTCCTGGGTCACCCTCCTTACAGCCCTGATCTAGCACCGTGTGACTTCTTTTTATTTCCAAAAATAAAAAATCAGCTCAAGGGGATACAATTTTCGTCGCCGGAAGATGCGCTGGCTGCGTTCGAGCAGGCTGTAAACGAGGTGTCTACGGCGGACTGGAAAAAGTGTTTTGAAAACTGGTTCAGACACATGAATCTTTGTATAGAGGCTGGTGGAGAGTACTTTGAAAAGATATAATAAAAATATATGTACCTGTAGAACAATTTTTTTTAGTGTCGCAAATCTTTCTGAGTGTCCCACGTATACTAGTTATTTCATAATTTGACCCAAATTATTACTCCAAAAGCAGTTACATAAATTAGCTTCAAACTATTCATAATGTTCCATATTTGCCATATTTGGGTAATAAATGTGGGCAAAGGCAATATTAACGCTTGAGGCATTTTCGCAACTGCCTTTTCACGACATTGTGTTTTATCTTCAGTAAAAATATGGAACAATTTTTGATATTGCTTTTCGTCGGTAGTTTTTACAAGACATTGTTGGCATAATAGCTAAAAGTTCTCGGAAATCTGTCGCTAGAATACTCCTTACGGTAAAAGTCATAGTTCAACTTTTCTAATATTGGCATAGGTCCGGACCTAGTCCGAACAGCTCTCGGAAATGTCAGCAACCCGATGTTGTGGTTTACTTCGTCTGTCGAGTGAGTATCGAGTGTCGACCCGATGAACCCTGGTGTCAGAGTTTTTAAACCATCTAATTAATAGCACAGCTAATAGGCCTCTGATATGATTCGTTTAACGACCATTATCAAAGACAACGACCGGGACCGACGGCTTAACGTGCCCTCTGAAGCATGGAATCTGTTTTCTTCCAGAGAATCAGGTGATTTAGCCTGCATTGTAATAACCAAACTTGAGAAAATCTCATAAATTGATAAATTGACAAATATCAACTTTGTGTTTCCCCCCTTGGAATCGAACCCTGTAGACCTCCGGATCAGGAGCTCACGGCTCTAATGACTAGACCACGGAGGCAGTTAGAATGTCGTGGTTACCCCTGTTAACCCCCTTATTAGATTGTTTTATGACAAAGTGAAAAACTTTGACCTCTTCATACAATCATTTGCTCTTGTACAAACTGAAAGTGATTTATGGACATTAAATGGAACCCTGACCCCTTTTTGCTATGCATCAGCCGATTTGAAAGCTGAGTTTATCCAGAGGTGACAGTTTGAAAGCCTTTGGGCGAATTTGGGTAGATTTATGGATACCCTCAGTACTCAGGAGGCGCAAAAAAGAAGACTAATCCCAGTCTGGGTCTGCGGGAAACTCCCTGAAAGATTCATCAATAAACCTAAGGAAGATACCGATACTTGAACGCTTTTTTGTTACAAATTAGTCTATAGGTTATTAATTATTATTATTATTTTATAAATATTTATTACAAGAACTATTACAGGTTTACATATAAATGGGCCGCTAAACTTAACAAAGTTTGTCTTGGCACCAATCCGCGCCACACATCAAAATACTTAAAACTACATACATACATACATAAATCACGCCTTTATCCCTTACGGGGTAGGCAGAGCGTTTAACGCCTCGTAAAAGGCGCTTTCGCCACGTCTGACAAAAATTGAGGGCAATTTTAGATTGTAATATGTATTGCTATAGTGACAGGTTGTCAGCCCATCGCCTAAATTACAATACACTGTAACCCTCGAGTCCCTTTTGCTGACTTCTACAGCATGCCCGGGAGGAAGGGCAGCTGAAACATTCTATGTTTTTCTATCTCTCCCAGTCCAGCATGGAAGTAATTAAAACTACTAGGTACAAAAAGAAAAAGAAATTAGACAACAAGATCAACAATACAAACCATAGCCACAGCGCATCGCAAGCGAGGCGCTCCGCCGGACGCTGCCGGAAACCGGTTCCCTCGACAGCTCCAAGCAACTCGTAACATACGGGAAAAATAACATACAGAATGCTCCAAAATATCATACTCATAATCACGCCTGTATCCCTTACAAGGTACGCAGAGTGTGAATATTCCACTAAAAACAGGCATACAACGTGCCTCTTTTATTAGAAACTAGTAATTTAAAAAGTCTTAAAATCTCAACTGCGTAGAATACAATGTAACCTTTAAATAAGTAAATCGTTATAGATGTTTAACATACATTCATACATACATAAATCACGCCTTTATCCCTTACGGGGTAGGCAGAGCGTTTAACGCCTTGTAAAAGGCGCTTTCGCCACGTCTGACAAAAATTGAGGGCAATTTTAGATTGTAATATGTATTGCTTTAGTGACAGGTTGTCAGCCCATCGCCTAAATTACAATACACTGTAACCCTCGAGTCCCTTTTGCTGACTTCAACAGCATGCCCGGGAGGAAGGGCAGCTGGAACATTCTATGTTTTTCTATCTCTCCCAGTCCAGCATGGCAGAAATAACTAATAATAGATGTTTAACGATTGTTCAAAACGAAAAATTATGTAAGAAAAGGAAAAATGATATTCAAATACCTGTTGAATGATACCCCACTTGGCATACGTTGTCGTTATTTTTCCATTTTCTCAAAATAGCGTCTAATTGTCGCCATATTATTTATTTGTCAAAATCATGTCTTTAGTGACACAGTGAGAAGTTTTTATTTCGTTATACGCATTATAATTGGCAGACAATAAAGTCATACCTATGAGTAAAAAAAAATGCTTAAACAAAAGCCATTTCTCTAAACTACAACGAAAAGAACGCGTAACGTATCCGACATTGTCGTGGAATGCCCCAGAAAGAGATTTTAATATGTCCTAGCACTATACCATTAAATGTTAATTTCACAAGTTTAGAACGGAAGTGCTATAATATGTTCGTTAGTAGCTATTCTCTTGACATAGACGAGAAACTATGGGGTTAATTAAATTGTTAAGTATTTTAGCTATATTATCTCCGCACTAGCAACTAGACTATTCAATATACAGTTATTTATTATTTACACATTACAAACATTCACATAAATCTTAAAAACGAATACATAGTCCCTCAAAACTGTATGAACAGTTTGTCTGAGAAATCAACGAGTCTTAATAACCTCACATTTTTAATAGTAAAAAACTAATTATTTAACTTATTAAGCTAATTATGCAAATTACAGCTTACATCATAAGATTTTTATCACATAATAGTAAGATCAGAGTTTAGAATGAATGAGATCAATTTATAGTGACTTATTTATATCTTCTATTGAAGATAGCAAATGTGTTTTTCTTTCTAACCTATTAATGTTAGGCTCCCGTCTAATGTCTGTGTTAAAGATAGTCTAATTTATTGACGTCTACTGTAACATTACATTAATTTATTTATCTGAATTAATTAACTTACACACTGACAAGGAAATTATGCAATTCATGCAACGATGTGATACTGTAATTGCCTTAATTTGTACCCTACATCTACATATTGGGTAGGTGAGTTAAAATCTGAACCGATTAACTTTCACATGATGTGGCAATTTAGCAATTCATGCAACGATGCAATACTGTAATCGCCTCAATTCCGACCAAAGGTGAGCTAAAATCTGAACCGATTCACTTTAACATGATTCTGTAAATAGAATCGCTCCGTCACGTCTGCAGCTGATCGTTTCAAGTTTCACATCGGGTGCAGTTTCCAATTTCCGCGGGAAAGTATGCAACGTGACATTGCACGTTTTATGCTCCATATGTTACGAAAGCTCTTGGAATAAAATAATAAATAACACATCTTCATTTAAAAATAATTACATGAAAATACATATTAAAACAGGATAAAGATTTACACAGTGCAGTGAAATTTCGCGTGTGACGATTTATGTACATTTTTATACTAATATTTTCTTTAATCATTGTTAAGAAATTCTTGTCAAACTTCTAATTAAAGTCAAAATTTCTATGACTAAAATATTTGATCAACTTCAAACACTTTTTTAGAGCCAAATATTTTTCAACTTTTGCAATTATTCTTAACAAGTATGTGAATAATTAAAATTCTACTTGCTTTTTTAAGCAGAAAATAAAATGAATAAAATAAAACATAGATTCTTGAACGGTTCGTTTTTATCCACAATAAGGTCTATAGAAAAAAGGTTAAGTCATTCTTGGAAAAGTTTAATTAATCTATAAGCAATATTTCTATTAAATATTATTCGTATATTTCTAGATAAACACTTTCTATTAATAATAATTCCTTCACAATTTTCACTGTCTGATAAAAGTGATACAATTATTTTATCACGTATGAACTCAAAGTGTAGAGTAGAAAAACATTTGTCTAGAAATAGAGTTACAATCAGACGTCTAAATGTCAGGTCAGGAGTACTCTAAACCGACGAGCGTGCATGAAAAGATTTATGAATGTAGATTGATGAAGCGAAAGAAGTTTGCAAGGATCGTAGCAAATGGAAGGATGTGATATCTGCCTACCCCTCCGGGAAAGAGGCGTGACGTTATGTATGTATGTATGTCTTAATGTTTGAACTAAGATAACTGAGATATTTCTGTACCGGCGATGCAATTTTACCAACGGATATTTTAAGCTCGTCATTCGTTTGCTTGTTTTTTTTTTTTACTTTTAGACGAGTTTGATTTAAAAATAAATTTAGTGGGAGTTTTTAAACCTTTAATAAGTGATTTCGTCATAATTATGTGTGTTTATGAGCACAACATAAACTTTTATTTTTTCAAGCGTCTTTGTGTTTTTGTCAATATTCTTCCTTGCTTTACCGGGAGCGCTAGAAAAACATAGAATGGAATGTGCCAGTTGCATCTCCTCCCGGGCGTGTTACAATAACCAACTAAGGAATTCGAGGGTTTCAATATATTGTAATTTAGGCGATGGGCTGACAACCTGTCACTACAGCAATATTCAGATTTATCTTAAACAACTCTCAACTTTTCGGACGTGTCGGAATGAGAGACCATTTTATATTACCTCGCTTATTTTTTATGACGACAAATTGTTCCTACAAAGAGTCTTCTTGAACGTGTTTTGAACAAGACATTGGAGATCCCTGTGGACTTCACAGCTCTCAACTTAACTTGAGTGAGACACGGAATATACCTACATTATATGTGGTTACCTAGGAATATATGGTTCGAAATAAGAGACTTAACTTGAAACAAGATACAAGTACATATAGCTTTGTATATATTTTTTTGTTGTTGTTTGATGTTAGCTATTCTAGAATTTCAAAGTCAAGACGGATATATGGGGTGTAATGGACAGCGTCCCGCAAACTAATAGGGGTTGTTCAGTCAACGAAACTGAAAAACTATCTCCAGGATTTTCATTCATGTATTTTTTTTATCCATATAAATTGAATAATCGAGGTGGTAATTTTATTATATATAGTTGGCAGTGCATCTGCCTGCTACGCAGAGGGTCCCGGGTTCGATTCCGGCCGGGCAGACGTTTCGAATGAAGAATTTAAATGTCTGTTTCTTCCATGCATTTTTTATAATGAAGCTTTTTCCGAGCAAATAGGAGAAATATAGAGTTATCTACTACCTACTGCACCTGTATGATGCTGGGATAGAATAGCACACTACATTTTCCTGCGGGTGTCATAAAATGTGACTTTATGGGATAAATCCTGAATAAATTATATTGGCATCATGTAGGTACTTATCTAAAGTTTTAATCAAATGAGATTTTTAATAAATATCCACCCAGTTTCTGATGAAGGCTAAAATATGTTAGTGTAAACGAACCGTTTGTTAAATTATGGTGAAATCAAGCCTAGCTACAATATCCTTCAGACTACTGAGGATAGATACTCGTACACCCGCAAGTGATTGATATTCTAGTCATCTAGCTAGTCTAGGTTTGGGAGTAGTTAAACCTGAGTATTGTTGTTCGTTACGCCCTCTGTGTCGCCGGCGTGTAAATTGTAACATGTATACCGGGTGTAAGGGACAGCGTCCTGCAAACTAATAAGGGTTGCTCAGTCAATGTATGATACTCTCTTTCAAGATATGAATGTAAGAAAAAGGTATCAAATTACCTATTACAATTAAACTACAAAAAAAATTAGTTCCATTATCTTAAATACATTTGCTATAATAAAATCGTAAAAATCTAAATAAATATACTATTAGGTATGCGTATGATGCCCATACACACACGTACACACACACACACACATACACACACTTTCATTCCTTCTTTTAGCTACCACCTACAATTAGATTTTATCAATATTTAGTTTTAAAAGTATTTGTTAAGATCAAATTTGTTTACTTTTCTCGTGTTTTAAATATTAAGTATTCAAATGTTAATTAATATAACTTACGAGGAAGTGAGGGCCTGGTGACCTGTAACACAGGTATTTATGCCCTTTTCAGGCACCAGACTCTTACACATAATCTTTACAATGTAGTCATTAACATTAACCTAAACTGTGTGAGAGAAAATAAATGAATTTATTATTATTATTATAATGACACGGAGCAATTTCCACCAGGACCTTTTTTCAGGATGTGGAAAAAAATGCTTTTTCATACAAATTGTCCGATTGAGGTAAACATTTTGTATGGAAAACACGATTTATTTTTTCACTTCCTGAAAAAAGATCCTGGTGGAAGTTGTTCAGTATCATTGACTGAGCCACCCCTAACAGTTTGCGGGACGCTGTCGCTTACACCTGGTATTGGAAACATTCTCTGAATTGTGAACACACATAACACCTCGACTAGACTTAAAGGAGTCAAAGATTTCTAAAGGACGTCAAAGTTCTATTAACATATTTTGTTTGTTAGAATATTCAGTCGTAGGATGATTTGACTTTCTTCCATGCTGGACTGGGAGCGAAATTCTTCCATGCTGGACTGGGAGCGAAAGAAAAACATAGAATGTGCCAGCTGCATTTCCTCCCGGGCATGCTGTAAAAACCAGCTAAGTGATCCGAGGGTTTCAGTATATTGTAATTTAGGCGATGGGCTGACAACCTGTCACTATAGCAATATACATACTATCTTAAATAGCCCTCAAAGCTTTGTCAGACGTGGCGGAACGACCTTTGTTCAGGTCGTTTGCGCTCTGCCTACCCCATTAGGGATAAAGGCGTGATTATATGTATGTATGTATGATGATTTGATAATTCTTAGCGAATATCCTAGGTATTTTGCGAAATCATGGATATTTACACAATGGTGAATAGGTTGTTAAATTTTACTGGCAAAAGTCAGGATTTGTGCGAAATAACTCGTCGTTCCAGTAACATTAGATATTCTCATGATGTCCTTAATTTTGATAGGATAGATTTTGACTAACCAATTTAATCTTATACTGATTGGTTAAAAATCATGCGTTTATGCTTGACATTTAAAAACTCAAACAATCAGAGGATATCTGGTGTTTGGTGCGTTAACCGAACAATCAGTGTATTTTTTTTCAGTTAATTATGTCAAAGGACGATGAGCACCATTGTCTAATTATACGTGTTTTATCAAATCATTCTAAGACATTGATATTTTATTGACCTGTAACGGACAGATGATAGTTTAAGGAGTTCACAGATAGGTTAAATACTTCAGACTCAAGAGTCGAAGTCACATTTTATACTTATTTATTAAATATGATTCTTAATTAAAACGTACGTACCGAATACAATCTTGTCCAATCCAATTTATAAATGATTTCATCTCTGATTCATAATTGTTTGAATTAACATTGAATTTCCATCTTTATGTTTAAAATTAACATTTATTATTCTTGCAAACAGAAATCGGTTTCGCAAATTTTCAAAAAGGCACTCAGGGCCTGAGTTATTTGCTTCAGTGACTAGGAACGCTGGCACAAGGGCTTTTGTCTTAAAAAATATCAACTTACTGATGTGTTTTTAGCATAAATATTCTTCTTTTTATTTTTAGTAGGCTGGCAAACCTATTCGATATTTGTCAACGTTTGTATCAGAGGTTAAAATTAATACCTTTGTACGTATTTGTTATTCCATTCGAGAAAGAAGAACAAAATCGAAATTAAAGTGTTAACAATTTGATATAATTAGCAGTCATAAAAATTGAGGCAGATAAATTGACCAATATCATTATTCAATTCAATGGTATTCGATTCTACTGTTTTAAGTAAACGTTTCATAAAAACAAAACTCACTTTCCTTTAACAAAAAAATGCAGCTGATTTTCTTTGTGATTTTAATAAAACATTTAACGTATTTATAATGTGTTTTTATTAAAATTTTAAACTCTACAACGATAAATATAAAAAAGGAACTCAATTCAATTTCAAAGTATTTGATTAAAATGCTGCTACTCACAGCTGTTGTGGAAATAACAGAAAACTTTTCATCTACGATTGTGATATCAAAACGCCGTCTATTATTAGAATTCTACGGATGAAATTAATTATTACTGAATACCTATTCATTATATTTACAACTTATTGTTACTGCCATCTAATTTCGCTTGTAGGTACTTCAAAGAAATATTCTTGTGAAGTATCTTGTGAGGTATTTTTACGTCCTTTTTACCTTTATAAGCCTTAGTATTAAGAGAGATGAGTGTTATTAATCGCTCTTGCTTCTAGAGGCATCATTTTATTTCTGAAGGGTCGAGAATGGGATTATGATTTGTAGAATTTAATACAAAATAATAAATAATGTGGGTTGTTGGAGGAATTTTATTAATAACTGACATGGAATGTAAGTAGAAAGAACATGTATCAGATTCAAACATATTTTATAAGAAGGTTACGCTCACCGTAGCAGTCAGTATCAGCAACAATTTGGTTTAAATTAAAACAGCAACCTGTTTCATATTTTCTTCTTAAAATAAATGGCATCATATAAACTGTTCGAAAATATATTGTTTATTTGATTATTTATTGCACACATGATATGACAGAGGACACAAATACAAAAGAACAATAGCACAACAGGTACAGCTTAATTCGAAAAATATATTTCTTCCAGCTGACCTACTGTAGTAAGAGTGCATAAGTGAGGCAAATTCGTGAGGTATATTATGTGTGATCCGATCAATAAAAAAATATATACCTTACAGTATAGGTTAGGTACAGACTTAAAGAAGAAAATTATGTATACTCAAAGGATATATGATCAGCTGCTGGTTTAAAACATGCTCAAAGGTTTTAAACATGTTCATCACAGAGTGCCAAATATTTACTACGTAGTTTTTTTATAAAGCCATCGCGCTTAATCTTTTTTGCCATGTAGTTTGTGACGCTGAAAACTCTTTGCAACAGACAACTAGGGCAATAAAGCAGTTCGTTGACCTATTTTCCTGTTTATAAAAAAAAAATATAACATAATACAGCAAGTTGATTCAACGCTGGAGTTTAAGGCCCGTAATTATAAACAGCACTCACTTTAGACCGACAGTTAGTTTGAGTCCGTATCATAAATATTATTTCAATACAAAAGAAGCTGACAAATTTGTACTTAATATCACACTCAATATTGAGATTGCTTTTTAAATACCAGCCCTAGTGATACAAAAAGTGAAAGAAGTCTGGCGAGAAGTCAAATCTAGGTTTCTGTTCTTTGAGACTAGGAATGTCAAGCATTTGGAAGTACTCGTAGGTAGCTAGATTCTCCATAGAGATAGCTAATGTAATACATGACGACAAAGGTACTCTGCAGCTGCATTTTGCTCAAAATTTTGCATCACAATGCACATGGCTATGATACTATATACTCGATTCTAGGTTTGCCGGCTAGAACTAAAATTAAAATCTATTTGTCACTTTCAGACTTAAAACATTGGAAAAGGACAGATGATTCTCTCCGGGTTTTGATATATAGTCGATGGTTTTATGCGTTATCTGCCGTTATATGATATGAAAAAAGCGCGTCAATATCTAGTGGACAAAGTGTAAAACCATAGAGTATAAATTGCCTGTCCATTTTATTATTTTGAAAGTGACAGAAAGATTTTAATTTTAGTTTTACCCGGTGGAATTTAGAATCAAGCCCTATCTATATGTAAAATAGATGCTGGGTCTCCCAACTACACGTAACACAGTCGAGGTGGAAACGAGTTTGTCACTTCGAAATCTGTCTATAAAGCTTTTTCGGAGAGAGAGTATTTGTTCGCGAATATTTATCCTTTGGAAATAATATTCAGTTCCCTTTGTGACATGTCGTTCTGTTCGTCGAACTGACAACCTACATAACAGAAGAACAATACATTTTTTTCAACTTAAATACGTAAAGTACCTGTATATATTTTTTTTAGTTATCAATAGGTACTGCTTTTTTTGCATGTCTGTATAGACAACAATTTAAAAAAAAAAAAAAAAAAAAAACACGATCACACTCATAGCCCCCACTAGGATTCCCTGTATCGGGGTGCCATGGACATACACAGAAACAACCACAAATAACACCCAGACCCAGAAACAGACATTTAAACTCATCATTCAAATGTCTGCCTCGGCCGAGAATCGAACCCGGGACCCTCTGCGTAGCAGGCAGGTACACT
Source organism: Scrobipalpa costella (assembly GCA_949820665.1). Lineage (NCBI taxonomy): Eukaryota > Metazoa > Arthropoda > Insecta > Lepidoptera > Gelechiidae > Scrobipalpa > Scrobipalpa costella. The sequence continues at coordinate 5,373,796 of OX463306.1, forward strand.
GCCAACTAGGCTGCGCGGGTCGGCAAAACAATTTGTTGAATGATTACGATCATCATCATCATCTCCCTAGCCTTATCCCGTATCCCTCGGTTCTTCTTTCTTAGCTAGGTGATTGAACAAAGGTACTGGTTATTACAACGAGCGACTGATATCTGACCTTCGCAACCCTGAAGGGAAACCAGACCCAATACTAGATTAGGTCAGAGTTTTCAAGCCGCCAATGCTTAGCACTGGCCTCTGACGTGATTCAGCGATTAATATCTACGGTCTTAAACGATATTAACTAGGTTCGACGGCATAAAGTGGCTTCCACGAAAAATGCGCCGAATAAACGTACATCAGAAATTCTTAAACCGAAAAAGAGATTGGTTCGTGGTGGGATTCTAACCGCGACCCCCGCTCAGAAGGCAGCGCCACTACACCATCGGGCTCTCTACGATAATTAAAAAATATTAATACAGTAACTAGTATTCGTTACAATTACGGTCCACAGTAACTTTTTACTTATTTTTTTGTGTAACCTTTTACAATCCAGCTTGATTTAGAATGTAACTCCAGAGTATTGAACAGCTGAATAGAACGCAGCTTTCTATTTGGTAAGGTTATAACTTTTAGATTTAGGTCCATTGACTAAAACTAAGTAAGTAAAAAGTGGAAGGTTAGGTAAGGTTCACAAGTTTCAATAGAAAAATCGATATTTCAATATCGATAATTTATTACTTTTATGGCTGTTGACTTACATAAAATCCTAAAAAATATCTTTAATTTGCTTAAACACGAGGTAGCGATCTGTAAAGTAATTAACGCAAATGTGTACTTACATTTTTGACCCTATCTTTATATCTTTTATATCTTTGACAGACTCTGGCATCATAGTAACAACGCGTTGTTTTATATTTTTGATATCGAGGCAATACAAAAGGACTATGACTAAAACGCATCACGAACATACATGTGTCGCAGGATTATGAATGAAATCGGGGTTTTGATCAAAAACTAGGATTTGGCCCTTTTGAACCCGGTCAAAAGACTAGCCATAATCCAGAGAAACGATCATAAGATCAATTTATTTTCGATATTATGATAAGTCAATAACGGTCTCTATTTTATATCCAAGTTTAATATTTGAACAAAACAATAGAGACATGAGATTTTTATTATAATTTGTCATATGACCTAACCAAAATTGGTTTTCTACTATATAGTACATACATACATATAATCACGATCTTATCCCTAATGGGGTAGGCAGAGCGTGTACGACCTAAACAAAGGTCGTTCTGCAAAGTGTGACAAAGTTTTCAGGACTATTTAAGATAGACTTCTTAGGTCTGCTGTAAGACATTTCATTTTAGAAATAAGCAGTACCTGTTGTGTCTTGATTCCTATGTAATTGTTCTGTGTATGTTTCTGTGTAGAATAAACTGTTAAATAAATAAATAAATAGATTTCTACGTATATTGCTATAGTGACAGGTTGTCAGCCTATCGCCTAAATTACAATATATAGAAACCCTCAGATACCTAAGCTGGTTTTTACAACATACCCGGGAGGAAAGTCAGCTGGCACATTCTATGTTTTTATCTCGTTCCCAGTCCAGCATGAAAAGAACTACTATATAGTGTAGCATTTAATATATTAATTTGACTATTGGTATGACCAGTATTTTGTCAAAGTCTGGGTTATCAGAATCCTAGCATTCATGAGACCTCTTAACTTTGACTGCCAACTCTAGTTCCGTCTTACCGCGAGGTGTACTTAAATCTTCCATCTCAAAGCTGCTATTGAAGCGCAACATACAAAATGATAAGGTTTTGGAATGATAGGGGTTTTTATCTTTTACTAATAGGCAACTCAGTTGTCTGCCATCTCACCGGTTTTGACTGCAGAACCTTAAAACCGCAACAAAGCGAGCATGAATACTAGAGCCCCTAACTTTGACTGACACCTCTGACTCCGCGCTACCTCGGCGTATTTTATTAAACCCCCATTCGACGCGTAACGGAGAAGTTTGCAACGAGGCAGGGCGACAATTAAAAAGTTGACTGAAACGCTAACTTGTATTCTTGTAGTTACTATTATTTTTTATTTTTTATCATTTGGCTTTCGCATGTGTAAGTCATGTTTTGATAATTATATAGGTTCTTTTTACTCGACTGCGCAACGCAAAGGAGGGTAACGTGTATATCAGCCCATCTATGTATGTATGTTTGATCCCCAGTGGCGCTCTAGAGATCGATTATATATTACGTGAATCGATTCGTAATAACCACGCGAGTGTAACTGACGACACGATTTTCTATAAAAAAAATATGGCGATAATTAGGCGCCATTTTGTGAAAATGGAAAAAAATAAATTCGACAAACTATTACGTGTAGGGTATCATTGAAAAGGTATAAGAAAATCTATTCGAACAACTATTTAAGATCTATAACTATTTACAATACAATACAATACAAATATTCTTTATTACACATAAACAACACATTGTACAGAAACATTACAAAACAAACAGAGTACAATTAGACATCCTTATTGCTAGGGTAGCAATTTCTGCCAGGCAACCTTTGGGTAAAGTAGTAGTTTGCTAATATTATGCGGGATAGTGCAGTTTTCTATTGTTATAAATTTATATAGAATACATAGACAATGTACCTACTAGTTACATAAATACGAATAGGTACAATAGACTAATACATAAGTAGAATTATAATATAATAAACTAATATAATATGCTATAAGAGAGAGCCAAATGCAATATTTCATTCAGATGGGGAAGTAAGATTGTGAAAAACAAAATACCAAAATAGATAATATAATCAAAACACAGTAGGTAATTACTTAAGTCAATCAGGTGCTATGTAGGAGAATGTAGAAATATTTATTAACACGCTCTTTAAAAACTGCAATAGAGGGTGCCCGCTTGATTGCCACAGGTAAGGCTTAAGGATTGCTCTCACAGTAAAAGAGTAATTAAACTATTTTTCTAATCTTCAAAGCTGGACTGGTAGCGAAAGAAAAACATAGACTGTGCTAGCTGCATTTCCTCCCGGGCATGCTGTAAAAAATAGCCCAGGGATCCAAGGCTTTCAGTATATTGCAATTTAGGCGATGGGCTGACAACCTGCCACTATAGCAATATACGTACAAATCTATCTTAAATAACCCTTAAAATTTTGTCAGACATGGCGGAACGACCTTTGTTTAGGTCGTTTACGCTCTGCCTACCCCATTAGAGATAAAGGCGTGATTATATGTATGTATGTGTGTATGTAACTATTTAAAGTTTTAAAGCTCACTTTGTATCCTACGTATTTTGATCTTTTTAAATTACTTGCTTTATATTTAGTCACTATAACAAAATCTTGTTACAAATATTATGAACATTGTTATTTTTGACCTTAAAGTTGCTACGAATGCTATGTCGTAGCGCTTCACTACGGAACGCATAGTTTTTTTTTACTTCGAAGTCTCGGTTGGAACTTCTTTGATTAAATTATCATTTTATTATTAAAAGATGAGAATTAATAGCCGGTGTAAGGTACTTAGGTGTATGTACTTATGCAAAGTATTTCATATAGCCTTCCTTTTGTTGCACTTGGTTGATATCAGCCTGATTGAACACACTCATTACTTATTTTGTCTTCCATGCTGGACTGGGAGCGAGAGAAAAACATAGAGTGTGCCAGCTGCATCTCCTCCCGGGCATGCTGTTAAAACCAGCTAAGGGATCCGAGGGTTTCAGTATATTTCAGTTTAGGCGATGGGCTAACAACCTGTCACTACAGCAATAAACCTACAAATCCATCATAAATAACCCTCACAACTTTGTCAGACGTGGCGGAACAACCTTTGTTTAGGTCGTTTACGCTCTGCCTACACCATTAGGGATAAAGGCGTGATTATATGTATGTATGTATTATTTATTTGCAGCCCCCCAGAGTTCCATAACCACTAGCTATAACTATAACAGGACGTTGGTCAGCTTTTACTATTAGTATGAATAAGGACACACTATTGCCCCAACGAGCACTCAAAGATTTTTATAACCAACATAAAGTTTTCGCAGATGCTATCGCCTCACATGGTTATTATGTTATGAGAAGCGTGATCCAGTTTCAGTGACCTATATACGTTACATACATTTAGCTTAGCTTTAGCTTTTTTACAAATTGGCATGTTTTAGTTTTTACGTTTTTTTCTCTTTTATTTCTGACGATGATTTTATCCTTGGACATTTTTAGTATTATTGTAATGTAATTATGAAATTTATAAAATGAAATAAACAAATCTAATCGTATCATTTATGTATAATCAAATCACGCTTGAAGGCACGGTGAAGGCAGATCGGCAACAACTTACTGAAAATCGTTTACGCTATCATGTTGAAAATTTTCTGAGGGTGAATTTAGTTAAGGGTCCGTTTTTCTTAACTATGCTTAAATTTTAGCCAAGGCCTAAAAAACTACAAACGCTAAGGAACACAAAGGGTTTTCAATTATTGTTCAAAGTCAAAGTCAAAAGTCAAATCATTTATTTCCAAATAGATTCCTAAGAACACTTTTACAAAGTCACAAGCGAGTCTATTACAAATAAAATAAAATAATATCTATGTCACAAAATAAAATAAAACTATATCACAATGAAGAAGAAGCATTAGAAACTCGCACCATGCGCCACTCCCTTCGTTTTATCTTATTCTTACTACTGTCCTTCTTTTTGTTCAAAATAGGGTTTGTGACCGCAATGTGTGCCAATTTCTTAGGCTTCACTGAAATATCAGAGCTCCAGACATCTTTGCCATTAGTATAGTCATCTAACGTATAATAGGCTTTCCGACATAATGTGTTTTTAATAGTATCTTTGAATTATTTTCTGACAAATTTAATATATGGTCAGGTATTTTGTTATAGTATTGTATACTTAGACCTAAAAATTATTTTTTTTACTTTAACTATAGGTTAGCTCCCTGATAAAGATGTAATGTGAGGGAGCCATTGAAGTTTCGAGTTAAGTGTAATCCCTTAGAAAACTGTGCTTCCGGTGCACTCTAATTTTTAATTATTAAGTACAACATCATTATTGGAAGAATGTACATTAGGCAAAGTAAATTTTATACATTTGATTTTTTTCGCATTCAACACTTAATTATTAACAGTAAACCAATTATGAATTTGTCCAAGAGTGTTATTTACGTTGTCATAATTTTGTATATGTCTATCAACTTTAAATATAAGAGATGTATCATCTGCAAATACAATATTTGACAAATTCTCTATCATGTAAGGCAAATCATTAATATATACTAGAAATAGAAATGGACCTAATATCGAACCTTGAGGTACACCTATTTTAACGCGAGACCCTGATGACTTAGCTCCGTTTACATTTACCTTCTGGATCCTATCGTCCAAATAAGAATTTAAAATTCTCAAGGCTTGATTTTTGATTCCATAGTGTTTCAATTTTGACAATAAAGTTTCATGATCTACGCAATAAACTGCTTTAGAGAGGTCACAAAATACGCCAATGGCATCTTTTGATTCCTCCTAAGCACTAAATATATGTTTAAAAAGGGCAACACCAGTATCTGTAGTGCAACGTCCCTTTGTAAACCCAAATTGCTGGTTATGTAATAATTTATTGTGATTAAAATGAGAAAGCATTTGATTGAGCATGATCTTTTCAAACACTTTGCTCAATACTGGTAAAACAGATACAGGCCTATAGTTGCTGGGATCTGCCTTGTCACCAGCCTTGAACAAAGGAACTACTGTACTGCTTTTCATCAAATCAGGAAATATACCGTGATCAATACAATCATTAAAATTATCTGACAAGTATGGTGCTAATACATTGATAATTGAGGTACACACTTTGACTGACATCCCCATAAGTCTTCAGTTGCCTTAACCTTTATATCTTTAAACAATTTGCTGGGGGCTAACATGACTAAATTTAAATTCAGAATTGCAGGCTCCCACGTTTTCTTTATGTAATGTTAATGAAAGCAAAGGTGAAGAGTTGAGAGATTCAGTAGTTATCAGGGGTATATATAACCTGATCCAGAGGTCCTGGGTTCGATTTCCAGGGGGGAAACCCAAAGTTGATATTAGAAAATTTATCACTTTATGATTTTTTGCCAGTTTGCTTAGGACATTGCAGGCTGAATCACCTGATTGTCCGAAAAAGAAAAAGATTTCGTGCTTCGGAGGGCACGTCGGTCGTCGGTCCCGGTCGCTGTCTTTGATAGTGGTCGTTACTCAAACCATGTCAGAGGCCTGATAGTTGTGCTACTAGGCGGTTTACAAACTCTGAGGGTCATCGGGTCGATAGACTCGATACCCACTCGACAGAAGAAGAAGATTCCATGGTCAGTTTTAATTGAAAAGTTATTTTCACGTGGCTTTCACTATTGGCTATCACTATTTGTCATGTTTATTGTCATCGTTATCGAGATGAAAAGTACTTAAAAACAACAATAATAATCAAGAAATTTAGTTTTACTTTACTCAATCAATGACATTAAGGCCCGTAATTATAAACAGCACTTGAGACTGACAGCTATTTAAGGTCAGGTCAGGTATCAGAAATCTCATTTTAGTACAAAAGTACCTGTCAAATCCATACTTTATATTACTCTCAATCTTGAGATCGCTTTATAAATACGAGCCTTAATTTAATGGAGCAAGTTTAACAAGTTATAATTTTGGTTTTGTTTATTTTTATGTTTTTCTTTTATGAGTACAGTTCAGAATTGTACGATACGATGAGTACAGAGTACAGACGAGTACAGTACAAAGTTTCAATAAAGTTTGTTTTAATCACCATAATGGTGCTCCTCAGATAATTTTTTGCACAACATGCGTATGTCCTTTCTATCAATATTCAATATTATATGGATAAATATAATTGCAAAATGTAATGCAAATACCACGCAATTAATACCGATGATTTCAGTACATTATCGTTATAATAAAATATGACTGTGTCGTACTTAATAATAGGGAAAGGCTTTAGTAAATTTTTTAAATTCTGTTAAATCCTAATGTTGACCTTTCCAAGATTATATCACCGAGCCCTAGCAACGAGCAAGAGATATCGATAGGTAGAAGGTATAATCAGGTTTGAAATGAAAATTAATTATTTAATTATCTACGTTTTTCTTTATTATTGTCATTTAATGAGTATGGGTATAAATAGTAGATAGAGAAGCCCGATGGTGTAGTGGATAGAGCCGCTGCCTCCTGAGCGGGTAATTTGATTCGAATCCCACTACATACCAATGTGTTTTTCAGTTTTAGAATTTCATATCGTTGTTTTTTCGGTCCCTTTCCCATGCTTCGGAGGGCACGTTAAGCCGTTGGTCCCGGTCAATATCGTTTAATACCGAAGATATTACCCGTAAGCCATGTCAGAGGCCAGTGCGAAGCATTGGCGGCTAGAAAACCTAATCTAGGATTGGGTCTGGTTTCCCTTCTGGGATGCCGAGGTATGATAGCAGTCGCTCAGTGTAAAAACCAGTACCCTCGATCAATCCCTTAGATTAGGTAGCCGACCCCGTGAGATACGGGATAACGCTAAGGAGATGATGACGGTTTTAAATAGTGTGATAACAAAATCCTCTGTCACAAAATTATCTAACTTCTATTTCTGTGTAGTGTGTGTTATATTCTAGGTTAATTCCACGAACCGTGCAGCTTCGTGGTAGTACCACCCTCTACCTGTAGCATTGAACAGCACATATCAGCAACAGAACAAGAAAGCAAAACACATAGAATAGAATACACATTTAAGACACTTAGTTTCATTTCTAAATATAGCCGAAATAATAAATGTACAGCTATTTTTGTAAGTAGGTATTTACCTTTTCTTGTCAGTTTTATAAAACAAAAAACGCAAGACTCTACCTGGATTTACAATTATTATTGGCCCCTATAACAATAATTTACTACATCTATGCTGAGCTGGAAGCGAGAGAAAAACATAGAATGTGACAGCTGCATTACCTCCCGGGCATGCTGTAAAAACCAACTAAGGGGTCCGAGGGATTCAGTATATTGTAATTTAGGCAATGGGATGACAACCGGTCACTACAGCGATATACCTACAAATCTATCTTAAATAACACTCAAAACTTTGTCAGACGTGGAGAAACGACCTTTGTTTAGGTCGTTTACGCTCTGCCTACCCCACAAGGGATAAAGACGTGATTTAATGTATGTGTATATCTATCTAAACAACCCTCAAAACATTGTCAAACGTGGCGAAATGACCTTTGCTTAGGTCGTTTACGCTTTGTCTTTCCCATTAGGATAAAGGAATAAAGGCGTGATATATATGTATGTATACTTACTATACTAGAGCCCGATGGTGTAGTGGATAAGGCCGCTGCCTCCTGAGCGGGGAGGTCGTGGTTCGAATCCCACCACGTACCAATGTGTTTTTCGGTTTTCGAATTTCATATGTACGTTTATTCGGCGCTTTTTCCGTGCTTCGGAAGACTGTAACAACCCCCCCCCTACCCCCTTAACAACCCTAATATAAATCGATATGTGAAAGGAAGTGTGAGAGAGGTGTGGAGGAGAGGTAGTATTGTGGAGAGGAGAGGATGAGAGGAAGGGAAGAGGAATGGGAAGAGTGGCTCATGAAAGTCTAGTAATAAGGTTACAAATATGGCTCGTGATTGTGATCGTCTAGTATTATAGTTAGGACCGTACGTTGTGTGATAGTATTTATAAAAGTAACCCAAATCTTTTAAAGTGGTAGTGGGATGTCATAACTTAGCTCTCTTTAGGTTCTTGGGACAACATGGGGACAGTGCGCAGCGGGATAACGGAACCTCCGATTCCAGCTCCAACCATTTGCTGGTAGAGGATTTATGTGCTCGCCAACCATCAACGAATGAGATTTACTTCAATTACCAATTCCCAGACACTAATAAAGACAGTAAATAGCCTAGGAACTTGTCCTTGATGCAAAACCCATCATGCGAGCCCCAGAAAAGGAAAGAGGAGGCACTTCTGTGCCCTCCAATTGGTTTTTGTTTTGGCCAAGCCTCAGGCCAGAGATAAGTGACAGCGCACTTAAGAGTTTTGGAACGAGTCCAGATTGATGAACAGCATCATATAAAATATAATTAATTTGAGCTGATTTATTGGTCAGCCAACCAAGACAGAGCAAGTCATGTCTGATGTAATTTGTAGTAAGTTGTGATGTCCAATTGAGAAACATTGCCTCAACAAAGGTTTTATAAATTGTTGTCCAGCTATGCTGGAAGCACCGACTATGAAACTGCACCAGTCATCGATCTCCACTTATGATATGCACATCCAGGAGTCAGTAGAATAGATAGGGATGCCGAAGCTAGTCCCAGATAATATAACAATCATTCACACCGCAAGCCATAGATTCGTTGTAGATATAGGAGTGATAGGCAAGAGCAAGTAGTGACTGATTGTTAGACTTCTTTAGTGCAAAATAAGCTTCTGTGATCTAAATGCTGTTACAGACATATCGAATGCTAAGATGTAGTATGTGATGGAGGTTTGACCATGGCTGATACCATGTCGCTCAATTGACATCAAGTCAAGTAGTATTTCAGTAGTATAATGGCTTGTCAAAGCCAACCGACCATAAATCAGTCATATAAAATTCACATAAAGTGAATGAATATATAATTTTAATTCCAGACCCGTTCCAGCGTAATTTGAGGTTGTAGGTAGGATTCAGATAACATCATCCCACATTCCATGTTGTATTGGTTTGGTAAGTATAATGAATACTCCCATTAGGTAATTGGACCATAGTCCCAATAAGTTGCAAGTATAAAACCCACACATCAGTAGGTATATTATCAAAGATAAACTTTGTCAGTCTGTAGAACAGGATCATCAATTGTATAAAACCTACATAGTAGGTATCAGAGGTGAACGTTCCCACCAAGTTTGTAGCTGGTGTTCTAGAGTCTAGAACATACATACATATAGGATCATGAATCCAATAAATGTTTCAAAACATTGTCCGTTGAACATATTTCACAATAAAGTGAATATAAAATCAATTCAGTATCCACTGCCAGAATAAGCATGTAGGTATGAATGACTCATACATAGGTATTAAATCCACAGTTAAGTGAATATAAATCAGTTCAGTAGTTTATTTGAGAAGAATAGGTAAGTATTTTGTCTCCTCTGCCAGGATAGGTAGGTATGAACAATTCATACATAGATGTAGTTATAAAAACATAGAATGTATTAAAATAATTTATACATTCCACTGCTGGGCAGATCATGAAACATTAGGATGATGCTTCTCTTCTTAAAGGAAAGGTAAGGCAGGAATTTTGGTAAAGGGAAGGGAGAGAACTACCTACCTAAACACAAACTAGGATCCCAAATAGCTACCCCCACCTACTTTCCTAGATATTGTCCTAATTCTTATTTATTATTACCTAGGTTAACCTATCCATCTAAACCTACCCCTACCTAACCTACTCCTACAATGTACCTAAACTGCCTTTTTACCTAACCGCTTAGCTGTGTATAAATTATGTAGTTGCATGCTAAACCGACCTACAATCCTACATATATCTCATTAACCGTACCTATCATATAAGAAATATTGGAAATTATATATATATAAATGAATAGAACGGCCTTTGGCAAGTATGAAATATCATAAAAAAGGATTGTTAATTGAACAGGGAAAACCTTGTCAATAAACAAAGTCTGAAGTGGACAAGATAATTAAATAAATGTAGAAATGGGAAAGTAAATAAAACACAATGTAAATTTATTCAAGAATACCTAAGTAAATAAATAAAAGCATCATGATTTGATGCAAGAATACCTTGTGTGTGGGTTTACCCATCCTTTAGAATCCTTGTAGTTGGCACTCCACCAGCTCTGCAAGACTCCACTGTCAGCATCCTCCACTCCACCATGTAAAAGAACAGCTGATCGTAAGGTCACCGCCCTTCGTCCTCCACAGGAACAACTGATGGCACCAACATCCCACCAAAGTAGGTCTCACGGTTGCATACTCTCCTCTTCTCTTTGATGTGTACACTTTCACTGGTAAAAGTCAACTAAACTTCAAGTAAAACTAAACTTCCACTCAAACTAAAACTCCAGGCCAACTAAACTTCTCCCTGCTCGGTCCCAGCCGCTATCTTCTTCCACGGCGTCCTTCACCATCTCTCCGCGCCCCCGTCTCCCCCAAGTTCCTACAGCATTCCCCCCTCTCGAGCCCCCCGACTGTTTTATCTTCCCTCTTCTCGACCATTTTCGAGTTTTCGAGAGCCTTCATTCCTACTTCTCTTGATAGTTCTCCCATTCTCCTCCAGATGGCACCGCGTGTCCTTACTTCAAATTGAAGTAATTTCAGTTCGATCTGGCTATAATATTAGTTCTCCACTCAATCAACACTAGATTGGCATTAGTTTCTCGTTTATAGTGATTATCCTACCAATCTGATAGATGGCGTTATTTGTATTTTAAAACAATGATTAAGTTTTGAATAGCAGAAGCTAAGTTCATTACAATCGCCCCGATTTTGATGAGAAAAATCGTGTTTTAGATCGAATGGAGTAAAATTTTACAGATATGTTTCAAATACAATAAGATTTCAAACAAATGTCGCCCCCAAAATTCTATGAAATTCGATCAAAACCGATTTTTCGAAGAAAAATCTACTAATAAAATAGAAAATCAGACGTTCCTATGATAATTAAATATGAAAGCTATTGCCCCGCCCCCATAGTAAGTGAATCTTATTACCTAAAGAAAAGAAAACATAAAATATGAAACCTATCCCCATAAATAACTAGGTGTATATACAAAATAAAACACAAATCCTGAAACTAGATCGCCCCCTTGATGAACGAATTGTATTATCTTAAGGATACTAAACACTTCTGATTCTAACCATATCTAAGTTGAAAATTAAGACCCGCCCCCAAAATCTATAATTTTGTAAAACTTTAATTCAAGAATTGTTTAAAAATGTTTTCGTAAATGTCCGGATAAATATTCTTAAAATTTTAAAGTGAATTAAAACTAAAATTTACATTGGGCATTGTTGACAAACTGTTCATTTGAATACCTATCAACTCTAGGTAAACAAAATTATGATAAGATTAATTTTAGATTAGAAATTACTTTGCTAATATCCCTCTCAGTGATCCGAAGTACCAGCCTGCTTTCATAAAACACCCAAATAGGTTAAACATATCTGGCTAAAGCTAAACAATGCAGATATTTAATTGAGAAAATTTAATCAAGCATTTAAGTCAAATTATCATCCCTACTTTACCTATTCCATCCATAGCAAGATACGAGTAGTAAAATTATAATATTACTAATTCTACCAGTTCGTATCAAATCCATGCCATTTGTTGTGTGTAAATAATTTGTAAAGTCTGTAAAGGTACTTTGTCAGAGTAGATGCTTGCAAAGATACCTCGAATAACGATTCTACAAAGATCCATAACTAACCATTGTGCTTAATTAGTCATCTGTCCGCAAAATCGCTACAGAAGTAAACTCAGAGTGTAATGAGGTGATTTGATCCCAAACTATGCCCAACACAATAGTTGAGTCTAAGCAAATAACAACCAAACTGTATAAGATTCCAAAATCAATTTATTTATCATCAAGTGTGGATGGAGTTAAAACATATTTTGGTTTGTATTAATACGTTGTGAAATAGATGAAAACAAGCCAGGCCCCCAAACCATCTTGAAGGCATTGTAGCAAGTTAATAGAGATTGTTTAAAACATTCTAAAATTTAATATCTAGTTCTCCTCTTTACTTTAACTATTTATTTACGCCAATATGCTAAAACAGCTATTTCGCTAAACTTTACGCCAAATGCCATAAGAGCCTTTACGCCAAAATGCTTAGAGACATAACGCCAAAATTCCAAACACAACAAACTTACTGGATTTTATTTATTCTGCAATTACGCCAAATGCATAAAATTAATGAAGTCTCTTTTGAATACGCTATCTGCTTGCCCTAAAAATAAAACTACGCCAAAGCAAAACTATCTAGAAATGCTATGCAAAATCTGCTAACCTAAAAACTGTGTCACACTAAACTTGAAATACGCCAATGCACAAAAACACCTACATCTTCATAAACAATCTATCAACCAACATGCCTCCATGAATATCTTTCCCAATACTATTAATATTCTTTATTTATATCCAGACCTTCACAAACACATACCTAATAAATATTAAATTATTACTTTAGGTATTGAACATATTAAGGAAAAGGCATAATGACCCTAAACCTTTACTATTTCTAAGTAGAAAAATTAATCTATAAGGTTTAATTGCTTTTTTTGTGAAAGAATTTGGACAATAACTTGATAAGTAGTTTTGAATTAATTTATTTTATTAAAAATGTTAATTTATTTAGTAAACTCATATTCTATAAGGATATCTTAATACTTCACCAAAAAGAAAAGACTAAATGAATTTAAATTATAAAACTAATATTCAAATTAAAACAAAGGCTAACTGTGCTGTTTATACTATCCATAACACCCATTAAAAGTACCAGAAAACCCCATTAGAAATACCCCATAACAATTTTAGTTGACCATCATATAGAAAGTTCTAAATTGTTATGATAAAACCCATTCCGATGATTTAAAACTCTGATACCAATGAAATTTAAAAGGTAAATACTATAAGATTATTCCAACCCATACCAATGATACTTCCGCAAATAATCTAAGTAGTAGTAAATAAAATCAGTTTAAATTTAAGATGAAGCTTTCTTATTTGTTCCGGAATATGATATTACCCAAAGGCCGTTCCCAAATGAAACACAAAATCATATAAAAGCTGTTGAAATCAAAATAAAATATTGCCGCCATTTACACAGATATATTACCAAAGCCGTCCTATCAAACAATCAAAACAAATTCTATTAATTAAACAAGTATTCTGTTAGCCAAAGTGAAATATGCATTATCCAACAAATTTAGGACATAATTATAAAGAAATGTTCTATCTTTTTGATCTAGAATGAAGATACAATGCTATTAAATAGAAATGCATACGCAGAATACCTACTCCTAGTTGTATTTGAATAAAAATATAGTAGGAACTTGTTGGAAAATGACTGTCCTAAAGTACCTGAAAATATCACACACAACACAGGTAAAGTATTTAAAAACTTTCCTCCTAGTTATAGGCGACTTACGTGAAAGATTTCCTGCGGGGACTTGGCACTATCACTATTTAAACACTGCACATAAACACACAAACACACATTAACTTATCGCACATTATTTTTAACTTGTTGTCCCCGACAAACACTAGGAAACTTGGTGTTTAACTCGGAATGAACGCTCACTTATTCTAGCGTACAAAATGTACTACAAATATAACGAAAACTAGAATAAACTATTGAAAACAACGAAATTAAACTAGCCGAGTAAAATTATTTTCAAAAGAACTGTCAAAACTTTTCTCAGTTTACCTGAACCTCACGTAATTAATTATATGAAAGACAAGGATAAAGCAATAAGCAATCAAATCTACTAAAGCGGCTATTACACTACTTGCCAATCAGCATCCGATCCCATACACATTGCTTCCCAGTCTACGTTGACTTGAAATTAACCATATAGGCTAAGCAGCAATGTATACCAAATCAAATGCCAATTAGCAAGTAGTGTAATATATGCTTAAGGAACACAGTATTTCTATCTCTCTCTGACGTTTTTAGGGTTGACGTTTCGGAATCGATCTGCCAATCGATTGAAGATCGATTGACGTCAAGCAAAGCTACGTTCAAAATTTAACATTTAATTCGCAAGATTTTCATGTTTATATTATATTTTACCCGTAAAATAGATTAGAAAATGAAACAACTAAATGATTTTTATCAAATATCTAAGTATTGTATAGAAAACAACCATACTAAGTCAAAACTATTTAAAATGTAAAACTTTACGTCAATGGAATAAATATCTCGTAGTAGAGCATAATTTAAACGCACCCCAAGTGTCAACATTAGTGTTGGCATAATAAGCGGATTTTCCCTAATTGTGTGGAATTCATGCTGGACTGGGAGCGAGAGAAAAACACAGAATGCGCCAGCCGCACCCCCCCCCCCCCCCCCGAGCACGCTGCAAAAACCAGCCATGGGATCCGAGGGTCCCAGCATACCGCAATCCAGGCGATGGGTCGACAACCTGTCACTAAACCTTCAAATCTATCTCAAATAACCCCCAAAGCCCCGCCAGAGGCGGCAAAACGACCCCTGCTCAGGCCGTCCACGCTCCGCCCACCCCACCAGGGAAATAGGCGCGACCATATGCATGCATGTATGTATGTGTGGAATTCATAAAGTGTAAGCTAAACAAAGATATCGATACTTTTTTTTAAAATATTAAAAAAAAAACTTAATTAAGAAATTAATCATGCCATTACCAAGTTACTTGAAAAAAGTGAGAAGTTGACTGATAGAATGTTAAACTATATGAAACCTAGCGAAAATTAAAATGGAAGCTATGTACTGATACTGATATTTATTTATGTGCAAAAATGCTATGTTACTTGTTATTTGAGACGAATTACCGAATTATGAAAACATTGTTCTGAAAGGCTTTTGATTAAATAAGTGATAAAATAGATATTGTCTTTTCTCAAGGAATAATAAGTTATACTTCCCAATTCTATTTAAAACTAACATAAATAATACCTAGATATTATGATAACAATTTCCTGACTTTGTTCTTAGTTATCAATTTAAACTAACTTGTAACTTTTCAAAATAATTTATAAAAATAATTAATAATTCTAAGGGATTTCTATATTGAAAACTGGCAACACCGATTTTCTAATGTCATTTCAAATCATATGTTGAATGTTGATAACCTAATCTATTTTCTTTTCAGAGCAAATCCAACCTATTCTAATTCCTAAACTGAAGTCTTAGTGTCCCTATCCTACAGGTTCCTAACCAGCAAATGGCTGACGCACACATTTTCCGCCGTCACACGACCCAAGAAGTCCCAAGAAGAGAACATCAGAGAGACAACCCACTTTGCAAACCACTCTCCGTTTCAATGAGCAATGGACCAAATTATGATCCTGCGCTCACGGCAACAATTGTAACAACCCCCCCCCTACCCCCTTAACAACCCTAATATAAATCGATATGTGAAAGGAAGTGTGAGAGAGGTGTTGAGGAGAGGTAGTATTGTGGAGAGGAGAGGATGAGAGGAAGGGAAGAGGAATGGGAAGAGTGGCTCATGAAAGTCTAGTAATAAGGTTACAAATATGGCTCGTGATTGTGATCGTCTAGTATTATAGTTAGGACCGTACGTTGTGTGATAGTATTTATAAAAGTAACCCAAATCTTTTAAAGTGGTAGTGGGATGTCATAACTTAGCTCTCTTTAGGTTCTTGGGACAACATGGGGACAGTGCGCAGCGGGATAACGGAACCTCCGATTCCAGCTCCAACCATTTGCTGGTAGAGGATTTATGTGCTCGCCAACCATCAACGAATGAGATTTACTTCAATTACCAATTCCCAGACACTAATAAAGACAGTAAATAGCCTAGGAACTTGTCCTTGATGCAAAACCCATCATGCGAGCCCCAGAAAAGGAAAGAGGAGGCACTTCTGTGCCCTCCAATTGGTTTTTGTTTTGTGCTGGGCAGATCATGAAACATTATGATGATGCTTCTCTGCTTAAAGGAAAGGTAATGCAGGAATTTTGGTAAAGGGAAGGGAGAGAACTACCTACCTAAACACAAACTAGGATCCCAAATAGCTACCCCCACCTACTTTCCTACATATTGTCCTAATTCTTATTTATTATTACCTAGGTTAACCTATCCATCTAAACCTACCCCTACCTAACCTACTCCTACAATGTACCTAAACTGCCTATTTACCTAACCGCATAGCTGTGTATGAATTATGTAATTGCATGCTAAACCGACCTACAATCCTACATAAATCTCATTAACCGTACCTATCATTTAAGAAATATTAGAAATGATATATAAAAATGAATAGAACGGCCTTTGGCAAGTATGAAATATCTTAAAAAAGGATTGTTAATTGAACAGGGAAAAACCTTGTCAATAAACAAAGTCTGAAGTGGACAAGATAATTAAATAAATATAGAAATGGTAAAGTAAATAAAACACGATGTAAATTTATTCAAGAATAAGTAAATAAATGAATGCATCATGAATTGATGCAAGAATACCTTGTGTGTGGGTTTACCCATCCTTTAGAATCCTTGTAGTTGGCACTCCACCAGCTCTGCAAGACTCCACTGTCAGCATCCTCCACTCCACCATGTAAAAGCACAGCTGATCGTCAGGTCACCGCCCTCCGTCCACAACAGGAACAACTGATGGCACCAACATCCCACCATAGTAGGTCTCTCGGTTGCCTCCCGGCTGCATACTCTCCTCTCCTTTTTGATGTGTACACTTTCACTGGTAAAAGTCAACTAAACTTCATGTAAAACTAAACTTCCACTCAAACTAAAACTCCAGATCGACTAAACTTCCCCTGCTTGATCCCAGACGCTATTTTTCTTCCCCGGCGTCCTTCTCCATCCCTCGTCGCCCCCGTCTTCCTCAAGTTCCCGCAGAATCCCCCCTTCTCGAGCCCCCCGACTGTTTTATCTTCCCTCTTCTAGACCATTTTCGAGTTTTCGAGAGCCTTCATTCCTACCTCTCTTGATAGTTCTCCCCTCCTCCTCCAGATGGCACCGCGTGTCCTTCTCGTTCTCTGTGTTGTCGAAACCTTTCTTCACAATATCTGCACACAATCCAAATACTCGACATTTTATTTTTATTAAGTAATTATAAAATGCTTATCGTATATAGTATGTGAAGATATACCAATACCACACAATAAAACAATTAACTTATCTCATAAAATATAATCTTTATATTTTTCAATCTGGCATAATTTCAGTTCGATCTGGCTACAATATTAGTTCTCTACTCAATCAACACTAGATTGGCATTAGTTTCTAGTTTATAGTGATTTTCCTACCAATCTGATAGATGGCGTTACCTACTTGTATTTTAAAACAATGATTTAGTTTTGAATAGCAGAAGCTAAGTTCATTACACCGCCACGTCTGACAAAGCTTTGAAGGTTATTTAAGATAGATTTGTAGGTACATTGCTGTAGTGACAGGTTGTGAGTCCCTCGCCTAAATTACAATATACTAAAAGCCTCGAAACTCTTAGCTGGTTTTTACAGCACCGAGGAAAAGCAGCTGGTACATTCTATGTTTTTCTCTCGCTCCTAGGCCAGCATGGAAGTAAATAAAATATCGTAAACGTATATAATCGAATATGGATACGAACACACTAAACGTAAATAAAATATTCACAGCGTATCTTCTTCTTCTTCAATGCTGGCCTGGGAGCGAAAGAAAAACGTAGAATGTGCCAGCTGCATTTCCTTTCGGGCATGGTATAAAATCAGCTAAGGGATAAGAGGGTTTCAGTATATTGTAATTTAGACGATGGGCTGACATCCTGCCACTAAGCTATATACCTACAAATCTATCTGAAATAACCCTCAAAGTTTTGTCAGACGTGGCGGAACTACCTTTGTTTAGGTCGTTTACGCTCTACCTACCCCATTAGGGATAAAGGCGTGATTATATGTATGTATGTATTTCTTATTTTCATTATAACTGTCCACGTAATGTCCTCTCCAACCGTTTCGATTTCTGGAGATTCACGTCCAGGTTGGTCCACGGTTTACAACGAGTGAAACATCCTATTTGATGACAATAATAGTCCTCCCACCGATTTTCGGTGATGGCAGCTAATATCCCAGAGATCAGTAAACTGCGCAGGACTATTTTCAGTACCCAAGTTTTTGCGCTCTACACAGGTGCACTCTGTATTCCTTCAATCTGATAGGACAGATTGACTAACAGGACCAGAGAGAAATCAGGCGCAGGACCTTTACATACCCATCCAACGTTATGGCTCATCTTACTTTTCGGACAATCAGGGGATCAGCCTGCAATATCCTAACCTAACCAAACTAGAAACAACAACACAAAGTCATTGTCCCCCGCCGGGAATCGAACCCGGGACCTCTGTGGCAGTATTTAATAAAAAATACTTATGAAGGATGTGAATTAAATAGAACTGGAAAACTAAATAAATGCTAAAAGAAGCAGTTTTTTGGGGCTGGCAACCCCAAGATAGAACATCACAAGCCCAAAACCTAAACAAATTTTAATAAAATTTCACTGTTTATGTGTATAATTCCTGCTGGAAACTGTGTGCTGCAAAGAACAATCAACATAACCTTCAGAACTGCAAGTACCTTTACCCTTACCTGCTGGTTTTCCTCGACCTGTTTGATGTGGAAGATACATGGAGCAGTTAAGATTTTTTGAAAATGTTCGCACACATGCACACTGAACTGAACAGTATTTTGGAAGCTAAAGCACACATAAACAATTCTATGAAGAAGCCGTCTGCCGTGTTGCGCCAGCGCACGATTTGACAACTGTCATTACTATTTGGAATGACAAGTACCTACATCGCATAAACAACGAGACGGAACTACTCGAAGCAGCGTTTCTTTCAACGCATCCTTCTCAGATAAATTGTTTGCTGTCGGCCTGTTAGTGGTGGTGTAGTGAGCAGTTTATTGACTGGGGCGTGAGGCGCATTCAAAAACTATAAAACGCTGTTTTGTTTTGTTACTATTAATTTTTATTTTTTTATTTTTAATTGTTGAAGATTTCTGTTGTATTTTTTTTTTTTTTTTTTTTTTTTTTTCAAGTTGACTATTAATTAAGAATAGTTGGTTTATTTCTTAAAATTTGGACATTACTATTAATTTTGAAAATAAGTACTAGAATAGAATAGAAACCCTTTATAGTATATTATATACTATATATATATTTCATTGTATGTTGTATTGGTTAAACGTGATAGTCAGATTTTATATAACTGTGATAATTTGTTTCTTTTACTGATATTATTCCCTTTTTATTTTGTTTTATAAAGATTTTCTTTTTTTTGTTTTAGTATTAGAATTTATTTGTAAACAATATGTAATTTATTTATATGAAAATGCTTTGTATTTGAAATCTCAATTTGAATAGGAAATGAATGGGAAAAAAAAACAACTAATTTATACATATTATATTTAACTAGGTTGTTTGACTGATTTTTAATGTCTTTTGTTATTGTTATATGTTCATAATGATACCCTCCTCCCTAAGGGTGACATGCCCCCATTGCCAAGCTTCTACACGCTCCTTTACACTGCACGGCCTCAAGGTCCACATTGGACACAAGCATAAGGATGTCGTTCGTCCCCCCTCTACTAACAGTGTATCTTATCCCGACCCATTACCTCAACCCCTGCGGACGTCGTTGTCACAACCGCTGCCATCGCCAGACAGCAGTACGTTAGAGAATCTTGCGTCGATAAGGCAATCAGTGCGGGTGCTTCGGCATATTCCAAAGGGAGCGAGGAATATGGCTGCAGGTAAAATGTGTGAGATTATTACTAAGTGCATTGAGGGCAACGAAATTGCAGACTGGTATGCACTTCTCACATTTGCGTATTCGGCGCTAAAAGCTCCAGATGTTCAAAGTCAGGGTAGGAATCTTACCGCTAAAGTAAAACACAATATTGAATCTTCGTCAGGTGACATGTTTAGCTGTTGCGTCGAGAACTCGCACTTGTCATCAAAACCGCCTTTGGTGAAGAGGACCATCGAGTCTAAAGTTTTCGAGGGTGACCTGAGGGGGGCCGTTCGGATTCTTATGTCAGACGATAAAATAGCGGCTTCAACTCCAGAAACACTAGCTTCTCTAAAGTCAAAACACCCAGTTCCTTCCCGCCCGCTGAATTTTCCACTGCCACCGGACCCTTTGGTTCTCCCTCTGGTTGTTAAAGAGGAGGATGTTTTGAAAGCGTTTGGTAGCTTTCATAATGGATCAGCGGCGGGCCTCGATGGGATTCGACCAACACATCTTAAGGAATTGGTTTCTAATACGGTGGGCGATAACGGCCAGCGGTTGCGGGAAGCCTTAACGAGGTTGTGTAATTTTCTTTTAAGTGGGCAGCTAAACCCCGAAATCTGTCCTTATATATACGGTGCGGCCCTTTGCGCGTTATCGAAGAAAGAGGGAGGCATTAGGCCCATAGCGGTAGGTAGTACGTTCCGCCGTCTTGTAGCCAAATTGGGGTGTCAGGCAGTTAAGGAGGAGATGGCCATCTTTTTGCAGCCTCACCAATTAGGATTTGGCACACCTTTGGGGTGCGAGGCGGCCATACATGCAACTCGAGCCTTTGCGATGGATCCCAATAACAGCGGTTGTATAATCATCAAATTAGATGTTAAAAATGCTTTTAACTCAGTTGAGAGAGACGTGCTTCTGATCGAGATCAGAGATAATATACCAACATTATATCCTTTTCTCCAACAAGTCTATCATTCACCTTCTAATTTGTATTACAACAATTCTATGATCCCTTCCCAGGTGGGCGCACAGCAGGGTGATCCGCTTGGTCCGCTTATCTTCAGTCTCGCCATCCACGGGGCCATCACAGCGATCAAATCTCCGCTTAACTTATGGTACCTCGATGACGGTACCATAGGGGGGAAACCCGAGGTGGTGGAGAGGGATTTGCAAGCGTTGCTTCCTCGCTTTATGGAGCTGGGACTGGAGGTGAGCTCGTCGAAGTGTGAGTTCTTCTCCTGTGGGTCCACTTCTTCTTCTTCATTTCCTTTCTTTGCCTCTCTTCTCCCTGGCCTCAAAGAGCTGACTCAGACTAGCTTTAGCCTTCTTGGTTCGCCTTTGTTTTCAGCTGACGTGCCGGAGGCTATTGATATTCGAAAACGGTTCCTCCTTCTTGCTCAGGAGCGCCTCAAGGATTTATCGGCACACGTGGCTTTAATTTTATTACGCATGTGTTTTGCCATTCCCAAAATTAATTATCTTTTAAGGACGGTTCCTACGTGGTTGTGTCCTGAAAAGGTCGCTTGTTTCGATGCCACCCTCAGGGACACACTTGAATTAATATTAAATGTTTCTCTCAACGATGGGCAGTGGAGTCAGGCAGGTTTGCCTATTCGCCATGGGGGCTTGGGTGTGCGTCGGGTAGAGGATATCGGTCTGCCAGCATTCCTCGCGTCGGCGCATGGGGTTGCGGACCTCGTCTCTAAAATTTTACTCTCTAATGGAGGCGTGGTCAATATACCCTTTGCAGCCGATGCGATGACAGCTTGGACAACCATTTACCCGAATGCGGCCTTACCTAAGCTTCCACAGGTCCAGCGAGCTTGGGGGGATTTGGTGGCCAAGAATACTCTAGACCAGCTCATCTCCGGTTCGGTAGGGGTAGATCTGGCGAGACTTAGAGCGGTATCTAGGTCAGAATCAGGAGCGTGGTTGCAGGCGTTGCCCTCACCTTACTTGGGAACTTTTCTCGACAATAGTTCTTTGCGTGTGGCTGTTGCTCTCCGCTTGGGCTGCGATGTTTGCCAACCTCATTCATGCATCTGCGGCGCCACAGTGGAGGCGAACGGTCATCATGCCTTGAGCTGTTGTCGATGTTCAGGAAGGTTTCCTCGTCACCACGCTCTCAACGATATCGTCCGGAGAGCACTGATCTCGGCAAATATACCGTGTATCTTGCAGCCACCGGGTCTTAGTCGGTCAGACGGCAAAAGGCCGGACGGGCTTACACTGGTGCCGTGGCAGAGGGGAAAGTGCCTTATATGGGACGCTACGTGCGTCAGCACTTTTGCTGCCTCCCACCTGGGTAACACCGTACGATTGGCCGCCGCCGCAGCTGAAACTGCGGCAGCTAAAAAACATACAAAATATGCGGAACTGGAGGGCCAATATTACTTTGTTCCCCTGGCAGTGGAGACTTTGGGTTGTTGGGCATCGGAAGGGATGTCATTCCTTAAGGAAATTGGGCGCCGCCTTCGGGAGAGAGGTTGCGACAACCGCGCTGGGGCGTTTCTGCTGCAAAGGCTGTCTATTGCAGTTCAACGTGGTAACGCAGCGAGCGTAATGGGCACCTTTGCACCGGGTATTACCCAGGGCGGGCTTTTCGTTTAGTTTTTAAGTTGACTTATTGTATTAGATTTTTATGAAGATGCAACATGTAAAGAATAAATAAAATTAAGTTGGTATCTAGGTTCAATAAGATACATTATTCTGAAAAAAAATTATTCGAAAGAAGAAGATCAGAAACAATTAAATTAAGGCTATAGTTTAAAAATACTCCATGCCGAATGAATTGGCTAAAAATAATATTTTATGCAGAAATTCAAGCGAACTACGTGTAAAGTCTATTCCGCGTAAATCGAGTTCCACATTAAATTAATTGAATAATCGTGGGCGTATTGTTATAAATAGAGCACAGATCTTAATGAACTGAGCTAATGCTTGTGAAATTAGTTATGGCAAAGTAAAAGTATGAAATAGTAGGTATAGAATAATAATAATAATATCGTACTTAACAGTTGCTCTGTATTCATTGAGCCACCTTCAGCTTTCAAGCCAATGTAGGTAGGTAATTTCCATAAATACAAAACCAATCATCACGCCTTTATCCCTAATTGGGTAGGCAGAGCGTAAACGACCATAAGAATGGTTGTTCCGCCACGTCTGACAAAGTTTTGAGGGTTATTTAAGATATATTTGTAGGCATATTGCTGTAGTGACAGGTTATCCGCCCATCGCCTTATAATACTCAAACCCTCGAATCCCTTAGCTGGTTTTTACATTCCATGTTTAGCTATCACTCCCAAGCCAGCATGGAAGATATAGTTAATTGCACTGTATAATTTAATGGCAAATATAAAGCTGTCGCAACTATCAATTTTTATAGTCATAATGTTTAGAGTAACGTGATCCAGTCTGAACGACCCATATTGAGGCAACAAAATTGCTTTTCCTATATAATGTAAGTCAAACATTTTAAAAGGAACGCTGTCACCCGTAAAGTTTGTTGCAAGAGATATCAAAGTGAAGCGTCTCACAAAACGTTCAACTTTCCAATATTTTAACCGTAACACGACCCTTTCTTCCATGCTGGACTGGGAGCGAAAGAAAAACGTAGAATTTGCGTGCTGTATTTCCTCCCGGGCATGCTGTAAAAATTAGCTAAGAAATCAGAAGGTTTTAGTATCTTGTAATTTAGGCGCTAGGCTGACAACCTGTCACTACAGCAATATACACATCTATCATAAATAACCTTTAAAACTTTGTCCGACGTGGCGGAACGACCTATGTTTAGGTCTTTTACGCTCTGCCTACACAATTAGGGATATAGGCCTAATTATAATATGTATGTATGTAACACGGCCCTCGTATATTAAATTGACTTTCATCTTGTATTATTTAGAAACCTTCAAGCATAAACCTAATCTATCGACCCTTGTATGTAATCAAGATAAAACCCAAAACGTAGCAATAAAAATCCTGGCTTAGACCGTATTGGACGGACCTGCTTCTTTTTATGTAAGGTTCTGTAGCGTAGAGCTATAGTACATTAAGTTTATCCAAAAATAGTCCTCACATACCTATACTTAAATTTATAACCAAACTTGTCAATGAGTTCGATTCTAGATTTGCCGGCAAAAACATAAATTAAAATCTATTCGTCACTTTCAGACTAAAAACATTGAAAAAGGACCGAAGATCTATTATCTCCAGTTTTTGCTTTATAGTCAGTGGTTTTATGCGTACGTAGAAATACTGGGGAAACGTGCAAAAGCGCATCAAAATCGAGAGGACAAAGTGTAAAACCATAGAGTATAAATCGCCTGTCCTTTATTATTTTGAAAGTGACAAATCGATTTTAATTTTAGTTTTTGCCAGTGCAATCTAGAATCGAGCACAATGATAACGAAAAGAGAAGCTATAAATAGAGAGCTGAGTATTACAAAGTTATAAATATTATGTAAACTGGGAAGATTAACTTAGTTTAGAAAGTTAGCAAAAATAAACACATTGTACTTATATTTGTCTACTAACCAATACTAAGTAAAATAAGTGTTACCATGTGCATTGAGTGTGCTGAAAGTGTTATGTCGGAGGCAACTTACTTCCACCCTGGTGGATGTAATACTCCAATAGATGTTGGACAGTCTCATTAGTACTACTCCAGTAAATTGAGAAACACGTAAGGATAGTTTATACTTAGGCACTTAAATATAGGATATTTATTTTTATAGTTCCTACTCCCACACTCCTGCTTGGGTACGTTCGTTAATTTATTAGAACGTTGCCTTGAGAGCAAGAGAAAAACATAGAGCGTACAAGGTGCATTTCCTCTCAGGCTTGCTGTAAAAACCAGCTAAGGGATCCGAGGGTTTTAGTATATTGTAATTTATACGATGGTCTGACCACTACAGCAATATACCTACAAATATATCTTAAATAAAAAACTTTGGCAGACGTGGCGGAACGACTTTTGTTTAGGTCGTTTACGCTCTGCCTTCCCCTAAGATTATATGTATTAGGAGTTCAGGACTAGTAATAAGTAAAATTATAGAAAAGTGCAAATCTGTTTAGAAGTAGATTTAAAAAAATGTTTTATTAAATTTGTTCACCCATAACATAGGGAGGTACAATATTGTTGTTACAAAAAGAAAAATAATTGGAAACAAAATACTGTTTCATTACTTTCATTTTTTGTAAGAGTTGAAATAGAATTTGATCTTTTACAGCTGACGCACACTGGCGCGCAAAAATTTCGCAAAGTATGGTAATAATTAAATAAAAAAAAACTTATGAAATGCTGCCTCAATCTAAAAAAATTACAGTTATTATATCTTCAATTCGTAGCGTAATATAATAAGGCAGTTGGCAATTTTGTTCTCATTTAAAGACAATGGCATGTCAAAAAGTACCTACCTAAAACAAATAAAAAATAGATACTGCAAGTTAACGCTACAGCAAACTTTTTAATTGACGAGGCACGCTAGTAGCAAACTTCCCCGTTGAGCGCCGAGTGGGGGTTTAATAAAATACACCGAGGTAGCACGGACGTAGTGTTGCCATCAAACTTAGGGGGTCTGATATACATAACACCTAAGCCAAAGCAATAAGCATTTGTTAAATATTGTGACTTGTTACTTTTATTTTGAAAAATTTCTCTTTATTTATGGATTATTTTTATATAGCTAGTTTACCTTGTAACGTTGTAGCGTACACTTAGTCGTTCACTTTTGTCTATTCAGTATTACTTAATATATAGTACAGTAGTAGTAGTAGTAGGTACATACCTAAGTATTTTTCTTTCTGTACTTTTTTATCAAAATTAATTCTGTCAGGTACTTTTACATTTGCATGCCGTTGTAGCCTATAACTAGAGTAGCATTAAACTAATTTTAAGGAGATTTTGTTGTGCATTGTAACAATGTATACTCTGTTCGTTACCTTAAATAAATAAATAAATTCATGCTCGCTTTTTCTTATTCTTCTGTCGAGTGGGTATCGAGTTTATGGACCCGATGAACCCTGGTGTCAGAGTTTTAAAACCGCCTAGTAGCACAACTATCAGGCTCGCTAATGTTGTGGTTTTAGGCGCATCGCAAATAGGAAGCGGTGAGGCGGGGACGCGGCGGATGGGCGCCATTTTGTATAGAAATTTACGTCTGGCGAAGATTCATCTGAAGTTGCGCTGCGCGGACGTAATTGCGATTCGCTTTAAATTTTTAAACTTTAGTAGTCAAAACTATATCATTCCAATCTTACCACTCTGTATACTCTGCTTCAATAGCTCCGAGTGAGAGTGAGAATAAAATACATCAAGGTAGCACGGAGTACGGTTACCAGTCAAACTTAGGCCCGTATTGATAAACAACACTTGAGACTGACAGCTAGTTTGAGCTCGTATAAGTAATGCAATTTCAGTACATTTTAGTCTGTCAAATCCATACTTAATATTGCTCTCAATCTTGAGATCGCTTTATAAATACGAGCCTTAGGGGTCTGATGTTTAGATTTTTAGGGTAATGTAGCTCCGTCATTTCACCCACCTTGCCTGATCGTCTCAGTCAGTCTGTCCGTCTATATCCAATCTCAATAACTGTGTCAGACATCTATTTACGTCAAAATTTTAAATGTAATTTTTTTGGATGTCCGGTGTAGTTAGGATTGCTTAAAGGAAAACCGTGTCAGTTTAATGTAGGTAATATTAATGACATGTCCCCATATTCAAATATTCCATAAACCAAATAGTCAAAACAATCTGTTACAACGAAATACGAATCGCTAATTCATAAGGATCTTAATAACTTGACTCTGTTGGACCAGTTTTTCGATTCTCTACGTTTTTAGTGAATTATGTTTTTTTTATTAATGGGGGCGCCACTTGGCTAGTATCATCACCTGAACCGAGAATTTACGCTCATCCAAACATGTATGTGTCGCGCTCTCTCATTTTAGTCTCTCACTTTTAGTCAACGGATGCGAACTCTACGTACAAAATAAAACGAACTGAACCAAATAGAAAGCTGCATTCTATTCAGTTGTTGCAGTACTCTAGCACTCCAGGATATACAAAATTACAAACGTACATACTATCACGCCTGTGTAGGGGTAGGCAGAGCGTTAACGATCCAAACAAAGGTCGTTCTGCCACGTCTGACAAGCATTGAGGGTTAAGATAGAACTGTATGTTGCTGTATTTACGCTCTGCCTACCCCATTAGGGATAAAGGCGTGATAATATGTATGTATGTATATTGCTGTAGTGACAGGTTGTCAGCCCATCGCCTAAATTGCAATATACCCTCAAATCCCCTAGCTGGTTTTTACAGCATGCCCGGGAGGAGATGCAGCTGGCTCATTCTACGTTATTCTATCGATCCAAGTCCAGCATGGAGTGTTGAGCAGCAGGTAGTGTTATATACGAAATTAAAGCAGAAAATAAAAAGTGACTGCCATTACGTAAAAGCAGGTTTTAACTTTTTAACTCAACTGGCGAGAACAGTGAGCATGGCATGAGTAGAGTTACTACAGTAAACTGCACTACAACTTTCGAGGTATTTCAGCGTGAAGTATCATAATAAATGAAAGATAACATTTTGTACTGTACCTCTGTGTGGGTCTGTAAACACTAATATTAATGTTTGACTGTCTCTATGGTCTAAGTCTTTGTTATTCAATCCACAGGTCGTGAATTCAATTATCACGTTACGGAGGACACTCAAATGGGAGACGCCTTCGGGGCTAGGCCCCCTGGGCGTGGGTGCTTTCGACGCCCGTTAAATCGGGCGTGTCATAAGGTCGGAGCCCATAGTGGGGCTGTCAATACTTTTTGCTTTGCCTACAACACACATGCGTCACCTTACGCGCTACACGCGCGTAGCGAGAAACTCTACGTCGTCGGCGCATCCCTCTGCCAGTACGCGCGCATAGCGCATATGGTGACGCATCTGTGTTGTAGGCAATGCAAAAAGCATTGACAGCATGTTGAGCGCATCCTTACGCGCAGTAAGTGAATCCTGTGTGTTGCTGCACTAAGAACAAAAGATGAAGCCAGCTTGCCTCTACCTCTACCTAGATGCCTGCGAAACTGTTGCCGGCAGTTGGAAGACCCAGTATCTATTCTACATTTACATATTCATGGGCACTGGGATGCAAATGCACCGCAGAGCAGCTGATAAATGTAGCTTTGTCATCTTGCTAGAATGTTCTAGAACTTCGGCCGGCCGTAGAAGTTAACTGTTATAAAATGTTTGACATTTGTGGAGACTTGGATAACTTGTAGCAAGGATTCATCGATTCGCTACCTCATTTTATCAAACATACATACATACATATAATCACGCCTTTATCCCTAATGGGGTAGGCAGAGCGTAAACGACCTAAACAAAGGTCATTCCGCCACATCTGACAGTTTTGAAGGTTATTTAAGAAAGATTTGTAGGTATATTGCTGTAGTGACAGGTTGGCAGCCCATCACCTAAATTGCAATATACTGAAACCCTCAGATCATTTAGCTGATTTTTACAGCATGCCCGAGAGGATATGCAGCTGGCACATTCTATGTTTTTCTTTCGCTCCCAGTCCAGCATGGAAGAATTTTATCAAACTGTATACTTTAATTATAATTATTACTGGCACGTCTTACATTATTGTTTATTATTATTATAAACACGGTGCGTCCCTTTTTCATTCTTACTTCACACTTTGTTTTATCCATTTTTTTTATCCATATGTAATTCACCGTAAATATACAATTCAGTCAATTTATTTTAACAATTTACTAAGACATTTTATTTTGGGGCGCTTACAGCAACATTTACAATTTATTTCTTTTAAATAACATAAAAAACAAAGACACAACAGGCACTGTATATTTTTAAAAATAAATTTCTTACAACAGAAAATTCCTTTAATGATAATTGATAATGTAACAAATCTTCCATGCTGGACTGGAAGAGATAGAAAAACATAGAATGTTCCAGCTGCCCTTCCTCCCGGGCATGCTGTTGAAGTCAGCAAAAGGGACTCAAGGGTTACAGTGTATTGTAATTTAGGCGATGGGCTGACAACCGGTCACTATAGCAATACATATTACAATCTAAACTTGCCCTCAATTTTTGTCAGACGTGGCGAAAGCGCCTTTTAGGAGGCGTTTTACGTTCTGCCTACCCCGTAAGGGATAAAGGCGTGATTTATGTATGTATGTATGTATGTATGATAATGTAACAAATGCCAATCACAAACCTCTACATAACAGAAAAACTTAACTTAGGGTATCTCAGCTTAAGAGAGCCTTAGAAAGCCGTTTTACGTGTAGATACCTATAATACTTAATTTACAAAATATTAAACATTTTACTTATTACAAAATATTATACATTTTACTTACTACGGGGCTTAAGGGACAGCGTTCCGTTTATCAGTCAGTAAAACCAAGCTACTATCGGCAGGTTTTTTTTCAGGAAGTAGAAAAATAAATGATTTTCCATACAATCTGATCGAGGTGGTCATTTTGTCATCATCTCCCTAGCCTTATAGCGTATCTTACGGGTCGGCTACCTAATTCAGGGATTGAACGAGGGTACTGGTTTTTATACAGAGCGACTGCCATCTGACTTTCGCAACCCAGAAGGCAAACCAGACCCGATCCTAGATTAGGTGAGAGTTTTCAAGCCGACAATGCTTAGCACTGACCTCTGACATGGCTTAATGACTAATATCTACGGTATTAAACGTTATTAATCGGGACCAACGGCTGAACGTGCCTTTCGAACCACGGAAAAAGCGCTGAATAAACGTACATATGAAATTCAAAAACCGAAAAACACATTAGTACGTGGTGGGATTCGAACCACGACCTCCCACTTAGGAGGCAGCGGCCCTATCCACCACACCATCGGGCTGATTTTGTATTGGAAGGTATTTTTTTATTTACTTCCTGAAAATAATTCCTGCTGATAGTTGTTCTATTTTGTTGACTGAGCAACCCCTATCAGTTTGCGGGACGCTGTCCCTTACACCCGCTATATTTTTAATGATATCTCATTGTATCGCAATAACTTCATAGGGGTGATATTCTTGTGAAGTATCCGAACCATTTTTATACGTCTTTATACCTTTATAAGCCTCAGTATTAAGAGGGATGAGTGTCGTAAATCGGTCCTGTCTGTAGGGGTATTGGGCGTATTTCCACTAGACATTACGGCAACGGCATGGCAAATGGTACCATAACAATATCATCACAATACCGTAGCTCTATGTTTCCATTGGGGCGGTAATATCGTCATCGATATCGTCCTATCTAGTTTCACCCTTTGCACACAGACACGTGCAAGCTATGATGTACGTATACAAAACACATGCAACACATGCAGTTTGACAGGCAGGCTAGAACTGGCGACGATATCGGTGGGAATCAATGCCGTGCCGTTGCCGTAATAGCAAGCTAAAAAGCGTGCCATATATTTTCATTGATATTCAGACATTATTCCGATCACGATATCGTGACGTTGCCGTTGCGTGCCGTCTAGTGGAAATATCCATTACACGAGGGTCGACAAGTGGGATTATGATTTGGAGAACGTGATATGAGCTCAACTCACTCATACACAATGTGGTTTATACTGAATGTAGTTAATACTTACATGCATATAATCACGCCTTTATCCCTAATGGGGTAGGTAGAGCGTAAATGACCGAAACAAAGGTCGTTCCGCCACGTCTGACAAAGTTTTGAGGGTTATTTCAGATAGATTTGTAGGTATATTTCTGTAGTGATAAGTTGTGAACCCATTGCCTAAATTGCAATATACAGAAACCCTTTGATCCCTTAGTTGGTTTTTACACCATGCACGGGAGGAAATGCATCTGGCACATTCTTTGTTTTTCTCTCGCTCCCACTCCAGCATAGAAGAAGTTAATACAGTACTCGTAAAATGAACCCGATTTATTTTGCATAAACTGTTTTTAGCTTTCGAGATTTCTATTTAATAAAGGTCAATGGTCAAAACTGCCAGAAAAGGTATATTTTTTTAATGGAAAAAATGGATACAAGCAATTTGATATACATACAGTAATTTGATAAATAATACATTCATTATGTATTGTCGCAGTCAAACCCACTTTGGAAGCTTCAGTATTTGTTCAGACTTTCCAATGAAAAAAACAATACGGGGTGTAAGGGACAGCGTCCCGCAAACTGATAGGGGTTGTTCAATTAACAACACTTTGTGAATTTTTCTCCAGTTTGGTTAGGACATTGCAGGCTGAATCACCTGATTGTCCGAGAAACAAAAAGATTTCGTGCTTCGGCGGGCACGTTACGCAGTCGGTCCCGGTCGCTGTCTTTGATAGTGGTCGTTACTCAAAAACCATGTCAGAGGCCTGATAGTTGTGCTACTAGGCGGTTTAAAAACTCTGACACCAGGGTTCATCGGGTCCATAGACTCGATACCCACTCGACAGAAGAAGAAGTTAACGACACTGAACAACTTCCACCAGGAAATTCTTTCAGGAAGTTAAAAATAAATTTGGCTTTTCTATACAAATTGTCTGATAGAGGTGGACATTTTGTATCGATCAAGGTGGAAAAGCCAATTTTTATTTTCACTTCCTGAAAGATTTTATCGGCGGAAGTTGTTCAGTATCGTTGATTACGCAACCCCACAGGGGTGTCAATTTGCGGGACGCTGTCCCTTACACCCGGTGTACCATAATAAAACAAAAATAAACATAAGGTTAGAAAAAGAAATGTGTACAATTCCGTCAGTAGCTACGAGATACCTACGTCAAATAGTTATTTGCTACGAATACATACATACACATACACGGCACTTCACTACATAGTATAAAACAAAGTCGCTTTCTCTGTCCCTATATCCCTATGTATTCTTAGATCTTTAAAACTACGCAACGGATTTTGATGCGGTTTCTTTATATGGGTAGAGTGATTCAAGAGGAAGGTTTATATCTTTAATACATATAGTAGAAAAACACTGATAATTTCCGTGCGAAGCCGGGGTGAGTCGCTAGTTGTTTTATAAAGCCAACACGCTCTCAATATTTTCCGCCATGGAATGTGTGACTTTGTAAGGCTCCTTGAAACAGACAAGGGCAATAAGTTACAGAGAAACATTTTGTTGATCTTTTTACTGATCAAAGTTAAAAAGTACATTGATTGGGTGAACCTTTAGCAGTGACAGTTATCACGGATCGTTCAACTGAAAATACGAAATGAAGAATGAACGAATATAGTGTAACTATCCCAAAGGCATCGTTCGCACTGTCAGTATTATCTTACGATATTTGGATAACGATCCGAATATCATGAAATTACTGATGGATCATTGTGTCATCACTAATACTGTTGGATTTCATGATCGTGAGATCCAGTGGGCGTGGCATCAAATAACAATAATGATATAAACTATTTATTTATTTTGTCTTCCATGCTGGACTGGGAGTGAGAGAAAAACATAGAATGTGCCAGCTTCATTTCCTCCCGAGCATGCTGTAAAAACCAACTAAGGGATCTGAGGGTTTCAGTATATTGTAATTTAGGCGATGGGCTGAGAACCTGTCACTACAGTAATATACGTACAAATCTTTCTTGAATGGCCCTCAAGACTTTGTCAGACGCGGTGGAACGGCCTTTGTCTAGGTCGTTTACGCTCTGCCTACCCCATTAGGGATAAAGGCGTGATTATATGTATGTATGTATGTATAAACTATTTAAAATCTTGATTTGACAACGAATCATTACAATCCAACTAGAATGTTCTACCTACTTACTAGTTGGTTTTAGTCCCAACTAATTATATTTTCCCTTGGAAAAAATATATTTTTCAACGCCAAAATGTAACCTATGTATTATTACTAGTTATAATTCAACTGTATACCAAATTTCATCCATATCCATCCAGCAGCTTAAGTTACAGACTGGATAATGTCTAGCGTAAATACAACCACACGGTACGAACTCAACTCAGTACTGACATCAATAATTTCGATGCACCCTTGATCTAACCTTGAAACTTCGTATCGTGATATTATCATGGTATCGCGTATCGAATATCTCATCAGTATTACTTACAGTGTAATCGCTGCCTATGTCTAATAGTAGATCAGATTCTACATTAGATCATCATTCATCACACACACACACACACACACTTCAGCGTAACCACACGGTACAAACTCAACTCAGTACTGACGTCAATAATTTCGATGCACCCTTGATCCAACCTTGACACTTCGTATCGTGATATTATCATGGTATCGCGTATCGAATATCTCATCAATATTACTTACAGTTTAATTGCTGCCTATGTCTGATAGTGGAACAGATTCTACATTAGATCAACATGCATCACACACACACTTTAGCGTTTCTTATTACCTCAATTAATTTCCTTCATTTTCAACATACCTCCATCAAACAAGTCCAAGCTTAAATCCTTCATTTGGAATTCCACCAAAGTACAAGGCGGTTGTACCAATTCTGCGCAACTAATTACGGTACGTCAAAGCTTTCAATGAACGTGGGCGATCGCGCTGTACGTAGGGAGAATTTATAAAAATGGTTTTGGAGAAAAATACTTTTTTTACCCCACTGTCAAAGAAGGGTTATGGGTTAACGAGCGTATCTTGTAAGTATCCCCGAAACGGCTGTATGGAATTTGACAATTAGGAGTGGTCTCAAGCACTCGAGTGTTCTAAGATAGGCGTAATTTTTCAAATTTCAAAAGGGTTGATTTAAGGTGGTAGATTGCATGTCTTCAAAAAAAAAAATTCGACTGATCTTATCGAGTGGGATTTCAAAATAAAGGTACTTAAAAGGAAATCACTAAAATAAATATGATACATATGTTAAATCAACAATTTAGATCAATTAATGCATTAAAACATGTTTTTAACCCCCATGTACATAAACTAGGGGTGTTATTATAGGTACTACAGTCGGGTTGTCTGAATTCTCTTTTAAAACACTTGTCTGCCACATTCATTTAAAGCCTTGTCGTAGTACGGTCCGGCTTGCGGACGCCATTGTTAGGGGGAGTTCGGGAGACTTGCCCCGGTAGGAGAATTGAACCACTCGTAATAACTCTTTGAATTTTGCGCTAAATCAGCTGACGTGGAGAACGGATAACGCGCGAAACCCGAATTGTTGAGTATCAAAAGACATGTTTGGCCATGAGGAACAAAAACGAGGTTTTTCTAACCTGGAGTGAATTTATTCAACATTGATAATTAGCATTAACATTAAGAGTAAAAGTACCTTAAATACATTTTGTAGATATATATGGCGAAATTAGTCTCTAAATGAGTAAATTACAGATATATTTATAGGAGAAACTTTATATGGAGTATTTGGTTTAATTTATTTTTATTCTTAATTTTAGAATTATTTTAACATAACCTAAATAATAAAAAAATACCCTTTAAATGCATGATTTTCTTAATTTTCCCTTTAAAATAATTACAGGCAAGTGTCTCGCACCCTATGGTCAAGTGTCCCACCGGTTGGGGAGACTTGAGACAAAAATCAAATAAAACTTAATTTGACATCTTCTGTACAAAGATTTTATTACTACATAGTATAAAACAAAGTCGCTTTCTCTGTTCCTATATCCCTATGTATGCATAAATCTTTAAAACTACGCAACGGATTAAGATGCGGTTTCTTTAAATGGATAGAGTGATTCAAGAGAAAGGTGTATATGTATAATGCACGCATAATATAGTAGAGAAACACTGATAATATCCGTGCGAAGCCGGGGCGGATCGCTAGTTTTCAATAAAATATAAACTTACAGCCAGATAGTCAGTCATTTCTTGTCGTGTTTAAATGAAATCCGTAAATGACTGTGATAAAATTTTAAAAATGTATAAGTAAAGAGCGGTTAATGTCTCCCGGATTCCCCCTATTTAATGACGGCGGTGAATCCCACAAGAACCCTCGGCCCTTCCAAAACCTTTGAGGTTTCCGAGCTGCCAACCAAGAAAACGAAGCAAATAAGAACAAAGTTTACTAAAACTAACAACAAGGGCACGAATATAAAATAAATAAAAATAAGCATATATTAAGTACTAGCTTTAACCCGCGACTTTGTCTGCGAAGCTTTTTGATCTTCTTTGTCCACCCGTGATTATCTGCAGCGTCTTGTGGGTCTGGTCTCAAAACGTGACGATGATGGCAGAAAAGTAGGGTCAAACCCTTTCTTCTACCGTCATCGTTCCTCACGTCCCTAGCCTACCCGTCACACGCTTCCTACAGTCAGTCATCATGTCTGTCCAGTCCTATCAATTCTTCCCGTCCATGGCTCGCTCCAGTCGCTTCTGTTCATTTCCTCCCGTCCATTCTGAAACTTATGTCGCTCCAGTGCACGTGTATAAATGATTCACAGATTATTAAACTACAACACACATTATGAATTCAATTGTTGCCCCCCCAAGTAAAGACGCGTGATGAAATGTATTTTAAGTTAGTCCAGGTAACACAGAATTAAATAAAAAAGATCCCGTCATAAGCGGTTCAAACATATTTTTTTTATTGCCTGCCTGCAAACATATTTTTTTTATTGCTTGCCTACCCCCTAAGTGAGGTAGCGTGATATCGTAAATCGAGGTAACGCTGAGTAAACTGAAAAAAGTCCTATCAAAATCATTTACAATACAAACTCAACTCAGATCCCTGCCTACTGTCTGCCCCCTAAGTACGGTGGCGTGATTATATTGATCCATAGTCTGTGTTTAGGTTAAAACACAGTGCAATAAAAAAGATCCTATGAAAATCAGTTACAAACTAAATTCTGTTCCCTGCCTAGCCTCTAAGTATGGTGGCGTGATTATTCACATCGTTACTTTGTGTCTTGTTAACACTGAGTTGAATAAAAAACGTCCTGTGAAAATCGGTTAAAAATACAAACTAAATTCAGTTCCCTGCCTACTTCCTACCTCGTAAGCACAGGGGCGTGATTATTTGTATCCTTAGTGTAACACTTAGTTCAATAAAAAAGTCTCATAAAAACGATAAAAAATCATTACCTAAATTCAGTTCCCTGCCTACCACCTACCCCCTAAGTACGGTGGCGTGATTATATATAGCCTATGTCCGTCTCCAGGTTTCCATCTATCATTATACCAAATTTCATAAAAATACGTTCAGCCGTTTAGGCATGAAAGAGCAACAAACAAACAAACAGACACACAGACAGAGAGAAAGACTGACAGACAGAGTTACTTTCGCATTTATAATAATGAATTTGTTTCGTGTAAGCCGCAAGCTGCAACAATCTTTATTTTGAAGGAGAAAAATAACGTCTTTTGATATCAGTATTAAAAATATTTACTTTTATTACTTCACCAGCTCAACAATTTTAAAATGAAGGCTCCGATACGAGATATCACCGTCCGGAGGTATAATATAAGATTTATTTTTGTAGAACTGTTGTAATTTAACCTAAACGTAATACTCACTAGACAAAAATAGCTAAACGTAATACTCACTAGACAAACAAGCAGACCTGATAGATTAGGTACATCTACAATATATTTGACAATCATTGTTTTATTTTCAATTGTATCCAATGGATATCTAAAGGCAGCAACACACAGGAGTCACTTACTGCGCGCATGGTTGCGCGTAACACGCTTTCAATGCTTTTTACATTACCTACAAAACACATGCGTCACCTTACGCTCTACGCGCGCGTACTGGCAGAGGGATTCGCTGACGTAGAGATCATCACTACGCGTGCGTAGAGCATAAGGTGGGTGACGCATGTTTTAGGCAATGCAAAAAGCGTTGACTGCGTGTTGAGCGCAACCTTGCACGCAGTAAGTGACGCCTGTGTGTTGCTGCCCTAAAGTTTCAATGATACACAGCTCCGCTCACAATACGGCGGAAATCTGACAAGTTCACTAGCCAAAATAATTAGACACTCTAACGCAAGGTAATTTCCAAAATAGCTACGAAATGATTGCCTACAACTAATACCTACTTACACTTACAGACGGGTAGACAGAACTAGATTAAGCAGAGAAAATACTCATTTTACCCAGTCATTGTTATCCTTTACAATAGATCTTCTTAAGCTTCACTCGTCTTACGGCGGAAATCTGACAAGTCCACCGGCCGAAATAATTGGACACTCTCCTTTTAGGAATGGAAGCGAAAAGATTCTGTTGAATGCCATTAAAAGAGGATTTCTGTTCGCTGTTCTTTTTATTTCGATTCTATTAAGCTGCAATCGATAGCTCCATTCAATTGACTTTGTGAAAGGCGGTGTTCTGAACTTCGCAGTTAAAAAGCATTGGATTTATTTTACCACAATTTGCTCATCACTTTTTAAATGTTGTACCTTAAAATATTCATTGTATCGTAGCACGTTCAGACCAGCGAGTTTTGTGGCAATTTAAGGAAAAAATGGGCTCAATTCTAGATACTACCGGCCAAAACTAAAAAGAAAATCTATCTGTCACTTTCAAAATAACAAAATTAAAAAAAGATACTCTATGGTTTTACAGTTTGTCCGCTAGATTTGATGCACTTTTGCACGTTTCTCCAGTATTTCTGTCAATTTTATCCGCCATATTATAATATGACGGCGGAAAAAAAATACAGAAAACGCATAAAACCGCCGACCGTAAATCAAAAACTGCAAAGAATAGAAATCCTGTATCTGAAAGTGACAGATGGATTTTATTTTAGTTTTAGCCGGCAAATCTAGAATCGAGCCCAATATCTTTAAAGCAAATACAACACGCACTGAGCATAAGCGCCATTGTAAAAATTTACAAAACTCTGTTTGCACAAATTAATTTCAAACGTTATGATGGAAATTGAATGTCAATTTGAACAGTCATGATCATGATGAATAAGCCTGATTATTGTTTATATCTGATATGTTAATTAAGGTCGCTTTCAATTACATGAAATTATATATTTGTGTAGAAACGGTTTAACGTTTATTTAAAGGTACCAAACGTGTCAGAGAAGATAATTAAGGAATTTATAAAGCGATCTCAAGATTGACAGCAATATTAAGTATAGATTTGACAGGTCATATTGTACTGAAATGACATTCCTGATACAAACTCAAACTAGCTGTCAATCTCAAGTATTGTTTACAAATACGGGCCTAAATTCGAGTATAAAAATTTCAGTTCATCATGAATTGTGCATTAACAATGCTAGATTTTTACGGAACGATAACCGATGAAGTAAGGTACCTAACAGGCTGGGCAAGCATAGCTCTGACTAAACGCTTTTTGTAGGTTTTAACTAGGTTAATATATCTCTCCCATCCTGGACTGGGAGCGAGAGAAAAACATAGAATGTGCCAGCTGCATTTCCTTCTGGGCATGCTGTAAAAAACAGCTAAGAGATCAGAGAGTTTCTATATATTGCAATTTAGGCGATCGCCTGACAACCTGTCACTACTGCAATATCAACAAAACAAAAACAAATTTATCTTAAATAACCCTCAAAACGTTGTTAGACGTGGCGGAAAGACCTTTGTTTAGGTCGTTCTCGCTTTGCCTACCCGATTAGGGTTAAAGGCGTGATTATATATATTATATATATATATATATATATATGTATGCATTATATGGAGCCGGGTCAAAATAGTATTACCCCTTTCACTTTGCTAAAGAGCTTCACGACCTTATCCCGCCAGCTCCCTTTTACCATCGCACATCTAGACGCACCGCAGGATGCCATTCATACTTGGCTGATATTCCACCAATACGGACTAAGCACTTCAAAAACTTATTGACAATGCGCACGATAAAGGAATGGAACTCTCTACCTGCGTCTGCGTTTTAGATTGCATTCAACCCCCAACACTTCAAAGTTAGAGTGAACAGGCATCTTCTGGATGAGCTCGCTCCACCGTCGCCTCCGCCTCAGTCACTCCCAACCTAGACTGGAGTCAACAGCAAACCCGTTTCGAATAAAAATAAATAAAAATAAACTTTCCGAAGGTTACGCTGCCGCAGTTTCTTTGGGCACATAATGCGATCCCGATTGCATAGCCTGGAGAAACTCATCATTCTCGGCTAAATGGAAGGGAAGCGCGCTAGAAGAAGAGCGCCAACTAGATGGGTGGACCAACTCAACGAGGTGACTGGAAGCCAGATACAGGGAGCGGTACATCTGGCACAGAACCGGACCCAGTGGAGAAGATTTACATACAGTCACGATCCTCAGCATTGAGGGAACGACCAGAAAGACTGCCGCAGTATCGAAGGGACGGGCAACTTGCAGCACTGAGCTCACTGCGATCGTGGTGAGACTTATGAGGCTGATGTAGTATAACTTTGACATCTCTAACACCGAAACCATCTATTTCAACCCACATGTTGTATCAAATGTATCGAATGTGTGTGTTTTTATAAATAAAAAAGCCCAAATAAGAAAAAATCTAGTATTCAAAAATAAGAAAAGGAAAAAGAAAACAGCTGCCTGTTCTGTCAGATTGTGGGAAATTTGCCGATGTTGAAAACGTAAAAATAGGCTGCTTTGGAGAATTAATTTGTTGTTTGCTCGTCAAAAATATTAGAATCAAGTATGGGAGAAATAAATTCTTCCACGGGAGTCAGGGAACCTAATATGTATCAAGCTATATCTGAGAGAGAGCAGGGTTCTGAAAGGAAACAAAGAAAGCTAACGTTAAGTCGAGCCTTCTTGTGAGTGTTGAGGGTGCTACCGAGGCGGCTCAGATTGCAGAGATATTTAGAGCTCACTTTGAAGTTTGGTCACCCCTGGGGCCAGCAGTGACTCAGTCCTTGGATGTGACCAACCAGGAGAGGAAAATGCACATATATTTCTCGGTTGATGAGGTAGCAGCTACGATCAAAGGATTGTCAAGCGGCAGATCCCCGGGTCATGACTTCCTTAGTGTGAAGCACCTGAGACATGGAAGAGTGAATCTGCCAAGAGTTTTGGCTCTGTTCTTCACTCTTTGTGTGGGACACTCTTACTTGCCTCAAGAGATGATGAAAACGGTTGTTGTTTCCGTAGTGAAGAATAGGACGGGTGATGTATCAAGCATCAACAATTATCGCCCTATATCCCTGCCTACTATAGTAGGAAAAGTATTGGACAGTCTGCTTGACAAGCAATTAAGAAAGCACTTGACTTTGCATGATGCCCAAATGGGTTGTAGGCCAGGGTTATCAACTGAAGCTGCAAAACTTTGCCTCAAGCATCATCTCCCTAGCCTTATCCCGTATCTCACGGGATCAGCTACCTAATCTCAGCGTCACCAGATGGCGCGCTCTAGTAAACATTAACTCCGTAATAGATTTAATTTAAAAATAGAGAAAGTGTCTCTTATGTTTTAGAAAGAGTGTAAAACTTTGAACATTGACTTAAATAAAATGTGGAAGTGTTGGTGGCTAATTTCTTCCGTGAAAACATTTATAAACAGGACATGAATTTAATTTGGTCTATAATTTAAATCTACACCAATTTTTTATGAAGTGGCGGTGTTGGTACAATGTAAATTGACATTAAAGTGAACAGTAATTTAGTGAATCTGCAAATATTTTAGTAGAGGAACAGTGCTTAATTTTAAATTCTAAATTCTAACGATCTTCTATTCAACAATTTTGTCAATCGCATATTCTAGTGGAAAGACTATTGATTTTCGACATCATTATCTAATGACTCTGTGGCTTAGTGGCTAGCAGTGTTACTTTTAATAAGCGTTCAATATTTTTGCGCATTATCGGATGGTGCAGGGTTCGAATCTACACAGAACCTTGAGTGAAATATTTTGCTTTTTGAAGTTTTTGGACATTTTTAACATTTATTTACTTCTTCTGTTTTCTCCGACTATGAATTATATAGAGATCTCATGTGATCCTAATGCAGAAGTAACACCATATAGCGACGAGTAGCTGAACCACGGTGGTATCGCCATCTAGTGAGGAGTAGCTAAACTACTAAAACATTAAGAACACTAAGCTTATCTGTAGGTACGGGATATATAACATAGAGGAAGCCCTTAACTATACAAATTATAAACATGCCGATCGATAATACATTAAAACTCCAAGATATATGCTGTAAGTGTGAGGCTAGAGTCGCAGCTAGGAGACAATTAAAATGTAGCTGTTGCATGAAGATTTTTTGTCTTAAGTGTACTAATAAAGAAAAACTATTTCCAATTATGAAAAACAAGCATACTTGGAAATGTGAAAGATGTTTAAGAGAAAAGAATTCAAATTCTACTAATATTAACACTCCACCGACTACTACTACGCAAGTATTAAAAGCAACAACAGGCAAACCACAGTCTATGTCTGTTCTACAATCTAAACTTCAAAACCAAGCTCCAAGTAAACCAAGAATCTCGAATCCGGATGAGTCAGTCTTGGACCTTTAACTGAGACAAGTCCTGAAATAATAGAAACCGGCCCTATAAATGCTTGCAGCGTTGATATGGAAAAATCTACACCTGTTTACATACAAAATGATCTTAGCACATCAAAGACTGAGGACAATGAGATAAATAAACATCCTCTGATTCAGAAGCAGAGTTCAATTAATTCAAATAAGGAAACCGACCTAATCGCAACAAGGCAGAGCAAAAATATACTTATAAATGTTCATACCCATAACTCTTTTGAATCACTGTCAACGGATGAAGATGATTCCTCCAGAAGTCCTGATTTGAGCAATAAATTATCAAAAAGTGTCGATTTCACTACCAATGACGCAATAACTTTCCACGGATTAAAAGAAGAGATAAGTAAGTTAACTTGTGACCTAATTAGTTGTCATAAAGAGCTCGACGCTACACAAAACGAGTTTGAGAATGCGTTAATGGAAAATAACGACCTGAAAAGAGAAATTGAATCGTTGAAGGGAGAAATAAATGTATTGAAATTACTTTGTAAATCGCATACAAATAAAAGTGCACTTTTGGGAGAGAAAAGGAAGAGACACTCCATATGTAATTATCCCCGCTCCACACGCAGTCCTCTGAGTTCATCACCTTCCCGTATGAAGACTTTTACGGATCCTGAAAAGGCGGCAATCATAATATCACTAGAAAAAAACATTATAGATTTGCAAAGAGAGTTACAGTTGGCAAATAATCAGATTGAAAAATTGAATGAACAGGTCGATACTCTAAACCAAAAGTTATTGAATTTTGACGAATCATAATCATCTAAAGAAGATAATTCCAACTTGGGAGAAAATTATGAAACTTTCCAAAACTTTAATTACGATGGATGTAACCAAGATGCAACTAATCCCATTTCACAAGTTTCATACTCAAATCTAAATTCTTCTGTAAACGAAAGCTCTACCAAGCACAGAT
Organism: Scrobipalpa costella; assembly: GCA_949820665.1. NCBI lineage: Eukaryota > Metazoa > Arthropoda > Insecta > Lepidoptera > Gelechiidae > Scrobipalpa > Scrobipalpa costella. Next base: position 5,416,644 of record OX463306.1, read on the forward strand.
TATACATCCTCAGTACAAATAGAAAAAATAAAATACTATCGGCGGCTGAAAATATCTTTGATGATCACTTTGAATTTTGCCATTTTATAAAACCAAACTGTGGAGTACTTGACCTAATAGAAGACATTGAATCTAAAGTGCAAAATTTTACGATAAATGATTTTTGCATCATTATGGTTGGAGAGGAAGATTTTAAGAGGACTGCAGACTACGAGCTTATAATAAATGGTATAAGAAATAAACTATGCAAAATTAACCATACTAATATAATCTTCTGTTTGCCATTATATAAACATGGTCATTATGATAATAATATATTTAATTCTAGAACTGAAATATTTAACACCAAATTGTTCTGGGACAATTCTATACTTAAATATTGCTATATTTTTGACACAAACGAAAATTTGACTTATGATGATACTATGTTTTATAAATATTCAGGACATATAAATAATAATGGTATTCAATTTATTTTAAATTCTATTTATGAAATTATTGTGTTTTTTCGGAACTAATTTGTCTGATACTACAACGATTAATTATTTAAATGAAAATTACATATTTTGTAAGGTAAACAGCTGTAATCGAATCAAAAAAATTAAGGAAAAATTAGTAACTCTTAATATATTACATCAGAATGTGTGTGGAATTTCAACAAAACTTGATCAATTAGAATTGTATTTAGAAAGTCTAGATCCAACACCAGATTATGTGTGCTTAACTGAACACTTTTTAAATAAATATTCAATAGAGTTTCTTAGTCTGACAAATTATAAACTTGTAACATACTATGCTAGGAGCAAAATGACTAGAGGTGGTTCTCTAATTTTAGCGAAGAAAACGCGGCAGTGTGAAGAAATTACAAACTGCAAAAAGCTTTCATGTGTAGAAAGTTTCGAGTTTTGTGGGATAAAGGACGTAGAAGCGAATTTATACATATTTTGTTGTTATCAAAATGGTAAGGATTATGATGGCTTTATCCATAGACTAGATTGCGCTTTACATAATTATTTTGGTAAAAGAGTAATGATTTTAGGAGATTACAATATTAATGTTATAGAAGAATCTAAAAATAAGGATGACTTAGTAAACTTGCTGACATGTTATAATTTTAGATACCTAATTAATGATATTACTTTTGTGAGGCATGAGCGTCAGTCGTGCATTGATAATATCTTGACAAATATTTCCAGCGAATCTGTACTCAAATCTTTAGTGGACCATAATGGCCTTGCGGATGGCCACGCGGCAATTTCATCGACTATAATATTGAGCTGCGGCCAATTAGAGAAATGGAAAGAAAGGGAGGCTTACATAGAACGTAGAGTTTTCAATAAAAAAGGCAAGGAAAGGTTTAGACAATTTCTAATGGATACAAACTGGTTTTCTTATGGGATAAATGGTTTCTTGAAAAGTTTTACTGAGCAATTTAAACATACTTTTAAAAAACATAAAAAGAAAGTTAAACAAAATAGAATCGGGAAATTAAAATGGTTAACAAATGGTATTAAAACTTCCAGCTTAATGAAGCGAATTTTGTGTACTATTGACAGCTCCAATAATGACCTTAGTTTGTTAACTTACAAATCAAATTATATAAAAATTTATAGACGGGTACTTCAAAAGGCACGATCTATTTCAGTCCAAGGCGAAATAAAAAAAGAAAAGTATAAGTCGAGAGGCATCTGGAAAATAGTAAATAATATTGGCTCTACCAGATCTAACACAAAAAAAAAGTTTATTGCTCTTAAATTTAATAACAAATTGATAACGAATCCGAGTGAGATTGTTAATATTTTCTGTGATGAATTTAATAAGAAGCAAATGCCAGTAAACGGGAATCATGAATTACCTTTAAAATTATACATTACATACAATACATTTCAATACGGATACATTTCGGGGAGTGCGCGTTAGCACTTCATGACCTTATACCCCCCTCCCCTTTCCATCTCCGGAGCACGAGGCGTGGACAGGGGTTCCACCCTTATGTCGTGGATATACCACAAATTCGCACGAAGCGGTTCGCTTCCACATTCTTAATGCGAACGGCTAAGGAGTGGAACTCCCTGCCGGCGGATCTGTTTCCGGAACAATATAACCTGGGCCTTTTCAAGGCGAGAGTGAATAGGCACTACATAGGTGAGTATGTTTCAACATAGTCCGCATCGTCACTTTCCACCAGGTGAGATGGCGGACAAATGCTCGCCTATATATATTAAAAAAAAAAAAAAAAAAACAAACTCAAAGAAAGCACGGCTAGAGTCACTGAAAAAATTCATTTTCAGAAAGTTACAGCTCGGGAAATTTCAAAGATTATTGGTTTATGTGAGAATAAAAGTTCTTCAGGATATGATGGTATTCCGATTTCTGTAGTGAAAGATAACATTGACATTTTAGCAGCGCCTTTAGCACATTTATTTAATACTTGCATTGACGAAGGTCAGTTCCCGGATCAGTTGAAAATTGCTAAAGTCCTTCCAGTGTACAAAAAAGATTCAGAACTTGAGCCTCAGAACTACAGACCTATATCTCTGTTACCCACTCTTTCAAAGATTTTTGAAAAGATAATCAAAAACAGGCTTCTTGCTCATTTGAACAATAATAAGGTTCTGCATCCTAGGCAATTTGGATACCGATGCGGCATAGGTACATCTGACGCTTTGGACATGTTGCTTGAAGACATAATAACTAAGATTAATGATAAATTTAAAATTGCGGGCTTGTTTCTTGATTTAAGCTCTGCTTTCGATATGGTGGATCATTCGCTTCTGATAAAGAAATTAGAGCATTACGGTGTAAGAGGTAATCCTCTTGAATTGATTAAGTCATATAGGTATATGTGTAACAGAAAACAGTATGTAGAATTGAAACAAGTAGGACCTGACGGTACAGAAGAGATTGGTAGATCTAAATTTGTGAATTTATGTAGAGGCGTTCCTCAAGGATCGATCTTGGGACCTATTTTCTTTATTGTTTTCCTGAATGACTTGATAAATTATATGAGTATTGCGGTACCAGAAGTTAAACTTATTATTTTTGCGGATGACACAAATGCTGTTATCTCCAAGACCACTATAGACGAACTAGAAATAACAACAAATGATACATTGACTGCCTTTCAGGTATGGTTTGAAGCTAATAACCTTCTTATCAACATTAGAAAAACTAAGGCAATTCTCTTTAAAACAACTGTTAGAAATAAAGCAACTATGCGTTTGCGGTTGTGTGATCAAAAAATGAGTTAGTTGATAATATGCGTTTCTTAGGCGTACAAATTGACGCTCTACTCAATTGGCAAATTGAATTAAATTCTATAGAAAGCGCAATCAGTTCAGCTTGCTATGCCCTCAGAATCTTGCGTGACGTATTAGATATCGGCCAACTAAAAAGCGTGTACTATGCTCTAGTAGAATCTAAATTAAGATATAGTGTTAAGAACTGGGGTAACAGTTATAGTTATAATATTGTCAAAGCCTTTACGATTCAAAAAAGGGCAATACGCACAATTGCACGAATTCCTCCTTGGGAAACATGCCAAGAATATTTTAAAAAATATCAGATTTTAACTGTTCCTAGCCTCTATGTTATGGTGTTGCTATTAGATATAGTTAAGCATAGACATAAATACGAAACTGAACTAGAGATGCAAGCACGACTGTGCACCAGGAAACTCGATCTTAAGAATATGATACAGCCAAGCTTAGAAATAGTTAAGCATAGCCCTAAATATCAAGCTGTTGCTATTTTTAATAAATTACCGGCTGAATTAAAATGTATCGCTAGTGTAATATTATTTAAGAAGAAACTAAAGTTATTCCTTTTACAGAAAATATTATACAATATTAATGACTTGTGATTTAAAAAAAAATGTATATACTTGACATACCGATTTTATATTTCTTTGACATTTTTTTTTTTAATATTTTTAGTTATTGTTAGGAGTTTCCTGTTTCATAATTTTGTTAATTTATTTTGTATCTCTTTTTAACTTTTTGAGTCTGTAAATTCCTTGACATTGTTGGAACTTATGTTGATATTGAATACTTTGTAATTGTAAACCATGTTTTAATAGTATTTTAAGATTCGCACACAGTTGTAACTGTTTTTGAATAAACGATGATGATGATGATCTAGGGGATTGAACGAGGGTACTGGTTTTTACACAGAGCGACTGCCATCTGACCTCCGCAACCCAGAAGGGAAACCAGATCCAATCCTAGATTAGGTCAGAGTTTTCAAGCCGCCAATGCTTAGCACTGGCCTCTGATATGGCTTAACGACTAATATCTACGGTATTTAATGATATAAACCGGGACCAACGGCTTAACGTGCCTTCCGAAGCACAGAAAAAGCGCCGAAACAACGTACATATGAAATTCGAAAACCGAAAATCACATTGGTACGTGGTAGGATTCGAACCACGACCTCCCGCTTAGGAGGCAGCGGCCCTATCCACTACACCATCGGGCTCTCAAGACAAAACTTTGCCTCAAGCATACTGTCCAATATTACACCTCGCGTAAACCTCCTGTGTACGCCTGCTTCCTCGACCTGTCCAAAGCCTTCGATCTGGTGTCAGGTTGTGGAGCAAGCTGCAGGATGAAACTGATCTTCCAGGTGATATAATTTATTTATTTAAATATTGGTACAACAATCAGAATAACTATGAGCGTTGGGCAGGCTCGATGTCAAGCATGTGTACAAGTTAGAGTGTGGTGTGAGGCAGGGGGGGGGTTGACTTCGCCCAGTCTCTTCAACCTGTACATGAATCGGCTAATCGTTGAACTCACCGACACCAAAATTGGCTGTTCTGCGGATGGTAATATCATCAAAAAGATCAGTTATGCTGATAATATGGTGTTGATGAGTCCATCGATAAGTGCACTCCGTAGGTTAGTGAAAATATGTGAAAGAAATGCAGAGGCCCATGGGCTTCGGTACAACGCGACTGAGAGTGAGTTGCTGGTGTTTAAAGCAGATGGCAAAGGTCACGACACTGTACCAGACGTAATGCTGTGTGGCGGCACTCCTCTAAAGAAGGTCAGTAAATTTAAGTACCTTGGGCACTGGGTGACTGAATGCTTAAAGGACGATACTGACATAGAGAGGGAGAGTAGGGCTCTAGCGGTTCGGGGAAATATGTTGTTCCGCAGGGTTTCAATATGTACTAATGAAGTAAAGGTCATGGTCTTTAGGGCTTACTGTCAAACCTTCTACACTTGCAGCCTGTGGGTCAACTACACCTAAAAAGCATTTAGCTCCCTTAGCGTGCTGTATAACAATGTATTCAGGATGCTGCTGCGGCTGCCACGGTTCTGCAGCGGGTCAGGAATATTTGCTGACGCGCACGTGAATGGCTTCGCAGCCATTTTACGAAACCAAGTGGCATCTCTAATGAACAGAGTTCGTGGCAGCGGTAACAGTCTCCTGAAATTTATTGCTGGTAGGGTCCAGGTTTCATTCTTTGAACACTTTACCAAATTACATGTCAATCCGAAGCCAAGCACACATTTGTAATTACTAACATTCTTCTTCTTGTTGTCGTGTCGATCGTTTAGGCGTTTCTATATTAATTTGTAACATTACTTTGTAGGATTGTTTATGTATTATAAACTCTTTATGGATGTAAATCTGAAATAAATTTATTGAATTGAATATATCCAATTAATGTTCCAATGTGTTGTGTATGCCAGCCAGTATGCACAAGCGGGCGTAACGAACTCCGATCCTGAGTTCAACTACATCCAAACCAAACCTGAGTAGAATATCAATCACTTGAGGTTTTATCCATTTTCTCTCGGTGGTCTGAAGGGTTTAAGCCAGCTTAAGCAATAAATACTTAATCCTTCTATTGAAAAATAAGTAAATATTTCATTTATACTCTTTGTTGGAGTGAAAATTAAACAATGTTCAATTTGCTATTTTTTACATCGTACTTGCTCTACTCATTAATATTCTTCTGTCGAGTGGGTATCGAGTCTATGGACCCGATGAACCCTGGTGTCAGAGTTTTAAAACCGCCTAGTAGCACAACTATCAGGCCTCTGACATGGTTTTGTGTAACGACCACTATCAAAGACAGCGACCGGGACCGACGGCTTAACATGCCTTCCGAAGCACGAAATCTTTTTCTTTTCGGACAATCAGGTGATTCAGCCTGCAATGTCCTACCCAAACTGGGGAAAATTCACAAAGTGATAAATCTGAAATATCAACTTTGTGTTTTACCCCCTGGGAATCGAACCCAGGACCTCCGGATCGGGAGTCCATGACCACTACCCACTACACCACGGAGGCAGCACTCATTAATTAAGTATACGTATAGTACAGTGTGTTATTCATTATCATAATTACTTACCTAGGCAAGTAATTGTTAACTAAATGAGGCCCATTAATTATGTAATTTCTTCGCTATAACAATGTTTTTTTATTAAATTTCCAGTACAGGAAATTTAACATATTGCAGCGGAAATTCCTATTATTATAATCGGAGATTAAATTAAACTGTTAAGTTATTGCTATGTAACTATTTGTAGCTTAATTTGGAATATAATTCTTAATGGTCGTGTACGCTCTGCCTACCCCATTAGGGATAAAGGCGTGATTATATGTATGTATAAATCTTGTATGTATGTATCTTGTATGTATAATTCTTAATCTAAAACATATGAAGGTTTATTTATTGAACAATAAGATTTCAGAAAATGCATTTCGTTACTTTCTAAAAAATATACATATATAAAAATGTATTTCATTTGCTAACATTCAGATAGGATATCAGAAGCAAACATTTTTGTAAGTTTCTATGATCACATTATGAAGTCAAAATCTTTTAAAATGACATCTACTGTCCTCCAACTCTGCTCTCGAACTTTGATCAAATTTGTAAGCTATGACAGTATATCAAATTCAACACTTCGACGCACTATTTATAGAAATTTTAACTATATTTAATTTAGGTACAAGTCTCTTGACTTTTGTATATAAATTTTGTACAAAGAAAAGGGTTCTTTTCTGACTTAATTTGTACAGGTACCACAGATTTTTTTTTATAATCTGAAGCGCTTGACATCAAACAGCAACAAACACTTACTTTTGTCACTTTTGTCTTTTTTCAAGCGACAATAACATCTCAAGTCGAGGGCTTGAGAATTCCCTCTGTCTCAATAACACAGCATCAAGATACTCTTTGAGACACTTTGTCTTAATTTTAAACACTAAATATTGTACAATTTTTAAGGTTTTTACTCGGCTATTTACTTCTTGCATGCTGGACTGGGAGCGAGAGAAAAACATAGAATGTGCCAGCTGCATTTCCTCCCGGGCATGCTGTAAAAACCAGCTAAGGGATCCTAGGGTTTCTGTATATTGCAATTTAGGCGATGGGCCTCAAACCTGTCACTACAGCAATATACTTAAAATATATCTTAAATAACCCTCATAACTTTGTCAGAAGTGGCGGAAAGACCTATGTTTAGATCGTTTACGCTCTGCCTACCCCAGTAGGGATAAAGGCGTGATTATATGTATGTATGTATGTACGATGACGAGTAAATAAGCAACGCTATCGATTTCTAGAGCGCAAAACGTAACTAAATCTTGCCTAAATTTTTTGCCGTCCCTTTCTGTTCTCTCTTGGCAAAAAATGACAGGTCATCATCTCCCTAGCCTTATCCCGCATCTCACGGGGTTGACTACCTAATCTAGGTGATTGAACGAGGGTACTGGTTTTTACACAGATCTACTGCTATCTAACCTCCGCAACCTAGAAGGGAAACCAGACCCAATGCTAGATTAGGTCAGAGTTTTCAAGCCGCTAATGCTTAGCACTGGCCTCTGACATGGTTTCACGACTAATATCTACGGTATTAAAAAATTCAACCGGGGCCCGTTGGCTTGACGTCAACGGCGGCCTTCCGAAGAACGGATGACAAAAAATTACAGGTATGTCTATACCTTTATATTAGTTAAGTCTTGATTTTTGCAACTACGAATTGGTACTAAATAAATCAAAAATATTAACAAATTCGCCATGTTGGTCACCGCTTTATTAGCCCAGTTAGCAAAATGATGGAACGGCTCAGAAGATACCTGCCTGCGGGGAGTTTTTAATTTATTATTTTTCATTTACTTTTTTATAAAATACTTACATAATTCTTCTTCTTAGCGAGTGGATTCTCGAGTCGAACAACGACCCATGGTGTCAGTTTTCAAACCGCCTAGTAGCACAGCTAATAGGCCTCTGACATGGTTTGAGACCACTATCAAAGACAGCAACCGGTACCGACGGCTTAACGTCCTTTTACTTTTCAGACAATCAGGTGATTCAGCCTGCAATGTCCTAACCGAACTGGGAAAAACCGTACAAAGTGATAAATTGACAAATATCGACTTTGTGTTCCCCCTGGGAATCGATCCCAGGCCCTACGGATCGTAAGCCCATGGCTCCGACTATTAGACTACGGAGGTAGTACTTACTTACTTAATAAACAAAAGTAAAGTTCGGCAATGGGAGATTGTATTTATTGTTGTTCAGACCATACCGAAAATTAATTACACGTAACTTAGCTGTTATGCTTCGAGGAAACTTTTTAAATTAATGAGATGACAACATTACTCTCATTTCATTAGATTACCGAATAAACTTTGCAAAGCTGGGAAAATATAAACTTACATCTTATTTCGAAGGTTTTAGGCTTGTATTTGTTAAGGTATCTCAAGGTTGAGAGGAAGATTAAGTATGGATTTGACAAAACATTTCAGTACAATGTTGCCCGTTGCATCCATACTGAATATCGCTCTCAATCTTTTGATCGCTTTATAAATACGAGCCTAAGATTAGGATAATATCTTCTGACAAAAACAAGATATTTAAAACGAAACCTCTATTTAAATCAATAATGGATTACTAACATTCGCTTTACTGTCCCTGATAAACTAATGACTATATGGTATTCTCTTTCCTGGAAATGTATGCATTTGATTTGATTTAAATTTATTTTAGAATGTGCTTTCAAATGTGCAATGTCACGTTGCATGTCTTCTGGCGGAAATTGAAACCCGATGTTAAACACGAACCGATCAGCTCCAACCCAGGCGTGCAGTGACGCAGCAATTCTTACAGAATCAGGCTTTGAACGTTATTGTGAATGGCATGAATCGCTACATTTTCTTTGCATTGATTTTTTGTTGTTTCTTTTACATTAAATACAAAATAATGTTTAGAGAATAAAGAAAACCTGAATACAATTTGTGCAATTCTAGTTAAACGGAGAAAGTACCTATCGTGTACTTAAGTACAAATAAGTATTCGACTCAGCTAGGGAAGTCTCGCCCACGTGACGTTTGCACTTCTATGTTTCACTCTAAAGGGCGTGGAAACCAGTAAAGTTACCCTTAACTGCCTCCGTGGTCTAGTGGCTAGTACCATGGACTCCCGATCCGGAGGTCCTGGGTTCGATTCCCAGGGGGGAAAACACAAAGTTGATATTTGAGAATTTATCACTTTGTGAATTTTTCCCTAGTTTGGGTAGGACATTGCAGGCTGAATCACCTGATTGTCCGAAAAGAAAAATATTTCGTGCTTCGGAGGGCACGTTAAGCCGTAGGTCCCGGTCGCTGTCTTTGATAGTGGTCGTTACACAAAAACTCTGACACCAGGGTTCATCGAGCCCATAGACTCGATACCCACTCGACATAAGAAGAAGAAGACCCTTAATATTAAAAACCTTATTGCATTTGATGAGTTAACTATACTAATAATTACCGACAATTGTTGAACCCTGTATATGAGGTTGTTTGTTATATAGTATAAACGCTTTTTCGATAATAAACGTATGTAGGTAAACGTGTTAGAAATTTCCAGATGACAGTACTTCTGGACTATTTACCTTTGATTGTACTCGTAAGTGAAACGTGATATATCATGAACTCAACAAAGTCACAGGGATAAATAAACAAACATTTAGCTGTGGAATTAATTTACACGTTTGTCGTCTCGGAACCCGGTTATAGAAGCCAGATGAAGTAAATAATAGAATTGTAGATGTAGATTGAAAAGGTAAAGGTACTCTGTAAATAGGGAAAGGCCGTAGTGCCTTTCTACCCACCCAGGGATCTTTTTCTTAGCAAGTGACTTCTCGAGTCGAACGACCCGATGAATCCTGTTGTCAGAGTTTTGTCAGGGATGAAAGCATATAAACGACTGTTGTGTAACAAAATGTATGAATAAGTATTTTTGTACATACATATAATCACGCCTTTATCCCTAATGGGGTAGGCAGACCGTAAACAACCTAAACAAAGGTCGTTACACTACGTCTGACAGAGTTCTGAGGGTGATTTAAGATAGATACATATAGGTATATTGCTCTAGTGACAGGTTGTCAGCCTAAATTGCAATATACTTAAACCCTCGGATCCCTTAGCTGATTTTTACAGCATGCCCGGGAGGAAATGCAGCTGGCACATTCTATGTTTTTCTTTTGCTCCCAGTCCAGCATGAAAGAAGTATCTTATATTTTAAAGAGGTATTTTTGTATTTGTTCTTCCATGCTGGACTGGGAGAGATAGAAAAACATAGAATGTTCCAGCTGCCCTTCCTCCCGGGCATGCTGTTGAAGTCAGCAAAAGGGACTCGAGGGTTACAGTGTATTGTAATTTAGGCGATGGGTTGACAACCTGTCACTAAAGCAATACATATTACAGCCTAAAATTGCTCTCAATTTTTGTCAGACGTGGCGAAGCGCCTTTTACGAGGCGTTAAACGCTCTGCCTACCCCGTAAGGGATAAAGGCGTGATTTATGTATGTATGTATGTATGTATTTTTGTATAGACGAGAAAATTATCGCCACATAAAAATATTGAGATGAATAACGAATCTACTTAGTATTTATTCCTTATTGAACTTTCAGAATACCTGCCGTGGAAAATTATGAAGTTAAATATTCCCCTCTAACTTGAATCAGTCTATCTTTTGCTGGAAAAATATGTTTTCGAGCGGAAAAATATAGCCTTCGTTGCCACCCTACACTAAATAACTACATAATGTGTATAGATAAGCACAAATCAACCTACTGACCTGGTTATGCGTCATCACAGCTTCGGGAAATAACTTGGAACACTCTTTCAATACGTAATTTGATTATTTCCTTTTTAGGGTTCCGTAGTCAACTAAGGACCCTTATAATTTCGTCATGTCTGACTGTCTGTCTGTCTGTATGCCGCGCCTCTGTTAAAAACTTAGTTTTTCAACTATTAACATCAAATTTGGTGCGAAGATAGATTATGATGATGATAATTTAGAAGTGAGTGAAAAAAACAATAAAAAACATAATCGGGATTTCAATTAAATAATAGGCATTCGAAGCGAATAAAACGACGAGCAAATTCTAGGCCCTCATGGTCTCGGAGACCTAAATAAGAGGGGCACCCGTCTAATCCAATTCGCGTTCAGGCAAAACCTGCGCATATGAAACACCTTCTTCCCTATGCAACCTCATCGCTTGACTAGGGTCTCGCCGAATGGTCGCACTAAAAACGAAATAGACTTTTTCTTTGGTTCCCACATACATCTGATAAGAAATGTCGGAGTTATAAACAAAATTAACTTCAGTTCAGATCACAGACCTCTTAGAGCCAGGCTCAAATTCGACATAAAACTTCACAGGGCAAAACAGTTAGTTAATAAAATAAGAAAACACAATAGATTCACTTTAATCAACCATGCGAAACAATTCAATCTAGAGCTTAAAAAAACATTTGTAGCTCTCGACGTCGAAGAATCCCAGCAATATCTACAAAAACAATATACAAATATCGTAAAAAGTATTCAGATAGCGAGTCCGAAAGAAAGCTTATACGAAAGCTATCCTTATAGCTTCGTATAAGGTTAAGATCAAATTTCGAAGACAAGTATGTTGTTTTAAGTAAACATATAAGGCTACAGAACCCTACATATGGGCGAGTCCGACACGCTCTTTGCCAATTTCATTCATAAGCTCACATGAACTAATAAACTCTCTTTAGTCACCGACTAATAAAAGTCCTAATAGGAAATCTTCCGCGTTTGAATTGGGATCCGGAAATGGATTTTGATTATTACGGATAATTCGTAAATCTACGTACCTAATGTTTGGAATAGGTAAGTTGATAGATTTTCTGATCTGTTCCGTAGTATCTAATCCTCATAAATGGGGGAAGGGATTGATTTTTAAAAGTGAACCATTTTCACAACTGGATCTTATCTCTCTTTTTTGCGATGTGTTAAGGCAAATTTTACTATACTTGTTAGTTCATTTGTTGTAGTTTAACCTTAAAAAGTACTGAACCGTTATGTAAAATAATGCGTTCATCATAAAAAACTACCGTTACAGAAAGGCTATATTTTAGCTAGAGAACTTGTCTAACCCCCCGCGTGTTATTCCACTTATATTTATATAAATACAGATCCAGATCATACGATTTCCTATACAAAGATAAATTCCACTGCACTAGTAACATCCGTGAAATTTCATTAAATACGTGGGACACTCAGAAAGTTTTGCGACACTAATAAAAAAAAAAATGTTCTACAGGTACATATATTTTTATTAAATCTTTTCAAAGTACTCTCCACCAGCCTCTATACAAAGATTCATGCGTCTGAACCAGTTTTCAAAACACTTTTTCCAGTCCGCCGTAGACACCTCGTTTACAGCCTGCTCGAACGCAGCCAGCGCATCTTCCGGCGACGAAAATTGTATCCCCTTGAGCTGATTTTTTATTTTTGGAAATAAAAAGAAGTCACACGGTGCTAGATCAGGGCTGTAAGGAGGGTGACCCAGGAGTTTGACTGGTGTGCTGTCCAGGAAGTCCCTCGTTTTGAGCGCGGTGTGTGCAGGCGCATTGTCGTGGTGGAGCAGTAGTCCGCGGAGCCCTGTGTTTGGTCGCTTGTTGCTCACAACAGAAAAAACTTCTGGTAAACATTTGGTAGTATACCATTCGGCGTTAATGCTTCTTTGATCTCGTAAGGGAATTGAAGCCAAGTGGCCAGTGAAATTAAAAAAGCTGGCGATCAAAATCTTCCCCCCGCTTCGAGATCGCTTCACTTTGGTAGGCGTTGGTTCATTTTGAAACACCCAAACTATCGACTGGCGCTTGGTTTCTGGATCGTATTGATAAATCCAGAACTCATCACCTGTAACGATGTCGTAAACACGCCGAGACGAGCCTGCTTCAAATTTGTTCAGCATATCACGGCACCATTCCACCCGGGCCTGCTTCTGAGCGTCGGTGAGGTAGTGCGGCACCCAGCGCGATACTATCCTCCTCACGCGAAGATGCCCTTGTAGAATCTCGTGAACGCTTCCCGATCCAATCTTTAATATGTGCTGAATCTCCTGATATGTAATTCGCCTATTATCTTGGATTAAATTTTTCACTGCTAGCACGTTTTCTTCCGTAATAGCCGTCAAAGGGCGACCGCTTCTTTCTTCATCCCCCAAGGTTGGTCGACCGCGCCTAAATTCGTTATACCAACGATACACGGTTGCCTTGGAGGGGCTTTTATCCATAAATGCCATTTGAAGTCTATCAAACGATTCATCCGGTTTCAGGCGACACTTGAAATCGTAAAAAATCATAGCTCTAAAATGTTCTCGGCGCAGATCCATTTTTCAGTAAGACACGATACTTTGAATTGGCTCGCAAAAAAAATGGAGGGAAATTTTGAAAATGGAACGCACATATTTTTACTTACAAGTAATCATATTTTCAAAAAAAAATCTAACCGGCCAGTCTGCCATATATAAAAACTATTTATCGCAATACTTTCTGAGTGGCCTGGTAGATGTTTGAATCCTTTGACCGCAAGTTCTATCGTGTGGAGTAAGTTAGATCAAATACTTGACAATTTCATCAACCCAATGGGCGTTTTTCCACTAGACGGCACGGCGACGGTGCCGTCATGATGCTGTGGCTCTGTTTTTCCAATAGACGGCACGGCAACGACACGGCAACGTTTCGATAACGTAACCTAGTTCCAATCTGAGCGCGCACACACACGCGCATGCTTCGTACGAATACAAAACACATGCAGTTTAGCAGGCCGGCGACGGTACCGGTGGGAATCAATGCCGTGCCATTACCGTGCCGGCAAGTAGAAACGCGTACCATATAATTTCATTGATTTGTTTATTTATTTTATAGGAAAACCAAGGAACTTAACCAACAATACTTAAAATCCAATTGAAATTGACAGCTAATTACAGGTTTTAACTTTCACGGTACTGCCGACGATGCCATGCTGTCGCCGTTGCCGCCGCAGTGCCGTTTAGTCGGAAAGCGCCCAATAGTTCCTCAACTATGTCAAGAGAATCGCTACCAACTTACTTCCTTGTATGTATGTAGGTAGGTATAGTGCTTCCGCTTGAAAGTTGGGAAATCAACATTTATCTGACTAAGTGCATAGTGCAAACTTCTCACAGCATGGTTTACTTACCTCTACTATATTAACGGAAATATAGAAGGTAGGAGAGGAAGAGGTAGGCCAAGAATAAGTTAGATCGATCAAGTGAAAGAAAAGTTTAAGGTCAAATCGTACCAGGAAGTCAAGGAGAAATCGGAATGCAGGGAGAGTTGGCGTTCACTTCATTGTACTTAACCGACAAGAGCTAGCTAAAATAAATTATGATGATGACTATATTAACAAATAGAGAACTGCTGGGTATGGGATCTTTACATAGAGTCTGGTTTATTTTTTAGTAGGTACGTAATCATTTGTCCGCTAACTCTCTCGTGATGATCTCAGACTATGATGGAGCATGATTGCCTAGATACCGCCTATTCACTCTGGCCTTGAAAGACCCAGGTTATAGTGTTCCGGAAACAGATCCGCAGACAGCGAGACTCAGGGAGTTCCACTCTTTATCCAAATAAAAATGTTGATGCGTGGCGCTTTGTGCAAAAACTTGGAATGTCGACAACATACGGGTGGAATCCCAACCGGAGTGTAGTGCCCCGGAGATGGAATTTAACGATCACTGCGGGAAGATTTAGGGTGATATCAATTATGTTCTGACACTATATTAGCTAGCTAGGCTACATGCTTGGCCTTTGATTTCACGGGTAGTGTTAACTACTTTCTATGTGTTTCCCTGTTTGGAGTTTTGGATAAAAAAGTTAAAACAGCAATTTGAGTTCCGCGATCACAGTTAGGCACGATTTCTGTGCTAGCTACGATTGAGAATTCATTGCCTTGTTCCCCAGACAGTATTTGTCTTAATCCAGACTAGACAGGGATTAGTGTGCTTTCTTGCGCCTACTGAGGGTAGTCATAAATCCACACAAATTCACCCGAAGGATTTCAAACTGTTCTTTCATGATAAACTCTGCTGCTTTCAAGACTGATGCGTAGCAAAAAGGAGTCAAGTTTCTGTGTAATATCCATAGTACAAGACAAGAACTTATGAGGTTCTATGAAGAGGTTATTCCACTTTGTCGTTTGCCGTTTAATCCCAAAATTTGCGGTCGAAGTAGAATTCTAACAACATAATTTCACTTCACCATCAAACAATAAAGGGTTACCGCAACATTGGTCCCTGACATTTGCGAGAACCGCCCAGACCTACGCCAATATTAGAAAAGTTGAACTATGACCTTTGGAAAGCGCATCCTACGGTAGATTTACGACCCTTGTGAGGTATTGTGCCAACAATATCTTGTGAAACGAGGTAAAAACCATCAACGGAAGCAATATGAAATATGATACCACATTTTTACTGCGTACAAGTAAAGATAAAATACTTTGCCGAGAATAAAATAAGTCGTATCGTCTTTTCACGCACACTTTTATAGTTTCAATGTTTAGAGAACATAAGGGATTCTGTTACTAAGCAATAAACTTTAATATTCAAGAGTATTTCTGTAGCAATAAATATTGGGTTCGATTCTAGATTCTACCGGCTATAACTACAATTAAAAGCTATCTGTCACTTTCAAAATAATAAAATTGAATAAAAAGACAGGCGATTTAAACTTTATGGTTTTACACGTTGTCCGCTAGATTATGACGCGTTTTTGCGCGTTTCCCCAGTATTTATATTATAACGCATAAAACCACCCACTAAACCGGAGAGAATAGATCTCCTGTCCTTTCCCAATGTTTAAAGTCTGAAAGTTACAAATACCATAAATAGTAATACCACAAATAGTTTCTTCCCTGCTGGCCTGGGATTCTTCCATGCTGGCCTGGGAGCGAGAGAAAAACATAGAACGTGCCAGCTGCATTTCCTCCCGGGTATGCTGTAAAAACCAGCTTAAGGATCCAAGGGTTTCAGTATATTGTAATTTAGGCGATGGACTGACAACCTGTCACTACAGCAATATACTTACAAATCTATCTTAAATAACCCTCAAAACTTTGTCAGACGTGGCGGAACGACCTTTGTTTGGGTCGTTTACGCTCTGCCTACCCCATTAGGGATAAAGGCGTGATTATATGTATGTATGAATGTAAGTTACAAATAGATATTCATTTTAGTTTTAGACGGCAAATCTAGAATCGAGCCCATTGTAGGTATATATTAATACCGTTTCTCTTGGATCTCGTTATAACTTCAACAAAAGACAATTGCCTTCCTTTTAAGATTTCTCCAGAAGTATCTATATTAAAAAATAAAAAAGAGAGTTTATGTTTGTTGAGCAAAAGTTGAGCTGGAGAATATAGACTAAGAGCCTGCTGGTAAAGAAGTAAGTCTGTTAGTTTTAGTTTTAATAAACTTTAATAACAGGTACTCATTTTGGAATAGAAGTCGCGTACATCTAACTCCGCAACCTACGCACTCAACCTGATAAAGGGACTCCGAATGTCCCGAAATATGTCGTGATGGACGCGACTTATATTCCAAAGTGAGTGCCTGTTATTAAATTTTATTTAGAATGTATCACTTAACTTTAAATATTTTGGTTTAGGTATGTATTGTAGGTGCAGTAGTGATAAAGTAATACGGATACCTACTCTAACCTTCAACTAAGTAATCGTTGTATTTTTGTATCAATAAATATGTGAAAAATCCTTTATAATATTTCTTTTCTAATAGGTATCTTCTGGTTTATGAAGATATTATTAGCTCGGCAGTGAGTCAGTGAATTCAGTGAACCGAGCTGAGACAAAGGTAGACCCACTGAGTTGTTTATCTACAAAAATAATAAGGGTTTCGTATTTAATTAAAGGCTATATTATATCTGAGCTATATACGAGCAGGAATCAATAAAAAATATTTTCACTTACGTTCTTAACAGAGTTTAAGGACCACGGCTTGTGAAACCAAGTTGAAACGTCGGGACAAAAGGTAATTCATATGTTTTACCTAAATACGTATCGCGAGTTGACAAGTTTAAAATAGTAATACGGGGTGTAAGAGACAGCGTCCCGCAAACTGATATGAGTTGCCGAATCAAGGAAACTGTAAGCAGGTTTTTTTTTTCAGGAAGTGAACAATAAAAATTATTTTTCATAAAAAAATACTGATCGAGGTGGTCATGGAGGACATTTTTTTTGTTCTGAAAGAATTTTCTGGTGATAGTTGTTCAGTTTCGTTGACTGACAACCCCTATCAGTTTGCGGGACGCTATCCCTTACACGCTGTATTGTGTGTAAATAATCGCGATGCTTAAAAAGTTTATGTTTAAAATATTTCAGAGAATGTCATGTATTTTTAAAAATCTTCATTATATGACGCTTAGGTTTTTATTTTCATTATGAAACATTAAAAAAAACTACACATTTTTAGTGACATGATGCTCTTTATAAGCCGACAGTTTTACCTATTTATTCATACAAAGAAAAATATTTACATATACAATGTTTACTTACTGATATTATATTACTATATATTTAAACAGTAAATTTCCTGGTTCGTGGAAAATCATAACTGGTTTCCGGGCGAAATTTAATTTTGGCAATTACCGTACGATTTTACCGAACGAAAATTATAATTGGGGCTACGAAATTGCAATTTGTGGTCGCTTGCAACTGACGTGGCGTGAACTGTTATTAATATAGCTCGTTATCAGAAATACAGAGGAATTGAGGAAGCTCCAGGTATAAAGGTATATCAAACACTAGCTTTCTCATCTATGGTTATATAAAAATACCATACAATAAAATATAATCTACGCCTCATGTCCAAACATAATAATCGGATTTTCATTACTAGGTAAATAAAGCGGGTATTAACCTCACAGACAAACCGTTTTAAAGCGAGAATGAATGGAAACATGACATAGGATTTCGCAATATAAAAAGGTTTTAAGGATACTTCGGCTTTAAAAGACTGCTAAAATAAATATTCGAAACAAACTAAACTTTTATTGTCAAAAATATTTTCTACACGTACATATGTTACTTCCAAGCTGGACTGGGAGCGAGAGAAAAACATAGAATGTGCCAGCTGCATTTCCTCCCGGGCATGCTGTAAGAACCAGCTAAGGGATCTGAGGGTTTCAGAATATTGCAATTTAGGCGATGGGCTGACAACCTGTCACTACAGCGATATACTTACAAATCCATCTTGAATAACCCTCAAAACTTTGTCAGACGTGACGGAACGACCTTTGTTTAGGTCGTTTACGCTCTGCCTACCCCATTAGGGATAAAGGCGTGATTATATGTATGTATGTATGTACATATGTAACAAAAACATTTCTAAAAATCTTCTATACTGGACTGGGTGTGATAGAAAGACATAAAATGTACCAGCTACATCTCCTCCCGGGCATGCTATGAAAAATCAACCAAGGGATTCGAGAGTTTCAAGGGCTGACAACTTGTCACTACAACAATATGCAGATTGATCTGAAACAATTCTCAAAACTTGTCAGACGTGGCGGTCATGTTTGGGTCGTTGGTGCTCTGCCTACCCCTCTAGAGATACAGGTGTGATAGTATGTATGTAAAATTGTTATTTTTCAACGTACACCATAAAAAACACTGTCTTTTTTGTGCTGTTCTGGCGCCAAAACAAAATTAATTTAGAAAATTATCAACATCCGCGTCCGCGGATATGAGAACTTAAAAATCTGCATCAGCAACATCCCTGGTAGGTATATTGTGATAAGTTGTGTTCATCTATAGTAAAATAACAAAGATAATTTACATGAAGCACTTAAAGTCAAGTCAAGCACGTGTAGTCGTGTTTTTTTTCGAAAGATGTGACATTTTACAAATAATGTCGCCTTAATAACAAAATTTTATGTGAAAAATTTTGACTGCCTCCGTAGTCTAGTGATCATAGCCATGGGCTTACGATCCGGAGGTAATGGGTTCGATTCCCAGGGGGGAACAAAAAGTTGATATTTGTCAATTTATCACTTTGTGAGGTTTTCCCCTAGTTTGGTTATGACATTGCAGGCTGAATCACTTGATTGTCCAAAAAGTAAAAGGACACCAGGCTTCGGAAGGCACGTTAGCCGTTGGTCCCGGTCGATGTCTTTGATAGTGATCGTTACTTAAACCATGTCAAAACTATTGGTTGTGCTACTAGGCGGTTTGAAAACTCTGTCACCAGGGTTTTTCGGGTCGTTGTTCGTCTCGAGAATCCACTCGCTAAGAAAAAGACTGCAATTTCAGTCTTTCATATTTACTATAAGACATTTATCTCTCCACACCATTTTCTTGCAGTCAAATTGATTTACTAGCGGGATTCTGAATCAGAGGTATAATTGTACTAGGATCAGTTCCCAATTATTTTCACAAATATAATAGGAACTCCAGACTTAGTTAACTGGGAACCGGGAGACTCCGGCGTAGAAATTCAATTCTAACTTTACGGGTTATAAGACGTAGGTTGTAGCCATGAAATTGGCTGCAAGGAAGCTGATATTATTGGAAAAGTATGGTTTGAATCCTGAAATTGAGCTACATTTGGAACTTTGGGAGCAGAATGATTTAATAGAATAATTATTTACCAGAATAATTACTTCCAAGCTGGACTGGGAGCGAGAGAAAAACATAGAATGTACCAGCTGCATTTCCTCCCGGGCATGCTGTAAAAGTCAGGTAGTATATTGCAATGTAGGCGATGGGCTGACAACCTGTCACTACAGCAATATACCTACAAATCTATATTAAATAACCCTCAAAACTTTGTCAGACGTGGCGGAACGACCTTTGTTTAGGTCGTTTACGCTCTGCCTACCGCATAGGGATGAAGGCGTGATTATATGTATGTATGTATTTTGTAGGTAGATGTTACATTGGTTTCGTATTTGATGGATCATATTCCTATTTATCCCAGAGTGTAAAATATTTACTGTCGGCACTACAAGTTAGCAGTATTTACCTTACTTCTTAAATAATTATTTGACTTTAGAATTATGTATCGGGTGTAAGGGACAGCATATCTAAAATTGATAGGGATTGTTCAGTCAACAAAACTGTCCAACTTTTCCCATACAACATGACTTAATTTGTGAGGAAAAGCAAATTTTCTTTTAATTTCCTAAATGAATTTCCTGGTGGTAGTTGTTCAGCTTCTGGGTCTGGGTGTTCTTTGTGGTTGTTTCTGTGTATGTCCATGGCACCCCGATACAGGGAATTCTAGTGGAGGCTATGAGTGTGATCGTATTTTTTTTTATTTTTGAAACCCCTATCAGTTTCTGGTATAAATGCGTTTCATACACCTGCAGGGCTATAATGCACTCTGTAGACCTAAATTTGACTGCACATGTTGCATACTTCACTATGATTATTGCATACCATTTTCCGTTGTGAAGTTCGCAACGAAAGAGATAATATGTAGACAAAACGAACTCTGATAGGCCTGGTGGTATATCAATTTAAAAGTAAACATGGCATCAAAAGCCCAGCAACCGCCTTCATGCAATAACACCTTAATTAGATTATAATTAAATATTTCGTTTAACCAAAACCTGCGTCGGAATATGCGCTTTGAACTGTCACCGCAGAAACATTAATCACGAATAGATTAACCATTTCAAATGAGTATTTGCCGACGTGATGGATTGCGGCACCCGAAATAACTGGGTTAAGCCATAATTATACAAACTGAGATATTTCTGGGTGTCAAGCAATCCAAGGATGTTTTAAATGAGGAAATAGGTTCAACGAAAATTAAATAAGTGAAATCATCATAGCTTTTTAAAATTATATTCATCTTGCTTGAAGCAAACGTATTTATTATCGAAACGTTTTAGGTTGGTTTTAGGCCGCTTCCTTCATCATTCCTGATCTTTCAAGCAGGACAAGCTTTTGTCTCATTTGAAAGGAATAGACAGATCGTATAATTATCATTATAATTAGTTAAAGTTGAAACGCTGTTTATTTAGAAACCAAGACACCTATTTAGACACGTAATTGTGTATGATATTATTTCAAAGGAACATAAGTTAGCGATGCAACCAAAACTTAATTAAGTGTCTTTCCGTCATCATATTAAATCACTCCCTACTACCTTTTCCATTGATAAATCTATACATAATTATTCCAGTGAATGGATAATACGAAATACGGTATAGAATATTATTCAGTAAAGAGCCTTTTTCGTCTATGAATAAAAGGCCAATTATATGGGACCATAGACTTGTTAGTTATCGCATTGTGATAGTGAATGACAGGGTGCAGAAATCACATATTTGAACTTCAGAAATTTAGGGTATTATAATATTTCAATAAATTATTTTTATCTCAGCATGAATCAATGGATTGCTTAGCTAGGGTTTCTATATATAAACATACCTCCTCGTTCTCTTATCTCTCAAACAATTAAGGAATATGGAGGTGATTTTATTTAGCTTTAATTTAATAAATATGTGCACTGTAGAATGTCCTATATTTCATTAATAGTTCATTACTTTAGAAGTCGAAAGAAAATCAAGTAAATTTGGAAGCACAGTCGACGCCTTCCAATTTAAACGTGACCATATGTTGCATTTTCGGCTGAAACTAGTTTAGTACTTTGAGAGAGCCCGATGGTGTAGTGGATAGGGCCGCTGCCTCCTAAGTGGGAGGTCGTGGTTCGAATCCCACCACGTACCAATGTGATTTTCGGTTTTTGAATTTCATATGTACGTTTATTCGGCGCTTTTTCCGTGCTTCGGAAGGCACGTTAAGCCGTTGGTCCCGGTTAATATCGTCAAAATACCGTAGATATTAGTTGTCAAGCCATATCAGAGGCCAGTGCTAAGCATTGGCGGCTTGTAAACTCTAACCTAATCTACGATTAGGTCTGTTAACCCAGAAGGGTTGCGGAGGTCAGATGGCAGTCGCTCTGTGTAGAAACCAGTACTCTCGTTCAATCCCCTAGATTAGGTAGCCGCACCCCCTGAGATACGGGATAAGGCTTGGGAGATGATGTTGACTAGTTTAGTACTTTTCTCTCGTTTTGCGAGGTACAACAACAATACATACATACATAAAATCACGCCTTTATCCCTAATGGGGTAGGCAGAGCGTACACGACCTTAACAAAGGTCGTTCCGCCACGTCTGACAAAGTTTTGAGGGTAGTTTAAGATAGATTTCAAGGTATATTGCTGTAGTGACAGGTTGTCAGCCTGTCGCCAACAACAATACACTTAAAAATATACATCAAACTTGCGATTCCTCCATAATATTATGACATTGTAAATTTGTATTGCGCCTTTGACAAGCATACATTTCTTTCTTAATTCATACGTTCATTCTTTTTTTTTAATAAATTTTACAAAAAAATATATTGTGAACTTAAAAACACCTAATCCATACTAGTGCATCCTCTAAAGACTTCGCGTAGCAGTCGGTAGTGAAAATCTATCTGTCACTTTCCAAATAATAACATTGAAAAAGGACGGGCGATTTGTTCTATATGGTTTTACACTTTGTCAGCTAGATTTTGACGCGCATTTGCGCGTTTTTTTCAGCCATCTCATATGACGGCGCATAAAAATGACAGATAACGCATAAAACCACGACTATAAAGCAAAATCTCTTCCATGCTGGACTGGGAGAGAGAGAAAAACATAGAATGTGCCAGCTGCATTTCCTCCCGGGCATGCTGTAAAAACCAGCTAAGGGATCCGAGGGTTTCAGTATATTGTAATTTAGGCGATGGGCTGACAACCTGTCCCTACAGCAATATACCTACTAATCTACCTTAAATTACACTCAAAACTTTGTCAGACGTGGCGGAACGACCAATGTTTGGGTCGTTTCCGCTCTGCCTACCCCGTTCGGGATACAGGCGTGATTATATGTATGTATGTATGTATAAAGCAAAAACCGGAAAGAATAGGTCTCCCTCCTCTCTTTTGCCAATGTTTTAGTTACAAAGTGGCAGATAGATTTTAATTTTAGGTTTAGCTAGTTGAATCTAGAATTAAGCCCATTGTCATTCTAGAACAGAGGATTGTTTTTAAGCGGTTTAGGCTTTTACTTTGTTAAAATTACGCCGCTTGTAATTACTTCTTTTTCCATTTTCAGAGGAAACCCGTTTATAACTTACAAGTTGAGAGAAATATTGCTTCCTACTAAATGCCGACAGCGTTTCAGATTGACGAGTATTATTTATCTAGGACAGGTAAGTAACAGGGATAGTTTTCCAAGAAATGTGATACAATGGTAAATGAAATTGCAAGAATATTACATTGATATCAATTTATTATATTTTTATGTTCGTATCCGTAGGTACCCGGACAAATAATGACATTATTTTTTGGCCGGGTAGCTATTAGGACACGAACATAATAAACGTAAATAAAATATGTATATAATCACGCCTTTATCCCTAATGGGGTAGGCGGAGCGTGAACGACCTAAGCAACGGTCGGTCCGCCACGTCTGACAAAGCTTTGAAGGTTATTTAAGATAGATTTGTAGGTACATTGCTGTAGGGACAGGTTGTGAGTCCCTCGCCTAAATTACAATATACTAAAAGCCTAGAAACTCTTAGCTGGTTTTTACAGCATGCCGAGGAAAAGCAGCTGGCACATTCTATGTTTTTCTCTCGCTCCTAGGCCAGCATGGAAGTAAATAAAATATCGTAAACGTATATAATTAAATATGGATACGAACACACTAAACGTAAATAAAATATTCACAGCGTATCTTCTCTTTCTTCAATGCTGGCCCGGGAGCGAAAAAAAAAACATAGAATGTGCCAGCCGCATTTCCTCTCGGGCATGGTATAAAATCAGCTAAGGGATCAGAGGGTTTCTGAGGGTAATTTTGGCGATGGGCTGACATCCTGCCACTAAGCTATATACCTACAAATCTATGATGAAATAACCCTCAAAGTTTTGTCAGACATGGCGGAACTATCTTTGTTTAGGTCGTTTACGCTCTACCTACCCCATTAGGGATAAAGGCGTGATTATATGTATGTATGTATTTCTTCTTTTCATTATATCTGTCCACTGTTGAACGTAATGTCCTCTCCAACCGTTTCGATTTCTGGCGATTCACGTCCAGGTTGGTCCACGGTTTACAACGAATGTAATATGCCAGAGATCAGTAAACTGCGCAGGACTATTTTCAGTGCCCAAGTTTTTGCGCTCTACACAGGTGCACTCTGTATTCCTTCAATCTGATAGGACAGATTGACTAACACGACCAGAGAGAAATCAGGCGCAGGACCTTTACATAGCCATCCAACATTATGGATCATCTTACTTTTCGGACAATCAGGGGATCAGCCTGCAATATCCTAACCTAACCAAATTAGAAACAACAACACAAAGTCATTGTCCCCCGCCGGGAATCGAACCCGGGACCTCTGTGGCAGTATTTAATAAAAAATACTTATGAATGATGTGAATTAATTAGAACTGGAAAACTAAATAAATGCTGAAAGAAGAAGATCAGAAATACAAACCAATTGAATTAAGGCTATAGTTTAAAAATACTCCATGCCGAATGAATTGGCTAAAAATACTATTTTATGTAGAAATTCAAGCGAACTACGTGTAAAGTCTATTTCGCGTAAATCGAGTTCCGAGATTAAATTAATTGAATAATCGTGGCGTATTGTTATTAATAGGGCACATATCTTAATGAACTGAGCTAATGCTTGTGAAATTAGCTATGGCAAAGTAAAAGTATGAAATAGTAGGTATAGAACAATAATGATAATATCGAACTTAACAGTTGCTCTGTTTTCATTGAGCCCCCTTCAGCTTTCAAGCCAATGTAGGTAGGTAATTTCCATTAATACAAAACCAATCATCACGCCTTTATCCCTAATTGGGTAGGCAGAGCGTAAACGACCTTAACAATGGTTGTTCCGCCACGTCTGACAAAGTTTTGAGGGTTATTTAAGATATATTTGTAGGCATATTGCTGTAGTGACAGGTTATCCGCCCATCGCCTTATAATACTGAAACCCTTGAATCCCTTAGCTGGTTTTTACATTCTATGTTTAGCTATCACTCCCAAGCCAGCATGGAAGATATAGTTAATTGCACTGTATAATTGAATGGCAAATATAAAGCTGTCGCAACTATCAATTTTTATAGTCATAATGTTTAGAGTAATGGATCACCAGTCTGAACGACATAAAACTGATTTCTACTCATACTCCTTCACAGTCCATGCAGCTAGGTTGTGGAATGCTCTCCCGCACACTATTCGCGACAGCCCATCAATCGCTGTTTTCAAAAAGAGAATCAAAGAACATTATCTTTCTCTGCGTAATCCGTAGTATGTATTTATATATTGTATATATATGTATCTATGGTATGTATATATTTATTTATTTCAGTTATATTTATTTAGAGTATTTAATATATTTATAGGTATTATAATTTATTTACTTATTGTATGATCGTAGTATAGTATAATTAAGTAGGTATATCCTTATTTACTGTTCATGTACCTAATTTGTATTCATATTGTGCACGTCTTATCCGCTTTACGTTTTATGCTATCTCACTTCTTAGGTCTGCTGTAAGACATTTCATTTTAGAAATAAGCAGTACCTGTTGTGTCTTGATTCCTATGTAATTGTTCTGTGTATGTTTCTGTGTACAATAAACTGTTAAATAAAAACGACCCATATTGAGGCAACAAAATTGCATATTCTATATAATGTAAGTCAAACATTTTAAAAGGAACGCTGTCACCCGTAAAGTTTGTTGCAAGAAATATCAAAGTGAAGCGTCTCACAAAACGTTCAACTTTCCAATATTTTAACCGTAACACGACCCTTTCTTCCATGCTGGACTGGGAGCGAAAGAAAAACGTAGAATTTGCGTGCTGTATTTCCTCCCAGGCATGCTGTAAAAATTAGCTAAGTTAAATCAGAAGGTTTTAGTATCTTGTAATTTAGGCGCTAGGCTGACAACCTGTCACTACAGCAATATACACATCTATCATAAATAACCTTTAAAACTTTGTCCGACGTGGCGGAACGACCTATATTTAGGTCTTTTACGCTCTGCCTACACAATTAGGGATAAAGGCCTAATTATAATATGTATGTATGTTAAACGGCCCTCGTATATTAAATTGACTTTCATCTTGTATTATTTAGAAACCTTCAAGCATAAACCTAATCTATCGACCCTTGTATGTAATCAAGATAAAACCCAAAACGTAGCAATAAAAATCCTGGCTTAGCCCGTATTGGACGGACCTGCTTATTTTTATGTAAGGTTCTGTAGCGTAGAGCTATAGTACATTAAGTTTATACAAAAATAGTCCTCACATACCTATACTTAAATTTATAACCAAACTTGTCAATGAGTTCGATTCTAGATTTGCCGGCAAAAACATACATTAAAATCTATTCGTCACTTTCAGACTAAAAACATTGAAAAAGGACCGAAGATCTATTATCTCCAGTTTTTGCTTTATAGTCAGTGGTTTTATGCGTACGTAGAAATACTGGGGAAACGTGCAAAAGCGCATCAAAATCCAGAGGACAAAGTGTAAAAGCATAGAGTATAAATCGCCTGTCCTTTATTATTTTGAAAGTGACACATCGATTTTAATTTTAGTTTTTGCCAGTGGAATCTAGAATCGATCACAATGATAACGGAAAGAGAAGCTATAAATAGAGAGCTGAGTATTACAAATTTGTAAATATTATGTAAACTGGGAAGATTAACTTAGTTTAGAAAGTTAGCAAAAATAAACACATTGTACTTATATTTGTCTACTAACCAATACTAAGTAAAATAAGTGTTACTATGTGCATTGAGTGTGCTGAAAGTGTTATGTCGGAGGCAACTTACTTCCACCCTGGTGGACTCCAATAGATGTTGGACAGTCTCATTAGTACTACTCCAGTAAATTGAGAAACACGTAATTATAGTTTATACTTAAGCACTTAAATATAGGATATTTATTTTTATAGTTCCTACTCCCACACTCCTGCTTGGTACGTTCGTTAATTTATTATAACGTTGCCTTGAGAGCAAGAGAAAAACATAGAGCGTACAAGGTGCATTTTCTCTCAGGCTTGCTGTAAAAACCAGCTAAGGGATCCGAGGGTTTTAGTATATTGTAATTTAGGCGATGGGCTGACCACTACAGCAATATACCTACAAATATATCTTAAATAAAAAACTTTGGCAGACGTGGCTGAACGACTTTTGTTTAGGTCGTTTACGCTCTGCCTACCCCTAAGATTATATGTATTAGGAGTTCAGGACTAGTAATAAGTAAAATCATAGAAAAGTGCAAATCTGTTTAGAAGTAGATTTAAAAAAATGTTTTATTAAATTCGTTCACCCATAACATAGGGAGGTACAATATTTTTGCTACAAAAAGAAAAATAATTGGAAACAAAATACTGTTTCATTACTTTCATTTTTTGTAAAAGTTGAAATAGAATTTGATCTTTTACAGCTGACGCATACTGGCGCGCAAAAATTTCGCAAAGTATGGTAATAATTAAATAAAAAAAACTTATGAAATGCTGCCTCAATATAAAAAATGCACAGTTATTATATCTTCAATTCGTAGCGTAATAAGGCAGTTGGCAATTTTGTTCTCATTTAAAGACAATGGCATGTCAAAAAGTACCTACCTAAAACAAATAAAAAATAGATACTGCAAGTTAACGCTACAGCAAACTTTTTAATTGACGAGGCACGCTAGTAGCAAACTTCCCCGTTGAGCGCCGAGTGGGGGTTTAATAAAATACACCGAGGTAGCAGTGAGGCAGTGTTGCTATCAAACTTAGGGGGTCTGATATACATAACACCGAAGCCAAAGCAATAAGCATTTGTTAAAAGAGAATTGTTCAAAGAGATAAATATTTTAACTGTACCATGTCAATTTATATATGAAAATATTATGTATGCAAGGAAAAATATTCATAGTTTTACCAAAAATGGTGACAGGCATAACCAGAACCTTAGAAGCAAAAATAAAATTGACGACCCCCGTTTACATTGGTTAAAGTAAAAAAAACATTTTTAGGTCTAAGTATACAATACTATAACAAAATACCTGACCATGTATTAAATTTGTCAGAAAATCAATTTAAACATACTATTAAAAACACATTATGTCGGAAAGTCTATTATAAGTTAGATGACTATACTATTTACAAAGATGTCTGGAGCTCTGATATTTCAGTGAAGCCT
Organism: Scrobipalpa costella; assembly: GCA_949820665.1. Lineage (NCBI taxonomy): Eukaryota > Metazoa > Arthropoda > Insecta > Lepidoptera > Gelechiidae > Scrobipalpa > Scrobipalpa costella. The sequence continues at coordinate 5,445,216 of OX463306.1, forward strand.
AAGAAATTGGCACACATTGTGGTCACAAACCCTATTTTGAACAAAAAGAAGGACAAAAGTAAGAATAAGATAAAACGAAGGGAGGGGCGCAAAGTGCGAGTTTCTAATGCTTCTTCTTCATTGTGATATAGTTTTATTTTATGTTGTGACATTGATATAATTTAATTTTCTTTGTAATAGACTCGCTTGTGACTTTCTAAAAGTGTTCTTAGGAATCTATTTGGAAATAATTGATTTGACTTTGACTTTGAAATATTGTAACTTGTTACTTTTAGTTAGGAAAATTTCTCTTTTTTTATGGATTATTTTTATATAGCTAGTTTACCTTGTAACGTTTTAGCGTACACTTAGTCGTTCACTTTTGTCTATTCAGTATTACTTAATATATAGTACAGTAGTAGTAGTAGTAGGTACATACCTAAGTATTTTTCTTTCTGTACTTTTTTATCAAAATTAATTCTGTCAGGTACTTTTACATTTGCATGCCGTAGTAGCCTATAACTAGAGTAGCATTAAACTAATTTTAAGGAGATTTTGTTGTGCATTGTAACAATGTATACTCTGTTCGTTACCTTAAATAAATAAATAAATTCATGCTCGCTTTTTCTTCTTCTTCTGTCGAGTGGGTATCGAGTTTATGGACCCGATGAACCCTGGTGTCAGAGTTTTAAAACCGCCTAGTAGCACAACTATCAGGCTCGCTAATGTTGTGGTTTTAGGCGCATCGCAAATAGGAAGCGGTAACCCCGCCGCCGCCGCGGCGGATGGGCGCCGATTTTGTATAGAAATTTACGTCTGGCGCAGATTCATCTGAAGTTGCGCTGCGCGGACGTAATTGCGATTCGCTTTAAATTTTTAAACTTTAGTAGTCAAAACTATATCATTCCAATCTTACCACTCTGTATGCTCTGCTTCAATAGCTCCGAGTGAGAGTGAGAATAAAATACATCAAGGTAGCACGGAGTACGGTTACCAGTCAAACTTAGGCCCGTATTGATAAACAACACTTGAGACTGACAGCTAGTTTGAGCTCGTATAAGTAATGTAATTTCAGTACATTTTAATCTGTCAAATCCATACTTAATATTGCTCTCAGTCTTGAGACCGCTTTATAAATACGAGCCTTAGGGGTCTGATGTTAAGATTTTTAGGGTAATGTAGCTCCGTCATTTCACCCACATTGCCTGATCGTCTCAGTCAGTCTGTCCGTCTATATCCAATCTCAATAACTGTGTCAGACATCTATTTACGTCAAAATTTTAAACGTATTTTTTTTGGATGTCCGGGGTGTAGTAGCAATGAAACACGGACCGATTGGATAGCAACTGATTTTATTATAAAAGACGGTCACCGCCAAACAACATATACCGGGGTACCCACAACCACAACATCTTCCCCCTTAAAAAAAAAAATAACAATTATAAACTTACATGCTAGAACCACTAGGTAAATTATTTTTAGCTTTACTGCGTGTTAGTGGTGGAGAGTATCGTGTTTCAACTGTATTATTTAGTCGTGAATCTTCAATATCAAAAAACGACTCCGTTGGCAAAAAATCATCATCATCTGAACTATGGGGAAAAGCATCAGTACCTTCTTTATTATCAGATGAGAGAGATGTTGTTTTAACCAAATGTCGCCGGTTACGGCGATAAACTAAGCCTCTCTTGTTTTTTACAATATAAGATCGCGGTGTTGATGCTTTCCCTAATATTTTACCTCGTATCCTGTCATTATTCCTCTCTATCATGATAACATCATCCCCCACATTCAACTCTGACAGTGGTTTACTATGGTTATCATAATACATTTTACTTTTAAGCTGTCTCTCCATTAAAACATTATGCTGATTTTCATTAATATCAGGTCTGAACATTAATAACTCTGGGTGAACTGGTAATTGACAATTTAACCGTCGACCCATCAGTAACTGTGCCGGAGAGTTCAAATTTCCGCGGGAAGTATTTCTATAGCTCAGCAAGCTCAAATAAAAGTCGGCTCCACTATCAATGGATTTTTTTATGCAATTTTTTATCGTTTGTACAGCCCTTTCACTTTTACCATTTGATTGGGCATAATATGGTGACGACGTTACATGCTCGAAACCCCAATCATTCGAAAATCGTTTAAACTCCCTAGAACAGTACTGTGGGCCATTATCACTAATAAGTGTTTCAGGAATTCCATACCTAGCAAAGTTTTCCTTCAATGTATTTATAATACTATAAGATGAAGTATCTTTCAATAAACCAACCTCAATAAAATTTGAATAATAATCTACCATTATCAAATAAAACTTTTTTCTGTGTTCAAATAAATCAGATCCCACTTTATTCCACGGTAAGGCTGGTATCGGAACAGGAATCATAGGTTCTTTACTAGGATTTTTTGAACTCTCCTGACACGTCTTACATTTTTTTACATAATAGTCAATATCTTTACTAATACCCGGCCAAAATAATACCTCACGTGCGCGCTTCTTACAACGGTCCATTCCTAAATGGCCTTCATGTATAATTTTTAACATCCCTTCTCATTGAACTGGGTATTAAAATCTGTTTATCTTTAAATATTACTCCATTTACACAGTACAATTGATCTCTCATTGACCAGTAATATTTCAAGTCTTTACACACATCAGATTGATACTGAGGCCATCCTTTTTTTATATATGACAATAATCTTTTTAAATGCACATCTTTATCGGTTTTAATCTTAACTTCATTTAACTTCTTTCCCGACATTGGTAAGTTACTAATTAGCATGTTCACCTGACACAATACATGTTTACTGATATTATCATCGTATAGATCAGGAAGCGGCGCACGCGATAACGTATCCGGTATAAACATAAGTTTACCTGGTTTATAATTTACAATCAAATCATATCCTTGCAGTCTCATAATCATTCGTTGCAAACGTGCTGGGATCGAATCCAAAGGCTTTTTAAAAATGCTTTCAAGTGGCTTATGATCCGTCTCAATAAACACCGACCTTTTACCATAAATATATTGGTGAAATTTTTCACACGCGAAGACAATTGCTAGCATTTCTTTCTCGATTTGTGCATATCTCGCCTGTGTGTCATTGAGAGTGCGTGACGCATACTCGACCGGGCGGCCGCCCTGTAGCAGCACGGCACCGAGCGCCACGCTGCTCGCATCTACTGATAACACGACCGGTCGAGTTACGTCATACAGCGCTAATACAGGGGCGTCACAAATTGAATCTATTAAACTTTGAAATGCACTTAGCTGACTGCTCTCCCAGCACCAAATATTGTCTTTTTTTAATAACCTTGTTAACGGATAAATCTTTTCAGAATACTGCGGAATAAATTTTGATAAATAGTTTACGGCACCCAAAAACCGCTCTAAAGATTTCCTGTCAGTTGGGGCAGGCATGTTCTTGATTGCTTTAACCTTCTCTGAATCAGGTTTCATTCCGTCTTTATTGAAAATATGGCCTAGATATGTAACCTCTTCTACACAAAATCGGCACTTATCTCTATTAAACTTTAAATTAATTTCTCGCGCCCTGTCTAGTAGTGCTTTTAATCGCATGTCATGTTCCTCTTTTGTACTACCCCAGCAAATTATATCATCAATGAAAGATTCTATACCTTCTAATCCCTCTAACAATTGCTTAATTTTTGCGTGGAAACCTCACTTGCACAATTTATTCCGTAAGGTAACCTCAAATATTGGTAACGCCCGAATGGCGTCCCAAAAGTACATAAGTCTGCACTTTCATCATCTAACTGTATAGCCCAAAACCCGGAGTTAGCATCTAATACAGAAAAATATTTTGCACCATACAACTTTACGGCTAATTCATTTATGGTAGGTAATTGAAAGTGAGCACGCTGTATAGCTACATTTAACGGTCTTGGATCTAAACATATACGTAATTTACCGTTCTTTTTCGCCGCAATCACTAATGCGTTAACCCACGGCGTCGGATGCGTCACCTTCCTAATAACTCCTAACTCGATCATCCTATTCAGTTCATCCAGCAAGTTGTCACGAAGTCCTAACGGTACTTTTCGTGTAGCACATACAACCGGTTTAACAGATTTATCAACAACAATATGATACTCACCTGGAAGACGCCCTAAACCCTCAAATAAATCTATATTTTCTGCCATAATGCCCGTCAACCTGATGCTATGTACACGCTTTATCAGCCCTAACTTCGAACATGCGTCTCCCCCCAGCACGCTTTGACAACGTATATTTGCAATAGCAAACAATAATGTATACATTATGTTTTTATACCACCATTTTAAGTGACAAACACCTTTAATAGGAACATCATCTCCACTGTATGACTTTACATTTATATCATGGTTAGGACGTATAATGTTTGAATCATAGCCTAGTGATAAGAACCGTTCAAACGATAAAACACAAATGTCCGCACCCGTGTCCAGTTTAAATCTTTCATTGCCGCACTCACCTTCTAGCACTTCATACCAGTCCTCACTAGAAGTGTTGTTCTGCGACACATTTGAGAGCATTGAAATATAAAAGGACTCACAGTCATCTTCAGTTATGTTCTCCTTAACTCCGATTTCGTACACATTCTTAACACTTTTTCTTAATTTACACATACGCGCAAAATGCCCATGGTTTTCACAAACGTAACACTGAACAAAGATCGCTGGACATGAACCTGGATCAACGCATTGTCCACCACACCTATGGCACTGCCCCGCAGAACCCGTAGTAGTACCCGGCTGACGGGGCTGCCGTCCAGACTCAAATCCTGCGGAGGTCTTGCGTGTTCCATATTTAAACAAGTAAACACAGAGAGTACTAGTTACACACTACGTGTACACTTCACACTTTTACACAAATTTCGCTTTTAAACTATATTTTTACCGCTGCCACCATGTAGTAGCAATGAAACACGGACCGATTGGATAGCAACTGATTTTATTATAAAAGACGGTCACCGCCAAACAACATATACCGGGGTACCCACAACCACAACACGGGGTAGCTAGGATTGCTTAAAGGAAAACCGTGTCAGATTAATGTAGGTAATATTAATGACATGTCCCCATATTCAAATATTCCATAAACCAAATAGTCAAAACAATCTGTTACAACGAAATACGAATCGCTAATTCATAAGGATCTTAATAACTTGACTCTGTTAAACCAGTTTTTCCATTCTCTACGTTTTTAGTGAACTATGTTTTTTTTACTAATGGGGGCGCCACTTGGCTAGTATCATCACCTGAACCGAGAATTTACGCTCATCCAAACATGTATGTGTCTAGCTCTCATTTTAGTCTCTCACTTTTAGTCAACGGATGCGAACTCTACGTACAAAATAAAACGAACTGAACCAAATAGAAAGCTGCATTCTATTCAGTTGTTGCAGTACTCTAGCACTCCAGGATATACAAAATTACAAACGTACATACTATCACGCCTGTGTAGGGGTAGGCAGAGCGTTAACGACCCAAACAAAGGTCGTTCCGCCACGTCTGACAAGCATTGAGGGTTAAGATAGAACTGTATGTTGCTGTATTTGCGCTCTGCCTACCCCATTAGGGATAAAGGCGTGATTATATGTATGTATGTATATTGCTGTAGTGACAGGTTGTCAGCCCATCGCCTAAATTGCAATATACCCTCAAATCCCCTAGCTGGTTTTTACAGCATGCCCGGGAGGAGATGCAGCTGGCTCATTCTACGTTATTCTATCGCTCCCAGTCCAGCATGGACTGTTTAGTAGCAGGTAGTGTTATAGTCGAAATTAAAACAGAAAATAAAAAGTGACTGCCACCACGTAAAAGCAGGTTTTAACTTTTTAACTCAACTGGCGAGAACAGTGAGCATGGCATGAGTAGAGTTACTACAGTAAACTGCACTACAACTTTCGAGGTATTTCAGCGTGAAGTATCATAATAAATGAAAGATAACATTTTGTACTGTACCTCTGTGTGGGTGTGTAAACACTAATATTAATGTTTGACTGTCTCTATGGTCTAAGTCTTTGTTATTCAATCCACAGGTCGTGAATTCAATTATCACGTTACGGAGGACACTCAAATGGGAGACGCCTTCGGGGCTAGGCCCCCTGGGCGTGGGTGCTTTCGACGCCCGTTAAATCGGGCGTGTCATAAGGTCGGAGCCCATAGTGGGGCTGTCAATACTTTTGGCTTTGCCTACAACACACATGCGTCACCTTACGCGCTACACGCGCGTATCGAGAAACTCTACGTCGTCGGCGCATCCCTCTGCCAGTACGCGCGCGTAGCGCATATGGTGACGCATCTGTGTTGTAGGAATGCAAAAAGCATTGACAGCGTGTTGAGCGCAACCTTACGCGCAGCAAGTGACGCCTGTGTGTTGCTGCACTAAGAACAAAAGATGAAGCCAGCTTGCCTCTACCTAGATGCCTGCGAAACTGTTGCCGGCAGTTGGAAGACCCAGTATCTATTCTACATTTACATATTCATGGGCACTGGGATGCAAATGCACCGCAGAGCAGCTGACAAATGTAGCTTTGTCATCTTGCTAGAATGTTCTAGAACTTCGGCCGGCCGTAGAAGTTAATTGATAGGAAATGTTTGGCATTTGTGGAGACTTGGATAACTTGTAGCAAGGATTCATCGATTCGCTACCTCATTTTATCAAACATACATACATTCATACATATAATCACGCCTTTATCCCTAATGTGGTAGGCAGAGCGTAAACGACCTAAACAAATGTCATTCCGCCACATCTGACAGTTTTGAAGGTTATTTAAGAAAAATTTGTAGGTATATTGCTGTAGTGACAGGTTGGCAGCCCATCGCCTAAATTGCAATATACTGAAACCCTCGGATCACTTAGCTGGTTCTTACAGCATGTCCAGGAGGATATGCAGCTGGCACATTCTATGTTTTTCTCTCGCTCCCAGTCAAGCATGGAAGAATTTTATCATACTATATACTTTAATTATAATTATTACTGGCACGTCTTACATTATTGTTTATTATTATTATAAACACGGTGCGTCCCTTTTTCATTCTTACTTCACACTTTGTTTTATCCATTTTTTTATCCATATGTAATTCACCGTAAATATACAATTCAGTCAATATATTTTAAAAATTTACTAAGAAATTTTATTTTGGGGCGCTTACAGCAACATTTACAATTTATTTATTTTAAATAACATGAAAAACAAAGACACAACAGGCACTGTATATTTTTAAAAATAAATTTCTTACAACAGACCTTTAATGATAATTGATAATGTAACAAATGCCAATCACAAACCTCTACATAACAGAAAAACTTAACTTAGGGTATCTCAGCTTAAGAGAGCCTTAGAAAGCCGTTTTACGTGTAGATACCTATAATACTTAATTTACAAAATATTAAACATTTTACTTAATACGGGGCTTAAGGGACAGCGTTCCGTTTATCAGTCAGTAAAACCAAGCAACTATCGGCAGGTTTTTTTTTCAGGAAGTAGAAAAATAAATGATTTTCCATACAATCTGATCGAGGTGGTCATTTGGTCATCATCTCCCTAGCCTTATCCCGTATCTTACGGGGTCGGCTACCTAATTCAGAAGATTGAACTAGGGTACTGGTTTTTATAAAGAGCGACTGCCATCTGACTTCCGCAACCCAGAAGGCAAACCAGACCCGATCCTAGATTAGGTGAGAGTTTTCAAGCCGCTTTAGCACAGCGCGGTGCGCTATGCTAAGATACAGGAACGGGCGAAGCAGTGAAAATCTCACGTAGATCAGATGATAGTTTATTACTTCTCTGGTGTGCAATACAAAAACAAAACTTCCTGCGTCGTACATAGATCAAAACCATAGATTACTTTTCTCTTATCGAACCATAGATAATAATACACTTCAGGCTGCCGTACACAGTCAATCAATAAATCATTCAATTTGGTCAAGTGGTCATCGCCACATCACCCCCCCACGGAGAATCGAAGGTACTACAAATCAAGAACCTGTCTGAATCTGACTTTACGCCCTGCCCTTGTGGTTACAGGTGGTATTGCTGGTGCTGGCGGTGCTAATGCTGGATCGGTGGGTGGATCCCTGGTAGGAGTAGGTGGTTCTCTTTGCGTAGCGGTCGGTAAGGCCGGCGGTAACTGTGTATCATGATTATCGGAGCTTTTCCGCTGATGTGCTTCTGCTTCCAGATATGCCGGTTTCACGCGGTCGATGCTTATCTCATGCTTTTTACCCCCAATATCTAAGGTGAGCGTCTTAGGAGATCTGCTCAGAATTTTGTACGGACCGGAGTAAGGTGGTTGTAGAGATCGGCGGACCGTATCGTCTCGCAAGAAAACATGCGTCGTTGTAGCTAAATCTTTAAAAATAAACGTCGACGGCTGCGAATGACGCGAAGCAGGACAGGGACGCAGGGTAGCCATCTTTTTCCTAAGTTGGACTACAAAATCACTTGGGCAGTTGTCGGGTCTTTGCTGCGAAGGTTCCAGGACGAACTCACCAGGGAGTCTCAACGGTTCACCGAACAGTAATTCTGCAGCAGAGCAACCGATATCTTCCTTCAATGCCGTGCGGATACCAAGAAGTGCCAGAGGTAATGCTCTGAACCACGTATTACCGTGACACATAAGAGCCGCCTTCAGTTGCCTATGAAAGCGTTCCACCATGCCATTGGCTTGTGGGTGGTAGCTTGTGGTCCTGATACGTTGCGTGGCACACATATTTAGGAGTCCTTGGAACAGAGAGGACTCAAACTGGCGGCCCTGATCTGTAGTTACGACGTTTGGTACTCCGAAACGCGAGATCCAGCCGTCTATGAATTTTTCAGCCACTTCTTCTGCGGTGATGGTCATCATCGGCCAAGCTTCGAGCCAGCGAGAAAACCTGTCAATGGCCGTCAGACAGTAAGTAAACCCGTTTGATATCGGGAGTGGTCCGATGATGTCCAAGTGAACGTGGCGGAATCTACCAGACGGTTTGTTGAAATTGCCTAAAGGCGAAGATATGTGGCGAGTTACTTTACTGCGCTGGCATGATGTACAGCAACGAGCCCACTGGCTGCAATCTTTTTTAATTCTAGGCCACACATAGCGGTCAGCCACCAGGCGGGCGCTGGCGCGCGCACCAGGGTGACTGAGATCATGGAACTTTTGGAAAACAATTCGCCGAAACGATGGAGGAAGGTAAGGCCGTGGTCTGCCTGTCGATACGTCACAGAGGACTTTCGTGTCTGCGCCTGGAAAAAGTATTGCTTCGAATTTGAGGCTAGAATGCGAGCGCAGCATCTTGAGCTCATCGTCGGCTTCTTGAGCTTGCGCGAGTTGAGTAAAATCCTCCTGTAGTACAATGGACTCTACACGAGACATGGTATCTGCGACCACATTGTCAACCCCCTTTATATGCTGTATGTCAGTCGTGAATTGGCTAATAAAAGATAGCTGGTTTAATTGAGGAGGGGGTAATTTATCACGCCGTTGTACAAAAGCGTAAAGCAACGGTTTATGATCGGTAAATATAGTTGTGTGCTGAACTTCTAAAAAATGGCGGAAATGCTGTACGCTTTCGTACACGGCCAGAAGTTCACGATAGTAGGCTGGTAGCGCAGCCTGTTTAGCAGTTAATTTTTTGCTAAAAAAGGCTAGGGGCTGCCAATGCCCATGCATATTTTGCTGTAGGCACGCGCCTATGTGGGAATTAGAGGCGTCAGTGAATAAACCGAGAGGCACTGTTCCCGCTGGATGAGCTAGAATCGTAGCCGAGCAAAGACTGTTTTTGCAATCCTCAAAGTTTTCGAGAAGTCCAGGCGTCCATTCGAATGGTTTAGCGCCTTTACCATTTATTACAGTTAGTGCGTCAATTAGTGCAGCTTGGTGAAGTGCAGCCTTGGGTAAAAATCGGCGGTAATAATTAATCATGCCCAAAAATCGTCGCATGCCTTGTACCGTCTTGGGAGGTGGAAAATCGCGTAATGCTTTTATGCGATCGACTGGTGGCTGTGTGCCACTCGCATTAATCAAATACCCCAAGAAGGTAACTTCCTTTAATCCGAGATTGCACTTAGCTGGGTTCACTACCACCCCATATTGACGCAGTCTTTCAAATAAAATCTTGAGATGTTGCAGATATTCGGCTGGTGTTTTGGAAAACACAAGAATGTCGTCGATGTACGCCCAGCAAAAATCCAATCCCCTTACGACTTCATCCACAAAACGTTGAAAAGTTTGCCCGGCATTCCTTAACCCGAAGGTCATGAATGGGAATTCAAAAAGCCCGAATGGCGTAGTGATGGCCGTTTTGCAGATGTCGTCAGGGTGCACGGGGATCTGTTGGTACGCCTTGACTAAGTCAACCGTACTGAAAATGGTGGACCCAGTTAAATTATGGCTAAAGTCACCTATATGTCTGACTGGGTATCTATCCGGTATAGTACGGGCGTTCAAGGCACGGTAGTCGCCGCATGGTCGCCACGTGGCGTCCTTTTTCAGTGCCATATGAAGTGGCGAGGACCATGGGCTCATAGAGGGTCTTGCGGTGCCGGTCTGCACCATTTCGGTAAACACTTTTTGAGCAGCGCGAAGCTTTTCTGGGGCTAACCGGCGGGGCCTTGATACAACGGGATGACCATCGGTGGTTTTTATGTAATGTAAAGTATCATGCTTAATTTCTCTATTAATACCTGGCGGTTTTGTTATATCTGCAAATTCTGCGAGAAGTTCGTGGTATGGAGTAACTGCTATATTTATTACTTTGATACTAGCTTGATTGTGTGCTATTGCAGAGCATTTTGCTGAAAGTCCTGTGGTACCATCCAAAAGGCATTTTTCTTTGCAGTCTGGCAGCAAGTGGTAGAAAGCGAGGAAGTCAGATCCTATTATTGGGGTGTCCACGTCGGCTACAACAAAATTCCAGTGGAAAGCGCGACGCAGACCTATGTTTAAAATCAAAGTGATGGAACCATAGGTATTAATTCTACTTCCATTGGCTGCGCTTACTTCATAATTAGTAGCTGGACGAGAAACCTTTAAGAATTTTTTTGGGAAACAGCACAGATCTGAACCTGTGTCTATGAGAAAACGATGTTTAGAATTAAGATCTTTAATAAAAAGGCGGCGACTTGCGTTAGAATTATGGCAGTCAGTTGTCGCCATTACTGATTGCCTTGGAGTTTTCCCGTATCTTTCCGCCAGCTGCACGGTTCATTGCAACTATTTGCCCTTTTACCAAAACGTGCGTGATACCAGCACAAACTTTGATTACCTTGTTGCTGAAAACGAGGACGTGATCTACTGCGAGGACGTCTGGTGTTTGGTCTAACACTGGAAGCCAAACTAGCAACGGAAAGGGTCAGCTCTTCCATTTGTTTTCTTAGAATAGCTAACTCTGAGGAATTAGTTGTGTTACTTCCCGAGGCAACACCGGATTGATCAGAAGACATGGAGCGTATATGGGAGATATTAGCCACCTCATAAAGTTGGTCTGCTAATTCAGCTCGTTCATCAAGAGTAGCCTTGCTAGAACCTATTAGTATACTTTGAATTTGATTTGAAAGCCTACTCATCCAAATGGTTTGCAAAAGCGGTTCTGGTACAGCTCCATCAGCCAAAGATTTTAAATGGCGCAAGAAGGCGGATGGTTTCCTGTCCCCAATGTCTTCTTTTTCTAGCAGGCGCCGTATCTTTTCTTCACGAGATTCAGAGAAACGGCTTACTAAAGCTTTCTTTTAATTTTGAATATGGTTTGGCTGCGGGAGGCCTGATAATAATCTCTTCAGCTTCTGCAGCACTTCTACTGTCTAGCTGTGAAATTGCATAATAAAATTTGGTGCTCTCTTGGGTTATATTGTTAATGTGGAACTGAGCTTCTAAGCTTGCAAACCACAAAGCGGATCGGTCAGGCCAAAAGGGAGGTACCTTAATGGAAACTTTAGCTACATGATCACATTTAGCATTAGTTCCACATATATCACCTGAATTCTTAGTATCAACCGGGTTAATACCGGTCGCAGCTCCAGTGTCTAAGCCAACAGAGTCTTTAGGTGCATCCATGTTTGCTTTAGCACCATCCCCAGCAGCAGCCTCATCACCATTCACCATTTTTAGTACTTATTTGTATAATCAATGACAAAATAATAATAATTAAGAAAGTTGTAAATCATGCAAAGTAAGTTTCTGTTTGTAAGGGGGGTTGACCAAATCAAATGCAGAACATAACACAGTGAACATAAACACAGCTAGGTTAAAATATTAACATCAAGCAAAACACATACAACAATTATAGAAATAACAGACAAGTAATTAAAATTATTGGGTTAAATAATTTGGGGTTAAATCACAAATTTGTTAATAATACTATCGTGCGTTTTATTGTTATGACTAGTAAGAACCCAAAGGTAAGTGTTGTTCTTCCTCAAACATAACAATAAAGTTAACAAAACTATATAATTGAAACTTGTAACCAAAACTATAAACTTTTCAATGTTAATACTAAATAAAGTCCACACTTAAAAGTCTTTCTTGTTAGGATAAAGTCTAAAGGGGCGTATAAATATTGAAACAATACTTGCGTGCCGACGATCCCGTCGAAATTAGCTTTATCAGCGCGTGCATGCGATGTTATGATAAGCGATGTCACACTGACAGCTGTCAAACTGCGTTGGCGGGAAACGGTAGTTCTTGCTAGTTCCGTCCAGCGTATAATGGCACCACTATCAATGCAATTCGCCGCGTCAAAAATGGCGATACAAAAACGAAAATAAAGTACAAAATTTTTGAATGTTAGTTCTCACTTACGTATGATTTGGTATTAACGCACTCGCACTTATTGACAAGGCACTCGATACGCGCACTAACACACGGAAAACTGCTGATTCTACCACGAAATAGCACCCCTATTTACGAATGCTTATGCGTTGCGCCTTGGCTGATTTCCGCAGTTTTCTTCTTGCTGTGGCAGGCCTCGATGGTCGTGCCTCAATTGTAGGTGGCTGCTATGGTCCGTGGGTTCCGCGTGTAGATCCGAAGTTGGGAAGTAGCCGACAACGCGCAGCGGTGCATGCGCAAGGGCGCGCAAAGAATTTCGAAGCTACTTCGGGGTCACCAATTTAGCACAGCGCGGTGCGCTATGCTAAGATACAGGAACGGGCGAAGCAGTGAAAATCTCACGTAGATCAGATGATAGTTTATTACTTCTCTGGTGTGCAATACAAAAACAAAACTTCCTGCGTCGTACATAGATCAAAACCATAGATTACTTTTCTCTTATCGAACCATAGATAATAATACACTTCAGGCTGCCGTACACAGTCAATCAATAAATCATTCAATTTGGTCAAGTGGTCATCGCCACACCGCCAATGCTTAGCAGTGACCTCTGACATGGCTTAATGACTAATATCTACGGTATTAAACGTTATTAATCGGGACCAACGGCTGAACGTGCCTTTCGAAGCACGGAAAAAGCGCTGAATAAACGTACATATGAAATTCAAAAACCGAAAAACACATTAGTACGTGGTGGCATTCGAACCATGACCTCCCGCTCAGGAGGCAGCGGCCCTATCCACCACACCATCGGGCTGATTTTGTATTGGAAGGTATTTTTTTTATTCACTTCCTGAAAATAATTCCTGCTGATAGTTGTTAAATTTTGTTGACTGAGCAACCCCTATCAGTTTGCGGGACGCTGTCCCTTACACCCGCTATATTTTTAATGATATCTCATTGTACCGCAATAACTTCATAGGGGTGATATTCTTGTGAAGTATCCGAGCCATTTTTATACGTCTTTATACCTTTATAAGCCTCAGTATTAAGAGGGATGAGTGTCGTAAATCGGTCCTGTCTGTAGGGGTATTGGGCGTATTTCCAATAGACATTACGGTAACGGCATGGCAAATGGTACCATGACAATATCATCACAATACCGTAGCTCTATGTTTCCATTGGGGCGGTAATATCATCATCGATATCGTCCTATCGAGTTTCACCCTGCGCACACAGGCACATGCATGCTATGATGTACGTATACAAAACACATGCAACACATGCAGTTTGATAGGCAGGCTAGAACTTTCGACGATACCGGTGGGAATCAATGCCGTGCCGTTGCCGTAATAGCAAGCGAAAATGCGTGCCATATATTTTCATTGATATTCAGACATTATTTCGATCACGATATCGTGACGTTGCCGTTGCGTGCCGTCTAGTGGAAATATCCATTACACGAGGGTCGCCAAGTGGGATTATGATTTGGAGAACGTGATATGAGCTCAACTCACTCATACACAATGTGGTTTATACTGAATGAAGTTAATACATACATACATATAATCACGCCTTTATCCCTAATGGGGTAGGCAGAGCGTAAATGACCGAAACAAAGGTCGTTGCGCCACGTCTGACAAAGTTTTGAGGGTTATTTCAGATAGATTTGTAGGTATATTTCTGTAGTGATAAGTTGTGAACCCATTGCCTAAATTGCAATATACAGAAACCCTTTGATCCCTTAGTTGGTTTTTACAGTATGCCCGGGAGGAAATGCATCAGGCACATTCTTTGTTTTTCTCTCGCTCCCACTCCAGCATAGAAGAAGTTAATACAGTACTCGTAAAATGAACCCGATTTATTTTGCATAGACTGTTTTTAGCTTTCGAGATTTCTATTTAATAAAGGTCAATGGTCAAAACTGCCAGAAAAGGTATATTTTTTTAATGGAAAAAATGGGTACAAGCAATTTGATATACATACAGTAATTTGATAAATAATACATACAGTATGTATTGTATTGTTTGACTGCGCAAACCCACTTTGGAAGCTTCAGTATTTGTTCAGACTTTCCAATGAAAAAAACAATACGGGGTGTAAGGGACAGCGTCCCGCAAACTGATAGGGATTGCTCAATTAACAACACTTTGTGAATTTTTCTCCAGTTTGGTTAGGACATTGCAGGCTGAATCACCTGATTGTCCGAGAAACAAAAAGATTTCGTGCTTCGGCGGGCACGTTAAGCAGTCGGTCCCGGTCGCTGTCTTTGATAGTGGTCGTTACTCAAAAACCATGTCAGAGGCCTGATAGTTGTGCTACTAGGCGGTTTAAAAACTCTGACACCAGGGTTCATCGGGTCCATAGACTCGATACCCACTCGACAGAAGAAGAAGTTGACGACACTGAACAACTTCCACCAGGAAATTCTTTCAGGAAGTTAAAAATAAATTTGGCTTTTCTATACAAATTGTCTGATAGAGGTGGACATTTTGTATCGATCGAGGTGAAAAAGCCAATTTTTATTTTCACTTCCTGAAAGATTTTATCGGCGGAAGTTGTTCCTTCCATGCTAGACTGGGAGATCCTTCCATGCTGGACTGGGAGAGATAGAAAAACATAGAATGTTCCAGCTGCCCTTCCTCCCGGGCATGCTGTAGAAGTCAGCAAATGGGACTCGAGGATTACAGTGTATTGTAATTTAGGCGATGGGCTGACAACCTGTCACTATAGCAATATACATTACAATCTAAAATTGCCCTCAATTTTTGTCAGACGTGGCGAAAGCGCCTTTTACGAGGCGTTTGACGCTCTGCCTACCCCGTAAGGGATAAAAGCGTGATTTTATGTATGTATGTATGAAGTTGTTCAGTATCGTTGACTTCGCAACCCCACAGGGGTGTCAGTTTGCGGGACGCTGTCCCTTACACCCGGTGTACCATAATAAAACAAAAATAAACATAAGGTTAGAAAAAGAAATGTGTACAATTCCGTCAGTAGATACGAGATACCTACGTCAAATAGTTATTTGCTACGAGTACATACATACACATACACGGCACTTCACTACATAGTATAAAACAAAGTCGCTTTCTCTGTCCCTATATCCCGATGTATGCTTAGATCTTTAAAACTACGCAATGGATTTTGATGCGGTTTCTTTATATAGGTAGAGTGATTCAAGAGGAAGGTTTATATGTTTAATACATGCATAATATAGTAGAAAAACACTGATAATTTCCGTGCCAAGCCGGGGTGAGTCGCTAGTTGTTTTATAAAGCCAACGCTCTCAATATTTTCCGCCATGGATTGTGTGACTTTGTAAGGCTCTTTGAAACAGACAAGGGCAATAAGTTACAGACTTGATTTACAGAGAAACATTTTGTTGATCTTTTTACTGATCAAAGTTAAAAAGTACATTGATTGGGTGAACCTTTAGCAGAGACAGTTATCACGGATCGTTCCACTGAAAATACGAAATGAAGAATGAACGAATATAGTGTAACTATCCCAAAGGCATCGTTCCCACTGTCAGTATTATCGTACGATATTTGGATTACGATCCGAATATCATGAAATTACTGATGGATCATTGTGTCATCAGTAATACTGTTGGATTTCATGATCGTGAGATCCAGTGGGCGTGGCATCAAATAACAATAATTATATAAACTATTTATTTATTTTGTCTTCCATGCTGGACTGGGAGTGAGAGTCTTCCATGCTGGACTGGGAGTGAGAGAAAAACATAGAATGTGCCAGCTTCATTTCCTCCCGAGCATGTTGTAAAAACCAACTAAGGGATCTGAGGGTTTCAGTATATTGTAATTTAGGCGATGGGCTGAGAACCTGTCACTACAGTAATATACGTACAAATCTTTCTTGAATGGCCCTCAAGACTTTGTCAGACGCGGTGGAACGGCCTTTGTCTAGGTCGTTTACGCTCTGCCTACCCCATTAGGGATAAAGGCGTGATTATATGTATGTATGTATAAACTATTTAAAATCTTGATTTGACAACGAATCATTAAAATCCAACTAGAATGTTCTACCTACTTACTAGTTGGTTTTAGTCCCAGCTAATTATTTTTTCCCTTGGAAAAAATATATTTTTCAACGCCAAAATGTAACCTATGTATTATTACTAGTTATAATCCAACTGTATACCAAATTTCATCCATATCCATCCAGCAGTTTAAGTTACAGACTGGATAATGTCTAGCGTAAATACAAAAACACGGTACGAACTCAACTCAGTACTGACGTCAATAATTTCGATGCACCCTTGATCCAACCTTGACACTTCGTATCGTGATATTATCATGGTATCGCGTATCGAATATCTCATCAA
Source organism: Scrobipalpa costella (assembly GCA_949820665.1). Lineage (NCBI taxonomy): Eukaryota > Metazoa > Arthropoda > Insecta > Lepidoptera > Gelechiidae > Scrobipalpa > Scrobipalpa costella. The sequence continues at coordinate 5,462,312 of OX463306.1, forward strand.
TATTACTTACAGTTTAATCGCTGCCTATGTCTGATAGTGGATCAGATTCTACATTAGATCAACATGCATCACACACACACTTTAGCGTTTCTTATTACCTCAATTAATTCCCTTCATTTTCAACATACCTCCATCAAACAAGTCCAAGCTTAAATCCTTCATTTGGAATTCCACCAAAGTACAAGGCGGTTGTACCAATTCTGTGCAACTAATTACGGTACGTCAAAGCTTTCAATGAACGTGGGCGATCGCGCTGTATGTAGGGAGAATTTATAACAATGGTTTTGGAGAAAAATACTTTTTTACCCCACTCTCAAAGAAGGGTTATGCTTATCGAGCGTATCTTGTAAGTATCCCCGAAACGGCTGTATGGAATTCGACAATTAGGAGTGGTCTCAAGCACTCAAGTGTTCTAAGATAGGCGTAATTTTTCAAATTTCAAAAGGGTTGATTTAAGGTGGTAGATTGCACGTCTTCAAAAAAAAATTTTGACTGATCTTGTCGAGTGGGATTTCAAATTCATCATCTCCCTAGCCTTGTCCCGTATCTCATGGGGTCGGCTTTCTAATCTAGGGGATTGAAGGAGGGTACTGGTTTTTATACAGAGCGACTGCTATCTGACCTCCGCAACCCAGAAGGGAAACCAGACCCAATCCTAGATTAGGTCAGAGTTTTCAAGCCGCCAATACTTAGCACTGGCCTCTGTAAGGGCTTAACGACTAATATCTACGGTATTAAACGATATTAACCGGGACCAACGGCTTAACGTGCCTTCCGAAGCACGGAAAAATCACCGAATAAACGTACATATGATATTCGAAAACCGAAAAACACATTGGTACGTGGTGGGGTTCGAACCACGACCTCCCGCTCAGGAGGCAGCGGCCCTATCCACTACACCATCGGGGTCTCTGATTTGGAGTGAGATTTCAAATTAAAGGTACTTAAAAGGAGATCACAAAAATAAATATGATACATATGTTAAATCACCAATTTAGATCAATTAATGCATTAAAACATGTTTTTAACCCCCATGTACAACAACTATAGGTGTTATTATAGGTACTACAGTCGGGTTGTCTGAATTCTCTTTTAAAACACTTGTCTGCCACATTCATTCAAAGCCTTGTCGTGGTACGGTCCGGCTTGCGGACGCCATTGTTAGGGGGAGTTCGGGAGACTTGCCCCGGTAGGAGAATTGAACCACTTGTAATAACTCTTTGAATTTTGCGCTAAATCAGCTGACGTGGAGAACGGATAACGCGCGAAACCCACCAATCACAACTCCCGAATTGTTGAGTATCAAAAGACATGTTTGGCCATGAGGAACAAAAACGAGTTTTTTCTAACCTGGAGTGAATTTATTCAACATGGATAATTAGCATTAACATTAACAGTAAAAGTACCTTAAATACATTTTGTAGATATATATGGCGAAATTAGTCTCTAAATGAGTAAATTACAGATATATTTATAGGAGAAACTTTATATGGAGTATTTGGTTTAATTTATTTTTATTCTTAATTTTAGAATTATTTTAACATAACCTAAATAATAAAAAAATACCCTTTAAATGCATGATTTTCTTAATTTTCCCTTTAAAATAATTTCAGGCAAGTGTCTCGCACCCTATGGTCAAGTGTCCCACCGGTTGGGGAGACTTGAGACAAAAATCAAATAAAACTTAATTTGACATCTTCTGTACAAAGATTTTATTACTACATAGTATAAAACAAAGTCGCTTTCTCTGTTCCTATATCCCTATGTATGCATAAATCTTTAAAACTACGCAACGGATTAAGATGCGGTTTCTTTAAATGGATAGAGTGATTCAAGAGGAAGGTTTATATGTATAATGCATGCATAATATAGTAGAGAAACACTGATAATATCCGTGCGAAGCCGGGGCGGGTCGCTAGTTTTCAATAAAATATAAACTTACAGCCAGATAGTCAGTCATTTCTTGTCGTGTTTAAATGAAATCCGTAAATGACTGTGATAAAATTTTAAAAATGTATAAGTAAAAAACGGTTAATGTCTCCCGGATTCCCCCTATTTAATGACGGCGGTGAATCCCACAAGAACCCGCGGCCCTTCCAAGACCTTTGAGGTTTCCGAGCTGCCAACCAAGAAAACGAAGCAAATAAGAACAAAGTTTACTAAAACTAACAACAAGGGAACGAATATAAAATAAATAAAAATAAGCATGTATTAAGTACTAGCTTTAACCCGCGACTTTGTCTGCGAAGTTTTTTGATCTTCTTTGTCCACCCGTGATTATCTGCAGCGTCTTGTGGGTCTGGTCCGAAAACGTGACGATGATGGCAGAAAAGTAGGGTCAAACCCTTTCTTCTACCGTCATCGTTCCTCACGTCCCTAGCCTACCCGTCACACGCTTCCTACAGTCAGTCATCATGTCTGTCCAGTGCTATCAATTCTTCCCGTCCATGGCTCGCTGCAGTCGCTTCTGTTCATTTCCTTCCGTCCATTCTGAAACTTATGTCGCTCCAGTGCACGTGTATAAATGATTCACAGATTATTAAACCACAACACACATTATGAATTCAATTGTTGCCCCCCCAAGTAAAGACGCGTGATGAAATGTATTCTAAGTTAGTCCAGGTAACACAGAATTAAATAAAAAAGATCAAACATATTTTTTTTATTGCCTGCCTACCCCTTAAGTGAGGTAGCGTGATATCGTAAATCGAGGTAACGCTGAGTAAACTGAAAAAAGTCCTATCAAAATCAGTTACAATACAAACTCAACTCAGATCCCTGCCTACTGTCTGCCCCCTAAGTACGGTGGCGTGATTATATTGATCCATAGTCTGTGTTTAGGTTAAAACACAGTGCAATAAAAAAAATCCTATGAAAATCAGTTACAAACTAAATTCTGTTCCCTGTCTAGCCTCTAAGTATGGTGGCGTGATTATTCACATCGTTACTTTGTGTCTTGTTAACACTGAGTTGAATAAAAAACGTCCTGTGAAAATCGGTTAAAAATACAAACTAAATTCAGTTCCCTGCCTACTACCTACCTCGTAAGCACAGGGGCGTGATTATTTGTATCCTTAGTGTAACACTTAGTTCAATAAAAAGTCTCATAAAAACGATAAAAAATCATTACCTAAATTCAGTTCCCTGCCTACCACCTACCCCCTAAGTACGGTGGCGTGATTATATATAGCCTATGTCCGTCTCCAGGTTTCCATCTATCATTATACCAAATTTCATAAAAATACGTTCAGCCGTTTAGGCATGAAAGAACAACAAACAAACAAACAGACACACATACAGAGAGAAAGACTGACAGACAGAGTTACTTTGGCATTTATAATAATGAATTTGTTTCGTGTAAGCCGCAAGCTGCAACAATCTTTATTTTGAAGGAGAAAAATAACGTCTTTTGATATCAGTATTAAAAATATTTACTTTTATTACTTCACCAGCTCAACAATTTTAAAATGTAGGCTCCGATACGAGATATCACCGTCCGGAGGTATAATATAAGATTTATTTTTGTAGAACTGTTGTAATTTAACCTATAGCTAAACGTAATACTCACTAGACAAACAAGCAGACCTAATAGATTAGGTACATCTACAATATATTTGACAAGTCATTGTTTTATTTTCAATTGTATCCAATGGATATCTAAAGGCAGCAACACACAGGAGTCACTTACTGCGCGCATGGTTGCGCGTAACAGGCTTTCAATGCTTTTTACATTACCTACAAAGCACATTGGCCACCTTACGCTCTACGCGCGCGTACTGTCAGAGGGATGCGCCGACGTAGAGATCATCACTACGCGTGCGTAGAGCGTAAGGTGGGTGACGCATGTTTTAGGCAATGCAAAAAGCGTTGACTGCGCGTTGAGCGCAACCTTGCACGCAGTAAGTGACGCCTGTGTGTTGCTGCCCTAAAGTTTCCATGATACACAGCCCCGTTCACAATACGGCGGAAATCTGACAAGTTCACTAGCCAAAATAATTAGACACTAACGCAAGGTAATTTCCAAAATAGCTACGAAATGATTGCCTACAACTAATACCTACTTACACTTACAGACGGGTAGACAGAACTAGATTACGCCGAGAAAATACTCATTTTACCCAGTCATTGTTACCCTTTACAATAGATCTTCTTAAGCTTCACTCGTCTTACGGCGGAAATCTGACAAGTCCACCGGCCGAAATAATTGGACACTCTCCTTTTAGGAATGGAAGCGAAAAGATTCTGTTGAATGCCATTAAAAGAGGATTTCTGTTCGCTGTTCTTTTTATTTCGATTTTATTAAGCTGCAATCGATAGCTCCATTCAATTGACTTTGTGAAAGGCGGTGTTCTGAACTTCGCAGTTAAAAAGCATTGGATTTATTTTACCACAATTTGCTCATCACTTTTTAAATGTTGTACCTTAAAATATTCATTGTATCGTTGTAGCACGTTCAGACCAGCGAGTTTTGTGGCAATTTAAGGAAAAAATGGGCTCAATTCTAGATACTACCGGCCAAAACTAAAAAGAAAATCTATCTGTCTCTTTCAAAATAACAAAATTAAAAAAGATACTCTATGGTTTTACAATTTCTTCGCTAGATTTGATGCACTTTTGCACGTTTCTCCAGTATTTCTGTCAATTTTATCCGCCATATTATATATAATATGACGGCGGATAAAAATTACAGAAAACGCATAAAACCGCCGACCGTAAATCAAAAACTGCAAAGAATAGAAATCCTGTTCTTCAACAGTGTTTTTAGTCTGAAAGTGACAGATGGATTTCATTTTAGTTTTAGCCGGCAAATCTAGAATCGAGCCCAATGTCTTTAAAGCAAATACAACACGCACTGAGCATAAGCGCCATTGTGAAAATTTACAAAACTCTGTTTGCACAAATTATACAAATTAATTTCAAACATTATGATGGAAATTGAATGTCAATTTGAACAGTCATGATCATGACGAATAAGCTTGATTATTGTTTATATCAGATATGTTAATTAAGGTCGCTTTCAATTACATGAAATAATAATATATTTGTGTAGAAACGGTTTAACGTTTATTTAAACGTACCAAACGTGTCAGAGAAGATAATTAAGGAATTTATAAAGCGATCTCAAGATTGACAGCAATATTAAGTATAGATTTGACAGGTCATATTGTACTGAAATGACATTCCTGATACAAACTCAAACTAGCTGTCAATCTCAAGTATTGTTTACAAATACGGGCCTAAATTCGAGGATAAAAATTTCAGCTCATCATGAATTGTGCATTAACAATGCTAGATTTTTACGGAACGATAACCGATGAAGTAAGGTACCTAACAGGCTGGGCAAGCATAGCTCTGACTAAACGCTTTTTGTAGGTTTTAACTAGGTTATTATATCTCTCCCATCCTGGACTGGGAGCGAGGGAAAAAACATAGAATGTGCCAGCTGCATTTCCTCCTGGGCATGCTGTAAAAACAGCTAAGGGATCAGAGAGTTTCTGTATATTGCAATTTAGGCGATCGCCTGACAACCTGTCACTACTGCAATATCAACAAAACAAAAACAATTTTATCTTAAATAACCCTCAAAACGTTGTTAGACGTGGCGGAAAGACCTTTGTTTAGGTCGTTCTCGCTTTGCCTACCCGATTAGGGTTAAAGGCGTGATTATATATATATATGTATGCATTATATGGAGCCGGGTCTGAATAGTATTACCCCTTTCACTTTGCTAAAGAGCTCCACGACCTTATCCCGCCAGCTCCCTTTTACCATCGGACATCTAGACGCACCGCAGGATGCCATCCATACTTGGCTGATATTCCACCAATACGGACTAAGCACTTCAAAAACTTATTGACAATGCGTACGATAAAGGAATGGAACTCTCTACCTGCGTCTGCGTTTTAAATTGCATTCAACCCCCAACACTTTAAAGTTAGAGTGAACAGGCATCTTCTGGATGAGCTCGCTCCAACGTCGCCTCCGCCTCAGTCACTCCCAACCTAGACTGGAGTCAACAGCAAACCCGTTTCGAATAAAAATAAATAAAAATAAACTTTCCGAAGGTGTACTGCCGCAGTTTCTTTGGGCACATAATGCGATCCCGATTGCATAGCCTGGAGAAACTCATCATTCTCGGCTAAATGGAAGGGAAGCGCGCTAGAAGAAGAGCGCCAACTAGATGGGTGGACCAACTCAACGAGGTGACTGGAAGCCAGATACAGGGAGCGGTACATCTGGCACAGAACCGGACCCAGTGGAGAAGATTGACATACAGTCACGATCCTCAGCATTGAGGGAACGACCAGAAAGAGAGACTGCCGCAGTATCGAAAGGACGGGCAACTGGCAGCACTGAGCTCACTGCGATCGTGGTGAGACTTCTGCTATAACTTTTACATCTCTAACACCGAAACCATGTATTTCAACCCACATGTTGTATCAAATGTATCGAATGTGTGTGTTTTTGTAAATAAAAAAGCCTAAATAAGAAAAAAAAACTAATATTCAAAAATAAGAAAAGGAAAAAGAAAACAGCTGCCTGTTCTGTCAGATTGTGAGAAATTTGCCGATGTTGAAAATGAAAAAATAGGCTGATTTGATGAATTAATTTGTTCTTTGTTCGTCAAAAATATTAGAATCAAGTATGGGAGAAATAAATTCGTCCAAGGGAGTCAGAGAACCTTATATGTATCAAACTATATCTGAGAGAGAGAAGAGTTCTGAAAGGAAACAAAGAAAGCAAACGTTAAGTCGAGCCTTCCTGTGAGTGTTGAGGGTGCTACCGAGGCGGCTCAGATTGCAGAGTTATTTAGAGCTCACTTTGAAGTTTGGTCACCCCTGGGGCCAGCAGTGAGTCAGTCCTTGGATGTGACCAGCCAGGAGAGGAAAATGCACATATATTTCTCGGTTAATGAGGTAGTAGCTACGATCAAAGGATTGTCAAGCGGCAGATCCCCGGGTCATGACTACCTTAGTGTGTAGCACCTGAGGCATGGACGAGTGCATCTGCCAAGAGTTTTGGCTCTGTTCTTCACTCTTTGCGTGGGACACTCTTACTTGCCTCAAGAGATGATGAAAACGGTTGTTGTTCCCGTAGTGAAGAATAGGACGGGTGATGTATCGAGCATCAACAATTATCGCCCTATATCCCTGCCTATTATAGTAGAAAAAGTATTGGACAGTCTGCTTGACAAGCAATTAAGAAAGCACTTGAATTTGCATGATGCCCAAATGGGTTGTAGGCCAGGGTTATCAACTGAAGCTGCAAAACTTTGCCTCAAGCATCATCTCCCTAGCCTAATCCCGTATATCACGGGGTCAGCTACCTAATCTAGGGGATTGAACGAGGGTACTGGTTTTTACACAGAGCGACTGCCATCTGACCTCTGCAACCCAGAAGGGAAACCAGATCCAATCCTCCAAAAAGGTCAGAGTTTTCAAGCCGCCAATGCTTAGCACTGGCCTCTGATATGGCTTAACAACTAATATCTACGGTATTTAATGATATAAACCGGGACCAAGGGCTTAACGTGCCTTCCGAAGCACAGAAAAAGCGCCGAAATAACGTACATATGAAATTCGAAAACCGAAAATCACATTGGTACGTGGTAGGATTCGAACCACGACCTCCCGCTTAGGAGGCAGCGGCCCTATCCACTACACCATCGGGCTCTCAAGACAAAACTTTGCCTCAAGCATACTGTCCAATATTACACCTCGCGTAAACCTCCTGTGTACGCCTGCTTCCTCGACCTGTCCAAAGCCTTCGATCTGGTGTCAGGTTGTGGAGCAAGCTGCAGGATGAAACTGATCTTCCAGGTGATATAATTTACATACATACATACATATAATCACGCCTGTATCCCGAACGGGGTAGGCAGAGCGGAAACGACCCAAACATTGGTCGCTCCGCCACGTCTGACAAAGTTTTGAGTGTAATTTAAGGTAGATTAGTAGGTATATTGCTGTAGGGACAGGTTGTCAGCCCATCGCCTAAATTGCAATATACTGAAACCCTCGGATCCCTTAGCTGGTTTTTACAGCATGCCCGGGAGGAAATGCAGCTGGCACATTCTATGTTTTTCTCTCTCTCCCAGTCCAGCATGGAAGTGGACAATTACTGGTGGTAATTTTAGTCAAGATTTAGTGATTTTGTGTGCTCATTTTGCTTGTTTACAACTTTTACAGGTTTTTACAATTTTGTTTCTTAAAACAGCTTTAATTCTGCTAGCGTTGTCTTAGTTTTGTACTACAGATCATTTCTATTGAATATTAGTGTAAGATGGAAAAAATATAAATCAACTTCTTCTTCTTCTGTCGAGTCTATCGATCCGATGAACCCTGTTGTCCGCCTAGTAGCACAACTATCAGGCCTCTGACATGGTTTGAGTAACGACCACTATCAAACACAGCGACCGGGACCGACGGCTCAACGTGCCCTCCGAAGCACGAAATCTTTTTCTTTTCGGACAATCAGGTGATTCAGCCTGCAATGTCCTAACCAAACTGGGGAAAAATACATGATATAATTTATTTATTTAAATATTGGTACAAAAATCAGAATAACTATGAGCGTTGGGCAGGCTCGATGTCAAGCATGTGTACAAGTTGGAGTGTGGTGTGGATAGCAGCAGGGGGGGTTGACTTCACCCAGTCTCTTCAACCTGTACATGAATCGGCTAATCGTTGAACTCAGCGACACCAAAATTGGCTGTTCTGCGGATGGTAATATCATCAACAAGATCAGTTATGCTGATAATATGGTGTTGATGAGTCCATCGATAAGTGCACTCCGTAGGTTAGTGAAAATATGTGAAAGGAATGCAGAGGCCCATGGGCTTCGGTACAACGCGACTGAGAGTGAGTTGCTGGTGTTTAAAGCAGATGGTAAAGGTTACGACACTGTACCAGACGTAATGCTGTGTGGCACTCCTCTAAAGAAGGTCAGTAAATTTAAGTACCTTGGGCACTTAGTCACTGAATGCTTAAAGGACGATACTGACATAGAGAGGGAGAGTAGGCCTCTAGCGGTTCGGGGAAATATGTTGATCCGCAGGGTTACAAGATGTACTAATGAAGTAAAGGTCATGCTCTTTAGGGCTTACTGTCAAACCTTCTACACTTGCAGCCTGTGGGTCAACTACACCTAAAAAGCATTTAGCTCCCTTAGCGTGCTGTATAACATTGTATTCAGGATGCTGCTGCGGCTGCCACGGTTCTGCAGCGGGTCAGGAATGTTTGCTGACGCGCACGTGAATGGCTTCGCAGCCATTTTACGAAACCAAGTGGCCTCGCTAATGAACAGAGTTCGTGGCAGCGGTAACAGTCTCCTGAAATTTATTGCTGGTAGGGTCCAGGTTTCATTCTTTGAACACTTTACCAAATTGCATGTCAATCCGAAGCCAAGCACACATTTGTAATTACTAACATTCTTCTTCTTCTTGTCGTGTCGATCGTTTAGGCGTTTTTATATTAATTTGTTACATTACTTTGTAGGATTGTTTATATATTATAAACTCTTTATGGATGTAAATCTGAAATAAATTTATTGAATTGAATATAACCAATTAATGTTCCAATGTGTTGTGTATGCCAGCCAGTATGCACAAGCGGGCGTAACGAACTCCGATCCTGAGTTCAACTACATCCAAACCAAACCTGAGTAGAATATCAATCACTTGAGGTTTTATCCATTTTCTCTCGGTGGTCTGAAGGGTTTAAGCCAGCTTAAGCAATAAATACTTAATCCTTCTATTGAAAAATAAGTAAATATTTCTTTTATACTCTTTGTTGGAGTGAAAATTAAACAATGTTCAATTTGCTATTTTTTACATCGTACTTGCTCTACTCATTAATCTTCTTCTGTTGAGTGGGTATCGATCGAGTCTATGGACCCGATGAACCCTGGTGTCAGACTTTTTACACCGCCTAGTAGCACAACTATCAGGCCTCTGATATGGTTTTGTGTAACGACCACTATCAAAGACAGCGACCGGGACCGACGGCTTAACGTGCCCTCCGAAGCACGAAATCTTTTCCTTTTCGGACAATCAGGTGATTCAGCCTGCAATGTCCTACCCAAACTGGGGAAAATTCACAAAGTGATAAATTCTGAAATATCAACTTTGTGTTTTACCCCCTGGGAATCGAACCCAGGACCTCCGGATCGGGAGTCCATGACCACTAGACCACGGAGGCAGCACTCATTAATTAAGTATACGTATAGTACAGTGTGTTATTCATTATCATAATTACTTACCTAGGCAAGTAATTGTTAACTAAATGAGGCCCATTAATTATGTAATTTCTTCGCTATAACAATGATTTTTTATTAAATTTCCAGTACAGGAAATTGAACATATTGCAGCGGAAATTCCTATTAATATAATCGGAGGTTAAATTAAACTGTTAAGTTATTGCTATGTAACTATTTGTAGCTTAATTTGGAATATGATTCTTAATGGTCGTGTACGCTCTGCCTACCCCATTAGGGATAAAGGCGTGATTATATGTATGTATGTATCTTGTATGTATAATTCTTAATCTAAAACATGTGAAGGGTTTATTTATTGAACAATAAGATTTCAGAAAATGTATTTCGTTACTTTCTAAAAAATATACATATATAAAAATATATTTCATTTGCTAACATTCAGATAGGATATCAGAAGCAAACATTTTTGTAAGTTTCTATGATCACATTATGAAGTCCAAATCTTTTAAAATGACATCTACTGTCCTCCAACTCTGATCTCAAACTTTGATCAAATTTGTAAGCAATGACAGTATATCAAATTCAACACTTCGACGCACTATTTATAGAAATTTTAACTATATTTAATTTAGGTACAAGTCTCTTGACTTTTGTATATAAATTTTGTACAAAGAAAAGGGTTCTTTTCTGACTTAATTTGTACAGGTACCACAGATGTTTTTTATAATCTGAAGCGCTTGACATCAAACAGCAACAAACACTTACTTTTGTCACTTTTGTCTTTTTTCAAGCGACAATAACATCTCAAGTCGAGGGCTCGAGAATTCCCTCTGTCTCAATAACACAGCATCAAGATACTCTTTGAGACACTTTGTCTTAATTTTAAACACTAAATATTGTACAATTTTTAAGGTTTTTACTCTGCTATTTACTTCTTGCATGCTGGACTGGGAGCGAGAGAAAAACATAGAATGTGCCAGCTGCATTTCCTCCCGGGCATCCTGTAAAAACCAGCTAAGGGATCCTAGGGTTTCTGTATATTGCAATTTAGGCGATGGGCCTAAAACCTGTCACTACAGCGATATACTTAAAATATATCTTAAATAACCCTCATAACTTTGTCAGAAGTGGCGGAAAGACCTATGTTTAGATCGTTTACGCTCTGCCTACCCCAGTAGGGATAAAGGCGTGATTATATGTATGTATGTATGTACGATGGCGAGTAAATAAGCAACGCTATCGATTTGTAGAGCGCACAACGTAACTAAATCTTGCCTAAATTTTTTGCCGTCCCTTTCTGTTCTCTCTTAGCAGAAAATGACAGGTCATCATCTCCCTAGCCTTATCCCGCATCTCACGGGGTTGACTACCTAATCTAGGTGATTGAACGAATGTACAGGTTTTCACACAAATCTACTGCTATCTAACCTCCGCAACCTAGAAGGGAAACCAGACCCAATCCTAGATTAGGTCAGAGTTTTCAAGCCGCTAATGCTTAGCACTGGCCTCTGACATGGTTTCACGATTAATATCTACGATATTGAAAAAAATCAACCGGGGCCCGATGGCTTGACGTCAACGGCGGCCTTCCGAAGAACGGATGACAAAAAATTACAGGTATGTCTATACCTTTATATTAGTTAAGTCTTGATTTTTGCAACTACGAATTGGTACTAAATAAATCAAAAATATTAACAAATTCGCCATGTTGATCACCGCTTTATTAGCCCAGTTAGCAAAATGATGGAACGGCTCAGAAGAAACCTGCCCGCGGGAATTTTTTTGTATTATTTTTCATTATTTTTTTTATAAAATACTTACTTACTTCTTCTTCTTAGCGAGTGGATTTTCGAGTCGAACAACGACCCGTGGTGTCAGTTTTCAAACCGTCTAGTAGCACAGCTAATAGGCCTCTGACATGGTTTGAGCTACGACCACTATCAAAGACAGCGACCGGGACCGACGGCTTAACGTCCTTTTACTTTTCAGACAATTAGGTGATTCAGCCTGCAATGTCCTAACCGAACTGGGAAAAACCGTACAAAGTGATAAATTGACAAATATCGACTTTGTGTTCCCCCTGGGAATCGAACCCAGGACCTACGGATCGTAAGCCCATGGCTCCGACCATTAGACTACGGAGGTAGTACTTACTTACTTAATAAACAAAAGTAAAGTTCGGCAATGGGAGATTGTATTTATTGTTGTTCAGACCATACCGAAAATTAATTACACGTAACTTAGCTGTTATGCTTCGAGGAAACTTTTTAAATTAATGAGATGACAACATTACTCTCATTTCATTAGATTACCGAATAAACTTTGCAAAGCTGGGAAAATATAAACTCACATCTTAATTCGAAGGTTGTAGGCTTGTATTTGTTAAGGTATCTCAAGGTTGAGAGGAAGATTAAGTATGGATTTGACAAGACATTTCAGTACAATGTTGCCCGTTACATCCATACTTAATATCGCTCTCAATCTTTTGATCGCTTTATAAATACGAGCCTAAGATGAGGATAATATCTTCTGACAAAAACAAGATATTTAAAACGAAACCTCTATTTAAATCAATAATGGATTACTAACATTCGCTTTACTGTCCCTGATAAAGTAATGACTATATGGTATTAATTTTCCTGGAAATGTATGCATTTGATTTGATTCAAATTTATTTTAGAATGTGGTTTCAAATGTGCAATGTCACGTTGCATGTCTTCTGGCGGAAATTGAAACCCGATGTTAAACACGAACCGATCAGCTCCAACCCAGGCGTGCAGTGACGCAGCAATTCTTACAGAATCAGGCTTTGAACGTTATTGTGAATGGCATGAATCGCTACATTTTATTTGCATTGATTTTTTGTTGTTTCTTTTACATTAAATACAAAATAATGTTTAGAGAATAAAGAAAACCTGAATACAATTTGTGCAATTCTAGCTAAACGTAGAAAGTACCTATCGTGTACTTAAGTACAAATATGTATTCGACTCAGCTAGGGAAGTCTCGCCCACGTGACGTTTGCACTTCTATGTTTCAGTCTAAAGGGCGTTGAAACCAGTAAAGTTACCCTTAACTGCCTCCGTGGTCTAGTGGCTAGTGCCATGGACTCCCGATCCGGAGGTCCTGGGTTCGATTCCCAGGGGGGAAAACACAAAGTTGATATTTGAGAATTTATCACTTTGTGAATTTTTCCCCAGTTTGGGTAGGACATTGCAGGCTGAATCACCTGATTGTCCGAAAAGAAAAAGATTTCGTGCTTCGGAGGGCACGTTAAGCCGTAGGTCCCGGTCGCTGTCTTTGCTAGTGGTCGTTACACAAAAACTCTGACACCAGGGTTCATCGAGCCCATAGACTCGATACCCACTCGACATAAAAAGAAGAAGACCCTTAATATTAAAAACCTTATTGCATTTGATGAGTTAACTATACTAATAATTACCGACAATTGTTGAACCCTGTATATGAGGTTGTTTGTTATATAGTATAAACGCTTTTTCGATAATAAACGTATGTAGGTAAACGTGTTAGAAATTTCCAGATGACAGTACTTCTGGACTATTTACCTTTGATTGTACTCGTAAGTGAAACGTGATATATCATGAACTCAACAAAGTCACAGGGATAAATAAACAAACATTTAGCTGTGGAATTAATTTACACGTTTGTCGTCTCGGAACCCGGTTATAGAAGCCAGATGAAGTAAATAATGGAATTGTAGATGTAGATTGAAAAGGTAAAGGTAGTCTGTAAATAGGGAAAGGCCGTAGTGCCTTTCTACCCACCCAGGGATCTTCTTTTTAGCGAGTGGATTCTTGAGTCGAACTACCCGATGAATCCTGTTGTCAGAGTTTTGTCAGGGATGAATGCATATAAACGACTGTTGTGTAACAAAATGTATGAATAGGTATTTTTGTACATACATACATACATATAATCACGCCTTTATTCCTAATGGGGTAGGCAGAGTGTAAACGACCTAAGCAAAGGTCGTTCCGCCACGTCTGACAAGTTTTGAGGGTTATTACAGATGATCATGACGTATATTGCTATAGTGACAGGTTGTCAGCCCATCGCCTAAAATTGTAATATACTATAACCCTCGAATCCATTAGCTGGTTTTTACAGCATGCTCTGGAGGTGATGCAGCTGGCACATTCTATGTTTTTCTATCACTCCCAGTCCAGCATGGAAAAAAGCATGGTATTTTTGTACATACATATAATCACGCCTTTATCCCTAATGGGGTAGGCAGACCGTAAACAACCTAAACAAAGGTCATTACACTACGTCTGACAGAGTTCTGAGGGTTATTACAGATGATCCTGACGTATATTGCTATAGTGACAGGTTGTCAGCCCATCGCCTAAAATTGTAATATACTATAACCCTCGAATCCATTAGCTGGTTTTTACAGCATGCTCTGGAGGTGATGCAGCTGGCACATTCTATGTTTTTCTATCACTCCCAGTCCAGCATGGAAAAAAGCATGGTATTTTTGTACATACATATAATCACGCCTTTATCCCTAATGGGGTAGGCAGACCGTAAACAACCTAAACAAAGGTCGTTACACTACGTCTGACAGAGTTCTGAGGGTGATTTAAGATAGATACATATAGGTATATTGCTCTAGTGACAGGTTGTCAGCCTAAATTGCAATATACTTAAACCCTCGGATCCCTTAGCTGATTTTTACAGCATGCCCGGGAGGAAATGCAGCTGGCACATTCTATGTTTTTCTTTTGCTCCCAGTCGAGCATGAAAGAAGTATCTTATATTTTAAAGAGGTATTTTTGTATAGATGAGAAAATTATCTCCACATAAAAATATTGAGATGAATAACGAATCTACTTAGTATTTATTCCTTAGTGTACTTTCAGAATACCTGCCGTGGAAAATTATGAAGTTAAATATTCCCCTCTAACTTGAATCAGTCTATCTTTTGCTAGAAAAATATGTTTTCGAGCGGAAAAATATAGCCTTCGTTGCCACCCTACACTAAATAACTACATAATGTGTATAGATAAGCACAAATCAACCTACTGACCTGGTTATGCGTCATCACAGCTTCGGGAAATAACTTGGAACACTCTTTCAACACGTAATTTGATTATTTCCTTTTTAGGGTTCCGTAGTCAACTAAGGACCCTTATAATTTCGTCCTGTCTGACTGTGTGTCTGTCTGTATGCCGCGCCTCTGTTAAAAACTTAGTTTCTCAACTATTAACATCAAATTTGGTACGAAGATAGATTATGACGATGATAATTTACAAGTGAGTGAAAAAAACAATAAAAAACAAAATCGGGATTTCAATTAAATAATAGGCATTCGAAGCGAATAAAACGACGAGCAAATTCTAGGCCCTCATAATCTCGGAGACCGAAATAAGAGGTACACCCGTCTAATCCAATTCGCGTTCAGGCAAAACTTGCGCATATCAAACACCTTCCCTAAGCAACCTCATCGCTGCTGGACCTGGGTCTCGCTGAATGATTGCACTAAAAACGAAATAGACTTTTTCTTGGGTTCCCACAAACATCTGATAAGAAATGTCGGAGTTATAAACAAAATTTACTTCAGTTCAGATCACAGACCTCTTAGAGCCAGGCTCAAATTCGACATAAAACTTCACAGGGCCAAACTTGAGCGCCTACAAAATCTTGCCATCCGGTTTATTTTCGGACTTCGGAAATATGACCGTATTTCTGAATTTCGTGCTCGGTTAAAATGGCTCCCAATCCGCCTTCGTCGTGATGTGCACATCCTGGCTGTCCTCTATAAAATCCTTCATGATCCGTCCACTCCTAAGTATCTCCGTTCCCGTTTCAATTTCCTACCCTCTGACCCCCGGCCTAGGCGCGCATGTATCACTAAAGTACTTGAGTGTCCTAGTGCTAATACCAAATTATTTTCCAATTCCTTTTCTATTCGAGCTACACAACTTTGGAACAAGCTTCCGAAGACAGTTTAAGACTGTCCATCTATATCCACTTTCAAAAAAAGAGTGAAAGAGCACTTCCTGTCGCAACAAAATGAGTATTTATGTACGTAGGTATTTGTATTTATTATATGTATGTATTATTATTTATTATAGATGTTTATTTAAGTAATATATATGTATGTTTATGTAGGTTCTAGGTTATATGTCAAAGTCTACAGCGTGTCCCCGTATATATTGTTATCTCATATTCAGTTTTACAGGTTGGCTGGAAGAGATCTCTTTATAGAGATAAGCTCACCTTTGTGAACTAAATTTGAATTTGTTTATTTATTGTATTTTTTTTTGTACGCAATAAAGAATATATAAACAGTTAGTTAATAAAATAAGAAAACACAATAGATTCACTTTAATCAACCATGCGAAACAATTCAATCTAGAGCTTAAAAAAACATTTGTAATCCCAGCAATATCTACAAAAACAATATACAAATATCGTAAAAAGTATTCAGCTAGCGAGTCCGAAAGAAAGCTTATACGAAAGCTATCCTTATAGCTATCCTTATAGCTTCGTATAAGGTTAAGATCAAATTTCGAAGACAAGTATGTTGTTTTAAGTAAACATATAAGGCTACAGAACCCTACATATGGGCGAGTCCGACACGCTCTTTGCCAATTTCATTCATAAGCTCACATGAACTAATAAACTCTCTTTAGTCACCGACTAATAAAAGTCCTAATAGGAAACCTTCCGCGTTTGAATTGGGATCCGGAAATGGATTTTGATTTTTACGGATAATTCGTAAATCTACGTACCTAATGTTTGGAATAGGTAAGTTGATAGATTTTCTGATCTGTTCCGTAGTATATAATCCTCATAAATGGGGGGAGGGATTGATTTTTAAAAGTGAACCATTTTCACAACTGGATCTTATCTCTCTTTTTTGCGATGTGTTAAGGCAAATTTTACTATACTTGTTAGTTCATTTGTTGTAGTTTAACCTTAAAAAGTACTGAACCGTTATGTTAAATAATGCGTTCATCATAAAAAACTACCAATAAAGAAAGGCTATATTTTAGCTAGAGAACTTGTCTAACCCCCCGCGTGTTATTCCACTTATATTTATACAAATACAGATCAAGATCATACGATTTCCTATACAAAGATAAATTCCACTGCACTAGTAACATCCGTGAAATTTCATTAAATAGATGTTTGAATCCTTTGACCGCAAGTTCTATCGTGTGGAGTAAGTTAGATCAAATACTTGACAATTTCGTCAACCCAATGGGCGTTTTTCCACTAGAGGGCACGGCGACGGTGCCGTCACGATGCCGTGGCTCTGTTTTTCCAATAGACGGCACGGCAACAACACGGCAACGTTCCGATAACGTTCACCTAGTTCCAATCTGAGCGCGCACACACACGCGCATGCTTCGTACGAATACACATGCAGTTTAGCAGGCCGGCGACGGTACCGGTGGGAATCAATGCCATGCCATTACCGTGCCGGCAAGTAGAAACGCGTACCATATAAATTCATTGATTTGTTTATTTATTTTATAGGAAAACCAAGGAACTTAACCAACAATACTTAAAATCTAATTGAAATTGACAGCTAATTACAGGTTTTAACTTTCACGGTACTGCCGACGATGCCATGCTGTCGCCGTTGCCGCCGCAGTGCCGTTTAGTCGGAAAGCGCCCAATAGTTCCTCAACTATGTTAAGAGAATCGCTACCAACTTACTTCCTTGTATGTATGTAGGTAGGTATAGTGCTTCCGCTTGAAAGTTGGGAAATCAACATTTATCTGACTAAGTGCATAGTGCAAACTTCTCACAGCATGGTTTACTTACCTCTACTATATTAACGGAAATATAGAAGGTAGGAGAGGAAGAGGTAGGCCAAGAATAAGTTACATCGATCAAGTGAAAGAAAAGTTTAAGGTCAAATCGTACCAGGAAGTCAAGGAGAAAGCGGAATGCTGGGAGAGTTGGCGTTCACTTAATTGTACTTAACCGACAAGAGCTAGCTAAAATAAATTATGATGATGACTATATTAACAAATAGAGAACTGCTGGGTATGGGATCTTTACATAGAGTCTGGTTTATTTTTTAGTAGGTACGTCCGCCAACTCTCTCGTGATGATCTCAGACTATGATGGAGCATGATTGCCTAGATACCGCCTATTCACTCTGGCCTTGAAAGACCCAGGTTATAGTGTTCCGGAAACAGATCCGCAGATAAGGAGACTCAGGGAGTTCCACTCTTTATTCATATAGAAATGTTGATGCGTGGCACTTTGTGCAAAAACTTGAAATGTCGACAACATACGGGTGGAATCTCAACCGGAGTCTCGGGCCCCGGAGATGGATTTAACGATCACTGCGGGAAGATTTAGGGTCATACCATTCTGTTTTGACACTATATTCGCTAGCTAGGCTCCATGCTTGGCCTTTAATTTCACGGATAGTGTTAACTACTTTCTATGTGTTACCCTGTTTGGAGTTTTGGATAAAATTGCTAAAATAGCAATTGAGTTCCGCGATCACAGTTGGGCACGATTTCTGTGCTAGCTACGATTGAGAATTCATTGCCTTGGTTCCCCAGACAGTATTTGTCTTAATCCAGACTAGACAGGGGTTAGTGTTTCTTTTTGCGCCTACTGAGGGTAGTCATAAATCCACACAAATTCACCCGAAGGATTTCAAACTGTTCTTTCATGATAAACTCGGCTGGTTTCAAGACTGATGCGTAGCAAAAAGGAGTCAAGTTTCTGTGTAATATCCATAGTACAATACAAGAACTTATAAGGTACTATGAAGAGGTTATTCCACTTTGTCGTTTGCCGTTCAATCCCAAAATTTGCGGTCGAAGTAGAATTCTAACTACATAATTTCACTTCACCATCAAACAATAAAGGGTTACCGCAACATTGGTCCCTGACATTTGCGAGAACCGCCCAGACCTACGCCAATATTAGAAAAGTTGAACTATGACCTTTGGAAAGCGCATCCTACGGTAGATTTACGACCCTTGTGAGGTATTGTGCCAACAATATCTTGTGAAACGAGGTAAAAACCATCAACGGAAGCAATATGAAATATGATACCACATTTTTACTACATACAAGTAAAGATAAAATACTTTGCCGAGAATAAAATAAGTCGTATCGTCTTTTCACGCACACTTTTATAGTTTCAATGTTTAGAGAACATAAGGGATTCTGTTACTAAGCAATAAACTTTAATATTAAAGAGTATTTCTGTAGCAATAAATATTGGGTTCAATTCTAGATTCTACCGGCTATAACTACAATTAAAAGCTATCTGTCACTTTCAAAATAATAAAAATTGAATAAAAAGACAGGCGATTTAAACTTTATGGTTTTACACGTTGTCCGCTAGATTATGACGCGCTTTTGCGCGTTTCACCAGTATTTATATTATAACGCATAAAACCACCGACTAAACCGGAGAGAATAGATCTCCTGTCCTTTCCCAATGTTTAAAGTCTGAAAGTTACAAATACCATAAATAGTAATACCACAAATAGTTTCTTCCCTGCTGGCCTGGGATTCTTCCATGCTGGCCTGGGAGCGAGAGAAAAACATTGAACGTGCCAGCTGCATTTCCTCCCGGGTATGCTGTAAAAACCAGCTTAGGGATCCAAGGGTTTCAGTATATTGTAATTTAGGCGATGGACTGACAACCGTCACTACAGCAATACACTTACAAATCCCTCAAAACTTTGTCAGACGTGGCGGAACGACCTTTGTTTGGGTCGTTTACGCTCTGCCTACCCCATTAGGATTAAGGCGTGATTATATGTATGTATGAATGTAAGTTACAAATAGATATTCATTTTAGTTTTAGACGGCAAATCTAGAATTGAGCCCATTGTAGGTATATATTAATACCGTTTCTCTTGGTTCTCGTATTACTTCAACAAAAGACAATTGCCTTCTTTTTAAGATTTCTCCAGAAGTATCTATATAAAAAAATAAAAAAGAGAGTTTATGTTGTTGAGCAAACGTTGAGCTGGAGAATATAGACTAAGAGCCTGCTGGTAAAGAAGTACAAGACGTGGTACTACTACAGCTGACATTGGTCTTCCAGCGCATGAGCCCCGTCGCATTTTCATTAATGAGCGGCTCACAAAACTAAATAAACAACTATTCGCCAAGGCTCGTATGGCTGGCCAAGCTCAGGAATGGAAGTATATCCGGACTAAGCGAGGCAGTGTGTATGCCAGAAAAAAACAAAATGCAGATGTGCACGCATTGCGCACCTAAAGTGACTTTCAGCGGGTTTTTAACGTGTCTGGATCTCCGGAAAAATATTGAGATGGGACTTTGTTTGGCTTTTTTGATATTTTGTTGTATTGTCTATTCTGTGGCTATAAACGTATAAAATTGTTAGCAAGTATTTCAATTGCTCACATGTACCTTCATAATTGTAAAAAAATCTACTGCATAATTTTGTAGCTTTATTATTTTAACTATAATTTTAAAGTATTTTGTTGTTCTTTTGTATTATTTGCTGTTTCCTCCTTTGTAATAGCTACTGTCGTTACTCGACTTATATTTTGGTTATGTGTGGTGCTAGTTCTTGCGGGATTTTCATTTTTCAGTACTTATTGCACTTCATCACTTTTAAATAAACTAAAATGATAAAAAGTAAACTATTTAAAATTGGTATCTATAATACGGGTTCACTGTCAGCGAAATATGATGAATTTCATCTCGCATTACTACGCTATTCACTTGATATAATTGCCATAAACGAGACCTGGTTGCATGATGGAGAGGAGGGCCGAGCACCAACTGTACCGGGATACCGATTACGTCACATCCCACGTTGTGCTGCCACCAGTGGTCGTAAACGTGGTGGCGGTGTGGGTTTTTATGTCAAACGCGGTATTACAGCGCGAAATTGCCCTTGCCCCTCCTCCCCAATAGAACAGATGTGGATTTCAGTTACAATAAACACAAATCGCCTTATAATCGGTACTGCGTATAGGCCACCATGGCAAAATACAGATTGCTTTTTTGACTCTTTAACTGAATCTATTACTTCATTTTCAAATAATGATTTCATCATCGTGATGGGTGATTTTAATATTAATGTTCTTGACCCAGCTAAAGCTATAAAACTAACAAATTTTCTTCAGTACAGTAACCTTACAAATTATGTCAATGAGCCAACTCATTTTACTTCTCATAGCGCGAGGGCAATTGATCTAGGTTGTACTGATGCTGAGGTTACAAACACTACAGTATACCGTACTGTTGGGCTTGGTGGACATGCAATGATTATTACTGAGCTAAAAATTAAAAAGAGTAAAATCCCTATGAAACGTATCTCGTATAGACCACTTAAAGATGTTGACATGGACGCATTTAACAGAGATCTCGATAATATAGATTGGAGTCAAATATTAAATTACTCATGTATTGACGATATGGTCTCTGCCTTCTGTGAAAATATGTATGAACTCTTTGATCGACATGCACAAGTTCGCACTATCATAATCCGAGATCAACAAACACCGTGGTTTACTAGTATCGTACGCCATATTATAAAACTTAGAGATGAAGCTCACACTAAATACCGTAAATCGGAACAACCAGCGGACAAAGAATATTACAAGTCCCTTAAGAGTATGGCCATAACTTGTATCAATACTGAGCGCACAGCATATTTTGGTAAATACATTAACTCAAATATCAATAACCCGAAAAAACTTTGGAAAAATCTTCATGGTACAGTTCTGCCGCCTTCGGCCAAAAAACACCAAGAACTACCTGCCCACTTCAATGATCCGAATGTTATAAATGACCATTTTCTCACACTACCTGGCGATAACAATGTTGACTTGTCTGATATTTCCCACTTTGAGAGTAATAAGCACGGATGTGGATCATTTAAGATTGAACCTGTATCTGAGCTCAAGGTTGGCAGAACAATCCTCTCCGTTACCTCTAATGCACAAGGAGTCGAGAAGGTTAATTTTGATATGATTATAATGACTCTTCCTAAAACGCTTCCTGTTATTACCTCGATTATTAATGAATCTATTCTATATAATCTGCGTCCACATTCCCCACTCTCTGGAAGACTGCTCTTGTTCGCCCCATTCCAAAGATCGCTAATCCAGTTCTTCTGAAAGATCTACGTCCTATTAGCATTTTGCCTTATCTTTCTAAGATCATAGAGAAAATAGTTCATGAGCATATGTCAAAATACTGTGAAATACATAACATTCTTCCCGTATTACAATCCGGATTTCGTAAAGCGCACAGCACAACAACTGCTCTTCTTGATGTTGTTGATAACATTCTTACCTCGCGTGACTCTGGGGTAGCTACAATTCTTACCTTGCTTGACTATTCCCGCGCTTTTGACTGCATCAACATCCCGCTAATGCTTTCAAAACTCTCCTACTATGGCTCCGAGGCATCGACGGTTCAATGGTTTAGTAGTTATCTTCGTGATCGCTCTCAGCAGGTGGTGATGTGTGGTCCTGATGGTACAAATATTTATTCTCGCACTTGTCCAGTGATAAGAGGAGTGCCACAGGGTTCTATTTTGGGTCCTCTCTTATTCATCATTTACACGGCTGATGTCACAACCCATATACATAACTGTAAATATCATATCTATGCTGACGATATTCAGATATACCTGAATGTTGATCGTAGGACCGTTGATGAAACAACTCGCTCTATTAACTGTGATCTTGACCGGATATCTGAGTGGTCAGCAAGGAATTGTTTGGAGCTTAATGCAAGTAAAACGAAGTTCATGGTTCTTGGCACGAAGGATCAAGTTCAAAATGTTTTAAACTGTGACCCTAGGATTGTCGTGAGAGGTGTAAGTGTCGAGCGTGTGGAGGAAACTCGAAACCTTGGCTTAATCATGGATAGAGAACTGCGTTTCGAAAAGCATGTTCTCGAAGTAATGAAGAACTGTTTTTATGAACTTAAAATACTTTACCGCATTCGTATTTTTATAACCGTTGACCTGCGAATTAGACTGTGTGACACCCTTGTCTTGTCCAAGCTCAACTACTGTTTGGCGGTTTTTGGACCATGCCTGCTCGCAAGATCGCAACGTGTTCTCCAAAGGGTTCAAAATGCATGCGCACGTTTCTGTTTTCCTGTACCGCCACGAGCTCACTGATATGCCCATTTCTGAACAAATCAAGAATCCTGAAAATGAAGGAAAGGCAAAACTTTTATATTGCAAGCTTAATGTTCGATATTGTTAAAACTCATAATCCGATATATTTGTATAATAAACTTACCTGGCAACACTTAACGAACCGCAACCCCGCCAGAACCTGCACTGCACCACTTGCAACTCGCAAACTTAAAACCGCTGCTTTCCGTGGTTTTCATTTTAAGGCGCACTTACTGGAAAATCAACAACTTGCGTAAAACTACCTCCACAATTTTTATTATTTTATTTTTTCTTCTAATATTTATTTTATGATCTTGCACGTTTTTTTATGTTTGTCTTTTTGTTAATAATTTAAATTTTACCTTTTGAAAGGTATTTATTATCTGTTGTAATGACTAATTTGTTAAAAAACTGTACATATTCTACCAATATATAAAGCACGCCATCTGTAAACTGGTGTTGGCTGAAAAACAGCGTTGCAATGAGCTTTATGGTTTATTGCAACATTAACCTAGGCCTAAAACCTAGGCAAATGAAATGGTCCTCCCTTCCAACCTACAGACCATGCCAACGCGCGAAAACCTTGCACAGACTAACACTAAACCCTAGTCTTATCTAACTTGCAAACCTTCCATCAAATATTCATCATCTTAATTCATTCACAAACTTCTTTCATACTACCAATCATTCATCAAAGTCATACAAGTTACCTATTAACTGCAGTTTTGGTCACCTATGACGGTGTACTAATGTTCAAACCTTTTAATAATAAATTTCTCTGTTCAGTTTGCAATATGGTATAATTTTCAAGGACTGCTGTACCAAAATCACATGATATGCGCTAAGAAGTCAGTTCAAATGATAAAGACTGTGTCAAGAAATTATTACCTTTATAGCTCGCTACGTCAGCTGAGAAATAGACCATTAGAGGTTTGCATGAATACCTATTCGAATGAATTCTCGAGAGGGATTATGGGCCAGCTACTCTCGGAGCCCATAATAAGCCTTGTCGATGTATATTAAACGTATGTAAAGTGTTATCCTGAATATAAAATAAAATAAACAAATAAAAATACAAGTAATTAATTTTAACTACTAATATCTTTAAAACACCGTGTTTTGTTTTAACGTGTAACATTGTATCTTAAAGACATATCAAAATATTCCTATTAGTTTCTATTGCATCTGTTCATCTTCACACTCACGCACACTGATATTTTACACATAACACACACCTCCTATTTCCTATTCTAATAACACATTTCCCTACGATTATCATTGCATGATGTTTGAAAACTCGCAACGCTGCAGGTACAGAAAGCTGAAACTATCACTTTATTACGAAATCGTCTATCTGTAAGGTTAAGAAATACTTATAGTAATAATCACAACGATGGACTTCGAATAAAACACAACGCCGAAAATAAACAACACACGAAGCTCGGAATCGCCGCGTTTGTTCGCGTTTTTTTTAATCTTCCAAGTTCTTTGCTATATTAAAACAAAGTATAATAATATTATACTTTGTTTATTATTATTATTATCTGTTGTAACATTCAAAATTTAACTCTATTACCAAGAAACAAGTATGGATATTTATGCATTTGTTACTCTTGTTTAAATGCTGGGTCATGTCAGGTAAAGATGTCTCAATTTTTGAACGAAAAATCTAAATGCTATTTGTTTAAGTGTTGGGTCGATTTATAAACTAATTATTCTATATGTAATGATAAACGATCGTTACATATTCTATTCTGTGTTGAAAATTATTTGAGGGTCCGTTTTTCTTAACTACGCTTAAATTTTAGCCAAGGCCTAAAAACATATAAGGTTAAGGAACACAATGGGCTTTAAATTATTGTACTAAAAACACTTAATAAACCAGAAATCTAGTTTTACTTTAATCAATCAATGACATTAAGGCCCGTAATTATAAACAGCACTTGAGACTGACAGCTATTTTGGGTCAGGTCAGGTATCAGAAATCTCATTTTAGTACAAAAGTAACTGTCAAATCCATACTTTATATTACTCTCAATCTTGAGATAGCTTTATAAATACGAGCCTAAATTGAATGAAGCAAGTTCAATAAGTTATAATTATGGTTTTGTTTATTTTTATGTTTTTCTTTTATGAGTACAGTTCAGAATTGTACGATACGATGAGTACAGAGTACAGACGAGTACAGTACAAAGTTTCAATAATGTTTGTTTTAATCACCATAATGGTGCATTTCTGATAAATTTTTGCACAACATGCGTATGTCCTTTCTATCAATATTCAATATTATATGGATAAATATTATTGCAAAATGTAATGCAAATACCATGCAATTAATACCGATGATTTCAGTACATTATCGTTATAATAAAATATGACTGTGTCGTACTTAATAATAGGGAAAGGCTTTAGTAAATTATTTAAATTCTGTTAAATCCTAATGTTGACCTTTCCAAGATAATATCACCGAGCCCTAGCAACGAGCAAGAGATATCGATAGGTAGAAGGTATAATCAGGTTTGAAATGAAAATTAATTATTTAATTATCTAAATTTTTCTTTATTATTGTCATTTCAAGAGTATGGGTATAAATAGTAGATAGAGAAGCCCGATGGTGTAGTGGATAGAGCCGCTGCCTCCTGAGCGGGTAATTTGGTTTGAATCCCACCACATACCAATGTGTTTTTCAGTTTTAGAATTTCATATCTTTGTTTTTTCGGTCCCTTCCCCATGCTTCGGAGGGCACGTTAAGCCGTTGGTCCCGGTCAATATCGTTTGATACCGAAGATATTACCCGTAAGCCATGTCAGAGGCCAGTTCGAAGCATTGGCGGCTAGAAAACCTAATCTAGGATTGGGTCTGGTTTCCCTTCTGGGATGCCGAGGTATGATAGCAGTCGCTCTGTGTAAAAACCAGTACCCTCGATCAATCCCTTAGATTAGGTAGCCGACCCCGTGAGATACGGGATAACGCTAAGGAGATGATGACGGTTTTAAATAGTGTGATAACAAAGTCCTCTGTCACAAAATTATCTAACTTCTATTTCTGTGTAGTGTGTGTTATATTCTAGGTTAATTCCACGAACCGTGCAGCTTCGTGGTAGTACCACCCTCTACCTGTAGCATTGAACAGCACATATCAGCAACAGAACAAGAAAGCAAAACACATAGAATAGAATACACATTTAAGACACTTAGTTTCATTTCTAAATATAGCCGAAATAATAAATGTACAGCTATTTTTGTAAGTAGGTATTTACCTTTTCTTGTCAGTTTTATAAAACAAAAAACGCAAGACTCTACCTGGATTTACAATTATTATTGGCCCCTATAACAATAATTTACTACTTCTATGCTGAGCTGGGAGCGAGAGAAAAACATAGAATGTGCCAGCTGTATTAATTCCCGGGCATGCTGTAAAAACCAACTAAGGGGTCCAAGGGTTCAGTATATTGTAATTTAGGCAATGGGATGACAACCGGTCACTACAGCGATATACCTACAAATCTATCTTAAATAACACTCAAAACTTTGTCAGACGTGGAGAAACGACCTTTGTTTAGGTCGTTTACGCTCTGCCTACCCCACAAGGGATAAAGACGTGATTATATGTATGTTTATATCTATCTAGAGAACCCTCAAAACATTGTCAGACGTGGAGAAACGACCTTTGTTTAGGTCGTTTACGCTCTGCCTACCCCACAAGGGATAAAGACGTGATTATATGTATGTTTATATCTATCTAAATAACCCTCAAAACATTGTCAAACGTGGCGAAATGACCTTTGCTTAGGTCGTTTACGCTCTGTCTTTCCCATTAGGATAAAGGAATAAAGGCGTGATATAGGTATGTATGTATACTTACTATACTAGAGCCCGATGGTGTAGTGGATAAGGCCGCTGCCTCCTGAGCGGGGAGGTCGTGGTTCGAATCCCACCATGTACCAATCTGTTTTTCGGTTTTCGAATTTCATATGTACGTTTATTCGGCGCTTTTTCCGTGCTTCGGAAGGCACGTTAAACCGTTGGTCCCGGTTAATATCGTTTAATACCGTAGATATTAGTCGTTAAGCCATATCAGAGGCCAGTGCTTAAAAACTCTGACCTAACCTAGGATTGGGTCTGGTTTGCCTTCTGGGTTGCGGAGGTTAGATGGCAGTCGCTCTGTGTAAAAACCAGTACTGGGTACCCAATCCTAGGTTAGGTCAGAGTTTTTAAGCCTTATCCCATATCTCACGGGGTCGGCTACCTAGCCGACCCCGTGAGATATGGGATAAGGCTAGGGAGATGATGATATACGTATGTATACTTATTGCCTACCTGTTGTACCTTAAGATCTGTTATCTTTCTTCAGATTAAAGTAACTTGAACAAAACAAGGATTTACAAGTAAACAAGTAAAAGGTAGGTTTTTGGACCTAATTACAACAGAAAATAAATCGCAAGATTTTCTTATTTAGAACGGAAGAAAGTATCGTAATTAAGTTTGTTATGCCGTCGTTAATGTCCAATTAAAACCATTAACTTCGTTTTATCACTTTTTTAATGATTCAATATCCACCTATGATATCAAAATAATGTTAACGGTCTTTTAACGGCGAATTAAATTTTAACTGTGATTGACGCATGGATAACTTGGGCAGATAGATTTAATATGTATTTAATGTCCTTACTTCTCAAAATATTAGTGCAAATACACAAACAAGGTTATTAGTTTTATGACAAATTTAAGGTCAAAGGTCATAGTGAAACAATTATTGCACAAGACAAATAGAAAACAAGGAAACATAAGACTCCGCATTATTCAACATCGATTTAATGGTGGGCCTGCAGATAGAAAGTTTCTTGCTCTTCACACCATAACACTGAAGTCATCACAACATCCTATAGAATATAGAACTATTTTCCTCAACATGCATTCATATAATCAACGCCTTTATCCCTACTGGGGTAGGCAGAGCGCAAACGACCTAAACAAAATGTAGTTCCGCCACGTCTGACAAAGTATTAATTGTTATTTAAGATATATTTGTAGGTATATTGTTGTAGTGACAGGTTGGTAGTCAATCGTCTAAACTTCAATATACTAAAACCCTCGGATCCTTAGCTGGTTTTTACAGCATGCCTCGTAGAAAATGGAAATACAGCTGGCACATTCTATGTTTTTTTCTCGCTGCCAGTCTAGCATGGAAGAATATTCCTCAAATAGCCTATTCCGCATCTACTGAACCCGTTTCTGTGGTTGTTTACATTCATTTGCATGTGAAAGCCGATGCACCGCTGTAAGCCTTCCCCAAACAATCAGCGAAACGGTGCATCTACTTTTTATTTGAACCTGCACTCACTGTATACAAAATATTGGTTCAACAATTTGTTTTTTGCCGGTTGCTGGATATTTTGACCGAGAATTTTTTTTATAAGTTGGCAAAAACACTCAAAAAAAATCTGTTTTTTCCAGAAGAATTTCTATATGAAAGTTTTTCAGCTTCTGTTAACCGAGCAACACCTATGTGCTTTCTCTAAACCGGTTCAAACAGAGGCGATAGAGTCAAGAATATGGCGATCTCACACAGAATCCTAAAAAGCACTGAAATTCCATAGACAAAACCTACACTACCGTTAGGAGAGTTGCGATATCAAATCGCATTTCTTTTATCTTTAATGGCTATCCAGTTCAAGGTTTCTCAAAATAATAAGAACAATTTTAAAACAGAACTGTTGGTTAATTGAACCAGAATGAGCCTAATGAGACAATTGGATTCCCGCTTATTATGTCAGGAAACAAAAGAAAAAATATCTTTAGATCTTGCCGCCCTCTAATTTATATTCTGCTAAAATAAGTACGAATTGCCCTAAGCAGAATTTATGAGGGAGCTCATTCGTCCAAGAAAAGGGAAAAATATGAAAATCTTTATGCCTAGGTATTTTTACAAGCTTTATATTTCCTTAGCCATGATAAGTATAATATAAAAATATTATAGTATTTTGTCAGCGCTAATGAAACGTAGGTATCAGGGATGTTGCGAATATTTGCATCCGCATATGCGGATCTTCCGCATGATTTTGGACATCGGCATCAATGCGAATTTTAATGCAGATGTGGATGTGTAGTGTTGTGAAGATGAGAGTCAAGATACGCCAGAAAATCGTAATAATGACATAGGATTTCGCAATATAAAAAGGTTTTAAGGATACTTCGGCTTTAAAAGACTGAAAAAATAAATATTCGAAACAAACTAAACTTTTATTGTCAAAAATATTTTCTACACGTACATAATTATGTTACTTCCAAGCTGGACTGGGAGCGAGAGACAAACATAGAATGTGCCAGCTGCATTTCCTCCCGGGCATGCTGTAAGAACCAACTAAGGGATCTGAGGGTTTCAGTATATTGCAATTTACGCGATGGGCTGACAACCTGTCACTACAGCGATATACTTACAAATCCATCTTGAATAACCCTCAAAACTTTGTCAGACGTGGCGGAACGACCTTTGTTTAGGTCGTTTACGCTCTGCCTACCCCATTAGGGATAAAGGCTTGATTATATGTATGTATGTATGTATGTACATATGTAACAAAAACATTTCTTAAAATCTTCTATACTGGACTGGGTGTGATAGAAAGACATAAAATGTACCAGCTACATCTCCTCCCGGGCATGCTATAAAAATCAACTAAGGGATTCGAGAGTTTCAAGGGCTGACAACTTGTCACGACAACAATATGCAGATTGATCTGAGACAATTCTCAAACTTGTCAGACGTGGCGGTCATGTTTGGGTCGTTGGTGCTCTGCCTACCGCTCTAGAGATACAGGTGTGATAGTATGTATGTAAAATTGTTATTTTTCAACGTACACCATAAAAAACACTGTCTTTTTTGTGCTGTTCTGGCGCCAAAACAAAATTAATTTAGATAATTATCAACATCCGCGTCCGCGGATATGAGAACTTAAAAATCTGCATCAGCAACATCCCTGGTAGGTATATTGTGATAGGTTGTAGTAAAATAACAAAGATAATTTACATGAAGCACTTAAAGTCAAGTCAAGCACTGGTAGTCGTGTTTTTTTTTCGAAAGATGTGACATTTTACAAATAATGTCGCCTTAATAACAAAATTTTATGTGAAAAATTTTGACTGCCTCCGTAGTCTAGTGATCATAGCCATGGGCTTACGATCCGGAGGTAATGGGTTCGATTCCCAGGGGGGAACAAAAAGTTGATATTTGTCAATTTATCACTTTGTGAGGTTTTCCCCTAGTTTGGTTATGACATTGCAGGCACTTGATTGTCCAAAAAGTAAAAGGACACCAGGCTTCGGAAGGCACGTTAGCCGTCGGTCTCGGTCGATGTCTTTGATAGTGATCGTTACTTAAACCATGTCAAAACTATTGGTTGTGCTACTAGGCGGTTTGAAAACTCCTGTCACCAGGTTTCTTCGGGTCGTTGTTCGTCTCGAGAATCCACTCGCTAAGAAAAAGACTGCGATTTCAGTCTTTCATAATTACTATAAGACATTTATCTCTCCACACCATTTTCTTGCAGTCACATTGATTTACTAGCGGGATTCTGAATCAGAGGTTTAATTGTACTAGGATTAGTTCCCAATTAATTTCACAAATATAATAGGAACTCCAGACTTAGTTAACTGGGAACCGGGAGACTCCGGCGTAGAAATTCAATTCTAACTTTACGGGTTATAAGACGTAGGTTGTAGCCATGAAATTGGCTGCAAGGAAGCTGATATTATTGGCAAAGTATGGTTTGAATCCTGAAAT
Organism: Scrobipalpa costella; assembly: GCA_949820665.1. Lineage (NCBI taxonomy): Eukaryota > Metazoa > Arthropoda > Insecta > Lepidoptera > Gelechiidae > Scrobipalpa > Scrobipalpa costella. The sequence continues at coordinate 5,493,436 of OX463306.1, forward strand.
TGAGCTACATTTGGAACTTTGGGAGCAGAATGATTTAATAGAATAATTATTTACCAGAATAATTACTTCCAAGCTGGACTGGGAGCGAGAGAAAAAAAAAAGAATGTACCAGCTGCATTTCCTCCCGGGCATGCTGTAAAAGTCAGCTAGTATATTGCAATGTAGGCGATGGGCTGACAACCTGTCACTACAGCAATATACCTACAAATCTATATTAAATAACCCACAAAACTTTGTCAGACGTGGCGGAACGACCTTTGTTTAGGTCGTTTACGCTCTGCCTACCGCATAGGGATGAAGGCGTGATTATATGTATGTATGTATTTTGTAGGTAGATGTTACATTGGTTTAGTATTTGATGGATCATATTCTTATTTATCCCAGAGTGTAAAATATTTACTGTCGGCATTACAAGTTAGCAGTATTTACCTTACTTCTTAAATAATTATTTGACTTTAGAATTATGTATCGGGTGTAAGGGACAGCATATCTAAAATTGATAGGGATTGTTCAGTCAACAAAACTGTCCAACTTTTCCCATACAACATGACTTAATTTGTGAGGAAAAGCAAATTTTCTTTTAATTTCCTAAATGAATTTCCTGGTGGTAGTTGTTCAGCTTCTGGGTCTGGGTGTTCTTTGTGGTTGTTTCTGTGTATGTCCATGGCACCCCGATACAGGGAATTCTAGTGGAGGCTATGAGTGTGATCGTATTTTTTTTTATTTTTGAAACCCCTATCAGTTTCTGGTATAAATGCGTTTCATACACCTGCAGGGCTATAATGCACTCTGTAGACCTAAATTTGACTGCACATGTTGCATACTTCACTATGATTATTGCATACCATTTTCCGTTGTGAAGTTCGCAACGAAAGAGATAATATGTAGACAAAACGAACTCTGATAGGCCTGGTGGTATATCAATTTAAAAGTAAACATGGCATCAAAAGCCCAGCAACCGCCTTCATGCAATAACACCTTAATTAGATTATAATTAAATATTTCGTTTAACCAAAACCTGCGTCGGAATATGCGCTTTGAACTGTCACCGCAGAAACATTAATCACGAATAGATTAACCATTTCAAATGAGTATTTGCCGACGTGATGGATTGCGGCACCCGAAATAACTGGGTTAAGCCATAATTATACAAACTGAGATATTTCTGGGTGTCAAGCAATCCAAGGATGTTTTAAATGAGGAAATAGGTTCAACGAAAATTAAATAAGTGAAATCATCATAGCTTTTTAAAATTATATTCATCTTGCTTGAAGCAAACGTATTTATTATCGAAACGTTTTAGGTTGGTTTTAGGCCGCTTCCTTCATCATTCCTGATCTTTCAAGCAGGACAAGCTTTTGTCTCATTTGAAAGGAATAGACAGATCGTATAATTATCATTATAATTAGTTAAAGTTGAAACGCTGTTTATTTAGAAACCAAGACACCTATTTAGACACGTAATTGTGTATGATATTATTTCAAAGGAACATAAGTTAGCGATGCAACCAAAACTTAATTAAGTGTCTTTCCGTCATCATATTAAATCACTCCCTACTACCTTTTCCATTGATAAATCTATACATAATTATTCCAGTGAATGGATAATACGAAATACGGTATAGAATATTATTCAGTAAAGAGCCTTTTTCGTCTATGAATAAAAGGCCAATTATATGGGACCATAGACTTGTTAGTTATCGCATTGTGATAGTGAATGACAGGGTGCAGAAATCACATATTTGAACTTCAGAAATTTAGGGTATTATAATATTTCAATAAATTATTTTTATCTCAGCATGAATCAATGGATTGCTTAGCTAGGGTTTCTATATATAAACATACCTCCTCGTTCTCTTATCTCTCAAACAATTAAGGAATATGGAGGTGATTTTATTTAGCTTTAATTTAATAAATATGTGCACTGTAGAATGTCCTATATTTCATTAATAGTTCATTACTTTAGAAGTCGAAAGAAAATCAAGTAAATTTGGAAGCACAGTCGACGCCTTCCAATTTAAACGTGACCATATGTTGCATTTTCGGCTGAAACTAGTTTAGTACTTTGAGAGAGCCCGATGGTGTAGTGGATAGGGCCGCTGCCTCCTAAGTGGGAGGTCGTGGTTCGAATCCCACCACGTACCAATGTGATTTTCGGTTTTTGAATTTCATATGTACGTTTATTCGGCGCTTTTTCCGTGCTTCGGAAGGCACGTTAAGCCGTTGGTCCCGGTTAATATCGTCAAAATACCGTAGATATTAGTTGTCAAGCCATATCAGAGGCCAGTGCTAAGCATTGGCGGCTTGTAAACTCTAACCTAATCTACGATTAGGTCTGTTAACCCAGAAGGGTTGCGGAGGTCAGATGGCAGTCGCTCTGTGTAGAAACCAGTACTCTCGTTCAATCCCCTAGATTAGGTAGCCGCACCCCCTGAGATACGGGATAAGGCTTGGGAGATGATGTTGACTAGTTTAGTACTTTTCTCTCGTTTTGCGAGGTACAACAACAATACATACATACATAAAATCACGCCTTTATCCCTAATGGGGTAGGCAGAGCGTACACGACCTTAACAAAGGTCGTTCCGCCACGTCTGACAAAGTTTTGAGGGTAGTTTAAGATAGATTTCAAGGTATATTGCTGTAGTGACAGGTTGTCAGCCTGTCGCCAACAACAATACACTTAAAAATATACATCAAACTTGCGATTCCTCCATAATATTATGACATTGTAAATTTGTATTGCGCCTTTGACAAGCATACATTTCTTTCTTAATTCATACGTTCATTCTTTTTTTTTAATAAATTTTACAAAAAAATATATTGTGAACTTAAAAACACCTAATCCATACTAGTGCATCCTCTAAAGACTTCGCGTAGCAGTCGGTAGTGAAAATCTATCTGTCACTTTCCAAATAATAACATTGAAAAAGGACGGGCGATTTGTTCTATATGGTTTTACACTTTGTCAGCTAGATTTTGACGCGCATTTGCGCGTTTTTTTCAGCCATCTCATATGACGGCGCATAAAAATGACAGATAACGCATAAAACCACGACTATAAAGCAAAATCTCTTCCATGCTGGACTGGGAGAGAGAGAAAAACATAGAATGTGCCAGCTGCATTTCCTCCCGGGCATGCTGTAAAAACCAGCTAAGGGATCCGAGGGTTTCAGTATATTGTAATTTAGGCGATGGGCTGACAACCTGTCCCTACAGCAATATACCTACTAATCTACCTTAAATTACACTCAAAACTTTGTCAGACGTGGCGGAACGACCAATGTTTGGGTCGTTTCCGCTCTGCCTACCCCGTTCGGGATACAGGCGTGATTATATGTATGTATGTATGTATAAAGCAAAAACCGGAAAGAATAGGTCTCCCTCCTCTCTTTTGCCAATGTTTTAGTTACAAAGTGGCAGATAGATTTTAATTTTAGGTTTAGCTAGTTGAATCTAGAATTAAGCCCATTGTCATTCTAGAACAGAGGATTGTTTTTAAGCGGTTTAGGCTTTTACTTTGTTAAAATTACGCCGCTTGTAATTACTTCTTTTTCCATTTTCAGAGGAAACCCGTTTATAACTTACAAGTTGAGAGAAATATTGCTTCCTACTAAATGCCGACAGCGTTTCAGATTGACGAGTATTATTTATCTAGGACAGGTAAGTAACAGGGATAGTTTTCCAAGAAATGTGATACAATGGTAAATGAAATTGCAAGAATATTACATTGATATCAATTTATTATATTTTTATGTTCGTATCCGTAGGTACCCGGACAAATAATGACATTATTTTTTGGCCGGGTAGCTATTAGGACACGAACATAATAAACGTAAATAAAATATGTATATAATCACGCCTTTATCCCTAATGGGGTAGGCGGAGCGTGAACGACCTAAGCAACGGTCGGTCCGCCACGTCTGACAAAGCTTTGAAGGTTATTTAAGATAGATTTGTAGGTACATTGCTGTAGGGACAGGTTGTGAGTCCCTCGCCTAAATTACAATATACTAAAAGCCTAGAAACTCTTAGCTGGTTTTTACAGCATGCCGAGGAAAAGCAGCTGGCACATTCTATGTTTTTCTCTCGCTCCTAGGCCAGCATGGAAGTAAATAAAATATCGTAAACGTATATAATTAAATATGGATACGAACACACTAAACGTAAATAAAATATTCACAGCGTATCTTCTCTTTCTTCAATGCTGGCCCGGGAGCGAAAAAAAAAACATAGAATGTGCCAGCCGCATTTCCTCTCGGGCATGGTATAAAATCAGCTAAGGGATCAGAGGGTTTCTGAGGGTAATTTTGGCGATGGGCTGACATCCTGCCACTAAGCTATATACCTACAAATCTATGATGAAATAACCCTCAAAGTTTTGTCAGACATGGCGGAACTATCTTTGTTTAGGTCGTTTACGCTCTACCTACCCCATTAGGGATAAAGGCGTGATTATATGTATGTATGTATTTCTTCTTTTCATTATATCTGTCCACTGTTGAACGTAATGTCCTCTCCAACCGTTTCGATTTCTGGCGATTCACGTCCAGGTTGGTCCACGGTTTACAACGAATGTAATATGCCAGAGATCAGTAAACTGCGCAGGACTATTTTCAGTGCCCAAGTTTTTGCGCTCTACACAGGTGCACTCTGTATTCCTTCAATCTGATAGGACAGATTGACTAACACGACCAGAGAGAAATCAGGCGCAGGACCTTTACATAGCCATCCAACATTATGGATCATCTTACTTTTCGGACAATCAGGGGATCAGCCTGCAATATCCTAACCTAACCAAATTAGAAACAACAACACAAAGTCATTGTCCCCCGCCGGGAATCGAACCCGGGACCTCTGTGGCAGTATTTAATAAAAAATACTTATGAATGATGTGAATTAATTAGAACTGGAAAACTAAATAAATGCTGAAAGAAGAAGATCAGAAATACAAACCAATTGAATTAAGGCTATAGTTTAAAAATACTCCATGCCGAATGAATTGGCTAAAAATACTATTTTATGTAGAAATTCAAGCGAACTACGTGTAAAGTCTATTTCGCGTAAATCGAGTTCCGAGATTAAATTAATTGAATAATCGTGGGCGTATTGTTATTAATAGGGCACATATCTTAATGAACTGAGCTAATGCTTGTGAAATTAGCTATGGCAAAGTAAAAGTATGAAATAGTAGGTATAGAACAATAATGATAATATCGAACTTAACAGTTGCTCTGTTTTCATTGAGCCCCCTTCAGCTTTCAAGCCAATGTAGGTAGGTAATTTCCATTAATACAAAACCAATCATCACGCCTTTATCCCTAATTGGGTAGGCAGAGCGTAAACGACCTTAACAATGGTTGTTCCGCCACGTCTGACAAAGTTTTGAGGGTTATTTAAGATATATTTGTAGGCATATTGCTGTAGTGACAGGTTATCCGCCCATCGCCTTATAATACTGAAACCCTTGAATCCCTTAGCTGGTTTTTACATTCTATGTTTAGCTATCACTCCCAAGCCAGCATGGAAGATATAGTTAATTGCACTGTATAATTGAATGGCAAATATAAAGCTGTCGCAACTATCAATTTTTATAGTCATAATGTTTAGAGTAATGGATCACCAGTCTGAACGACATAAAACTGATTTCTACTCATACTCCTTCACAGTCCATGCAGCTAGGTTGTGGAATGCTCTCCCGCACACTATTCGCGACAGCCCATCAATCGCTGTTTTCAAAAAGAGAATCAAAGAACATTATCTTTCTCTGCGTAATCCGTAGTATGTATTTATATATTGTATATATATGTATCTATGGTATGTATATATTTATTTATTTCAGTTATATTTATTTAGAGTATTTAATATATTTATAGGTATTATAATTTATTTACTTATTGTATGATCGTAGTATAGTATAATTAAGTAGGTATATCCTTATTTACTGTTCTGTTTCATGTACCTAATTTGTATTCATATTGTGCACGTCTTATCCGCTTTACGTTTTATGCTATCTCACTTCTTAGGTCTGCTGTAAGACATTTCATTTTAGAAATAAGCAGTACCTGTTGTGTCTTGATTCCTATGTAATTGTTCTGTGTATGTTTCTGTGTACAATAAACTGTTAAATAAAAACGACCCATATTGAGGCAACAAAATTGCATATTCTATATAATGTAAGTCAAACATTTTAAAAGGAACGCTGTCACCCGTAAAGTTTGTTGCAAGAAATATCAAAGTGAAGCGTCTCACAAAACGTTCAACTTTCCAATATTTTAACCGTAACACGACCCTTTCTTCCATGCTGGACTGGGAGCGAAAGAAAAACGTAGAATTTGCGTGCTGTATTTCCTCCCAGGCATGCTGTAAAAATTAGCTAAGTTAAATCAGAAGGTTTTAGTATCTTGTAATTTAGGCGCTAGGCTGACAACCTGTCACTACAGCAATATACACATCTATCATAAATAACCTTTAAAACTTTGTCCGACGTGGCGGAACGACCTATATTTAGGTCTTTTACGCTCTGCCTACACAATTAGGGATAAAGGCCTAATTATAATATGTATGTATGTTAAACGGCCCTCGTATATTAAATTGACTTTCATCTTGTATTATTTAGAAACCTTCAAGCATAAACCTAATCTATCGACCCTTGTATGTAATCAAGATAAAACCCAAAACGTAGCAATAAAAATCCTGGCTTAGCCCGTATTGGACGGACCTGCTTATTTTTATGTAAGGTTCTGTAGCGTAGAGCTATAGTACATTAAGTTTATACAAAAATAGTCCTCACATACCTATACTTAAATTTATAACCAAACTTGTCAATGAGTTCGATTCTAGATTTGCCGGCAAAAACATACATTAAAATCTATTCGTCACTTTCAGACTAAAAACATTGAAAAAGGACCGAAGATCTATTATCTCCAGTTTTTGCTTTATAGTCAGTGGTTTTATGCGTACGTAGAAATACTGGGGAAACGTGCAAAAGCGCATCAAAATCCAGAGGACAAAGTGTAAAAGCATAGAGTATAAATCGCCTGTCCTTTATTATTTTGAAAGTGACACATCGATTTTAATTTTAGTTTTTGCCAGTGGAATCTAGAATCGATCACAATGATAACGGAAAGAGAAGCTATAAATAGAGAGCTGAGTATTACAAATTTGTAAATATTATGTAAACTGGGAAGATTAACTTAGTTTAGAAAGTTAGCAAAAATAAACACATTGTACTTATATTTGTCTACTAACCAATACTAAGTAAAATAAGTGTTACTATGTGCATTGAGTGTGCTGAAAGTGTTATGTCGGAGGCAACTTACTTCCACCCTGGTGGACTCCAATAGATGTTGGACAGTCTCATTAGTACTACTCCAGTAAATTGAGAAACACGTAATTATAGTTTATACTTAAGCACTTAAATATAGGATATTTATTTTTATAGTTCCTACTCCCACACTCCTGCTTGGTACGTTCGTTAATTTATTATAACGTTGCCTTGAGAGCAAGAGAAAAACATAGAGCGTACAAGGTGCATTTTCTCTCAGGCTTGCTGTAAAAACCAGCTAAGGGATCCGAGGGTTTTAGTATATTGTAATTTAGGCGATGGGCTGACCACTACAGCAATATACCTACAAATATATCTTAAATAAAAAACTTTGGCAGACGTGGCTGAACGACTTTTGTTTAGGTCGTTTACGCTCTGCCTACCCCTAAGATTATATGTATTAGGAGTTCAGGACTAGTAATAAGTAAAATCATAGAAAAGTGCAAATCTGTTTAGAAGTAGATTTAAAAAAATGTTTTATTAAATTCGTTCACCCATAACATAGGGAGGTACAATATTTTTGCTACAAAAAGAAAAATAATTGGAAACAAAATACTGTTTCATTACTTTCATTTTTTGTAAAAGTTGAAATAGAATTTGATCTTTTACAGCTGACGCATACTGGCGCGCAAAAATTTCGCAAAGTATGGTAATAATTAAATAAAAAAAACTTATGAAATGCTGCCTCAATATAAAAAATGCACAGTTATTATATCTTCAATTCGTAGCGTAATAAGGCAGTTGGCAATTTTGTTCTCATTTAAAGACAATGGCATGTCAAAAAGTACCTACCTAAAACAAATAAAAAATAGATACTGCAAGTTAACGCTACAGCAAACTTTTTAATTGACGAGGCACGCTAGTAGCAAACTTCCCCGTTGAGCGCCGAGTGGGGGTTTAATAAAATACACCGAGGTAGCAGTGAGGCAGTGTTGCTATCAAACTTAGGGGGTCTGATATACATAACACCGAAGCCAAAGCAATAAGCATTTGTTAAAAGAGAATTGTTCAAAGAGATAAATATTTTAACTGTACCATGTCAATTTATATATGAAAATATTATGTATGCAAGGAAAAATATTCATAGTTTTACCAAAAATGGTGACAGGCATAACCAGAACCTTAGAAGCAAAAATAAAATTGACGACCCCCGTTTACATTGGTTAAAGTAAAAAAAACATTTTTAGGTCTAAGTATACAATACTATAACAAAATACCTGACCATGTATTAAATTTGTCAGAAAATCAATTTAAACATACTATTAAAAACACATTATGTCGGAAAGTCTATTATAAGTTAGATGACTATACTATTTACAAAGATGTCTGGAGCTCTGATATTTCAGTGAAGCCTAAGAAATTGGCACACATTGTGGTCACAAACCCTATTTTGAACAAAAAGAAGGACAAAAGTAAGAATAAGATAAAACGAAGGGAGGGGCGCAAAGTGCGAGTTTCTAATGCTTCTTCTTCATTGTGATATAGTTTTATTTTATGTTGTGACATTGATATAATTTAATTTTCTTTGTAATAGACTCGCTTGTGACTTTCTAAAAGTGTTCTTAGGAATCTATTTGGAAATAATTGATTTGACTTTGACTTTGAAATATTGTAACTTGTTACTTTTAGTTAGGAAAATTTCTCTTTTTTATGGATTATTTTTATATAGCTAGTTTACCTTGTAACGTTTTAGCGTACACTTAGTCGTTCACTTTTGTCTATTCAGTATTACTTAATATATAGTACAGTAGTAGTAGTAGTAGGTACATACCTAAGTATTTTTCTTTCTGTACTTTTTTATCAAAATTAATTCTGTCAGGTACTTTTACATTTGCATGCCGTAGTAGCCTATAACTAGAGTAGCATTAAACTAATTTTAAGGAGATTTTGTTGTGCATTGTAACAATGTATACTCTGTTCGTTACCTTAAATAAATAAATAAATTCATGCTCGCTTTTTCTTCTTCTTCTGTCGAGTGGGTATCGAGTTTATGGACCCGATGAACCCTGGTGTCAGAGTTTTAAAACCGCCTAGTAGCACAACTATCAGGCTCGCTAATGTTGTGGTTTTAGGCGCATCGCAAATAGGAAGCGGTGAGGCGGGGACGCGGCGGATGGGCGCCGATTTTGTATAGAAATTTACGTCTGGCACAGATTCATCTGAAGTTGCGCTGCGCGGACGTAATTGTGATTCGCTTTAAATTTTTAAACTTTAGTAGTCAAAACTATATCATTCCAATCTTACCACTCTGTATGCTCTGCTTCAATAGCTCCGAGTGAGAGTGAGAATAAAATACATCAAGGTAGCACGGAGTACGGTTACCTGTCAAACTTAGGCCCGTATTGATAAACAACACTTGAGACTGACTGCTAGTTTGAGCTCGTATAAGTAATGTAATTTCAGTACATTTTAGTCTGTCATATCCATACTTAATATTGCTCTCAATCTTGAGATCGCTTTATAAATACGAGCCTTAGGGGTCTGATGTTTAGATTTTTAGGGTAACGTAGCCAGAGCTCCGTCATTTCACCCACCTTGCCTGATCGTCTCAGTCAGTCTGTCCGTCTATATCCAATCTCAATAACTGTGTCAGACATCTATTTACGTCAAAATTTTAAATGTAATTTTTTTGGATGTCCGGTGTAGTTAGGATTGTTTAAAGGAAAACCGTGTCAGATAAATGTAGGTAATATTAATGACATGTCCCCATATTCAAATATTCCATAAACCAAATAGTCAAAACAATCTGTTACAACGAAATACGAATCGCTAATTCATAAGGATCTTAATTACTATAACTTGACTCTGTTGGACCAGTTTTTCGATTTTCTACGTTTTTAGTGAATTATGTTTTTGTTTTTACTAATGGGGGCGCCACTTGGCTAGTATCATCACCTGAACCGAGAATTTACGCTCATCCAAACATGTATGTGTCGCGCTCTCATTTTAGTCTCTCACTTTTAGTCAACGGATGCGAACTCTACGTACAAAATAAAATGAACTGAACCAAATAGAAAGCTGCATTCTATTCAGTTGTTGCAGTACTCTAGCACTCCAGGATATACAAAATTACAAACGTACATACTATCACGCCTATGTAGGGGTAGGCAGAGCGTTAACGATCCAAACAAAGGTCGTTCTGCCACGTCTGACAAGCATTGAGGGTTAAGATAGAACTGTATGTTGCTGTATTTACGCTCTGCCTACCCCATTAGGGATAAAGGCGTGATTATATGTATGTATGTATATTGCTGTAGTGACAGGTTGTCAGCCCATCGCCTAAATTGCAATATACCCTCAACTCCCCTAGCTGGTTTTTACAGCATGCCCGGGAGGAGATGCAGCTGGCTCATTCTACGTTATTCTATCGCTCCCAGTCCAGCATGGAGTGTTTAGTAGCAGGTAGTGGTATAGTCGAAATTAAAACAGAAAATAAAAAGTGACTGCCACCACGTAAAAGCAGGTTTTAACTTTTTAACTCAACTGGCGAGAACAGTGAGCTTGGCATGAGTAGAGTTACTACAGTAAACTGCACTACAACTTCCGAGGTATTTCATCGTGAAGTATTATAATAAATGAAAGATAACATTTTGTTCTGTACCTCTGTGTGGGTGTGTAAACACTAATATTAATGTTTGACTGTCTCTATGGTCTAAGTCTTTGTTATTCAATCCACAGGTCGTGAATTCAATTATCACGTTACGGAGGACACTCAAATGGGAGACGCCTTCGGGGCTAGGCCCCCTGGGCGTGGGTGCTTTCAACGCCCGTAAAATCGGGCGTGTCATAAGGTTGGAGCCCATAGTGGGGCTGTCAATACTTTTTGCTTTGCCTACAACACACATGAGTCACCTTCGAGAAACTCTACGTCGTCGGCGCATCCCTCTGCCAGTACGCGCGCGTAGGGCATATGGTGACGCATCTGTGTTGTAGGCAATGCAAAAAACATTGAGCGTGTTGAGCGCAACCTTACGCGCAGCAAGTGACGCCTGTGTGTTGCTGCACTCAGAACAAAAGATGAAGCCATCTTGCCTCTACCTAGATGCCTGCGAAACTGTTGCCGGCAGTTGGAAGGCCCAGTATCTATTCTACATTTACATATTCATGGGCACTGGGATGCAAATGCACCGCAGAGCAGCTGACAAATGTAGCTTTGTCATCTTTCTAGAATGTTCTAGAACTTCGGCCGGCCGTAGAAGTTAATTGTTAGGAAATGTTTGACATTTGTGGAGACTTGGATAACTTGTAGCAAGGATTCATCGATTCGCTACCTCATTTTATCAAACATACATACATATAATCACGCCTTTATCCCTAATGGGGTAGGCAGAGCGTAAACGACCTAAACAAAGGTCATTCCGCCACATCTGACAGTTTTGAAGGTTATTTAAGAAAGATTTGTAGGTATATTGCTGTAGTGACAGGTTGGCAGCCCATCGCCTAAATTGCAATATACTGAAACCCTCAGATCACTTAGCTGATTTTTACAGCATGCCCGGGAGGATATGCAGCTGGCACATTCTATGTTTTTCTTTCGCTCCCAGTCCAGTATGGAAGAATTTTATCAAACTGTATACTTTAATTATAATTATTACTGGCACGTCTTACATTATTGTTTATTATTATTATAAACACGGTGCGTCCCTTTTTCATTCTTACTTCACACTTTGTTTTATCCATTTTTTTATCCATATGTAATTCACCGTAAATATACAATTCAGTCAATTTATTTTAAAAATTTATTAAGACATTTTATTTTGGGGCGCTTACAGCAACATTTACAATTTATTTATTTTAAATAACATGAAAAACAAAGACACAACAGGCCCTGTATATTTTTAAAAATAAATTTCTTACAACAGACCTTTAATGATAATTGATAATGTAACAAATGCCAATCACAAACCTCTACATAACAAAAAAACTTAACTTAGGGTATCTCAGCTTAAGAGAGCCTTAGAAAGCCGTTTTACGTGTAGATACCTATAATACTTAATTTACAAAATATTAAACATTTTACTTATTACAAAATATTATACATTTTACTTACTACGGGGCTTAAGGGACAGCGTTCCGTTTATCAGTCAGTAAAACCAAGCAACTATCGGCAGGTTTTTTTTCAGGAAGTAGAAAAATAAATGATTTTCCATACAATCTGATCGAGGTGGTCATTTTGTCATCATCTCCCTAGCCTTATCCCGTATCTTACGGGGTCGGCTACCTAATTCAGGGGATTGAACGAGGGTACTGGTTTTTATACAGAGCGACTGCCATCTGACTTCCGCAACCCAGAAGGCAAACCAGACCCGATCCTAGATTAGGTGAGCGTTTTCAAGCCGCCAATGCTTAGCACTGACCTCTGACATGGCTTAACGACCAATATCTACGGTATGAAACGATATTAATCGGGACCAACTGCTTAACGTGCCTTCCGAAGCACGGAAAAAGAGCCGAATAAACGTACATATGAAATTCAAAAACCGAAAAACACATTGGTACGTGGAGGAGGCAGCGGCCCTATCCACCTTCGTCCAAGTATCCACCACACCATCGGGCTGATTTTGTATTGGAAGGTATTTTTTTTATTCCCTTCCTGAAAATAATTCCTGCTGATAGTTGTTCTATTTTGTTGACTGAGCAACCACTATCAGTTTGCGGAACGCTGTCCCTTACACCCGCTATATTTTTAATGATATCTCATTGTACCGCAATAACTTCATAGGGGTTATATTCTTTTGAAGTATCCGAGCCATTTTTATACGTCTTTATACCTTTATAAGCCTCAGTATTAAGAGGGATGAGTGTCGTAAATCGGTCCTGTCTGTAGGGGTATTGGGCGTATTTCCACTAGACAGTACGGCAACGGCATGGCAAATGGTACCATAACAATATCATCACAATACCGTAACTCTATTTTTTTCATTGGAGCGGTAATATCGTCATCGATATCGTCCTATCTAGTTTCACCCTGCGCACACAGACACATGCATGCTATGATGTACGTATACAAAACACATGCAGTTTGACAGGCAGGCTAGAACTATCGACGATACCGGTGGGAATCAATGCCGTGCCGTTGCCGCAAGCGAAAAAGCGTGCCATATATTTTCATTGATATTCAGACATTATTTCAATCACGATATCGTGACGTTGCCGTTGCGTGCGGTCTAGTGGAAATATCCATTACACGAGGGTCGACAAGTGGGATTATGATTTGGAGAACGTGATATGAGCTCAACTCACTCATACACAATGTGGTTTATACTGAATGAAGTTAATACATACATACATATAATCACGCCTTGATCCCTAATGGGGTAGGCAGAGCGTAAATGACCGAAACAAAGGTCGTTCCGCCACGTCTGACAAAGTTTTGAGGGTTATTTCAGATAGATTTGTATGTATATTTCTGTAATGATAAGTTGTGAACCCATTGCCTAAATTGCAATATACAGAAACCCTTTGATCCCTTAGTTGGTTTTTACAGCATGCCCGGGAGGAAATGCATCTGGCACATTCTTTGTTTTTCTCTTGCTCCCACTCCAGCATAGAAGAAGTTAATACAGTACTCGTAAAATGAACCCGATTTATTTTGCATAAACTGTTTTTAGCTTTCGAGATTTCTATTTAATAAAGGTCAATGGTCAAAACTGCCAGAAAAGGTATATTTTTTTTAATGGAAAAAATAGATACAAGCAATTTGATATACATACAGTAATTTGATAAATAATACATACATTATGTATTGTCGCAGTCAAACCCACTTTGGAAGCTTCAGTATTTGTTCAGACTTTCCAATGAAAAAAACAATACGAGGTGTAAGGGACAGCGTCCCGCAAACTGATAGGGGTTGCTCAATTAACAACAATTTGTGAATTTTTCTCCAGTTTGGTTAGGACATTGCAGGCTGAATCACCTGATTGTCCGAGAAACAAAAAGATTTCGTGCTTCGGCGGCCACGTTAAGCAGTCGGTCCCGGTCGCTGTCTTTGATAGTGGTCGTTACTCAAAAACCATGTCAGAGGCCTGATAGTTGTGCTACTAGGCGGTTTAAAAACTCTGACACCAGGGTTCATCGGGTCCATAGACTCTATACCCACTCGACAAAAGAAGAAGTTAACGACACTGAACAACTTTTACCAGGAAATTCTTTCAGGAAGTTAAAATTAATTTGGCTTTTCTATACAAATTTTCTGATAGAGGTGGATATTTTGTATCGATCGAGGTGGAAAAGCCAATTTTTATTTTCACTTCCTGAAAGAATTTCTCGGATGTTGTTCAGTATCGTTGACTACGCAACCCCACAGGGGTGTCAGTTTGCGGGACGCTGTCCCTTACACCCGGTGTACCATAATAAAACAAAAATAAACATAAGGTTAGAAAAAGAAATGTGTACAATTCCGTCAGTAGATACGAGATACCTACGTCAAATAGTTATTTGCTACGAGTACATACATACACATACACGGCACTTCACTACATAGTATAAAACAAAGTCGCTTAGATCTCTAAAACTACGCAATGGATTTTGATGCGGTTTCTTTATATAGGTAGAGTGATTCAAGAGGAAGGTTTATATGTTTAATACATGCATAATATAGTAGAAAAACACTGATAATTTCCGTGCCAAGCCGGGGTGAGTCGCTAGATGTTTTATAAAGCCAACGCTCTCAATATTTTCCGCCATGGATTGTGTGACTTTGTAAGGCTCTTTGAAACAGACAAGGGCAATAAGTTACAGACTTGAGTTACAGAGAAACATTTTGTTGATCTTTTTACTGATCAAAGTTAAAAAGTACATTGATTGGGTGAACCTTTAGCAGAGACAGTTATCACGGATCGTTCAACTGAAAATACGAAATGAAGAATGAACGAGTATAGTGTAACTATCCCAAAGGCATCGTTCGCACTGTCAGTATTATCTTACGATATTTGGATAACGATCCGAATATCATGAAATTACTGATGGATCATTGTGTCTACAGTAATACTGTTGGATTTCATGATCGTGAGATCCAGTGGGCGTGGCATCAAATAACAATAATGATATAAACTATTTATTTATTTTGTCTTCCATGCTGGACTGGGAGTGAGAGTCTTCCATGCTGGACTGGGAGTGAGAGAAAAACATAGAATGTGCCAGCTTCATTTCCTCCCGAGCATGCTGTAAAAACCAACTAAGGGATCTGAGGGTTTCAGTATATTGTAATTTAGGCGATGGGCTGAGAACCTGTCACTACAGTAATATACGTACAAATCTTTCTTGAATGGCCCTCAAGACTTTGTCAGACGCGGTGGAACGGCCTTTGTCTAGGTCGTTTACGCTCTGCCTACCCCATTAGGGATAAAGGCGTGATTATATGTATGTATGTATGTATAAACTATTTAAAATCTTGATTTGACAACGAATCATTAAAATCCAACTAGAATGTTCTACCTACTTACTAGTTGGTTTTAGTCCCAACTAATTATATTTTCCCTTGGAAAAAATATATTTTTCAACGCCAAAATGTAACCTATGTATTATTACTAGTTATAATTCAACTGTATACCAAATTTCATCCATATCCATCCAGCAGCTTAAGTTACAGACTGGATAATGTCTAGCGTAAATACAACCACACGGTACGAACTCAACTCAGTACTGACATCAATAATTTCGATGCACCCTTGATCCAACCTTGAATCTTCGTATCGTGATATTATCATGGTATCGCGTATCGAATATCGCATCAGTATTACTTACAGTTTAATCGCTGCCTATGTCTAATAGTGAACCAGATTCTACATAACAACATGCATCACATACACACACTTCAGCGTAACCACACGGTACGAACTCAACTCAGTACTGACGTCAATATTTTCGATGCACCCTTGATCCAACCTTGACACTTCGTATCGTGATATTATCATGGTATCGCGTATCGAATATCTCATCAATATTACTTACAGTTTAATCGCTGCCTATGTCTGATAGTGGATCAGATTCTACATTAGATCAACATGCATCACACACACACTTTAGCGTTTCTTATTACCTTAATTAATTTCCTTCATTTTCAACATACCTCCATCAAACAAGTCCAAGCTTAAATCCTTCATTTGGAATTCCACCAAAGTACAAGGCGGTTGTACCAATTCTGCGCAACTAATTACGGTACGACAAAGCTTTCAATGAACGTGGGCGATCGCGCTGTATGTAGGGAGAATTTATAAAAATGGTTCTGGAGAAAAATATTTTTTTACCCGACTGTCAAAGCAGGGTTATGCTTATCGAGCGTATCTTTTAAGTATCCCCGAAACGGCTGGATGGAATTCAACAATTAGGAGTGGTCTCAAGCACAAGTGTTCTAAGATAGGCGTAATTTTTCAAATTTCAAAAGGGTTGATTTAAGGTGGTAGATAGCAAGTCTTCAAAAAAATAATTTCGCCTGATCTTATCGAGTGGGATTTCAAAATAAAGGTACTTAAAAGGAGATCACAAAAATAAATATGATACATATGTTAAATCACCAATTTAGATCAATTAATGCATTAAAACATGTTTTTAACCCCCATGTACAAAAACTAGGGGTGTTATTATAGGTACTACAGTCGGGTTGTCTGAATTCTCTTTTAAAACACTTGTCTGCCACATTCATTTAAAACCTTGTCGTAGTACGGTCCGGCTTGCGGACGCCATTGTTAGGGGGAGTTCGG
This sequence comes from Scrobipalpa costella, assembly GCA_949820665.1. Taxonomy (NCBI): domain Eukaryota; kingdom Metazoa; phylum Arthropoda; class Insecta; order Lepidoptera; family Gelechiidae; genus Scrobipalpa; species Scrobipalpa costella. The sequence goes on from OX463306.1 coordinate 5,510,463, forward strand.
GAGACTTGCCCCGGTAGGAGAATTGAACCACTCGTAATAACTCTTTGAATTTTGCGCTAAATCAGCTGACGTGGAGAACGGATAACGCGCGAAACCCGCCAATCACAACTCCTGAATTGTTGAGTATCAAAAGACATGTTTGGCCAAGAGGAACAAAAACGAGTTTTTTCTAACCTGGAGTGAATTTATTCAACATTGATAATTAGCATTAACATTAAGAGTAAAAGTACTTTAAATACATTTTGTAGACATATGTGGCGAAATAAGTCTATGGAGTATTTGGTTTAATTTATTTTTATTCTAAATTTTAAAATTATTTTAACATAACCTCAATAATAAAAAAATACCCTGTAAATGCATGATTTTCTTAATTTTCCCTTTTAAAAAAATTATAGGCAAGTGTCTCGCACCTTATGGTCAAGTGTCCCACCGGTTGGGGAGACTTGAGACAAAAATCAAATAAAACTTGATTTGCCATCTTCTGTACAAAGATTTTATAACTACATAGTATAAAACATCGTTCTTCCATGCTGGACTGGGAGCGAGAGAAAAACAAAGAATGTGCTAGCTGCATTTCCTCCCGGGCATGCTGTAGAAACCAACTAAGGGATCCGAGGGTTTCTATATATTGCCATTTAGGCGATGGGCTGACAACCTGTCACTACAGCAATATACCTACTAATCTATTTTAAATAACCCCTTAAAACTTTGTCAGACGTGGCGAACGACGTTTGTTTAGGTCGTTTACGCTCTGCCTACCCCATTAGGGATAAAGGCGTGACTATATGTATGTATGTATGTATATAGTATAAAACAAAGTCGCTTTCTCTGTTCCTATATCCCTATGTATGCATAAATCTTTAAAACTACGCAACGGATTAAGATGCGGTTTCTTTAAATGGATAGAGTGATTCAAGAGGAAGGTTTATATGTATAATGCATGCATAATATAGTAGAGAAACACTGATAATATCCGTGCGAATCCGGGGCGGGTCGCTAGTTTTCAATAAAATATAAACTTACAGCCAGATAGTCAGTCATTTCTTGTCGTGTTTAAATGAAATCCGTAAATGACTGTGATAAAATTTTTAAAATGTATAAGTAAAGAGCGGTTAATGTCTCCCGGATTCCCCCTATTTAATGACGGCGGTGAATCCCACAACAACCCTCGGCCCTTCCAAGACCTTTGAGGTTTCCGAGCTGCCAACCAAGAAAACGAAGCAAATAAGAACAAAGTTTACTAAAGCTAACAACAAGGGCACGAATATAAAATAAATAAAAATAAGCATATATTAAGTACCGCGACTTTGTCTGCGAAGTTTTTTGATCTTCTTTGTCCACCCGTGATTATCTGCAGCGTCTTGTGGATCTGGTCCGAAAACGTGACGATGATGGCAGAAAAGTAGGGTCAAACCCTTTCTTCTACCGTCATCGTTCCTCACGTCCCTAGCCTACCCGTCACACGCTTCCTACAGTCAGTCATCATGTCTGTCCAGTCCTATCAATTCTTCACGTCCATGGCTCGCTGCAGTCGCTTCTGTTCATTTCCTCCCGTCCATTCTGAAACTTATGTCGCTCCAGTGCACGTGTATAAATGATTCACAGATTATTAAACCACAACACACATTATGAATTCAATTGTTGCCCCCTCAAGTAAAGACGCGTGATGAAATGTATTCTAAGTTAGTCCAGGTAACACAGAATTAAATAAAAAAGATCAAACATATTTTTTTATTGCCTGCCTGCAAACATATTTTTTTTATTGCCTGCCTACCCCCTAAGTGAGGTAGCGTGATATCGTAAATCGAGGTAACGCTGAGTAAACTGAAAAAAGTCCTATCAAAATCAATTACAATACAAACTCAACTCAGATCCCTGCCTACTGTCTGCCCCCTAAGTACGGTGGCGTGATTATATTGATCCATAGTCTGTGTTTAGGTTAAAACACAGTGCAATAAAAAAAATCCTATGAAAATCAGTTACAAACTAAATTCTGTTCCCTGCCTAGCCTCTAAGTATGGTGGCGTGATTATTGACATCGTTACTTTGTGTCTTGTTAACACTGAGTTGAATAAAAACGTCCTGTGAAAATCGGTTAAAAATACAAACTAAATTCAGTTCCCTGCCTACTACCTACCTCGTAAGCACAGGGGCGTGATTATTTGTATCCTTAGTGTAACACTTAGTTCAATAAAAAAGTCTCATATAAACGATAAAAAATCATTACCTAAATTCAGTTCCCTGCCTACCACCCACCCCCTAAGTACGGTGGCGTGATTATATATAGCCTATGTCCGTCTCCAGGTTTCCATCTATCATTATACCAAATTTCATAAAAATACGTTCAGCCGATTAGGCATGAAAGAGCAACAAACAAACAAACAGACACACAGACAGAGAGAAAGACTGACAGACAGAGTTACTAGTAAGCCGCAACCTGCAACAATCTTTATTTTGAAGGAGAAAAATAACGTCTTTTGATATCAGTATTAAAAATATTTACTTTTATTACTTCACCAGATCAACAATTTTAAAATGAAGGCTCCGATACGAGATATCACCGTCCGGAGGTATAATATAAGATTTATTTTTGTAGAACTGTTATAATTTAACCTATAGCTAAACGTAATACTCACTAGACAAACAAGCAGACCTAATAGATTAGGTACATCTACAATATATTTGACAAGTCATTGTTTTATTTTCAATTGTATCCAGTGGATATCTAAAGGCAGCAACACACAGGAGTCACTTACTGCGCGCATGGTTGCGCGTAACACGCTTTCAATGCTTTTTATATTACCTACAAAACACATGCGTCACCTTAAGCTCTACGCGCGCGTACTGGTAGAGGGATGCGCCGACGTAGAGATCATCACTACGCGTGCGTAGAGCGTAAGGTGGGTGACGCATGTTTTAGGCAATGCAAAAAGCGTTGACTGCGTGTTGAGCGCAACCTTGCACGCAGTAAGTGACGCCTGTGTGTTGCTGCCCTAAAGTTTCAATGATACACAGCCCCGTTCACAATACGGCGGAAATCTGACAAGTTCACTAGCCAAAATAATTAGACACTCTAACGCAAGGTAATTTCCAAAATAGCTACGAAATGATTGCCTACAACTAATACCTACTTACACTTACAAACGGGTAGACAGAACTAGATTACGCAGAGAAAATACTCATTTTACCCAGTCATTGTTACCCTTTACAATAGATCTTCTTAAGCTTCACTCGTCTTACGGCGGAAATCTGACAAGTCCACTGGCCGAAATAATTGGACACTCTCCTTTTAGGAATGGAAGCGAAAAGATTCTGTTGAATGCCATTAAAAGAGGATTTCTGTTCGCTGTTCTTTTTATTTCGATTCTATTAAGCTGCAATCGATAGCTCCATTCAATTGAGTTTGTGAAAGGCGGTGTTCTGAACTTCGCAGTTAAAAAGCATTGGATTTATTTTACCACAATTTGCTCATCACTTTTTAAATGTTGTACCTTAAATATTCATTGTATCGTAGCACGTTCAGACCAGCGAGTTTTGTGGCAATTGAAGGAAAAAATGGGCTCAATTCTAGATACTACCGGCCAAAACTAAAAATAAAATCTATCTGTCACTTTCAAAATAACAAAATTAAAAAAAAGACAGACGAATTATACTCTATGGTTTTACAATTAGTCCGCTAGATTTGATGCACTTTTGCACGTTTCTCCAGTATTTCTGTCAATTTTATCCGCCATATCATATGACGGCGGATAAAAATTACAGATAACGCATAAAACCACCGACCGTAAATCAAAAACTGCAAAGAATAGAAATCCTGTTCTTCAACAGTGTTTTTAGTCTGAAAGTCACAGATGGATTTAATTTTTAGTTTTAGCCGGCAAATCTAGAATCGAGCCCAATGTCTTTAAAGCAAATACAACACGCACTGAGCATAAGCGCCATTGTGAAAATTTACAAAACTCTGTTTGCACAAATTATACAAATTAATTTCAAACGTTATGATGGAAATTGAATGTCAATTTGAGCAGTCATGATCATGATGAAAGCCTGATTCTTGTTTATATCAGATATGTTAATTAAGGTCGCTTTCAATTACATGAAATAATATATTTGTGTAGAAACGGTTTAACGTTTATTTAAAGGTACCAAACGTGTCAGAAAAGATAATTAAGGAATTTATAAAGCGATCTCAAGATTGACAGCAATATTAAGTATAGATTTGACAGGTCATATTGTACTGAAATGACATTCCTGATACAAACTCAAACTAGCTGTCAATCTCAAGTATTGTTTACAAATACGGGCCTAAATTCGAGTATAAAAATTTCAGCTCATCATGAATTGTGCATTAACAATGCTAGATTTTTACGGAACGATAACCGATGAAGTAAGGTACCTAACAGGCTGGGCGAGCATAGCTCTGACTAAACGCTTTTTGTAGGTTTTAACTAGGTTATTATATCTCTCCCATCCTGGACTGGGAGCGAGGGAAAAAACATAGAATGTGCCAGCTGCATTTCCTCCTGGGCATGCTGTAAAAAACAGCTAAGGGATCAGAGAGTTTCTGTATATTGCAATTTAGGCGATCGCCTGACAACCTGTCACTTCTGCAATATCAACAAAACAAAAACAAATTTATCTTAAATAACACTCAAAACGTTGTTAGACGTGGCGGAAAGACCTTTGTTTAGGTCGTTCTCGCTTTGCCTACCCGATTAGGGTTAAAGGCGTGATTATATATATATATGTATGCATTATATGGAGCCGGGTCAGAATAGTATTACCCCTTTCACTTTGCTAAAGAGCTCCACGACCTTATCCCGCCAGCTCCCTTTTACCATCGGACATCTAGACGCACCGCAGGATGCCATCCATACTTGGCTGATATTCCACCAATACGGACTAAGCACTTCAAAAACTTATTGACAATGCGCACGATAAAGGAATGGAACTCTCTACCTGCGTCTGCGTTTTAAATTGCATTCAACCCCCAACACTTTAAAGTTAGAGTGAACAGGCATCTTCTGGATGAGCTCGCTCCACCGTCGTCTTCGCCTCAGTCACTCCCAAAATAGACTGGAGTCAACAGCAAACCCGTTTCGAATAAAAATAAATAAAAATAAACTTTCCGAAGGTGTACTGCCGCAGTTTCTTTGGGCACATAATGCGATCCCGATTGCATAGCCTGGAGAAACTCGTCATTCTCGGCTAAATGGAAGGGAAGCGCGCTAGAAGAAGAGCGCCAACTAGATGGGTGGACCAACTCAACGAGGTGACTGGAAGCCAGATACAGGGAGCGGTACATCTGGCACAGAACCGGACCCAGTGGAGAAGATTGACATACAGTCACGATCCTCAGCATTGAGGGAACGACCAGAAAGAGAGACTGCCGCAGTATCGAAGGGACGGGCAACTTGCACCACTGAGCTCACTGCGATCGTGGTGAGACTTATGCGGCTGATGTAGTATAACTTTGACATCTCTAACACCGAAACCATGTATTTCACCCACATGTTGTATTTAATGTATCGAATGTGTGTGTTTTTATAAATAAAAAAACCCAAATAAGGAAAAAAACTAGTATTCAAAAATAAGAAAAGGAAAAAGAAAACAGCTGCCTGTTCTGTCAGATTGTGGGAAATTTGCCGATGTTGAAAACGTAAAAATAGGCTGCTTTGGTGAATTAATTTGTTGTTTGCTCGTCAAAAATATTAGAATCAAGTATGGGAGAAATAAATTCTTCCAAGGGAGTCAGGGAACCTAATATGTATCAAGCTATATCTGAGAGAGAGAAGAGTTCTGAAAGGAAACAAAGAAAGCAAACGTTAAGTCGAGCCTTCCTGTGAGTGTTGAGGGTGCTACCAAGGCGGCTCAAATTGCAGAGATATTTAGAGCTCACTTTGAAGTTTGGTCACCCCTGGGGCCAGCAGTGAGTCAGTCCTTGGATGTGACCAGCCAGGAGAGGAAATTGCACATATATTTCTCGGTTAATGAGCCAGCAGCTACAATCAAAGGATTGTCAAGCGGCAGGTCCCCGGGTCATGACTTCCTTAGTGTGTAGCACCTGAGGCATGGAAGAGTGCATCTGCCAAGAGTTTTGGCTCTTTGCGTGGGACAATCTTACTTGCTTCAAGAGATGATGAAAATGGTTATTGTTCCCGTAGTGAAGAATAGGACGGGTGATATATCGAGCAACAACAATAATTGACCTATATCCCTGCCTACTATAGTAGGAAAAGTATTGGACAGTCTGTTTGACAAGCAATTAAGAAAGCACTTGACTTTGCATGATGCCCAAATGGGTTGTAGGCCAGGGTTATCAACTGAAGCTGCAAAACTTTGCCTCAAGCATCATCTCCCTAGCCTTATCCCGTATCTCACGGGGTCAGCTACCTAATCTAGGGGATTGAACGAGGGTACTGGTTTTTACACAGAGCGACTGCCATCTGACCTCCGCAACCCAAAAGGGAAACCAGACCCAATCCTAGATTAGGTCAGAGTTTTCAAGCCGCCAATGCTTAGCACTGACCTCTGATATTGCTTAACGAATAATATCTACGGTATTAAACGATATTAATCGGGACCAACGGCTTAACGTGCCTTCCGAAGCACGGAAAAAAATATGTGAAATTCGAAAACCGAAAAACACATTGGTACGTGGTGGGATTCGAACCACGACCTCCCGCTTAGGAGGCAGCGGCCCTATCCACTACACCATCGGGCTCTCAAGACAAAACTTTGCCTCAAGCATACTGTCCAATATTACACCTCGCGTAAATCTCCTCTGTACGCCTGCTTCCTCGACCTGTCCAAAGCCTTCGATCTGGTGTCAGGTTGTGGAGCAAGCTGCAGGATGAAACTGATCTTCCAGGTGATATAATTTATTTATTTAAATATTGGTACACCAATCAGAATAACTATGAACGTTGGGCAGGCTCGATGTCAAGCATGTGTACAAGTTAGAGTGTGGTGTGAGGCAGGGGGGGGTTGACTTCGCCCAGTCTCTTTAACCTGTACATGAATCGGCTAATCGTTGAACTCTCAGCGACACCAAAATTGGCTGTTCTGCGGATGGTAATATCATCAACAAGATCAGTTATGCTGATAATATGGTGTTGATGAGTCCATCGATAAGTGCACTCCGTAGGTTAGTGAAAATATGTGAAAGGAATGCAGAGGCCCATGGGCTTCGGTACAACGCGACTGAGAGTGAGTTGCTGGTGTTTAAAGCAGATGGTAAAGGTTACGACACTGTACCAGACGTATTGCTGTGTGGCGGCACTCCTCTAAAGAAGGTCAGTAAATTTAAGTACCTTGGGCACTGGGTCACTGAATGCTTAAAGGACGATACTGACATAGAGAGGGAGAGTAGGGCTCTAGCGGTTCGGGGAAATATGTTGATCCGCAGGGTTACAAGATGTACTAATGAAGTGAAGGTCATGCTCTATAGGGCTTACTGTCAAACCTTCTACACTTGCAGCCTGTGGGTCAACTACACCTAAAAAGCATTTAGCTCCCTTAGCGTGCTGTATAACAATGTATTCAGGATGCTGCTGCGGCTGCCACGGTTCTGCAGCGGGTCAGGAATGTTTGCTGACGCGCACGTGAATGGCTTCGCAGAAATTTTACGAAACCAAGTGGCCTCTCTAATGAGCAGAGTTCGTGGCAGCGGTAACAGTCCCCTGAAATTTATTGCTGGTAGGGTCCAGGTTTCATTCTTTGAACACTTTACCAAATTACATGTCAATCCGAAGCCAAGCACACATTTGTAATTACTAACATTCTTCTTCTTCTTGTCGTGTCGATCGTTTAGGCGTTTTTATATTAATTTGTAACGTTACTTTGTAGGATTGTTTATGTATTATAAACTCTTTATGGATGTAAATCTGAAATAAATTTATTGAATTGAATATATCCAATTAATGTTCCAATGTGTTGTGTATGCCAGCCAGTATGCACAAGCGGGCGTAACGAACTCCGATCCTGAGTTCAACTACATCCAAACCAAACCTGAGTAGAATATCAATCACTTGAGGTTTTATCCATTTTCTCTCGGTGGTCTGAAGGGTTTAAGCCAGCTTAAGCAATAAATACTTAATCCTTCTATTGAAAAATAAGTAAATATTTCTTTTATACTCTTTGTTGGAGTGAAAATTAAACAATGTTCAATTTGCTATTTTTTACATCGTACTTGCTCTACTCATTAATTAAGTATACGTATAGTGCAGTGTGTCATTCATTATCATAATTACTTACCTAGGCAAGTAATTGTTAACAAAATGAGGCCCATTAATTATGTAATTTCTTCGCTATAACAATGAATTTTTCTTAAATTTTTCAGTACAGGAAACTGAACATATTGCAGCGGTAATTCCTATTATTATAATCGGAGATTAAATTAAACTTTTAATTTATACAATGTTATGTTGTGTTATGCTATGTAGCAATTTGTAGCTTAATTTGGAATATAATTCTTAATCTAAAACGTGTGAAGGTTTATTTATTGAACAATAAGATTTTGGAAAATGTATAACGTTACTTTCTAAAAATATTTATATATATTTAAAAATGTATTTCATTTGCTAACATTTAGATAGGATTTCAGAAGCAAACATTTTTGTAAATTTCTATGATCACATTATGAAGTCCAAATCTTTTAAAATGACATCTACCTGTCCTCCAAACAAGGACAAACTTTGATCAAATTTGTAAGCAATAACAGTATATCAAATTGAACACTTCGACGCATTATTTATTCATTTTAATTAATAGAAATTTGAACTATTACTACATGCCTCTTGTCTTTTGTATATAAATTTTGTACAAAGAAAAGGGTTATTTTCTGACTTAATTCGTACAGGTACCACCGAAAACTTTTAACATCTGAAGCGCTTGACATCAAACAGCAACAAACACTTACTTTTGTCACTTTTGTCTTTTTACAAGCGACAATAACATCTCAAATCGAGGGCTTGAGAATTCCCTCTGTCTCAATATAACAGCATCAAGATACTCTTAGAGACACTTTGTCTTAATTTTATACACAAAATATTGTACAATTTTTAAGGTTTTTACTCTGCAGTGCTATTTAAGTTCCACGATGACGAGTTCTTCTTTCATGCTGGACTGGGAGCGAGAGAAAAACATAGAATGTGCCAGCTGCATTTCCACCCGAGCATGCTGTAAAAACCAGCTAAGGGATCCTAGGGTTTCTGTATATTGCAATAGAGGCGATGGGCTGACAACCTGTCACTACAGAAATATACTTAAAATCCATTTTAAATAACCCTCATAACTTTGTCAGACGTGGCGGAACGACCTTTGTTTAGATCGTTTACGCTATGCCTACCCCAGTAGGGATAATGGCGTGATGATATGTATGTACAATGACGAATAAATAAGCAACTCTATCGATTTGTCGAGCGCACAACGTTTCTGTTCTCTCTTGACAAAAAATTACAGGTCATCATCTCCCTAGCCTTATCCCGCATCTCATGGGGTTGACTAACTTATCTAGGTGATTGAAAGAGGGTACTGGTTTTTACACAGAGCTACTGCTATCTAACCTCCGCAACCTAGAAGGGAAACCAGACCCAATCCTAGATTAGGTCAGAGTTTTCAAGCCGCTAATGCTTAGCACTGGCCTCTGACATGGTTTCACGACTAATATCTACGGTATTAAAAAATTTCAACCGGTGCCCGTTGGCTTGACGTGAACGGCGGCCTTCCGAAGAACGGATGACAAAAAATACCTTTATATTAGTTAAGTCTTGATTTTTGCAACTACGAATTGGTACTAAATAAATCAAAAATATTAACAAATTCGCCATGTTGATCACCGCTTTATTAGCCCAGTTAGCAAAATGATGGAACGGCTCAGAAGATACCTGCCTGCGGGGAGTTTTTAATTTATTATTTTTCATTTACTTTTTTATAAAATACTTACATAATTCTTCTTCTTAGCGAGTGGATTCTCCAGTCGAACAACGACCCGTGGTGTCAGTTTTTAAACCGCCTAGTAGCACAGCTAATAGGCCTCTGGCATGGTTTGAGACCACTATCAAAGACAGCAACCGGGACCGACGACTTAACGTCCTTTTACTTTTCAGACAATCAGGTGATTCAGCCTGCAATCATCATCATTTCAGCCCTTTGTTTACCCACTGCAATGTCCTAACCGAACTAGGAAAAACCGTACAAAGTGATAAATTGACAAATATCGACTTTGTGTTCCCCCATTAGACTACGGAGGTAGTACTTACTTACTTAATAAACAAAAGTAAGTTCGGCAATGGGAGATTGTATTTATTGTTGTTCAGACCATACCGAAAATTAATTACACGTAACTTAGCTGTTATGCTTCGAGGAAACTTTTTAAATTAAAGAGATGACAACATTACTCTCATTTCATTAGATTACCGAATAAACTTTGCAAAGCTGGGAAAATATAAACTCACATCTTATTTCGAAGGTTTTAGGCTTGTATTTGTTAAGGTATCTCAAGGTTGAGAGGAAGATTAAGTATGTATTTGACAAGACATTTCAGTACAATGTTGCCCGTTACATCCATACTTAATATCGCTCTAAATCTTTTGATCGCTTTATAAATACGAGCCTAAGATTAGGATAATATCTTCTGACAAAAACAAGATATTTAAAACGAAACCTCTATTTAAATCAATAATGGATTACTAACATTCGCTTTACTGTCCCTGATAAACTATTGACTATATGGTATTAATTTTCCTGGAAATGTATGCATTTGATTTGATTCAAATTTATTTTAGAATGTGCTTTCAAATGTGCAATGTCACGTTGCATGTCTTCTGGCGGAAATTGAAACCCGATGTTAAACACGAACCGATCAGCTCCAACCCAGGCGTGCAGTGACGCAGCAATTCTTACAGAATCAGGCTTTGAACGTTATTGTGAATGGCATGAATCGCTACATTTATTTGCATTGATTTTTTGTTGTTTCTTTTACATTGAATACAAAATAATGTTTAGAGAATAAAGAAAACCTGAATACAATTTGTGCAATTCTAGCTAAACGGAGAAAGTACCTATCGTGTACTTAAGTACAAATAAGTATTCGACTCAGCTAGGGAAGTCTCGCCCACGTGACGTTTGCACTTCTATGTTTCAGTCTAAAGGGCGTGGAAACCAGTAAAGTTACCCTTAACTGCCTCCGTGGTCTAGTGGCTAGTGCCATGGACTCCCGATCCGGAGGTCCTGGGTTCGATTCCCAGGGGGGAAAACACAAAGTTGATATTTGAGAATTTATCACTTTGTGAATTTTTCCCCAGTTTGGGTAGGACATTGCAGGCTGAATCACCTGATTGTCCGAAAAGAAAAAGATTTCGTGCTTCGGAGGGCACGTTAAGCCGTAGGTCCCGGTCGCTGTCTTTGATAGTGGTCGTTACACAAAAACTCTGACACCAGGGTTCATCGAGCCCATAGACTCGATACCCACTCGACATAAGAAGAAGAAGACCCTTAATATTAAAAACCTTATTGCATTTGATGAGTTAACTATACTAATAATTACCGACAATTGTTGAGCCCTGTATATGAGGTTGTTTGTTATATAGTATAAACGCTTTTTCGATAATAAACGTATGTAGGTAAACGTGTTAGAAATTTCCAGATGACAGTACTTCTGGACTATTTACCTTTGATTGTACTCGTAAGTGAAACGTGATATATCATGAACTCAACAAAGTCACAGGGATAAATAAACAAACATTTAGCTGTGGAATTAATTTACACGTTTGTCGTCTCGGAACCCGGTTATAGAAGCCAGATGAAGTAAATAATGGAATTGTAGATGTAGATTGAAAAGGTAAAGGTACTCTGTAAATAGGGAAAGGCCGTAGTGCCTTTCTACCCACCCAAGGATCTTTTTCTTAGCAAGTGGATTCTCGAGTCGAACGACCCGATGAATCCTGTTGTCAGAGTTTTGTCAGGGATGAAAGCATATAAACGACTGTTATGTAACAAAATGTATGAATAGGTATTTTTGTACATACATATAATCACGCCTTTATCCCTAATGGGGTAGGCAGATCGTAAACAACCTAAACAAAGGTCGTTACACTACGTCTGACAGAGTTCTGAGGGTGATTTAAGATAGATACATATGGGTATATTGCTCTTGTGACAGGTTGTCAGCCTAAATTGCAATATACTTAAACCCTCGGATCCCTTAGCTGACTTTTACAGCATGCCCGGGAGGAAATGCAGCTGGCACATTCTATGTTTTTCTTTTGCTCCCAGTCCAGCATGAAAGAAGTATCTTATATTTTAAAGAGGTATTTTTGTATAGATGAGAAAATTATCTCCACATAAAAATATTGAGATGAATAACGAATCTACTTAGTATTTATTCCTTAGTGTACTTTCAGAATACCTGCCGTGGAAAACTATGAAGTTAAATATTCCCCTCTAACTTGAATCAGTCTATCTTTTGCTGGAAAAATATGTTTTCGAGCGGAAAAATATAGCCTTCGTTGCCACCCTACACTAAATAACTACATAATGTGTATAGATAAGCACAAATCAACCTACTGACCTGGTTATGCGTCATCACAGCTTCGGGAAATAACTTGGAACACTCTTTCAACACGTAATTTGATTATTTCCTTTTTAGGGTTCCGTAGTCAACTAAGGACCCTTATAATTTCGTCATGTCTGTCTGTCTGTATGCCGCGCCTCTGTTAAAGAAACATTTTTCAACTATTAACATCAAATTTGGTACGAAGATAGATTATGATGATGATAATCTGGAAGTGAGTGAAGGAACATTTTTTAAAAAAAAAAGACTTCAAAAAAATAATAGGCATTCGAAGCGGATTAGACGACGAGCAAATTCTAGGCCCTCATGGTCTCGGAGACCGAAATAAGAGAGGCACCCGTCTAATCCAATTCGCATTCGAGCAAAACTTGCGCATATCAAACACCTTCCCTAAGCAACCTCATCGCTGCTGGACCTGGGTCTCGCCGAATGATCGCACTAAAAACGAAATAGACTTTTTCTTGGGTTCCCACAAACATCTGATAAGAAATGTCGGAGTTATAAACAAAATTTACTTCAGTTCAGATCACAGACCTCTTAGAGCCAGGCTCAGATTCGACATAAAACTTCACAGGGCCAAACAGTTAGTAAATAAAATAAGAAAACACAATAGATTCACTTTAATCAACCATGCGAAACAATTCAATCTAAAGCTTAAAAAAACATTTGTAGCTCTCGACGTCGAAGAATCCCAGCAATATATACAAAAACAATATACAAATATCGTAAAAAGTATTCAGCTAGCGAGTCCGAACGAAAGCTTATACAAAAGCTATCCTTATAGCTATCCTTATAGCTTCGTATAAGGTTAAGATCAAATTTCGAAGACAAGTATGTTGTTTTAAGTAAACATATAAGGCTACAGAACCCTACATATGGGCGAGTCCGACACGCTCTTTGTCAATTTCATTCATAAGCTCACATGAACTAATAAACTCTCTTTAGTCACCGACTAATAAAAGTCCTAATAGGAAACCTTCCGCGTTTGAATTGGGATCCGGAAATGGATTTTGATTATTACGGATAATTCGTAAATCTACGTACCTAATGTTTGGAATAGGTAAGTTGATAGATTTTCTGATCTTCCGTAGTATCTAATCCTCATAAATGGGGGAAGGGATTGATTTTTAAAAGTGAACCATTTTCACAACTGGATCTTATCTCTCTTTTTTGCGATGTGTTAAGGCAAATTTTACTATACTTGTTAGTTCATTTGTTGTAGTTTAACCTTAAAAAGTACTGAACCGTTATGTAAAATAATGCGTTCGTCATAAAAAACTACCGATAAAGAAAGGCTATATTTTAGCTAGAGAACTTGTCTAACCCCCCGCGTGTTATTCCACTTATATTTATATAAATACAGATCAAGATCATGCGATTACCTATACAAAGATAAATTCCACTGCACTAGTAACATCCGTGAAATTTCATTAAATAGATGTTTGAATCCTTTGACCGCAAGTTCTATCGTGTGGAGTAAGTTAGATCAAATACTTGACAATTTCATCAACCCAATGGGCGTTTTTCCACTAGACGGCACGGCGACGGTGCCGTCACGATGCCGTGGCTCTGTTTTTCCAATAGACGGCACGGCAACGACACGGTAACGTTCCGATAACGTTCACCTAGTTCCAATCTGAGCGCGCACACACACGCGCATGCTTCGTACGAATACAAAACACATGCAGTTTAGCAGGCCGGCGACGGTACCGGTGGGAATCAATGCCGTGCCATTACCGTGCCGGCAAGTAGAAACGCGTACCATATAATTTCATTGATTTGTTTATTTATTTTATAAGAAAACCAAGGAACTTAACCAACAATACTTAAAATCTAATTGAAATTGACAGCTAATTACAGGTTTTAACTTCCACGGTACTGCCGACGATGCCATGCTGTCGCCGTTGCCGCAGTGCCGTTTAGTCGGAAAGCGCCCAATAGTTCCTCAACTATGTCAAGAGAATCGCTACCAACTTACTTCCTTGTATGTATGTAGGTAGGTATAGTGCTTCCGCTTGAAAGTTGGGAAATCAACATTTATCTGACTAAGTGCATAGTGCAAACTTCTCACAGCATGGTTTACTTACCTCTACTATATTAACGGAAATATAGAAGGTAGGAGAGGAAGAGGTAGGCCAAGAATAAGTTACATCGATCAAGTGAAAGAAAAGTTTAAGGTCAAATCGTACCAGGAAGTCAAGGAGAAAGCGGAATGCAGGGAGCTAAACTTAACCGACAAGAGCTAGCTAAAATAAATTATGATGATGACTATATTAACAAATAGAGAACTGCTGGGTATGGGATCTTTACATAGAGTCTGGTTTATTTTTTAGTAGGTACGTAATCATTTGTCCACCAACTCTCTCGTGATGATCTCAGACTATGATGGAGCATGATTGCCTATATACCGCCTATTCACTCTGGCCTTGAAAAGGTCCAGGTTATAGAGTTCCGGAAACAGATCCGCAGTCAGGGAGACTCAGGGAGTTCCACTCTTTATCCAAATCAAAATGTTGATGCGTGGCGCTTTGTGCAAAAACTTGGAATGTCTACAACATACGGGTGGAATCCCAACCGGAGTCTCGTGCCCCAGAGATGGAATGCGGGAAGATTTAGGGTCTATATTAGCTAGCTAGGCTACATGCTTGGTTTTTAATTTCACGGGTAGTGTTAACTACTTTCTATGTGTTACCCTGTTTGGAGTTTTGGATAAAATTGCTAAAATAGCAATTGAGTTCCGCGATCACAGTTGGGCACGATTTCTGTGCTAGCTACGATTGAGAATTCATTACCTTGGTTCCCCAGACAGTATTTGTCTTAATCCAGACTAGACAGGGATTAGTGTTCCTTTTTGCGCCTACTGAGGGTAGACATAAATCCACACAAATTCACCCGAAGGATTTCAAACTGTTCTTTCATGATAAACTCGGCTGCTTTCAAGACTGATGCGTAGCAAAAAGGAGTCAAGTTTCTGTGTAATATCCATAGTACAAGACAAGAACTTATAAGGTTCTATGAAGAGGTTATTCCACTTTGTCGTTTGCCGTTTAATCCCAAAATTTGCGGTCAAAGTAGAATTCTAACAACATAATTTCACTTCACCATCAAACAATAAAGGGTTACCGCAACATTGGTCCCTGACATTTGCGAGAACCGCCCAGACCTACGCCAATATTAGAAAAGTTGAACTATGACCTTTGGAAAGCGCATCCTACGGTAGATTTACGACGCTTGTGAGGTATTGTGCCAACAATATTTTGTGAAACGAGGTAAAAACCATCAACGGAAGCAATATGAAATATGATACCACATTTTTACTGCGTACAAGTAAAGATAAAATACTTTGCCGAGGATAAAATAAGTCGTATCGTCTTTTCACGCACACTTTTATAGTTTCAATGTTTAGAGAACATAAGGGATTCTGTTACTAAGCAATAAACTTTTATATTCAAGAGTATTTCTCTAACAATAAATATTGGGTTCGATTCTAGATTCTACCGGCTATAACTAAAATTAAAAACTATCTGTCACTTTCAAAATAATAAAATTGAAAGAAGACGGGCGATTTATACTTTATGGTTTTACACGTTTTCCGCTAAATTATGACGCGCTTTTGCACGTTTCCCCAGTATTTCTGTCAATTTTATCCGCCATATTATATGACGGCGAATAAAAATGACAAATAACGCATAAAACCACCGACAAAACCGGAGAGAATAGATCTCCTGTCCTTTTCCAATGTTTAAAGTCAGAAAGTTACAAATAGATATTAATTTTAGTTTTAGACGGCAAATCTAGAATCGAGCCCATTTTAGGTATATATTAATACCGTTTCTCTTGGTTCTTGTTATAACTTCAACAAAAGACAATTGCCTTCTTTTTAAGATTTCTCCAGAAGTATCTTTATTTTTTTTTAAAAGAGAGTTTATGTTGTTGAGTAAACGTTGAGCTGGAGAATATAGACTACTAACGACCCGCCCCGGCTTCGCACGGAAATTATCAGTGTTTCTCTACTATATTATGCATGTTTATACATATAAACCTTCCTTTTGAATTACTCTATCCATTAAAAGAAACCGCATCAAAATCCGTTGCGTAGTTTTAAAGATTTATGCAAACATAGTGATATAGGGATAGAGAAAACGACTTTGTTTTATACTATGTAGTGAAGAGCTTGCTGGTAAAGAAGTAAGTCTGTTAGTTTAAGTTTTAATAAAATTTAATAACAGGAATTCACTTTGGAGTAGAAGTCGCGTACATCACAACTTCGCAACCTACTCCCTCAACCTGATAAAGGGACTACGAATGTCCTGAAACATGTCGCAAGGTACGCGACTTATATTCCAAAGTGAGTGCCTGTTATTATATTTTATTTAGAATGTCTCACTTAAGTTTAAATAGTTTGGTTTAGGTATGTATTGTAGGTGCAGTAGTGATAAAGTAATATGGATACCTACTCTAACCTTCAACTAAATAAGCATTATATTTTGGTGTCAATAAATATGTGAAAAATCCTTTATAATATTTCTTTTCTAATAGGTATCTCCTGGTTTATGAAGATATTATTAGCTCGGCAGTGAGTCAGTGAATTCAGTGAACGGAGATGAGACAAAGGTAGACTCACTGAGTTGTTTATCTACAAAATTAATAAGGGTTTCGTATTTAATTAAAGGTTATATTATATCTGAGCTATATACGAGCAGGAATCAATAAAAAAAATATTTTTACTTACGTTCTAAACAGAGTTTAAGACCACGGCCCGGCTTGTGAAACCAAGTTGAAACGTCGGTACAAAATAATTAAAATAAATTCATATGTTTTACCTAAATACGTATCGCGAGTTGACCCGTTTAAAATAGTAATACGGGGTGTAAGAGACAGCGTCCCGCAAACTGATATGAGTTTCTGAATCAAGGAAACTGTAAGCAGGTTTTTTTTTTCAGGAAGTGAACAATAAAAATGCTTTTTCATAAAAAAATACTGATCGAGGTGGTCATGGAGGACATTTTTTTTTCTTCTGAAAGAATTTTCTGGTGATAGTTGTTCAGTTTCGTTGACTGACAACCCCTATCAGTTTGCGGGACGCTCTCCCTTATACACTGTATTGTGTGGAAATAATCGCGATGCTTAAAAAGTTTATGTTTAAAATATTTCAGAGAATGTCATGTATTTTTAAAAATCTTTATTATATATGTTTTTACTTTCATTATGAAACATTAAAAAAAACTACACATTTTTTGTATAAGTGACATGATGCTCTTTATAAGCCGACAGTTTTAACTATTTATTCATACAAAGAAAAATATTTACATATACAATGTTTACTTACTGATACTATATTTAAACAGTAAATTTCCTGGTTCGTGGAAAATCATAACTGGTTTCCAGGCGAAATTTAATTTTGGCAATTACCGTACGATTTTACCGAACGAAAATTATAATTGGGGCTACGAAATTGCAATTTGTGGTCGCTTGCAACTGACGTGGCGTGAACTGTTATTAATATAGCTCGTTATCAGAAATACAGAGGAATTGAGGAAGCTCCAGGTATAAAGATATATCAAACACTAGCTTTCTCATCATGGTTTAACACCAGTACTATACAATAAAATATAATCCACGGCTCATGTACATACATAATAATCGGTTTTTCATTACTAGGTAAATAAAGCGGGTATTAACGTCACAGTCAAACCTTTTTAAAGCGAAAATGAATGGAAACATTACCAAAGCAAACGGGCTTGTTTATATTAATGCTTAAAATAAGGCTTTTATAGACAGACGTCTTTGTTAAATGCGGCTGCCTGCGTGCATTGTCACTTACCATTACCTTCAAGTGATATAGCAGACAGTTGCCTGACCAACACAAAAAAAAATCGTGATCCAATTAATTTCCAGTATAAATTTTTAGAAAGTAAAAATATTGTAAAGTCTTAAATTAAGTTTCATTTTAAATTAGATTATACAAACCCAACCTGTCGTTTTCTCTTACCCTGTGACTTAATCCCATTATGAAAGGTCAAAAGGTAGATTAAATAGAATTAAAATAATTCACTTCAGTTCCAAATTCTCTTTCCATTATTAATATAAGAAATTATAATGATTTTATAAGTTGGTACCTACTTAATGTTCATTTTTCCACTGTCACGATGCCGTGGCTCTGTTTTTCCACTAGACGACACGGCAACGACACGGCAACATCCACCTAGTTCCAATTTCAGCGCACGCACCCACGCGTATGCTTCGTACGAATACAAAAGACATTCATACGAATACAAACATATTCATAATTTGCTTCTAAAGAACCTATCTCAAAAAGCTGTTGTATTCTTAACAAAGATATTTAATGGTTGTTTGCATTTTCCCAAGATCTGGAAAGTAGCGAAAGTGATTGCTATAAAGAAACCTGCTAAGGACGAGAGCATGCCAAGTAGTTACCGACCTATCAGTTTGCTGTCAACTTTAGGTAAACTCATTGAAAAAATAATACTCACACGTCTGAAAGCATCTACTGAAAGCCTCCTAGTCTAGGAACAGTTTGGTTTCGGAACTGCTCACTCGACGACGCAGCAACTTGCAAGAGTCTCAGAATACATCTCGCATCGTCTCAACCTACACGAGTCAACGGGTATGATTTTGCTCGATATCAAGAAAGCCTTCGACACCGTGTGGCATGAGGGTTTCGTACATAAATTAGTCTCGTGTCAAGTACCGTTGAATTTGATTAAACTTCTACAATCTTACCTTTCCGACCGAATGTTGGCTGTTCACATTGGTGATACAAAATCTACTTGCCAATTGATCAAATGTACGTATTTTTTTTGTTATTTATTAATGACATTTCCATTCAGGTCCGGACAAGCCTCGCTTGTTTTGGCGATGATACAGCCTCTTTTACGTCGTCTAAAGATATTGATATGGTAATCAGTCGACTACAATGATCGCTTGATCTACTACAATACTGCTTTACGAAATGGAAGTTAAAGCTGAATGCTTCAGAAACTGAATCTATCTTGTTTACCCGCCAACAAAAACTCCCCAAAAGTATGTTACGTATATCTGGCAATCCCATCCAATGGAGCAAATCGGTCAAATACCTGGCCGTTATTATGGACAGTAAATTAAACTGGTCCAAACACGTAGCACATCTGCTAACCAAAAGTGCCCAAGCTATGGGATCCCTATACCCTATTTTAAATCAGCGAATTATATTCAGCTCCAGCACAAAATTACGCATCTATACCACACTAGTGATGCCGTGAATTATTTATGCGTGCCCGCACGTGTAACACCAACTACCAGCATCTACAGGTGATACAAAATAAAGCTATCAAAATTGCTTTTAACACGCCAATCCTAACCTATCTTACGGAACTTCACGAATCGTTGGAAATTTAACTGATTTATGATTTTATCTTAAACACAAACACTTAAATTTTACCTTAAAAGTAAGCATCATTGCAACACCTTGATATCATCATGATGTTTTGTGAATATGCTAGTGAGCGAGTATAATGTATTGCTCAGGAGGGTAAAACCTGACGTTCAAGACAACCAGCCGCTTGACCCACGAGGCCCGGTGGTGGGTCGCCTCGCTCGCCGTGCGGCGGGTGCGCGCGGGGGACGAGGCGGCGCTTCACGCGCAGTTAGTTTGGCCGGGCAAGACTCGCCTACTATTTAACTCATCTGGTTTTTAAGTTATAACTACTTTACTTATTTTATTCCCCATAGATGGTATCGTATTAACTGATGTATGTAATAGATTAGAGAATAATGTGAAATATTTTACGTAAAATGTTAAACTTGAATATGGTTTTATAATTTAATCAGAAAAAAACTGTGCCTATTCAGTTAAAATGAAATCGCTGGAGGAAACTTTAAAAGGTGTTACTTTGTAGAATTATTATTTCATCTTGTAGATATAGTTGTGTTGCATGCCAATTATATACTGTGTATGATTATTATGCAAAAATAAATAACTTTGAAAAACAAAAACAATACTAAATACATGCAGTTTGGCAGGCTGAAAAGCTTGCCATATAATTTCATTGATTTTCATAGATTATCTTTTGGCCGTTGCGTCACCCTTGTCGTCGCCGTACCTTTTAGTCGAAAAATGCCCAATGGTTTTAATAGATTTGCTTTTGTCTTTAATCTAGAGCAAGCAAGCTGTGTTCGTTTTAAAGACCGGGAGTAACCGATGAACAAGCTCGTTCATAAATCTCAAAGTCTTTTCAATTTGTAGGCACTGCCGGATCAAAGGCTTTTTTGTTTTCATTAATTACCGTTTACTTGTTAGTAAAACTTGTTAAGTATGAGTTTTGAGATTTTCGCGGTTGTTCACTACAACTAGATTGTTATTTTGAACGGAATTATTACCACGATCATATTTATTGTTACCTCGATATTTAAGAGCTGTTTCAAACTCCATCGTCACGAGAAGACTGACGAGGCGAATGTTGACGTCTTCTAAAAACTTGTTAATTATCTACCTGAAGAAAATAATAAGCATTTTTTTTTTACTTTTTAATGTAATAATATTACCTGATAGAGCTAGTTACGGTATAGCTGCTATGACGTAGCTAGGTACTACGTCGTAGAAAATGTAGCACTAGTTTAGAAAGTTCGATACCTATCAGATTAAATGAAAACTGTCTCCGTGGTCTAGTGGTCAGAGCCATGGGTATACGATCCGAAGATCCTGGGTTCTTTTCCCAGGGGGGAAACACAAAGTTGGTATTTGTCAAATTTGTAAGGTTTCCCTAGTTTGGATAGGACATTACTGGCTGAATTACCTGATTGTCCAAAAAGAAAAAGGATTCCGTGCTACGGAGGGCATGTTAAGCCGTCGGTCGTAGTCGCTGTTATAGTAGTCGTTACTCAAACCATGTCAGAGGCCTGAGCTACTAGGCGATTTGAAAACTCTGACGCCAGGGTTTATCGAGTCGTTTGACTCGAGAATCCACTTGCTGAGAAGAAGAAGAAGAATTATGATAAGCCTGTTTCACTAGGTATCTGTACTGTAGTAACATATGTTTTTATTACTTTCTATGTATCTGGGTAGATATTATAGAAAAGCCTTTCGCTAACCAATCATCAATATAAAATCGTACTACAATTTAATTTTAAGCTTTGAATTTTCATAAGTCATTTCATGCAGAATTTCTCGTTCGTTATTTTAATTTTAAGAAAAAGTGTTGTTACAAATAGTAAATAAAAACCTAACATACTCAATATAATAGAAAATAGAAGAGGAAAGATTTTGGGACACCTGATACGACATGACGAGGTATTAAAGACGATTATTGAAGGAAAGATAGAAGTAAGAAGAGAAAGGGGAATGCCAATAGTAAGTTACATCGTTCAAGTGAAAGAAAATATTAAGGTCAGTTCGTACCAGGAAGTCAAGGAGAAGACGGAATGCAGAAATAGCTGACGTCCACTTCATGTATCCTCAACCCGTCAAAAGTTGAGCTCTTAAATAAATTATGATGATTTTGAATGTAAATTCGATAGTATAAAAGGTCAACGACGTGTTGATTAATTTGAAATAATGTAATTAAAAGTTTATATTCAGTTTCTAACATGATTAGATAGTTAAAATTAGAAAACGTGGAATACGAATTCATTCACTCTGGTTTTTAATATTATGTTACTTCAAACTGAGCATATTTCCTTCACAGAGTATGCAGAGCGTCTACGGCTTAAATGTAAATCAAAATCATGACATAAATACTTCTCTTAACACAATATATTTAATTTTCAACGCATCATACTATGTTCACAAATTGATAAACCAAAACCAAAACTCAGAATAAACACTCGACTGTTTTCTGACACAACAACAGAAAAAATAACAGTTGTCGCAACACCGACTGTACTTTTGTCTCTCTTCAAGTCTCAAGTTGATCTCAAGTGCTAAGAATTCTTTTTCAAGTGAAGTTGAAGGTCCAGAGGGAATGACTTCTTTCAACGAAAACTCTCTTTGAAACAGTCCCCAAAAGGTAAAAGCCGTTAAACTTGAACTTTATTCTCTGCACAAAACAAGAGAATATGTAAAAAAACAATAGAATAATATTTCTTTAAGTAATATACGTATTCTATATAATATGGAGAAAGAAAATAATAAATTCGTTTCTGGCAGGACTCGAACCTGCATCTCTGGAATGCCGGTCCATCCACTCTACCAACTGAACTACAGAAACTAGAAGACTATGATAAATTCGTCACTCCCGCTACTGTTCCTGTAGCTCAGTTGGTAGAGTGGGATGGACTGACATTCCAGAGACGCAGGTTCGAGTCCGAACAAAAAGCATTGTGAGTGCTTAAAATCCGCAAAATACACATATTACATTATTTTCTCTACCCTTTGCTGCATATATTCTTTAAGTACGTGAATAAAGTAGGGTATACACTGGAAGCTTTTCTTGCTTTGAGAGTCTTATCAGCGATTGAAATTGTAAAACACTCCAAATGTTTTTAGATTTCGTAAAATACCTATCTACAAATTCAATATCCACTTTGCTCACTTAGACAAGTTGAGAAAATAGTGGAACTTACATTGGACTTATATTTAGGATATTACTAGTTAACAAAGTCCATATTCGAACAAGTTTCAAATTTCTTCCATGCTGGACTGGGAGCAAAAGAAAAACATAGAATGCGGCAGCTGCATTTCCTCCCGGGCAGGCTGTAAACCCCAGCCTTAGGGATCCGAGGGTTTCTGTATATTGCAATTTAGGCGATAGACTGACAACCTGTCACTACAGAAATATACTTACAAATCTATCTTAAATAACCCTCAAAACTTTGTCAGACGTGGCGGAACGAACTTTGTTTGGGTACTTTACGCTCTGCCTGCCCCATTACGGATAAAGGCGTGATTATATGTATGTATGGTCATATTCGATATCGACTTTGCTGACTCAGACAAGTTGAGAAAATGGTGGAACATACCATGGACGCCTGAAAAAACGGCTAATTTGGTGTCAAATTTAGGATATTACCATGGACGAATAATACAAGTACCTACTTGGGCTGGGCTGACAACCTGTCACTACAGCAAAACACATTACAATCTAAAATTGCCCTCAATTTATGTCAGACGTGGCGAAAGCGCCTTTTAGGAGGCGTTTTACGCTCTGCCTACCCCGTAAGGGATGAAGGCGTGATTTTATGTATGTATGTATGAGTTTTAGTAGTTGTTTTGCCTGTTGTGTCTTTGTCTTATATGTGTCTCCAAGTAGGTACTTGTATTATTCGTCCATGATATTACTAATTAACAAAGTTCATATACGAAAAACCTATTGCGCAACTATTTATTTAACAAATTACTGTACACAAAAACATCATAAAAAAGGACAATAGGACATATAAAACAAAGACACAACAGACAAAACAACAACTAAAACTCATGCATACATACATAAAATCACGACTTTATCCCTTACGGGGTAGGCCGAGCGTAAAACGCCTCCTAAAAGGCGCTTTCGCCACGTCTGACATAAATTGAGGGCAATTTTAGATTGTAATGTGTTTTGCTGTAGTGACAGGTTGTCAGCCCATCGCCTAAATTACAATACACTGTAACCCTCGAATCCCTTTTGCTGACTTTTACAGCATGCCCGGGAGGAAGGGCAACTGGAACATTCTATATTTTTCTTTCTCTCCCAGTCCAGTATGGAAGATAACTAAATGAACTAAACCTCATTCGTGAAATATGGATGCTCGGTGAACACCGTCTTAGAGAAACTTCTTACCATCGAGTTAAAAATCTAATGCAAATTTAAAACGTTCATCTTACTTTTCTTTTTCTTATACCTTTGAAGAACAAAGCACCATTATGTTTGTAATTATTTCAGACGATCGTTTCAAAGCGGGTTAAGTTCAAAGTCTCCACCCACCTACCACCTTCTTCTCTTTGGTCGTCTTTTCATCTATGAAAGACTGTCCCACGCCAAACATTCCAGCTAAACGAAACAATAAGTACCTACATGCATACATATAATCACGCCTTTATCCCTACTGGGGTAGGTAGAGCGTAAACGACCTAAAAAAAAACGACCTAATTCCGCCACGTCTGACACATTTTGAGGGTTATTTAAGATAGATTTGTAGGTATATTGCTGTAGTGACAGGTTGTCAGCCCATCGCCTATATTACAATATACAGAAACCTTCGGATCCCATAGCTGGTTCTTACAGCATGCCCGGGAGGAAATGCAGGTGGCGCATTCTATGTTTTTCTCTTGCTCCCAGTGTAGCATGGAAGGAAAAATATAGTAATAAATAAAAGCTGGTGATAAATACTAGCACAAAATCTCAGTTATGAATAATCTATAGTAATACAAAAACAAAGATCAGACAATGAGAAATACGCTTTCGAGAGCGGGTTAGCAGATCCCGCTCCTACGAGCGGAGAAACGTTTTCAGTATGTTCGACAGTGTGAGTTTTGTCAGTATGCCCGGGAGGAGATGCAGCTGGCACATTACAACTATAAGTAACAACACAAAAATTAGCCCCTATAATTTCAGGGGGTACAGTGGGCTCGATTCTAGATACCACCGGCTAAAACTAAAATTAAAATCTGTCACTTTCAAATTAATATAATTGAATAAGGACAGGTAATTTATACTCTATGGTTTTACACATTGTCAGCTATTTGGACGCGCTTATGCACGTTTCCCCAGTGTTTCCGTCAATTTTATCCGCCATATTATATGACGGCGGATAAAAATGACAGAAAACGCATAAAACCATAGAAGAGTAAAAGCTAGCGCTCCCCGAGCGGTAGCGACTTCTCAAATCAGTGCATAAAACCACCGACTATAAGTCAAAAACCGGAGAGAATAGATTCCCTGTCCTTTTATAATATTTTAAGTCTGAAAGTGACAAATTGATTTTAATTTTAGTTTTAGCCGGCAAATCTAGAATCGAGCCCAGTCACACTCTATACGCTTATCATGTGGATAAGTAAACAATTTAGTCCACTTCATCTGCCGTAGTTATTTCTAGGTAGAGATGGGTAGTGCTTTTCGTTCCAACACGCCCTTCAATGGCACCAAACGCAAATGCAGAAATATTGAATAAAAAAATAACCCTCTAAAGTTTCTCAGATGTAGCCTAACGATCTTTGTTTAGGTCGTTTACGCTCTGCCTACCCCATTAGGGATAAAGGCGTGATTATATGTATATATGTAGTACCTATATAATACAAAACATATTTATCCGTATTGTGAAGTAAATATAAGGTCATTTTAAATCAAGTGCAAATCTTAAAACGTGTGAAACTGAACAACTTTTCCTAAGGGACGTAGGTCGAATATCGAAAAAAAAATATTTTTTAACTTCCATACAAAATGCAGCTGATAGCGCACTTAATATGGAAAGTCAAATGTCTTTTCCGTTTAGACCTATGTTCCTTAGGGAAAGCTGCTCTGTTTCATAGGTAGATTCACACGTATCAAGATTTGCAATTGATTAAAAATGACCTTATAGAATGGTATTTCTGTGTCACTGCCGATGTTAGGACAGAATACTAATTTAACTTTAAACACAATTACCAAAAACACACTCGCTGGTGGGAACAATAATTTTGTAATGAGAAAAGTTTATAACTTTTTCAATTAGATCAGACTGTGGTTTGTCCCTTTTCGTCTATATCCCTTACGGTAAAATAAAAACAATTTGTTATTTTTGGTGCTGCAAAAATAAGTTCGTGGGGCCATTGATTCTACATTTCTATACCCATGTAAGGCAAGATATGTGGGACATAATTAATTAGTCAAAATATGTAGTCAATGAGCTCGATTCAAGATAGCACCGGCTAAACCTAAAATTAAAATCTACATGTCACTTTAAAAATAAAAAAAAAATGGCTAAGCGATTTATACACTTTTTCCGCTAGATTTTGACGCGCTTTTGCACGTTTCTCCAGTATTTCTGTCAATTTCATCCGCCATATCATATGACGGCGGATAAAAAGACAGATAACGCATAAAATCACCGACTATACATCAAAAACCGAAGAGAATACATTTCCTGTCTTTTTCCTACGTTTCTAGTCTGAAAGTGATTTTAATTTTAGTTTTAACCGGAAAATTTAGAATCGAGCCCACTATACTATACCTATATACGACGTGATATGATGAAGAACATTGTGGTGACAGAGCATCGGAAATGCGTCTCGAATTCTCAATGCACGCATAATATACATTAACCTTTTTTTTTAATGTTGTTTTTTTTTAATTATAAATCTAAGTAAAGTACGCCCGAAAAACATATTTAAGAACATCATTCAAATTGCGGGAGTACTTACCTGATGTGGGAAAATGCTGATCCGGCTTTGGGAGAAGATTAGTGGCCCCTAGAGTTCTGAGAAATCACATCAGAGCTCTGCGTCTCATTAATTTGGAGAGAACTTCACTTTTTTACGTATTCTTAATAGCTTTAGTGGAATTGGAGTGAAATGAACTTGCCGACTTAGAAAATTAAAATGATGAGATGACCCTTGAAAAGTGAAGAGTGTTTTATGGAAAAATATTCAAAAATAATTCGCAGTATGTAACGTTTTTGAAAGTTAGAAATGATTAACGAGGTTTGCATAGTGTTGCCAGGCGTACGGCTTTAGCCGGACATAGTCAGGCTTTTTGATTGCCTGTCTGGCCAAAATAAGCGTCGTCCGGCCTGTCCGGCTTTTGTTAGGCTTTTTAGATTTCAAAATTCGCGCGCCTCGAGACCGAATTCGACTCGACTGATTAAAATAATAAAGTACTTTTAGACTAATTTGGCATTAGTTTTATTGTAAATTATCAAAAAAGCTTAGTTTTCATTAATTTTCTACATTAATACCAAAAAATCCCCTAAAATGCAAAGTGTCCGGCTTTTTTACCAATATGTTAGGCCAAAAAAAAATACTTTTTAAACGAATATTTAAAATTGTTGAAAATGCAGGATGTCCGGCTTTTTGACCCAAATGTTAGGCCAAACTCACAGCTCTGTCCGGCTTTTCGGTATGAGGACCTGGCAACGCTAGGTTTGCACATAGAACAAGCATAAAACTGACCAGATTTATAAAAAAAAATCGTAATACTAATACATACCAAATCTACGAGATAATAGGTTCTCAAAAAATACAGATTAGTAAAGCATAAATAGGGAAAACGTTAATTTAAAACGAGTTTCGTTCGGATTTTTTACCCGAATCCATAAATTTATTTTTAACTTTTCGGGCATTTAATTTACTAAGTAATTTCGAAAAACTTTTCGCATAAAATTGCGGCACTTTTGAACTCCTTTCACTGTGTATTAGCCAAACAATGTTAAAAGAGTTCACCGTTCAAGTTCGTCTAGCATATTGGAAAAGTTTTAGAAGTTTTTTATTGTTCGTAAAACATTAATTTATCTATCAATCACAGTTTGTGGTTGCTAAGACAGATTTCATTAGTTAGTTGTTAAGTTTCAACAGAACTTGTAATCCATAACATATAATAATTGTACTTCTTCCATACTGGAATGGGAGCGACAGAAAAACATAGAATGTTCCAGCTATATTTCCTCCCGGGTATGCTGTAAAAACCAGCTAAGGCAAGGCAAACCATCCAAGGGTTTTTAGTATATTGCAATTTAGGAGATGGGCTGACAACCTGCCACTACAACAATATACGTACAAATCTATCTTAAATAACCCTCGAAACTTTGTCAGACGTGGCGGAACGACCTTTGTTTAGGTCGTTCACGCTCTGCCTACCCCATTAGATATAAAGTTTTGTATGTATAATAGTTGCACATACTTCAAAATTACAAAACTTGTTCATATTTTAGGAGCTTGTTCTTTTCCATAACATTATCTCGAATATTTTGGTTTTTAGTTTATTTTTACTTTTTCGGCCAAAAGTATCTCCCAGAAATCTCTCTGAAACCTAATTTTGCGCACGTGTAGCTAATGTATTTGAGTTTTGTCAGCAAATGAACCTAATTTCGAAAGTTATTTCCATTTATAGAGCTCGTTATTGCTTCAACCTGCTTAAATATTTATTATTATGATAATTACTGTGCTCCCATGCCGGACTTGAAATAATAAAAACATACTGAAAATATAAGTTGAGAAAAGCATAAATTTTAAATGTCGTGGCATCAAAAAGCAGAATAAATAAATTAGTAGCAGTTATTCCGGAAGTGTATGAATATGATTTAAAAAATAATAGTGAATGGTGAATAAATATTGCTATGCTCGAAATGAAGTAACATTTCATTTTATGTTAACGCTACAAGTATAAAATACTTTCTATTACAACATTATTTATATGAAAAATTAAATAAGTTTCTTAATAACAAGATTTCTCCCTCCTGGATATGAACAACCGTGGCCGATCTGGAAGTCCTTAAACAGGCTTCGGACTCAGGTTTGCAGAAGCCAGAAAGACATGATCAGGTGGGTATTTTCGGCAAGCCCGATGTAGTATTTGCGGTGCAGTGCAAACCATGGCACAGTTGACATCGTGCCCCAACACCTGTACGCTAGCGAATTTAATGGACGGCAGCTTATCCGCAATACGAGTCGCTGAATTCTGGGCCCCTATGATGTAATTTCTCGTGTTCCATCGACACGCTAAGAAGAAGAATAGCAAGAAAACGTGTACACGCCAATCAAACCTTTACATACATGCATATAGTCATGCCTTTATCCCTAATGGGGTAGGCAGAGCATAGACGACCTAAACAAAAATCATTCCGGTTTTGACGGTTATTTAAAATAGATTAGTAGGTATATTGCTGTAGTGACAGGATGCCAGCACATCGCCTAAATTACAATATACTGAAACCCTCGGATCCCTTAGCTGGTTTTTACAGCATACCTGCGAGGAAATGTAGCTGGCACAATCTATATTTTTCTCTCGCTCCCAGCCCAGCATGAAAGAAATTGAAACTTTGCGTTACTAAACATCGTCCTCACATTCTTTAAGGTTTACCTATCCTACAGAACCCTCTAACACACAAAACCTAACGAAATATACCCACAAACCGAGAATAAATCTTTTAATTAATTATTCAAATGTCTACCCAACCGAGTATCGAACCCGGGACCATCGGTGTAGACACGCTGCCAATTACATTCTACGGTTCGCCAAGCCATTTACAATACGACAAGGCTTTAAGTGAACATGGGCGGCGGCGGCGAGAATTGCCTCCGTGGTTTAGTGGTTAGCGCCATTGGCTCACGATCCGGAGGTCCTGATTCGATTCTCAGATTGATATTCGATTCTCACAAAGTTGACATTTAACAATTTATCAATTTGTAAGATTTTTCCCAGTTTGGTCAGGACAATGCAGGCTAAATCACCTGATTGTCTGGAAGAAAACATAATTCCATGCTTTGGAGGGCACGTGATGACGTCTGCCCCGGTCGCTTGTTTTTGATAGTCGTCGTTACACAAACCATGTCAGAGGCCTGTTGGCTGTGCCATTAAACTCT
Source organism: Scrobipalpa costella (assembly GCA_949820665.1). Lineage (NCBI taxonomy): Eukaryota > Metazoa > Arthropoda > Insecta > Lepidoptera > Gelechiidae > Scrobipalpa > Scrobipalpa costella. Next base: position 5,540,510 of record OX463306.1, read on the forward strand.
GATATCAGGGTTCTACTGGTCGTTCGACTCAAAACTCACACGACAAGAGAGAGGTGCTGAATTGTATGGAGAACTGACAAAAGTGGACACACATACCTAATATGTATTTATTTATTACTTATGTAGGTTTATGCATTATTTTGTATATTTATTGTATTTGATTATATTAGGGTTTGAATTGTTTTTAATGTAATTTTACCTATATTTCAAATTGTACACGCCTTATCTGCCTTACTTATGCACTCTCACTACCGTAGGTCAGCTGGAAGATATTTCTTTTAAGAGATAAGCTGTACCTGTTGTGCTATTTTTTTTATGTTTGTGTCCTCTGTATGATCATATGTGCAATAAACTGTTAAATACTTATAATAAACTGCATGTTGGCGGTGGCGGTTACTTCCATGCTGGACTGGGAGCGAGAGAAAAACATAGAATTCCTCCCGGGTATGCTGTAAAAACCAGCTAAGGGATCCGAGGGTTTCTGTATAGTGCAATTTAAGCGATGGGCTGACAACCTGTCACTGCAGCAATATACCAACAAATCTATCTTGAATAGCCCTCAAAACTTTGTCAGACGTGGCGGAACGACCTTTAAGTAGGTCGTTTACGCTTTGCCTATCCCGTTAGGGATAAAGGCGTGATTATATGTATGTATGTTGGCGGTGTTGGCTCCGTTTACGTCACATTCGTTTAAAACCTTGACGTAGTGTACAAGCAAGTTACACTAACAACGTCACCCGCTTGTAAAGTTTCACCAACCGTCCATAATGTAACTTCCGCCATCTATCGACGTGGGCCTGAACTAAATTTTCAGTACAAAGTGCCATAAGAGCAGAAATAGAGTAGACCTTCTTCTTCTATTTAGTGGGTATAGAGTCAATATATTTATTTTATTTATTTAACTTTATGCACAAAAATGTTACACGGGTGGACTTAGCGCCAAAGGCATTATCTACTAGTCTACCTTAGGACGTGTGGAAATGACAAGGCAGGTGCAAGAAAATGTATCCTATTAATCTAACAAAATTAGAACAAAACAAAAGAAAACGAAGTGTTATTTAGAGTATATAAATAATTATAACCTAAATATAAGAAGCGACAGCGGAAGTCTCTATTAAATAAACCCAAATTTATTTAAACTAACTTTAATGAAACTTTTACAAAGGTTCGAAATTATACATCTAATTATAGGTGACGATTGTACGATGCTTGTAATCGGTGTGGTCGGCTCTCTCCAACCTTGTTGGAGGGGGGAGGTGGTGACGAGGCATGGCCTCCTTGCCACGGCGCTCAACGCCCCACGTAACAACGTGGGGGTCCTGGGGTTGGGGATGCGGAGCATCCCTCTCTTCACATCCTCGATTCTTCGCCGTCCGCGTGATCAAGCCCACCGGGTGGATCCCCGTTCGGGGAAGCCCAGTGAACGATCAGACAGCAGGACGGCGTCGAGGCGTCATGTCCGGTGGGCGTGTTTCTCCCCCCGTGCGATCAAGCACCCCCACCCCATCCAGGGTAACGGGGGGGCGATCAGCGACGGGCGGCACGCGAGGTCTTGCAGATGGGCGTGTTTCCCCCCCCGTGCGATCAAGCACCCCCACCCCGTCCGGGGTATCGGGGGGGCGATCAGCGACGGGCGGCACGCGAAGTCTTGATCAGGTGGGCGTGTTTCTCCCCCCGTGCGGTCAAGCATCCCCACCCTATCCAGGGTATCAGGGGAGCGGCCAGCAGCGGGCGGCACGCGATGTCTTGTCCGGTGGGCGTGTTTCTCCCCCCGTGCGATCAAGCATCCCCACCCCATCCAGGGTATACGGGGAGCGATCAGCAACGGTCATGTTCTGGTTTCTCCCGCTGGCGCGATCAAGCCCCCCGGGTGATTCCTCGTGGGAGGAGGCCCAGTGAGCGATCAGCAGCCAGCGGTACGTGGTGGCCCTACGGGCCTGGCGTCGTCTGGGCATCCTCGGTCTCCTCCGGTATGGAGACCAAGTCTCTGGGGTACGATGCTTGTTACAAAAGTGAGTCAATTCTATAGTCTGTCAACGTCGTGCTTACCGCGCCCTAGGGGTACAGACGTTGGCGGGGACGCGGTAGCACGCGGCGATTGCGAACATGAACACATTGCGTCGTGCTCGCTCACCCTCCTGCTTCACCGCCTGCACCCCCGTTACCGCGTCCCCGCGCACGTCTGTACCCCTAAGGCGCGGTAAGCACGACGTTGACAGATTATAGACAGTAATAATGCAGCCCGGCGACCGCCGAACTCGATCTACTCTGACGCGGTAGCATGCATTGCCGCGTGACGTGACGACGCGCCTTCCGATACTTTCCATAAATGTGTTGATTTGATGTTATGCTGAGTCTGCAGTGCGCATGGAGTACTAATACGTAACAACCTAAACAGCACATATATATACAGGAATGAAAAAACATAATAAATACCAAAATCTATCTATAAACTAATATAGTGTATATAAATATAGAATATAATGAATGTATGTATATAATAAATAAATACATATACCTTACAAAACATTCAAACATTTCTTCCATACTGGACTGGGAGAGATAGAAAAACATAGAATGTTCCAGCTACCCTTCCTCCCGGGCATGCTGTTGAAGTCAGCAAAAGGTTACAGTGTATTGTAATTTAGGCGATGGGCTGACAACCTGTCACTAAAGCAATACATATTACAATCTAAAATTGCCCTCAATTTTTGTCAGACGTGGCGAAAGCGCCTTTTAAGAGGCGTTAAACGCTCTGCCTACCCCGTAAGGGATAAAGGCGTGATTTATGTATGTATGTATGTAACATTCAAACCAATGATGGAGTAAATAGGTACATTATTAAGATAATGCGGGCTGTTTCAAATAGTGTTCGCGCAACCCAGCCTTGAACGAGACCCGACTCGGCGCTTTCTTCAGCTCCAGAGGAAGCTCATTCCAGCTGGGACCACAAATGAATCACCGATAAAGTTGGTGCGATGTGATTTGCTCGCCTACAGGTTGTCTGCTGACCGAAGTTGCCAATCATGTGTATCACACAGATAATGAGAAAAGTCCCTCAGATACGGTGGCGCGCAAGGATCATCAATCGACCCGGTGAACCTTGGTGTCAGAGTTTTCCGCCGCCTGATACACAGTTAATAGGCCTCTGACATGGTTTGTGTAAAGACAGCGACCGTGACCGACGGCTTAACGTGCCCTCCGAAAAAACGAACTCTTTTTTCTTTCAGACAATCAGGTGATTCGGCCTGCGTTGTCCTAACCAAGTGATAAATTGACAATATATCATCTTAGTGTGATCCCCTCCCTGGGAATCGAACACAGGTCCTCCGGATCCGGAGAGCAGACCTTACAAATATAGTATGTAGTATGCTTAGATCTAAAGTTCGTAGCAAACTATGGCGTAGCGAATTTGCTACAGTAGTAACTGTTTTAACTTTAATGCTACGATGTTCTTAGAATGATCACAAGGGCTCTATCATCATTTAAATTATTGAAACTTTGTAGGTTATTCTTCCATGCTGGACTGGGAGAGATAGAAAAACATAGAATGTTCCAGCTGCCCTTCCTCCCGGGCATGCTGTAGAAGACAGCAAAAGGGACTCGAGGGTTACAGTGTATTGTAATTTAGGCGATGGGCTGACAACCTGTCACTACACATTAGCAATACACATTACAATCTAAAATTGCCCTCAATTTTTGTCAGACGCGGCGAAAGCGCCTTTTACGAGGCGTTTAACGCTCTGCCTACCCCGTAAGGGATAAAGGCGTGATTTTATGTATGTATGTATGTTGTAGGTTATGGTGAAAAGAGAGTATTCGAAAAGTTTGGAGTATGCTGGGACCTAAAGTTCGTGGCAGACTATGGCGTACGACTATGCTACGAAAGTAACTGTTTTTAGCTTTGTTTAGATAATGGTTATAAATGTTCCATCGGCATTTAGAGTATTAAAAGTTTGTGGGCGATTATGTGGGCAGTCTGCATTCCACATGATACCATTTTGTTTCCGTAAATAACAAGAATATTTATAAATATATTATTAGATATTATTATTTACTGAAGAGAAAATTCTACTCCCACTTTCAACCTTCTTGTCGTATGGGTTTAGATATGATAGACCCGATGAACCCTGTTGTCAGAGTGTTTAATTCGCCTAATAAAATAGCTAATAGGCCTCTGATACGGTTCGTGTAAAGACAAGTAACAAAGACAGCGACCGGGAACGATGGTTTAACGTGCCCTCCTAAGCAGATTTTTTCTTGCAGACAATTAAGTAAGTGAACCTGCATTGTCCTAACTAAACTGGAGAAAATCTCACAGTGAGTGATTAACAAAACTCAACTTTCTCTTTCCACCCAAGTACCTAACCCAGGCTGTCCGGATCCCCCATGGCCCACGGAAGCGGTAAATTTCTTAATAAAATGTATATTTAAAAAGCAATTTCATGTCTTTGTGTGTAACATCGAAGCTTTGGAGACAAGTTTAGCTCTTCAAGTTACTTGAAGCGGTTAATTTATATTAAAAGCTTTGGAATATTGCCCGAACCTGTTTTGTAACAGTTTAAACTTGAGCCCAAAATTATTACGTCGTTTAAGTTTGTTACCACAAGAGCATTATATGGAGACAGTTACCGAAGTGGTTACAAGAAGTCAGTCAATTATGTTTTTGAACATAGGAGTGATAATACATATAATTTGATCAAGATTGTTTTCAAACTAATATTTACGGGTAAAAACAAGAGTCCTTGGTGCTAATCATTAGGGTCTAAACCCAATTTCATGGCTATGTGAATTGATGATACTTGCTGGACTGGGAGAAATAGAAAAACATAGAATGGTCCAGCTACTCTTCCTCCCGGGTATGCTGTAGAAGTCAGCGAAAGGGATTCAAAGTTTACAGTGTATTGTAACTTAGGCGATGGGCTGGCAACATGTCACTATAGTAATACACATTACATCTAAAATTGCCCTCTATTTTTGTCAGACGTGGCGAAAGCGCCTTTCACGAGGCGTTTTCCGCTCTGCCTACCACGTAAGGGATAACGAATTACTGAAACCCTCGGATCCCTTAGTTTCATGCCATTTAATCGAAGATCTTGTTTCTAAAATAAGTTTTAGCTGTTAGATATGACAAGATAATTAAATAGTAGTTTTAGTAATTTAACTAATTTGCCAGCACGTATCATTTATTTTTGAAATGTGTTTTTGAATAAAAAGACAAGAAACGTTGTTTACCTTTATTCTAAAACCGAGTTGGAAATACTCTAGGTAAAAATCGAGGTACAACGCAACGTTGAGCGCAACAAATTCAATATATTCGTGTCCACGTCCTCCTTAATTAAACGAAAAATCTACCTGGTTGAACAATATATGCTAGATACTACTTTGAGCGCAACAAATCATTTCAACATATCCGTGTACTGGTTATACGGGGTGTAAGGGACAGCGTCCCGCAAACTTATAGGCATTGCTCTGTTAATGAAACTGAACCACTATCAGCAGGATTTTTTTTCAAGAATCGAAAAAACATTTTGATTTTTCAAACAAATTGTCTAATCGAGGTAGTCATTTGTATGGAAAGTTCAATTTTATTTTTCATCTTCTGAAAGAAAATGTTGGTGATAGTTGTTCAGTTTCGTTGACTGAGCAACCCGTTTCAGTTTGCGGGACGCTGTTCCGTACACCCGGTATCTACCCTACATCCTTAATTAAACGAAAAAAGTCGTTTAAATGTAAAACGCCGTCGCCTAAAGCGCTGAATGTGTACGAGATATATTAATAGCATTCGCTTCACATTGTTAAGAGTTATTGCCACATTCCGTATGTTTTATTCAACGTTTTCGTTCAGAATACTCAAATGAAAATGTATTTTAACAAAACGAGATGTACTTTATAATGAGATGACTTTCGTATAAATATTATTGTAATAAAATTTGGCTCTTATATAAATACTACGAGCTGAACTAAATATTATTACGGTTTATAATTGGTATCAAAAATATTTTTGTGCCAGAACTCAATCTAACAAAAACAACGGAACTTTACCAACCCGACCTAAAAGAAACCCACAAGTTATAAATGGAAACGAAAATAATATTTAATATATTCTTTCCTTTTTACATAGGTAGATATTTCAAAAGACTTTACTGTGGTTTTTTTATGCAATTCGAAGATTTTGTAGAATTTCGATAAAAATTTGATTTCTATGTTTTTCGTTTAACAGTGCGTTATAATTTTTTATTTGTATATATATTCATATATACACTATATTAGTTCATAGATAGATACTTGTATTTTTTATATTTTTGATTTTTACTGTATGTATACATATGTGCTGTATAGGTTTTAATATACTCTAAATTACGTCATTTTTTTTGTTCTTACTTTGTTAGTTAATACGATAGATTTTTTTTGCACCTGCCTTGTCATTTCCACATACCCTAAGGTAGACTGGTAGAAAATACCTTTGGCGTAATCTACCAGTCCACTCATGTAACATTTTTATGTATAAAATTAAATAATTAAATAAATACCTTTACAAACTATTGTACAGCAATTTTACAGGAAACGTAACCTGTTAGCGAGTCACGACATCTATCGTGAAACCGGCTGTACTATAGTAGTTCGTGAACCAAATGAAAAGCGTTCGTATGGTTAGTTATTTTCAGCCCCGTCTCTACAATATGTTTGTGGTATCAAAGTCTAGATGGCGTTAGTCTGCAATTTTCAAAGCAACATTATTCCTCTATATGAGGCAGAGCGCGGAAAATTATTTCGATAAAAATTTAAGTTAAAACTAATAATTATGAATTAGGCAACCACTAGGCAAACAATTTTAGCTTTGCTTTATACGGGCTGTAGGTACGGGATGTATAGGGATAGCGTCCCGCTATCAGTTTGCGGGACACTGTCCCTTACACCTGGTATCTAATCCTAATTTGTTTTCCATAATTAAAAATAACTTACATACAACATTGAGTACTATCTAATTGAGAAGCTTATTTTTTAGTTAGTTTACTTTTCAGCATTTCAGTTGTAAAATAAATTGCTTCTGGTAAGTTTATTATGATTTTATGTATTTATACAATTATTTACTTATGTAACTTATAATTTGCTGGTATTATTTTAATATTATGCTTTATTTATGCACGCCTAATTTGCCTCTCAATTTAAGTCTCACTTCCGTGGGTCAGCTGGAAGAAATTTCTTAGTAGAAATAAGCTATACCTGTTGTGTCGTTATTCCTTGTGTATTGTCTTGTTCATGTTACTTGAGTACAATAAACAGTAAATAAATAAATAAATAAATATATCGTGACTAGAGAAGCTAAGTGGCGCCCCCCTCATAAAAAAAATCATAACTCACTAAAAACACAGTGACTCAAAAAAACCGGTCCAACAGCCTTAAGTAAAAGTTATAAAAATAATTAAAAACCTTATAAATAAGCGATTCTTAGTTCGTTGTAGTAAAATTGCCGTTTGTAGCCGTTATTCGCAATTTTTCTACCAGTTTCTACAACGAACTATCGCTAATTTATAAAGTAGAAATTGTCATTATTACCATAACTTGAGCCTAGAGAATTTTTTCGATTCATTGTGTTTTTAGTGAGTTATCATTTTTTACTGATGGGGGCGCCACTTAGGCCCTATCGCCACGTTAATTACGAGTTTTCATTAAATAGTGTTTATAAATCATAAATTTTAAGTGAAACTGCTTCTTATCAGGGCATACAGTCACGATTTTTTTTTCTACGGCACGCCAGCGCCACTTTAAAATTTTTCATAAAATATTAATTAGTCCGAAATTTTAATTAAAAAAAATAAAAAAATATGTCGAATACTCACTCGTAGTTTAGTTACTGTGTCAATGGGCTCGATTCTAGATTAACAAAAACTAAAAACATTGGAAAAGGAAAGAAGATCTCTCTGGTTTTTGATTTATAGACTGTGGTTTTAACCGTTATTTGTCATGTTTATCCGCTGTCATATGATATGGTGAATAAATTGTCAGAAATTATAGTGAGGAAACGTGTATAAGTTCGTCAAAATCTAGCGAACAAAGTGTAAAACCATAGAGTATAAATCGCCTGTCCTTGTTCAATTTTATTATTCTGAAAGTGACAAATAGATTTTAGTTTTAGTAGATGGTGTCTAGAATTGGTATTTATTATATTTTGATTTATACTTTATGTGTTCTAGGTTACAATTATACATATATATATACTCTAAATTACATTTTATTTTTCCTTTTATTTTGTTCTAACTTTGTTAGTTATTAGGATAGAAAAAAATTGCACCTGCCTTGTTATTTCCGCAACTGGTAGATAATGCCTTTGACGTTAAATCCGCCCATGTAACATTTTTGTACGAAGTTAAATAAATAAATCGAGCCCAATGCATTATTCAGCTTTACAATTTTTCAATATAACTGGTTTTAGTAAATTCAAAAATCTTATTTCGTAAGTAAATATTTTAAACCTAATTACACTAAAATGCGGAATAAACCCTCTTAATTGTAGAAACCGCGAGATCGGTTAATATTTAGGATTTCAGGCATTTATAGAAGAAAAACACCACACACTTAATTTACAACGTGTTAACGTTTCCTTTTATTACCCACTTTTAACACTCTGCGCAGAACTTTCCGCAGGTACGTTCCTACATCAAGTACAACTTACAATGTTGCATTCTTTATAAATTGTATGAAACCATGCTTATAATTTCTGCTATCGCTCTATAATTAAGCTGCTTATTTCTTATCGGGACACGAAATAAAGAAAAAGTTACTTAGTTTTATTTCGCAAATCACGATTAAAGATCGCATGACTAACTTCGAGGAAAGGACATAATGTTTTTAATAACTACCTTACCTACTGCCTGAAATCTCGTGCCTTCCGAGTAAAAGCAGTTTCTAAGTTAAGTGGGTCAAGTGAAATGCAATACTAAGTTCAGGAAATAAACAAAATTATATGCAAATTGTATAAGAGTCCACGAGTCCGCGGTTCCGTACGATGAAGTTTGCTTTTGAAATGAAACGTCAGTGGTTCTGTCTGCCTCCGTAGTCTAGCGGACTGAGCCATGGGCTTTCGATCCGAAGGTCCTGGGTTCGATTCAAAGGGGTTCGGGTCAAAGCTGATATTCGTCACTTATCACTTTGTGAGGTTTCCGAGTTTGGTTACGACATTGCAGGCTAAACCTGCAACCTCACCTGTTTGTCCGAAAAGAAAAAAGATTTCGTGCTTCGGAGTGCACGTTGGAAGGCCGTCGGTCCCGGTCGCTGTCTTTGACAGTGGTCGTTACTCAAACCATGTCAGAGGCCTACTAGCTGTGCTACTAGGTGGTTTGAAAACTCTGACATCAGGGTTCATCGGGTTGTTCGACTCGAGAATCCACTAGCTAAGAAGAATATTACGGAACCCTTAAATAATTATGCTAATAACTGACATTGTCGCTTAAAGCTTCGTTCGAAGGCACTTCCGGCCTTGGCAGGGTCGCGGGTTCGAATCGCGTGCAAGCTCTCACTTCCATATGACGTGGGTTTAACAAATCTTGTAGAACAAAAGGAGACGTTATTGCATTGTCATAGAAATAAATTTTCTATACTGATTTTTTTTCTTTCATGCTGGCCAGCTGCATTTCCTCCCGGGCATGCTGTAAAAACCAGGTAAGGGATTCGAGGGTTTTAGTATATTGCGTATTAGGCGATGGGCTGACAACCTGTCACTACAGCAATATACCTACAATTCTATCTTAAATGACCCTCAAAACTTTGTCAGACGTGGCGGAACGACCTTTGTTTAAGTCGTTTACGCTCTGCCTATCCCATCAGGACAAAAGCGTGATTATGTGTGGGTGTGTATGAAATATTTTAAGCAATGTATTCAGTAATATTATAAACATTTTTGTAGAGAGCACATTAATATGTTGTTAGAAACTCCAACCCCATCACTACATGGTATAAAACAAAGTCACTTTCTCTGTCCCTATATCCCTATGTATCTTTAAAACTACGCATCGGATTTTGACGCGGTTTCTTTTAATGGATAAAGTGATTCAAGAGGAAGGTTTATATGTATAATACATGCATAATATAGTAGAGAAACACTTCTTCTTCTTCTGTCGAGTGGGTATCGAGTCTATCGACCCGATGAACCCTGGTGTCAGAGTTTTTAAACCGCCTAGTAGTACAACTATCAGGCCTCTGACATGGTTTTTGAGTAACGACCACTATAAAAGACAGTGACCGGGACCGACGGCTTAACGTGCTCTCCGAAGCACGAAATCTTTTTCTTTTTCGGACAATCAGGTGATTGCCTGCAATGTCCTTATCAAACGGACAAATTCACAAAGTGATAAATTCTCAAATATCAACTTTGTGTTTCCCCCTGGTAATCGAACTCATGACCTCCGGATCAGGAGTCCATGGCACTAGCCACTAGATCACGGAGGCAGTTAGAGAAACACTAATAATATCCGTGCTAAGCCGGGGCGGGTCGCTAGTAATAAATATTACATACAATAAATATTACAATGAACATTACTGATACACACACAAATCGTCACAAAGATGAATAGTGAAAAATCTGAATATCATTATGGTTTCAGTATTTTGAAAACTAATTAATGAAAATACCCACTAAAGTTTATATGAGAGCGGATCTGAAGTAGCTTTTATTGGAAAAGTATGGAAATTACCAATACATTTTGTTGAAATTTTGCAAATAAAAAACATCATTTGAAAATCATGTATGATGTTATTTTTTTTGCGTCTTATTGTGGGAGGCTTATGGGATGTTTCCGTAACAATAAAGGGGACATAGATCTTTTTAAATGTACAATTATTAATTTAGTTTGGGAAAGCAACTTTTTTCAAAAGCGATGTTTCAAAACCTTTTTTTATGTGTTCTTATCGTTTTTAAAAGACCTTTAAAGCTATGGCACACAATTAAATTAGTATTTTTTATTTTTTATTTCAATTAGTATTTTTTTCGTTACATGAGTAACAAAATGGATTGGTCATATCCATACATTTCCAACAAAAGCTACTTCAGATCCGCTCCCTATATTATACATACATACATATAATCACGCCTTTATCCCTAATGGGGTGGGCATAGCGTAAACGACCTAAAAAAAGGTCGTTCCGCCACATCTGACAAAGTGTTGAGGGTTATTTAAGATAGGTTTGTAGTGACAGGTTGTCATCACCTAAATTGCAGTATACTGAAACCCTCTTTACAGCATGCCCGGGTCGAAATACAAATGGCACATTCTATGTTTTTCTTCCGCTCCCAGTCCAGCATGGAAGAAATATATTATAACAATACAAAATATAGTCAAGTACTAGAGCGGACGTTTCTAATCAAACTATGATTGTTAGTATAATTTCAAGAATTTATCCAATAAGCAAAAGTAAACTAACTTTCTACGAACACAACATGCAACATTACGAAAGGTCAGATATCAGTCACAAACACAAAGTTAGGAAGTTTCATAAAGGTACAGTCAGCTAAATATCCACTGTGTAAATTTCTTTACAGAGAGTTTAATTTCATGCTGTGCTGAGAGCGACAAAAACATAGAAAGTACCTGCTTCTAACATCATCATCTATCTCCCTAGCCTTTATCCCGTATTATACGGGGTCGGCTACCTAATCTAGGGGATTGAACGAGGGTACTGGTTTTTACACAGAGCGACGGCCATTGCCATCTGACCTCCGCAACCCAGAAGGGAAACCAGACCCAATCCTAGATTAGGTTAGAGTTTGCAAGCCGCCAATGCTTAGCAATGGCCTACTAACGTACGACTAAAATCTACGGTATTAAACGACCAACGGCTTAACGTGCTTTCTGAAGCACGGAAAAAGCGCCGAATAAACGTACATATGAAATTCGAAAACCGAAAAACAGATTGGTACGTGTTGGGAGGCATCGGCACTATCCACTACACCATCGGGCTCTTCCTGCTTCTAACATACCTTCGTAAATATCAGTAGAAATCCCCGCGGTTTAGGTGCATTGCCAGTGTTTTAAATACACAATGCAGCCACATTTATTTTTTTATAATATGTCAGCATGTAAACAATTCTCCCATGCTGGCCTGGAAGCGAGAGAAAAACATAGAATATGCCCGGGCATGCCGTAAAAACCAGCTATAGGATTCGAGGGTTTCAGTGTAATGTAATTAAGGCGATGGGCTGATAACCTGTAACTACAGCAATATACCTACAAATCTATCTTAAATAACCCTCAAAACTTTGTCAGGCGTGGCGGAACGACCTTTATTTTGGGTCTGCCTACCCCATTAGGGATAAAGGCATGTTTATATGCATGCAGTCACTTAAAATGATGTCTATGATATCTTATATGTATTTGTCCGTTTCTTCCAGGCTGGACTGGGAGCGAGAGAAAAACATAGAATGTGCCAGCTGCATTTCCTCCCGGGCATGCTGTAAAAACCAGCTAAGGGATCTGAGGGTTTCAGTATATTGCAATTTAGGCGATGGGCTGACAACCTGTCACTACAGCAATATACGTACAAAACCATCTTGAATAACCCTCAAAACTTTGTCAGACGTGGCGGAACGACCTTTGTTTAGGTCGTTTACGCTCTGCCTACCCCATTAGGGATAAAGGCGTGATTATATGTATGTATGTATGTATTTGTCCGTAGCAAATGTGAAAGACATGCCCGCGCCCACAGCCGATTGTTACGACACCGTAGATTTAAAAAAGTGTTTTTTTTTTTAATTAAGGCATAAACTGTACCACATTAGAAAACCTTCGTGATGTAAACTGACACTACGTAGCTGCCGCGTAGCCAAGCCCGTAGCCGATCGCTACAGCTCCGTGGATTTTAAAATTTCAACCCTGTTTCCGTGACGTCACTAGCTAATATTGATCTTTGTTGGCAAGTGATAAATAGAAACAAGAAATCATAGGTGCATACGGGGTGTAAGGCTCAGTTAACGACGCTGAACAACTTCCACCAGGAAATTCTTTCAGGAAGAAAAAAATGGCTTTTCCATACAAATTGTCTGATCGAGGTGGACATTTTGTATGGAAAAGCCAATTTTTATTTTCACTTCCTAAAATAATTTCTTGATGGAAGTTGTTCATTATCACTGACGGAGCAACCCCTATCAGTTTGCGAGACGCTGTCCCTTACACCCGGTATAATTAAACATTTTTATTTATATAAAGGGGATCCTTTGAACAAAATCTGTTACAGTTTAGCGACGAGCTGATATTAGACAATATTTTGTAAATACCAAAGACATTTGACTTATGCATAGACAAATGACACAATAAGTTTCATACTGTGTTAGAAAACTACTCGAAATACTGTTAGATAGTAGTTCTGACAGATGCCACTCCTAAAAAAATGTCTCGTTCAATATATTTAAAACCAAATTAGCGGAACATATTAAAACAAAGTGATCAAAGTACCAACACAGCACAAGTGAACAAAATTAAGACTTTAATTAGTGTTTTGATAGTGTACTGTTTGAACGACAATTAAAATCAATTTTCTATATTGTTTATTTAAAATCTCTCATTTAAGTGACTATTATTATTTTAATGAAAAATTAAGTATCTATCAACCTAAGAAAACCAAATGAAAATGTATCTATAACAAAGGAATTGCGTCTGTCACAGTCACACAGCTACCATGTTACAGATTTTTGAGTACGAGTATGTATAGTATTGGAAAGCTAAAATAATTAAGTATGGACCTAATACACACTATACACTCCATCATCTCCCTAGCCTTATCCTGCATCTCACGGGGTCGGCTACCTTATCTAGGGGATTGAACGAGGGTACTGGTTTTTACACAGAGTGACTGCCATCTGACCTCCGCAACCCAGAAGGAAAACCAGACGCAATCCTAGAAAAGGTCAGAGTTTTCAAGCCGCCAATGCTTAGCACTGGTCTCTGATATGGCTTAACGACTAATATCTACGATATTAACCGGGACCAACGGCTTAACGTGCCTTCCGAAGCACGGATGCACACGTCATCACTTGGAAATAAGAAATATTATGTTTACAAGAAAAAATGAGGAATGCAATATGACGTAGTAACTACTGAGGCCTACGTCATACAAATGTTACTATAATTAATATTATGCCAACTATAAAAGCCTTCACGAAATAATTCTATTTATAACAAAGAAAAAACACAATCTGACGGTCAAGTTGGCAAAATTAATTATTGTTTTAATGTACTTGCCATTACAGACGTGGTGTGGCATTGAATAACTCTCATAGCACACGAATGTGTTACCTACACTTATTTGCATTTGTCGGGTTAAACCCTTTTTGTAACTGACCGTGAATTTAAAGAACAACGTGATTTGTCAAACTGTCACAAACAAACACCAAACTAACGTCGATAATAACAACAGCGCAACGTTTCCCTGCCCCGTGTGTGGTAGAATCTGCCGCTCTCGTATTGGCTTATACAGCCATCAGAAAATATGCATCCCAGTTACTGTTTAACTTGTCTGACATAGACGTAAAGGCCTGTGATGATGATGTATAGATAGGTGGTGTAGGTAGTTGAAACTCCGCCTGTACCGTATGCGTGTAATAACTTACTATACCCCAATAAATAACCTACCATCAATTAAAGTCCCTTGATACCTTGGACCCAGGTATTAGTTCATAATCATAATAATACATCATGCAAATAAATTCTCACCTTGGAACTAATATTTTCCAAGGAAAGTGTGTGGTAGATCACGGTCATTTTATATTATTTTGCTTTGTAGTGATTGATGAGTGGAAAATAAATGTTTTATGACACGGATTGTAGGTAGTTTTGAAAACTCTATATTTGAGTAGATATTATATAATGATATCCAACATCTTAAACACCAATTTTCATGTTCAAATTACGAATCAAAGATATAGTTTTTTTTAACTCTTGACCATTTTAATTGTATAGGTATCTCGAATCTACCGTTAATTTTGCTACGGTATTTACTAGGGTCATTATGATAAGAGGTTTTTTTTTTAGTTCTATAGTTGACACAACTTACGCATACAATTTGATTGTGTGAGGTGTTAAAAGCAAGTTGAACTTGAGTACTTAAAAACTCTCTTAAATGCATCTGCATTTCAAAGGTGGCTAAAAAAAATCAATACGATTATACTTAAACCGGATGGCTAAAAATACTTTGGATCTCATCTTCTTCTGTCGTGTGGGTATCGATGAACCCTGGTGTCAGAGTTTTGAAACCGCCTAGTAGCACAACTATCGGGCCTCTGACATGGTTTGAGTAACGACCACTATCAAAGATAGCGACCGGGACCGACGGCTTAACGTGCCCTCCGAAGCACGAAACCTTTTTCTTTTTCGGACAATCAGGTGATTAAGCCTACAATGTCCTAACCAAACTGGGGAAAAATGCACAAAGTGATAAATTCTCAAATATCAACTTTGTGTTTCCCCCCTGGGAATCGAACCCAGGACCTCCGGATCGGGAGTCCATGGCACTAGCCACTAGACCACGGAGGCAGTTGGATCTCATGAATCATTATAAAAAATGCATATTTCGATTTTAAAATCGAGTTAAAAATATAGAAGTTATTTACTGGCGAGTGACGTCATAACCCACTATTTTCATACAATAAAGCGTTTTAGACAATTAATAAAAAGTTGCTCATTTGACTAGTACACAAATATCGTATTGTTTTTAAGGGTAACTACGGAACTCTATATAAAAGCGACCTCCATACGGTCTTAGCCAATTATTCAAATTAAATTAGACAGTTTGACAAATCACGTTGTTCTTTAAATTCACGGTCAGTTACAAAAAGGGTTTAACCCGACAAATGCAAATAAGTGTAGGTAACACATTCGTGTGCTATGAGAGTTATTCAATGCCACACCACGTCTGTAATGGCAAGTACATTAAAACAATAATTAATATTATGCCAACTATAAAAGCCTTCACGAAATAATTCTATTTATAACAAAGAAAAAACACAATCTGACGGTCAAGTTGGCAAAATTAATTATTGTTTTAATGTACTTGCCATTACAGACGTGGTGTGGCATTGAATAACTCTCATAGCACACGAATGTGTTACCTACACTTATTTGCATTTGTCGGGTTAAACCCTTTTTGTAACTGACCGTGAATTTAAAGAACAACGTGATTTGTCAAACTGTCTAATTTAATTTGAATAATTGGCTAAGACCGTATGGAGGTCGCTTTTATATAGAGTTCCGTAGTTACCCTTAAAAACAATACGATATTTGTGTACTAGTCAAATGAGCAACTTTTTATTAATTGTCTAAAACGCTTTATTGTATGAAAATAGTGGGTTATGACGTCACTCGCCAGTAAATAACTTCTATATTTTTAACTCGATTTTAAAATCGAAATATGCATTTTTTATAATGATTCATGAGATCCAACTGCCTCCGTGGTCTAGTGGCTAGTGCCATGGACTCCCGATCCGGAGGTCCTGGGTTCGATTCCCAGGGGGGAAACACAAAGTTGATATTTGAGAATTTATCACTTTGTGCATTTTTCCCCAGTTTGGTTAGGACATTGTAGGCTTAATCACCTGATTGTCCGAAAAAGAAAAAGGTTTCGTGCTTCGGAGGGCACGTTAAGCCGTCGGTCCCGGTCGCTATCTTTGATAGTGGTCGTTACTCAAACCATGTCAGAGGCCCGATAGTTGTGCTACTAGGCGGTTTCAAAACTCTGACACCAGGGTTCATCGATACCCACACGACAGAAGAAGATGAGATCCAAAGTATTTTTAGCCATCCGGTTTAAGTATAATCGTATTGATTTTTTTTAGCCACCTTTGAAATGCAGATGCATTTAAGAGAGTTTTTAAGTACTCAAGTTCAACTTGCTTTTAACACCTCACACAATCAAATTGTATGCGTAAGTTGTGTCAACTATAGAACTAAAAAAAAAACCTCTTATCATAATGACCCTAGTAAATACCGTAGCAAAATTAACGGTAGATTCGAGATACCTATACAATTAAAATGGTCAAGAGTTAAAAAAAACTATATCTTTGATTCGTAATTTGAACATGAAAATTGGTGTTTAAGATGTTGGATATCATTATATAATATCTACTCAAATATAGAGTTTTCAAAACTACCTACAATCCGTGTCATAAAACATTTATTTTCCACTCATCAATCACTACAAAGCAAAATAATATAAAATGACCGTGATCTACCACACACTTTCCTTGGAAAATATTAGTTCCAAGGTGAGAATTTATTTGCATGATGTATTATTATGATTATGAACTAATACCTGGGTCCAAGGTATCAAGGGACTTTAATTGATGGTAGGTTATTTATTGGGGTATAGTAAGTTATTACACGCATACGGTACAGGCGGAGTTTCAACTACCTACACCACCTATCTATACATCATCATCACAGGCCTTTACGTCTATGTCAGACAAGTTAAACAGTAACTGGGATGCATATTTTCTGATGGCTGTATAAGCCAATACGAGAACGGCAGATTCTACCACACACGGGGCAGGGAAACGTTGCGCTGTTGTTATTATCGACGTTAGTTTGGTGTTTCTTGTTTTTCCGATAAATGTCTGAACCACGCGTCATCATGATGTTTCTGGCCATCCTTCACGCTCTTACGCCATTGGTCTCTGTTCTCGGCTAGTTTTTCCGAACTATGGTGGTCAATATTGAAAGCGGCCATATCGAACTTGGCACAGTCTTTAAAACGAAGCAAAGGCCTGCCAACATATACACTCTGGAAATCTGGAAAAGAATATATTAATCGGTGCGCATACATTGGGCTCGATTCTAGATTTGCCGCCGAAAAATTAAAATCTATTTGTCACGTTCAGACTAAAAACAATAGAAAAGGGCAGATTTTTGATTTATATTCGGTGGTTTTATGCATTAGGTACCTGTCATTTTTATCCACCGCCATATGATATGGCGGATAAAATTGACAGCAATACTGAGAAAACACGCAAAAGCGCGTCATAATCTAGCGGACATAATGTTAAACCATAGACTATAAATCGCCTGTCCGTTTTCAATTTTATTATTTTGAAAGTGACAGATAGATTTTAGTTTTAGCCGGTAATATCTAGAATCGAGCCTAATAATATGTTTCCTTATGGCTTTAATTTCAGCATAAATTCATATTACTATGCCATGTATGGTAAATACTTAGGCCCGTATTTATAATCAGCACTTGGGAGTGAGAGCGAGTTTGAGTTCTTATCTGAAATTTCACTTTAGTAAAAAATTGCCTGTCAAATCCATACTTAAAATCGCTGTCAATCTTGAGATCGCTTTATAAATACGAACCTTAGTTACAGTTTTACAACTATGGTATATTCCATGGCTGCATTGACTACTGAAGTTCATTGTTATGTTCAGTGTTATCTGAAGGTAATTCCAGTCAACCCGCAGAATTTAATGTGTTTATTAATTTCTTGAAAAACATTATAAATAATACGGGCTGCAAAGGAAAATACCTAAGTTTACGATATTTCCATCAATGGTTTTCTTTTCACCGTAACTCAATACGTGAAGGATTTTTAAATGTCACCGAAAGTACCTACCATACTGGCTATGAATCTATTTTTGTTATTCACTCATTTTCTTTGGAAACAAGATAAACTCAGTGTTCATATCTTATATTTTTGATTGGTTAATATTTACACGTCATTTTGCAATATTATCATTTAACATAATATTAAATAAAACTAATATATTTCGAAAAATAATCCATGATAATATTGTTCTCCGTGTGAATCGAATTCTCAGACCACATGGCCACTAGTGAGCTAGTGAATACATACATACATACACATAATCACGCCTTTATCCCTAATGGGGTAGGCAGAGCGTAAACGAACCAAACAAAGGTCGTTCCGCCACGTCTGACAAAGTTTTGAGGGTTATTTAAGATAGATTTGTAAGTATATTGCTGTAGTGACAGGTTGTCAGCCCATCGCCTGAATTACAATATACTGAAACCCTCGGATCCCTTAGCTGATTTTTACAGCATACCCGGGAGGAAATGCAGCTGGCATATTCTATGTTTTTCTCTCGCTCCCAGGCCAGCATGGAAGAAAGTGGATTCTTATCCTATCTTATGTAGTCGGTTATATGTTCCACTGCTAGTCAAAGTCCTCTCTCCTCTCCTTTCATAACTTCCTTGACCATATTATGCGCCTAGAAGTTTATACAATGTAAATGTGTGTGTATATACGTATTTCAACATAGAATGTGCCAGCTGCATTTAATCCTGGGTATGCTGTATAAACCAGCTAAGGGATCCGAGGATTTCAGTATATTGTTATTTAGGCGATGGGCTGACAACTGACATCTATTAATTCAACTGATCCATTACATCTTTAACTTAATTGTAAAAACAAGTAAATACACAACTAATTGGAAAACATCCCGTGTTACCCCTACATCTAAGACAAAAGATACGTCTGATGCCGAAAATTATCGTCCGATTGCCATTCTCTCAAGTCTGTCGAAGGTGTTTGAACATATCATTCATACAAAAATCTCCGCCCAAATTAGTCCATTTCTATCTGATTCTCAACACGGTTTCCGTCAGCGGCGTTCTGTTAGTACTAACTTAGTAACATTGGTTGATAAAATATCACAACATTTAGATAAAGGCCATCAAGTAGATGTTATTTACTTCGATTTTAAAAAGGCATTTGACCGAGTAGAAAATGATATTTTATTAGATAAATTTAAAGTATTTGGTTTTACCCCAAGACTTCTCCGTTTATTCGCAGATTACCTCAGGGACCGCCAACAGTTTGTGCGTCATGGCTGTTACATCTCTCAGCCCTAACATACCCGTTCAGGAGTTAGCCAGGGTTCAATCCTAGGACCACTGTTGTTTACCTTGATGGTTAACGACCTTGAGAGTGTCATTCAGTTTTCAGAGTGTCTCCTTTACACGGAAGACCTCAAAATTATTCGTTGTATATCCGACGTTTCGAACTGTAGTCAATTACAAAATGATATTGATGCTGTGCTTAGATGGAGTATTCAGAATAAATTACTGTTTAACCCGTCTAAGTGCAGTTCAATGTTCTTCACTCAGGCTCGATTTCCTGTACAAAATATATATTATCTTGGGAATGACTTTTAGATTCTAAACTGACTTTTAATAAGCATATAGTATCCGTCGCAAAACAGTGTTATAAAAGATTAGGCTTTATAATCAGGACTGCAAAAGATTTTCAAAATCCAAAAGCAATCAGGTTACTATTCACGTCCCTGATAAGAAGTAAGTTAGAATCCGCTTCATTAGTATGGTGTGCTACTAGGCGGTTTAGAAACTCTGACACCAGGGTTCATCGAGTCGATAGACTCGATACCCACTCGACAGAAGAAGAAGTATGGAGTCCCCATAAACATATTTATATCCTTCTTTTAGAGAAAGTGCAGAAAGCATTTCTACGGTTTTTATACAAAAAAAAGAATGGTTATTTATTACCCTTTCCTTTACCCAACGATTTTTTTTTAGGTATGTTAGATTTTAATTCCTTGGACGTACGGCGTAATTACGAAAAGCTATGTTTTGCGTGTCAGTTGTTGCGAGGGGAGTCCGACTCCCCGTAGTTAATCTCCAGAGAGTGTACTCTCTATGTCCCTGAGAAATATCTCCGTAGTCGCGGCCATCGGCTGCTAGCGGTGGAGGTCCCGCGCACGGCGGCGCACGAGGCCTCTCCACTTGTGAGCGCTCGGATCCAGCTCAACGAGCTTCTCTCTAAAGCACCAGATTGCGACTTATTTGCTGAGCAGTTACACATACTGCGAAAAATTATTTTAAAATATTGCGAAAATGTATAATTGTCTACTATTATAGTTAAAAGGTATTTTATATGTTATAATAACTTATTAATACTTAAAATTCGTCAGCGCCTTGGCGTACAGTGCTGTAATGCTGACAATTATGTTTAAATAAATAAATACAAATAAAATAAATAAAAACGTGTCACTACACCTACACCGCTAGTAGTTTACATACATACATATAATCACGCCTTTATCCCTAATGGGGTAGGCAGAGCGTAAACGACCTAAACAAAGGTCGTTCCGCCACGTCTGACAAAGTTTTGAGGGTTATTTTACGATATATTTGTAGGTATATTGCTGTAGTGACAGGTTGTCAGCCCATCGCCTAAAGTACAATATACTGAAACCCTCGGATCCCTTAGCTGGTTTTTACGGCATGCCCGGGAGGAAATGCAGCTGGCACACAGGCCAGCATGGAAGAAGTAGCTAGTAGTTTATAGATGTACAATGTACATACGTATGCGCAGACGACACAGTTTGCAACCACGTCGCAGACATTTGGCACAGTACCACCAACTAATACATTTTTGTATGTTTCTTTTTACCGAAGGATAATATAATTTATACCCATTGACACCATAGGACAGATAGCTAGTATTTTGTACATACGTATGCGCAGAAGACACAGTTTGCAACCACGTCGCACACATTTGGCACAGTACCACTAACTAATACATTTTAAACACTTTGTCTACATACCGTAGGAATCAATCCTACAACCACCGAAATAGAGCTCAGACCAATAATCAGCTCTTGAGACGTATCAGAAATTACATTTCAATACAAATCGTCTTGTCAAATCCATACTTAATATTGCCCTCAATCTTGAGATCGCTTTATAAATACAGGCCATAGTGAGCTAGTAGTTTATACAATGCGCACACTAGTTTGCAACTTACCGCCACGTCGCAGACATTTTGGCACAGTACCACCAACTAATAAAATTTTTAAATACCAGACGCACTACGCAATATCAATTGACACTTCGCATTATTCTTCACGACGAAAACATAAAGACTGCATCAAAATTATAGTGGATTGACGTCTAGACGAAATAAATATATACATAATCATGCCTTTATCCCTAATGGGTAGGCAGAGTGTAAACGATCTAAACAAAGTTTTGAGGGTTATTTTGTAGGTATACTTATTTGTAATCGCGCAAATTGTAATATACAGAATCCTTCGGATCCCTTAACTGGTTTTTACAGTATGCCCGGGAGGAAATGCAGCAGGCACATTGTATGTTTTTCTTTCGCTCCCAATCCAGAATGGAAGTTACAAAATAATTATCTGTATTAAAATTATAAAGTTTGTTTGTTACTCTTTCGCGACGTAACGGAGCAACGAATTCAAAGGCAATTTTAAATGAATCAATCTATACCTAACCAAATTTCCGGCGTATGGGATAATTATTGTTCTATATTATTTGAATGGGAAATAAAATTAAGCCGTGAGTGAAGCCACGGGATGGATAGCAAGTTATTAATAAAGCAATAACTCATTCTACGCATAAAAAATATCATGAGTAAAGAGTTTTCAATTAGTTTTCAAAGAAACTGTAATTCGAAAATAGAAGCGTTAAAACGCAATCACCATAAAACTTTCAGACAAATTAAACTTTTAATTATATGTTTATGTTCTAGCGGCCATTAAAATAACTCAATGTAAGATTCGCGCCCTTTGATTCCTTTAGCCTCGTCCGGTGGGACAATACCAGGTATTAATAAATCCAACATTGACAAAGACCGCCAAAACACCTGGCCACGAGCCAGAGAGAAAAATCCCGACCGTGGGGAAGAGATGCAAGACGTTCCGCACTTGGACTAGAACAAATATAGATAGAGCATGTAGCTACGAAATTAACGAACAAACTGAATAAAATAAGCCAATTTTTGCAAACTCTGCGATAGATATAAGAACCGTCATATTTTTTAAATAAAATTTGAATTTGAAATGAGCTTAGGTTATGTGTACATGTAGAAGTCTATCGCGTGTACAGTCTTGTCCCCGTATATGTTAAAAGAATAAACAAAAATATGACAGTTATCAAAACAATTGTTCAAAATTACCATGGAATTGTTGTAATAATTTATTAAGACATAATTCTTAAACAATAATTTAAAATTAGGAACCGACCTAAGCTTCTGAAGTGGTGGGGGTATATTATTCCAAATTTTGGCGGCTGCATATTTAAAACTACCCCTGAAAGCTGCTGACTTGTGTCGAGGTACACGAAAATTTGCTAAACGTTCTCGTTTCGAAAAACTAAGCTTTTCTATTAAGTAGAGAGGCTTCCGACTTTTGATTACTCCAAACAGTAAAGTTGCTAAATGCAAATACTGTTTTTTTTTTTTTTTGAGTTTATTTAAGTATGGAGTGACATGACTTCGAGGGGGAATATTACAAATAAATCTCGCACAAGGGTTTTGAACTCTCTGAATATATTTTTTGTCTTAGCCAATAAACGTGGACCATAGACGATATCAGCATAATTAAATCAAGAAAGTATAAGTGAGTCTACTAATCGCCAGCGAAGCCTCTCATACAGGAAGTTACGAACTCTATATAAGACTCTCAGACGATAAAAATAATTTTGTACAAGCTCTTTGACGTGATTTTCAAATCGCAACTCCGAATCCATAAGTAGACCAAGATTTCGCGCTTCAGCAGTATGTTCCAAGGAGAAGCCGTTTAATAATATTTTAGGATTCACTATCACAGACAGCGACTGCGACCGACGGCTTAACGTGCCCTCCGAAACACGGAATCCTTTTTCTTTTCAGACAATCAGGTGATTCAGCCAGAAATGTCTTAACCAAACTAGGGAAAACCTCACAAAGTGATAAAATTCCTTTATCCCTAACGGGGTAGGTAGTGCGTAAACGACCTAAACAAATGTCGTTCCGCCACGTCTGATAAACTTTTGAGGGTTATTAAAGATAGATTTGTAGGTATGTTGCTGTAGTAACAGGTTGTCAGCCTATCGCCTAAATTACAATATACTGAAACCCTCGGATCCCTTAGCTGGTTTTTACAGCATGCCCGGGAGGCAATTAAAAAATAATAAATTAAAAATCAAATATCATATTACAAGTAATTCATGTATCACACATCTGTTTCGTATGCTCTACATTTTGATGACGTTACGCCTGTCTGCCGCGCGGTGCTCAGTAGAAAATAGACAGGTTTCAGTAACGCGATATTAAAATGAAGCAATTGCACCCACCATTATTGAGACGCAAACATTTACGTCTACTTGCCACATTTCTTTTGATACTGTTCTTTTCGTGTATGTATGTAAACATAAACTGTCGATTGATGTGACCAAATAGAAACTGAGGAGGTACGTAATCGACCTTCTACTTAGCGATCCGCTATTCCGCTTGGTTCCACCTATCATCATTATTCGGCTAAAAACTAGCTAGTGTGTAGAATAGAGAAGGCTTCAGAGTATTCGCTCCCTTGTCAGTTCAGTTTTCTTCTAGTGAAATCAGAAACACGGTTGATTTATCTTCTAAATATACTTTGAATAAGCTCTTCTTCTTAACGAGTGGATTCTCGAGTCAAACGACCCGATGAACCCTGGTGTCAGAGTTTTGAAACCGACTAGTAGCACAGCTATTAGGGATCTGACATGGTTTGAGTAAAGACCTCTATCAGACGGTGACCGGGACCGACGGCTTAACGTGCCCGCCGAAGCACGGAATCCATTGAATAAGTTTAAAACCAGTATCTTGCTTTTCTTTTCCAACTAAGCGTTCCACGTTCTACGTTCACGTTATCACGTCAGTATCGATGTGTTTACATCACAGTCAATTTACACAGCAAGTAAGTAGGTATACTGTAGTGAACTTGCACTAACATGGCTTCCCGCCCTCGTTGAAACACGGCTTAGATAAATGGGGAACCGTGTTGTGTAACGCATCGTCCGCTTAGGTAGGCTATTATGAAAATATAGACCTAGGTAGCAAATAAATGTAGGTATAAAAAGAGTAAGAGCTGGTTTTAAAGGGCCATGCAAAAGACCTGCGATACAGTTCCCTGTGTTGAGGATTTTAGTCATCTCGCAAAATTCATGATAATGAAATAAAAAGTAGTTTATTAATCAAACAAATTGCCAAAATAAATTAGGAGAATAAGACAGTAAAACAAGAGAGAAGTTCAAAAAATAGAAAAAGATAGGGATTAAAAAATTAAATTGAAATTTAATAGCGAGCCCGATGGCGAAGTGGATAGAGCCGCTGCTTCCTGAGCGAGAGGTCGTGGTTCAAATCCCACCACGTCCCAATATTTTTCTCGGTTTTCGAATTTTATATGTACGTTTATTCGCTTTTTCCTTGCTTTGGAATGCACGTTAAGCCGTTGGTCCCGGTTAATATCGTTTATTACCATTAATATTAGTCGTCGAGCCATGTCAGAAGCCAGTGCTAAGCATTGGCGGCTTGAAAACTCTGACCTAATCTAAGATTGGATCTGGTTTCCCTTCTGGGTTGTGGAGGTCAGATGGCAGTCGTTCTGTGTAAAAACCAGTACCCTCGTTCAATCACCTAGATTAGGTAACCAACCCTGTGAGACACGGGAAGGCTAGGGATGATAATTTAATATTAGTCGTCGAGCCATGTCAGAAGCCAGTGCTAAGCATTGGCGGCTTGAAAACTCTGACC
Source organism: Scrobipalpa costella (assembly GCA_949820665.1). Taxonomy (NCBI): domain Eukaryota; kingdom Metazoa; phylum Arthropoda; class Insecta; order Lepidoptera; family Gelechiidae; genus Scrobipalpa; species Scrobipalpa costella. The sequence continues at coordinate 5,566,041 of OX463306.1, forward strand.
TAATCTAAGATTGGATCTGGTTTCCCTTCTGGGTTGTGGAGGTCAGATGGCAGTCATTCTGTGTAAAAACCAGTACCCTCGTTCAATCACCTAGATTAGGTAACCAACCCTGTGAGACACGGGAAGGCTAGGGATGATAATGATAGAAAATAACAAATTATACTATGTCATGTATGTATAAGAAACGAACCCATAACCTCCAGCCAAATGAACAGCCCAAGTCTCAGACTACTAAGTTAAATAATCTAAGGACCGTATTTATAAACAGCACTTAAAGCTGACAGCTAGTTTTAGTCCGCATCAGAAATATAATTTCAGTACAAAAGGACCTGTCAAATCCATACTTAATATTGCTCTCAATCTTGAGATCGTTTTATAAATACGAGCCTAAGTAATACCACAGAATCTGTTCTATATTTCGTTAATCCCCGCTTTAAGTATAGACTAGACCTGTATGACAAGACAACGGCCTCCGATTGTAGCGATAGTGCCTTTTAGCGCTTCCTATGGGGCAAGGTTAGGGTGACAACAAAGAAAAGGCAAAGGCAAAGTAAGTGAATTTGAGCGAATTTGAATACCAACTGAATGTTAAGGTTGTTCCTTGTTTTAAACGTCACATACATACATACATAAATCACGCCTTTATCCCTTACGGGTTAGGCAGAGCGTTTAACGCCTCGTAAAAGGCGCTTTCGCCACGTCTGACAAAAATTGAGGGCAATTTTAGATTGTAATATGTATTGCTTTAGTGACAAGTTGTCAAAACATCGCCTAAATTACAATACACTGTAACCCTCGAATCCCTTTTGCTGACTTCAACAGCATGCCCGGGAGGAAGGGCAGCTGGAACATTCTATGTTTTTCTATCTCTCCCAGTCCAGCATGGAAGAAACGTCACGATCGTAGATATCTACTCCTTCTATGCTGCACTGGGAGCAAGAGAAAAAACATAGAATGTGGCAGTTGCATTTCCTTCCGGGTATGCTGTAAAAAACCAGCTAAGGGATTTGAGAGTTTCTGTATATTGCAAAGTAGGCGATAGACTAACAACCTGTCAATAAAGCAATATACCTAGTAATCGATCTCAAATAATGTAAATAACCCTCAAAATTTTGACAGACGTGGCGGAATGACCTTTGTTTAGGTCGTTTACGCTCTGCCTATCCCATAGGGATAACGGCGTTATTATATGTATTTATGTATGTATATCTACTCCTATGTAAATTTTCTACGATGTAAAGATCTTATATGCCAAAAAATATACTTACATTAATTTGTAAAAAAAAACGACAAAGTATATAATAATTATCAAATTAGATGAGACAATTAGAAGAATATAAGGATTGATGCATAATTATATTAATTCAGTTGGTAAATAATATTTCTTCCATGCTGGCCTGGGAGCGAGAGAAAAACATAGAATGTGCCAGCTGCATTTCCTCCCGAGCACGCTGTAAAAATCAGCTAAGGGATTCGAGGGTTTCAGTATATTGTAATTTAGTCGATGGGCTGACAACCTCTCTTGTCACTACAGCAATATACCTACAAATCTATCTTAAATAACCCTCAAAACTTTGTCAGACGTGGCGGATCGACCTTTGTTTAGGTCGTTAGCGCTCTGCCTACCCCATTAGGGATAAAGGCGTGATTATATGTATGTATGTATGTATGTATGTAAATAATACAATGGAGGAATGAATATAAATACATTTTTTTTTCAATCTTGTTTACTCAGATTAAAAATTATGGAAGTATGTACATACAAACCTACCAATTTTCTCAGAGTCGGTTTTATCCAGAATAAACCAGGTGGAACCGATAAAAAGGTCACAATTGACGCGTCTACCGATGTCAGAAAACAAAGAGTAAAAATTGACGACATTTTCCTCCAACTGTTTTTACCAACTCCATTGCTTCTTAAGTGAAACAACAGATGGATATCACCGTGTATACGTCGCAATGTATATGGTAAGGAAACCATGTATTTTAGTACTGATGGACCGTAAGAGCAGAATATAAATAGATGGCTTGTTTTTTTGCAGTGTCCACGTGATACTAAAGCCCGGGAAGTCGGTTACGGGACAATTCGTCGCCGGAGTGGATTTTTGTGTTAAAACAAAACTTATTTTCGAAAAAAAGAGATCACTCATTATTATTGTACACAGTTTAGATAGTTCGTCGCAACTTCTTGTTTATGTATTATCTCACTCAGTATCAACCCTAGTTTATGTACTATTTGATGGTGAATAAATGATTTATCTATCTATCTTTCTAGATTTTCCAAAAAAAAGTACCTATATGACTCAAATATCTTTTATCCTATGCATAAATAATTAGTTCCCAAATTTTAAGTTTTCTGATATTAGCACAATTTGTAACTCACATCAATTCCAATATAATTTAAAAGTTACTTTAGTTAGAATATTTGTTGCATAAAAAAAATTATGAGTGCACCAACAATCATCCGAAGCTATCATCACATCGTCCACATAAACTACATAACTCTACATTAAATGCAGTTTGCGTGTAAAATTGTACCTACTATCGGGCGTTTTCCTATGTCTGTAGTTACCAATTTTGTCAAAATGCACTTATTATTAATACGTTTTAGCATAAAGCGATCAAAAAACTTTTTCTTGACATCCACCATGACATTAACACTTTGTCCAAAACTTCTGGAAGCCGTTCTCTTAAGGCCACGTGCGATTAGATGATGAATGTGACGAAAACATGACCATTGAAATTAACAATGTGTTTCTTATGTGATGATGTGAAAGGCCATTGTCAATGAGTGCTGCCAACCATTGAAAAATTGGTGATGACAGAGATGAACTACTTCTAACCAAATAACAATGTTTTTAGTAAGATAGGCGTAACGGAGTTAACTAAGGTATAATTTCATTTTAAACTGCTGCCCTTCATCAGACAGAAATATCAAACCCACCATGTATGTGACATACATATAATCGCGCCTTTATCCCTAATGGGGTAGGCAGAGCGTTAACGACCTAAACTAAGGTTGTTCCGCCACGTCTGACAAAATTTTGAGGGTAATTTAAGAAGCCTCTCCGCGAGCGGTGGCTCCCTCACTCATCAAAAAATCACAACTCGCAAAATATAGACATTTTCAGAAATATCAAAAGAATAATATCACTCCAACGATGATTTCTTAAAAATAGCTACAATACGAAATGGTATATTTTATCCAACGTTTCATCTATTATTTAAAACAAATGGTATAATTTGATAATAAAATATTGACATAATCCTACATCAAAGCATGTTATGGCAACTAAATATGACACAATGTATTAGGATTGTCACCGATAAATAATATCAAATTGGTAGTTTGAACATCTCTGGATGTGTTCCAAGTGTAAATGGAAGTACCGCAGGTCCTCAGTTACCTGCCCTACAGATTTAGCAAATTGATAGAAAATGGCAGCCGTTGGGTTCATGGACACTCGACGCTTAGCACAGATTCACATGGCACAGCTACATACATGTACGTACAACCACGTTTATATCTCATGTGGACTAGGCAAAGCGTCAACGGCTTGCTAAATACCGTTTCCATCTATCAATTTCCGAAGGTGGCTTCAAAGAGGCAGTGGAAGGCTCCACAAAAGGCCGACTGGCTCGCAACCACCCTCTCACCCGGATTAGTCCGGCGCCAAACAGCTAGCAAGCTGCACAGCAGTGTTCCATCGATGCGTGAGATTGCCAGTGCCATAACAAGCATCTTCTGGGTGAGCTCGCTCCATCGTCGACTCTGTCACGGTCATCACTGACCTAGTGTCTTGAGTCGAGAGCAAACCCATTTCTAATTTAAAAAAAACTATAAAAACATGACTTACAGAGTATCGTAGCGCAGGGTATGTTTTTTTCTGATTATACTACGAGCCTAAAGACGTATTTTTGAACCGCGCGAAAGCTAATGCGCATACGAAAAAATAAAGTTAGCATGCGATTTCCATAGAAATTGGAAAAAACGAAAGTTGCTTTTGCGCTTGCGAATTCTATTCGAGTGATTTAAAAACATAACTCCTGGGCAGCATTCATGACTCTCTCAATTAGAGCACGCGATGGCACTATTACCTATGTGTAATATTTGTAAGTTTATGATTTGGAATTTTCTTAAATAAATAAATCTTGGTGTCGCTATTCCAATCCGCCAGTACACGTTACTACATACATACATAAAACCACTCCTTTATCCCATAGGCTGACAACCTATCACTATGGCAATATACCTACAAATTAACATAAATAACCCTCAAAACCTTGTCAGACGTGGCGGAACGACTTTTGTTTAGGTCATTTACGCTCTGCCTACCCCATTAGGGATAAAGGCGTGATTATATGTATGTATGTAAGCCTCGAATCCCTTTACACACACACTCCTGTACACTTTACTCCTGGCCCTTATATCCGGTAAGCATTTTTGTTTTTACTTGACGACCATATCCGTAACTTGTAATCAGCCTGCTCAATATTCCCCAAAACAACATGAACGACCGAAGATTCATTGGGAAACAACATTCCGTTTTATATCGTCAAGGATTCGGTAAATTCGGAGCTTATCGGCCGATCATATGCCGTTTGAATCAATTTTCCTTTGGCAGTCCTTACAACGACTCACTTTATATCTATTTCGGTGAGGCTGTGTACAGACACGAATAACCCGTACATGTACTGGTTAAATTATGATAATTTTAAACCTGTCGGTATTTTCCATGCTAGCCTGGGAGCGAGAGAAGAACATAGAATGCGCCAGCTGCATTTCCTCCCGGGCATGCTGTAAGAACCAGCTATGGGATCCGAAGGTTTCTGTATATTGTAATATAGGCGATGGGCTGACAACCTGTTACTACAGCAATATACCTACAAATCTATCTTAAATAACCCTCGAAACTTTGTCAGACGTGGCGGAACTACTTTGTTTAGGTCGTTTACGCTCTACCTTCCCCATTAGGGATAAAGGCGTGATTATATGTATGTATGTAAATAGCTGAATACCTGGCTCATATTTGCTGGATAGCGGACCTTAGGAAAAATCTAGATATATCTAGTAGTAGACTAGTACAAACTAATAAAGAACAAAAGTATGGATTTTTTAGAACCTATTATTTTTAAATGATGTTTGTTATCATTTGCGGAACCTATGGAATGTTTTATAGTAACACTTTTTGTTACATCCTGTATACTCCCGAACGAAATGTAGTAAACTATCGTGAAAACAAAGTAGGCAGTAGTAAACAAGCAGAAACAGGCATAAAATTCGAACGCGGTTCTTAATCGGACACAATCAAAGCAAACACGAAAATAGGCAGGTATTGAAACGAACGTGAAATTGTTGTTACGTTCTAATACTAACTAGCGGTGAAGTATTTGGCACTGCTCACGAATTGCGCCGTGGAGCAAAGTAACAAGTATAGGGATAATATCTTTGACTGCTAAACTAACTATATCAGCCTTAACAGTAATTTTTGGACATGATCCTCTGCCGATCAAGGGCGTATATGCCATACTCTTACAGTTGGTGGGCGTAGTACATACATAACACTAATACCCTATATACCCTAATGGGTTAGGCAGAGCGTCAACGATCCAAACAAAGGTCGTTACGCCACGTCTGACAAGTTTTAAGAGTTATTCCAGATAGGTTGTTAGTCCATCGCCTAAATTACAATTTACTGAAAACCTTCGAATCCTTTAGCTGGTTTTTACAGCATGTCCGGGAGGAGATGTAGCTGGCACATTCTATGTATTTATATCGCTCCCAGTCCAACATGGAAGCTATGGCGTAGTACCAGATGTTCTATTCGAAGGCATGCTGCTTTTACAGTATTTCCGGGGCAAGAAACAGCTGATGCAGTCACTCACAGAGCAGTTTTTTCTGCTATTTAGCAGTTTGTTCGCACGTTCCCTTTACATCTGTACAAAATTTGTCGTTGCGCAAAAATTAATAAATCGGGCACACGCAAGCTGCGACCCTGACAATTCTGATGAGCATGAACGTAGCGTCGCCATTTTACTGGCACAACCACAAACCAACCCAACGGGTCAATATTTACAAACTACGATAAAAAGTTTACCATTCAACAATGTTTCAAGGAACTGATTTACCGTAAAAATATACTACCAAGATGAATCTCGGTCTCGATTGAATCACCTCTTCACACCGTGTTGGTATTGGCGCGCCAAAAGTAAATACTCAATTGTATTTTCATTGATTTTCGACCTTGAACACGATTCGTTAGCGGTTTAATAGCTTTTGTCTGACTTGTGCCATTAGATCGGCGAAAGTCAAAATGTTGTCTAACGTTTGGGCACGGCGGGCTGTCACGCGAGCTCGTGCCGCAATCCGCCCAGCTCCAGCCTTTGTGCTCTACATGCTCTAGGCTACTGCTCGTGTCATTCATCGTTGTGTTATCAAACTGGATCTTCCAAGTCCTAAAGTAAACTTCCAGTGCTAAATTTGTGATCGACAATATTGACCCGAAATGACTTGCTGTGGGATTGGATGCGACTAAGGTGCGAAACGCGCAGATGAGGGGTTGTAGCGGCCGGTGGCCGGTGGCGTAGCATCGCGGCGCCCACAATTCGCTCGGAGACGTGTCACGTCACAGGGCGCGCGCGGCGCGGCTAGCGGCGGCTGAGAGCTCGCGCGCGAAGGTTGCGCCCGTGACCGCGGGCCGCCGCCGCCCGCGCCAGTCACGCGCCGCGCTCGCTGCTCCTCGGACCTCGAGCACCAAGAGCAGGACCCGTGCTGTGATGTGCTGACCTGATAATGCCCAAACGCAGAGTGTGTGTAGTGAAAGTGTGCGCGAGAGGCGGAGATCGGCAGCGGCCCCCGAGACCGTAGCTATGTGGAACGCTGCTGCAGTGCTGCTGCCCCTGTTAGCCCTCGTCGCGGCCGGCGGAGGGGCCACCTTCACCCCCAACAAGGAGTTGCTAGAGTGTGCGAGGTTCGTCTATTTATTATGTCCAAAAGAGGCCATTTCACGCCCCTATCATCAAAATAAAATAAAGTTATTTGTGCAAAAAATATCGCGTTATAATCAGTTAGAACCGGTAATTATGCCAATCCCGCTGGGACCGCGAATGAGCTACAAAAATAATTTAGATGGGCACGCGAGACACGGCCCCGCGACGCGACACATGTTACCGGAACTAGCTTCCGCGCTTACAAACACCCCGTTCCGACCTACTAACATATCGCTTACTTTTATTTTAGCCTTTATTTATAGTTATAATACATTGTTAAGACTTTAAGTAGCCATTAATGTCGATCATATAATTTGACGTCACGGCGCAAACAGACGGAACGGCTGTTACGGATTTTGCTGCATCACGGTCTCGATTGACGTGCAATCATACACCTTGGGTTATAATTTGAAGATGGTACAAAAATGCAATGATATTTTTAACCGGCGTCGCACGCAGACGGTGGATCTGGCAGAGCTTTCACGGACGACCCCACGGGCGCAGGCGGAGACTTGGCAACAAGCGTGTTGACATAAACACTGCACCGTGCACTCCCAATAAATCGACCCGAACTGAATTCAGCTGCGATTGAGAAGCCCTGACATGAATTTCACTTTTAATTGACAGGGCTTGATCTCTACCGAGTTAATCTTCCGCGTAATCTCTCTGCGTTTGAAAAGTAAACTGCCGTTTGTTATTTTTGGCCGGAAAAGCACTTGACGGAATAAAATTACGTCCAAAAAACAAATTTAAAAGAAATTACCAGATTAATGTAGCTAATCTTCACATAATCTGCTACTCAACACAAATAAGAACAACGAAAATTCTACAGGATTAGTGTAATTAATAGCATGTTTATCTGTCCCGGCTAATGTAACTACTTACTGACTACATATCAACATAAACAATGAAGGTGAAGTAATGAACAGCAGATCCAATTTCGCCTCCTTCACTTGTTCTGACGGTGATTATAATTCGTAGTGTTTAGGTTCTGTCTTCGAAAAAGACATAGCATAGTAAAATGGTATTGCTGACAGGGAACGGTCCAATGGAATAACGTGTACCGGAAATATTCTTGAAGATGAAGATAGAGCAATGCGATTTACTGTTGACTGTTGTCGAATGATACGAATCACACTTGAATGATCTTAGCATTAAGTAAACCAATATTTTTGTTGAATAAATAAGAATCATCGCGAAAGTTCGAGGCAACCCTAAAACATGCGCGTACGCACTGCAACGCTAGGTATTCAGAACAAGGGTTTATTTGAGCTGTCACAGCGCAGCTATATTCTCCTCTGACGCACGAGGCTGATAAACTGGGGGCTATTCTGGTCGCATACGACTATTGTTGTCAGTGGGTCATTAGCGCCTTTATAACCATGTTGCGAGAACTTTTGCACTAGTGAAATGTTATTTCATAAAAGCTTTTAATGCTTCTCTGATTTCCTATTTTTAAGTTTAGGAGAATCTGTTTTTGTGAGTTTGTGTATATCCTAGCAATTACTTAAGTAAATTGAATTATGTCTTAAATTATGTATCAAAATCATTTGGATAAAATAACAGGTATTACTTTGGTGCCGTGACCAGGATTACAAATTAAAAAGTGAAAGTGAAAACAAAGGACAATCTCATTATGAAAGAAGTATTTGCGTACGTGTTAACAGCATTAACTAAGTACGTTGAAATATACTTTCATGTAAAGGAATACTTTCGTGAACGGCTTACACTGTTATGAATCTAACTTAACAATTACATTCCTAATATTGTGGTCATATATTAATGATTTATAGAGTTAACATTATCATTAGACCATGCAATACTAATGTACAGATACTTGTATGTTCTTTTAGCTCTTTGTATCATGTTTCTTTAATAAATTTACTTTAAGAACTTACACCTGTCCTATCCTATCCTCATTATTTTTTGTGTACAGTTCCCATGATAGGCCATGTGGTTGATCCTTTCCTTTAATCTGTGTATTATCTAATCAACCTTTTTCAGGGTAAGCACGTACCCCTTGAACGGGACGAACCAAAGAGTAGTGATAATGAAAAATCCTTCCGGCTTTCGGCTCTTGTTGATCGTTTACAAATATTCATATCAGGCCAATGGCAGAATGACATATCTACATTAGTGTGCTTGGCTGAATGTTCTATCTGCAGACAGACTAAATAAACGATTTGTCTAGAAGATCATTGTAGTATGAAGCATAACATGATATACAGATGAACAGATGTGCATTGTATTGTTGTGTTTAATAGGTTGTGTAGTGAGAAATTCGCGCGTCTGGGATTCGTCTAGTGTTTTAAATACAAATAAATGTTAGAACTGTATTAAGCGAATTTGTACTATTAGAACCAACTACAGCTTTGATATTAAGATGAAAATTATTAATAAACATCGCCTGTTGGTTATCTTCCCATACATATCTATACTTATATTATAAAGAGGAAAGATTTGTATTTTTCGTGTGTGTGTGTGTGTGTGTGTGTGTATGTTTGTAACGAATAAAGTCAAAAACTACTTACTACATTAGAAAGCTTAATACACCTTGAGTAACATAGGCTCCATTTTACCGCGGTAAAGTAATTAATTCCCACGGGAAAACTTATTTAGCAGCGGGTGACACCGCTGACAGAAAACAATAGAACTATTTCCAACTCAGATTTAAAATAAAGGTAGACAAAGTTTCATGTCTTTTAATTGAAGGTCTTGTTTCTAAAATAAGTTTAGTTAAGTCTAAAGTTAGTTATTAGATATAACAACCTAATGAAATAGTAGTTTTAGTAATTTAACTATTTTTTCAACACGTTTATTTATTTTTAAAATGTGTTTTCGAATAAAAAGACATGTTTTTTTACCTTAATATAAAACTGAGTTGGAAATACTATAGTTATAGATAAAATGTAATCTAGTTAGCTAGGAAAATCAGTATATTGTATTTTATATCTGACAATCTGATGTCATTACAATAATACGTACCTATTATTTTGCAAAATTACCCTTTATATTTACAAAATGTTAAGAATATACGAATAAATTTTAGTGAGCTCATCGAATATTTAACATGTTGTTATTAAAAACACTTGTACTTGTTTCACTTAATATAATTTAATCCTACCGGTTTCGCTAACTTATAGCATCATCAGGGATTTTATACATACACATTTTATACACTTTTTTTTAAACTCCTCTTTTAGGGGTAATTTCCCCACGGTAGGCAACCCGAAATCTTATGTTTTCCTACCGTCACAATAATATTGACTATAACTAATATATCAATTGTTGCACTTTGTTCGCTAAATATGAACGGTTTATTTAAAATGTTTTATGTGTTGCGTATGATATGTATTAAATCCCTGATGATGCTATAAGTTAGCGAAACCGGTAGGATTAAATTATATTAAGTGAAACAAGTACAAGTGTTTTTAATAACAACATTATAAATATGGGAGTTTCACCAAGTGCGGCCATTCGCAAGTATAAATTGTACTCATCGAATATATTTGCTATAACATAAGGCGATTTAAGGAACATAACGTCATCACTACATAGTATAAAACAAAGTCGCTTTATCTGTCCCTATATCCCTATGTATGCATAAATCTTTAAAACTACGCAACGGATTTTGATGCGGTTTCTTTAAATGGATAGAATGATTTATGAGGAAGGTTTATATGTATAATACATGCATAACATGGTAGAGAAACACTGATAATTTCCATGCGAAGCCGGGGCGAGTAGCTAGTATTTTTTATAAACTAGGAATTAAGTCCTGTCCGTGCGAAATTTTAACTGGCCATTTTCAATATTTAACAGCTTCAATAATTCACAGCAACAAATTCTTACAGTTCTTAAAATATAAATGTTAAAAACAACGTTTTATTAATATACAAAGGGCATTGAACTAGTTTCATCCAGATTCTGTGACGTAAACTTTATTTTTGGTTCCCAAGTTATTTCAAGATTTGTATAAACTTGATTTTTCTAGTCACTTTCTTTTATTATTCGAATGTAGCTTGGATTAGAATGGTGGTAATTACTCGTATAAGTAATCAGCTGATCTATTCACATTAGAAAAGGTTTTCCTCTCATATTTTTATCTATGTCTTAATAATAACATAACATAACTTAATAACATACAACGTTCCTGTTGTATGTTATTTAGCATTATCATATCAATAGTTAGGTGCACCTAAACCACAGGGCGTGCACTCCATACAAGCCGCCGATTTTCGTACTAAATCCGCAATAACGTGTTCGTACAGGTTTGAAGTGGATTTGTATGTATGTGCTAATCTAATCTAATAATATCTCTCTAATAATCTAATATTATATTTTCTTTGCCTAAATAATGTAGGTAGAAAGGACGTAACACTACTTATGCTTATGTACTTAAGTAGTAAAACATCTTATCTACAATACCATTGCTACATGTAATATAATGAAGTCATAATTCGCAAATAACTGCAAATTACATATTAATTTTCGCTAATGTATGATTAATATAGCAAAAAGTATAGATTATTATTTCACGTGACTCATCAAAACCTCGAAACAAATATTACATACATACATATAATCACGCCTTTATCCCTAATGGGGTAGGCAGTGCGTGAACGACCTAACCAAATGTCGTTTCGCCACGTCTGACAAAGTTTTGAGGGTTACTTAAGATAGATTTGTAGGTAAATTGCTGTAGTGACAGGTTGGCAGCCTGTCGCTTAAATTGCAATATACAGAAACCCTCGGATCCCACAGCTGGTTTTTACAGCATGCCCGGGAGGAAATGCAGCTGGCACATTCAATGTTTTTCATTCGCTCCCAGTCCAGCATGGAAGAAAACCTCATTTTAAATAGCAGATAACAGTTATTTCGGTTTCGTCTCAGCATGAACCGGAAATGGCACACATACTTTGACAATACTACTCTTCCTGAGCCAAATCATACGCAATTCTATGATTTATTGCTCATAAATTATAATTTATTGCACCGATATTTGTTGAGGTGATTACGAACCTCAATAATTGAGCTAATAATATCACCGATAATACCAAGGGTAAAGGAAAATCTGACCAAACTTTAGAGTGTGAAACTGTGAACTTACCTTAAAAACTGAACAACTTTCCCCAAGGATAGATCGAAATATGAAAAAAATATTGACACTCTCATACAAAATGACTCGTATAGTCGACGCCTTTGTATGGGAGGGCCAAATTATTTTTTTCATATTTTGGACCTACGTTCCTTGGGAAAAGTGATATCACACCATAAAAGATGGGATTTTTTTTTCTTTCTCTGTTTAATTTTCCTATCTGAGGTTTCATCCGTGTCCGTAATTTTTTTAAATCGCGTTTCAATATATTTAGCTATCAATTTTAAACAATTCCTGGAGACATTCCCATCAGGCATCAGCCATAGTGGCAAACACGCGATCAACATTGAGCTTTTTTCATGTTTCATTTATGCTCTTGAATTTGTATTCCATGTAAGTTTATTACACTCTGGTCCATAACCCTAAAATGAACATTAAAAAGGCATTAACATAATTGCAACCAACATACAAAAAACCTTAATTCACTTTCTTTTACAGGAAAGCTTGAGCACGCTATGCATGTGTTATGCATTTATTTCTGCATAATAAAACATTGAATACTAGTTCTTTAACCCTTCATAAATCATAATATTACCAACACTACTTCTATCGTAGGTAGGTATCTATAGTATTTCCAACTCAGTTTTAGAATAAAGGTAAACAAAGTTACATGTCGCTTTATTCAAAAACACATTTCAAATATAAATGATACGTGTTGACAAATTAGTTAAATTACATACATATATATACATACATTACTGGAACTACTATTTCATTATGTTGTCATAACTACTACTTAGCTCAAACTTATCTTCGATTAAAAGACATGATTTTTATTTACCTTTATTCTAAACCTGAGTTGGTAATAATATAGTTGATACTAGTAAATTATGTTAGAAGGATGGGTAAACATTTGCTTTCATTATACCTGATATGAAAAGTGTTGATGCAGACAACGTTGGACCATGCTAACTTCTGACATATGCTTATTCTCTCTCTTTAAAAAGACCCAAATTATAACGTTCACGAAACGGACCAATTGGCAAGGAGTACCGCACTCTAACTGTTCGTTTTAAAAATGTTGAAGCGATGCGCTTCGTATGAATAATTATTTGTATCCACTAAAGTGTATACAATAAAGCGGAATATCATACGTCGTCTTGAATGAATCCCCAGAGATGGATAGACGAGACATAATTTCGTCTATACTTAGTATAATGATAAAAACCAGATGATTTGGAAGATATCCAACTAAAAGTGTCTGGTGTGTGCGATACAAACCGTCCAATAAATCAGACTTAAAATTTATATGTTTTAAAGGAATTAGTGAGTGGTGATGGATTACTAACCAGAAATATCTAGACCACTAAAACACTAGTAAAGGGCATGTAACATTTTTGTATGGAGCCTGGCATATTGTGAATCGCACGCCTTATTTTTTTAAAAGCATCGCGGCGTCCGATCAAACCTAAACCATTCGATTCTACACACAAATAGAAATCAAAAATACTATTTGAAAGTGAAAATATCTCAGCACTGTGACAATTTAGTCAAAATTTTTCAGTATATTTTCTTCCATGCTGGCCTGGGAGCGAGAAAAAAACATAGACCGTACCACAAAACGTGTAAAACCACATAAGGGATCCGTGGGTTTCAGTATATCGTAATTTACGCAATGGGCTGACAACCTGTCACTACAGCAATATACCTACAAATCTATCTTAAAATAACCCTCAAAACTTTATCAGACGTGGTGGAACGACCTGTGTTTAGGTTGTTTACGCTCTGCCTACCCCATTAGGGATAAAGGCGTGATTATATGTATGTATGTGTTTTATGTTTGTATTTACGTGAAGAATCGAAGTGTTTCAGGTCTAATCGTGTGCCGAAAGATTTTTGTAAAATATAAGGGTGGCCATTCACACAATACCAAAAATCTTACATCCTCTTTAACATTACATAACATAAATATACTTTATTGCACGTAAGAATACAACATTCAACACAACAGATAACAACAAAACACAAGTATAACATAGGCGGCCTTATTGCTAAGGTAGCAATTTCTTCCAGGCAACCTTTGGGTGAAATAAAAATGCGTACCGGTAAGCGGGATAGTGCAAACCTACTCAAATAAGTATCCTAAATACATTACATTACCTATAATACATAAACTAAGTACAAGCTAATACATAGATATTTGTAAAATAAACTAATACATAAACTAATGGAAGGTAGGATAATGCAAACTACAATCAGAACTAAACGAAGGAAATGACAGCAACAGTATCTACAGCACAGGTTAAAAGTGAAGGAAACTAAAGATCAGATCGTAATTATTTGTTCCAAGTAACGTTTTTTAATTCGGCTCTTAAAATTCTCAAGAGGCTTTATCCATCTATCTATCTTGGATGCACATGAGTGCGATACAACATGTTGTCAACCAACGAATCCCTTCCCATTGTAAGTAGGTCTTGTCTTGTCTAGCCGTTAATGTCCCACTGCTGGGTAAGTAGGTCATCTTTGGTAAATCATATGTCAAATATCTTTGAATCAAAAATGTCAACACCATAAATATGTTTGACTGTCTTAGATAATTTGCAGTTGCTTTTGTTTTTCCTGAAGTCAATGCCTATAACTATGACATTTAAAGCGTAGGACACACAACATATATTTGTTTTTTACACTTCATTGCGCATTATTCTAAAACAAATTGCCCGTGAAATGTATCTTTTGTATCTTTAAATAAGATAAAACAATGCAAAATTTTATGTTAATCTGTAGTTTCTTTGTTGAAAATTGGAGCATGAGTACAATAAATGATAAAAAAATATATGACTTGACCCAAATACAAAAAAATAAACTACAGAAATTGGAAAACAAAGTAGTTTACAGTTGAAAAACAAGTTAAGTATTCGTTTATAGTGAAAACTGTAAAAGCAACGAAAATTGCGTGCAAACCTATCTCTATAATTCAAAACAAAACTAGTTCATTATAAGTTAGGCACAGCAATGAAATATATTTATGTAAATAGATTACATCAACCGAGCGATCTCACGCAAATATAATATTACAACAAAACTCACTATTGTAACAATATGTTTTAATGAGTTGTTTACACTTGATTTTAGTTTCTGTGCTAAAGGTAAACGCGTAGAGTGAGCTCCCAAGAAACTAAAAAAAAAAGGTTTCATTTCCACTTTCTCGGTAACCTCTGACCTCAATTGGATAGAATTCATTTTTTTGTTTCATATAAATACATACATACGTATAATAACACCATTACCCCTACTGAGGTAGGCAGAGCGTAAACGACCTAAACAAAGGTCGTTCCGCCACGTCTGACAAAGTTTGGAGGGTTATTTAAGATAGATTTGTAGGTATATTGCTGTAGTGACAGGTTGTCAGCCCATCGCCTAAATCACAATACTTATTTATACCCTCGGATCCCTTAGCTGGATTTTACAGCATGCCCGGGAGAAAATGCAGCTTGCACATTCTATGTTTTTCTCTCGCTCCCAGGCCAGCATAGAATAATACATCATACAACTTTACCTAGTACATTCAGCAAAAGCGATTTCTATAAGTACAGGGCCGCTCAGAATTAATGAAGATATTTCAGTTTGAAAATTTGAATTTTTATTCAATTTGTTTACGTCAATAAATATACGAAATTTAGTAAAAATCCCTAAATAACTTTCTGAAATATCTTCATCCGATTCGAGTGGCCCTGTACAGATATCTCCTATGTTGATTATATGTCTGGGATACTAACATAGGTATAGGATGTAACTCTGGCGCTTTAGTATTACTTGTAACATACTTCTTCCAAGAGGAAAAAATCCTTAGGTCTAAATCTAAGGAAGTGATAGAGAAAAGTTTAGAAAATGTCTATATTTTGCGAGATAACATTTTTTAAGGAGAGAGGGCGCCACCTCAATCACAAAAAGCGTCTCAGTTACAAAAAAAACATTAATAGCTACTTTATGACAAGAGCTACACTACATAAATGAAGCATTTTAATTGCATAAAGCTACAGAGAAAGTACTAGGTAAGATTGTTATCTAAGTAACAAGTTGTACATAATACTGTTAATAGTAGTATTACTTAGCTGCTAGTTTTGTTTTTTCTATCGCGTGTATATTTGATGTAGGTCAGTGATTTCCTTATCATTTTCTTCAATGGCATATTTAAACTTTACTCTATTAATTATAGAGAAAAATACTGTAAAGTAACAAAGAAACTACGTTTATTACCAAGTGTCGGCCTTATTGATGTCTAGTGTAGATAATTAATTTCAAAAAAATACTTTAATACTAGCGAATTAGAGACCTGTGTCGTAAATTAAATTAAATCAAAGTCCCTTTATTATAGTGAATTAATTAATGCAGAATCATCTTTTATTATCGTTTATTTTTATTTTTAAATAAACTTTAATAAACTTTTACATCTGTTATATCTAAATACATCATCCTAAGTAAGATAAGATAAGATCTCTTATAACACCTCTAATCAAAATTTTGGATTTAAATCAAACATAGATCTGATCTTTATATTAATTTTGTGTCAACTTTACATCTTGCTTTCCAAGATAATACGTTTGCGCCCTGAAAGGGCCTAGGCTATGAATATTTTGAAAACAGATCGGCAAGCAATCAGTTCCAATTTTCAGACGGTTGTACCACGCGATTTCCTTACCTTCGCTTCGAGTTAAACCTTGGGTGGGGTTGAAGCGGTGACATGCAAACTTCTCTAAATTAAACTATAATTATAATAGTAGTGTTATTCAACTCAAGGTTGATTTCACGTTAAATTATAACCGACCTATTAAACCAGAGAATAATGAGAGACATTACCTGTTACTAGAATAGTAAGTGCCATGAATTAGTTAAAAGATTTGTTGCGAATTACGAGTGCTGAGCTATGATTGATGTATCTCATTTTCAAACTATAAATAACCTATGACGTGCTAATACGTATAATTTTGCACAACAAAGTTAATTGGTCTTTATACACACATACATATAATCACGTCTTTATTCCTAATGCGGTAGGCAGAGCGTTAACGATTTAATAAAAAGGCCGTTCCGCCACGTCGGGCAAAGTTTTGAGGGTTACTTAAGATAGATTTGTAGGTAAATTTCTGCAGTGACAGGTTGTCAGACCATCGTCTAAATAACAATATACTGAAACCCTCGGATCACTAAGCGGGTTTTTACAGCATGCCCAGGAGGAAATGCAGCTAGCACATTCTATTCTAACCCAGGCCAGTATGGAAATAGCAGCAACTGCTACATTTTATTTTCATTCGTTTTTGCATCGCTCCCAATAAGTAACATCCTATATTGCAAGTATACTAGGATCAGTTCCCAAGGACTAAGTATGTTTAGGAAACTTACACAAACTAATCCTTTATAAAATGTAATGCTTACCAAAGTACGTCATATTCATAACATAATTAAAGCCTTGTAAATCAAATTAGGGATGTGTAGAGATAGAAACTATAGTCATTCGTGTATGAGTGTATGTACACACACACACAAAATCACGCCTTTATCCCTTACGGGGTAGGCAGAGCGTTAAACGCCTCGTAAAAGGCGCTTTCGCCGCGTCTGACAAAAATTGAGGGCAATTTTAGATTGTAATGTGTATGTACATATATAATAATAACGCCTTTATCCCTAATGGGGTAGGCAGAGCGTAAACTACCTAAATATAGGTCGTTCCTCCACGTCTGACAAAGTTTTGAGGGTTATTTAAATATATTTGTAGTTATATTGCTGTAGTGACAGGTTGTCAGCCCATCGCCTAAATTGCATTACACTGAAACCCTCGGAACCCTTAGCTGGTTTTAATAGCAAGCCCGGGAGGAAATGCAGGTGGCATATACTACGTTTTTTTTCGCTCCCAGGTCACCATGGAAGCTATTAGCTTTAGTGTACGTAACTATTTAGAAACTAAGCTGCCTGAGCTGTATTAATGGTCATACAAACACAACAATACATACAAAATGACCACCAGACAATGCGTATAAATAAGAATTTAACTTCCTAAAAAAAACCTGCTGATAGATAGAGAAACTGAACAACAGTTTCTTTGACTGAGCAACCCGTTTCAGATTGCGGGACGGTGTCCCCTACGCCCCGTATAAACATACCAGTCCCACCCATCGGTAAAGAATTGAAATCTATACCTAGTTGTCTGTGTCTACTAGGTAGCACTAATAAAAAGCCTCGCGCAGACGATTGATGCCAGATTTGATGTCGTCAACGATAATCAGTTGTGAACTAAGGTTACATAAAATTAAAGTGTACATACATATACATATGATCTCGCCTTTATCACTAATGGGGTAGGCAGAGCGTAAACGACCTAAACAAAAATCGTTTCGTCACGTCTGACAAACTTTTGAGGGTTATTTAAGATAAATTTGTACGTATATTGCTGTAGTGACAGGTTGTCAGCCCATCGCCTAAATTACAATACACTAAGACCCTCAGATTCCTTAGCTGGTTTTTTACAGCATGCTCGGTAGGAAATGCAGCTGGCACATTCTATGATTTTCTCTCACTCTCAGTCCAGCATGGAAGAATTAATAAAGTGTACGAGGTGTCTTTTACACGCACTTATATAAAAACTCTTTCAGCCACATGTAAAACCACAAGTCGGAAAACTAGACTTTTATTAAAGGTAATCCTATAAATAAACCGAAGCCTTCTGTAGTTTATCGTCTTATCCACTCGAGGTTACGAGGGGCCCCTTCGTAATTGTATTACATACATTTTACATGCAATGTATGAGAGCAAACAGTCATTACCAACGATGCAACCCAATGCAGGGTTGGCCTTGATAAAGACTGTGAAAATCACGCCTATATCCCATAAAGTTTCAACCTGAAAATTACATAAGCCTTCCAACATGGAAACCAAAATATGGGTGTATATATATGTATATATATACTTTATTGCATAAACACAAAAGAAATTTAATTTATAAATATAGTGTGCAAGGGCGAACTTATCTCTATAAAGAGATCTCTTCCAGCCAACCCAATGGTAGTAAGAGAAATGATGTGTGTGTGGTTTTAGAAAACCACCCTGGTTGAGGCAAAATAACTATGCCAACATTTTAGTATTGGTCTTAAAATAATTGTAGAAACGATCCAGGAATTTGTAGAAGTAATAATTAAAAAGATACAGGCCTTTAAGTGTGATCCCTCTTACCATACAATTGTTTTAAGACCACTACTAAACGTTGGTATAGTTCGTATTTTTAACGTCGAGTTATCCATACCAACGTGTTTTGTGGCCCATAAACTGCTTTTTCTTTGCAACCTACCAGAGATTCAAATTTTGGGACTGCAGACGATAACCTTGTTACAAACATGTTTTGCGTTTGACTTTCATTAAAATTGTTAAGTAAAAACAGATTAGGGTCCGCAAAACAAGTTAGTATCGTTAACGCAACGTTAAAAAACGCAGTATATAGTTCTTCCATGCTGGACTGGGAGCGAGAGAATAACATAGAATGTGCCAGCTGCATTTCCTCTCGGGCATGCTGTAAAAACCACCTACGGGACCTAAGGGTTTCAGTATATTGCAATTTAGGCGATGGGCTTCACTACAGCAATATACCTACAAATCTATCTTAAATAAACTTTATCAGACGTGGCAGATCGATCTTTTGTTTAGGTCGTTTACGCTCTGCCTACCCCATTAGTTATTTTGAAACATTTGTTTTTAATTTAAGTATTACCTTGACTTTACACTCTTATCTATTTGAATTTAATTATAAAATAATTATTTTTCTTAATATTGAACTGTTGATAAGTCTTTTTGATTGTTAATTTTTATTGTAATCTTGAACCGTTATTTTATGTAACTTCGAACACAATTTATATTGTTAACGAAATAAAATAAAAGAAAATGAAATTAGGGATATAGGCGTGATTATATGTATGTAATAATTAAAAATACAATCCTCTAAGTGTGGTCCCTCTTACAATACAATTGTTTTAACATTACAACTAATTGTTTATATAGTTATTTTTCCTCTCCCAGGACATAAATATCGCACAAGGCTCTTCCTCTTACTAACCTTACCAACTCTAGCCTCTTTAAAGGCTTTGTTTTCGTCACGACTGACAAATTTTGAGAAGCATAATTGTGGTACGCTGTGTTGATGCAGTGACAGGTTGTCAGCTCTCAATCAACGGATTAGTACAATAAAGTAGTTTTAAAATATTATGACCGTGTCGTGTCTATCCGTGTATGAGCATACACCAGGAAAGAACTCGGTCTAAAAATAGTGACAAGCATGTAAACATACATAATACAAAATTTAAAGCCTTTGTTCAAGCTTACTGTAGACAGAGTTAATTAAAACAATTTTTTGGTTTTAGTTTACAATATTTAAATACTAATATTTTCTAAATTTCATTACGTAACAAGGCCTCATAGAAGTAATATAGTTCTAACTAGCTGTGCCCGCGACTTCGTACGCGTGGTGGTTATGATTTTAAACAGAGATGCATTTTTTTTTTTAATTTTCCATAATTGGGACAGAATACAGTCTTACATTACACCTATGCGAGCATAGTACAGTATAGTAGGTATTCTATGTACCTGTCTACTTAAATATGGAAGGAGTTCTGTTACCTAACGGTTGTTTCATGGTTCCATTTCTTTTTGTTTTGGGATCAATTAATTATGTACAAATCATGCTACATATTTTTTTTTTGTGGAATTTGTCATTGAACTATTGAATATTTAAGATTATTTACAACTTACATCTTTTTAATAGACAAAAAGTTAACTTATGTATGGTGTATAGTTGTACCCGCGATTTCGTACGCTCGGTATGTATGGAAAACACGCAGTGTCGAACATACTGAAAACACTTCTCCGCGCTTAGGAGCGGGATCTGCTAACCCGCGCGCGAAAGTGTGTTTCGCATTGTCTGATCTTTATTTTTGCTAGCTTTCATGCAGCTTTATCTTTATAATTTAAAATAGTAC
Source organism: Scrobipalpa costella (assembly GCA_949820665.1). Lineage (NCBI taxonomy): Eukaryota > Metazoa > Arthropoda > Insecta > Lepidoptera > Gelechiidae > Scrobipalpa > Scrobipalpa costella. The sequence continues at coordinate 5,587,146 of OX463306.1, forward strand.
TCATTTTCAGTGCTCACAATCTGTAACATGTTCAAGAAAATCACAAATCGTCCGTCATTTACAACACAGTGTGTCCGTAGCCTAGCTGGACGGATAAGCATAAGGTTTTTCGTCCGATGGTTGACTTTCTTTCCGGTAAGAAATGACAACACACATTGCAAATGTAAATCGCTCGTATCTTTAGACAGGTTTACAAAATAAATAAGTAAATATAATTTAGGACATAATTAAGATTGTTTGCGAACATTATGTAAACAATGTGTTTGTTACACAAATCTGTTGCGTAAACAAAATGAAAATAGCATTCTATTTTAAACCAACTATCTGTTTTATGCTAAAATTATTACAGCAAGTACTACTTTTAGACATAGCAGAAGACATTATGTTCTTTATTGAACATGAAATTCAAATGTGGCAACCAGATGTAACGGGCCGACGAATAGTCATGAAAACTTTTAGGAGTTACTTCCTTTAATTAATTTGTTTATTATTAGTTTCGAGTCCACAATAGTTGCATTGTCGTAGAGATCGGGACTTCATAATAAATACATCATCATCTTCCTAGGGAGGAAGGCTAGCCTTATCCCGTATATCACGGAGTCGGCTACCTAATCTAGGGGATTGAACGAGGGTATTGGTTTTTACACAGAGCGACTGCCATCTGACCTCCGCAACCCAGAAGGGAAACCAGACCCAATCCTAGATTAGGTCAGAGTTTTCAAGCCGCCAATGCTTAGCACTGGCCTCTGACATGGCTTAACGACTAATATCTACGGTATTAAATGATATTAACCGGGACCAACGGCTTAACGTGCCTATAAATATAAATATACAGTAAATAATAATGAATAGATAGATAAGTAAATATATTCATAAAATAAATAAATAAGTTTACTATGTTTCTTTGAAAAAGACGACAGTGCCTTTCTGTTTCTTTATTCGTCAATATGAAACTGTGTTTTATTCCTTACTAGCGACCCGCCCCGGCTTCGCACGGAAATTATTAGTGTTTCTCTACTATATTATGCATTTATTTATACATATAAACCTTCCTCTTGAATCACTCTATCCATTAAAAGAAACCGCATCAAAATCCGTTGCATAATTTTAAAGATTTATGCATACATAGGGTTATAGGGACAGAGAAAGCGACTTTGTTTTATAATATGTAGTGATGAATGACATTTCGTCCCGCAAGTTTCGAAAGAAAATTGCCTTGTTTTTTATTATAAGCCAAAAATAATAGCAGTGTGGCTGGTCCCAATTGCTACGTCGTAGCAAGTGTCTACAGCGTTCTACGAGATCGCGTAGGACCAGCTTTTGACCTCAAGGAGGAATTAATATCTACTTGCGATTGCTGACGTTCAGTAAAAGCCCCCCTGTTAGTCCTATTTAAATTCAAATTATGGGAGACGAGGGTTTCATTATATTGATAGATAGATAGATAGATATAACGTTTATTCAAGAACACGATACACGATAAACAAATAGAAGACAAAAAGAGTTTAGGCTGTAGCGTACCGCATCCTCGAAAAGGCCCCAACTCAGTGCTAAAAAAACACTTCAGCGCTGTTTTTCAGTCAGTACCATTTAGTTCAATTATTTTATTTTATTGCAAATTAGGCGATGGGCTGACAACCCGTCACTACAGCAATATACCTACAAATCTATCTTAAATAACCCTCATAATGTTGTTAAATATGTTTACGCTCTGCCGACCCCAATAGGGATAAAGGCGTGATGTATTATATGTAAATTAAAATCTTTGATTTTATAGACCGCTAGGACGTAGAACCCTTAAAACCTGGATTTACGTTACGAATACGGTACATACATACATACATACATACATATAATCACGCCTTTATCCCTAATGGGGTAGGCAGAGCGTAAACGACCTAATCAAAGGTCGTTCCGCCACATCTGACATAGTTTCGAGGGATATTTAAGATATAATTGTAGGTATATTGCTGTAGTGACAGGTTGTCAGCCCATCGCTTAAATTACAATTTACAGAAACCCTCGGATCCCTTAGCTGATTTTAACAGCATGCCTGGGAGGAAATGCAGCTGGCACATTCTAAGTTTTTCTCTTGCTCCCAGGCCAGCATGGAAGATACTGTTAATCCGTAGTAGGGTATTAATAAACAAGCACTCTAATAACTCAAGCAAACACTGGGTGGAGACAATTACTGGAGATTAAAGCCATTAAGCTATTATCTACTGCAAATATAATCTACTCATGCTGGTCTGGGAGCGAGAGAAAAGCATAGAATGTGCCAGCTGCATTTCCTCCCGGGCATGCTGTAAGATCCAGCTTAGGGATCCGAGGGTTTCAGTATATTGTAATATAGGCGATGGGCTGACAACCTGTCACTACAGCAATATACCTAGAATTCTATCTTAAATAACCCTCAAAACTTTGTCAGACGTGGCGGAACGACTTTTGTTTAGGTCGTTTACGCTCTGCCTACCCCATTAGGGATAAAGGCGTGATTATATGTATGTATGTAATATAATCTACTATTCTTACTCTATACGTAGGTTAATAGAACAGTAGTGAATGTAAATGTTCTATCTATCTATCTAGTGATATGATGAAAAACATAGGATGTGCCAGCTGCATTTCCATGCTGTAAAAACCAGCTAAGGGATCCGAGGGAATCAATATATTGTAATTTAAGCGATGGACTGACAACCTGTCACTACAGCAATATACGTACAAATCTATCTTAAATAACCTTCAAAACTTTTGTCAGACGTGGCGGAACGACCTTTGTTTAGGTAGTTTAGCCTCTGCCTACCCCATTAGGGATAAAGGCGTGATTATATGTTTGTATGTAGTGATATAAATAGAGCACGATATTAATTATTTTTGTAAAAGAACAAGGGCACATTGCATCCAGCTCCATTTGTCGTTGCTCTAGCTGGTCCTAAAACACGTGATCAAAATGAGCATTTTAAATACATACATACATACATAAAATCACACCTTTATCCCTTACGGGGTAGGCACAACGTAAAACGCCTCCTAAAAGGTGCTTTCGCCACGTCTGACATAAATTGAGGATAAATTTTAGATTGTAATGTGTATTGCTGTAGTGACAAGTTGTCAGCCCATCGCCTAAATTACAATACACTGTAACCCTCGATTCCCTTTTGCTGACTTCTACAGCATGCCCGGGAGGAAGGGCAACTGGAACATTCTATGTTTTTCTTTCTCTCCCAGTCCAGTATGGAAGATTTTAAATTATGACGGTAAATAATATCTCTAATTGATCCTGAGATATTGACAGAGGTCCCGTTTAATAGAAATTGCTAACGACGGAAAGTTAGGTTAGAGTGGTTTTCCCCTGCACTAATGAAACTAGTTTGGGTCAAAAGTATTGATAAAACTGGGTATATTTTGTAAGGGATTCGAGGGTAACAGTATATTGTAATTTAGTCGATGGACTGACAACCTGTCACTACAGCAGTACACATTAAAATTTAAAATTTTCCTCAATTTTTGTCAGACGAGGCGTTTTACGCTCTGCCTACCCCGTAATTAAAGGCGTGATTTTATGTATGTATGTTATGTATGTATTTTGTTAAGGCGCTGAATAATTTGTCCCGGTGGTCATCAAATTAATCGTAGTCTCAGTATTGAAGCTCCTGGATGCACGGCCCACACATTTTTGCCCATGATCCTCTAAGGACGAAATTTAAGCGTCAGGGGCGGCGGGGCGATATTAATTAAATAAAAAGAATAACACTTTATTTCCACAAAACACATTACAAAAAAAATCACACGATCAAGAATAACATAACAAACAGGACAGGCAGGCATATAGGTATTTTCACATAAGTGGAAAAAGGTGTCGACACAGCTTGGCTGTTTTTAAGTCCACCCTACTTCAGGTGTACAGAAGAGGTTAGAAATGAAATAGCACAGAACAACTTAAACTACAATTTGACAAATCTTACTACAGCTGTTAAATCTTGTTTTTATTCAATCAGGTAGTATTGTCAATTTTTGTATGTACCTACTACCTATTACTCTCTACAAGTTATTCAAATATTTGAAGATGATATATTTGTTTTTTTTACATATTAGTTTGTATGGCATGCGTATAATTTACCGGCTCTAACTCATTTGATATAATTTACAAAATAATATTTTTTTACCCAGCAGTAGTGGGACAAATCAGGCTAGCAAAAAAATATATATTATTTATGTATTGTTTTGGTTTTTCGTTATTTGGTGGAAATTTATTTAGTTTAGTTCATCCTTTGAATCTGTAAAATAAATATGATCCGAATGTATGATAAAATAAGTTTTATAGCAATTGGTAAACATTTCCTTATAAGTATTGTTATATTTTTTTATAAAGTTTAAATGTAAAGTGTCTTATTGAATGCAAATTCTTTCCAGCCAGATCCTGTACATGGACCAGCACACCTACCAGATTCCAACAAACTACAGTAGAAACATTCCACCCAGTGAGTATTACCCTTATATTATCAGCTACAGCCCACTTCCATCCTACTTACTTACTCTAGCTCAGCGACCCAAAATTACTCTTGGCTTCCAATACGAGATGTCCCCAGTTCTCCCGAACTCGTGCGGTCTCTTGCCAGTCGCCAGCTTGAAGCTCGCGAAGAACTGCTTCCACCGTATCTTAACTGCTTCCATGGTCTAGTAGTCAGAGTCATGAGCTTACGATCCGAAGGGCCTGGGTTCGATTCCCATTGATATTTGTAAATTCATCACTTTGTGAGGTTTTCCCCAGTTTGGTTACGACATTGCAGGTGGAATCGCCTGATTCCGAAAAGTAAAACGGTTCCATGCTTTAGAGAGCACGTTAAGCCGTCGGTCCCGGTCGCTTTCTTTGATAGTGGTCGCTACTCAAACCTTGTAATAATAATAGCTGTGCTACTAGGTGGTTTGAAAACTCTGACACCAGGGTTCCTCGGGTCGTTCGACTCGAGAATCCACAGCGATACCGGGGGCGCCTAACAAGTCTTTTGCCTGTTGGACAATTTGGACATCCTAGGTAGACTCTTTTGGCATCACGATCCTCATCCATCCTAATGAGGTGGCCACATCTACCCAGCGCAGAACATAGCGATCTTTCCTATTGCACTAATCATCACGATTCTGTGCTAGTCTCATTCGGCTTGCTCTTATTAAGTAATAATAATAATAAATTTTATTTAATTCCCATTAAATTTGTACAAGTAGGACTTATAAACTAATACAACGTAGTCTAAGAGAGCGTACCTTATTAATGAACCCTGTTCCCCAAACTAGGATGAAACCTGTGTCTTGGGGGACAGTGTTTCTTCCGTATGAATGTCATGCTTTAGATACAATCAGTGACAAGCGGAAGCTAGAGTGCAACTATAGATATGGGATTAATAGTTACAAAAATAAACAGAATATGTGTGTGTGTGTGTGTGTGTGTAAGTGTATATGTGTGTGTGTTCGAGTTTAAGCATATATTGGGTTTACGTAGGTTTAATTTAGAACTTCTGCTTATCGTGCCGATGGAACACGTAACTATCACAAAGTGGCGGCCCAGGACGTTGCCAATTTAGAACTGTATATATAAATTTATTTATTAAGAGATAAGTACCCGACTGTCAAAGAAGGGTCATGTTTTTCGCGCGTATCTTGTATGTATGTATGTACTGATATTTCTTAATTACCTCGCATCTCCAATACGGCTGGATGGAATTCAACAATTAGGATATGATTCGATTGATCTCAAGCACCCAAGTGTTCGATAGGTTGTCAGGCTGTTAGACAGGTAAATTTTTCAAAATGGCGGATTTTAGGTTCTAAATTGTATTTTTTTTTTCGACAGAACCTATCGAGTGGGGTATAAAAAAAAGGTAATTAAAAGGAGATCATAAACCTAAAGTTTAGATCAATTAATGCATTAAAACATGTTTTTTATAGGTCGGGATGTTTGTATTTTTTTTTAATACTGGTTTGACTATGTTATCAAACTATGGGGTTGGTTGTCTTCATACTTGCCTTGTCACTTCTCTTGACCAATTAAGCCTTTACTGTATCATCGAGTCTGTCTCGATCCCACTAGAGTAGAGATAGATTCAAGAGGTTAGGTGACGCAAACTTAAAAATAAATAAAACAAAATAGATTTTTTTAACTATTTTGGTTAGCAAGCAACCAGATTGGATATCAGAGTTCTCGAGCCACAAATTCGGCCCTGACCTTATAAAAAGGCCAAATGGTTTTACTTGGTTTTTTCCAAGTTATGAGTGCCACGGCCGTTTAGGGTAAAACTACAAAAGTATTAGGAAATAGCGAATACCACAGTGGTTGTAAAATAAGGAAATATGTTGGCTAGCACGACCGAGTTATGGTGTTCACGAATACGATAACATCTTGCCGAATAACTTTTAACTAAAATGTAAACAAACGTGCTTTTTTCTGTTTTCTTAGATTAACGTAATTAACGACTCATAAAAAAGTCAGTTGTGCATAAGAAAGTATAGTCAAAAGTATACTGCGCATTTGTTTGCCATGCTGGACTGGGGGCGAGAAAAAAACATAGAATGTGCCATTAGCATGCATTTCCTCCTGGCATGCCGTAAAAACCAGCTAAGGTATCTGAGAGTTTCTGTATATTGCAATTTAGGCGATCGGCTGACAACCTATCACTACAGCAATATGCCTACAAATATATCTTAAATAACCATCAATACTTTGTCAGACGTAGCGGAATGACCTTTGTTTAGGTGGTTTACGCTCTGCCTACTCCATTAGGGATAAAGGCGTGATTATATGCATGTATGTATTTGTTGCTGCATAAGATTGTTTAACCCTTTGTAGATTAGACCTATCAACAACGAGTACGATATGAAAATGATTCAGCTTTTTTTTATCTTACTTTTCTAATTATAACCCACCACTAACTATAAATACTGGTAACTATTAATAAAGTGTAGTGTCCATAAAACTCTGTATATTTTAGTAGCGAGCGTTTAATTTAGTTTGAACAGACATCCATCCACTAAGGCCCGGATATGAGATAGCAAAACATCGCAAAAACCCACTATCATCGCTTAAACAAACCACCTCAAACTATAGACTAGATCAGGCCTGTCCAACTTACGGCCCTCGGGCCACACACTAGACCAACGCAACGGCAAGTTATAATGGAGGCGGGAAATTTACGTTTGATGTGTCTACATCACGGACTCTGTATTTCTTTTAGCCTGTCACGTTGAGAAAATACTAAATTTGGCCCACCACAAAATTTAAGTGGACACCCCTGACTAGAATATTTGCTGAGTCAGAATCGAAGTTCATAATTTTCCTTGTATTTTTTTTATATTCTGCGTTGTCTCGTGTACTCTTCTACACTATCAGAAAAAGTAAAAGATATGTTTTATAAGAAGCACATACCAATCCAATTTTAACTAAAGTTCCTAATTTAACAGCCTATGTATTTAGCAAATTTTTTACTACAAATGGGAAACTTTAACTGCTTCCTTGGTCTAGCGGTCTGAGCCATGGACTTACAACCAGGAGGTCCCGGGTTCGATTCCCGGCGGGGGACAATGACTTTGTGTTGTTGTTTCTAGTTTGGTTAGGGCATTGCTGGCTGATCACCTGATTGTCCGAAAAGTAAGATGTTCCATGCTGTCAGATGGGCATGAATGGTTCTGCGTCTGATTTCTCTCTGGTCGTGTCAGTCAATCTGTCCCATCAGAATAAGAGATAGGAGGAATAAAAATGCGCCTGTGTGTAGCGCAAACACTTGGGCACAAAAAACTAGTCCTGCGCAGTTGGTCTGTCTCTGAGAGATTGGCCATCGAAAATCGGTGGGAGGACTATTATTATTACTACTACCGACTTGTTATTAAATAGTATCTTTGGACACTAATAGTTTGGTAATAAGTACTTGTAACTAACTTACAATGTAATTCACAAGTCGTTTGATGATGATTAACATAATTTCTGATTGTCACTCCTCATCTTGACCCATGATTATCAACATCATGTAATAACTGACTTGATTTTTCATTGAAAAGTTGGGAAGTTGTTATTATGTACAGTCAACAGCGTAAGGCTTTGGCTAGTTCTTCTTTCAATCATTCGTCTTCTTCTTAGCGGGTGGATTCTCAAGTCGAACAACGACCCGACGAACCCTGGTGTCAGAGTTTTTAAACCACCTAGTAGCACAGCTATTAGGCCTGACATGGTTTGAGTAGCGACCATTATTAAAACCAGCGACCGGGACCGACGGCTTAACGTGCCCTCCGAAGCACGGAATCCTTTTACTTTTCGGACAATCAGGTGATACAGCCTGCAATGTCCTAACCAAACTGGGGAAAACCTTACTTATCAAATTTACAAATATCAACTTTGTGTTCCCCCCTGGGAATCGAACCCAGGACCTCTCGATCGTAAGCCCATGGCTCGGATCACTAGACCACGGAGACAGTTAATTATTTCAATCATTGAAGGGGTTAATGACTCCACAAAATGTTCAAATTGTTCAACTTCAAGTGGTTTTGACTGTATTGCCTTTGTGTGTAGTGCCGCAATCAAATGTGTGTACTGCCTCTGTGATCTAGCGGTGTGAGCCATGGACTCTCGACCTGGACGTCTCGGGTACGATTTCCAGCGGGGAACAATGATTTTGCGTCGTTGTTTCTAGTTTGGTTAGGACATTGCAGGCTGATCACCTGATTGTCCAAAAAGTAAGATGATCCATGCTGTCGGGTATTTTAAATAGTCGGTCCTGCGCCTGATTTCTCTTTAGTCATGTCAGTCAATCTGTCCCATCAGAATAAGAGATCGAAGGAATAGAGAGTGCACTTGTGTGTAGCGCAAACACTTGGGCACTAAAAACTAGTCCTGCGCAGTTGGCCGATCTCTGGGAGATTGGCCGCCATCACCAAAAAATAGGTGGGAGGACTATTATTAGTGCTGCAATTTAGTTGTTTATAGACGATTTATCAATGAATTAAAAAGTAACTATACAAGTATTTAAGGTCTTGTTCTAACACTATGTACCTAAGTGTAGTGAATATACTTAGCTAGGTTTGTGTTAGCGATAAGTTATACTCATGTTACACTTCAACATAATATTGTTCTAACGAATCTGTAAATAGAGAACATGGAGATGATATTAGTACACAAAACATAATTTAAATAAATACTCATAAAATATATACGAGGTGTGAGGGACTGATAGGGGTTCCTGAAAAAAAAGCTTGCTGATAGTTGTTTAGTGTCGTTATCTCAGCAACCCCTATCAGTTTGCGGGACGCTGTCCCTTACACCTGGTATGTAAGTATAAGTTTTGAAAATTTCGCGGTTGTTCATTACAATAAGATTAATATTTTGAACGGGATTACTACCACGATTATACGAGTATTTATTGGTACCTCGATATCTCATCGCAGTTTCATGCGACATGGTCACGAGCAGACTCAATAAAATATAAGCGTGATAGTAAGCTATACATACATATAAACACGCCTTTATCTCTAACGGGGTAGGCAGAGCGAAACGACGTCAACAAAGATCGTTCCGCCACGTCTGACAAAGATTTGAGAGGTATTTAAAATAGATTTGTATGTTCATTGCTGTAGTGAGAGATTGTCAGCCCATCGCCTAAATTGCAATATTCAGAAACCCTCGGATCCCTTAGCTGGTTTTTATAGCATGCCCGGGAGGAAATGCAGGTGGCACATTCTATATTTTTCTCTCGCTCCCAGTCCAGCATTGAAGACTCTCGCGCTCGCAATCCAGCATGGAAGATGATAGTAATCCCGTTCAAAATAATATTCTTATTATAAAAAAAATCAGGTAGGTTAGTAAAGTTTTCAAACCAAATGCAGCAAAGTTCAAAGTCTCTGATTTGAACCGGAATATAAGTAGATCGGTACCACCTACCGTTCACTCCGATTATTCGTCAAGCCTTTCCATTCACTCAATCATTTACATAAATATACAGTTACACTTCATTCTAAAGGTCAAGTCGAGTTATTGTTATCTGCATCATTTGTTTGATTTATTTCTGAAAATATTTCACGAGCTCTACCTAAGAGGCGATAGGTTTAAGTAGGGAAATGAACTAGGCGATTTGGGATTTAGTCCAAGGTCAAAGGTGCTATTAACAATCTAGATGTTTACTAACGACAACACCGAAAAGGGTGTTAAAGTCGTCCAATTTCGTATACTGGTATTCGCGTCATGCGATCTACCTAGTTTCTGATCTGAATAAAATTTAAAAGTGGTGCGTTTTTGTAACATTTATAAACATTTGCTGTGAGAGCACTGTTAAATGTGTGTTGAACTATTTAAAACATTTCCAATTATTTCTGCTAAGTACCACATGACTTAAATGACGATTCCTGCCACAGCGAATTTAAAAATATTTTTATCCTACAAAACTGCCCTCACATCAATATCAAACCTTCATTCATGTGTCCTGTCATCAGCAATTTATACCAATGCTTTGTGTTTTTATTACCGCACACTTCCTGATTCCAAAAGTAATAATAACCCAAGTTCCGCAAATACCTTTGAAAAGAAGTTTAACTCTAGTTCACTGCGGATTGCGGGTTGCTCGTGGCGATATCTCCCCTGTCCCCGACTGCAAAATGCAAACTATAACCGCCTCTAATGCGACGTTCCACCATCATTTTTAGCAAACATTTGCATACTACTACATCATTAGTAGGTAGTAATTTCTGTTTTTTAGTCACAAAGGCCAATTCATTTTTATTACGACCATGAAAATTACTAGCTAGTGTTAGGTTAGGTTGTTCTGAAAAAGCTCGAGAATAACATTTTTTTGAACGCAAATAACGAGATTCTACCCTCCTATAAAACAGTAACAATTCACAGAGTCAATTCTTTTTCCAAATTTCAATCTATTCAGTTTATTCAATCTATCTGATCCATGTTTTTACAAGAAGACACCCCTTTTCCGCTTCAAAAGGAATGCAATTTTGCCACGGATTTATTTGCATTTATTTGTGTGTTTATAAATAATATTTTATGTAAGATCTTAACCATAAAATTTTCGAATTCCAGGCAAAAACACGACCGTATACATCGGAGTAAACGTCAACAGGGTCTCGGGAGTAGATGAAAACAGAGAGGTAAATATACGAGCAAACAAACATAACCTTTATTGGACAGCTTATTGCCATTTCACATGAAACATTTCGTATACATACGGTATGTTTTGAGTTGAATCAATTTCGTTTGAAGCATGGAATGAAACAGGTTTCAAAATACTTTACATTTCTCATTTACATCTTTCATATTCTCATTCTAATTCCCAAATGCTCAAAAGATCAGAACTTTTTGTGAGATAATACAAATAAGAATTAGTACCTACAATAAGTAATCGGAAATTGGTAACTAAAGGAATATCTAATGGGAAATTTCGTAGTATCTGATAAAACCACTTATTTACAATTAATTTTAAATTCATTCTGAACATGTCAATAATAAATTCAAGTAGAGAAAGTTCAATTGCGAGTTGAATATCATCGGTGAAGGTCTGCCAAACCGGGAGCACGTGTAGTGATGTAGGTTAGTTGCAAGTTATTTTGGCACTGCGAATTCAGCTACATACTCCTCCTCCTACTCCTGAACTACTATCATTTATTATTAAACATGCGAACACCATCTATAAAAAACATAGTAGACCATTGAATAACCAGGCTGTTTTCTTGTCCAAGGAGATAACATTAGACGTTTTCCTGCAAGTGTCATGGCAAGAGACGCGACTGCACGTGCCACCAGGCGTGAACTTCATAGACCTGCCCTGGGAATTCCGGCAGCTCCTGTGGACGCCAGACTTATACATCTGGCAGCTGCAGACCATGAGGATACTCTCCGTGCTCCAGGAGATGGCGTCTTTGCGGCTTTATAGCAACGGCACTGTGTCGGTCAATATTGGGTAGGTTATCTTCCTGCTAATGTTTTAGATCTGCTTTTACGAATATTGATGATGTTTTAAATTATGTTAATATACCTAAATATCCTTTAGGCACTGCAACCAAAGATATCTTTTTCATAATCTTAAATACCAAATCTTCCAAAATACTTAACTTTCGGCGCCATATTGTAAACGATTCTTTTCTGAGGCAGCAATAATCGACGAGGAATATACATGTATTGTTTTCATCTATTTTCAGAGCGACAATCACAATCAAGTGCCAGATGGACTTCGTGCTGTATCCACTTGATGTGCAAAACTGTGCGATAGACTTCAGTAGTTGTAAGTAATACCAGTTTTTAGTAATACCTGTTTGATACTTCAACAAAATCTTTCTTTATAAGTAACCACCAAATATTTTTATCCCAAAATTTCCCTATCTGAAAATGTATTATCCCAAACTGCGTATCTGATTGTTTGAAATTACATAGCTGGGGTTTGACAATCTTGGATAGAGTGTTCTCTATCTAAACGTAAAACCCCAGCTTTATCATATTCTTTTTATTAGTGTTTAGTTTGTACACGTGTAAGGTGTAGTGTAGTTAAAAGATAAATCTGAATTCACAGTCAAATTGATAATACCGATCTCAAGCTCCTTACAACGCAAGCAAACATCCTAGATTACATTCATACGAATGAGTGGTTCCCGAAATAAACCGCTAAACTGGCGTTGGATAGCACCATGACCACTATTACCAGCTATTCAGAGCCAGACGAGACAAATATTGAACTCCTAAATCAAAGCGAAACCGCCGAGCCAAACATTACCGCCCTCATTTCGCGGTAGTTTATGACTTCTGTTCATTTGCGAAATATTAGATAGGTCACAGCTGTGAGCTGGTCTAGCAAAGATATTGTCTTCCAACTAGTTTTATTTTTGCCATGTTGATTAGTTTGATTATTTTTCCTTGCTTAGGAAGGTCCCCTTTCCTTTTCATCATAATCTCGCTAGCCTTATCCCGTATCTCACGGGGCGGCTACCTAATCTAGGGGATTGAACGAAGGTACTGGTTTTTACACAAAGCGACTGTCATCTGACCTCTGCAACCCAGAAGGGAAACCAAACCCAACCCTAGATTAGGTCAAAGTCAAGCCGCCAAGGTATTAAACTATATTAACCGGGCCCAACGGCTTAACGTGCCTTCCAAAGCACGAAAAAGGGCTGAATAAACGTACATATGAAATTCGAAAACCTTTTGTCGAGTGGGTATCGAGTCTATCGACCTGATGAACCCTGGTGTCAGAGTTTTTAAACCGCCTAGTAGCACAACTACCAGGCCTCTGACACGGTTTGAGTAACGACCACTATTAAAGACAGCGACCGGGACCGACGGCTTAACGTGCACTCCAAAGCACGAAATCTTTTTCTTATCGGACAATCAGGTGATTTAGCCTGCAATGTCCTAACCAAACTGGGGAAAAATTCACAAAGTGATAAATTCTCAAATACCAACTTTGTGTTTCCCCCCTGGGAATCGAACCCAGGACCTCCGGATCGGTAGTCCATGGCACTAGCCACTACACCACGGAGGCAGTTATTACATTCGAAAACCGAAAACACATTAGTACGTGGTGGGATTCGAACCACTACCTCCCCGCTCAGGAGGCAGCGGCCCTATCCAATGTACCATCGGGCTAACCTTTCCTTTTCATAGTGTCGATAAATAAACCTGACAGAGCGCAAAAATCTTCAAATACTTAAGATATATTTCCCAAACTAATTTGGACTTTCCTTCTCCGTAAACAAAGATTACCTATTCTATGTTCTGAACTACAATAAACAGGTCGTCAGTATAAAGTGCACGAATATGATAAGCAGGTCATCAATATAATGAGCACGACCGTTTCAAAATTGCAGATAAATACACAACCCAAGACGTGCGCTTCGAGTGGCGAGACGTCGCATCCTGGACGGGCCTGGGCATGGAGCAGAAGAGCATGTTCCGGCTGCCCAAATACGTGGTCACCTTCGTAACGGACAAAAGTAATCATATTCGCAATTTTGGTGAAGGTAAATGTATATTTATTGCTTTGCTTACGGTTGCGCCCTGTCGACTAACGCGTAGGTACCCCCTTCAGTCTAACGCTCGCGATGTTGCTGGCATGTGGCCACTGTTCGGCACGGATGATATATATTGTAGTGTAGATTAGATATTTCATTATCTACATCTTTCTCTTTATCAAGAGATTCAAAGATTTCTTGAGGTTTTTACCCTTCAAATTCAATAGCAAATTTATAATCACTAGTTAATTTCCAATTCCTGATTTGATGATTTTGTCATCCTTGCCGAGCAAGTTTTCATGTTTGTAAATTGTTATGTACTATGTGATATGTAAACAATGTTGTAGGTTACTGTATTATTGTGCTTGTTCATATGTATTTATTTATGTACTCTAGTTAGCTCTACATAGTAGTTTGATTGGTTCCCTCCATACTATTTACGTATTTACTTTATTCGTATTATTTATTTCATTAACCGTATCTTTAACATTACGTGTTGTATTGTGTTTGTTAGACTAGTCAATGGTAAATGTTTTGGAAATTGAATTATCTCACTTATCTAAAGTAGAATCAATTGATATTGGTACTTTAATCAAATAATTAATCACACACTGTAGGTAGTAAAGAGTACCACTAAATGTTCACGTTAAGTAATGTTGATTTGGATCACAAAGTAGGTAGAGTTGTATTTACTGTAGGTACATTGGCGGTCTACGAGTACATCTACTTTCTTCCTATCTAAGGCCCAAAAATATATATATATATTTATAGATTTTATATAATAATGTCTGGCCAAACATAAACTATACTGAAAATAATAAGTAAGTCAAGCTTAACACCGCCAGCCAATGTACCTGCAAAATAAACAACCTAATAAAATAAAAAAATAACTCCAAAATTCCAGGTGACCATTCTGCAGCTCGTCTCCAAATCACACTATCCAGAGAGCTGCGAGGGTACCTCCTTGAGAGCTACCTTCCCTCCTCTCTGTTTGTGATCATATCCTGGGGCAGTTTCTGCGTCATCCCAGAGATTGTGCCGGGCAGAATGGTGCTCTTGGTCACCACGCTCCTATCACTGGTCACCATGTTTGATACTGTCAGGTAAGCTTCCAGAGTCCTCCTTCTGTTCAGTCTTTTTTTGATGATATCCTGGGGCAGTTTCTGGGTCATCCTAGAGATTGTTCCAAGCAGAATGGTGGTCGTGGTCACCACGCTTCTGGCGCTTGTCACCATGTATGATACTGTCAGGTAAGCTTCCAGAACGATCACTATCTCTTCGGTCTGTTTGTGATCATATCTTGGGGCAGTTGCTGCGTCATCCCAGAGGTTGTATCTGGCAGGATGGTACTGTTGGTCATCACGCTCCTATCACTGGTCACCATGTTTGATACTATCAAGTAAGCTTTCAAAACAATCCTTCTTCTTTTCTGTCTCTTTGGAACTGTCTGTCTGTACGCTACAATCCTTCTCATGATTA
This sequence comes from Scrobipalpa costella, assembly GCA_949820665.1. Lineage (NCBI taxonomy): Eukaryota > Metazoa > Arthropoda > Insecta > Lepidoptera > Gelechiidae > Scrobipalpa > Scrobipalpa costella. Next base: position 5,602,608 of record OX463306.1, read on the forward strand.
CTTAAAATAGTAAGCTCTTTCATATTTATTTCCCGATTTAGCTTGGAGCTATGCACTGGACGCCTGTTTATTGTAGCTCACTAGCTCCTTTTCTGTTCCAGTACAAACTCTCCAGACGCACTCGAGCTAAAATGTATCGAAGTGTGGCTGATCTCCTGCACCATATTTGTGTTCCTGGCTCTGATGGAGTACTTCGTGGTGCTGTTCGGCATCCGCTACGACAAGAGCTGGAGCCAACGACGGCAGGACTTGAGGAGAGCTGCTTCTTGTGCCCAGCTTGCCGCTCCACAATTACATATCAACCATTCACAGGTAAGAATTTATACTTGAATTACGTAGATAGATCTCCAAAGTTCTTATATTGTAGGTAGACTCGAAGCACTTCAAAATTTTCTCACCGCACGCTGAGATTTGCCACTACGTATTTGCAACAGTAAAGATAGAGCGTCAACTTTCTGACGCTGATATACTTCAGAGTAGACTTTGTAATGTTTATCGAGGGAATTCTAGGATATCGATAACTCTGTTGCTACAAGAGTCGATTGATCTGTTGTAAATACACAGAGGCTGAGCTCGCCGAACCTCGCGCAGCCTATCGGTTCAGACGACGAGGCCCTCAAGCAACAGCTCTCGCAGATGACTATTCAAAGGGTAAATATCTACAACCCTAACCCGCACATTTCCTAGCTAAACCGCCTATCACTTACATCTATAATGCATGACTTATCTATCTCCCATAACTTAGATTTAGAGACCAAAATTTTAAATTCATGCCCATTTTTAGTCACCCCCGTCGAAAAGGAATTGGAGACAAAATAAGGTTGGATGTGAAACAAGATCTGTTAGTAAGGTAAAAATAAGAATATAACAGTCACTGCACTGTGTGGCCAAAGCTCAACACAGTATGGTTAGTAGAAACACGTACGTAATTAGAAAAAGAAAAATTACTGTTAAAAGGTAGCTAGATGGGTGTGTAAGATCGACGTATTTTGAAATTCGTCAGAAGTATCTCGATGTTTTGTCCAATTTGATCAATATTCAAAAAATTAACATTGGCCTAGAAGTAGAGTTATGCAAAATTGTTATAGGCCCGCACAGCTTTAAGCGCATGTAATCATTGTCGTGTGGTAAAGTAAACATAGTCTAGCTAAATTGTGAATGGCTAGAAAATTGACAAATCATAATAATCCTGTACATACTAACTTAACCCTAATCCGTTTCAGAGACATACAAACCAAATCTGCAATAGATTTTCTAATAGCACAAGTCGATTGAAAAATCTGATTCTAATTTTATAACCTGCTGCTTATTAGTTCAGTTTCAAAATTAATGGTCTGTAGTTCTCTGGAACGACTGTTTCTAAAAACAACATCTTATTCGAATAATAATAACTCTATTTCTGCGTAGGATTCTCCGATCCTGGACCCGATGCCGCGCGGCAGCAACGGCAACGCCAGTTTTATGGCGCGAGTGAGCAACATGGCGGACCGCGGCGTCATGTTCTGTGGCGCCCAGCATGGGGCTCTCGACAGATTCGCCCTCATGATCTTCCCCATATGTTTCTTCCTATTCACCGTCATTTACTGGGTGACATATCTAACTGAAGCGTATCGTGCAACCACGAAATCGAGTGAGCCGTGACGTGCTAAAAACTCTCTAGTGATAAAAAGTTAAAAACTATCGGTGCAGAAAAGTGATTTCAGTGCCTACTGACTTTTAAATAAATAATGTACATATTAGATGAATTGCTAGTCGATTATTAAAATATCAAGTGTGACCCCATTATCGGATGCGTTTTGGTTTTTGTTAAATAAGTATGAGTTCATGAAATCGGGTGCAATTTTAGTGTTGTTTTTATAGGTAGGCGAAACAATTTTATACCACTTTAATGCGTTCAAATCTCGTGATTAGTTTTATAATGTACACATGATTATAACACTTCAAATACGACGCTTTTTAATCTGAAATAGTTTAGTTTTCTCACATTTTACTTATGTTTTTGTAAATAAGTACAACAATTTAAAATTAAGCGAGCAATATGGGGACCATGATAATAATTAAGTACAAAATATTTACTTAAGAGCTTTCTAGATGCCTTATCTGAAATTCAGGTGCCTTTGCTCGTATAAAAAACTTTGATAAAAGTAATATCATATCACTGTATTGTTGCCTTGCCTACCTTTTTATATAAATCACAAAACGTCCAATATTTTAAGTGTAGAAATAATTCAAGAATGACAGTGGTTTGACAAAATCTAACAAGTTTGTGAAGTTCAATCAGCCTTTGATTTTTGAGGATTTTCGAATTCACAGTGCTTATTTATTCCATAAATATTAAAAGTGCTTAATCCTACCCGTAGCGAATTTTTAATTTCTTACGTTTCATATTTATCAGTCATTGAGTTCAAAGTTTTCAAACAATTCCTGAATTATTTTGCACTAACAAGTAAGAAGACCCTTAATAATAAATACGTCCTCAAATAGATAAATATTGCTTGTATTTAAGAAATATTGTTAATATGTTTAATTAGTTTTAAGTAAATTATTTTTAATTTTAAAAAATAGTAGTGCTCATTTTATTTTAGGTTTTGTAAATAATTATTTATATTAATCGATCAAATAATAAAATAAAGACATCCTCATATTAAAATTCTGCCTATTGAAGAAAAACCTTGCTAAGTTTTCTACGACTAATAAGATTCTGGTGATGGGAAAAACACATAAAATTATATTTCGAATACGAAATAATATGGATTTTTATTTAAGTTACAAAAAATATTTTTCCTCTCCGACTAAAATCTAAATTTTATCACAATCAAATTCCGAAAGCTTGTAAACTTTATTTTTTAAATGGTCCTAAATTTTTCAATCCATACACACAAATAATCACGCCTTTATCCCTAATATGGCAGGTAGAGCGTGCACGACCTAAGGAAAGGTCGTTCCGCCGCATCTTTTGAGGGTTATTTAAGATAGATTTATACGTATACTGCTGTAGTGACAGGTTGTCAGCACAACGCCTAAATTGCAATTTACAGAAACCCTCAGATCCTTTAGAATTCAATTTTTTAATCCAATTAAGCTTATATACCCTGCAGACGCAATATTAAATTGTTTCATTATTAAATTCAATGATTAAAAATAAATTTGAATTGAATTAATTTTTTTTTTCCCAACATTAGTGCCGATTCTAACGACGACATAACTTATTTTATTTATCTAAACAAAAATAAGTTAAGTTGCTGATTCTGTTGTAGGGGACTACAACACCATTGACTTATTAATTTTACCGAAGTCATTATACGGTGTGTAAGGGACAGCGTCCCGCAAACTGATAGGGGTTGCTCAGTCAACGAAACTGAACAACTAACAGCAGGTTTTTTTTTTCAGGACGTAAAAAAATAATTATTTCCCACACAAATCGTCTGATCGAGGTAGTCATTTTGTACTGGAAGCTCATTTTGTTTTTCATCTCCTGAAAGAATTTCCTGGTGAACGTTGTTCAGTAACGTTGGCAGAACAACCCGTATCAGTTTGCGGCTCAAGTAATAGTTATAAAAATAATTTAGAACCTTATAAATTAACGATTCTTAGTTCGTTGTAGTAACAAGAAGAAAATTACTGTTGGTGGCCGTTATTCGCAATTTGTTTACCTGTTACTGCAACGAAATATGAATCGCTAATTTATACAGTTCTAAATTATCTTCTTGGACCGGTTTTACGATTTACGGCGTTTTTAGTGAGGTATGATTTATTATTTTTATTAGAAATGGGTTTGCTATACTAGTACTCTAGACACTAGGTCAGGTATGACCGTGGAACTGGCAATCTCACGCATCGACTGAACACAGCAAGCTGTTTGACGCTGGACCCCAGTGAGAGGGTGGTTGCGAGCCAGTTGGCCCCTTGCGGAGCCTACTACCGCTTTGTAGGGATCGTTCAGCCGGACTTATTCACAGGCAAGCCTGTGTTGGCGTTGCCCACTGATGGTGGCGCCACTTAGGCAATATCGCTACCGCATGCTCGCCCTTATTTCTTGAGTATATTCAACCATTTTATTTGTCTTCTCTGCCACCGTACAGAATTATCCGGGTGTAAGGGACAGTGTCCCGCAAACTGATAGGGGTTGCTCAGTTAACGAAAGTGAACAACTATAACAAAAAATAAAAAGACAATAAATAAAATGACCTTACCATACAAATAGACCACCTCGATCAGACAATTTGTATGAAAAAGCAAATTTAACTTTTTCACTTCATGAAAAAAAATCCTGCTGATAGTTGTTCAGTTTCGTTTACTGAGCAACCCCGTATCAGTTTACGGGATACTCTACCTTACACCCCGCATGATACAGTATAGTGAAACTTCGTCCTCTGTCATCTAGTCATAAAGTTTATTTTACTTATTAGAAATAAGAAGTAATATTTAGGTATGTACTTGCCTACCTGTACCTAGGGAATTTCAAACAGCACAAAATATGAATTATTTTATTGCACAAATACTTTTAAAAACTTTGTTTATTCATCGGCTACCCAAAAATCGGAAATTTCATTTGTAAAATGATTGCAGGAATATTTTAGAAAGTTTTTTCATGACTGGTATTTTAGTAATATGTTTGACAAAATAAAACTGATCTGCAGACTATATATGAACTTACCAACAATTATTTTAAATATTACAACCTATTTTCAAGAAATACTATGTCTAAAATGCCTAATATCTCTAAACATATGAATAAAATTGTGCCTTTTCAGTCTTACGCCTTTAAAATATATCATATCTGCAGTTTGTTATCTGTTTATAGAAATTTTATAGGACAGTATTATGAATACAAGTTCTTGAATTATTACTATTAGGCAATAATAAGTATTAATGATAAATGCAACATTATAAATAATGAAATAAGAACATTAAAATAAAAGACACTATTTTAAATCATTCAAGATTTGTTTTATTGTTATCTTTAAATATTTATTTTATTTACAACTACTATAACTACTTGTAAGTGCCTTGAAAATCGTTTAATAACTTTGTTAAAATTCAACAATCAACGTGTAAAAATAACAACTGTAGTACGTAACATTGCTATTAAATTCTTATTTTCGATTTTGAAGGCTCTTAAATATTAAAAGATAAAAACTACAGATGTAACCGTACAGATAGTAAGGGCCAGCGCGCGCTATCGACTAAAGTTTAGTCACTAAACAGTCGATCGATCGTCGGATCTCTCTTTCCCTCACGCGAGTGACAATCGATCGACTGTTTAGTCGTGATAAGGCGCGATAGTGATAGTATCACGCTGACGGCAAGACAACAGGCATACGGCGGCAGGATTTTACGATATGGCCTTATATGCATCGAGTCCTGATAGCTACTATACCGGGTGTAAGGGACAGCGTTCCGCGAACTGATAGGAGTGGCTCAGTCAATGACACTGAACAACTTCCATCAGGAAATTCTTTCAGGAAGTGAAATAAAAAATGGCTTTTCCATAAAAATTGTCTGATCGAGGTGGACAGTTTGTATGGAAAATCCAATTTTAATTTTTACTTCCTGAAAGAATTTCTCGGTGGAAGTTGTTCACTATCGTTGACTGGGCAACCCCTATCAGTTTGCGGGACACTGTCCTTTACACCCGGTATGTGCGATCTCAGCGCGATACTGAGCTTCCTCTCTGTACAGCTCAAATACTCCGTTGCTAACCATTCTACACCCAACCCTACTCATAACCATAATAAGAGGCTTCTTTGAACGCCCTCATCATATCATCTGAGTTCCTCCGTATCCGCCTGCCGATGGGCTCCAAGTCTCCGTAACATTTGGGGAAGACCTTCTCGATGATCTCCACAGCTTCCGCTTTGCTGATCTGTCGGACGGCCATCACGGAGTATAGGGCCTTGGTTTTTACGCAATCCTGAGGAAGAAAATGAGTGTTTGAAATTCTAAAAGCAATGGTTAGCTGGTCTAGTGGTCTGGCCATTAAAGGTTTGATTCCGTCAGACTAAATAAAAGTATGTTTATGCTGAATTGAGGACAATAAAACATGAAATAGACCAGCTAATTCTGTTTTTGTAGTTCCTTGACATACCTGTAGAGGGACTCCTATGTGTACTAGTGATAGTATAAATAGAAAGAAATATATTTTTTTATTGTAGTACCACGGCACTGCAATCCTACTTGCAGTTTGTGTTACCTTCTTCTTCTTAGCGAGTGGATTCTCGAGTCAAACGACCCGATGAACCCTGGTGTCAGAGTTTTTAAACCGCCTAGTATCACAGCCTCTGACGTGGTTTGAGTAACGATCACTATCAAAGACAGACCGGGACCGACGGCTTAACGTGCCCTCCAAAGCACAGAATCCTTTTTCTTTTCAGACAATCAGGTGATCAAGCCTGCAAAGTCCTAACCAAACCGGGGAAAACCTCACAAAGTGATAAATTGACAAATATCAACTTTGGCGTTTCCCCCCCTAGGAATCGAACCCAGGACCTTCGAATCGTAAGCCCAGGGCTCAGACCACAGACACGGAGGAAGTAATAGAAATAACTTTTTACAATTTTTTTTAATAGTTAATATTTTTTTTAATGGACCTATTTACACCATACTACAAAGTGTATATAATGCGTCACCGGACAGTCATTTGTGACGACTTAGGCAGTTGTCACAAATGACAAATGCCTAAGGGCGTCCACTAGAGCTCGAACTTTGGCGTATGGCGTGGCCTTGGGAATTCCTTATCGGAGACAATATACCTGGTACGTGCCGTATACCCCAAAGAGGGGAGCAAAGGTGGGACCTCCGCTCCGGGGTGCGCGGTTGCTGGAAGAGCTTGAGTTGAGTGTGGCTCGACTTGCGTTGGCAGCATTCATTGCGCGAGTAATTTGGTCTTCGTCGTCGGTAAGGAGTAGATAAGCATTAGAAATTTTAGAACTCATTTTGTACCTGATGAGCTTGCTTCAGTTTAGTCCAAGAAGCGTCACCCTGCGACCAGGCGCTAGTAAACGAACAATGCGTCAGGTTGGCAGCCCTGATCTCTGTGCAGGCTAAATGCTCCATGTTCTTGAAGTCCAGTTCATTGCGGCAGTAGTCAAACATGTGGATCATTTCGTGGGCTAATACTCCTTGGACCATACCCTTGCGTGTAGAGACATTTTGGCAGACTACAATCTAAAATTTAGAAAAAGCTATAAGATAGAATAAGATATATAGAATTAGATAAAACGAAGGCTTACTTCCATGCTGGACTGGGAGAGATAGAAAAACATAGAATGTTCCAGCTGCCCTTCCTCCCGGGCATGCTGTTGGAGTCAGCAAAAGGGACTCGAGGGTTACAGTGTATTGTAATATAGGCGTTGGGCTGACAACCTGTCACTATAGCAATACATATTACAATCTAAAATTGCCCTCAATTTTTGTCAGACGTGGCGAAAGCGCTTTTTACGAGGCGTTAAACGCTCTGCCTACCCCGTAAGGGATAAAGGCGTGATTTATGTATGTATGTATGTATAAAACGAAGGGACGGGCGCAAAGTGCGAGTTTCTAATACTTCTTCTTCATTGTGATATAGTTTTATTTTATTTTGTGACATAGATATAATTTTATTTTATTTGTAATAGACTCGCTTGTGACTTTCTAAAAGTGTTCTTAGGAATCTATTTGGAAATAAATGATTTGACTTTGACTTGACTTTGACTTTGCTTTTTATAGAATTTGCATGTTATTTACCTATAAAAATATTATAAAGAGGAAATAATTCTTTCATGCTGGACTGGGAGCGAGAGAAGAACAGAGAATGTGCCAGTTGCATTTTCCTGTAGAAACCGGAATTCAGGGCACGCTGTAGAAACTAGGTAAGGGATCTTGAGGGTTTCAGTATATTGTAATTTAGGCGGTGGGCTAGATTTACAGTGACAATGTTTACAAATTAACAGTGCTAGTGGCAGGTTTGTCACTACAGCAATATACCTACAAATCTATCTCAAATAACCCTCAAATCTTTGTCAGACGTGGCAGAATGAGCTTTGTTTAGGTTGTTTATGCTCTGCCTAGCCCATTAGGGATAAAGGCCTGATTATATGTATGGAAATAATTGTTAGTTTCTCTGGTTAGTTTCATATTTCAGATTTGCTGGTGAACTCAAAATCTACATCAAAACGCTAAGAAAACTACTAATGTTTACACAAATTTTCCAATAGGAAAGTATATTAAAAACTATGCGAAAATATTGTAAATAGAAACTGGGCTTCGGATTGGAAAAGCTAGTAAGACATAGAGACAAACCTGATTCAGTTCTGGATCATAACCTCCACTGACAGAATAATCGCACACTTCACACGAAATATGCCTTCTGATATCAATGGGACTGAAAAGGAAACAAATATTGAGAAATACTTTCTTTATTGACTATGCAATAATTTCTTGCTACTTATTTTCATATTTTCTTCCACAAATACCATTATTTGTGTTTCCCTTTCTATGAGTAGCCTTGTTGAGAATTCTATAGAATAATTTTGTTGGAATATTGCCTATTTAGCTGGTTTTTCAATAGGTACCTGTTGTTCTTTGAAATAGTTATAAGAAACTGGGTCACTGTTTTCGGGTCTGGGTGTTCCTTGTGGTTGTTTCTGTGTATGTCCATGGCACCCCGTTAGAGGGAATTCTAGTGGGGGCTATGAGTGTGATTGAGTTTTTTTTTATAATAAAAATAATAAAACTAACCAACCAGAGCTCCTGAGTGCAGCCATCATCACTTTCACAATCGGACCTGAAATCCATAAGCAAGGTTAATAGTTCTACTACATTGATTTAGTTATGACTGGTAGTGAAAAATAAAAAAACAATTCATGCAGGATTTAAACACGTAGCTTATAAGATAAATAAGCTACAACGCTTTACCAACTGTATTATTGCAAAAAATCTAGTAAAAACTTACATACATATGATCACGTCTTTATCAATAATGGGGTAGGCAGAGCGTAAACGACCTAAACAAAGGTCTTTTCGCCACATCTGACAAAGTTTTGAGGTTAAGATAGATTTGTAGGTATATTGCATAAAAACTTACTAGTCTTAATACACTCGAAGACATTCTTCTCACACTTTATCTTCTGTAGACCTTCTTTACCCTCTTTGCCGATTAAAATACTGCTGATTTTAGGCTGAAAAGTTCCTCGTCTTTCGGGGTACAAATCGTAGCCCCAAGCTTCTTCCTTAGGCTGCTGACTCCTAGAAGAACCCTGTTCAGGTTTCTTATCGTCTGTAGGCTTGTTATTGTCTGCCTGAAACTTATTTTCACTAGCCATCATGATTGCACAAGACCCAAATCATACGTATAGGTTAGAATCCAATAATACTCCTATTTCACGCAATTGTGAATGGAAGCCTAAATATTTTTGTACTAAATGTGTAAAACTTAGTCTAGGAAAACAAATTAAGCAATTTAACAATAATAAACTGCACTAAAATTTAAGATAAATGCAGCTCAGATATGTACAACAATCAGCTGTTACCGATTTGACACTTTGAAGTTTCGTTAATCGTTTTCTACAGACAACCTTAGTACGAAAAAGCGAGAAGCAATATTCTGTATTCGTATACGTTAAACAAAGTAAGAAAATAACTATTGGCCCAGACCACGCAATCTTATGACAAACTAAGCACAGCTGTCATGTGACTACACCACCAAGACTACGAACTTTTCTTCTCTTTTCTTTTCTGTATATAGACTGTTGATTTTCTTATCCTTTCGTTTATAGTTTATATTATTATTGTTACTTGCTCGATGTTACGTAGTAGACGTTGTGCGCTAGACGTTAAACATGATATGGAATAGAAAAAATATTTATTTGCTGCTATAAAATATTGGTCTTCAAGTAGACTCTACACGTATGTATTACAAAAATATTGGTTTGTGGCACAGATAATATAATACTAGCAGGCAAGAACTATTTAACGCTGATCTATAGAAACAGTAGGTAAAAAGAAAAGGATGAAATGAAAGATTTCCTTTTGATTATTTTTTTAATCTTATCTTCAATAAACATCTTAAAATACTGCAATCCCATTCGATGAGAGCACATTTCGTTTGAGGTACTTTTTCACAAGATAAATCCTCCCGATCTGAAATAAATAATTTTCTATTGTTAAATCAGATACCCTAAAACCAAATTTTATATTGTTCAATACGATTGAGCCCATGGCGGTAAAAAGAGAAAATAAAAAAATTGTGAACTTGCCTAATTGCTCTAAGAATTGTTTGTATGTGTCTTCATTCCTAATAACATTTGCAATGTAAACCTCTAGAGAATTATTTTTATTGCAAAAATGTTTGATAACATTACAAAGTGGTTTTAATATCGTGGGATCATAAATTATATCAGCACCTATTAGCACGTCTGGTACAACATTATTTGGTAAATCTTCAATTTTATTCCAATCTAGCATCATGAGATCTGAAAATAAACAATTTTAGTATTAAAAATAAGGCATGAGGAGTACCAACTCCTCTTTCAAGATTCTTTAGTTTGTAGTCTTACCTATACTTTTATCATTTCCTCTAAACATTAATATATCTCCATTTTCTATTAATTCCAGTAATGGAAAATTTATCTGCACATTTTCGCTTATGGTTTTTAGTACATCATTATGGCAATCAGTAAGCATTATTGATTTAATATCGCAGTATTTGGATATTGCTATTCCAGTAAACCCAACTCCTGAACCAAGTTCTACAATGGTTTTTGCTTGGAATAAATCTTTGTTAGAAATAACATAATCAGCCAACATTAGAGCAGCCTGAAAAAAATTGGTAATGCATATGAACAAAGGGACACGTCCAGCAAGGTGACTTGAACAATGTAGACTTTACGTCAAATCAAGATAATTACATACTTACAAACTTGACTAATTTACCTGCCAAGTTCGCATCCCAGTAGTCCCATTAACGACCATATTTTTTGTTTCCTTTATCGTTATTAAGTTTTCCAAATCATTGTCTATAACATAATGTCTGTAGCAAAATTCTTGGTGTGTATTATGTTGTAGCACCGAACAAAGAAATGTGTAAAAGTCATCGTGTACTTCTTGTTTAGGTTCCATATAATCAATAATTTTTTTGAAGAAGAGTCTCGAAAATTCAGCACTTACAGGATACTTTACCACTTTATGATTATAAATAGTTGCATTTAAAAAAACTTGCTGTTTGTTCCAAGTAAATGCTTCAATTTCCTGTGCCTAAAACAAATTTTATCATGTACTCGTATATTATTATAGGTAGTTTTGAATTATAATACGAAAAATAATATAAGCAATAAAATAAAAACACTCCGTAGGTATATATTGTGTAAAACACTAACCTCAAGAAAAAAGTTTAGCGATCCCGTGTAGAAATTGTTTATTAACTTTCGCACAATAGTTACCTCAGCTGAATGCGACATAATTTAGACTAAAATAAGAAAAATAAATGAATAAAGTAGAGACGTTCGCACGTGCACGGCAAAAGTGTGGTGTGGTGGCCTGTGCTGCCAGATCTTTTTATTGAATATGAAAGATTCAATGGCAGTTTATTAAGATGAGTACTAGTTTCATTAAACATTTCCAATTTGTTATTTTCTGTTTACTTTTACATACATAAATACATATATTAAATCACGCTTTTGTTCCCAATGGGGTAAGCAGAGCGAAAACGACCTAAACAAAGGTCGTGCCGCAAAATTGCAATGCACGATACTATAATCCTCGAATCCCTTAGATGGGTTTTACATCATGCCCAGAAGGAGATGCAGCTGGCATATTCTATGTTTTCCTATCACTCCCAGTCCAGCATGGAAGATTTTACTATGTTTCGAAAGTTATTTCAGTGAAAAAAGCAAATATGAAAGTTCTTATTAAGTGTTAATAGAAGCCAACATTAAATACTGTTTGGGAAATAGTGCACACATACACACAATGTAAAAAAACCTAATGCGTCTAGCTCGCCAAAATTAAACTAAGAAGGTGGACTTTTAAGGACGTTCTGGCAACGCAAATAGAGTTCCTCTAGCTACAGTAGTTTAAAGATATAATAGGAATCTGGTTTGATTTATATGCCACACGTGGTGGTGTACTACTTTGCTTGCCACAAAAACACTTGCATCACTTTGACAAGTCATCAGCTGATTATATGTGGCGGTTTTTCGGTTTTTGTATCTTTGTTTACAATTAATTATTATTTTTATACGAGCTGAGCTTGTCCTGAGAATTCGTATCTTTTTTACCGATATCATTTTTACGAAACAATGGAGAAACTGGCTAAGAGAACCACCAGGAAACGTAAAGCTGAAGATGATTCAGACGCAGCGTTTGATGAACTTATGGAAAATCATGAGAAAAAGCTTAAAACTACCAAAAAAACTGTTACTAATGCCACTAAAGAGAAACCTGTTAAATCTCCAAGTGTTAAGAAAAAGCCGGCTGTTCGCAAAACAAAAGTTAAGTTAGAAAAAATACAAGAAACCAGTGACGATCATGAACTTGAAGGTATAGACAATTCAAATTGCCTAGGACCTTCCAAGAAAAAGCCAGCTGCTAGAAAAACAAAAGTAAATGTAGAGAAATCTGAAAATAGTGATGAAATGAATAGTATTGACACTCTAGATGGCCTTGGACCCTCCAAGAAAAAGCTGGCTGCTAGAAAAACAAAAGTAAAGGCAGAGAAATCGGAAAATAGCGATGAAATGGATAGCATTGACACTCCAGATGGCCTAGGGCCTTCCAAAGTGCAGCAAAATGATACATGTATGTGGGGTGAGGCAGAAATGTTATCACATGTGGAGAAAATACCCCTGGTTTTGGCACAGAGCTTTGTTTCTTTGCTGACTGAAGGATGCACTCTACCATTTATAGCTAGATACAGAAAGACTGCTGTTGATAACTTGATGCCTGATAGGTATGGTTATAGTGACTACTTATGTATTTTTTAATATAAATAGAAAGGCTAAACTTCCTAAAACAAAACTAAATTAAACTACCTAAATTCATCAAAACGAAAAACCTGGGCTGTTGATTATTTTAATAAATTTTGTGTATTTGTACTAGATTTTTATGCTTTTTTGTATTGTTGACAATTATTGTTGTTTTTTCGAACTCCCTGCTGTAGTTCTAAATAATTAAATTATTCCTTCTGTTTTAGATTGCAAGAACTATTTGAGAGTTACCAAAATGTAACTCAACTGAAAAAGAAAGTGGTTACAGTTATAGAAACGCTGAGGAAATCCAAGAAACTGACTCCAGCAGTCCAGAAAAGTCTGTGTGAAGCCAGAAATTTGTCTGAAGTGGAATTAGTTGTAAGAATCCTATTTAAATTGCAAATCTACTGCAATATGGCTTAGTCAAAATATCTTGTATGGCTATAAAATGTGTTTTTAGTTAGAGATATAGTAGATCAAGAATATCCCTTTGTTGGAAGAGACAGGACTGTAGTAGTTCATGCATTTTCCAGAGCAAACAAATGCTATTCCAAAAGTTGCAGGTTCAAGCCCAGCCTGCATAGAAGTTTGTGTTTCAAGATGTATTTGAGTATAAAAAGTCATTGAAAATTAATACTGTAATTCTTTTACAGTATGCACCGCTCAAATCTCATTCTCTGTCGCTAGCAGAGAGAGCTCGAAACTTAGGCCTTGAACCTCATGCCATAAGGGCTCTTAATGGTGAATATATTGACCTAAAGACTTTATGTACTGATGATGCAGAACTGGCCAGTGTAGACAAAGTTGATGACCATATCACCCATTTGGTTGCTGATATTATTTATAAAGATACTAAAGTTTTGGAGCAGATGAGGACTTTGTAAGTATTATCAAACCTTTTTTTATTTGTTATTTGACCTATGTTCCTTGAAGAAAGTTGTTCAGTTTCATGGGTAGAATCACTCCCTAAAATATGGCTAGCTATTTTTTTAACTCCCTGTATAATTTATCAGTTTGACCCAGCAAGAAAATGTATCAAAATCTTGCAATAGAATTGAGAATATGGAAAATAAATTGCAGAAATAAGTTGCAAGAAATTCTAATTCTGCTCAACATAACTACTCTTACTATACTACTCTACTTACAATGTGTTTTTTATGTGCAATAAAGAATATTTGTATTGTATTGTACTTATCTCTTATTTTGTTTACTTACCAGATGTTATAAATTTAAATTACAGAAAAGAAGAAACCAGATTCTCAATTCAAACCAGCAGAACAAAGAGCTCTACAAAGGATAAGAAAGATGATAACAGCAACAAAAAGCCTGGCTCTAGATCTGATCCAGAAACCTACAAAGTATACTTTGATTGGAAGTGTCCAATTCACTTTGTAAAGCCACATCAGACTTTAGCTTTGAATAGAGGAGAAGATGAAAAGATTCTGTCAGTGAAAGTTAATGTGCCAGACTGGTTTTATAATAGGCTCGAGAGGTAAGATTTATGCCCACTTAATACAGAGTGTTCACAGGATATTTTGTAAAGACATATCAGACTTTAGCTTTGAACAGAGGAGAAGATGAAAAGATTCTATCTGTGAAAATTAATGTGCCAGACTGGTTTAATTATTATAAAACTTGAGATATAAGGTGCATACCCCAGATATCACAGAGAGTTCATTCACCATTTATTGTTGAGTATTCAATGGATTGTGTTTCTCGACAATACAATACAAAATACTTTATTACACAAAGAAACACAAATATACATATACGTACATACAACATAAAATAAGGAACAAAACAGTACAATAAAGGCTGCCTTATTGCTAACTTTAATGTTCCAGACAGTTTTCATAATATGCTTGAGGGCCCATTCTGAATCTTACGTCTGTAAGATACATGACCAGTTAACACAAAAAGTTCATAGACTATCTATTGTAGTCTTAAAATTGTACTTGACGGTAAAGTGCCTACTAAGTAATTTAATAATATTCAATATTGTAGTGTATTTATAGTATTTATTTTAAATTTAAGATTTTGTTTTGTATTATTATATTGTGTATTACGGTGCTGACAGAATATCAGTCTTCCATGCTGGGCTGGGAGTGAGAGAAAAACATAGAATGTGCCAGCTGCATGTCCTCCCGAGCATGCTGTAAAAACCAGCTAAGGGATCTGAGGGTTTCAGTATATTGTAATTTAGGCGATGGGCTGACAACCTGTCACTACAGCAATATACGTACAAATCTTTCTTGAATGGCCCTCAAGACTTTGTCAGACGTGGCGGAACGGCCTTTGTTTAGGTCGTTTACACTCTGCCTACCCCATTAGGGACAAAGGCGTGATTATATGTATGTATGTATGCAGAATATCAGTGTTACTGGTTATAGATATAACTTGTAACAAATGCTGAGTCAGCTCCAGTTCCTGTGCAATACAGATCAGACCATTCAATAAGTCTTCTTACTGTATGTTGAGTTATGTATTGTTTCATGAATAAACGTTTTCTATTCTACTACATCAGTAACAAAATACTGGTCAACAGATTCTGCTTAACATTATGGAGAGGCCCCTACTGGGTGCGCAAAGGCCTAGGCGACGCTTATAACCGCCTTATCAAGCCCTGGCTGTCCAGACAACTCAGGTCGGATCTCACGACAGTGGCACAGAAAGAGGCGGTGAAGACGTTCATCAACAACTTGGAGAAATATCTGCTGACGGAGCCAATAAAGAACAGGAGGATAGCTGGGCTTGATCCTGGATTTAAAGCTGGTTGTAAGGTAAGCCCAATGAATTTCTAAGATAAGTAAGATAGAAGTACATACATACATACATAAAATCACGCCTTTATCCCTTACGGGGTAGGCAGAGCGTAAAACGCCTCCTAAAAGGCGCTTTCGCCACGTCTGACATAAATTGAGGGCAATTTTAGATTGTAATGTGTATTGCTGTAGTGACAGGTTGTCAGCCCATCGCCTTAATTACAATACACTGTAACCCTCGAATCCCTTTTGCTGACTTTTACAGCATGCCCGGGAGGAAGGGCAACTGGAACATTCTATGTTTTTCTTTCTCTCCCAGTCCAGTATGGAAGAAATAAAGATAGAAGTTATTGCAGATAATATAATAAACTTCCGGCGTAGGGCGTAGTAGTGACCAACGTCAGTGACCAACGTTATGAAGTGAATGTATGTCGAACGTGTTGAACTTTTTTATGTTCATACATACATACACACACACATGCATATAATCACGCCTTTATCCCTAATAGGGTAGGCAGAGCGTAAACTACCTAAACAAAGGTCGTTCCGCCACGTCTGACAAAGTTTTGAGGGTTACTTCAGTTAGATTTGTAGGTATATTGCTGTAGTGACAGGTTGTGAGCCCATCGCCTAAAATACAATATACTGAAACCCTAGGATCCCTTGGCTGGTTTTTACAGCATGCCCAGGAGGAAATGCAGCTGGCAAATTCTATGTTTTTCTCTCGCTCCCAGGCCAGCATGGAAGATATTCATACAATTTGGCAATATAAACCTTACTTTATTCCTAACTGATTCAACAGCTTTAAAAACTATACCTATTTAGAGACAACAAGTTTACTAGTTTTCTCGGTGTTTAGTTGATGGAATATTATATAAAGTGCTATTTTATTATTATCACAGGTTGGAATTATAGACACAAATGGCGGAAAGCTTGAGGCGTGTGCCATTCACCCAGATTTTAGAAAACTCAATCCAAACGACTTTGCCGCCAAACAATTTAAAGATCTACTGGAAAAACACAGGTAAGTAATTGCAATTTACATAGTACGTATTTATTGTAGTAAGCTAGTGATTTCCCCTAAGCCGAACAATCGCTCTTTTCGCGGGAAAACAGTTTCCGCTCGCATAGCGTGAAAAATCACCGCGGCAAATTGCCCTATAGCCAAGCCGTTTTTGGTCCCAATGTCATTTGCAAAATTCTTATTTTCTAGTTATTTCTATATGTTTACAATGATAATGCAGGTGCATTGTTTTGACTTTTTTAAGTAACTCTGCACAATTTTTCAGAGTAGAACTAATCGGCCTTGGTAACGGCACCGCCTGTCGCGAAACTGAAACCTGGTTGAAGAACCACCAGATATCTCAGAAAATTCCGGTCGTCATCGTGCCTGAGCAAGGAGCTTCTATTTACTCTATCAGTAAAGAAGCGCAGAAGGTAATTAATTTATTTATTGATACGATCTCATTTAAATTCAAAAACAAAGCAAACTATAACGACGAAATTGAGAAAGTTTTACACAAAATAAATGACTGGTTAATTGATCACAACCTTCAAATCAATTATGAAAAAACAAAACTAATGGAATTTCACACATGTCAAACACAACCTTATAACCTACAAATAATAAAAAATACTTTTAAAATTGAAAAAGTTGACACATTTAACTTGTTAGGACTACACATAGATAACCATTTGAACTGGAAACAACACATTTTAACCACAAAATCAAAATTAGCAAACTTTTCATACGCCCTTTATAATTTAAAAAAGGTAACTGATTTTAAAACTGCAATAACGGCCTCCTACACGTCTGCGGAAGCGTGGTTACGATACGGGGTTATTCTTTGGTATACTAGTACCGATTCTCATGATCTGTTTATATTACAGATAAAATGCATTCGAATACTGGTTGGCATACGTTGTCCCGAAAGTTGCAAGCCGCACTTTATAGAACAGAGTATACTTTCCCTACCATGCATTTATATACTTGAGATGGCTATTTTTGTAAGGAAAAACTACAAACTATTTAAACAGCAACATATGGTACATAACAGGAATTTACGTCATAAACATGACCTTGTAATATCCTCATCAAGGCTAACAGGTATTGGAACAAGACCACACAGTAATGCGGCAAAAATTTATAATAAAATCCCTGACAGTATCAAATCTGAAATAAAAATGACAACTTTTAAAAACAAATTAAAATCATTTTTATGTAAGAAATGCTATTACAGCGTAGACGAGTTCCACAAGGACAAAATGGAACAAATGGATACGTAGTAAGTAGGTATAGTGGATAAATAAAACGCCAATCTGCGACCGGTCTATACTTAATGACGTAGTACATGTAAATGATTTTTGGAATAATTTATTAATTTATTCTAATTGTAAGTAGGGAATTCAATTAATTTTATGCACGATTTAAAGACATACTAATTTAATATATTGACTATTTGATTAATATTTTTTTGACTGTTTAAATTTTTATTTTATTTTTGTTTACATTATTGCTATTATAAATATTTTTTTGACATATTTATTCATATCAATCTTAGTTTTTATTTTTTATATTCATATTTTTATTTTAAATTTAATGACAGTCCTCAATTTGCAGTGCCCTCAACAGGGCGTCATATGTGATACTATCTGTAATATTAGATCTCAAGACACCATGTGACAGCAAATAAATGAATTATGAAATTTTAACTCCTTCTTAAATGTTTACTTCTATAGTTGTCTCTTTCTCCCGTCATCGGAAAATTGCGCTGGTTGAGCGGGAAAACAATACATTTCTTATACGTCGCAAGAATTCCTCGAACCGCACTAATCAGTGGCACTAATGTTAATGTCATAACAAATTAATGTTTGGTTTCAGGAGCATCCCAACATGGATCCAAATCTAATATCAGCACTGTCCATTGCCAGGAGAGTATTAGATCCCTTAGGAGAACTAATAAAGGTAACTCATTAAATATGGCTATCCCATCTTCTTCAGTGTAAGATGGTGTAAACAAGGGCTCGCTCCACCTTGGAATGTGTCTTTGTTACCTTTGGCTCTGATCTAGCAAACCCAAAACTGGTTTAATTTATTTCATAACTCAATGTCTTGAAGCTTGATTTTCTATAAAATATGTTTTCTAGGTGGACCCAAAGAATCTCGGTGTCGGATTGTACCAGCACGACATACCTCCAAAGATGTTGGAGTCAGCGTTGGACAATGCCGTTGAGAAGGTCGTCAGTTTAGTGGGCGTTGATATTAACACAGCATCACAAGCTATGTTGAGGTCAGTAAAAATTAAAACAAATAACTTTGATTATGTCAAAACTCTGTTTGAGAAATAAGCGAATGCTGACTGAATTTTACGTTAGTACATATACCTTGGAATATCATTTCGTCGCTCTATCAACTGAGCTATAGCACTATTTAAAATCCTGCTTGCCTAATGTACAACTTAAGCAATCCATTGTTTTACAATTTAGAAATGCGTATTCCTTTTCAGACGTATATCAGGCTTAAACGATGGCCGAGCCACTAAGATCATTGCGTACCGTCAAGAACACAACCGTTTTAACACAAGAGCTGAAATACTAAAAGTAGCAGGCATTGGCAAAATCACCTACCAGCAATGTGCAGGGTTCCTGAAGGTTCTAGGCGGCTCGGAGCCCTTGGATTCTACCATTATACATCCGGAGAGTTATAGTGTCGCTAAATTGTAAGTATCTATCTACATACATGAGCAACTAACAACAATGCGTAGTCAAAAACGCAACCGATTCAATACCATAGGAGAGGGTATTGAAAGTAGCAGCCATTGTAAAGATCACTTAACAACAAAATAATAAGATAAAATAAGTTTTTTTAAGGTACTAGGAATAACAATTAGACAACTTAAAAACTAAATAGCCTAACAGCTACACACAATACCGAAAAGTTGCCTATTCAGCATAATGCTCTAGTCGAAGACTGAAGCGCTGGTTTTCAGTAGGTTTCTTGTTTTAAGTGCCGGGTTCCTGAAGGTTCCAAGCGGCTCGGAGTCCTTGGATTCTACCATAATACATCCGAGGGCTATATTGTCCCTAAATTGAAAGTATCTATCTACCGCCACGTACGCAACCACATCAATACCGTAGGTACTGAGCGTGGCATTCATTTAGAAGATTTCGCTCGAAATCTTAGATTAAAGAATACGGACTCAATTTAAGAATAATCCCATCTTTTTCTCTATTATAAAGTCTTAAACATCATTGCAGGTTTGCCAAGAAAATCAACGTCAACATCAACGATCTAACAAGACCAGACTTCCCAGAACAAGTGGAAAGAAAAACAGCTTCTATAGACCTTACAAACATGAGCAAAGAGTTGAATACCGACATCAGTACATTAGAACTAATCATAAACGCTTTCAAACAGAAAGCTCATGAAGACAATGTGATCGCATTTTGTAGACCAGTGTACTCTTTAAGTGTACAGGCTACGGAACAAATCAGAGAAGGAATGACTTTGCAAGGTGAATAAAAAGATTAAGATTTTATAATTTTCAGCAAAAATGCTAATACTAAGTAATCGAACTATGAAGTTTGTAGCTGCAAATCACTGCAAACTTCTGCCTGTTACGTCTGGCTTAGCCAAGACCCTAGATGCGAATGGAGATTTAAATTGTGTTTAAATTTTTCTTTGCTCTCTCGTGATTAATATCACAAAATATTCTTTGCGTCTAGTACCTCCTCTAAAGCATTTACTCTGTGTTTCACTCGATTGATCCTAGAGCCACTTCCAAGTACATCTAACATATATTAAATAATGTTTTTATCTAGACGACTTTATCACAATTTACTTCCTTGCTGGACTAGGAGCGAGAGAAAAACATAAAATGTGCCAGCTGCCTTTCCTCTCGGGCATGATGTAAAAACCAGCTATGGGAACCGAGGGTTTTAGTATATTGCTATTTAGGCGATGGGCTGACAACATGTCACTACAGCAATATACAAAAACATATTAAATAACCCTCAAAACTTTGTTAGACGTGGCGGAACGACCTTTGTTTAGGTCGTATACGCTCTGCCTATCCCATTAGGGATAAAGGCGTGATTATGTGTATGTGTGTTTGTATGTATGTTACCACAATTTTCCACTCAAATCCTCGCATAATTTCTCAACTCAACTCTTTTTCCCAGGAGTCGTCAGAAACGTGGTGCCATTCGGCTGCTTCGTAGACTGCGGAGTAGGCGACAATGGGCTTATACATTCAACTCAAATGGCTGGACATCAAACACCCAAACTTGGGGACAGGGTATCAGTCACTGTCATCGCCTCGCCCAAACCTAAGAAACTGCAGCTACGATTGGAGAGAATTCTTAACTGATTGTGTTACTACTTTAGGTAGGTTTCTTTTTTTTTCTGTACGTCGTGCCTTTTTGATTCCATGCAAATGTGATTTGACTACATTAGGTTGGCCTTTTGAGACCAAGTGTGAAAATTATTTGATAAGAGAAAATGTGATTGACCTGATTAAAATAAAAACAGTTGATTTAAAAGACATGTTTTTTTAATAGTAAAACTAATTAATCACAGTATAAACTAACTAAACTAAAACAATAAGTAATGCTATTCTTCTTCTTCTTCCGCTTCCAACACTGTAATATCATGCTTAGTATTCAGCCCGAAGACATGAAAGACAGCCTTGTTCACTATGGCGTCGCATATTCCGGAGGTTACTCTGAAAAACATGAAAAGTTTCGTAAACAGTATGTGCGTACTGGTAACCATGATATCTGCCAAATGACCCGGTAAATATACATTTACAAAAGAAAACATGCTGAAACAAATTGTTCATGGATTTATTTGAAAGCGTTTGCTCTGTACTGTTGGTTTGTGCAAACACAAATCTTCATGATATGTCAAAAAACAAAAGACTTTGCATAGAGTGTTATTTTGGGGTTAAAATAAATCTTAATGTTGTGCCAACCGAAGCCAATAAAAAACATATAAGGCTAGGATAAGTCTATAATACCTTCTACTCAACTTTTCCCGAGTGTTAGTCTCCAGCTTCTTGACTATTTGGGGATAAGTTGGTATCTCTTCAGACGCGTAATACTGGATCTGACTTCTAAACATCTTGCTGTGCAGAGCATCCCTATAAATAACAAACAAAAACCATTGTATTACCCATGCCAATGCGGTACAGATCAAAATAGCATGTACCTTCCCCTCTTTTAAAAGTTGTCTTGAATATGAAGGATAAACTATAAGGTTTCCGGATAAGAATATTGAAATTCATAATATCAAGCGTTCTTGGCCGTCGTTTTATAGGGATTGACATCGATGACCCTTAATTGGATTGGCCGAATATAGCGACAGTACTTCTTATAGATGATAAGCTATATCTACAGAATGTTGTATCGATATATCAGTGTTTCCTCGACAAGATACAGTAACAATCCCAACATTAAAGTTTAAATTACCATAATATTCCATCAATTATTCTAATAATATCCGCAATGGTCATGTTGTTATCGCTGGAAACCTTCTCACTTCCAGCACCATATTCAGCGGTATCAGAGGATAGCAAATCGTATTCCGGAACCTGAAGGCAAAAGATGAATAATACGATGAAAAACCAACTTTTCTTCTTCTTCTGCCTAGTATTTTCTGGCCTAGTGTTGGGGCTCTTTCCGGCTTTCTCTCGCATAGTCCACTATAGCCGATCTTCGGCATCCGCTCAAAATTCAAAGTTTCTCTAAAACCATAGCATGCCATTTTCTATTTCCTTGCTTTCGGAAAAAGAAAAGCTTCACGTCTATAAATAATACCTACCTGTTCCCACATTTTATTGATCAGGAGTCTTGGATAACCATCGCGTTGTCCTTTGGAGCATATGGAAACTGTCATTGCGATGTACGATGGCTGAGGCTTTTTCAGATCCAGCACGTATGGCGGAGAATCGTTTATGTTCTGGAACACATGTTGATTAAAATATTGGTCGTAATTAGTTTAGTTGTTGCCCAACGATCTGTTCTGATTCAATCTGCTTTCCATTATGTCGATTCAACGGAAAGAAGTCCACTACAGGGCTTAGGTAATCCCCTAGGTTGACACCAGGGTTCATCGGATCGTTGATAGACTCGAAAATACGCTCGCTAAGAAGAAGAGCTCCTAGGCTATCCTTGATAATATGTCCTGTATATACATCTTACCGCGCCCTTTATCTGATCGTGTTTGGCTACTCACAGGATGGAAAAATCCTTTCTCAGTAATGATGAACTCTTGGTTGCACTTCTCTATCTTGTTTCTTCTCAACAATTCATTGTGTTGGTATCGCCTGCGCTCCGTCAAGTCCAGAATCTCACAAGCTACAGTCGTGCTAATAAGAATGCGATAACGATAAGTTACTAATACGATACTTTTCTTTTTAATAATTTATATTCTGTTTGTGATTCAAACGGACAGTTTCAGGTCTTAGCATTTTCTTGCAAATGTTTACTTACGTAAATGTAGCTGGCTCTTGCAAGGTGTAGACGGTCATCGTTATCCACTCTGTGGTTTTGGCAGGAATCGTACCCCAACAGGGAGTCATCACAATGTTCACTATATTCGCAATTCTCTCTCTGTATAAAAACAAACAAGAAATTATTTCAGATGTTCTTCTTTTTTATTATTAGAAATGGGTTTGCTCTTGGCTAGGCACAAGGTCAGGGATGACCGTGACAGATTCGATGATGGAGCGAGCTCACGCAGAAGATGCCTGTTAGGGCACTGGCAATCTCACGCATCGACGGAACATAGCAAGCTGTTTGGCGCCGAACTCCGGTGAGCCTGTCGCCCCCTAGCGGAATCTACCTCTTTGTAGGGATCTTTTAGCCGTTATTCACAGGCAAGCCTATGTTGCCGTTGCTCGGGGTGGACCAATAGGAGGTACATCCCATCCCACCCCAAAAAACATGTAACGTCCTATATTAGACGTTATAATAGGACGTTGCATTCTATGATTTAGGGACTATCAACAAGAACAAAATAGATTGACCTAGGAAATAACCACATCCAGTGGGACTTTTGGCAGTCACGAACCTAAGTCTAACTCAAACTCTAATAGACGAGAAAAGGAAAATTTTACTTACGGCAGCCAAATAAATCTTATGATATGGTCAGTTTCGTTGACTATCGATATTATATCTCTCGACAAAGAATGAGTTGGAATTATTGGAATAGTTATATGCTCTGTGGAAAGGTGTACCTGAAAACATTATACCTGTTAAGTTATTGATGTGTTCGGCCCTTTTTCGGTGCTTCGGAAGGCACGTTAAGCCGTTGGTTCCAGTTAATATCGTTTAATACCGTAGATATTAGTCGTTAAGCCATGTCAGAGGCCAGTGCTAAGCATTAGCGGCTTGAAAACTCTAAATTAATTTCCCTTCTGGGTTGTTCTTAGCGAATGCATTCTCGAGTCGAACGACCCGAAGAACCCTGGTTGCGGAGGTCAGATGGCAGTCGTTCTGTGTAAAAAACAGTACCCTCGTTCACATAGATTAGGTAGCCAACCCTGTGAGATACGGGATAAGGCTAAGAAGAGGACGAAGTTATTGATTTGTTCATTATCATATATCATCATCAGCCCACATCTAGCCATTGCAGGTAATAGGCATATTCTCTTTTGCGCTGATCCTCACGGTCATCATGTCAATCATATACCAACAGTTAACTTCCGTCAATTTGATGATGTCGTCGGACCATCTGGAGAATAGTCTGCTTGCCTGCTAGCCTTATCGCTTCTCTTGGGTACCTCTCTTGGTTAGCTAAGTGTCCAGCCCACCTCCACCTAATATTTAATTTGAACATTGCTTACATTTTCTCGTCGATATGCACCTCGTATAATCCTCTCCGTGTATCTGGGCATGTCGAGGCGGGTCTCGAAGCAGTTTGGTAGACCACCTTGCCCGACTACATGAATTTTCATTATATCGTATCCGAAAGAGCAACAGAAAATCACCTGTAAAGTCAAAAGAAAAGACAGTTCAAAAAAGGACCATTTTCCATATGAATAACCGTTTGTAGACTTTTTAAAATCCCATTTCGGGCGCTAAACTAGTAAGCTTACGTTAGATTTAATTTATGTGAGTTGGCTATGTCACAAACAGCGTACGTGTACCATCCCCTGTCTCCTTACATTAGCCTAAAAGCCCCAATAGACACATATTCATATATATATTCCTGTCTCCCAAGATACAGGTACTAACCTAGTTTGGGAGCCAGAGTTTCACAGTCACTTAATCTTGTTAGTTCATAAATGTTTTTAAAAACTATGTAACTTAATGTAAGTGCTTTAGGTTTTTTATATTTTTTGCTTAAATAAAGGTTTTTATTTTATATTTTTTGGCGCCCAAACTGGGACTCGAACACTTACGTCATAGTTGATCATCTCTGTAGGCATGAAAGCGAATGGAATAGCTAACTTCCCCAAAGGAGGCACTTCGGCGAAGTATAACAGACAACGAATTGTAGAATCCGGTGTGATAGTGTTGCCTCGTAGAAGACGCCATGTTGTGAACACATCTGTTGGATTGTATAACCAAACAATCTGGAAAACACAAACTTTGCAAAACTTATTCGGATATTACGTTAAACCTTCGTGTTAAACCTGTCTCAAAGCAACATTGATGTGGCTGCGTTTAGGGTGCAGAAACTTTGAATGCTATTGACTTGACATACAATCTAATAAAGGCTCTTTTAAGTTAATGGCAGAATGGATGATAGAATGGAGAAAAAATAAAATAAAAATTGGCTTGACAAGAAGAAGATTTTAGTAACGGTTACATAAGATAAGATAAGGTGTTCACGTATTTTTTTCAGTATCCGACTTAGTAGATGCTTACCCTGATAACCGCATCCAAATTGTTGATTGGAACTCTTCCGCAGTCCAGCATAGCTAAATAATCGGGTGGTTGGTCTATAGGCCTGTGCAAGGGTATTAAAACGCCCTTGGCATTTGGATGAGCAATAATGTTTATAAAAATATATATCGTTCTGTAGTTGGGTATTGTCAACACGAAACATAATGTGTTCAATCCTTCGATCTCGTACTTAAGCTTCATATTTAGCAAATTTGGGTTTTCTTTCTGAAAAAGATGAAGTAAAGAGTACAAGTAAGATATTTAGAACAAGAGATCTTGAAACAAAAACATGTGATTGATGATTTTGTACCGTAACGGTCCCACTGAGTGGCGACAACTCCACCAATGGTCTGTGTATGCACGTGTGTTTCATTGTGTACGTGGAAATACCCAGCTGGACTTCCATCATCTCACACTCGCATATCTTCTCTCTACGCAGACACCAGGGCACTGGCACGTCGTATATGCTGTGCATCACGAGGATAATTTCAACTACCATGCCGCAGCGTAAACTTAAGTCTGGGCCGTATAAAGTTACCCTGAGAGGTTCATGTGGCCGACATTCTTCTAAAGCTCTGTTGAGGCTGAAAGCAAATTTTAGGTCCCTTAGTTTCTTGGGAGTCACACCTTCCAACAGGCTAGAAAAATCCAAGAAGCCAGACTCTCCGAACTAGTATCTACTTCGTTCTTCCTTCGTATGGGTTGTCATTGAGACGAACAACCCGATAAATCTTGGTGTTACAGAAACAGCTAGACCAAAGGGGCAGTAATAATTTAGAAGAAGTAGGTAGTTAAGCACCAAAAACTTACTCATCAACGTTGGTAAGATTCCACATGCAATGATTGCTGAATATAACTGGACTTGACACTGATATTGTCCTCTTAATCTGGAAATGTATTCATACATTCAACTAAGATGTCTTTCAGGAAATCTTTGATTACCTGTAGTAAGTGTCTTACCTTGAATGTTGGGTAAACCCCGTCATACCAGATAAAGCATATGGTCTTCGTAACGGGTTGGATCTCCTCAATCTCATCGTACTCCGTTCTGAAGAGCACTGTGTACTTGATGTCTATTTGTCTTGGTCCTGCACCGTCTGGTACCACAGTGAATGTCACTTGGCAATGGTTGTTCGGTTTCAAGCTATTCTGTTACATTGAGAATGAAAAGGCAGGAAATTAAAGAGTAACACAACCTTACGTCAAACAAAGCAAAATCCTAGACCAATGATCGAAACTGAGTTGACGATGGAGAGATCGCTCCCAGAAGCCATTTAGGCACTGGCATTTCCAGATACTAACGGGACACACAGCAAGCTAATAATTTAGCACCGGACTGTAAAATCATTTAACAGGACTTATCCACTTGCAAACCAAGACAAAAGGTTGCTCGAGGTGGACCTAAGCCTAAGAGAACTTCTCTCGTTTAACTTGCGCGCTATAAAATAATCTACCCAAGCAAAGGCGTGTGTACATACATACATACAATCACGCCTTTATTCCCAATTGGGTAGGCAGAGCGTGAACGACCTAAACAAATGTCGTTCCGCCACGTCTGACAAAGTTTTGAGGGTTATTTAAGAACGATTTGTACGTATATTGCTGTGGTGACAGGTTGTCAGCCCATTACCTAAATTGCAATATACGAGGGCTGGCTGATAAGTAATCTACCTAACTATGAAAGAAAAGACTTTGATGGCTAGTTTATTTTTTATTTTTCTATATAGTCTCCTGCAAGTGAAATACACTTATGACATTTGCAAATAAGTGACACCATGCCGTTATAATAGTAATTTTTATTTTGCTCGTCAAAATGGTCAGTCACAGCCTCTTTCATTTCTTTGTCCGTCGAAAATCTGCGACCCCTCAATTTTTTCTTTAAATCTTTGAATAAGAAATAGTTACAGGGAGCCAGATCTGGACTATAAGGTGGATGGTTAATTTCTGTGAAGCCGTTTTTGCTCAGGGCTGACCTCGCCGTTAAGGCTGTGTGTACAGGAGCATTGTCTTGTAAAATCAGAACACCTTTTCTGAGTTTGCCTCTCCGCTTTTCTTTGATTTGTTCACAAAGCTGGTCAAGCAAGTTTGCATAATATTCAGCATTCATTGTTGTATTTTTAGGCAAATAATCTATCATCAAAATCCCTTCGACATCCCAAAATACGGTGGCCATTAGTTTTCCAGCCGACGGCCGAACCTTGAACTTCCTTGGCGGCTTTTCTCCTTTAAATTTCCATTGCATTGACTCTTGTTTGCTTTCCGGATCCCACTGGCGAATCCAAGTTTCATCACAGGTCACAATTCGAGAGATAGTCTCTTCTTCTTTACCTTTGACCAGGTCTAGAAATGCCTGACAACATTCTACTCGCCTTTGTTTGTCAAAGGAGGTCAACATTCTAGGGACCCAACGCGCGCTCACCTTGGACATGCCCAAATGTTCGTGAATAATTTCATGAACTCGTTCCTTGTTAATGCCCACATCTCTGGCTATCTCCCACTGCTTGATTCGCCGATTTGCAAGAATCAGGTTCTTCACCTTTTCAACATTATCTGTGGTAACAGCAGAAATTGGCCTTCCACTAAGTGTGTCG
The DNA here is from genome assembly GCA_949820665.1 of Scrobipalpa costella. Lineage (NCBI taxonomy): Eukaryota > Metazoa > Arthropoda > Insecta > Lepidoptera > Gelechiidae > Scrobipalpa > Scrobipalpa costella. The sequence continues at coordinate 5,630,796 of OX463306.1, forward strand.
TCTTCCAGGCTCTCACGGCCATGTTTAAATTGCTTCGACCAAAACTTTATGACGAATTCAGAAGGACTTGAATCACCAAACACCTTTAACATGCGCTCTCTGATCTGCGTAGGCGTATTTCCTTCTTTACTTAGGAATTTAATCACTGCTCGATGCTCAAATTTCATCATTTTGCAATTTCCTTTCGACATGGTGAAATCAAAGCCGCGCCAAAAAAACAAAAGCAAGCGAAAAAAAATAAGCGTCATAATTTTGGAAAAGGAATAAATATAGAATATGATTTTGCAATGGCCAGTTCGATTAACAAAACTTTCTTTAACAAAGTAGATTTTATATCAGCCGCCCCTAGTACAGAAACCTTCGAATCCCTTAGCATACCCGGAAGAAATGCAGCTGGCACATACTATGTTTTTCTCTCGCTCCCAGTCCAGAAGGAACGCGTGTGTCCTATCGCTAATATGGTCTTCTAACTTTTATTTTTTTTGTTTTATTATAAGTAGGAACACCAACAACAACACCAAAAATATCTCACAACAGGATTGCTAATTTCGAACTTGTCACATCTCCAATCGTCTTCCATGCCATCAATGCTCCAGTAAAGTTTAGAGGTGTGGAAGCAGGAACCAAAGTTGTACAATGTAACTGAGCAGCGCGCTGTATGACCGACCGGAACGTCGTGAAGATTATTCTTCTTCGGCAGGATCTGTAACAAGCAATTTAAAACGTTTAAAAACTGCGTAGAATGCAAAATGACCTTCATAACTTTAAAGTTTTAGATGTTAGTTCTAGATCTCTCTGAATTTTAGTTCTAGATCTTAAACGATTGTTCAAAACGAAAAATGTTGTAAGAAATCTCTAACTTATTTTTAAATACCTATTCAATGATACCCCACTCAGCATAGTTTGTCGACAATATTTTTTTCATCAGAATCATATCTTCAGTGACACTCGCATGGTTAAGACCTAAGAATCATTAAAATCGGACCACGCGTTTGGTCTCCAGACCAGAGCGCCGCAGAGGATCAAACATACATACATATAGATAGGCTGATAAACATATTACCCTCCTTTGCGTGGCGCAGTCGGGTAAAAATATAATACAGTTGGGCCTGTAAAGGCGTAAGATAAAACAGGCAGTGAAAGCTCTGCTGTATTTTGAAATGTATACGTAGAATAGAACATGAAAAATCTAACCCTCAAATCCGGGAACTCCGAGAATCCAAAGATATGAATGAATAATTCTGTTGGTTCGCCAACCGGCCTAGAAATTAAACAATATTTTTTATTTAATTACTAAATGTGATAATATTTCTAGAATATATGATAAAGAAACTTACTGGCCATCAACTAAACAGAGTAAGGAGCAAGTCACCGTTGTTTCATAGACTGTATTTGGAGTCTTCGGAAAGAACCAAAAGTGATACTTGACGATCTCTTTAGGAGGAAACACGATTGTGCCACCGTTGTCTGCCCCCAGCCACTCTGCGTTGGATATTACTCTCATACTGTAAAGAAAATCATCCATGTAGATTTCACTTTCCCTGTGAAGATGTTATTCGAAAAACCTCTAACTGTCTGTTGTCTGGATGACAAATATTTGGGCGACTCACTGAGCGTTACTCAAAACAAAGACCTGAAAAGATAAATAAAAGAATGCCTCACTGTATTTCCATCCTTGTAATATTATGAAAGTAAGTTGTGCAGTAGTTGATGGCGCCGGTGATGGTGGGTGGGAATTCGTACATGGCATGTGTGTCGGGGTTGTAGCCGTGGGACATCACCTCCAGGGTGCTGGTTTCTGCACTGCCGCAGAGGCATATACGAGTCTTGCCAAGGACAAATACAAATAGTATTTCCAAAATGACAAATAGAAGAATGACTCACTGTATTTCCATCCTTGTAATATTATGGAAGTAAGCTGTACAGTAGTTGATGGCGCCGGTGATGGTAGGGGGGAACTCGTACATGGCATGTGTGTCGGGGTTGTAGCCGTGGGACATGACTTCCAAGGTACTGGTCTCTGCACTGCCGCAAAGGCAAATACGAGTCTAGCCAAGAAAAGAGTAATCACATTATACCAGAAGTAAAAAAATGCTGGCCATATTTTAGGCGATGCACACATTGAGCTCCGCGCTACGTCGCGTAGCGCAAATATTGTCTATGTTCCATTGTTCAAACCAACCGCACCGTGGTTCAAACAATGGACAACATATACAAAATCTGCGCTACGCGACGTAGCGCGGAGCTCAATGTGTGCCTTAGGCACAGAATATAATAGTACTTATACTACCTTAGGGTGTGAATCTACCCATGAAACTGATGAATATGGCCAGCTATTTTGTTTACTCCCTGTATATTATAGTTCAAGATTTGGTTTCAGACTGTTTTTACACACTGCAGAGTCAGACAGTGCAAAAGTACAGAATATAAAATAGTAGGCCTACTAGCGACATAAGCCTTCTCCCTCGTGCTATTAATGTCTTTGCTAGCCTTGTTCAGGTTTTTCGGCAGCCTTCACTATTTCGTCAACCCATCTAACTGCGGCACGATGACTTACACCCTACACTACACCTGCTACTTTTTCTACACCTGCCATCAACTCGTATTATTTAAATTTAACAGTCTCCTTGCCTTTTGGATTTGGTTGATGATCAAATCCCAAGTTTCGACGTAATCGCCAGTAAATTTAGGTTCTAACGCCACTGTTATGATCTGCCATCCACGACTGGGCACGATTCCACACATCGGCATCACTACGAAGTTCCTAAAAATAGTAATGGCAAACGATAGAATAGAATAAGTACCGTAGTTGAATGGAAGGGAGCTAAATATGGTCATGAAACTGAAAGGCTTCCCACAATTATGTTTCTGGTTAATGTTGCGGTGTTGCTTAGGGTCGTGTTGTAATTCCTAATCGTAAGTGACCATTCCCTTCCTTCCTTGGTAACTGTTAGTTCGCCGCATATAACAAATGTGGTGAACCTACCGCATTAATCATTCGACATACCTAATCGTAGGTACTAAATAATTTCAAGTAGAATCTTACGTTCCCTCCGGTGATTCGAACTTGAAGTACATCGATATTTCCAACTTGTTCGATAACATGAAGTTTGAAAACGTTGTACGAGTTGGCACAGTTGGTGGTAAAACTATCTGCGAATAACACAATTAAATATTGGTAGGTAAGATAGAAAAGTCGGTAAGTTTTAGCCGAGGGTTTCCCCAAGGTTACTTATCACATTTTCGAAAAATGGACATCCGAATTTCAATATTCCGAAAACGTTTCGGACATTTTACCATTTCCATTTTTATATTTAATATTTTTTTTCTTCACCGCAATAACATTTTGCCGCAGTATTCATTCTCCGAACAACGTTACTCCGCTTTACAGTTAGTCTTTTTTACTAAATAACATCATATCACCTGGCCTTTTCTTAATTGCCAGATAATTTACTTGACATAATGTATTCCATACCGAAGCAACATTTTACAGAAGTTGGGGAGAGCAAATATAGAAGGTAGAAACCTCAGTAGGACACTCCCATTCCGTAGTCCACTCCGTGCAAGGTAACCATGTATTGCCAACGCAGGGGATACGGAAAATGCTGTGTTTGAGCCTCATCGTGTCATCCACATAGGTCTTATGCTGGTAATCCCCGCTTAGGATGTAGCCGTACACTTCGTTTTCTATCTTTGGTCTGTGTATTGTAAGAAAATATATAAGTATACGTATACAATATATGTATAATGGTTGTTCAGATTATATACAATTTTATCGTATAAAGTCTACTGACCTGAATCTAACAGTGAATAACTTGGATTCATTAGGAGGTATGATAGCAGAGACAGGATCTATTATGAAAATGCTGTCTGGATCTGAAATTACAAAAGTAGGTAAAATGTATATACAAAAGAATTAATAGAACCTATCAATGCTGAAACCAATTTACACTCGCCCCACGTTTAATTTCTCTGATCATTGGCATGAATCTTACCTGAAATCCATTGAATATAGCCATCTTCACTGAGATGATTCGTGATACATAGCGTTTGCGATATATTCTTGGTCACATCGTGGATACAACCAGCCCCAAAGTCCAGGTACCTATCGAATACGGATGCTGGAGGTATATAGCTCAACATTTTCAGGCTGTTCTCCATCAAATGTGCTGATCTGGATTTGTCCAGCCAGCTCTTCTCGAAAGTGTGGTCGTTTAGGTTGAAAAGAGGATTTCCCGGGAGTGTCACTGATGCTAATACGTTGAGGAATAGGGGTTCCTGAAATTGAACTAAAGATCAGATTTGAACGCTCAGGAAAAGAAGGTTGAGACACAAACACTATGGTCTTTTGAACTGCTACTAGTCTAATGATTTGGAAAAAAAAAATTACCTGATGTAACACTAAGCAGACAAGTTCTGCAGAATAAACACCAAGTGCTTTACCAGTGAAGATTACTGTTGTGGTGATAGACTCAAATGCTCGTATGAGACCGCAGTTTCCCGTCGTAATCTGAAGAGTCAATAGGAAAACTTTGTGAAAGACTTATATGTCGTAGAGTGGTACCTAAGAAAGTTTGGAAAGCCACCGGAAATGTTAGGTTATGAATATGATAGGAATACAAGCCATACAATTAAAAAAAAACTGCCATAGCTCAACTGCTGGGCAAATGGTCTGGTTATGCCACACATGCCACCGGCCACGCTTGGCTTCGCTGGCGGTGGTTGGTGATTGGAGAGCGCAGTTCTTGAAATTTTCAGATTGTTTTATATGGGTTTATACAAGAGCGTCATGGGTTTTGCCCTAGTTCAGGGCGATCAGGCTCCTCGATGGGAAGAATATGTAGCGTATCGTAAGTATTTAAGATGTGATAATTTACTTGAAAACACGACTGGCCACCACTTGGTAACATCCATTGATAAATTGTGTCCACAGAAGCGGTATTTATCATGTTTACAACTTTTCTCCTTGGTTCATGTTCGTTTTTGAATATTTTGAACTTTAGCGTTCTTTTGCTGAGGGACACTTCGGGGCCTGAAATTTTTCGAATAGCAAATTAATGAGACGATTGGGTTGGTATGGTGATTCGTCATAGAACCAGATTAGATTCAGCGTAAGCAAGCTGAAATGGTAAGGATGTCCAACTATATAGTAAGTTGCAGAACCAACTACCGATAGTACAGTCAGGCCCGTAATTACAAACAGCACTTGAGACTGACAGCTAGTTTGAGTCCGTATCAGAAATGTCTTTTCAGTACAAAAGGACCTGTCAAATCCGTACTTAATATTAAACTCAATCTTGAGATCGCTTTATAAATACGAGCCTCAGTGACCTATGCCTGCCTCCGTAGTCTAGTGGTCTGAGCCATGGGCGTCCTGATGGGCGGAGGTCCTGGGTTCGATTCCAAGAGGGGAACACAAAGTTGGTATTTGTTTAATTTATCACTGACAGACTGTGAAATTTTCTTCAGTTTGGTTAAGACATTGCAGACTGACTTGCCTAGTAGAAAAGAAAAAGGATTCCGTGCTTCGGAGGGCACGTTAAACCGTTAGTCAAAGCCTATTATTAAAACCCTGATATCAGCCTATTACGACCAGAGGACTGCAACTTAGTGATGGCAAAATTATGGTGATGCTGATGGTGGAGTGCGTAGGGTGCCTTAGCTAACCTTCCTAACTAGGTACCAAGTGTAGCATGCTCTAACCGAAACATCTTCCAGTCACCGTCATCCTATAAGTATTTCCGGAGATATCATCGATGATGTAATAATTGGTGAACGACTGTCCGACGACATTAGGCTTGAAGATAATCTTCACTTCACAGTTTTCTGAGGGTTTGATAGTTGAAGACGGTACGGACACGATGAAGACCCGGTCGTCAATGTTGTTTATAATGTAAGTCAGTGAGATCCGGTATAGCATAGGCTTCTGCAAGAAAAAAAATCTTTTTTTTTTAATCTGATCCAATAGAGTAGCTCACACAAAGTCTACATATGCAGCTGATTAGATTTCGGGATATAAAACGTCTCTTCTATGTTGGCCTGCTGAGCCGCTGAGCTGCATTTCGTCTCGGGTATGCTGTAAAAACCAGCTAAGGGATCCAGGGGTTGCAGTATATTGAAATTTAGGCGACAACCTGTCACTACAGCAGTATACCTACATACATACATACATATAGTCACGCCTTCATCCCTTACGGGGTAGGCAGAGCGTTAAACGCCTCGTAAAAGGCGCTTCCGCCACGTCTGACAAATATTGAGGGCAATTTAAGATTGTAATTTGTATTGCTATAGTGACAGGTTGTCAGCCCATCGCCTAAATTACAATACACTGTAACCCTCGAGTCCCTTTTGCTGACTTCTATAGCATGCCCGGGCGGAAGGGCAGCTGAAACATTCTATGTTTTTCTATCTCTCCCAGTCCAGCATGGAAGAATACCTATATCTTTAATAACCCTCAAAACATTGTCAGACGTGGCGGGACAACCTTTGTGTAGGTCGTTTACGCTCTGCGTACCCCATTAGGCATAAAAGCGTGATTATATGTATTTATGTATGTATAAAACGTGGTAGTCTTCTTTCCTTCCGTTTACTGAATCAAATAAGATGCCAATAAGTATGTATTTTACAATTTCACAAGTATACGCTTACTTCAGAATAGTTAGTGATATAAATGTATTTTTCCATAACCGTGTCTACTGGTATACATCCGAAATCCACTGTTTTCATATCAGAAAGACTATCTTCTGAACAACAACGCTGCATGTTGTGTATTTATTTTATCCACTTCATCAAAATATAATTACTGAAAAATCCAGTTCTAGGAATAATGTCAAAACGTGCTTGACAAAATCATCAGAATATCAGATTAAAAACTCCTTCGTAAGTCGTTGAAGTTATTATTTTGAAAATGCCGCCTATATGATGATTTTTTATTGGTCAAGAGGTATAAATTAAAAAGTCAATTTTGTAGTGATGTTCTTTCATATATAAAAATTATATCGATACTTCTGTCATCATATCAGCAGTCATTTTGTAAAATCTATACAAACCATGTCATATTCAGAGGCCTATTAGCTTCGCTTTTGGGCGGTTTAAAACTCTGACACCAGGGTTCATCGGGTCGATCGACTTGAAACCCATACGACAAGAAAGAAAAGAAGAAAAATTTTGTCTCTCAAATAACTTTATTTTTTTATAGCATGACCACCGTGGATGACCACTGACTAAAGAGAAAAGACCTGAAGAGAAATTCAAATTCAAATAATTTATTGCTTAGCCATAAGTTTCACAAGGTGGCATAATTTAATAATAGGTCCATTACAGCTACCTGGTTAGGTGTACAATATGATTATGATAATGTAGTATTGGTTACAATAATTGCAAATTATTTCATTTTAAATGTTATTAATTTTAGCCAAATACAAGCAGCAAGTCATAATTATTATAAATTCATGAAGATTAATAAATAACATAATTGTCCATTGTTGAATAAATTATAATTAATGTTACACCAAAAGGCTTGTTTATAAAAAAAAAATGCTAGTAAAATAACGCAAAAACTTAAAAATACCTATAAAATGTCAGTTATTAATTATAAATACAATGTCATTCAATGGTTAAAAATGTCTATTACATGTTTCCTAATAAAATACTCTATACTAATCTACCACGGTTCTCCAAAAAATCAGTCACACTATAAAATAATCTAGTTTGTAACCAGGCAGTTAATTTTTGTTTGAGTTTATTTTCATCTAGCTCTTTAAATTCGTCTGGAATAGAATTATAAATTGTTACAGCCATGTAAAATATACTTCTATGATAAAAATCTGATAAATTTGTACCAGAATGAAGAAGGTTGTTATTTCCTCTCAAGTTACGGTTAAGTTTCCGTTTACATTCATAAAGTGCCATATTTTTCTTTACAAACATAACAACTTCTATAGCATAGAGACACGGAAGTGGTAGTATTTTATATTTTCCAAAAGACAAAAGAAAAAAAAGAGAAGTACAAGTTGTTCTCAGGTACCTCTATGGCAGCACTTTTTTCAAACCTGGAACTCATTGAAATGCGGGTGTGGTGCCCACATTTCAATGCTCGATGAAAATTTACGCGGTAGTGTCGATTCGAATTCGAACCATAAAAGACTTTTGTAATTTATTTCTCATTTTCACTACATTGTCTTTCACTACCGGCACATTATTATGCTAATCGCACTTAAGTTCGTTCGCTTGGATAGCGTCGGTACACCCGAACGGAATACTTGTATGTTGATTGATACTGTGACGCCTCGATACAAAATGACAAATTCACGATCGGGTGTACGTCACAGGCGGCGGTCCTTGCTGTCCCGGTGGCATTCTATGACTGGATGCGACACGCGCCGAGGCGGCATTTACAAAGACGTCGGTATCTAAGCGAACGGGCTTTACACTATCACAATAATAGCCGCAAAAAACGAATTTAGAATGCCAGAAACGTAGTCCTGCAGGGATTCGTTACGATTCGCGCAAAATTTTTAATTTTGTTTCTTCAACTTAGTGTGTGGCAGTGACAATATTGGCAACGCAAATCATTCAATCGATAGCGAGCAAGCAAGCAAAGCAGAGACATCACTATTTCATGGCTTGACGTTTTGGCGGACGTTTGTGTTGTATTTCATTTCGTGCGTTATTCTCGGAATTTTTATTTATATTTTTGCTATGAATACCAGTTTTTGTGAATAAAAACTAGTTCAAAACTCTTTTTGTGTGTGCCGTTTTATTTTCGCTGTATGCGATACAGGTGTAACTGATTGGATGGTGTTAAAAAGTGCGTTTTCCCCAATGTCTGTTACTTCCTGCAATGTTAGGTGAAGTGTTTACAAGAATAGCGGTGTGATTATCCACTTAGGCACAGGATGGAGTCAGGGACGGACTGGCTGTGCGAGATTCTGCAGCATGTGCAGTTGGAGCAGTTTTATCTGCCAATCCGGGATCAGCTACAGGTAAAACTATCTCGCGGACTTTTACGTCACTGGTGCAGTGATGCAAGCGTTTATATGTACAGAGTATCTTAATGGAGACCACTGGACCACTAGACGTGTTTTTCCAGCTTCCTTAATTGACAACCTTGCTTCTGCAGAGAAATGATCATGTTTTCGTCCAGTGTCCGATTGAATTTATTGATGAAACTCGGCTGTAAAGCTCGATAGACAATGAAAGTTGATATCACACGCCTCCTATTTGTAAACATAACAATGTAACATTGAACACTGATTGAGAGTCATCTTCTTTACCTTTGAGGTAGAAACAGCATTATACCTTTGAAAAACTAAGGTATTTTACAGCTTTGTCCTTGACCCACTCATGGTGAAAGAGCCATGAATAAAATACGTATTTGTTTTAGATAACAAGGCTAGCACATTTCGACTATGTCCACCATGACGACCTTGAGAGAATTGGCATCAGTAAGCCTGGAATCCGCCGGCTTATGGATGCGGTTCGGAAAAGGAAACTACAACAGTGGAATCGGAAGTTTTGGAATAAGATATTTGGAACATCCAGTTCAGTTGGGAAGGAAAAAACTGACCTGAATCTTAAGCCTGCACCCCAAACAGAGCCACGGACTACATGTATCATACTGGAAAAGGACATTGTGTTAGTATTATTATCATATAATATGAAAAAAAAAAGTAATAAATTCGCCTCTGAAAGGACTCGTACCTACAACTTTGGAATGCCTTGAATTGAATTTTTTATTTCTTTCTTTCATATAATAAGAAATAAATAACATTATGAGTGCAAAAAATTCCAATTAATAGTATTATGATCAATATTCTCATTATTCATTTACTCATTGAATTTATTACCCACAAAAAATTTCCGGTTTGGGTAAAATAATAAAAACCTAATTTTTTGTGTTGAAATTGAATTAGGGTTACTGACTGATTATGGGTTTGATGTTTATTAATAATATCAGCACTCTATGTTTAATTACTAAGGATTCTGCAGCTTTTAGATTAGCTGAACCACTAAATAGTAACAACTTTTCTATTTACTTCTTTTGTATCTATTTTGATGTCATGTATTTTTTAAATAAAAACTGGTCTGTATTTGAAACTGCAATTAAATAATTCATTTTCCTCCAGATTACACAATGAACTAGGCAATGGGTCATTTGGAGTAGTACGAAAAGGAGAATGGAAAACAGAAACTCAAACCTTACCAGTTGCAGTCAAAGTATTAAAAGCTGATGCATTCTCGCAACCAGGAATCTACGATGACTTCCGACGAGAAGTGGAAGCCATGCACAGTTTGAAGCATGCAAATCTTATTAAATTACACGGTGTTGTCTTCCATCCGTTAATGATGGTGTGCGAACTGGCTCCTATGGGTGCTTTGTTGGATTATATCAGAGGACAGAACGGCAAGATTTCACTTCACTACATATCAAACTGGTCAAGTCAAGTGGCAGCTGGAATGGCCCATCTAGAAAAGAACAGATTTCTGCACAGAGATCTGGCTTGTAGAAACATTTTGCTAAGCACTTTGGAACTGGTAAGTTTACATTCCATAATTTTACATTTCTTATTGCATTGCCAAGTATGCCATTGTCTATTCTTAATATTAGTAATTATTAATTTATATTTCTTTAATAACTTAAGGTTTCACTTTATAGTAAGACACCACACTCCAAAAACTCAATTTTATAAAGAGAAAATATTTGTATTTTTGTGTGTGTATATGTATGTTTGTAATAAATAAACTCAAAAACTACTTGAATTAAAAAAAAATTTCGCCATTAGAAAGCTACGTTCACCCTGAGTAAGATAGGCTACTTTTTATGGCGGGAAAATATCGGTTTTCTGCGGGAAAACTCATTAAGTAAGCCGCGGGTGAAACTGCAGCATAAAAGGCTAGTGTAGTATATAGTTGCCTTGGCCACATTAAGCATACTACACAGTACACACCTGATTCGCAAAACAAACCAATTATTTGTTACCCAAAGATTGTTTTTACAGATAAGAATTCATGAGTCAATTTAGCATCTGAAAGTAGATACTATAGGTAGGATTTCCAATTCAGTTTTAGAATAAAGGATAACAAAGTTTTATGTCTTTTTAAATTATATGTGTTGGCAAATTAGTTAAAATACTAAAACTATTATTTCATTATGTTGTCACATCTAATAGCTAAAACTTAGAAACAAGATCTTCCATTAAAAGACTTCTAAAACTGAGTTGCAAATACAAATACTGGTATATACTGGACTATTTCTTTCTCTTTTGACTATTCCTTTCACAAATTTCTTTCTACCAACAGGTGAAAATCGGCGACTTTGGTCTCATGCGCGCCCTCCCTGAAGCAGACGACTGCTACGTGATGAGCGAAAGACGAAGGGTTCCCTTCCCGTGGTGTGCGCCAGAGTCATTGAGAGAGAGACAGTTTTCACATGCTTCTGATGTGTGGATGTTTGCTGTGGCCCTTTGGGAGATGTACTCATTTGGGGAGGAGCCTTGGATTGGTAAACATTGCACAATATGACTGTAGATCTCGAATCTTATTGGATTTTTCCATTAAATTAGGTTGACCAATTTCAGTCATGTCATGGTCATGGGCTCATGGCTAATCGCGCGTTTCGTCGCGTCTATGTTTAGGGGATTATTTCTGCCTAGTATTCAACTTGTTTTGCAGAAGAAGAAGTTGGATATTAAGTTTTAGAGCGACATAATTGCTAAAACTACTTGTGTACAACAGTTAGTTTAATCCAATTTGAAATTTGATTGCTGCATCTGCATACTAATTGGTTCAAAGCAATACTTAATTTAGTCACATCAACACAACAATGTGTCATTCACTGATTTTTACAAAATAATCGTGAATAATACAAATATGTGCTCTGATCTAAATAAATATTGAATATACTATGATTGATAGGGCACAGCGGAACTGATATCGGTTTAAAACGTAAATAGTCAGACATTTTTAGCTACTATGCTTGCCGATACAAATATAACTGGTTTAGTTTATCGATTACTAGCGACCCGTCCCGGCTTCGCACGGAAATTATCAGTGTTTCTCTACTATATTATGCATGTATTATACATATAAACCTTCCTCTTGAATCACTCTATCCATTAAAATAAACCCCATCAAAATCCGTTGCATAGTTATAAAGATTTATGCATACATAGGGATATAGGGACAGAGAAAGCGACTTTGTTTTATACTATGTAGTGATATAAAGTTCACAAAGAATCGGATATTTAATTCCTCAATCCTCATAGTAAAGAAAAGAAGCTTGCGGGTTTTCCATACAAATCAAACTCGTCTATTTTTCTATACCTATAGATGCAGTTACAGATAAGAGGTCGTTTACTAGTTTTACTATATCCGCAGCTGTAGTAAACTTCCATGTATGGACATTATTTATCTATAGTAGTGACACCTCAAGGTTCCCTGTTTATTTAAGAATATGACTATTTTCTGTCGAGTTAGATTATATGTTTATTCAACTAGGCGTGTTATATTTTATTTGTTTCATTTAAAAAAAAACCGAGTTGAGAATTGTTCTATTTCTAATTATTCGTGAAAACAATAATATTGTTTTTAAAGGATGACATAATTTATTTGTATAAGTAGAATAGCCAGTACTCTCCAACGTCTCTGTCCCAATTTCAATCAAATTTTGGTAAATTTATTCATTACATTAAAACCTATTATCTGCTGTTTAGTTTTGACGAGATAGAAGAGCGAACATTTCGAGTTCATAAAATAATTTCGATCGCTGCCTCCATTGAAGGCTGGCAAGGCAAGGAAATGATTACAAAGGCTTTAAAACTTAGAACAAAATATGATCTACAAAATTCGTACAGGTCTAAACGGCTCCGAAATCCTCCGATTAATAATGCGCGAAGGGCAACGCCTAGCCGCACCCAAATCGTGTCCTCCAGGCGTGTATATATACGACACGTAGGATAATTTGATGATTCGAATCTTCGCAAAAATCTTAGGGATATTGCGAAAACATGGATATAATTAGAGAATTAAAATAAGAAAAGCCATACGATAGAAATAAATTAGACAATGTTGAAAACATTGGCATATGCATATTTTTCCTTTTATAAAATATGTTAAAAGACTGCGATTGGACTTTTCAGCAGAAAATCTCACACACCCAATTCTTCCAGGTCTAAACGGCTCCGAAATACTGAGGCTAATAATGCGCGAAGGGCAACGCTTGACAGCGCCCAAGGCGTGTCCTCCAGACGTCTATATGCTAATGATGCAGTGCTGGGACCTCAACCCTCGCGACCGACCCACCTTCGCTGGCATCCAGCGGTATATGGACACGAATAAGTTTGAAACTGCTATTGCTGGACTAAGGTATGTTTCTATAGATATTAGCCATGTTTGTCGCCCAAGGACTGTCCTCCAGTTGTTTAGGATGATGCAGTGCTGGGACCTCAACCCTCGCGACCGACCCACCTTCGCCGGCATCCAACGGTATATGGACACGAATAAGTTTAAAACTGCTATTGCTGAACTAAGGTTAGTTCCTTCTTTTGATTGTAATAGTTTTTTGTTCTTAATTATACATAAACATAAAATCACGCTTTTATCCCTTATGGGGTAGGCAGAGCGTTAAACGACTCGTAAAAGGCGCTTTCGCCAAGTCTGACAAAAATTGAGGGCAATTTTAGATTGAAAAGTGTATTGCTATAGTGACAGGTTGTCAGCCCATCGCCTAAATAACAATACACTGTAACCCTCGAGTCCCTTTTGCTGACTTCTACAGCATGCCCGGGAGGAAGGGCAGCTGGAACATGCAATGTTTTTCTATCTCTCCCAGTCCAGCATGGAAGGCATGTTCTTAATTATGTGGTATTTTTTAAATTAAATTAATTATACCACAAGCCGCTAGTATATTATTCATTAAAATTATCAGTATTTGTACCACAAGTTAGAACATTATCCCTATCGACCCGATTACTTTTTCCTCAAGAAAAACCCATCTAAATTGATACTTTTTTTATACGCTACGCTATCGATACCAACTTGTTTTGCGGTCCATAAACAGCATTTTCTTTGCAACCCAGCAAAGGTTCAATTCCAATTTCGGAACCTCAGACTATGAGTATACCTTGTTACAAACATATGTTTGTGATAAATTGTGGTTGTTTTGCATAATTGTCTCCTCTGTGTTTATCAAAGGTTGACTGGAAGAGATCCCTTAACGGGATAAGTCCGCCTTTGTGCCACTGCTGTCTTATCCTTCTTGTATTTTAGTTTTAAGATTTTTAAGGCACAATAAAGAGCTTACATACATACATATAATCACGCCTTTATCCCTGATGGGGTAAACAGAGCATAAACGATCTAAACAAAGGTCGTTCCGCCACCTCTGACAAAGTTTTGAAGGTTGTTGAAGATAGATTTGTCCATCGCCTAAATTACAGTATACTATAACCCTCGGATCCCTTAGCTGGTTTTTACAGCATGCCCAGGAGGAAGTGCAGCTGGCCCATTCTATGTTTTTCTCTCGCTCCCAGGCCAGCATGGAAGAAAACTCTATCGATAACTCATCGTTAAATAAACGGACTTTACGCGTCTATTTGTGACGTCATTAAAACATGATGTTTTCCCTACAGCTACAGAAAACAAGGTCAGATGACGATCGAAGCAGGAGATGCGATTGTCCTCATTGACAAGCGAGTTGAGCTACAGTGGTGGAAGGGACAAAACCAGAGGTCTTTGGAAGTTGGGCTGTTTCCTTGGTAAGATTTGGTAATTTACATACATACATACATAATATCACGCCTTTATCCCTTACGGGGTAGGCAGAGCGTTAAACGCCTCGTAAAAGGCGATTTCGCCACGTCTGACAAAAATTGAGGGCAATTTTAGATTGTAATTTGTATTGCTATAGTGACAGGTTGTCAGCCCATCGCCTAAATTACAATACACTGTGACCCTTGAGTCCCTTTTGCAGACTTCTACAGCATGCCCGGGAGGAAGGGCAGCTGGAACATTCTATGTTTTTCTATCTCTCCCAGTCCAGCATGGAAGAATTTGGTAATTTTCTTTACCTAATATTGCTGTCTCCTCATTGTCCCATATTTAAGATGATCCATGTTGTGAAATGGACTCATAACATTCCCTCCCTTTGGTAAAGGATTGAAAACTAATTGTCTGTGTCTACTAGATGACACTCTTCTTCTTAGCGAGTGGATTCTCGAGTCGAACAACGACCCGAAGAACCTTGGTGCCAGAGTTTTCAAACTTCCTAGTAGTAAAGCTATTAGGCCTCTGTCATGGTTTGAGTAACGAATACTATCAAAGACAGCGACCAGAACCAACGGCCTAACGTGCCCTCCGAAACTCGGAACCTTTTTACTTTTCAGACAATCAGGTTATTCAGATGTCCTAACTAAATTGGGGAAAACCTCACAAAGTGACAAATTGACAAATAAATTCCCTGGAAATTGAACCCAGGACCTCTAGATCTTAAGCCCATGGCTCTGACCGCTAGACCACGGAGACAGTTTTTCGTTGCTTCACATCTCGATATTTGATAGGAATCTTGACGACATATTATCTCAATACACTAAGGCAATATGGTTTGCAATAAACAATTTGATTTTGACTTTTTCCCGTATTTATAATCAGCTCTTGAGACTGACAGCAAGTTTGAGTTCTTATCAGAAATGTCATTACAATACAAAACGATCTGTCAAAACCACACTTAAGATTGCTCTCAATCTTCAGATCGCTTTATAAATACGACCCTAACTAAAGAATAAGTTTGACAGCATTAATTGGTCTAGTTTAAGATCTTCCTGCGTGTGGTATGCAGGGCACTAAATTAGGTGGTTCATAGTTTGAACTGTATTATTTGGTGACGGCATCATATCATATCTACCGCGGGTGTATAAAATATCTTAGATTAATCCAGGGAGCAGTAATCAGTATACATACATACATATCGTCACGCCTCTTTCCCGTAGGGGTAGGCAGAGATCACATCCTTCCATTTGCTACGATCCTTGCAAATTTCTTTCGATAAATCTACATTCATCAATCTTTTCATGCACGCTTGTCGGTTTAGGGTACTCCTGACCTGACCTTTCCCTAGAACGTCCCCGATTTGATCGCGGTACGTTCTTCGAGGTCTTCCCCTTCCAACATTCCCACTCACACTCGCAGCAGTAATCAGTATTCACAGTGAAAATTAAATCTTTAAAAAATATGATGCTAATGATGACACATTTTATGTTCATATTTAACTCTGTATGTATCTAGGATTGGGTCTGGTTTCCCTTCTGGGTTGCGGAGGTCAGATGGCAGTCGCTCTGTGTAAAAACCAGTACCCTCGTTCAATCCCCTAGATTAGGAAGCCGACCCCGTGAGATACGGGATAAGGCTAGGGAGATGATGATGATGATTTAACTCTGTATTTATGCTAGTCTAGATCAGATCTATCAAGTCACAATTCATGACATTTCACTATTTATACATGAACAACCTCCTTTTGGTGTCGAGATCGAGAGTTGTCATTGGCAAAATACGTCCCAAATCATGAGATGTGAAGCCATTTAAAAAAAAACTTTTAATTGATTTTATGTGTAGATATCACAAGAAAATTTTATTTATAAATTTGTCGATTTTTTCTTTCTTTATTACAGAGATTTTTATTTTTGAAATATGATTCATTCTAAAAGGTTGTAAGTCACAAAGTGAGGACGCATGTAACTTGTCACAAATAAAAGTGATCACAGACTAAATAGTATACATCAAACTATTTTCGGCAAATGATATTTTGAGATAAATCTGAATCCCAAAAGCATATTTTTTTTAAATAATCCTCAAAAATTATGTACCATTTTACGCATCACAAAATCTTCAAAACTGTACATTTATTTCAGTTTCTAATGAAAAATCAAGTTATGTGAATTTACGAGAGACCTCGGAAATGAACTGCCATGCCTAGGAGGATTTTAATTTACTGAAAGTTTGTTTTCTTTTTCAGTAACTTAGTGACGCTAGCCAAGAGTAAACAAGTACAAGGGACCAAGATTGCGCAGACGCTCTCCCCAGGCAGAAAATGTAAGTCAAGTTTCATACCCGGTGTAAGGGACAGCGTCCCGCAAACTGATAGGGGTTGCTCAGTCAACGAAACTGAACAATTCTTACCAGGAAATTCTGATAGAGATAAAAAAAAATACCTTTACATATTAAATGACCACCTCGATCCGACGATTTATGTGGAAAAGCATTTTTTTTTCTTTCTTGGAAAAATAAATCTTGGTGATAGATGTTCGCTTTTTTTTACTTGAAATGGGTTTGCTCTTGACCTTAAACACAAAGGTCAGAGATGACCGTGACACAGTCGACTATGGAGCCAGCAGTCATCAGTTTCGTTGGCTGAGCTACTCCTATCAGTTTGCGGGACGCTGTCCCTTACAGTTTCTAATGTTTACTATTGTGATCCCTCACAGGATGTTTGAAAACTTTTTAATCTCCATATTAGAAACATGTTGCCGAAACTTTACAAATATTTTGAAACACAACATTTTAAAATAAATTTTACCATAGAGCAATTTCGTAACATAGACTCCATGTTTTCTTGTTTTGTCTAGTCTTGCGTAAATATAGAAATTGGATTCCTCACGGAACGTTACCGACTACCGTAACGCGTTACTCTTTAATAGTTATCAGTGGTTTCTATCTGCAGTTTTTT
Organism: Scrobipalpa costella; assembly: GCA_949820665.1. Classification (NCBI taxonomy): domain Eukaryota; kingdom Metazoa; phylum Arthropoda; class Insecta; order Lepidoptera; family Gelechiidae; genus Scrobipalpa; species Scrobipalpa costella. The sequence continues at coordinate 5,648,515 of OX463306.1, forward strand.
GATAAAGTAAGAGCACTTTTACTATCTATAACTATCACTATTTATACACGCAATTTCTTGTTACTGACAATTGAATCGGACACTCATACAAAAATGGAAAACCACGGTAAATTTCCCGTTCTTAATCATTATAATGTTGATAACCGTGAGTGTGTGAAAAAGACAATTGAATCTCTATACACAAGATTTTAAATATTTTTTTTGTCAAACAAGTAAAATATCACTGTTTACTTCGTACATAGAATCGAAACTGCCTACTTGACATTACATCAATATCCTAAACAAAGATTTCTATTTACCACATCAGATAAATTTTAAAGCGATTTTCAGATATAAGTTTTGAGACTTTCACGGTTGTTCATTACAATATTATTATTTAAAATTTTAAAATAATAATCTCATTGATTTTCAAATATTTACGGATGAGCCCTTTGCAGATACACCGAAACCTTCGTATACCTTTACTGGCTTTTACTGAATGCCCTTAAAGAAAGCAGCTCCTACATTCAAAGTTTTGATTGTACCAAGTCTAGTATGAAAGTACACCTTGCACTTACTACAAACCTTATGCATCACGATTACAAAATCGTCCGTAATCGAATCGTAACTTAATCTTTCAATCAAAACATTGATCTACGTATCGACCGGAATATTAAATATCGATGACCTAGAACCATTCGTGTTGCATGCGTCTCTAATATTTCATACGTAGCGGCAGGTATTGTAGGTTAAGGAAAATTTGGCATAATATGACGTAGAGAGGTAAAGAGAAGTAAGGATATAAGTTTTATGACACAAACAATAATGACTAAGTTATCCTAACTTAACTTAGCTGGTAGAATTTTCCTACCGGCGCGTCGGCCATAATTCTGCCAAGCAGAGGTTTGTGCACTTCTGTGTACTTTTAACATAAGTCAGAGAAAGTAATAACAGGTGACAATCTTTCCAGCTTTGTCAATTGTGCAGTGACTCTACATACATATAATCACGCCTTTATCCGTAATGGGTAGAAGCCTAAACAAAGGTCGTTCCGCTACGTCCGACAAAGTTTTGAGGGTTATTTAAGATAGATTTGTAGGTATATTGCTGTAGTATAATGTTGTTAGCCCATCGCCTAAATTACAGCATACTGAAACCCTTGGATCCCTTAGCTGTTTTTACAGCATACCTTGGAGGAAATGCAGCTGACACATTGTATGGTTTTTCTCTCGCTCCCAATCCAGCATGGAAGTATGTGGTTGAATAGTAAGTTCGTTGGACCAATATGTGAACCTCTAGCTATTGTTTAAAATTTACTACATCGACTTTCCCGTACAAACGAGGCCACAAATTAAGATCATCACTTTCAATCAATGTGTTCAAAGTTTCTTGAATAATGATTAACGCTGTCTCATTAAAACCAGAGTATTTCCCAACGTGGGAATTACGGAACGATTAATAGACATGAATACTCAATGTAATAAAACCACACATGTGGTTTGGCGAAGGCCGTTTTGATGTGCATTGCTGGCTTACCGAACATTCATACATACATACATATTATCACGCCTGTATCCCTAATGGGCTAGGCAAAGTGTCAACGACCTAAACAAAGGTAGTGTCGCCGCGTCGTGACAATTTTTGAGGGTATTTGAAGATATATCTGTGTATTTCTATAGTGACAGGTCGTCAGCCCATCGCCAAAGTTACAATATACTGAAACCCTCGAACCCCTTAGCTGGTTTTTACAGCGTGCCCGGTAGGAGATGCAGCTGGCGCATTCTAGGTTTTTCTATCGCTCCCAGTCGAACATTCAATGTAACATATTCAAGAAAGACGCATTGTAACTCAAAAAGGTTTTCGCCACACTACGCCGAACGCGAACATTCTGACGCGTCATCGAGAGCCTCTATGCATTACAATGAGGGACTCACGTGTCATGTAAAAGGAACTGTTGTAGATACATACTTATAATCACGCCTGTATCCCTAATGGGGGAGGCATAGCGTAAACCACCTAATCAAAGATAATTCCGTTACATCTGTCAAACTTTTGAGGGTTATTTAAAATAGATTTGTAGGTATATTTCTGTAGTGACAGGCTGTCAGCCCATCGCCTAAATTACAATATACTAAAACCCTCGGATCCCTTAGCTGGTTTTTACAGCATGCCCGAGAGGAAATGCAGCTGGCCCATTCTACGTTTTTCTCTCGCTCCCAGGCCAGCATGGAACTGTTGTGACGTAGTTAATTCTGTTTTGCTTGCTATAGTCAGCCAGAAGTCACCTAGACAGAGTAGACGTTTCAAACGAGCTCACTCAAAATCCTAAAAGGCACAGACGGAACATGGAAAGGTCCTTGGCATTAGATTCTGGTGGGTGACTGCGTGGGTGGTCCAAAACCAGACGGCGCATTGTCAATCCTACTATTGCTTCTTCTTCTTCGTCTGTCGTGTGGGTATCGAGTCAATCGACCGGATGAACCCTGGTATCAGAATTTTTAAATCCTCTGGCCTTAAGGCCTCGGACTTGGACAAATAACTATCAAAGACAGGGACTGGGATCGACGGCTTAACGTGCCCTCCGAAGCACGGAATCTTTTTTCTTCCAGACAATCAGGTGATTGTGCCAGCATTGTTCTAACCAAACTGGGGAAAATCGCACAAAGTGATAAATTGTCAATTATCAACTTTATCGAACCCAGGACCTCCGGATCGTAAGCCCATGGCTCTGACCGCTAGACCACGGGGCAGTTATTGCTAGATAGTACCTATCTTTCAGCCGGACTTATCTACAGGGAAGCCTGTTATGTCATGGTTCAGGATTGACCGCGAAAGCGCATGTTGAATCACTAGTAAAGTGTTATTTCTAATACGTCATCAATAGCCGCTCCGCATAACAATGAGGTTTTCACGTGGCCTTGTGACGTAGAAAACTTTTATCACTACCACATAATATATAATACTACTACATATACATACATACATAAATCACTCCTTTATCTGACAAAAATTGAGGGCAATTTTAGATTGTAATATGTATTGCTATAGTGACAGGTTGTCAGCCCATCGCCTAAATTACAATACACTGTAACCCTCGAGTCAGTTTTGCTGACTTTAACAGCATGTCCTGGAGGAAGGGCAGCTGGAACATTCTATGTTTTTTTTACTACTACATATACTAGCTATTATTATATTATTATTTCCATGCTGGCCTAGAAGCGAGAGAAAAACATAGAATGTGCTAGCTGCATTTCCTCCCGAGCATGCTGTAAAAACTGGCTGAGGGATCCGAGGGTTTCAGTATATTGCAATTTAGGCGTGGGCTGACAACCTGTCACTACAGCAATATACCTACAAATCTATCATATATAACCCTTAAAACTTTGTCAGACGTGGCGGAACGACCTTTGTTTAGGTTGCTTACGCTCTGCCTCCCCCAATTTTGATTAAGGCGTGATATGTATGTATGTATGTACTAGCTAAGATATTTGCGTCAAAATCCGGAACTAAAATGTTCTCTGCTACCACGTTGTAAGAGAATCAATACTTTATAATATGCTTCAAAATATTTACCTTTATATATAACTAGGTTTCCGCCCCGCGGTTCAATGAGATTTCCCGTGGGAATTTAATATTTTCCTGCGGTGAAAAGTAGGTTAGTCTCTAGGTTACCATCTATCGACCTGCCACATTTCATCAAAATCGGTTTAGCCTTTTAGGCGTGAAACATAGAATACTCTAGCTGCGTTTTCTCCCGGGCATGCTGTAAAAACCAGCTAAGGAATCCGAGGGTTTCAGTATATTGTCATTTAGGCGATGGGCTGACAAACCTGTCACTACAGTAATATATGTACCCACAAATTTATCTTAACCCTCAAAACTTTGTCAGACGAGGCGGAACGACCTTTTTTTAGGTGCCTACCCCATTAGGATGAAGGCGTGATTATATGTATGTATGCTATAATATTAATATGGATTAGTGTAAAAGATAGGCTCAGCATCGTAACCGCCTATCAATCCGTCAATCAATCTAGGACCCAACAGCAACAAATGAATTCTTCCACATACAGCGTTATTCATTATACTAGGTGTAAGAGACAGCCTCCCGCAATCTGATAGGGGTTGCTCAGTCAACAACATTGAAAAACTATCAGCAGGATTCTTTTTTCAGGAAGTGAATAAAAAAATTTGCTTTTCCATACAAAATGTTCACCTCGATCGGACAATTTGTATGGAACAGCTAATTATATTTTTTTTACTTCCTGACAAAAGATCCTAGTGGAAGTTGTTCAGTGTCGTTGAATGAGCAACCCCTATCAGTTTGCGGGACGCTGTCCCTTACACCCGGTATATAATCAGTGTAAAAGAAAGGCTCAGCATCGAAACCGTTTATCATTCCGTCAATCAATCTATGACCCAACAAATTAATTCCTCTGCGTCATAATCATCACCAACTGAGCGAAAACTGTTACGTTATGATACCTTTTCGATTACATTACTTTTAAGAGGCCTCACCGCGAGCGGTGGCGCCCTACTCGTTAAAAATCATAAATCACAAACTATAGGCATTTTCAAAACTTTTCTCTGTCCGTAGATTTAGACCTAAGGATTTTTTTGAAGAGTGAATTGAGGAACAATAGTACCCGGCAGTTACTATCTAAAATTATTGCTAAAACGGCCACTTTTGGCGGAAATTTCGGTAGTAACTCCAGGGGACTAGGGGTTTGCTCCTCAATTCATTACTACTAAAAATCCTGAAGTCTAAAGCTAAGGAAGTGACGGAGAAAAGTTTTTAAAAATCAATATTTTGCGAGTTATGATTTTTTGTGTGGTGCCGGGTTAGAATAGAATATATTTATTTGCCAGAATACAGTATGTCAGATCTTAAAATATTACAGAGTTCCATGTATTCAACCTGCGAGCAGGCATGCAAATTTGACTCGTTGTACAATTCAGTCAATTTATTTATTTACGAATAGATAATTAAAAAAAAATGAAATAAAATTTAAATATAGATCATAATAGTTGAGTCATCACCCCATAACTTGCCGTTGGTGTCGTAAAAGGCGACTAAGGGATAAATCCAGGGAATGGGCAGCAGCGTTCCCTGTAAATGGAAAAAATCTACTGCGCTCACCAACCCGCCTGCCAAGCGTGGTAAATGTGACATATACCCCCAATTTTGGGGAGGCCCATGTCCAACAGTGGACTGTAGTGGCTGATGTTGATGATGATTTTTTAACGAAGGAGGGCACCAACTGCCTTCGTGGTCTAGTGGTTAGAACCATGGGCTTACGATCCGGAGGTCCTGGGTTCGATTCCCAGGGGGAACACACAAAGTTCATATTTGTCAATTTATCACTTTGTGGGGTTTTTCCCAGTTTGGTTAGGATATTGCAGGCTGAATCACCTGTTTGTACGAAAAGAAAAAAGATTCCGTGCTTCGGACGTCACGTTAAGCCGTTAGTCCCGGTCGCTGTCTTTGTTAGTGGTCGTTACTCAAATCATGTCAGAGGCCTATTAGCTGTACTAGGCGGTTTGAAAACTCTGACAGCAGGGTTCATTGGGTCATTCGGCTCAAGAATCCACTCGCTAAGAAGAAGAAGGGCACTACCGCTCACGGTGAGTCCTCTTAACAGTATGTTATACGTATTAGTTCCACGAGGCACAGTAACATTGGAAATCACTAATCAGTGACTAATATGTAACAGTTATCGTGAACATGTGACTAATTGAATTATTGTGCTGTGCCTTTCATAAATATGTCGCACCTATATGTGTATTAGAATTTTTCCTTTTTATGCCTATCATAAAATGTATAGTGTTGTGGAGATTTGGTCTCCGTCCTACCTTTTCATTTTGTTGCCAATTTCTAGGAACAAGGTAAATCTAAAATTCATTCTGAGAAATGTTTTACAATCAGCCATAAATTCGATGTATTTGCATATAGTATTTCCAACTCAGATTTAGAAAAAAGGTTAACAAAGTTTAATGACTTGTAATCGAACATCTTGTTTCTAAAATAAGTTTTAGCTATTAGATAGTCTTAACAGCATAATGAAATAGTCTTAGTAATTTAACAAATTTGCCAACACGTATTATTTATTTTTGAAATGTGTTTTCGAATAAAAAGACATGGAACTTTGTTTACCTTTATTCTAAAACTGAGTTGGAAATACTAAAGTCTAGGTGTGTCGTGAAAAAGTGATGTCATCCGGTTATTCTTTGAACGCCTGTCACGGTTATCATTGTATTTACTTTAATGTACACTTGTGAAAAGTGATAATGATATTGTAAGTTATACATACATATAATCACGCCTTTATCCCTAATGGGGTAGGTAGAGCGTAAACGACCTAAGCAAAGGTCATTCCGCCACGTCTGACAAAGTTTCGAGGGTCACTTTAAGATACATTTGTAGGTATATTGCTGTAGTGACAGGTTGTCAGCCCATCGCCTAAATTAAAATATACTGAAACCCTCGGATCCCTTAGCTGGTTTTTACAGCATGCCCGGGAGGAAATGCAGCTGGCACAGTCTATGTTTTCTTTCGCTCCCAGGCCAGCATGGAAGAATCGACAGATCGTAAACGACCTAAACAAAGGTCGTTCCGCAACGTTTGTCAAAGTTTTGAGTGTTACTTAAGATATATTTGTAGTTAATAATAATATTGTTGTAGTGGCAGGTTGTCAGCCCATCGCCTAAATAGCAATATACTGAAACCCTCGGATCCCTTAGCTGGTTTTTACAAAATGCTGGGGAGGAAAAGCAGCTGGCACATTCTATGTTTTTCTCTCGCACCCAGTCCAACATGGAAGAAATACATGTTGAGGGAGATAATCGACTATTTGTGTTGCCACATATTATACTGCACTGTAAACCTACCCTATCCTATTAGAGATAAAGGCGTGATTATATGTATGTATGTAAACCTAGCTTTCTTCCATTCTGTACTGGGAGAGATAGAAAAACATAGAATGATCCAGTTGCCCTTCCTCCCGGGCATGCTGTACAAGTCAGCAAAAGGGATTCGAGGGTTACAGTTTCGGTTTCAGTTTTGACTACCTGTCACTACAGCAATACACAATACAATCTAAAATTGCCCTCAATTTTTTTTTGTCAGATGCGGCGAAATTGCCTTTAACTAGGAGTTTAACGCTCTGCCTACCCCGTAAGGGATACAGGCGCGATTTTATGTATGTATGTAAACCTAGCACTAAGGCATATCAAAAACAGTATGTATTGAGCGTAACATGTAAACTGTAAATCTGAAGAAAATCCATGCAGGAACGAATCGATTTTTACGTTTAACGATTTTTTATGCGCCGCAGAATTTTTACCCTTCAGGAGTAGTCAGAGTGTAAACAGACTAGTAAATGACGTTTTGGTCACTTTTCCTAACAACTTTTTTTCTCTATTCCAGCGTCATCATTATCAAATTCACCAGTACCTCTTCAATCCAACGGTTCCATAGTGGGTACAGTAGACGACGTGGTACTACGGAAACGACGTACCATAGAGTCCACACAACCTGTATCGACTAGGGCTGGCAATACTGGTTCAAAACACTTCAACTATAACAAGCTTGTGAATGATCGGGCTGCGGCACAAGCGAGGCTGAATAGAGAATCTAGAGACTCACATTCTAGGAGCCTTAACCAAGGTAATTACTACTTTATTCTTATAGTAATAGCGATGATATTGTACTGTAGTCTAGTTTGAAATGACGTACCATAGAGTCAACTCAACCAGTCTCCACTAGAGCTGGGAATACCGCGTCTAAGCACTTCAACTATAACAAGCTGGTGAATGATTGTGCTGCGGTACAAGCGAGGCTGAATAGAGAATCTAGAGACTCACATTCTATTAGCCTTAACCAAGGTAATTACTACTTTATCTTGTTAGTAATAGCGATGATATTGTACTGTAGTCCAGTTTGAAATGACGTACCATAGACTCAACTCAACCAGTCTCCACTAGGGCTGGCAATACTGGGTCTAAGCACTTCAATTATAACAAGCTTGTGAATGATCGAGCTGCGGCATAAACGAGGCTGAATAGAGAATCTAGAGACTCACATTCTATTAGCCTTAACCAAGGTAATTACTACTTTATTATTATAGTAATAGCGATGATATTGTACTGTAGTCTAGTTTGAAATGACGTACCATAGAGTCAACTCAACCAGTCTCCACTACGGCTGGCAATACCGGGTCTAAGCACTTCAACTATAAAAAGCTGGTGAATGATTGTGCTGCGGCACAAGCGAGGCTGAATAGAGAATCTAGAGACTCACATTCTAGGAGCCTTAACCAAGGTAATTGCTACTTTATTCTTATAGTAATAGCGATGATATTGTATTGTGGTCTAGTTAGTAATACTAAGCACTTCAACTATAATAAGCTGGTAAATGATCGAGCTCGAGAGAATACAGAATCTAGAGTCTCACATTCTAGGAGCCTTTACCAAGGTAATTACTACTTTATTCTAATAGTAATAGCGATGATATTGTATTGTAGTCTAGTTAGTAATACTAAGCACTTCAACTATAATAAGCTGGTGAATGATCGAGCTCGAGAGAATACAGAATCTAGAGACTCACATTCTAGGAGCCTTTACCAAGGTAATTACTAGTTAATTCTTATAGTTATAGCGATGATATTGTATTGTAGTCTAGTTAGTAATACTAAGCACTTCAACTATAATAAGCTGGTGAATGATCGAGCTCGAGAGAATACAGAATCTAGAGACTCACATTCTAGGAGCCTTAACCAAGGTAATTACTAGTTAATTCTTATAGTTATAGCGCTAGTACTATTATATATTCTGTGGTTATAGCGACCCTTTGCTCGATGGTCGTCATCCCGCCTGCCAAGCCAATCATGGCAAATACTGTGCAACTAAATAAGCCTATATCCAGCAGTAGATTGTTGAGATATAGTAGAAACTTTAGTTGTACATACATACATACATATAATCACGCCTTTATCCTAATGAGGTAGGCAGAGCGTAAACGATCTGATCAAAGATCGTTCCGCCACGTCTGACAAAGTTTTGAGGGTTATTTAAGGTGGATTTGGAGGTATGTTGCTGTAGTGACAGGTTGTCAGCGCATCGCCTAAATTACAATATACTGAAACCCTCAGATCCCATAGCTGGTTTTTACAGCATGCTCGGGAGGAAATGCAGCTGGCACATTTTATGTTTTTCTCTCACTTAGAAAAAAGAACATATACTTATCCTAAATAAAATTTATATTTATATCTCACGGCTACCTTATCCAGGTGATTGAACGAGGGTACTGGTTTTTACACAGAGCGACTGTCATCTGACCTCCGCAACCCAGTAGGGAAACCAGATCCAATAGTATCTATATTTATACAATACAATATATATATATATTCTTCCATGCTGGACTGGGAGCGAAAGAAAAACATAGAATGTGCCAGCTGCATTTCCTCCCGGACATGCTGTAAAAACCAGCTAAGGGATCCGAGGGATTCAGTATATTGTAATTTAGGCGCTGGGCTGACAACCTGTCACTACAGCAATATACCTACAGATCTATCTTGGATGACCGTCTAAACTTTGTCAGACGTGGCGGAACGACCTTTGTTTAGGTCGTTTACGCTCTGCCTACCCCATTAGGGATAAAGGCGTGATTATATATATGTATGTATGTACAATATATAAATATACTATGGATTACTTAGGGATAAATAATGTTCTTTAATTCTATTTTTGAAGACAGCAATAAAGAATCTTTATTTATTCCTCTTCTCTTTACAGTAAAAGAAGATCTGCTGATAGACCTGGATCTCCCGCCCAGCACGAGACCGCAGACGATGCGCGCCGCCAACACGAACGTGTCCATACTGGACCAGCCTATAGATGTGCCTCAAGTTGGTAAGTGCATTTTTTTCAACATCTTTGAAACTAAGTTATTATATGTATTTATTTATTATATATGTCGTTTTATGTAAAATGATATGTATTTATACATACATACATACAAGTTGCAAGGCTAAATAAAGAAAGTAAACTACCAAAAACGATCGTAGTGCGTTTCAAGAATCCTTGATGCCGGGACGAATTTTATTCTGCAGTGCATAGATTTAATAAGAGTAAGCCGGCGAAGGACGACAAACTGAACTCTACATTGCTTGGACTTGCTGATGCTAAAAGCGCTGTGTATGTGTCTGAACATCTTTCGCCGACTTTAAAGTCTTTGCATGCGGCCACAAGCATCAAAGCTAAGAAACTCAAATATCACTATGTTGGAGTGCGTAACGGACGTATTTACGTGCGCAAAGAAGAAGGTGGTGCCTTTCTACAGATCAGAAATCGTGAAAATCTGGACGCGTTGCATTAGTTTAATTTATTATTCATTTTAGATATTGTTCTGATTTTGTTTTCTCTTTATAGTACGTAAGTAATAATGGCTACATCAATTTATTACCAAAACTCTCGAGGTCTGAAAAGTAAAACTAACGAGCTCTACATGTCAGTTTTAGCTAATAACTTTAATTTTATTTGTTTAACTGAGACTTGGCTTGATGATACTATACTATCTTCTGAATTATTTGATTCCAGATATTGTGTTATGCGCAGGGATCGTGATTCTGATTTTTGTCGCCGTTTTAATAAAGACCATGGAGGGGGTGTGCTCTTTGCTTACAAGAAATCCCATAATTTCATCCGCAGGTTAGACTGGCAGTCTGATATTGTCGAGGATATTTGGGTGCAAATATCCTTATCTAACGAAATTAATATTAATATTTGTGTCGTATACCTTCCTGGCTACCTTCCGGCAAGCATGTATGTTGAGTTTATTCAAAAATGTCAAGCGATAGTAAACTTAAATTCTGATCAGACAACATGTATAGTGGGTGATTTTAATCTGAAGGATATGTTATGGTCTCCTGATACCGGTTGTCCTATAAACTTTTACTGTGCCAAATCAAAAGCGGTTTATGAAATGTTTAATTCAACTGTTTTACGCCAATTAAATTTCATAAAAAAATATAATGACACTCTTCTTGATCTAGTGTGTACAAATCATGATCTACTTACACTGCAAACGGTCTCACCATTAACTCTATTAGATGAGAATCACCCTACTTTTCATTTGGTTTTTTGCTGTACTTCAGACGATTCCTTGCTGAATAACATATTGAATAAAAAGTTATGTTTTCGTAAAGCGGATTTTGCAAGTTGCATACGCGATTTAGAAAAAACTGACTGGGAAAATCATGCTAGACAACTTGGTTGTGACGATTTCGTGCAGTTTTTCTACAACATTATTTCAGCCGTCATTGTGAAATATACCCCTAAAGTTAAATTTAAAAATAACTCTTATCCCGTTTGGTTCTCAAAATCTCTGCTACAACTTATTAATAAAAAAATAAAATATCATACACGTTTCAAGTTGTATGGTAATCCCAGATATTATGATGTTTTCTCTATGTTTAGGCATAAGGTAAAATTAGTAATGGAAAAATGTTTCAGAAATGATATTGCAGAAATAGAGAGGGATCTGACTATTAACCTAAAATCTTTTTGGCGCTATACTAAGTCTAAACGAATCACGAATGCCATACCCAATCGCATGTACTACAAGGATGAAATTGCGCATGACGGTAATAACATAGCCAATCTCTTTGCTCAACATTTTTCCTCGGTGTATGACAGTTCCACGAATGTATTTTACAATCCCAATTTCCCGTCTGCATGTCATTCAGTGTATCAATTACATATAAGCTCAAAAGAGATCATGAAAAGACTACAAAATATTGATATTTCCAAGGGTGCTGGTTTCGATGGCATACCTCCAGTCTTCATAAAAATGTGTGCGAGAGCCTTAGTCACTCCTCTTTCGATCATTTATAATAGGTCACTAAACGAGGGCACATTTCCATCGCTTTGGAAGAATGCTAAGATAACACCGATCCATAAGTCTGGTGATAAGGCTGATGTGTCAAAGTATCGGCCTATTTCTATACTAAGTTGGTTTTCCAAAATTCTCGAATGTATTGTTCGATGTGATTTATAATCAAGTCAAGCATCAATTGAGTCCAATGCAGCATGGTTTTGTGTCTGGAAAATCAACGTCTTCAAAGTCTTCAAATCTGCTAACACTTACAACGTTCCTCTGTGACGCATTTAACCAGAAAAAACAGGTCGATGTGATTTACACAGATTTTTCTAAAGCGTTTGACCGCGTAAACCATTCTATACTTGTTAAGGCTCAACATCTTGGGATTCATGGTAATCTTCTCCGTTGGTTAGAATCTTATATTCTAAACCGTACACAGTTGGTGACTATAAATGGATTCGACTCTGTGCCATTTTTGGTTACCTCTGAAGTACCACAGGGTTCAAATTTGGGTCCATTGCTGTTTCTAATTTTTGTGAATGATTTACTAGGTATGTTTCAAAATACATGTTTGGCATACGCTGACGACATTAAGATCTTTAAAGTAATTAATGATCTAGATGATTGTGCATCTCTTCAGCATGATCTTGATACAATAGTCGATTGGTGCAATGAAAACCGTATGTCTCTTAATATAAATAAATGTCAAGTTATATCATTTACCAGAAACAAATGTCCCATTGCCTTTGACTATTGAATACTGGGTACTTTTATTGAGCGAGTTCGTGAAGTCTCTGACCTAGGTGACTATATTTGTAGAAAGGGGAACAGAATGCTTTCTTTCATTTTACGTATAACCAAGCCTTTTCGAAATCCCAAGTCGTTAATAATATTGTACTGTGCATTGGTGAGAAGTGTTTTAGAATACTGTTCGCCTGTCTGGTCGCCTATCTACAATGTGCATATTGATAGAATTGAGTCTATACAGCGTAGATTGCTCAGAATTTTAAGCTCCAGGAATTGTCTCAGGCGCAAGTTGCCAGGATACAACGATAGGCTCAGACGGTACAATTTTCTGAGCCTCGAAAAAAGAAGATGGTTATGTGATTTGTGCACCCTCCACAAAATTGCTAATGGCTCATACGATCAAAATCTGTTATGTCTAATGAATTTCAAGGTACCTACTCGTTCTGTGCGCATTCCACAATTGTTTAGCATATCTCACCGAACAAGTAACGTTTCAAAAAATTGACCGATAATTAGAATGTGTAATTGTTTTAATGATATTTGTTCCCACTCATGTTTTTATATATTTATTTTTACTCATATTATATTTTTATTTTTTCCGGTAGTTCTGACAATTTCAAGAGAGATTTACATAAAAAAAATTTCAACGAATTGTTTAATTCCTAGTAAATTTATATTGTACTAATTTTATTACTTTAAATTGCATGCATTAGCTTTTAGTTATATATTTTATTTTCTGTTATATTTTTTCTAACTACTCATACCGTTCCCGATAAGTATTTCTAAGTGTTGTGTATAGTTATTATAGGACCTCGCATTCAAAATGTTCCCATACTTTAGTTTTATCTTATAATGTTATAATCTGTGTGTCTGTTACTATACCTATTGTAATAAAATAAAATAAATACATAAATTACGCCTTTATCCCTTACGGGGTAGGCAGAGCGTTTAACGCCTCGTAGAAGGCGCTTTCGCCACGTCTGACAAAAATTGAGGGCAATTTTAGATTGTAATATGTATTGCTATAGTGACAGGTTGTCAGCCCATCTCCTAAATTACAATACACTGTAACCCTCGAGTCCCTTTTGCTGACTTCAACAGCATGCCCGGGAGGAAGGGCAGCTGGAACATTCTATGTTTTTCTATCTCTCCCAGTCCAGCATGGAAGTAATGTATTTATTGTATTTTATAATAGTAGGGTTTGAATTGTTCACGCCATATCTGCCTCACTTATGCACTCTCACTACCGTAGATCAGCTGGAAGAGATTTCTTTTTAGAGATAAGCTGTACCTGTTGTGCTATTGTTTTTTTATGTTTGTGTCCTCTGTATTTTCATGTGTGTGCTATAAATTGTTCAATAAAATAAATAAATAATTTCAATTTACCATGTTTTTTTTTCGAAAAAGAATTCGCTCTTTTTCAAACGCAGAGAAAATAAGAAGACTTGAATAAAACTTAAATGCATCTTATTTCATTGTTTGTCAGATATGTTTTGTAAATACATCCATCCAGTTATACATTTGTTTTTAATGTAATCTCTTCAGTATATTAGACCAGTGGTGTTCAAAATTAAATTGCCGATATATATATTAAAACAAAAATAGTATTCTCTTATATCGGCGCAACATAGTAAGGCATTTGGCGCTGGCAAGATGTACAAATCTATCTTAAATAACCCTCAAAACTTTGTCAGACGTGGCGGAACGACCTTTGTTTGTGTCGTTTGCGCTCTGCCTACCCCATTAGGGATAAGGCGTGATTATGTATGTAAGATGTACCTCTGACCATATTTTGTAATATGTAATTATTTCTCCTTTTTCAGGCATAGAACCAGACTGGGGCGAACCGAGCATAGAAAGTCTTCCATCCTACACCAGCCAGAACCAACTGCGACCTCCCAAACCAAACACGAATCTCTACGGTACTAAGTCTTTAGACAACCTTCTCTCAACCAATGTCAACGGCCAAGCTGTAGATCCTTTTGATACTACACAGTTTTGGCCTAGCGATACTGATGTCAAATCTATTTCTAGACCGAGACCTAGGTATGATGTTAATCTAGCGGAAACAACTAATAATGAATCTCATTTATACTCGAATAGCAGATACGCAGTTAACAACGATACACAGTACAACACTACAGCTTTAAGTAGAAATAACAGTATTAGCAACGCGTACGGAACTGTTCCTAAAGTCTCGAGTAGGGCATACAATAACGCTCCAAACGTAACTTATACTAGTAATAGCCAGCAATATGGAAATACTCCTAATAGATATGCAATTAGTAGCAATTATGGTACTACTGGTATGGCGAATAATGCTCCCAGAAGTGCTTATGGAACTGTTCCAAACAATACTAGCCCTTACGGAACTGTTCCAAATAACGCCTGTAGCAGTAGTCCATATGGAACTGTTCCTAATAACGCTACTTCTAGCAATTATGGAACTGTTCCAAATAACGCTTCCAGTAGTAACGCGTATGGGGCATTTCCTAATGCTGCGTACGCGAATACCAACGCTCTCTCTATAGAAAGAAACGACACTGAAGAACCTAGCATAGCTTCAACTTTAGCCCAAATGTCGCTGGACGACAGAATTTCAGAATCATTGAATCTCAGATCTAAGAATACTAACAGTGAAAACATTTACGCGAATAGTTCTTCCGCCGACGCAGCTCCGAATAGTGACTCCAAGTATAGCGATATTCCGATCTATAGCAACTTCGATATGAATCCTACACAGCAACAGTTCATATTAGAAACGCAAGATTATTACACCAAAGCGTCTACGCCATCTATCGCCCAAACGCAGAACCACTACGAGAAAAACATATACGTACCTAAATACGAGGAGGAAGCTGAAAAACTGAAAAACTTCAGCGATTCTTTGCAGAATTCAAAGAACTACTCCGCTATGAAATATCAAACTCCAGACCAATATTTCTACGCCAGCAGCTTCGGTAGTGAAAGTCAGTATGACGTAGTGAACGATGCTGCGAGTAATTTCTACAGTGAAGTAGGGGAGTTTAGTCAGAGGAACAACTACGGGACTCGGGATCAGTATTCCAGTTTGTATGACGAAGTGTACGAAGCCCCCGCCCCCCGCCCGCACCGCCCCGCGCCCCCCGCGCCGCCCGCGCCCTCTAAACCTAAGTAGCATATGTCCTTAGCGAGTGGGTTTTCGAATAACGAACCAAAGAACCCTGGTGTCAGAGTTTTGAAACCTAGTAGCACAGCTATTACGCCTCTGACATGGTTTCTGTAACGACCTCTATCAAAGACAGCTACCAGGACCGACGGCTTAACGTGCCCTCCGAAGCACGGCATCCTTTTATTTTCGGACTGTCAGGTGATTCAGTCTGCAATGTCCTGACTAAACTGGGGAAACCTCACGAAGTGATATATAGACAAATATCGGCTTTGTGTTCCCCCCTAGGAGTCGAACCCAGGACCTCCGGATCAGGAGCTCATCGTTGAGACAACTAGAGGAGGCAGTTTAATAGGAAATTAATTAAGTAAATTAGTAGCTTTTTTAAAACTCCTTTTGAAGCTTGTTGAATGATACTGAACAATGTTTTGGAAGATGGTGAAGTAAATAAATAAAAATATAGTCAAAATACTCGTATTTAGTTGTGAATGTTGTGATCATGATACTTTTGTTCCGATTATGGAATACATTACATACTTCTAAACGGAAAGGTAGTGTGAATATAATGGAAATATTTTCTGGATCAAACCCACTTAAATATGTGAATTATGTTTTGTAAATAAATAGTTCTAACAATGTTCAAAGCATGCTGTATAGTAAAATTGCATTTAGTTTCGTAGGATTCTTATCGGCATTTTGCTTTTAAATTTTGCGAATAACTGTTAGAATAGTACTTTCAATATAATATTTTGAAAATATGATTTCTTCTAATGGCAATATCGATTAGAAAAAAATCAATATCGCTTATATAGCTATTTATTAAAGATTTTTTTTCGTATAAGTCTGATACGACTACACAAGCCTTCGTGCAACCAAGTTCTAACATAAAGGTAAACAAAGTTTCATGTCTTTTTATTCAAAATCACATTCAAATTATCACTACATAGTATAAAACAAAGTCGCTCACTCTGTCCCTATATCCCTATGTATGCATAAATCTTTAAAAGTACGGGTACGGATTTTAATGCGGTTTCTTTTAATGGATAGAGTGATTCAAGAGGAAGGTTTATATGTATAATACATGCATAATATAGTAGAGAAACACTGATAATTTCCGTGCGAAGCCGGGGCGGGTCTCTAGTTTTTAAATAAAAAGACATGATACGTGTTGGCAAATTAGTTAAACTATTAAACAACTATTTCATTATGCTGTCATGTCTAAAATCTAAAACTAATTTTAGTAACAAGATCTTCGATTAAATGACTTGAAACATAATTTACCTTTATTCTATAACTGAGTTGGAAATACTATAGACGATTTTATAGTCTGATACGATATGACTACACAAACGTCGTGTAGATGAGACTTTTATATTGTTGAATCAATCGAATCGACGATTCATAGCCATTTTAAAATAATAATACCGTTACGTTAACCGACAATAAACCTACAGATATTAATCGACATATTATAATTATTTTAGATTGCTTTTTAGTCAAGTGCATTATATGTACTAATTTTATGTTTAATGTATATTATTATGTGTTTTATTAAACGACACGGTAATGCTTCATTCATTCGCACTAACGGAGTTTTGCATAAGTGTGTCTCGGTGAAAGTTATTGTACTTCCAATTTTTTACGGCTAATATAATGTACCTATTTATATGATGTAAAAAAATATTACATTTCCAACTTTTGACTGCTTATACCAGGTGTAAGGGACGGCGTCCCGCAAACTGGGCTTGCTCAGTCAACGACACTGAGCAACTATCAGCAGAATTCTTTTTCAGAAAGTGAAAAAAAATATGCTTTTCCATACAAATTGTCTGATCGAAGTGAACATTTTGTATGGAAAAGCCAATTATTTATTTCTTTTCTTGAAAGAATTTCCTGGTGAAAGTTGTTCAGTGTCTTTGACTGAGCATCCCTCTATCAGTTTGCCCTTACACCTGGTATAATGTACCTATTTATGTGATGCGAAATTATTGCACTTCCAATTTTTGACAGCTTATAAATGACCTACCTTGAAAAAGCACTAAAACCTACAGAATAACAGTGGTTTAGTTTAGAATAAGGACTGATTTTGTGCTATTTATTATTGTGTATGGTAACCCTAGATCACACGGTGCCTCACCAGAATGTACCTGTTAGATTAGTTTTATTTCAATTCATAACATGTTTTAAATTCTGATTATGAACGTCTCGAAATAAACCAGTGATATTTAAGAAAATATTAGTTAAGTCTTGAGGATAAATATTTGTGCTACCCAGATGACAGCTTAGTATTTGTTATTTTACTTATTTCATTTCCCTGGGATAATAATGCAAAACCGCTCTGAAAGCCTTTTTGAAAGGGCTTAGAACAAAATGTTTTGTACCTTTGCGAAATATCCAGTAACAGTAATAGGCTTTATACAAGCAATATTATGGTTAATATTAATACTGTTGCAAATTTTCTAGATGTAGGCTTTATAATATGAATGACCTATAATAGTCCTCCCACCTATCGGTGATGGCGGCTAATCTCCCAGAGATCGCCCAACTGCGCAGGACTAGTTTTTAGTGCCTAAGTGCTTTTGCGCTACGTACAGGTGCACTCTATTCTGACACGACCAGAGAGAAATCAGGCGCAGGACCGACTATTTACATGCCCATCCGACAGCATGGACCTTCTTACTTTTTGGACAATCAGGTCATCAGCCTGCAATGTCCTAACCGAACTAGAAACAACAACACAAAGTCATTGTCCCCAGCCGGGAATCGATCCTGGTACCTCCGGGCCGAGAGCCCATGGTTCAGACTGCTAGACCACAGAGGCAGTTTTTTTATATTGTTACTAAATGTATTGCCTATACATTTAAATGCTCTTATTAACTAAGAAATTGTTTTGTTTCATTTGCAACTCTGTTTAATTAGGTAGTTTTGATGCTAACATTCTAGATAGGTAATCCATGTAACATTATAAAAAGAAATGTTTTAATGTGTTTGACTCTATTTTATAACGTGGTACTATTTTTTTAAATTCCCAAGGTACCTAATTAAAATATGTACCCACGTAGATAGCTCAATTTTGCCATTGTTTTAAAATCCTACTGTAGTATAGAATGACAATCTGTAATTGTGGAATAACCACTATTTATTATGTTAAACATAATATTAATAAGGACTAACAAAAACGACCATCTACATTAATAATAAAAAAACACTATACTCTGTAGTGTGGGCTGACAACCTGTCACTACATCAATATACCTACACATTTATCTTTAATAACCTCTAACTAAACTTTGTTAGACGTGGCGAAACGACCTTTGTTTAGGTCGTTTACGCTCTGCCTACCCCATTAGATGGTAGCGGCGACAGGCATACGTATAATCACGCCTTTATTCCTAATAGGGTAGGCAGAGCGTAAACGACCTAAACAGAGGTTGTTCCGCTACGTCTGACAACGTTTTGAGGGTTATTTAAGATAGATTTGTAGGTGTATTGCTGTAGTGGCAGGTTGTCAGCCCGTCGCCTAAATTGCAATATACTGAAACCCTCGGATCCCTTAGCTGATTTTTACAGCATGCCCGGGAGGAAATGCAGCTGGCACATAAATTTTACCTGTCACAGCAACCATCTTACAGTTTTATCGAGTATAGAGTTAAGGTAACTTCCATGCTGGACTGGGAGCGAGAGAAAAACATAGAATGTGCCAGCTGCATTTCCTCCCGGGTATGCTGTAAAAACCAGCTAAGGGATCCGAGGGATTCAGTGTATTGCAATTTAGGCGATGGGCTGACAACCTGTCACTACAGCAATATACCTACGCATATATCTTAAATAACCCTCAAAACTTTGTCAGACGTGGCGGAACGACCTTTATTTTGGTCGTTTACGCTCTGCCTACCCCATTAGGGATAAAGGCGTGATTATATGTATGTATGAGTTAAGGTAAAGACCGCACTAGGACGTAGCTGCAGCGGAGCAGCGCGGCGCGGCACGGCGCGTCACTGCGCGACAAATGATTCTTTGTATGAGATGTACCGCACTGAAGCGGCACTGAAGTTGCTGCGGAGCGGGTCCGTGGTCTAGTGGCTTCTTCTTCTTCTGTCGAGTGGGTATCGAGTCTATGGACCCGATGAACCCTGGTGTCAGAGTCTTAAAACCGCCTAGTAGCACAACTATCAGGCCTCTGACATGGTTTTGTGTAACGACCACTATCAAAGACAGCGACCGGGACCGATGGCTTAACGTGCCCTCCGAAGCACGAAATCTTTTTCTTTTTCGGACAATCAGGTGATTCAGCCTGCAATATCCTACCCAAACTGGGGAAAAATTCACAAAGTGATAAATAGTGGCTAGTGCCATGGATCATCATCCGGAGGTCCTGGGTTCGATTCCCAGGGGGGAAAACACAAAGTTGATATTTGAGAATTTATATTGTGAATTTTTCCTCAGTTTGGGTAGGACATTGCTGGCTGATCACCTGATTGTCCGGAAAGAAAAATATTTCGTGCTTCGGAGGGCACGTTAAGCCGTCGGTCCCGGTCGCTGTCTTTGAAAGTGGTCGTTACTTGTGTACCACGTCCGAGGCCTGATAGTTGTGCTACTAGGCGGTTTAAAAACTCTGACACCAGGGTTCATCGAGTCCATAGACTCGATACCCACTCGACAGAAGAAGACATATTTTGTCGCGTACTGTCGCGCCGCTGCAGCTATATATCCTAGTACGCTCTAACCTTTTAGCATGAAAATAAATATCAAAATTAGTAATAAATAACTGTATCATATAGGTTAAGATATCCATATTGGTAACATTATTAAAAACGATGAATGTATATTGGACATGTCAAAATGTACAGTTAAACTGTAAATAACATTTAAGCTTGTTCATCTATGTGTTTTTACGAAGCGAAAATAAAAAAAAGTTATTTTTGTCGTATTTATGTATTTTTATTCTATATTTATCCCTGACCGATATTTTGTTACCTAGTTAAATAAAAGCCTTAAAAATATATTTTTTAAAGAAGGTTTGTTAGATCTAATTTAGAATTTTAAAAGTTACAAACTGTTTGCACTTAAATAGATATAAGCATTGTTAGTTGTGGTGGACTGGTGCCCGAGCTAGGCGTAAAAGCCTGTATTACCTACAGGTCACCAGGCCTCCACCCCTTGGCCAACAGTTACATACTGTGCACTAAAAATGTAACTTATGTGGTAGGGTAAAAAATACGAATAGCAAATTTAGAGAGACAGTATGCATGCAATGTGTGTGTGAGTGAATGTGTGTGTGTGTATATGTATTTGTGTGTGTGAGTATGTGTGTGTGTATGAAATTGTGTAAGAGTAGTCCTCGAGTAGACGAGTGTATAACTATTCTGTTGGGGCACTTGTCAGCTCCAAAACATTAACTTGCTTAACTCCTTGATGAGTAGAACAGGAAAACTTCATATACGTGATAATATGATTTATTTGAAATAATGTGTGCACACAGTAACGAATGATTCAGAACTGGTACAAAAAAGGTAAACGATCAGCTATTTCATAAAATACAGTTTGATTTACTCGAACATATTCCCACACACGAGATGAAAAGAAAGAAAATTATCAAATTACATGTCAAATGAATATTAAAATAGCATGAAACATTAAAAATAAATCTTAATATTAAATTGTTTCTTCTTGTTCTTGAATTCGCCGTCCCGGGGATGAATTCCAAGCGTCTTCAATTTTCGGAACCTGTATACCGCGCATGCGTGACGTATGCGCGCCTGCGTACACAGAAGGCGCGGGCGCGGGCGCAGCCGCGTGCGGCGGCACCGCGCGGTCAGGCGCAGGCGCGTGGGCATGAGCGCGGGCTGCGGGGCGCCGGGGGGGGCTAGAAACTCGTCAAGTATAGTGCCCGAAGTAGGGTTGGAGGCTTCACTGCGTGTCCTTGGCACCCTCCAATTGCATCTTAATCTTCTTATCGTCAACATGATTCCCACGATGACCATGATGCCAACTAAGGCGTATATGACGATGTAATGATGTATATCATGATAGGATATATCAGTAGATATTACGTCAGTCTCTTTCAACTTCTGTATTTTCTTTCCAATGTTTACTATATTTCTTGTTGGAATTCATGTGACTCATTAATTGTTGCTATGCTAGCCATCGGGACAGTCAGGTTGATTAAATGATTTATAGGAGCGATGTTCGGTGCAAAAATATCAGGTTGCATTCTGACTTCACTGGATTGCCTTTTGTGCGGAAACACGGTGAAATTCTTGATAATACAATTACGCTCTACATTTATAAGTCCAGCGTGTGTCAGCTGTTTTGCGATCACCTGATTGTCGCATATGGTTCGAACTCTACACGAAGTGCAGCAGAAATACACGTAGGTACCCATATTGCTTGTCTCTTTCCAGTCGTCTTGGCACGAGTTGATTAGAGTGAGACAGCGTTGTTCTTGCAGAAAGTTATATCTCCTTTTATTTTGAACTCCGGCTTATGCAGTTGACAATAGTATATTCCTGATAGTATTTTACATGATCCAATGTCATATTCTGATAGCGGTGTGAATACATCTTTCTTCATGTTAATCGAAATGTATTCTGAAACTAGTATTATGCTGATCATCTCATTTCCTTTAGCTATTGGAATTGGCATTATTTTCAGTATCTCATATACATCTCTGCTGATGAGAGGAATTTTTATCTCAAAAATCAAATCAGTACCTCTTCTAGTAATCTTGTTCTTACCGTCAGCAGATCGTATATCTTGTGTAAATCAGAATGGATGTTGTCGATTGGTAATGAGACATCTTTCGGTAGTTTACTTGCAATAATGCTTAACTCATCAATAAGTTGGTTCGGAGTTAGTAAATGAATATTAAATCGGCCGTGATATATATCAGTGATGGTATCCAATAACATTGTTTGTATTTCTTTTAAGTTGTGTATCATGTTGCTCGCTACTATAGATCCTATATTGAATGCGCTTAGGATGTTATTGCTTTGCATTTCATTCTTCAATGCCTTCAAATTTGTATCTATTATATTCATACGTTGGTTTAACAACTTGTGTTGATGATTCATAGTAGACTCTGCTCTTTACAGTAAATTGTATTCAGCCTCTATGATTGATGTTTGATTCTTCCACAGCGTAGCGATATGTTTTTGGTTGTATCTAATAAGAGTGATGTCCTTGCGGTACTGTTCTGCGAAAGATTCATCGAGTACTCCGAATAAGCTGTTCGCTATAGTGCCTATTCCGTTGATAAGGCCTCGGCGCGCCGACGCAGTCTGGCGGGCCGCGCGGTCGCATGCTGATTGAGCAACATTTGATTATAGTACTGGAGTTCGGAGAATCCATGTCGTAGTTGTAGTAGTATGACGTCACAATGGGCTTGTTCCCTTATCTTCTCACATGTATCTTGTAAGGATTTTGTATACTCGTTGAATGCTCTTATTCCGTCCCAATATGGTTCCAAATTGTAATAGACAATCAGTTTCCATTCGTCTTGTATGAGCATCATATCTGACATCTTGTCGAAGTATAAACTTTGGTGTTCTTTAAACTGGGTATCATTGATATTACAGTGAGATGTTGTTAGTAGAGACAGGAATAAAAGTAGCTTCGTAATTATTGATGACAGGCTGAGTCTGTTTGTGCCTCGGAATTTTGTGCGGACCACATTGACTTTGTTTGTGTCCGTGACGTCACTTGTTTGACGGTCTTGATTTTTCCTTTCAGCGCAGTCTGACGAAACGTTTTCTGAGTTTTGTAGAAGCATTGATAACTTAACGACTGGACGCTTTGTGATGCCGTTTTTCGTTTTGATAGTCACGACGCGCACGTAGCCATCTTTGCCTTGATGCAATTCGAGGACGCGTCCCAACGCCCACTTGCCGGGGGGTAAATTGTCTTCATGTATTAAGACCACGTCATTGACTTCTATATTACGCTGTGGTGTTTTCCATTTGCTTCTTGCTGCTAGCTGTATCAAGTACTCTGAACGCCATCTCTTCCATAGATCTTGTAAAATATTTTGGGTAAGTTTCCATCGGGTCCTTTCATCTTTTTCAGTTTCGATCAGGGTCATTGTTGGCCCATCGACCATGAAGTGAGCTGGGGTCAGGTAATCTAAATCTTGTGGATCTTCTGACAGTGTGGTAAGTGGCCTGGAGTTTAGGCAAGCCTCTATCTGAGCTAGCAGAGTGGTGAATTCTGCGTAGGTGAGTTTTTGTTCACCTATAACTCGTTTCAGATGAAATTTGAAACTTTTCACTGCGGCCTCCCACAGCCCTCCTGCTGATGGCCATGCAGGGGCGTTGAAGTGCCAGTTTATTTCCATATCTGTCATTTATGCTAGGAATTCATCATTAATTGTTTGCAGAATTTCTTGGTACTCTTGTTGTAGACATCTGCTGGCCCCTACGAAATTACGGCCGTTATCGCTGTATACGTGCCTTGGTGCACCTCTTCGAGCGGCCATTCTTCGCATAGCGGCGATAAAAGATGAGGTCGTCGGGTCGGAGACCAGCTCCAGGTGCAACCCTTTAGAGACCATGAAGATGAACACGGCGACGTATCCTTTCGTGGTCTTGATACCACGACCCTTGTTAGCCTTGATGAATACGTGACCGGTGAAATCTATGCCCACGAGACTAAATGCACGAGGCTTGTTCCCCTCCTTTCTGCCCCTTTAACAGGATGATGGCAAATACGTCAGTTCCCAAAATTAGGTCGATCGGTTTACTGACATAAAACTCAGGATCAGCCATTTCAAGGTCGTTGATGAAATCCCATGATGGTAAAAATGTTGCACTGGGTATGTTTCTTGTCAAACACTTCATAATATAAGCCTCGGTATTGAAAGTGAAGTTGTTACGTAATGAACTGCAGGTAATTTTCATCACGCCCTTGCATGCGTTATCATTAGCTCCAATTCCAGTAATAACTCTATTGAATAACTCCAATGTTAATATTGTCGGTTATATAGAAAATGTCGCAAGAATATGAAAGAGAGGATACCGGAGGCCAGTAATGGTAGAGCTAATCAGCAAAAGAATGGCGAAATATATTTTGGAGAACTGTAGCCACTTTCGAAATACTGGGTTAGCCGTATCCGAATATTTAGATTTAAAGTCCCTGCAAGAAAGAAAAAAGATACGCGAGATCCTAACCGAAGAAAGAAAAAAAGGAAGACATGCGGTAATTCGAAACAACAGACTTTATATAGACGGTAAAGAATACCTAAACACACTACATGATCAAAAAAAATCGGAAAGCGCTTACTCCTATGCCAAAGTTATTACGAACGGATCAACACATCGGCCAAAATCTCTATCATCGACCCACCTAAATACCAACTCCTCCACTAATGTAACTAAGGATTCCTTTCGAAACCGAATTTGAAATCTGCGTCCAAAATTTACAGAGCATCAATAACAAAATGCATATAATGGAAAGCTTATTAGAAGAGAGAAAATTCGATGTCGTATGCC
The DNA here is from genome assembly GCA_949820665.1 of Scrobipalpa costella. NCBI lineage: Eukaryota > Metazoa > Arthropoda > Insecta > Lepidoptera > Gelechiidae > Scrobipalpa > Scrobipalpa costella. Next base: position 5,673,749 of record OX463306.1, read on the forward strand.
TATCAGAAACGTTTTTAAGGGAAGAAACAATTCAATACCGACAAATAAATGACTATAACTTTGCTTCGTGTTTTATGCGACGTCACTATAAAGGAGGTGGAGTAGCCATACTAACACGAGAAGGAGTAGTTTATAAAGAACTAGCAGACATCACGGACTTAAGTGTGGAATACGTTACAGAATGTTGTGCAATAGAAATACCACAACATAACCTAATAGTTATAAGCATTCATAGATTGGATCGCGATTTAGATACTTTCTTTAATATAATACACATACTTGTAGGAAAATTAAAAAGGTTTGCCTCAAATAAGCATATCGTCTTCGCGGGTGATTTTAATCTAGATCCCAAAAAAAAGCGAATTGCCCACAAAAAGTTATGTAACATTTTACTAGAGTGTAATCTACATCAGATAATTAGAGACCCTACACGCATAACAAAAACGACATCATCATGTATAGATTTAATTTTTACAAATAGTATAAATAGCAATGCTGCGGTTTTAGATATCGGAATCTCGGATCACAAAAGCTTACTTTATTCCTTTAAAATAGATAAAAATAAATTAACAAATCAGATTTATTATATAGAAAAACGACTATTTACAGATAAAAACATGTCAAATTTTAAAATACAATTATCTAAAACTAAATGGAATGATATACTTATATATAATAATAATATAAATAATAATTACAGTGCTTTTGAATGTCATATAAAATATCTATTAAATAATACTATACCCAAAAAACGTATAAAATTATACCCCAAAAAGAAGAAAACATGGTTGACAAAGGGCTTAAGAAAATCTTGTAAGGTCAAAAGATTAATTAAAATATTAGTTAACCAAACAGACAATTTAATACTAAAAACATACTACAATAAATACCAGAAGATGCTAAAAAAATGCGTAAGATTATCTAAGAAAAATAAATACACGAAAAGCATGAAAATATCCAAAAACAAGCAAAAAACTATGTGGAACATTATTGGGGACGTAACAAATAACAATAAAATACAAAAACGTGAAACAATTAAACTGGTTCGCGATAACGGAGTAACTGAACGACCCCTAGATGTAGCAAACGCATTCAATGACTACTTTGCGTCGATAGGTGAAGGTGAGTCATCGTGTGTAAGGCCGAACCCTAACTCGAATATAACTCCACCGCGGCCGGGAGCGTCGGAGCCGCCGGCCCCCACTGCGCGCGCGCAAAACTCCATGTACCTACAACCAGTCACTGAGCGAGAAGTACGGCAAATTATTGCGCAACTTCCTAGTAAACAAAGTTATGGAGTTGATGAGATCCCAAATGTATTAGTTAAAACATGTATAGAGGAATTGGCTGCTCCTCTAGCGTTACTTATCAACCAATCGTTCGAGGAGGAATGTTTTCCTGACCTACTAAAAATTGCCAAGATCAAACCTATCTTTAAAAAAGGCGGATGTAGGGAAAATATCAGTCATTATAGGCCTATTGCACTTTTGCCTGTATTTTCAAAAATAATTGAAAAGTCTATGACAATTCGAGTCAATAACTTTATAGAAAAATACAAGTTATTAAATAACAATCAGTTCGGTTTTCGTAAAAATCGATCTACCACACAAGCAGTAATTAAATACATCCAGGAGGCATTAGACTATATACAGGAAAAATATTATGCTGTTAGCATACTATTAGACATGACTAAAGCGTATGAAAAAGTTTCGCACCAAATATTATTGTCAAAACTATATAATGTCGGCATTCGAGGAGGGGCGTACGGTTGGTTCAAATCATATTTACGAAGTCGGGAACAGTTTGTAGAAATAGAATATTGTAATAAAGAAACGCGCATGATAGAAACAGCAAATTCTCAAATAAAACAAACAAATTGGTCAATACCTCAGGGAAGCGTAACCGGTTGTATCCTGTTTATAATTTATATCAACGAACTACCTAATATATTAAATTCTTCGTGTATAATGTTCGCTGATGACGTCTCTTTATTATTTAAATGCAAAGACGATGATGACAGCCGTAACAATGTGATAAAAAGTTTTATAGATGTTAGAAATTGGTTATCAAACCACAATTTAGAAATTAATCTCAAAAAGACTAAATTAATTCAACTCAGACCTAGACAAAAAACGGAATTAGACATGACAATAGTTGCAAACAAACTTAACATAGAACAAGCTAGTGAATATAATTTATTAGGTATTACAATAGACACACATATTACCTGGGAAAAGCATATCCAAAAAGTTAAATCCAAATTATGTCAATTCACCTATGCACTGTCTACCCTTAAAACAAACACCCACCAAGAAGCGTCCCTAGCTGCATACTACGCTTATGCCTATGCATGGCTGCGGTATGGAGTGTTGTTGTGGGGAGATAGTGTCCATGCACATGACATTTTCGTATTGCAAAAGAGGTGCATTCGTATTTTGTTTAATATAAAACCACGAGATAGTTGTAGGCCGTATTTTATAAAGGAAAAAATTTTGCCCTTACCGTGTTTTTTATTTATCCTTGAAGCCGCCATATTTATTAAGAAAAATTTAAACATGTTTAATTTCTGCAAAAGCGCCAGACGAAACAAAATACTAGAACTACCGAAAGCAAAAATGGAACTGGTCAAAAATGGACCCCACTACAAAGCAGTACAAATCTACAAAAAATTACCACAAGAAATTAAAACTGAAACCAAAGACAAACCTTTTTATAATGCAGTTAAAATATTTTTATTGAATAAGTGTTATTACACTGTAAATGAATTTCTTCACAATCCAATCTAATATAATAATCAAATTTAATTTATAATGTATTATTAATTTATATTCCGGTTTGTGTACAATTTTTATATAATATTTTAATAATTTAATTGAATGATTTCCTGTTTATTGACAACAATTTTGACATGTATTCATTATGACGATATTATTATTTACGTTTTAATTATTTTCTTATTGACAACAATTTTAAGTAGTTGAGCTCGTTTTGAATTTATTTTTATCACATATTTTATATAGGAACAATGATTTGACTTGTAATGATTATGTAATTTTTAGCTTTAATTTTATTTTTAACATGAATTCTTAATTCAAATTAATGAAATTTAATGTTTTTGTTGACGATAATAATTCCGTATGCATGTTTCATCTTGCAGTGCCCTGACGGGGTGCATGTACATATCTGCTATTATAACATTATTATTACTTTAAGCTTGTACATGTTGGCATGAATAAATGAATTGAATTGAATTGAACTTCTGTCTTGTAAGTTTTAATGTTTGTGCGGCTTTCTGGGTAATCAGTGTAATTTCAGATCCCGGGTCTAGGTAGACTTGGTATCCGGGTATCCGGGTGAAGCATACATTGCGCGCTATGGTTAGCGCGCAATGTATGCTTCACTCCGTCGCTTGCTTGTATTTGGACTAACGCTGTCGCCAACATTTTTGCATTGACCGTATTTTGCGCCACGTGCACCGAGTTGTTACTGGTGTATTTTGCTTCCGTTGCCGCGTGTTGAGTAAACGCGTCATGGAGCAATGTATTATGAGCCCCATTGCACTGTTTGCACCGTTTTGTAGATTGACACGGCTTTCCCTTGTGAGAATATAGACAGTTTGCACAAATCTTCAGTCTTGCTACTGTTTTTCGTTGCATTGCGGGGTTCATGTCTCTGAATTGACTGCAGAAGTATATACCATGATCCTTGGTACATACTGGACAGAAAATCTGCTTCTCGCGGCTCCATTTGCCAGCAGTAGCCTTGTTGCTTGAATAATACTTGTTTCTTGGTTGGTTGCTTGTAGACGGTGAAAAGGCAGATTTTTGTTGAGCGTTTTCTTGTTTACGCTTCGACGATTCCAGAGTAGTAAATTTAGTCTCCAGAAACTGTAAAAAGTCCTTGAGTGTTGGAAGTTCTCTTGGTTTCTTCAAAGATGCCATGTAGTCATTGTGAGTTTCAGAATCCAATTTCTGGGCAAGTATGTGTATTAGAATCGGATCCCATGTGTCCACATTGACTCCTAGGTTTTTGATTCCATTTATACATTCTACTGTGACGTCATGCAGGCGTTTTATTTGTGCTGACGATACTTGTTGTACAGCAGGCAATGACATCATAGTATTCATGTGGTTAGAGAAAATCATTTTTTTGATATTGTAACGGTGGTTGACGATTTCCCAGCACGTGATGTAATTATCTGAACTGATTGGAAGATGTTGTATCAATCGTTCGGGTTCACCTTTCAGTTTACTTTTTAAAAACTGCATCTTCTGGGCATTCGATAAGCATGGGTTACTATGTATTGCTTCCGTAAAGAGATCTTTGAACGATGTCCATTGCTGATAATTCCCGTGAAAAATAGGAATGTCTAAAGTTGGCGTACATTTCTCCCTGTGCGCTGCAGACCACAACTTGCTATAGATCTGCTTTTTCATGTCGTTATAGAGCTCCTCGTATTCGGTAAATACACTTTCATATGCGTCATCAATTTCCACACCACGCTCACTATCAATGTCCCAATGAAGATTATCGATAGCAGCCCATCTTGAATCCTAATTTTTCAGTACATCATGAAACTCCCATTTCTCACTAATTTTGCTTAACTTGACGTTTTCCAGGGTACGATGAAACGCTCTAAAGTTGCTCGTTTGCTTTTTTAACATTTCTTGAAGCTTGCTCTCGTTCTTGTTAACGTTGAAAGCAGGAGGTGGTGGAGGTGGAAGGGACTGTTGTCCCACGTAGGTTTTTTGTTCTCCTGATGGATTTTCTTGGTCTGTCGGCGGAGTCGGCGGAACGGTATCCTTTTCTATATACACAGGGGTAGCAGGTTTAATCAAAGACACAGTAGGTGATGTTAGAATTGCGTCTTTTGCCTGAATGTAGAACTGCTTGGTCAGTTAGAAATGGTTTTTATCGATGTAGTCACCAGTAATCCCTTGCTGGATGATGCTGTTGTGATTTTGTTGAAAAGCATGCCAGTATTGATCTAAGGTCTCCAGTCTTCGCTTGATATAGTCTGGGTTCTTGCGATCCTTAGAATCCTTCTTGAAATTATTATAAAATTGTTTCATTGCATCAACAACGTTTTGCTGTCGTTGCAATAAATCGTCGACCGCATTGTCGTTTCCCTGCATCGTGCTTGTCCACGTAAAACGGAAACACACTTACACTTGAATGTAATTTGATCTTGCTAAGCGCTACTTGAATGCGCAATTCCTGTTCTTGATATGAGTTTCTGAATATCCGTATTTCTTGATAAAACCTTGATATTTCTGTACTTATATCTTGATAACAAGTACTAAACTTGCTCTTGATAGCAGAAGCCTTGTCGCTCTTAGCTCTTGATAGCAGCAGCAGAAGCCTTGTCGCTGGTCTTTCAAAGCGTCCTTGTATTCCTCCAATTGGTCTTATGCGCCTTCTCAACCCGACTGGGGATTCCCGCTGGTGGGAGGCCAGAGAGCCGATTCGCAACCGCAAGGAAAAAACACAAAAAACACTTTGACGGTGTCGAAGGACCACTAATGTTGGGGCACTTGTCAGCTCCAAAACATTAACTTGCTGAACTCCTTGATGAGTAGAACAGGAAAACTTCATATACGTGATAATATAATTTATTTGATATAATGTGTGCACACAGTGACGAATGATTCAGAACTGGTACAAAAAAGGTAAACGATCAGCTATTTCATAAAATACGCTGATCGGCAAAAGTTAAGAGCCCGATGGTGTAGTGGATAGGGCCGCTGCCTCCTGAGCGGGAGGTCGTGGTTCGAACCCCACCACGTACCAATGTGTTTTTCGGTTTTCGAATTTCATATGTACGTTTATTCGGTGCTTTTTCCGTGCTTCGGAAGGCACGTTAAGCCGTAGGTCCCGGTTAATATCGTTTAATACCGTAGATATTAGTCGTTAAGCCATATCAGAGGCCAGTGCTAAGCATTGGCGGCTTGAAAACTCTGACCTAATCTAGGATTGGGTCTGGTTTCCCTTCTGGGTTGCGGAGGTCAGATGGCAGTCGCTCTGTGTAAAAACCAGTACCCTCGTTCAATCCCCTAGATTAGGAAGCCGACCCCGTGAGATACGGGATAAGGCTAGGGAGATGATGCTGATCGGCAAAAGATACACATGTTTGATTTACTCGAACATATTCCTTGTACTGGGTTCGAGTAGACGAATTAGTACCGAGTACGGTAGCATAGTATGTATAAGTGTGAGTGGGATAAAAGAAGAGCAGGGACAAGCAACCCTACGGCGGAGATTAAGTCTGTCTTGGGATCGAGGCAGGGTGCCAGAGGCCCCTAGTTCGTTTCTCGTACATGCTGTGCGTAGAATTGCAGTCCTAAATTGTGCCATTATGTTAAAACTTCGAGTTGTGCTTCAAGCAAGCGCTTCTTAACTGTCTTTTTACATTCATATTTGGTTAAGAATAATATCTTGAGGGTGTAATTAAATTTATTGTGTAGAAAGGGGAAGAAACGTTTGGAGTAAGCTGTATGAAACGTATCACCCCTGCACACCACTGGTTTATGTCTCGCCTGTCGATCTAAGATGGTCGTCTCTATTAATGAGTGTTGTTTAAGAATGGTATTAAGAATCAATAACTGTCGGACGGAGAGCAGTTCACAGCTTTGATATAATAGAGTGGTATCCGCCATTACATGTTCCCGTAATGGCGGAAGGTAGCTACTTTCAGAATCCCAAATGGTAATCAATGATTAACAGAGGGCATTATGCACAGTTTGAATGAGAGATTTATCAGCTATGTGGCGAATGTATTTGAATATATATGTAAGTATCCTAATCCGGGCCGTAAGGGTATCAATGTGAGGGAGAAAGTTCAAATTATGATCTAATACCAATCCTAAGTATTTGAAAGTTGGAGCTGATTGTAATTTGGGGCAAGTACAGTTATTTGAGGCAGGATATTGGCAGCTGTGGGGTGTAAGGGAGAATGTATTCTCCGGAGGAGAAGTTGAATTTCTCATAATAAAGTTAGCAAATTAGAGGTGAACCAGTTACAGGCCACATTTAGGCCCTTTTGAGCATTACTGAAGACATCATTCCAAGTACTTCCATGCTGGACTGGGAGAGATAGAAAAACATAGAATGTTCCAGCTGCCCTTCCTCCCGGGCATGCTGTAGAAGACAGCAAAAGGGACTCGAGGGTTACAGTGTATTGTAATTTAGGCGATGGGCTGACAACCTGTCACTATGGCAATACACATTACAATCTAAAATTACCCTCAATTATTGTCAGACGCGGCGAAAGCGCCTTTTTACGAGGCGTTTAACGCTCTGCCTACCCCGTAAGGGATAAAGGCGTGATTTTATGTATGTATGTATGTATGTATCATTCCAAGTCCTGTCAGCAAAAACGAGCGCTGTGTCATCAGCATAAGCGATTAGTTTCCCACCTGGTAGGTCTATTCTGCACAGGTCATTTAAATAGACTAGAAAGAGAGTGGGACCTAGGATCGAGCCCTGGGGCACTCCATATTGGATAGGTAGCTCATCACTAAAGTTGTGATCAATTATGACACTTTGAGTTCGGTCAGTCAATTAATTGGCGAAGAGTTTCAGGGCTCCACCCCGGACCCTAACCCCCTCCAGCTTATTAATAAGGAGCGGGATACAAACCGTATCAAACGCTTTGCTTAGGTAAATAAAAATTGAAACGCATTTGAGACGTTCATCTATTATTTTTACCACATGTTCTATTAAAGAGTGGACTGCATCAGAAGTTGATTTCCCACGTCGGAAACCAAACTGAGCAGGGGATAAAATACTGTTAGTCTCTAGGTAGTTTATGAGGCGAGTATTCATGATGCGCTCTAGTATTTTGGAGAGGGCGGTGAGGACGGCAATAGTATAGGGCGATAGTTTTGTACCGTTACTCTGCTTCCGTTCTTAAATATAGGATGGATCAAAGATCTTTTGAACGCTTTTGGGAAACGTCCTTGTTGAATGCTAAGAGGGCAGATGTGAGTGATGGGGGGTGTTAGTATATTTTTATATCTTTTTATTATGTTGGAGGAAATACCGCCCCAACCAATTGCGCAGTCGCTTTTAAGATTACTTATAGTTTTTTTCCATTTCTGCCTCGTCAACGTCCAAGAAGACGAAGGAGTTTGTGTGATGAACTGGGGGCGGAGAGTGGAGTCATGGCGCTGATTGTTTTTGCTCACGATGATATCTGCAAGTGTTTGCCCGACGTTTGCAAAATAAGTATTTGTATTGTTAAGAGACTGCTTAATGTTAGAGGCAAGAGACAAGAGCTCAGCGTCTTTAAGTTGATTACGTTCATAGGACAATTCTAGCTTTTTTACTTGTTTGTTGAGAAAATTGCGATATCTATAGTAGGTAGTTTTAAGAACTTCGTTTTTGGGGTCTGATTTGATTTTTTTGAGCAACCTGTCGCGATGCTTTATACACCGCAGCAAGGCGGGGGTGATCCATGGTTTTATTATTCTTTTACGCCTAGGGACACGTTTAGTTATGGTATTAGATTTTATTACAGCAGAGACGGAGGATACCAAATGATTAGTGGCTACATCCACATCCGAAGCATCAAAAAGAGGTTGAGGTTGAAAATCAACGCTAGCTAGATCTATACCTAGCTTATCGTAGTCTATACTAGACAAGGTAAGGTAGTTCTTGTTAGATATAAGCTTGTTCTGCAGAAAGAACAGGACAGTTGTGGTCTGTTCTAACAGACAACAACCACTCAACACACAACCACTCTAGTGGTACTCAACACAAGTGTAAGTGAGGGTAATTTCGTTTTAAGCATTACATGATCATAGCAAGAGTCATGTCTTGTACGGAAAATATGCGCTGGAAGTACACCGTGAAAAGAAGTTATGTTGAGGTATTAAAAAAAAACCCAATTTGTAGCATTTGATGCCCCTTGCTCCATCGCTGCTAATTGCTAACGTATTTTCTTAATTGGTAGCATTTGATGCCCCTTGCTACGTCGCAGCTGTTTGCTACCGTATTTTCTCAATTGGTAGCATTTGATGCCCCTTGCTACGTCGTTGCTATTTGCTTACGTATTTTCTCAATTGGTAGCATTTGATGCCCCTTGCTACGTCGTTGCTATTTACCTACGTATTTTCTCAATTGGTAGCATTTGATGCCCCTTGCTATTTGCTATTTGCTTCCGTATTTTCTAAATTCGTAGCAATTTGCTACATTTTTTTCTCAATTGCTACTACATCGCAGCCCCTTGCTACCGTATTTTCTCAATTGGTAGCATTTGATGCCCCTTGGTAATGAAATGAAATTAAATGCGTTTATTTGCTAGAATATAGTGCAAGGATAGGTGTTACAAAGTAGGGTTTGAGTCTCATATATTCCATCGATTTCGATATGCAAATATATTTTAGTGTTTGTCACTAAAGTATTCGTTCACCGGATAAAAACATTTTGATAGAAGCCATTCAGTAATATTTTTCTTGAAACATTGAAGGAACTGCACGACTTGTTCCGTCGCAGCTATTTGCTAACATATTTTCTCAATTAGTAGCATTTGATGCCCCTTGCTCCATTGCAGCTATTTGCTTCCGTATTTTCTCAATTGGTAGCATTTGATGCCCCTTGCTACGTCGTTGCTATTTGCTTACGTATTTTCTCAATTGGTAGCATTTGATGCCCCTTGCTACGTCGTTGCTATTTGCTTACGTATTTTCTCAATTGGTAGCATTTGATGCCCCTTGCTACGCCGTTGCTATTTACTTACGTATTTTCTCAATTGGTAGCATTTCATGCCCTTTGCTCCTTTGCAGCTATTTGCTACCGTATTTTCTCAATTGGTAGCATTTGATGCCCCTTGCTACGTCGTTGCTATTTACTTACGTAGTTTCTCAATTGGTAGCATTTGATGCCCCTTGCTCCATTGCAGCTATTTGCTTCCGTATTTTCTCAATTGGTAGCATTTGATGCCCCTTGCTACGTCGTTGCTATTTGCTAACGTATTTTTTCAATTAGTAGCATTTGATGCCCCTTGCTCCATTGCAGCTATTTGCTTCCGTATTTTCTCAATTGGTAGCGTTTGATGCCCATTGCTACGTCGTTGCTATTTGCTTACGTATTTTCTCAATTGGTAGCATTTGATGCCCCTTGCTACGTCGTTGCTATTTGCTCACGTATTTTCTCAATTGGTAGCATTTGATGCCCCTTGCTACGTCGTTGCTATTTGCTTACGTATTTTCTCAATTGGTAGCATTTGATGCCCCTTGCTTAGTCGTAGCAATTAGCTACCGTATTTTGTCTATTGGTAGCATTTGATGCCCCTTTGTACGTCGCTAATATTTGCTATCGTATTTTCTTAATTGGTAGCATTTGAGGCCTTTTGCTACGTCGCAGCTAATTTCTACCGTATCTTCCCAATTGGTAGCATTTGATGCCCCTTTGTACGTCGCTAATATTTGCTAACGTATTTTCTTAATTGGTAGCATTTGAGGCCCCTTGCTACGTCGCAGCTAATTTCTACCGTATCTTCCCAATTGGTAGCATTTGATGCCCCTTGCCACGTCGCAGCTAATTTCTACCGTATCTTCCCAGTTGGTAGCATTTGATGCCCCTTGCTACGTGGCAGCTAATTTCTACCGAATCTTCCCAATTGGTAGCATTTGATGCCCCTTGCTACGTCGCAGCTAATTTCTACCGTATCTTCCCAATTGGTAGCATTTGGTGCCCCTTGCTACGTCGCAGCTAATTTCTACCGTATCTTCCCAATTGGTAGCATTTGATGCCCCTTGCTACGTCGTAGCGAATAGCTACCGTATTTTCTCGATTGGTAGCATTTGAGGCCCCTTGCTACGTCGTAGCTAATTTCTACCGTATCTTCCCAATTGGTAGCATTTGATACCTCTTGCTACGTCGTAGCGATTTGCTACCGTATACTTGTCATATTGCCCTCTCATCTCATTCGCGTAGGAGTGAGGAACGACTAGGAATGAGTTAGTGGGCTCGATTCTAGATTCCACCGACTAAAACTAAAATTAAAATCTATCTGTCATTTTCAAAATAATAAAATTGAAAAAGAACAGGCGATTTATATGATTTTACAACGCGCTTTCGCACGTTTATCATATGAGCAGATAACGCATAAAACCACCGACTATAAATCAAAAACTGGAGTGAATGGATCTCCTGTCCTTTTCCAATGTTTTTAGTCTGAAAGGGACAAATAGATTTTAATTTTAATTTTAGCTGGCAAATCTAGAATCGACCCCAGTGCCTACCTACATAATCACTTGTACATTTGCCGTTAGGCAACAAAACGCGTAGGAATGGGTTGGGATGTACTTAACCAAATGCATGAACTGGAAGTGGGCGTAAGTTATTAAGGCGAAAGGAGCTCTTATTTTGCAACTAAGTAAGTGGTTGGACCCTTAGAAACTACCTTTTAACTATCTACGTGTCGTGAAATATTAGCTGAAATAAAAAATGTTGCTTTGATTGACTGAATAAAAACCAAATAAGCAGAATTGCTGGACAGACATCCCTCCGCTTGATATAATTTTGGTAGGAAGGTACAAATACTAACCTTGAGTAGTATTACATTAATCCAAACCATAATAAGGGTATAAGTTTCGTCTATTATTATTGACTCAAGACGATAAATACCTCAAATAAATGAACTCTAGAATTAAAAATACTCCATCTCCTAGCCTTATCCCCTATTTTACAGGGTCGGCTACCTAATCTAGGTGATTAAACGAGAGTACTGGTTTTTACATAGAGCGACTGCTATCTGACCTCCGCAACCCAGAAGGGATAAACCAAGAGAGCAACCTAGATTAGGTCAGAGTTTTCAAGCCTCCAATGCTTACCACTGGCCCTTGACATGGCTTAACGACTAATACCTACGGTATTAAACGATATTAACCGGTACCAACGGCTTAGCGTGCCTTGCGAAACACGGAAAAAACGCCGAATAAACGTACAAATTAAATTCGAATACCCAAAAATCACATCGGTACGTAGTAGGATTCTAACCACGACCTCCAACTCAAGAGGCAGCGGCCCTATCCACTACACCATCGGGCTCTTATTAATAATACTCTTTTAATGAACTCTTATATGCTGTGAATTTTTTCTATGACTTTAATAAATAATATAAAGCCTCCGCACTCGCATCGCAGACACAGTTCATAACATGTAATAAGTCAGATTGCTTTCCAGTTGGGCGGGCGGGTGTGACCGGCGTTCTAATATTCGCATTACCCGCTGCAATACTAATTCAAATATCAATTATGAATTCGAAGGCACTCATCTATATTAGATTCGTATCAGATAAATTCTATATGACATGTAACTTCTTATATTTGCGCGTTTATTGTCGAAACTAACGGCCTCCGTGGTCTAGTGGTCCGAACCATGCACTTACGATCCGGGGATCTGGGTTCGATTCCCAGGGGGGAACACAAAGATATTTGTAAATTTATCACCTTGTGAGGTTTTCCCCAGTTTCGTTAGGGCATTGCAGGCTGAATCACCTGAGTGTCCGAAAAAAAACCAAGGATTCCGTGTTTTGTAGGGCAGGTTAAGCCGTCGGTCCCGGTAGCTGTCTTTGATAATTGTCGTTACTCAAAAATTCAGAAGCTTACTGGGTAGTGATTGATTACACAAAGGTAGAGTAGAGGCAAAACTTAAATAAAATAAAACGTTTTGAAGCTGTAGTAACTATTGCATTGTGTAGATCCTATGATATTCAATTAGTATTACATAGAATCTATGTTAAGAATAAATTATTAATTATATCATTATTTATTTTTGAGGATTTTTAGCACTCACAATGCTATTTTTATTTCATATTATGTGAAAGAAAGATAATAATTATTTCCTTTCTGGCAGGACTCGAACCTGCGTCTCTGGAATGCCGGTCCATTATTCTACCAACTGAGCTACAGAAACGGTAGAGGGAGTGACAAATTTATTATAGTCTTTCTTTATGTACACGTCATAGCGACGTTAGCGACATCTAGCCATGTAGTTTAAGAACTACGTAGTAATGCACCGGCATTCCAGAGACGCAGTTTCGAGTTCTGCCTGAAACTAATTTATTATTTTCATTCTTTCATATTATAATTCATTATTATTTCGTCATACTTGTTAATAAACTAAACGTCATGTTATGTAAATGTTTGTCACTCAAATTGATAACGATACCAGTGGTTATCTGATCTACCCGATTATATTTCATACACATCAAACTAATTTCCTTTGTTACGTATTTCTGTGTACAATGGTAGAGAGTAAATATTGATCTCAAGTTTAAAACAGTTTCCAATTAGGTACCTTTGTTGTACTCTATCACATACATACATTTAATCACGCCTTAATCCCTTATGGGGTAGGTAGAGCGTAAACGACCTAAACAAAGGTCGTTCCGCCACGTCTGACAAAGTTTTGAGGGTTATTTAAGATAGATTTGTAGGTGTATTGCTTTAGTGAGAGGTTGTTAGCCCATCGCCTAAATTACAATATATTGAGACCCTCCGATCCCTTAGCTGGTTTTTACAGCATGCCCGGCAGGAAATGCAGCTGGCACATTCTATGTTTTTCTCTCGCTTCTAGGCCAGCATGGAAGAAACTGAACACTATCAGGTGATTCTTCGTACAATGAAGAAGAAGGTGACTGATAATGCAAGCTTATTATGATAATAGTCCTCCCACCGATTTTCGGTGATGGCGCTCAATCTCTCAAAGGTCAACCGACTGCGCAGGACTAGTTTTTAGTGCCCAAGTATTTGCGTTACACACAGGTGCACTCTCTATTCCTTCAATCTCTTATTCTGATGGGACAGATTGACTGACACGGCCAGATAGAAATCAGGCGCTGGACCGACTATTCACATGCCCATCCAACAGCATGGATCATTTTACTTTTCAGGCAATCAGGTGATCAGCCTGCAATGTCCTAACCAAACTAGAAACAACAACACAAAGTCATTGTCCATGGTTTAGACAGCTACACCACAGAGGCAGTTGTATTATGATATAAACGCTCACAACACTAGAGAAACAGTAACTTTTCACGCCTTTTCGAAGAGTCTGGTTTAAAATAGGTTCCTTTTGATTATTATAAACTACTAGCGACCCGCCCCGGTTTGGCACGGAGATCATCAGTGTTTCTCTACTATATTATGCAAGTATTATACGTATAAACCTTCCTCTTGAATCTCTCTAACCATTAAAAGAAACCGCATCAAAATCCGTTGCGTAGTTTGAAAGATTTATGCATACATAGGGATATAGGGACAGAGAAAGCGACTTTGTTTTATACTATGTAGTGATTGATTATTATCAGCATCAGGTTTAAGCACACGTTCAAGGTTTACGCCTTGGCGAGTATTATCGAAATTTAAAGGTTAAATTAATAATGTACGTACCTAAAACCTCCCGCCTACGCATTCTCAAGTCTTATTTCTTATTTTCAGGTTCCAATTTTAGAGAGCAAATATTTACTGCTACGATAATGTATTTAAGAGAAATCGTTTAAAAATATAGGTACGGTTTAACAATATACTTATTATAGTTTAACTGCCTCCGTGTTCTAGCGATTTGAGACATGGGCTCATGACCCGGAGGTCCCAGGTTCGATTCCCGGCAGGGGACAATGACTTTGTGTTTTGTTTCTAGTTTGGTTAGGACACTACAGGCTGATCATCTGATTGTTCGAAAAGTAAGATGATCCCTACTGTCGGAGGGGCTTTATCTATGGTTGTGTCAATCAATCTGTCCTATCAGAATACGAGATTGAAGGAATAGAGAGTGCACTTGAGATTAGCGCAATAACTTGGGCACTAAAAACTAGTCCTGCGCAGTTGGCCGATCTCTGGGAGATTGACCGTCATCACCGAAAGTCGGTGGGAGGACTTATTTTTTACTAATATTTTCGGAAATAATAGATAAAGTTAGTTCCCAAAAGTCTAGCGTAGGACTGTAAGTAAACGACTAAATCACCTTCCTGTTATATTATTTAACGACGTACAAGTTCTATTCATAGTGAATTTTAGTACCGGCTTAAGTAGGTATACTTGTTTTTGTTGAACAGAGGGCTTAAACCTCGACTTTTCGACCACATACATCGCAGTCTAAGCCCTCCGTTCAACAAAATCAAGTAAGCCGCAATTAATATTCCAGTTTAAATTTACATGAGTATACTCATGTCTGAGTTTGAGTTTGAGTCCTGTCGTCAAACATCCTATTTAATCTAATGCTAGAGTTAAGATAAGAATATACTTTATTGCACAGAAAAGACACAAGAGAAAATAAAATAAAATTAAACAAATAGAAGTACAAATAGGCAAACTTAGGGTACAGGAAAATAAAAGTTGAACTAGTGGGCTGGTGTACATTTAATTTTTTTTTTTTTTTTTTGGATATTAATAGATACAAAGGTAATAGGCTGCTGAGTGAGAGAAAAACATAGAATGTGCCAGCTGCATTTCCCCCCGAGCATGCTGTAAAAACTAGATAAAGGGTCCGAGGGTTTCAGTATATTGCAATTTAGGCGATGGGCTGACAACCTGTCACTAGAGTAATATACCTACAAATCTATCTTAAATAACCCTCATAAATTTGTCAGACGTGGCGGTTGACCTTTGGTCGTTGACGATCTTCCTACCCCATTAGGGATATAGGCGTGATTATATGTATGTATGTAGGTAGTTTAATGTAAACTATATCGACCACTTTTTCTGTTAGTGAATTGTAACTGGGTAAACGATATTGGCAGAAATTCTGGAGTCATATTTTTGAACCGCTCGTATCCGAATTCGCATACAAAACCCAAAATCCTTATTTTTGCCACTCAGCAACGAGTGGTCCAAACCACTCGTTTTCTTTTCTACTACTCGAAACTTAAGTAGGTAGTCTATGATCATGACACAGACAATCATTTGACAATTGACACTTTTAATTTACGTTCCGTTTCTTTGCGATTCATTTCCGGTTTTCCAAATCAACGATTTTTATAAATCAACGATTTTTATTAGTGGTAGTGGTGGTATAGTAGGCGTATTTCTGCGTAAATCGAAATCAATTTATGGGATTAGACTTTATTGGCAACACAGATTTCTACTGCTTCAAAAATACGTTAAATCGTGTGTGACAGAATTTGATTTCGTACACGAATAATTTTCGTATGCGTTTCAGCTTTCATACGAGCGGTTCAAAAATACAACTCCTGAACGTACTATTCCTTAACTGATTCTTAGCTAGCGCTGTCACTTTCTTAACTTTGTCATAAGAACAGGACAGCAAATGAACACTTGAATTTGACATTCCTTATCTGACGTAAGACTACATAGTATAAAACAAAGTCGCTTTCTCTGTCCCTATATCCCTATGTATACATAAATCTTTAAAACTACGCAACTGATTTTGATGCGGTTTATTTTAATGGATAGTGTGATTTAAGAGGAAGGTTTATATGTATAATACAAGTATAATATAGTAGAGAAACACTGATCATTTCCGTGCGAAGCAATAATAAATTAGTATAGACCGTGCTTCCTTATTTTACGTCAAATAAGCAGTCTTATGTCAGATTACGAATTTTAAAGTACATACATACATACATATAATCACGCCTTTATCCCGAATGGGGTAGGCAGAGCGTAAACGACCTAAACAAAGGTCGTTCCGCCACGTCAGCAAAGTTTTGAGGGTTATTTTAAGATCGATTTGTAGGTATATTGCTGTAGTGACAGGTTGTCAGCCCATCGCCTAAATTACAATATACTGAAACCCTCAGATCCCTTAGCTGGTTTTTACAGCATGCCCGGGAGGAAATGCAGCTGGCACATTCTATGTTTTTCTCTCGCTCCCAGGCCAGCATGGAAGAACTTTAAAGTCATGTGTTTATTTGCTTTCCTGTTCTTATGTCAAAGTTAAGAAAGTGCCAGCACTAGCTAAGAATTAGAATTATGTCGAGAGAATTGACGACATTGTAAACTGATAGGGTTTATACCTACTCTTAGTACGTACGGTATACCAGCGCTATCGCGGGGTGTAATTAGCATGCGAGTCGTTCAGCTGATAACTTGCACAGTGGTAGGGAACTTTCTAAGCCGAGTGTATTTTTAATGTTATAAAATCATTTTTTCCACGATGGACTGGGAGCGAGAGACATAGAAAGTGCCAGCTGCATTTCCTCCCGGGCATGCTGTAAAAACCAGCTAAGGGATCCGAGGGTTTCAGTATATTGTAATTTAGGCGATGGGTTGACAACCTGTCCCTACAATTCTATCTTAAATAACCCTCGAAACGTCGCGGAATGACCTTTGTTTGGATCGTTTATGCTCTGCCTACCCCATTAGGGATAACGGCTTGATTATGTGTATGTGTGTGTTTGTGTAAAAATATTGTTTATCTTGACGTATTTTAGACAAAAAACTGAAATAGATTTACACCATAAACAAGTACCAAAGTATTTAGAAATCTTTTTGTAATTTGATAATATTTCTACTAGAGTTCCCTTACAAAATGCGAAGCAAAACTAACCTTTGAGATAAAAAAAATACGTCTTTAAAATCTAGAAAGATTTTACATTAGTCTGAGTAGAAGCATATATTCCAACGTTAGGAATCTTAGATAGAAAAGAAAATTATATGCCCCGTCTGAAAAGTTTTCTAAAATTGTACTTTACTGTTTGTTGAGCTTATCTACTTACTTGTCACGATAACTTCAAAGCGATCAGAGCTTTGAAAAGATTACTCTACCAGAAAATAAAACACAAAGCTTTAAAGCTTCGTTGATCCGTAGGCGATACATGAAATGTAGCTTAAACAGATTACATTCAGTTTCCAAGTACCGTATGGTACATTTATTTTAAGGTTGAGAACCTCTGACTAATTTATGCTTTACGCAGCGGTTCTAAACTAAATTCCGTTTTTGTGTCCTATCGAAATGACGTAGGTTCAACTTCAGACGTAGAAAAAGTTAAGTTTAAAGTATTTAATCGTATTGAATTATTTTTTATTTACTTAATGAACAAGTAATCGTACTTGATAGCGAAACGAATATATCCTTAGAGTGCATGTAAAAATATCGATGAAAGTTGGGCTATCGCGACAATTTAATTATTCGTGTGCTTCAAGTGTCGGAGGCCGAAAACCGAGTGGTAATATACGTTATCTAATGATGATTGGGGTATAACATCGGCCGAGCAGCGTCATTATGTAGGCGGACGAGTGAATGGGAGCTTCGTTGGTGGATCGATAGAACGCAGTGCGCAGGCCTGAAGTTACTCTGTCCGTGTGGACTCAGGTCTGTACACTACACAGCTGGGTTCGGCTCACCTTCCGCGAGTCGCGTTTGCGTTCACAGTGTCGCTCAGTGCTTGTTGTGCAGAAACTAAGTGCCATCATCTACAGATATGCTTTGGAATCACTGGCGGCTCTAAACGGTACGTACGAGATATCAACACACGCCATTGTTGCAAGTCTTTTACCATTAAGTTTTGCGGTCGCCATGTCGGACGATATTATTTTAACGTGAAACCTGTTACACGACATCTAAACATGGGAATACTGTTGTAAATATTCGTCACTCTACAGTGTTTCGCCAAATAACAGTTTGAACTCATTCCAAGTTCTCAAGTCGATGTTTTTCCGTGTTTGACAATATCATTGGCATGTCTTGTCTACATGTCGATTGTATTTGTACGTAGGTACTTAAAGTGCTACCTACTGAGGTAGCTGCGTCTATTTTTAGATTCGCCTATTAAATATTCGTTTTTGTGGGTTTTAGTTGGAACTGGAGATAAAAATAGCCCTGAATAACGTTTAGGAATGGTAAAATCATTAAATTCGGGATTGCGTGGGTAGCGGCAAAGGGCACGCGCTGTCTACGTCACAATCGTCGTACATAAGCAGGTATACATATGTATAGTATGTAGGTTCATAGCCGGCGAAGCTCAGGAAATCTTTATTACATTTACAATCAAATAACTCTGGATCACTTAGCCTGATAACATCCAATACGGGCACGCCTGGGGCTCTGCCTTTTCGTTCAGTAGTTAAATTTTACTGGCAGTTTTACCAATCTGTCCATGAATGCTCATGGTTGATTGCTTAGATTTTGCGATGATTAAGTTATTACAGGGAATATATTGTTATTTTTGCTTTAACTGTATATGTTTTTAAACTTATTTATTAATTTCTTTCTTTCTTATTATATGAAATAAAATAACAAATCCGTAAAAATATGTTATTAAAACGTGTTAATCAATTATTTATATTTAAAAACATTATTATAGTCTACACAAATGTTTTTAAGCATTTGTGTAGATTTATTAAGCTATAAAGCCGTCTATGTTGTGCACAGGTTCATAATGTTGTTATCTGTTGTGTTTTTTGATTTGTTTTTATGTTATATTTTTATTACCAGAAAATTACAAAATTATACTAAAATTCATAAAATCTTAAAAGTACCTTAATTTCAAAAAAAATAAAACTTCAAATATAAAGACCCTCCAACGCATCTGCATGAGGTAAAGTGCCCAATAGGCTGGCAGCATTCCCCCTTTGAATAACAATATTCAGACCTGGGGTCGCCTGAAATCTCACGAAGACGCGCTGAGAGATCGGCAACAAACAATTTAGCCTCCTGACCCCAAGGACCCAAAGTCTCAACTGTGAAGTGCACGAAAACATAATTGTTAAGAAAATCAGCGTACTTCCGGCGTTTAAGACTTTCCGCAGTAGCCGCTGCCGCTGCCCCGGCGCAACGGGAAGTCGAAGGCAAATGAGTGGGAGCCAATGTATCGACGCACGTAGCGTCGCAAACCAGACATTTGCCCAACTTCCATGAAATCATGGATGGAATCCATCCGGCCTTTTTCCATCCGAATGGAATAATCCATTCGGCTCCAAAACAGCCTGAACATTGGCGGATACGAGCGCTCTGCGTATAATGTCATTCAAGCTGGCATGACGTGACAGACGGCCTGCGCTCTTCTGACAAGTCAAGCCATGGTGACCTAAATCATTTACCGCCTCGCCACAGATACATTTATGAGGTTCATTGACCTTGATGCCCAAACGCAAACCTACAACCAGCGACAGCGTGCAGTTGTCGAGCAAGGTGCCTAAGCTTGCCGAAGGAAGAGCCTGCAGCCACAACCCAGTTTATTTTTCTGATACAGCCATAATCCTTGCACGATCTACAAAGTACTACAGTTTGCAAAGAGGTTTGTCCCACTGCTTCTGGGAGTGCAAGGCAGTCGGCATTTCATCACACATTCCACGCCAAACCTCTACCGCCTCAGCCAGTCCTGAAATCTCCGCGGAACCCAGAGATGGGCTGAGAATTTTGCCGCAAAGGAAACTAGCAGAATGAGCCGAGAAGAGAAAAGCCGGTAAAGAAATCGATGTGGCTTTCCTAATGCCTATCCCACCAAAACAAACGGGAAGCGAAGCTTGGATCCAGGTTTTATCATGTAGATCACAGTTAAGTATTGTACTCAGGGTCTCCCTAATAGTGTTATCTAGTCTCAACAGCAGATCCTGAAACTTCTAAAACAGTGTTCAACGAAGTATGTTAATGTGATTTTTTGTTTTCTTATGTGCCACAAAGTATTTTTTTATCACAAAGAAAGGAAACAGTCAGGAAGACGAGTTATAATTTTAGCTGATTTGTCATATTTGTACTGTCAAAACGACTCAAATTATATTTCACGAAGTATACAGTGCTTCAAACTAAGGCCCGAATTTATAATCCGCACTTGAGATTGACAGCCAGTTTGAGTTCGTATTAGAAATGACATTTCAGTACAAAATGACTTGTCAAATCCATACTTAATATTGCTCTCAATCATGAGATAGCTTTACAAATACGACCCTTTAATAAACTTATGTGAAACATGTGCTAGTGTTTCTACTATTAGCGATAACGGTGAATTTACCATTATTGATTTGTCTTATCGAAATAGATACGGGTAGGTAGTATGTTTTGTCTAGTTAATAAGCTAATAATATATCTACCTAGTTAGAGAGTGGATAAAAGAACTTTGAATAAAATATTTTACAATAAGTTTTCCTACTCAGCTGTTTAGTATTTTAAGTCGTTTTTGTTTGTCGGTTTTAAATGATCCCATTTAAACTTAACAGTTTTAAAGTTCGTTATTTTTTATCTCTTCTCTTCAACTTTTAGAACTGTATCAAACTGTTTGCAATTAACAACAGATATTAACTATGTAAAAGTTTGTACCGTACACCCACACCAGATATTTTGTACGTGGGGTACTAAAATTAAACTTTCTCCTTCGAACAGCAATTTCTAAGAAATAACCAACGTCTTCTTTGGGTTCTTGCTCTAACTGTTTGCTCCCATTCCTCCCACATCTGTTCTATGTATAGGTAGGCACTTACCTTGATATATCACAAGATATTTGTGACCATAAACCTTCACGATCCCACATGTGTGCACGTGCAGGTGTATCCTGGGATTCACTGATCTATGACTGCATCTGCTGGCCCTTTTCTTATCGGACATGAATAGCAGGACCCAGTGGACTGAGACCCCTTTACAATAAAATGTTTTCCCCGATAGGACGTCCAATCTTTTTGTATTAGACTTTTGAGAAATAAACAACTTCCTATTTCGATCGGCAAGTTCAAAGAAACAATCAAAGTAGAAATTGAAGCTCTTCTGTGTGATTTATTTCTCACGACGACTGTTCGTTTTCATTCCTCCCACACCAGCAGGGGTATGATGCAAACTGTAGACTTCGATTTGTCTTCACGTGTTGCACACTTCACTATGATTAATGCCTGTAAATTTCCGTTGTGAAGTGTGCATCGAAAGAGATAATGCGTAGACAAAACGAAGTCTACAGTGCGTATCATAGCTCCGCTGATTTATATTTAAGTTTAGCACATAACATGACTTGAGCAGGAGGATCCCATCGTAATTTATTTCTTCCAATCCACTCATTGGACAAAAACAGTACGCACGGAAGCAGTAAATAAGGTTCTTATGGAGGACTGGATGCTTCTGACATTAAGATATAGTTACTATTCTTTTCCTCATAGGACATGAACAGGACGATTCTGTAGTAGTATCAAATTAAGTTAAATCTTTGTGTATCTTGAAATAAACAACTTCCTATTTCTATCATCGGCAAGTTCAAAGAAACAATCAAAGTAGAATTGGAAGCTATTCTGTGTGATTTATTTTTCACGGCGACTGTTCGCTCTCGTTCCTCCCACGCCTGTTTTATACTTAGCTTAGCATCGGCCGATCAATACCAGTCCTTTATTATGTTATTCAGGTTGTCTAGCAATCTCCTATATAGTTACTTGGTGTACAACAACAAAACAACACTAGAAATACGAGCAGATTTACCGTGTCCGCCACTTTTGACAAATTTTTGAGTAGCATGTCCGAAAGCACTTGCTGTAGTGACAGGTTGTCAGCCCACGCTTGTTTTATATTATAGCTTAGCATTGGTCGATCGATACCAGCCCTTTGTTGTGTACAAACATTTTAGAGAAAGGACCAGCATCAGCTGTAATCACATATTTTTAAGAAAATGTTTTAGTTACGCTTTAACTGTTTATTGACATACATACATATAATCACGCCTTTATCCCTAATGGGGTAGGCAGAGCGTAAACGATCTTAACAAATGTCGTTCCGCGACGTCTGACAAAGTTTTGAGGGTAATTTAAGATAGATGTGTAGGAATATTGCTGGAGCGACAGACGGTCAGTCCATCGCCTAAATTGAATTATACAGAAACCCTCGGATTCTTAGGTACTTTTTGCAGTATGTCCGGGAGGAAGTGCAGCTGGCACATTTTATGTTTTTCTCTCGCTCCCAGTCCAGCATGGAAGAAGAACTTAATTGTAAACGTAACTTATCATGTTCTTTATATACGTTTCCTCATTCCTAAATAGTAGACTTTCAGTTTAAGTCACGTTTCGTCCCCGAGTTAGAGCTATTTGCCATACTCATCACACTTGGCACTTTGGAAGGGTTATCAGCGAGGCACATTCGCGATAAAACGCTGCTGCCTATTCCCTGGATTTAAACCTATAATATTTATTCTGACATCAAACAATAATGAAAAGCGATGAAAATCGTGAAGCAATATTGATAGAACATCTATTTTGACCGTTGACAATTACTTTATATTGTGTTCAGACGGCTGCTTCCAATTTTATTGGTCTCATCACTCATCGATATTGCTAATTAAAATGGCGAGGTCTCGAGCAACGTGATTGCTTACGTCACCATTATTTCAGTCTACCATTGTGCCTTTAAATTAACCTCAAGGGCCGTTCTTGTCAAACACAAACAACTAATCACTCGCCTCAGTTCACATTAATTGAATTTGTATTCCAAAGTTTCCACAGATTCATGGTTAATAGTTTGATTCATCTGTAAATCTAATTGGAGTGGAATGGTATCCAATTCCTTCTTGGGGTTCACTCCGAGCAAAGGTACGAATATCATCATGAGCTTGGCTGTGGATCAGTCTGGCTGACTGAACGATCCTACAACATAGCCATGTGCCTATAGTATATCCAACTCAGTTTTAGAATAAAGGTAAACAAAGTTTCATGGCTTTTGATCGAAGATCTTCTTTCTGAAATAAGTTTAGGCTTTCAGATATGACAACATAGTGAAATAATAGGTTTACTAATTTGCCAACACGTATAGTTTATTTTTGAAATGTGTTTTTGAAAACAAAGACATGCAATTTCGTTTAGTTTACCTTTATTCAAACTAGACCATTCCACCCATAACCGGTACCAAATGACTTGCTGTTTTCCTTTTGTGTGGTATTAGGTACCATGATTCCATTTCAGATTCAGCCAGATTCCTTACTCACCTGGGAGCGAGAGAAAAACATAGAAACGCCAGTAAAACTAGCTAAGTGATCCGAGGGTTTCAGTATATTGTAATTTAGGCGATGGGGTGACAACCTGTCACTACGGAAATATAGCTACAAATTTATCTTAAATAACACTCAAATTTTGTCAGACGTGGCGGACCGACCTTTGTTTACGCTCTACCTACCCCATTAGGGCTAAATGCGTGATTATACGTATGTATGTTGTCAGGAAGACTCTAATGGTTAAAGTGGCGATTGGTCCGGAAGCCTCGCTTCTTTCTCTCCATAGTCGACTTTGTTTCAATTGCTCTAGTCTAAGGTTCTTATCCCTCGAGTCGATTGGCAACATGTTATAACAGTTTGGCCCAGTACTTTGCAACGGCGATTGCTTTGTTGTTTGCCTCCTGCAGATCCTGGAATGTGCATGAGCTGGGACTTTTGGGGCAGGACAAGAGATATTCCATTGTTTGCACCGCGCCACAGTCGCACTTGTTATAGCTGGAAAAACCCCACCCCATCCGGTTATCGTGGTAGTCTAAGGTACAAAAAAAAAACAGAACAAAACTGGTTAGTAAGGAAACATATTTAAATCGAACAGTAGAAAACAACCGAGCTTAGCACAGTAAAGTTACATTACCGTACTGTAGCGGAAACCACCGCTGGCCTGGATTCGCTTCCTGATCCAATCCCTTACGGATGAACCCACAATAAATCTGCCTGGTGCCTGACCTCCAACCTCCTGACCTTTATCTGATAAACTTGCTACAGGATAAACCTTATAAAGTCATTTGAGTTTAATGTTTTTATGGCTTTAAGTTGATAGAGAAGTTTTGTACTGTCGACTTTATGCAGTACAGACACGTGTTTCATTTGCAAATTATATTTATTTTCGTCTGTTAGTTTTCTGTGTGTTCGTGCATATCTTATTTTTGAGAAAATTTGGTTATTTAGCGGTGCATATTAAGCTGGAACAACCTCAGAAAGTTCATATTTGGGAATCGTTGAGCAGATTTCGCCGTGTGGTGCCGGGTTAGAATATCACCCTCACCTTTACCCCATAACTTCCCGTGGGTGTCGTAAAAGGCGACTAAGTGATAAATCCAAGGAATGGGCAGCAGCGTTCCCTGTGAATGGAAAACTTCTACTGCGCTCACCCTGCTAAGCGTGGTGAGTATGGCATATACCCCCAATTTTCGGGAGGCCCATGTCCAGCAGTGGACTGTTGTGGCTGATGTTGTTAAGCAGATTGAAATCCCAAAGTTCACACGCCATATAAAAGGGCAATTAAATTAGTAATGCATTATTAATTACTGACCAAAATGCTACGGAATGCAAGGCGTGACCTTTTAATAAAACTTCAGCTTTCCGAGCTTTTTATGAGCGTTTTATTTCTCTTTTCATTCCTTTCTTTTGCCGCTTTTTTATTCTCCTCCACAGTTCTCTATCATTTTCCCTTATTACCCTTTGACTTTCTATAGCCTGCTTCGCCGGCTCAAAATTCACAATATAATAATACCTACAATATTTTATACAAAGAAACATTTGATACTCTGGTAATTAATTTTATCCTTTACGTCAACCTACTCATAAAGAAACAAAAGGAGAGATGGTTCTCTGAATTCACAAAGGTTATTTTTATTAAAAGCTTTACCTTAAAATTAAATATATTCGCTTGAGAAATAAACAAACAAGGGAGCTGTGTTGCTAGTTTAAAAGTTGTTTTGTTTAGATTTTATTTTTTTGGGGCCCCCACGCTGTCGTTAGGAGACAACGAACTTATTAGAATAATGACGATGTTTCTAGCAATCGTCTCTTTTAACAATACCATTAGTAGAAACTATTTTCTTTCACAAGAGAAAAACTTAGAATGTGCCAGCTGCCATTCCTCTCGGGCATGCTGAAAAAACCAGATAAGGGATTTCGAGGGTTTCTGTACATTGATGTACGTTGACAACCTGTCACTACAGCAATAAACCTACAAATTTATCTTGAATAACCTCCAAAACATTGTCAGAGATAGCGGAACGACCTTTGTTTAGGTCGTTTACGCTCTACCTACCCCATTTTGGATAAAGGCTTGATTATATGTATGTAGAAACTATTGAAAATTGGTTATGATTATTTGAATATTACTCATTTTGTGATAATATTCTATACAAAATAACGTGGCTTTGCCAGCAGTTATCATAGGAGAGCGAAATAGGTTAGAGGTAAAAATTACAAAAATATATGAGCCTATGTTAAAAAGTTTTATTCCAACTCTTTTAAAACTATCAAGTGTTGAACTCTCCAATTCAGTAGCGTTTTATAAGTCTACAAACTTCTCAAATAAGGTTTTGTTGAAACTGTCCAGATATTATCGTCCCGGCTGGCGTGGTACTGAATTTTTAACAGCGCTCAAACAAGATATAAATCGCAATGTTCACGGCCATTTTGAGTCGCCTACACTCCGTTCCTAACAGGCAATCTACGTGGGAGGAACGTGCCGGTTTTATCTATACATACATATAATCACGCATTTATCCCTAATGGGGTAGGCACAGCGTAAACGACCTAAACAAAGGTTGTTACGCCACGACTACAAAGTTTTGAGGGTTATTTAAGATAGATTTGTATGTATATTGCTGTAGTGACAGGTTGTCAGTCCATCGCCTAAATTGCAATATACTGAAACCCTCGGATCCCTTAGCTGGTTTTTACAATATGCCCGGGAGGAAATGCAGCTGGCACATTCTATGTTTTTCTTTCGCTCCCAGGTCAGCATGAAGATGTGGTTTTATCTATATTGTGAAATATTCATGACGGCTTCAGTCTAGCTGGAGATATAATTTAATCTATAATACCCATAAAGTACACGATCAGAAAGGACTTTTTCTTCTTCTTAGCGAGTGGATTCTCGATTCGAACGATTCGAGCGCAGCTATTAGGCCTCTGACATTCGTTTGAGTAACGACCACTATCAAAGACAGCGATCGGGACCGACGGCTTAACATGCCCTCCGAAGCACGGAATCCTTCTTCTATTCGGACATTCGTGTGATTCAGCCTGCAATGTCCTAACCAAACTGGGGAAAACTTGACAAATTTACAAAAATCAACGTTGTGTTCCCCCCTGGGAATTGAACCCTGGACTTCCGGATCATAAGCCCATGGCTCTGACCACTATACCACGAAGGCAGTTAAAATCATAAAAATGCAGTATAAATATATATTGGCTTTTTCATACAAATTGTCTAATCGAGGGGGACATTTTGAATGGACACCCTGTATATACATATAATCACGCCTTTATCCCTAATGGGGTAGGCAGACCGTAAACTACCTAAATTAAGGTCGTTCCGTTACGTCTGACGAAGCTTTGTGGGTTATTTTACGATAGATTTGTAGGTATATTGCTACAGTAACAGGTTGACAGCCCATCGCCTAAATTACGATATACTGAAACCCTCGGATCCCTCAGCTGGTTGTACGTATATCTCTGTATATACGTAGTCCAAATACTTCCCAAAGTAAGTTACTTCCATGCTGGACTGGGAGCGAGAGAAAAATATAGAATGTGCCAGCTGCATTTCCGCCCGGGCATGCTGTAAAAACCAGCTAAGGGATCCGAGGGCAGTATATTGCATTTTAGGCGATAGGCTGACAACCTGTGACTATAGCAATATACCTATATATTAAATAACCCTCAAAAGTTTGTCAGACGTGGCGAAACGACCTTGATTTACGTCGTTTACGCTCTGCCTACCCCATTGGGATGAAGGCGTGATATATGTATGTACCTATATGTATATGTAAGTAAGTTAGACACGACATGCGACATAAATCCGAAGTGTGACGCTTCCAGCCTCGCACAGTTAGATGGGACGCCTACGGAGGTAATATAATTTGACTCCAGTTAGCCGGATAATGTAGTTCGTGGTGCCAAAATAGCTCTTAACAGCTCATATAATGTTTTATCGTATTCGGTTATTGATGTCAGACTTTCAAAGTAGGAAAAAGGAGGTAATAAAAAGGATAAACTGTTCATTCCCAAAGGTTGCCTGGTAGAAATTGCCGCTTTATCTATAAGGCCACCTATGTTGAACTGTTTTGTTCCTTATTTTTATGTTGTATATGTTTGTGTTTCTTGTCGCAATAAAGCATTTTGTTTTAAGATTTTTAATTATTACAGTTTTATTTACAGTTAAAATCAGTTTACATCATCATCATCATCTCCCTAGCCTTATCCCGTATCTCACGGGGTCGGCTACCTAATGTAGGGGATTAAACGAGGGTAGTTAAAACAGTTTTGAATGCTCTTAATACTTATTGCACCGTAAAAGATCTTTGAATCAAATACAAACAAAAAGCACATTTAAATCATAATAAAACTGTAAAATCACCATTTAATAAAACTGTAAAAGACCGTGGCCTTTATATTGAAGATTTTTATGAAAAACTGTTACAAGGAGTCTTAATTATAACTACATAGTATAAAACAAAGTCGCTTTCTCTGTCCCTATATCCCTATGTATGCATAAATCTTTAAAACTACGCAACGGATTTTGATGCGGTTTCTTTTAATGGATAGAATGTTTCAAGAGGAAGATTTATATATATAATAATTGCATAATATTATGGAGAAACACTGATCATTTCCGTGCGAAGCCGGGGCGGGTCGCTAGTTATAAATATTAGAGAGCATGCAATGTAGGTAATCATTTGACGCCAAGAGTATAAGCGCCATACTGGAGCGTAAAATAAGATAAACATACATACAAACATACATAAAATCACGCCTTTATCCCTTACGGGGTAGGCAGAGCGTTAAACGCCTCGTAAAAGGCGCTTTCGCCGCGTCTGACAAAAATTGAGGGCAATTTTAGATTGTAATGTGTATTGCTAATGTGTAGTGACAGGTTGTCAGCCCATCGCCTAAATTACAATACACTGTAACCCTCGAGTCCCTTTTGCTGTCTTCTACAGCATGCCCGGGAGGAAGGGCAGCTGGAACATTCTATGTTTTTCTATCTCTCCCAGTCCAGCATGGACGAAAGTTTAATTTATTCATTTTATAGGTAGAGGCAAATATCTGGAACTTTTCAAATATGTTTTAAACCATGCTCAACGGACTTCAACGAAAAAAATAATTCAAATTACCTGTTATATGGGTTGAAATTACTACAAATCAACGTATATCGGGTCAACATAAATAGATGTTTTAATTTATTGCCAAAAATATATAATGTTCCAGTATTGGCCGCGGTTCTAGATACCACCAAAACTTAAATTAAAATCTATCTGTCACTTTCAAAATAATAAAATTGAAAAAGGACAGGTGATTTATACTCTATGGTTTTACACTTTGTCCGCTAGATTTTGACACGCATTTGCACGTTTCCACAGTATTTCTGACAATTTTATCCGCCAAATCACATGACGGCGGATAAAAATGACCAAATTATCAATAAATCAAAAACCGGAGAGAACAGATCTACTGTCCTTTTCCAATGTTTTAAGTGTGAAAGTAACAGATTGATTTTAATTTAATGTTTAACCGGTTGAATCTAGAATTAAGCCCATTGTCTGTTCAATCAAGTTATCGCAAACAGTGTTTATGTCAGGTGTAATGTTGAATCTTCGTTGATGTCACAAACACAACTTTCTGTTATCTAAGTTTCAGGGGCGTGTCGTACGAGAGACGGCTACTTTTATATTTACTTCTTCTTAGCGAGTGGATTCTCGAGTCGAACGACCCGATGAGCCTAGGTGTCAGATGTTTTCAAACCGCCTAGTAGCAAATCTAATACGCCACTGACATGGTTTGAGTAACGACCACTATCAAAGACAGCGACCGGGACCGACGGCTTAACGTGCCCTCTGAAGCACGAAATCTTTTTTTCTTTTCGGACAATCAGGTGATTCAGCCTGCAATGTCCTAACCAAACTGGCAAAATACCTCACAAAGTGATAAATTGACAAATATCAACTTTGTGTTTTTGCCCCCTGGGAATCGAACTCAGGACCTCCGGATCGTAAGCCCAAAGCTCTAACCACTAGACCACGGAGGCAGTACTGGTTTCTTTTTTCATTTAACTGAACAGCTAGGCTGATCATGTTGGTTCAAACTATACATTTCCGAGATACATAGGCTCGTATTTATGAAGCGATCTCAAACTTGAGACCAATATTAAGTATGGATTTGACAGGCCAGTTTGTACTGAAATTACATTTCTGATACAAACACAAACCGATGTCACTCACGAGAGCTGATTATAAATACGGCCCTTAGTTACTAACTCAAAATTGACTTCGTGTTTATATTTCAAGCAATATAATCAATTCTATTAAATCAGGAGGATGTGGTCTTCAAACGTTACATTTGTCGAGTA
This sequence comes from Scrobipalpa costella, assembly GCA_949820665.1. Taxonomy (NCBI): domain Eukaryota; kingdom Metazoa; phylum Arthropoda; class Insecta; order Lepidoptera; family Gelechiidae; genus Scrobipalpa; species Scrobipalpa costella. The sequence continues at coordinate 5,703,976 of OX463306.1, forward strand.
CCTACTTATTAAATAGATATTACTTATTTTTTTGTTTGTTGTTCCATTGCTTCTTCCATACTGGACTGGGAGAGAAAGAAAAACATAGAATGTTCCAGTTGCCCTTCCTCCCGGGCATGCTGTAGAAGTCAGCAAAAGGGATTCGAGGGTTACAGTGTATTGTAATTTAGGCGATGGGCTGACAACCTGTCACTACAGCAATACACATTACAATCTAAAATAGCCCTCAATTTTTGTCAGACGTGGCAAAAGCGCCTTTTTGGAGGCGTTTTACACTCTGCCTATCCCGTAAGGGAAAAAGCGTGACTTTATGTATGTGTGTATGTATTCCTACATTGACAATTTGAAGAGTTTCCCTGATTGTAAATAAACTATACTAGCTTTTTATATTCCATGCTGGACTGGGAGTGAGAGTAAAACATAGAATGTGCCAGCTGCATTTCCTCCCGAGCATGCTGTAAAAAACCAGCTAAGGGATCTGAGGGTGTCAGTATATTGTAGTTTAGGCGATGGGCTGAGAACCTGTCACTACAGCAATATTTGTACAAATATATCTGTAATAGTTTTTTATTTGGGGCAAATAGCTCGTGGGTGGTACGGCACGTTTTGGTGTAGGTAGTGTAGGTAGGTACGTGAAACGTGATAGAACGTGAACAAATTTTGTAGGATTCAAAGGTTGCATTGCCTATTTACTAGTTTCTTATATATTAGACTAAAATGTCGAGTAGGTCAGTTTTCCCAAAAACATATATTAAAATAAAAATTATTTGAATTATACTTTTGAACGATAATAAGAGTTATGCATACATACATATAATTACGCCTTTATCCCTAATGGGATAACGTGATATAATGATATAAAGATAAGAGATAAAGCTTAATAATTCCATGCTGGCCTGGGAGCGAAGGAAAAACATAGAATGTGTCAGCTGCATTTCCTCCCGGGCATGTTGTAAAATCCAGCTAAGGGATACGAAGTTTTCAGTATACTGTAATTTAGACAACGGGCTAATAACCTGTCACTACAGCAATATACGTACAAACCTATCTTAAATAACCCTCAAAACTTTGTCAGACGTGGCGGAACGACCTTTGTTTAGGTCGTTTACGCACTGCCTACCCCATGAGGGATAAAGGCGTGATTATATGTATTTATGTATGTAATAACTTCAGCCCATTGAAACTCCGACACCAGGGAGGGCTCGTCGGATCATTCGACTCGACAATCCATTAGCTAAGAAGAAGTCCATATAACAAGTAATTTGAATTGAAGTCGGTAGAGCGTACATTATGAGTTTTTTTTTGCACAAAACGAAATATTATCAGGATTGTTAATAATTTGACTTACGACAGATGCAGAAAGCCAATTATGACTCTTTTAAATATATCTCCTACGTGATTCCTATACAGTACATAATAATATTATTAAATGCAAAAAGTTTCTTAAGTTTCTCGAAATAAAAGTTTTATCGAATGTTCCATTTCCTCAATGCCTTCAGGGTTTAATGTAATTTAGGTTTGTGTTATATCGTCTGAACGTGCTTCAGAATTGCTTGTTTGTATCTCGGTCGTGGACAAACATTAGAACAAATTTAGGATTTTATTTGGCATTACTGTACAGGAAACATTCTTAATTTTTTCTGTACGTACCTACGTTTAACAAAAAATATTATGAAATGACTTCATACTTGGGATACCAAGATACAAAATTTAGGATTTTGCGGATGTAACAATCTTTCTCCAAAGAAAATAATGAAAAAATAAAGAATAGCCCCCAAAATTGACAATTATCTGAGTAATAAATACATCTCTTGTTCTTAGTTCTATGAACTGCTCATTGATATAAAGGTAATAATTCCACATTAATTTGCAGCCAGAATTAACAATATTATTATGGGATGATGAAAATATATCTTTCTTATTAAAAACATCACTCACATAGAAAATATTCGAGTCTACAAAGGTCTTATTAACATAACCTTATATAAAATACTTCAAAGAAACATGCTATATCCGTGACAATAATATAAAGGACCAGATGAAATAGAGGGGTGAGGGAGGGCCCGGGGGGATAGAAACGGGGGCACGATGTTTCACAACCTGCAACGGAAAATCTTGCTCTTTCTGAGAAATAAGGTGGAGTTCTGTTTGAATTTAATTTAATAAACATTTCTTGTAAAGGAAAAATGAAACTAATCAAGTGCTACTAGCTTATTACTTCGCGTAGAACTTTGCTACGGCATAGGAAGCGTAGCAGTGTCGTGATTTTTATATTATGAAATGTGTTTGTTTGGCCTACTTTTAAATTAAGAAATTATAAAAACAGATTGAAGTAGATTTACATACATATACTCGTATGTAGAGTCACGCCCGAGTTCCCGAGGTCCTTTCAGAGTAGTTGATATCAGTCTATAGCTGAAATGCACTGAAACCCTCAGTTTCCTTCACTGGTTTCTGCATGGCAAGAGAACTGAAACATTTTAACATATGTATGTAATCCCTCATTCTTCGATGTATGTACATCGAAGAAAAAACATCGCATTCGATCTCGAGGGGTGATAACTTACCATACGAACTAGATGTAACCAGAATACACTTGTCACGTCCACCCTTTTCTATGTTAGTACGGTTTTACCCCTAACACGAATTCAGTTACGTAAATTTTATTGTCAGTATTCCAATTCTAACAGGTGTTTGAGTACACCTAAATTTACAGAACTCGTATACAGGCTGCAGGAAATTATACAGCCACTAAAAATCTGAAATAGGATACTAAACAAACAAATATAAAAAAAAAAAACAGTTAAGTCTAGTCTAGTTTGTACGAAGCGACATAATCAAAGTTGATGATGTAAGAATCGACGATGAAAGATCTCCCCCTAGAAAGCCTTGACATAGTCATTTGCATTCGTAGACACTGACGAAACACAGAAAACTTGACTCCTAGAATTTCAATCCACATCTAGTCAGTTTTTAATAATGGTCGTTATAGCAACCGTGTCAGAGGTTAAGTTAATCGAATCTTTCGAATTGACACCCCACTCGACAGAAGAATTCCTATACCCTGCTTATAACAAGTATTTTAAAAAAATATCAAACAACCCAACTATAATACCTTTAAAAAATGTATTCATTATTCTAAAATTGAGCTTAACAATTGATGCATTATATATTTTTGTAATCTCCTTTAAATTACCTTTATTTTAACACCCCACTCGATAGGTTCACTCGAGAAAAAAAATAAGTCTTACAAATTAGCGCATAAAATCAGCCATTTTGAATTTTGCAACAATTGCACATATCTAAGAACACTCGGGTGCTTGAGACCAATCGAACGATACACTATGGTCGAATTCCATCCACTCCTTTCGGAGATACGAGGTAATAAAGAAATATCAAAACATACAAGATACGCGCGAAATACATAACCCTTCCTTGACAGTCGGGTAAAAAAGTCTCGTCAGTTCTTAGATATTCACGTAACGTTAGATCTCATATGTATGTTTAGGTTCAGTAGCTAACTCAAAGGTAAAGGGAGCCAGAGAGTCAGACCCTTTTTCATTTGATCAGGTAATCTCGATGCAGTTACACATATAATTTAATAACGTAGTACCTAAAGCCTTTGTAGTATGTAAGCTTTAATTATAGAGCCATCTCTCTTTTTTAGTTTATTGAGGTTGTGTTTGTGTTCAGTGAAGTCAAGTTAAAAAGTGCAAGTTGTTTTTATTACATGATATTGTAGACTATGACTGAAAAAGTATTAGTTTGAAATATCGCCACATTTTATCGTAAGTTTGTTGCAACACACAAACAATTCAATTTCTAAGCACTGCAAAATAGAACATTGTGTATCAGATACATCAAACGACACTACTTATTATTGTTTTATCATTATTAATAAATAATAAACGATAATAATGGGCTCAATATAGATTTTCCGGCTACAGCTAAATTTAAAATCTTTTTTCATTTTCAGACTAATAACATTGGAAAAGGACAGGAGATTTATTCTCTCCGGTTTTTTATGTATTGTCAGTGGTTTTATGCGTTATCTGTCATTTTAACCCGCAGTCATATGATACAGGGAATAAAATTGACAGGAATACTGGGGAACCGTGCAAAAGCGCGTCAATATCTAGCGGACAAAGTGTTAAACGCGTGTCCTTTTTCAATTTTATTATTTTAAAACTGACGGATATATTTTAATTTAAGTTTTAGCCGGTGGTATCTAGAATCGAGCCCAATATTTGGAAAACACACAAACAAAACGGTAATTTGACGCAAGTTATTCAATTGTATCAAATGACAAAGAATTGCAAACATGATAACAATATTTTAATTTGAAGTCACTGGCAATCAAAGTGACGATCAGATAACATTTCATTTATAAATGCCTCGTTATAAATGCATAATTAAACTTGGTGTGAATTTATTATGCACTTCAGCATATGTGGTACGTAGTTACATACATACGTATAATCACGCTTTTATCCCTAATGGGCGTAAACGACCTAAACAAAGGTCGCTCCGCCACGTCTGACAAGTACACTTAAATAACCCTCAAAAATTTGTCAGACGTGGCGGAACGACCTTTGTTTGGGTCGTTTACGCTCTACCTACCCCATTAGGGATAAAGGCGTGATTATATGAATGTATGTATGTATGTACATGTCATATTAAATATATCATAGGAATCGATGCAGCTGCTTCTGTCAACCTTGTCAGGTCAGTTTCATACATGCCGCCGGCAGTACACGTGTGTAAATGATTTTTTTATTTATTGTATTTTTTTAGTAGTTACATTTTGTATTGTTTTTGTAGCCGGCACATCAGTTGTTTTATTTATTAAAGAATATTATGAAGATTGATTGTTTAACACATTTAGTTACATCATCGTTTAAATTTATTTCTTCCACGCTGAAGGGGGAAAAACATAGAATGTGCCAGTTGAATTTTCTCCCGGGCATGCTCTAAAAACCAGCTAAGGGATCCGAGGGTTTCAGTAATTTATAGGCCGACTACCTGTCACTACACAGCAATATACCTACAAATCTATCTGAAATAACCCTCAAAACTGTCAGACGTGGCAGGATGACCTTTGTTTAGGTCGTTTACGCTCTGCCTACCCCATAAGTATAAAGGCGTGATTATATGTATGTAAAATAAAAATGCTTACGATTTTTTTTTATAATGCTTACTTATTTCTACGATACGATACTAAGGTACTGCCATTTATTTTTAGTTGAATGAAATATTCTGCTTGCCACTTAATCAATAGTTTCATCGCGACTATCACGTTCGACCTCTTTCCAAGACCTCATTCTTCAGTCTGTAGACAGTCTATTCTAGGCTTACGGCTTTATCATACTTGTTTGACTATATCTTGCATTTAACTATTATATCCTAAATGAAAACAGTAAATCATTTGTTTGCCGTTAGTATTTATACTTGTTTAGTAAGTAAGTAATCAGTAATCATTTATTTTAGTGCAAAGATACATACATACATACATATAATCACGCCTTTATCCCTAATGGGGTAGGCAGAGCGCTAACGACCCAAACAAAGATCGTTCCGCCACGTCTGACAAAGTTTTGAGGGTTATCCAAGATAGATTTGTAAGTATATTGCTGTAGTGACAGGTTGTCAGCCCATCGCCTAAATTACAATATACTGAAACCCTCGGATCCCTTAGCTGGTTTTTACAGCATGCCCGGGAGGAAATGCAGCAAAGATACAAAGTAAAAATACAATTTATAGCTTAAATAAAACTAAATAATGTTGTAGTACTAATCACTACACCGCTGGTCTTCCGTGGTACCAATTTGTACTCTGTAGCACAGTCGAGACGAACTGATTTTACTACTTTAATTGTTTTTAAACTATTTGAATACTTGCTCTTAGGATTGAAATACAAATCTGCGAAGTCGTATTGCAAAAAAATTACGTTTATCTACTTCATTACTAGTAGCGATGACTAAGGGCTGTATTTGTAATCAGCTCTTATGAGTGACAGCGAGTTTGAGTTCATATCAGAAATTTCATTTCAGTAAAAACTGGCCTGTCAAATCCATACTTAATATTGCTCTCAAGTTTGATATCGCTTCATAAATACGAGTCTTAGTGATGCGATGGGAATTCGCAGTATCTTGTTTCCTCTGGCCCTTACCTTGTTGTCGACGCCGCGGGCCTGTTTTTTGAAGTGGAAAGTAAATATGCTAGCTACGGCTATTTTCGTTACGCTACGCCATAGCAGAAAGTGAAGTTTTGGGAAAATATTTAAGTAGGTTTATTTGCCACTTAAAAAGGTATCTTTTATGATTGAACGGACTCAGAAACAATGACGTATCTTTTTCTTCTTAGTTAGTAAGTCAAGGCAGATAGAATCAGAAACAATAACATTTTGTTTACCCTTTATCCACCTTCCGTGCTGGGCTGGGAGTGAGAGAAAAACATAGAATGTGCCAGCTGTATTTCCTCCCAAACAAGCTGTAAAAACCAGCTAAGGCATCCGAGGGTTTCAGTATATTGCAATTTAGGCGATGGGCTCAGAACCTGCCACTACAGCAATATACATACAAAGCGATCTTAAATAACCCTCAACACTTTAAACGCGCAACACGTAAACGACCTAAACAAAGGTCGTTTCGCCACGTCTGACAAAGTTTTAAGGGTTTTTAAGATAGATTTATACTGCCTACCCCATTAGGGATAAAGGTGTGATTATATGTATGTGAATCCACGTGAATAGTATTTGGTGTCTTTTCATACATAAGTCAACATACAAGTATTGGAGCGCGCAATACAAGTGTACAGATGGGGCCTGCTCATATTAAGATATATTGTTTTGTTACAGATGTGATGTTGAGCCGCTGCGCGCCGCGGCAGGCTGTGTGGGCGCTGGCGCTGCTAAGCACGCTGGCGCCCTCCATCGCCGATGGGAACGTAGGTTAGTACCCTGCTGAGAATAAGCCTTCCCTAAAATGGATAGCATATCATACTCTCCACAGTTGGCCGGCGGATTACCAAACGCATTTTTTTTGTCATAAGAGGCATACGTATTTGCAAGCGTCCCCGCTTATACCTATTCCCTAGTAAATCTCGGGAGTAAAAAAATAAATATTGGCGGGAAGATATTATGGGGTAATAAATAACCCGGCATCGCACGAGTGACACTGCACACGACGTCTTTTTATGAAAAATGGGATTGAAGTGATCATACAAATATCATTAGAAATATTTATTATCTAATGTGATTTTTTGACGTCATACTATAAAATAAACCATAAAATATATATTATCATACCGGGTGTATGTGATAGGGGTACCTCAGCAAACGAAACTGAACTTCCACCAGGAAATTCTTTCAGGAGATAAAAATAAAATTATACCTACCTTCCCATACAAAATGACCACCTCGAGCAGACAATTAGTATGGAAAAGCAATTTTATTTTCGCTTCCTGCAAAAAAAACCGCTGATAGTTATTCAGTTTCGATGAGTATTCGTTTGCGGGACGCTGTCCCTTACAACTCGTATAAAAAAAACCGTTTAAAGTATAATTTTGAACGAGCAAACTTTTATAAAAAGCTTTCTTTATGTCTGATTCACTCGTGCATAAAAATATCACAAAAATACCCTCTATTCGGTACTATGGCGGGACGACCTTTGTTTAGGTTGTTTACGCTCTGCCTACCCCATTATGGATAAAATGTATGTATGTATTCGGTACTAGAAAAAGCACTTGAAAGTCTAGAAATATAGAATGAATGAATGAACATATAGAATGTATAGGAATGCGTTATGCAGCATCCCACGCGATATATCAGGCGACGACCTTTGGTAATTTCAATCGTTAGTGCTGACATTTTGCGCTGCGCTTTACATTGTTAATGTGGCGTAATAAGACTTAACGAGTGACTTGTTTCTTTAAGATCGATAAAGGTATAGACTGCACAACAAACAACTTTCATCAATGAGCATAAACTACACTACAATACTATCGATTCGTGTAGGGCAGAACTTAACTAAATCTTGGCTAAAATTATTGCCATCCCTTTCTGTTCTTCCATGGTGAAAAATTACAGGTATTGAAATTAGTTAAGTCGTGATTTTTGCAACTACGAATTGCTATCTGTAACTGTAATTTATTTCCAAAGCACTCTAAAGTTATCTGGAAGAGTGAATCGCTTAGCAATGAACTCTTCCGGGCCGCAACAGCCGCATATTGTAATGTATATTTGTTTGATACATATTGTAATGTATTTATTTGATACAGATTGTAATGTATACAATACAATATACTTTATTGCTCAAAAACACAGAAATTACAAATTGCTAAAAAGAAAAGTGGTACAATTGGCGGCCTTATTGCTAATGTAGCAATATCTTCCAAGCAACCAGGCAATAGGAAACAGAGGAGTAAAATAAATTGACGCGGGTCAGTGCAACAAACATGTTAATAAATTAAATATATATACTCCAGTATACAAATACAAACATAATATACACAGAAGCATAAACAATATATAATACAATATTCCTACATACTATACATACTTACAATATATACATACCATACATACATGCATTACTTTCATACACAAATTAGAAAGAAATTAAGTACGGCGAAATCACAAAGCGTACCTACACTCCTGTTCAGATATTGTAATGTATTTATTTGATACATATTGTAATGTATTTATTTGATACATATTGTAATGTATTTGTTTGATACAGATTGTAATGTATTTATTTGATACATATTGTAATGTATTTATTTGATACATATTGTAATGTATTTATTTGATACATATTGTAATGTATTTGTTTGATACAGATTGTAATGTATTTATTTGATACATATTGTAATGTATTTATTTGATACATATTGTAATGTATTTATTTGATACATATTGTAATGTATTTGTTTGATACAGATTGTAATGTATTTGTTTCAGGTTGCTTATTTAGCGCATCACTTTGCGTGGAAGGGGCAGAATGGTGCTACGACGGTAAGTTTAAAAACTCACTAAAATCTGTTTTAGCCAAACCACAAACATACAAACCATACAGAGGCATACGAATCGCTGTTACACTTGTATAGGCATACAGCGCATGTTTGTGTGCGTATTCTCCTGTCACGTGGCTCTCCATGTGTGTCACGTACACGCGCCCCACTAGATACTAATTTATGCGTAATATTTTTCATTCGATTTTTGTAATGGGGAGAGGGAAATAAATCTTTACACCGACCTACTATCAAGCTTTGTCTCTGTATTTTTTTAGCTTCAAAATACGAATTTACTCTGTGGTTTTAAACTAGGTAATGTTAAAAAGCTCTTAACTTTAACGGTTCGCTTTGTCGTATGTCGTAACATTACCAACATACGGTTTAGCTTGAAAGCCGGCATAAAGTTACCGTACGTAGATTGTTAAAATGTGTACAACATTTTTGGAAACAATGTAAACATTACAGCTTCTCAACTTGAAACAGCTGCGGAACATTAAATGTAGTAGTAAGGTAATTTATTTATAAAGGTAATAAGCTTCCATGCTGAACTGGGAGCGACAGAATAACGTAGAATGTTCCAGCTGCATCTCCTCCCAGGCATGCTGTAAAGGCCAGCTAAGAGATTCGAGGGTATATTGTAATTTGAGCGATGGGCTGACAACCTGTCACTACAGCAATATCCAGTTCTATCTTGAACAACCCTCAAAACGAGTCGAACGACCTTGGTTTGGGTTGTTCACGCTCCGCCTACCCCATTGGGAATACAGGCGTGGTATGTATGTACACTTCTTCATATACGACCCTATTTTCCACGTTTTTAAACGTTCCACCCGCCCTGAAAACGAAATCTTTCATTTCTTATATTCATTTAAGACTAATTTCAGTCGCCGATTTGAAAGTTTTACTGATCTTGTTTCTTAGGGCCTCTACGTCGTAGACACTTTGTAAACATTTGCTACGTAAAAGCGTAGCAAGGACTACGAAGACATAAAAATGTTTTTTTTTTTTTATAGATTTTGCTTTCGGGAGATGCATCGCAATCTACGAGGAGGATGTGGACGAGGGGGATCTTTTTCAGTAAGTTCATTTACGAGCACTTTTTAACAAACTGCCAAAAGAAAAACTTTGAATGTACCAGCTGAATTTCCTGGGCATGCCGTGAAAACCAGCTAAGGGATCCGATGGTTTCTGTATATTGCAATTTAGGCGATAGGCTGACAACTTGTGACTACAGCAATATACCTACAAATCTATCTTAAACAACCCTAATAACTTTGTCAGACGTGGCGGAACGACCTTGGTTTAGGTACTTTACGCTCTGCCTACCCCTATTAGGGATAAAGGCGTGATTATATGTATGTATGTATATACTTTTACACATAAAAGCGTAGCATACATAGACACAAATAAACTTTCATATTTTATAATAGTTGTAGGCTGTAGTCAGTATGTTTCAAGGCTCAGAGAGTCTTGGCAATCGCCTCGTTAGAGCCCCATTATCTTTAAACACGGTCGTTGTCGGAGTGAAATGGGTCCAGAATGGCTTCCTAGCTAGTTGGGCTGTTTCAAACTTCACTCCCGGACAGCGTACTTTAATGTTTATCTATGTTTAAGTAAAGCCGCCATTTAAGTTATGGCGCCTGTTTTCTAGGTTTAGATACCTGTTGCAGGTCCTAGTTTATAGTTGTGACGTAAAATGCAAAGAATATGAGGGCGGAGTGATATGTAGGGTAAAAATAAATCTTAGAAGAAAATTATCACAAAATGCATGCAACCTCCTTGTTGCGCGACTCTTTTGAAGAACTATATTAAAATTTTCAGCCAGTACAGCAGGCTACTTTTTTTTTGACAGCCATTAAAGTAAAACAAGTCGACACATTTTCGCAAAGATGGAGAAAAGTAAATTTCGTGTATAGATTAAACATATTTTTTTGCGCTAAAAATCTATTACGGAAACAAAACAAAGACTTGATAAGTATTATGTGGACTCTGCTCCGTCGATCAAAACTATTCATAAGTGGTTTTCTTATTCTCGTTGTGGTTGGGCAAGCACAAGTAATGCTGAACGTCCAGGGGGCCTATTGAGGTTACTACTCGAGAAATGATCGTTAAAATCAACGATTTAGTGTTGAACGACCGAAGACTTAAAGTGAGGGAGATAGTCGAGATAGTAGGCATCTCAGAACGTGTGCGCAATATCTTTCACCAACATTTAGATATGAAGAAGCTGTCCGCGAGATGGGTGCCGCGTTTACTGTCTATTAATCAAAAACGCGTGCGTGTGACTATTTCGGAGGCTAGTTTGGCGTTGTTAAAGCGTAATAAATCAGATTTTTTTTATCATTGTATAATGGTTGATGAATCATGGATGCACCACCATACACCAGAAACCAAGCAACAATCAAAACAGTAGATTGCTGCCGGCGAACCAGCTCCGAAGAAGGCAAAAGCAGTTTTATCGGCCAATAAGGTTATGGCTACAGTTTTTTGGGATGCACGTGGGGTAATCCATATTGACTACCTAGAGAAGGGAGAAATAATCAATGGCGAGTATTACGCTAATTTATTAGACCAATTTCACAAAATTTTACTTGAAAAACGACCGCACAAGGCCCAGAAGAGAATCTTGTTTCACGACAACGCACGAGTACACACCTGCGCGATTGCCATGGCCAAATTCCACGAGTTGGGCTATGAATTGCTCCCCCACCCACCTTATTCACCAGATTTAGCCCCTTGCTACTATTATCTGTTTCCGAATTTAAAAAATGGCTTGATGGAAAAAGATTTGGATCAAACGAGGAGATCATGGACGAAACCAATGCCTATTTCGAAGGGTTGCCTAAATCGTATTATACGGCAGGTATAGAAAAGTTAGAAAAACGCTGGATGAAGAGCATTGACTCAGAGGGAAACTTCTTTGAAAAATAAATAATAATTAAATAAAATTTATTCCTATTTTAATTTTTACCTTACTTATCACTCCGCCCTCGTTTATCTAAGAAATAGGTATCAATTTCCTTTCACCTGCCAACCTTGGCGAGTATTGCAATGTTATGGAATTGTTATGGCTGGTAATAATAGTATAATAGAACTTTGACACCCATTTATACACCTGACATTTATAAACATGATTAATGGCTTTTACTGTAATATCCAAAGCTCTTTAAATATTTGAGGAAGGCTAGAGTTTCAGGCGTCAAAAGCGTAATTTGTCATGCTACTCCCACACTTGGAAGTCCAAGTGCTCATATAAACGCCTCTGCCCATTTTCGACGTAGCTCTTCCTAGCTAGGAATCGTAATCGTATGCAAATGTTACCAAATTTGATAACATTTTCCAAGTGCTCTTTCCTTCCTACACCTAAATGTTTTTGCCTACGGGTGTGAAGCACCATTATTGAGTGTATATTTATTCCTCAGGTTTGATATGACATCTGAACAGCTGAAACTATTCGAGAGCGAGCTGCAGCGATTGGCTGAACGCGGCTACCAATGGGAGCACGCCTACACGCAGTGTGTGCTGCAGGCCATGCTTTATACTTTGCGACAGGAGATGTGAGTGTAGTCTTTGATGAGGTTTTTAGTCATTTACGCCTGCAGGGGTTTGACGAAAGCAGCAAGCTTTGAAAAAGATCTAAGAGGCTAAAGATTTTTGGAACACTAGATATGGTCATAATATGGTGTGCTGCTTGAAGTTGCCATTATTGACTATAAGGCATGGAACTGAAACCACAGTGCCAATCAGCAAGTAACGCCAATGATTTTCAGAAACTTTGAATCAAAATTAAAAATAAAATCGTAATTTGCAGGAACCCAGAAGAAATCAACCAAAAAATATGTGAACATTTCATCGATCCAAAACTAGGTAGCAGAAATGATGGAGGTGAAGAAGAGGAGGAGGTAAGTTTTACTAATTAAAAAAAAGAAATACTTAGCCGATTTCCCAACACATAGAAAATATTATTTGTTTTAAACTTCGGGTCCGATCTTGTAGTCCATAATTTGATGTCTAAACGAAGTGCTGCAAAATATGAATATTATTTTAACATACTGACCACAATTATCTCAATACAAATACTAAATGACTACAATTTTACAGGTGGAGCCGGACGAAACAGCCTACGTCCGATTTACACCCAATGCTATAAACTCCGATTTCGCAAAAGAAGTTTATAGTCCCCCGTCTGAAGAAGATATTTTAGCACCTGACGGTAAGTAGATAGATTATATCTTTCCATTAATTATAAAAAAAAAAACAACACTAAAACTTATAAAAGCACAACAAATGGGTCATAGGTATTTTAAAATAAAGTTAAGGATATTTCGTATAAATTTAGTTCCAGTTATCGTCGGCGATGATCCACTAATTGAAGAATCTCCAAGTGACAAGATCAGAGATCTAATGATGATGGGTGGCGAAGACTCTCCAGTCATCCTACCATTCCAAGGATTCAGAGAGCGACTCCAAGAGGAAAAGGAAAACAGAGACTATATTAATCTCCCCGAAGCTATTATTGATAAAGCTAAAAAATCATTACCACCTGAAGATGACATTCTTCAACAAGGAGAGATAGATCCCAACGATATATTTGATGAAGAGCGACTCGCGGCACATTTGCGTAAATACAAAGCCAAAGATCCTCCTTACACAGCTGAGTATATCACAACGAATAGACTTTCCAACTTAGATGCAGAGGTACGATCAAACGCTTTGGAGAAATACAAGCAAAGCTTCGCTGAAAAGAACTTCCCGTTTGAATACGAAACAGGAGAGATTCCAGAACCAAGAATCTATGTAGATGAAATGGGTGAATATGCTTATGATTCAGGAAGCGGGGATTATAATAAAGGTAAAGTTGGACATTTTTGTGTGTTGGACAAGCATTTTTTTTATGCTGTCAAAAATTGAGTTTATTACAATTATTTTTCATTTGTAGACAAAGAAAACGTTAAGCATTCAAAGAACATGGAGTATTTGATGAACTACTGGCGTGAGATTGTGGATTCAAAAATTAAGCCAAAGCAGGCCATGTATGCTGAAGGAGGTCCTCTAAGGCCTAACGAGCTCCAGGGTAAGTCAGAATATCTATTTTATATAATTACGTATTCAATTTGTAAAAAGGCAATTTCTGTTGCTTTATTGCTTTGTTTGCATCGTAGGCCAGCTATCACTCATCTACCGAATAACCCAATCTACGAATAGTTCATTTAATACCAAATTTTTCTCAGTTTTATATTTTCAGTTGATCAAAATTTCCGTTTATTTCTGAACTGTTTTGTTTCACCATAGGCGGCCCTTTAAGCCCTAAAAGTTCGGCCCTGAAACGAGAATCTGCCCAGACTGAGGGTGCTACAAATACCAACGATGTTTCAGGTGAAACTTCCAAATTTAATGATGAAGACTTCCAAGATTTACTTAATACTGAGTGGGGCTTTATGCGTAGGGAAAGAGATGATGTTAAAAAGCCTGGGCCGCGCCTGGACGCAAAAATGTTAAAGATTTTGTACCACAATAAAACGGTGCCAGGTTAGTGTCACAGCTGCGGCCTGATATAGCTGTGTTTAGATTGTCGATGTTCCCATAAGTGATGGTGCTGCTGATGCAATATCGAAAATCTTTTTGTTTTCAATTTTTTTCTGCACATCCTCGTCTTGTCTAGATCACCGCACTTAATGTTACCCTGACTCAGCACATTTTATATACCACCAATAGCATGAGGCTCCTATGCCCTTTTACCTGCCGTGACTTCTAAGTGTCGTGTTTATTCTATTATTATATTACTTTTCTATATATTTATTTTCATTTTACACTATTACCCTCTCGTCACTTTCAGAACATCTTGATGTTGTATTGAAATGAAATCCTTGTGTGTCAGTGTTGGTGCTAATGAAGAGTTCACATCAAATATAAATAAAACCTGTGCCAAATTCGCAATTTTAATGTATATTTCGCCCAGTTTCTTTCCTTGTGTCGCATGTTGATCCTCAATAAAAGCTCGATGTTACGAATTTCATATAACAAATAATGTATCTACAATTTGTTGTGCCTCTTCATGTTTCAGCTGATGGTGCTCCAAAAGCTGAAAAAGTGGTAACTGCTGATCATGATCACAATGAGTACGATTACGACCCGTCGTACACATACGTCATCTTCAAAAATAGGTATAAAGATTTCAAGAATCGTTCAAAAAATGTTAGAAGATATTGCATTGCAGTCGGTTAATCTGAAAATTCATTGCAGATTTGGAACGAATTGGCAGAAAGGTCTATCATTCATTTCGAAATTAGAGGAGATACTTGGCCTAGATAAGAATACTTTTACAAGCCCACGGTAAGTATTTAGAACTTAACATTCTGATTCCGTCCTAATAAATATTTACCGAAACGTTGTTATATTTTGATATACAATGTTTCAGAGTTGACCTAGAAGAAGTAACTTTTAAAGTTGAAAAGAACAGTAAAGGATACACAGCCCTGGATGTGGCCAGACGCATTAGTGAGTATTGTAGTTTTTTTTTATATCTATTGCAAAGGTTTTCAATAAAACTAATGTGTATCGCTTCTTGCAGAAGACATCAAAGAACAACTTAGACGGGAAACAGGAGCTCAGATTTTGTCTACTGGGGTAGGAGATCGAGTAAGTATATTATATTCTTTATTGTTTTAAGAATTATAAATGAAAGTTTCACTTAAAATTAAAGCTTATCCCTATAAAACATCTCGTCCAACCAACCTAATGGGGATAAAAGATGGGAAATTTACGGGAACAAACGTTACATTGTGTTGGAATGTTTCTATTAAAAAAATATTAGATTCAGAATACATTCAACTGTAGAGAATAATGAGGAGACAAAAGAACTATAGTAATCACTAAAGTCAATGTCTAACAACTTTCCAACCTATCATACATGTTAATTATTTTAAATATTTTAATCTTCAACAAATTTCCAGAGCAAACGCCCAGTAATCCGTCAAGTAGAGCCTCCAGACAATCTTATCTTCGGTTTGGAGATGCCAGTCCTCCTAGCCCTAGTCGGGAGTCTCTCGGTTCTCATTGTAGGAGCCGTGGTCTTTGCCGTTCTGCTTAAAAGGGACATGAACGGCAAGAGGAAGATGGCTGGCCTTGCTACGGCCACTGAGATTGATACTGAGGCGACCAGAGATTACCAGGTATGTGCCAACAGTATCTGTATAGATTTACGATACCAAATACTTACCTAGTTCAAGTAATTCTATTTTTTGGCTCAGCTATTCCATACAGTTTACGATGCAGATGTCATCCATATAGATGTGGTAGGATTTTAATAATCACTTGTATTCTGGCCGGAAGATGTGTCGGCGATAAAAACCAAAACATTACAGTCGATTGATGATAAGGCGCAGTCCACCAGTTCAGTTTCATTAGAAGCGATACTGAATCACGACCTCATTGAGTAAATTCGTAAATCATACAAAACCAAAACTGACATATTTGACGGATTATGCAAGTGCGCTTTTTTCGACTGTATCATCGGAAAATTTTCATTCCTTCAACGATGTGTATTTGGGCAACAATATTCGCGAAGTTCTACGAACGGAACCTTTCCTTCCAGGAGTTGTGCCGTGCCCGCATGTCCGGCAAATGGACCGGGCAGACCACCGCCCCGCACCCCGCAGACGCCCCTCAGCGCATCACCTCGCTGTCCCGCGAACCTGATGGCACCTCTCCTTCCACCAGATCTAGCACTTCTTCATGGTAAGATTTACTCTTGTATTTTCACAGCTACTGATAGTTTGATTAAACAACAGCTGAACAACTATGTTTTCACTCTACATATATCTACAAAATCCTTATTCTCGACTGTAGATTTTAGAGATACCTGTAAATTATTGACCACAAATATCTGATAGGAAATTAAACTTTGTTTCTTTTCTTTTATCAGGAGCGAAGAGCCTGCACTGACAAACATGGACATCTCAACCGGGCACATGGTTCTGGTAAGTTTCCAAGTCTTTTTATAATCAAACTACGTTTTGTTTATAAAAATCAAGGATTGGGCTTAAAACATCCTCTAATAATATGCATATTTTCTCCAGGCATACATGGAAGACCATCTCCGCAACAAAGACCGCCTTGAGCAAGAGTGGCGAGCCCTTTGCGCGTACGAAGCTGAACCTTGCGCGACCACAGCCGCCTTGAAACCGGAGAACACTGGCAAGAACCGCTACGCTGACGTGCTGCCCTATGACCACTCCAGGGTCACGCTGAATACGCTGTCCAACCATCTTGGATCGGATTACATCAACGCTTCCACTATCGTGAGTAATTGAAGTATATTGGGCTCTTAGTTACGTATATATTGTTATCTCATATTCAGTTTTACAGGTTGGCTGGAAGAGATCTCTTTATAGAGATAAGCTCACCTTTGTGAACTAAATTTAAAATTGTTTATTTATTGTAATTTTTTTGTACGCAATGAAGAATATACATTAATGTGTAGCAATTCTTCTTCTTCTCTTGAGTAGTTTTATTAGATCGACAAACGACATGAAACAACCTGATATCACAGTGGTTACCGCTTTATTACCTTCGAGATGTGGTGATAACACTCGATACATACATTGTCAATGTGTCAGAAAAATCTCGACAACGTGCCTCTTACTGCTTATAACATTACCACTACTTTATGGGTAATTTACCTTGGGACTTGACGTATTGATAGGCAACCAATCCTTTAGAATACAGTCATTCATCACTCATATTACTTTACCTACTTTACTTCAGTCAATAATCTCATGACTCTTTTCTCTCCGTAGACCGACCACGACCCGCGCAACCCAGCATACATCGCCGCGGCAGGCCCCCTCGCGCACACAGCACCTGACTTCTGGCAGATGGTGTGGGAGCAGGGCAGTGTCGTCATGGTGATGCTGACGAGACTCACGGAGAACGGCCAACAGCTCTGCCATCGGTACTGGCCTGAGGAGGGGTCGGAACTGTACCATATCTATGAGGTAATGTTGCTTAAGTCAAACTTTATGAAAAGGTATAAGTAGCCCTATTTTAGAATGAAACGGAAGAGTGATGTTCCCATGCAAAATAGTATGGAAATGTTACTCTTTATGCGCATTTCGATTCGAGTGATTGCAAAATATTTCCAGCGCTTTATGTTTTGTGACGTGGTTTCTTTTCAATTAGTTTTTTCCATGAGAATAATGGTATTTTCCTGGCTATCGTGAAAAAGATATTAAAATCAGCTCAATAGTTGTAAAGTTTATTGATTATGTAGAAATATTTTTTATAGCTCTAATAGAAGAGCATCGGTAGAGTTTGACAAGTTGACTATGCCCAACTAATACGATTTTGGTTGGTACTTACTTTTTCTTCATTTTACTTAATATTTTCCTCTACTTCCAGGTGCACCTAGTAAGCGAGCATATCTGGTGCGATGACTATCTGGTCCGAAGCTTCTACCTGAAGAACCAACGCACCGGCGAGACCCGCACCGTCACGCAGTTCCATTTCTTATCGTGGCCAGAGAACGGAGTCCCATCGTCCACCAAGGCTTTGCTGGAATTCAGGAGGTTAGCTATTTTGTGGCAGTGACTGGATAAAAAAAAGAAACGCTTTGGTGGAAGTGTATGGCATGTTTATAATAAGCTGCCTGTAATCGCTGAAAAAAAAACTGATTGTGAAAGCCATAAAATATATTTTTTTTAAAGTTTTTTTTTTGTAAATTATTAAATGGCTAGCTGTCACATTTTTTGACAAGAAATGGCCAGCTTTCAGTTTAGTTATAATAAAATCTCTTTGATATTACCTACTTGAAAAACTCTACCTTTCACACAAGGCGTTTTTATTTTGAGGTGGCCAATAATAATTTGAAAAAGAAAAGCTTTAGTTTTTATAAATAATGAATCTATTTTCGAGCACACATGCTTTCTGCAATTTTACATTTTTATCTTGAGACTTTATCTCTTCATGCGGTTCATGGTGAGAACTTTTGTGGGGCGATAGGTAAATAAAAATGTTTTATTTTTACAGGAAAGTGAACAAGTCGTACAGAGGAAGATCTTGCCCGATAGTAGTCCACTGCAGGTAAAATAAACTTCTTTTTTAAAATTTAGGATTACCGTAAGACCCTACTGGAATGGCTAAATGCCTTTGACATGGTTTGTGTAACTAGCGTAGACCTCTATCAGAGATAAATTAACTTATTCCGAAGGCTTAGCGTGCCTTCCGAAGCACAAAGGAATCATGTTACTTGTCAAGGCCAAGATGATAACTAGGAATATCATCATCACGTAACTAACGAATAGGTATCATCTTTGTTTTTACCCCGTAATGGGAATTGAACCCACATCACAACCTCCGAAATGAAAGCCCTAGACAGGCCCACAGAGGCTGTTCATTATTTCATTCTATACCTAATCATGTTTATTATCCAGTGACGGAGCCGGGCGATCAGGAACCTACTGCTTGATTGACATGGTGTTGAATCGCATGGCGAAGGGCGCGAAAGAGATCGACATCGCGGCCACCCTCGAGCACATACGCGACCAGCGCACACGCACCGTCGCCACTAAGCAGCAGTTCGAGTTCGTGCTCATGGCGGTCGCTGAGGAGGTCAGTGCGCAAAATCTTTTTTTTTATTATTTGGCTGTAAAAAGTAAAAAACCTTTGCCGAAAAGAATAACTGAAAAATAATGGGGACGTCGAATAATAGTGAGGTGCAAAGTATCGATATTACAGTTATTCATATTTATAATATTATGAGGTAACTTTGTTTGATTGTTAGCTTAAATTAAATAAATACTGGACCGATTTAAAAAAAAAACTTACCATTCGATAGCTACGTTTATCGTGAATAACATAGGCTACTATACTCTCGTTTACTCATGGAAAAACTCAATAAAACGCTGGTAAAACCGTGGGGCAGCAAGATAGTCTTTTGTAATTTCAAAAAATATGATAATTGAAATTTTCTTAAATATTCAGGTACACGCAATTCTGAAAGCTCTGCCAGCCCATCTTCAACAACTTCAAGAGAAGAAGGACAAAGAGAAAGAAAAGGAGAAAGAAAAAGATGGTGAAAAAGAGAAACCCAATTAAACTAACCGCTTGCGCTCGAAACCGGAAATATGATCAGAAACATAAGACCGCTACAATAGTTTACCCGTATTGGCTATCGCAAAAAAGAAAGTGGAAGTGCAAATTGTTAAAATATGGCATTTGTAAGATTGTATGATAAAACGTGGGGTCAAATGTTTCTGGTCTAATGTACTTGATGTATTTTATGTTGAACTTGGATTATGCAAAATGGTAAATGTATTCCAGTCATCTAGGTTGAGAAATTCGCACACAGGTTTCTAAATTAGTATCAAAGTAGATCTTTGTTTTGATTTCATTATTTTAAGATCTTAGCTAAATACATATTCGAAGTTCTCAGCCTAGATTAATAAAAATAATGTATGTAATTATTTACGCTTGAGTGTTATGTTTCTATAAAAGAAATGTCTATTTATAGTTGCTGTCGTGACTGAATAATATTCTTCATTAGATCTCAATCGCTAATAGCGAGAAATCGATAAAACTGGCTGTATTATCAGCGCTACATAGTATACATTAAGTGTTTATTTTTTAAAAAGCTTTTTATCTGCAGAATGGTTAAGATATTTTTATAAAAGCTCTAGTCGATTGGTTAAAGAAATTTTAGACATCTACGTCAAAACATGTACCTATTTATATTTATATCGTTATTTCCTTACTGAATACAATATTTTGTTTATATTCGAATAAAGGTTACATGCAGTAGATAACACGGTCAATTGTAAAGGTGGCTACTACGACGTTCCTTGCCATTCCTTTTAAGTTTAATAATTTATTTTAAACCATCAACAAGTCATTTATGAGCTCGCTAAGTGGCCAAGATTAAGTTACAAATGACCTACTACTATGCGACCAAAGTCAAACAATAATCTTCAAATCTGCAGTGGCTCCTGTTGAAAGAACTGCTTTGTAAATGTTTTGAAATATTTAATCAAGTGTTGATCGTTTACTATCTACGGAATAATATGTAATACGTTATCATGCATATAATGCATAAATTAGTAGGTGTATTCCTTAAAATTCGTGTTAATACTTTTAAAAGCTTTTTAGGTGAATGAAAACGATTTTCCTAAAATCGGTATTGGTTCGAACACTAAATTAATCAATGAGATTAAATGATTGAAATAATGTAGCTAGCCTAAATATTATTTAGTAGAAAAAGACATTGACACGAATTTTGAAAGAATCATGTAATTTGTAAAACATTTTATTACTGTTTATTTTCATATTATTTGACATCACAAATCGGGTGTTATTTAATAACTTCCTTTTTGCTTAAAACACCTATTACTTATGTATTATTGTTGTTTATTCGCACTGCACCACAAAACAGTTGGTGTATTGCACCAGAATTTCAACATAATATCTTCGCCCAGTCATATCCTAAAATAACGGAATACCTGATAAATATCATCTGATAAAATGAGATCAAAGTAAATATTTACAGAATTAGCAGAAACAATAGTAAAAGTAATGTATGAGATTTATATACCTAAGGTTATTTATTGCAAATTACGGGAAAATGAAAAAAAAATACTTACCACGAAATTATGAATGTAGTTTAGATTTTAAGAAAAAATATATTTAACCGTATTTCTGTATGAAATTATATGTAGTTTTTATGTGGATGATTGATTAATGGATTTTGATTAAATTGTTTTAGGGATAAGACCAAATTTCGTACCATTTCCTTGCCCTCGTATCCCTTTTCCTAAACACAAGCTCCCAATTTTTTTTTAATAAGTGGATATTTATCCTATTAACTAGTAATTATTTATACAGAAAACTAACAATTATCAAAAATCTCTCTGGAAAGCAAAAATTAAATTATATACAATTTCCTATACACAATTAATAATACCCTTTTTTTTCTATTTTACGATTCAAGTAAAACATTCATTTGCATTACGCGTGGACGTAAGTAATCAATAATTATATTCATAGGTATAGGTTGAATAGGTTAAGAGCCCGATATGGTGTAGTAAGAGCCCGATGGTGTAGTGGATAGGGCCGTTGCCTCCTGAGCGGGAGGTCGTGGTTCGAATCCCACCACATACCAATGTGTTTTTCGGTTTTCTAATTTCATATGTACGTTTATTCGGCGCTTTTTTCGTGCTTCGGAAGGCACGTTAAGCCGTTGGTCCCAGTTAATATCGTTTAATACCGTAGATATTAGTCGTTAATCCATATCAGAGGCCAGTGCTAAGCATTGGCGGCTTGAAAACTCTGACCTAATCTAGGATTGGGTCTGGTTTCCCTTCTGGGTTGCGGAGGTCAGATGGCAGTCGCTCTGTGTAAAAACCAGTACCCTCGTTCAATCACCTAGATTAGGTAGCCGACCCCGAGAGATACGGGATAAGGCTAGGGAGATGATGATGAGGTTGATATATCTATCACTTTACTTCTGTCTGTGTTTAATTCAAACTGTTGATTGTTATGTCTAATATCTATCACGTAAGAAGATAAGATCATGATATCAACAGTTAATATCTTATTATAACGAGGTAGCAAAACATTATCACATTCATAATGGGACAAGAACTGTACCTACTGAATTATTGTTTTACACTTTTGGAGTGGAGTGTTTACAAATTCTCAATCGGAATACAATAATACACATTAAAATAACTGCCTCCATGGTCTAGTGGTCTGAGCCATGGGCTCCTGATCCGGAGGTTCTGGGATCGATTTCCAGAGGGGAAACAAAGAAGATACATGTAAATTTTTCACTTTGTGAGGTTTGGTTAGGATATTGCAGGCTAAATTACCTGATTACCCGAAAAGTAAAAAGGATTCCGTGCTTCGTAGGACACGTTAAGCCGGCGGTCCCAGTCGCTGTCTTTAATAGTGGTCGTTACTCAAACCATCTTAAAGGCCTAATAGCTGTGTTTCTAGGCAGTTTTGAAACTGACACCAGGGTTCATCGGTTCGTTGTTCGATTCGAAAACCTACTCTCTAAAAGAAGAATACATTTAAATAATAAAAAGTTAATGAGTAATAATTGCCTTGGCAAATTCTTTTTTATGTCTCATTTTCTTTTTTAGGTCTCATATATTAACAGATAAATGTATCACGTTGCTGCTAGTAAACGTGAAAAAAAAAGAAACAAACAAAAAAATTTATTTCATTAGAATCTATAAGATGATATACCAGGTGTAAGGGACAGCGTCCCGCAAACTGATAGGGGTGACAAATTTCACCAGGAAATTCTTTCAGGAGATGGAAAAGAAAAAAAATACCTTTCAATACAAAAACCACTTCGATCAGACAATTCGTATGTAAAACCATTTTTTTTTACTTCCTGAAAAAAAAACCTGCTGGTAGTTGTTTAGTTTCGTTGACTGATCTACCCCTATCAGTTTGCGGGACGCTGTCCTTTACACCCCGGTTTTTTTTATTACGTAGTATCTAAACATTACTTAGAGAAATTAGCTACTAAACTTGATATGACACAAAAGACCATTACTTTATATTATTTTACTTCATTCGAAGCCGTGGTGACCGACCATGAGAATGTTTGGTATTTTGCACTTTTAAATGTTATCGAACATACATACATACATATAATCACGCCTTTATCCCTAATGGGGTAGGCAGATCGTAAACGACCTAAACAAAGGACGTTACGCCACGTCTGACAAAATTTGGTGGGTTATTTAAGATAGATTTGTAGGTATATTGCTGTGATCTCTGCCTACCCCTCCGGGAAAGAGGCGTGACGTTATGTATGTATGTATGTTGCTGTAGTGACAGGTTGTCAGCCCATCGCCTAAATTACAATATACTGAAACCCTCGGATCCCTTAGCTGGTTTTTACAGCATGCGCGGGAGGAAATGCAGCTGGCACATTCTGTGTTTTTCTCTCGCTCCCAGTCCAGCATGGAAGAATGTTATCGAACAATTATCGATATCTAAATCTTAAGTGTTTGTGTACGTCATTTACAACACTATTCTTCCACCATCCATACGTCAGACGTCACTTTTGACAGTTCATTATTGCGAATCGTTCTAACGTGTCGTTCGCGTGCGAATATTTTAATTTAAATATTGATTTGTGTGTGGTGTGGATCGGTATTACACTGAATTTATATCTCAGTTTATTCAGTTAACGGTGTTTGTTAAGGTTTTCCAAAATGGTCAACGGACGCGCCCTACATTTTGTGTTCAAAGTCGCCGACAGGACACTGACTGCGAAATTCTACAGAGAAGTACTTGGAATGAAGGTAAGCCGCTTTTCTTAAAAAGTAGTAGACCTTAGGTAGCTTCTACGCTTTACTGAAAGTGTAAATTCTAGATCGCTTCAAGTATTTGAGTTATACAATCAGCCAAAGTTTACCTAGGTACAATTTAGTCTAATTAGATCTGAGAGGCATTCAATCTCAAGGTCGTGTGTTCTTAGTTTACAAAAAACCGGTCGGTAGTCACCTAGCCAGTAATGACCGTTTTCCTATTATCGTGACTAATTTTCGTCATGCAATTCTATGGAGAATAATTTTACAATAATATATGCCGAATAAACAATAGGATATTCAGAATTTGTATTAGAAAAATATTTTATACTAATTAGTTACAATATGTGGTAGGTACATTTTGAAATGATTTATTGTAATTTATGATGTAAGCAACTGTAAGAAAAGATACTTTAAATATTTTATTTACTCAATAAATGTCTGGCAGCCAGTAGTTGGTAGGTAACGGTTTGATCTTAAAACATGTCGGCTTGATAGAGGTTTTTTGGGAATGAAGGGAGGGGGATCAGATCCTCCCCTTCAAGCTCCAACTGCCGGAGTTGCATAGTATGTGGCTAACGCCTATTAGGGTATCACCAGGCGGATGAGGCATGCAAACGTTTCCCATCCCAAGTCTCGCAAAGAAAAGAATTACTGTTTTTTTTTTTTACATAAATCCAACACTGATAGGACCTATCAGCATATATATGCTGCCTGTCCTCAAAATAATAATAATAATAATATTGCCTCCGCCAACCTTTGTAAAACAAAGATGTAAAAATAGGCCACTATGATTTTGGTATGAAATCGTATCCAACAGCCAAATATGTGTGATTTTCATACAAAATACAGAACTTAAATGGTTTATAACTCAATAACTATGCAACTCCGACAGGTGAAATTTGAAGATACCCTCCACCTCACCTCACATTTTACCGGTAGGTAATCCAGATACTATGGAAATCCTAATAGAAAAAAAATATGGTATTTTCCTGTTTCTCCAAGCAAATTTTTCATTACATAAGAATTATAAAAGTTTTTAATAGTTTAATTATAAAAGTTCAATAGAGCAAAAAAGATTAAATGAAAAACCAATAGTTTTATTAATTTCACATCAACATAGTTACAAACTAAAACATTCTTGCAAAATAAACAGCATTTTAGATTAGCCTTTCTTTCAAATTAAATTAATAAAAAATAGAATATGTAGAATTAAAAAAACAAGTAATTGAAATTGTGCAAATAATCGTACAAAACAATGTGTGTGTGCGTAGAATACAATGTGCGCTTTAAAAGTTGTTCAAAACAAAAAATGTTGTATCAGAGCTCAAATTGATTTTCAAATACCTATTCAATGATTCCCCCCTACTTGTCATAATCATCATAATTTGTTGACTTTTTTATTTTCACAAAATGGCGTCTTATTGTCGCCATATTGTTATTTAGACAAAATCATGGCTTCAGTGACACTTGCATGATTAAGACAAATCGATTGACATAAGAATTGTTAAAAACGGCCCACGCATTTGGTCTCTAGACCCTCACAGAGCATCAAAGGTACACATACATACAAACATAGATAGACTGAACACATTCCAGTCCTTTGCATTGCGCATTCCGGTAATAAAAACACTGAATTTATCTAATTAATTTAATTATTGTTTACTAGGTACTTAGACATGAGGAGTTCAGTGAAGGCTGTGAAGCTGCATGCAATGGGTAAGTTACACTACAAATAAACAGTTTCTTGTAGAGTAAAATATGAAATGAAAAACATATTTTTTAAAGTTAAAAAAGAAATTGTGATCAAACTTTAGGGTTCGAATCTTTCCCCAAGGAACATAGGTTGACTTATGAAAAAAACTTTTGGGCCTCCTATATAAATGGTAAACCTGCCCTACATTTTATACACCCTATTTTTTAAAATTTGACCTATGTTCCTTAGAGAAAGTTGTTCAGTTTCTTGGGTAGATTCATACACTAAAGATTGGTTAGAATTTTTTTTACAGCCCTTGCTAAACAATCTTACCTATTTAAATTAAAATTATTTTACTATTTACATAGCATTTCAAATGTTCCCCAAAATTTTCAGCCCATATGCAAACCGATGGAGCAAAACCATGGTAGGCTACGGCCCAGAAGATACACATTTTGTAGTAGAACTCACATACAACTACGGAGTCACACATTACGAGACCGGGAATGACTTCATCGGTCTAACTGTGCAGTCCAGTGAGAGCTTGAAGAGGGCTGCGGCAATGAACTGGCCGGTCAAAGAAGAAGCCGGTGTCAAATACTTAGAGGCACCAGGAGGATATAAGTTCTACATCATCGATAAACCACAGCCGATAGACAGTGGTAAGTTATTTAAATTTAAAGTGACCTTAAATAATCTAAACCACAGGTTTAATTACCTTTGTAATGCAGAGATTGCAGACAAATATAAACAAAAATGTTTTTATAATTAACATTAAATAGTTCGGTATATTGGGTAATGATGATTGAATTTGGCATAGTGAGTTTTCTAAATAACATACCGGGTGTAAGGGACAGCGTCCCGAAAACTGATAGGGGTTGCTCAGTCAACAAAACTTTCACCAGGATATTCATTCAAAAAAAAAAGAAAATTGCCCTTCCCATACAAAATGACCACCTCAATCAGAGAATTTGAATGGAAAACTAAATATATATTTTTCACTTCTTGGTTAGTTATAGCTGTTCAGTTTCGTTGATAATTAAGTAAATGTACATACATACATACATATAATCACGCCTTTATCCTGAATGGGGTAGGCAGAGCGTAAACGACCAAAGAAAAGGTCGTTCCGCCACGTCTGACAAGTTTTGAGGGCTAGTTTAGACTGAAATGTGTATCGCTATAGTGACAGGTTGTCAGCCCATCGCCTAAATTGCAATACACTGATGCCCTCGAATCCCGTAGCTGGTTTTTACAGCATGCCCGGGAGGAAATGCAGCTGGTGCATTCTATGTTTTTCTGTCGCTTCCAGTCCAGCATGGAAGTAAATGTATGTTCAAATATAGTTAATTCAGTAACAATGAAATAATTTAATATGCCAGATAAGTTATACCTAAGTACCTACTGGTTTTTAAAAGATATTTAAAACTACCAAATATCTCTTTACAGAGAATTTTCCGGATCTTATACAAGAGCCTATGTGTTGTAATTGTTGTTTTGGTTAGTAATGTTCATTATAAGTTCCCATTGTTTATTTTTAAAGCATATATTAGATTCTTTACTCTCTTTTGGTATTTTTACGAAATGTTTAATGTGTAACATTTTCAAATGCTTCTCTCAAGGATAGCATCTAAAGTCCTGCCTTTATCAAAATCCTTTTTGCTCTTTTGGTTTAAAAAAGTAACAAACAGACAGAGTTAGTTTTGCGGTGTATGCCTAAATAGATTTAGGTATGTGTATTAAAATTCTACAATAAGCTGAAAGTACTCGTAGTATTTCTTAAAAAAGTTGTATTAGGTACTTGTTAAATTGCGAGTTCCCAAAGTATTTATTTTTGCACAGGTCATGGTGCTCACGAAAAGATGAAAGGTCTGTTGCATTGCATGTGTGATTCTCATGTAGAATTTGATCTTATGCATTTATTTCATAATGATATTCAAATTAAAATATACTTCATTCATTATAGGCATATCTTCTAATCAGATAAATCGTTCTGATTGGGATTAATCTGGTATTTCACGCCTATTATCAAATTATAAGTCATATGACTATAATATACCTAGCATATGTACGTAGATTTCATAATATTGATTTAAATAACAGATTAGATTATCGTGGCCATTTCTTTATTCGTCACCAGGCGAAGCTTAACATAGATAGTGTTTAAAAAGTATCATACATAATCATAAAGATATTATACAAAAAAAAGCTAGTCTTCAATAAGATTGTGAGACTAACAAAATTAAATAAGCAAAAATGCTATAAAATCATGTTTTTGTCTCATGATGTGACTGTGGTCCTAGTCATACCTATTTGTTACCCATAAATTATAATGATATATCAATCACATTTTCCCCGAAAAATAGTCACTGTTAATATTTTATGTCAGATAAAGAGAAATAAAATGCAACCCATTTCCATCTAAAGTCCACCTGGAAGATTATGTTATGTTACAAAGGAATGTGAAAGTAATATGACCATTACTTTCACGTTTCAGAAAGTAATATGTACATTACTTTCACGTTTCAGAAAGTAATATGTACATTACTTTCCCGTTTCAGAAAGTAATATGTACATTACTTTCACGTTTCAGAAAGTAATATGTACATTACTTTCACGTTTCAGAAAGTAATATGTACATTACTTTCACGTTTCAGAAAGTAATATGTACATTACTTTCACGTTTCAGAAAGTAATATGTAGATTACTTTCACGTTTCAGAAAGTAATATGTACATTACTTTCACGTTTCAGAAAGCAATGTACATACTTTGACAATCCTCCATCAAATTTTAACAATGACAATTTTTCGGGAAAAATGTTTTTGACTATTAGGATTTGAAGGTAACAAGTAATAAATAGGTATGACTAGGTACCTACCCTTGTTTGGTACCTATAGATATGTAGATATAAGGTATAGCATATATTACATATACGTCCTACACGAAAGGTTTCAAAGTAGTGTTATAACTATAGTCTGTCAACGTCGTGCTTACCGCGCCCTAGGGGTACAGACGTTGGCGGGGACGCGGTAGCACGCGGCGATTGCGAACATGAACACGTTGCGTCGTGCTCGCTCACCCTCCTGTTTCACCGCCCGCACCCCCGTTACCGCGTCCCCGCGCACGTCTGTACCTCTAAGGCGCGGTAAGCACGACGTTGACAGACTATAGCTACATTGACTAACTTTCCCTTACAGATCCGGTACAAAAGGTCAGCCTGGCCAGTTCAAACCTGGCTCGTTCCATTGCCTACTGGAGTGGCCTACTCACACTGAAGATCTATGACAAGACAGACAAGACTGTCCTTCTGGGATTCAGCGATAAACAGACGAAACTTGAACTCCGCGATATCGGTAAGTCAACTCGTAATTATTTCTCCCATGCTGGACTGGGAGCGAGAGAAAAACATAAAATGTGCCAGCTGCATTTCCTCCCGGGGATGCTGTAAAAACGAGCTAAGGGATCTGAGGGTTTCAGTATATTGTAATTTAGGCGATGGGCTGACAACCTATCACTACAGCAATATACCTACAAATCTATCTTAAATAACCCTCAAAACTTTGTCAGACGTGGCGCAACGACCTTTGTTTAGATCGTTTACGCTCTGCCTACCCCATTAGGGATAAAGGCGTGATTATATGTATGTAACTCGTAATTTACACTCCAAATCCAGTACAAAAATTGACCTTCGCCAGTCCAGGAGCCGTATTTTTGAATCACTCGAAACGAATTTGCATACGAAATTATGAATTGTAAGTAACGGAATTTTATTACTGGTGTATATAAATCGATTCCGAAAGCATTGCAGGTGAGAGCAATATTAGGCTGGTCACTTTAAACAAACACTGGCCAGCACTAATCAACACACGAGCTTGACCCGTAAAATATAAGGTTTGTGACGAAAGTATGAATTGTATGCAAATCGCATGCGATACTTACTTTTTCGTATGCGCATTGAAGTTTGAGTGTTTCAAAAATACGATTCCAGACCCAATTCGTCAATTAGAAGATATTTTAGCTCGTGTTGTTTCCTACTACTTAAAAAGTATTATTGTCAGTTATATCAACTAACTACAATTTTGACATCAACCAAATGCGCGCCATTCCATTTCTGCATCCATAATAAACTCCATGCAGAATATTGCATTATAAACTACACAGTTTATGAGCAGTTATTCACAATCTATAAATTTTAAAGACTAATACTTGTCAGTATTGAAATTGTCATATGGCAGGTGCATTTCCTCCCGGGCATGCTGTAAAAATTAGCTAAGGGATCCGAAGGTTTCTGTATATTGCAATTTAGGCGATGGGGTGAAAACCTGTCACTACAGCAATATTCCTACAAATCTATCTTAAATGACCCTCAAAATTCTGTCAGACGCGGCAGAACCACCATTGTTTAGGTCGTTTGAACTCTGCCTACCCCATTAGGGATAAAGTCGTGATTATGTATGTATTTCGAATGTGATTTCGCAATATGCCACTCAAAACACAGAAAGCTATTATTTTGGAGAGTATACTCTCGAGATAAGCATCTAGTTTTCCACTTGCATATCAGCAGACAGTTTCGATTGTCATTTCCATACAAATATGTATGATAACCATACAAATATGTATGATAATGAAACAATAAATCTTCCACGTGGCGAGTGCGTGGTTTATCACACCCGATAAAGAAACTAGACATGATTCAGAAAGGTGAATTACTTGATTACAGTTCTATTTTTCCTCTATAGTTATAGCAGGTCTTAGCTAAATAAATAGTTTTATTGCGCTAATAATATACTTCTACCGTACACACAGATACACCCCTACTTTAGTTAAACAAGCAACTTTAGACACAGATTATACAACATATACACCCGAGAACAACTTTCCCGAAGAACATAGGTCGAAGGTTCCTTCCATGCTGGACTGGGAGAGATAGAAAAACATAGAATGTTCCAGCTGCCCTTCCTCCCGGGCATGCTGTAGAAGACAGCAAAAGGGACTCGAGGGTTACAGTGTATTGTAATTTAGGCGATGGGCTGACAACCTGTCACTATGGCAATACACATTACAATCTAAAATTACCCTCAATTTTAGTCAGACGCGGTGAAAGCGCCTTTTACGAGGCGTTTAACGCTCTGCCTACCCCGTAAGGGATAAAGGCGTGATTTTATGTATGTATGTACATAGGTCGAAACACGAAACAAAAAAGACCTTCCATACAAAATGCGTCAGCTGATAGCGCGTGTAGGTTATTTTTTTCGTATTTCGACCTATGTTTCTTTGAGAAAGCTGTTCAGTTTCATGGGCTATGTTAATGCCCTAAAAAGTGAGACCAACGAATCTTCCAAACAACAGTTTATTGTCCAAAAACACTTGTAATAGGTTGCAGTGGCGAGGGATGCAATTTTATCGCAGGTAAGCCAAAGCAAAAAAAAACATTCAAATACTTTATAGTTTCGACGTAATTCCGGATTTGGTGGAGGCGGAATTCTTGAAAGGGAAGCCGACGGAAATCGGCTTGTATAGACCCTTCGACACTGGTAGGTTGGATCCTTAAAGTAGAGGAATAACGTAACCATAGTAC